>CATIUR010000001.1:292572249-293838499 GCA_949592205.1 Helichrysum umbraculigerum
GTTTCTACAATAAGACTAGCATTAGGGTGAGGAATGTTTAAGCATGGAAGAATTTTTACTTTTTCTTTGATTTGTCTTATAATCTTTGTATGTTCTTCGGTCCAAGGTTTAGGATTCTTTTTTAACCTATCATATAAGGGCTTACATATAATTCCTAAGTCTTTGAAGAATTCATGAATATAATTCAAACATCCTAAGAATCTTTGTAATTGTGTTTTATCTTTTATTTCGTCAGGAAATTTATTGGTAAATTCAAGACTTCTTTCAATGGGTTTTATAACTAATCTTGGGATACCTCTTTCTATTTCGGCGTTATTAATTACATAAAAGGCTGAACATGACCATGGTGACTTAGAGGGTCTAATAAGTCTTTTTTCTAATAGTTCTTTGATTTCTTTTTTACAATTTAGTTCTAATTCGATAGACATGTGTATAGATTTTGCTTTAGTAGGTATATTCTTTTCATTGAATTCTTTAATATAAGGTAATCCTACAGTGTGTTGCTTTCTTTTCCAGAAAGCACTGGGTATAGTTGAACACACATTATTTTTAAATTTTTCTTCAATAAATTTTACTTTATTCTGTATATTTTTGTCTAGCAATTGATTATATATTCTTCTATCATTTATTTCATTAATTAAAAATTCAGCTTGTTTTCTTTTATTTTTGATTAAATGTAATTCATGGGTAATAATAGGTGTAGTAAATTCGAAAATTATTTCTTTATTTAATACTTTCGTGATAATACCTCTTTCATCTACACTTATAGGATATAATTGTATTATAAAGGGTAATCCTAATATAATTTGAGAGGTTAAATTTTTTACTAATATAGTTTTAAAACAATAATTTTCTTTACATATATGGACATCGGATAATTTATAGCCTATACTAAGTCTAGATCCACTGGCTGTGGATAATCTCTGAGTAGATTTTTCAAAATATTTAGTTGGAATTAAACCTTCCTGTATACAATTTAAATCTGCTCCAGAGTCAACTAAAGCAATTAAGGTTATTTTAAATTCTCCGTTTATCATTATATTTACTTTTGTATGCCATCTTTGATATTTAGTATATTGGATTGCATTAATTATAGGTTCAATTAAGGGTTTATCTTCTGAGGTTATATTTTGTTCATTTTTATTTTCCTCTATAGTCTTAACCTTTTCTTTTAAAATTCTTATCTCTGTTTTAACCATATTAAGTTCTTCTTGTAAATCTTGTATTGTTATAGGTTTGTTTTTATTAAATCTTTTGCATATTTCATTAAAATTATATATGGTATAATCTTCTTCTATATTACTTTGATCTTTTAATTTTTCTTCTAATTGTTTTATACATAAATCTTTCATTTCTTTATTATCAACTTTACTTATCATATCAATTAATAAATGTAATTCATCATTATTAGTAATAACATTAATTTCTTTATAGTTACAATTGCATGTTCCTATACATTCACAATCTTCAGAGTTGCTACTATTTTTAGATGATTCTTCTTCAATTTTATTTAAATCATTTTCACTATAATCAGATATACTTGATTCATTATCTTTGATTAATTTACAAATTTTTTGTCTAAGATCTTCTATATCAATTTTATTAATTTTAGTTTTAGAATAACAATCTTTTGACATATGTCCGGGTCTACCACATTTATAACAAATAATAATATCTTGATTGTTCTGTTTTTTATTTTCTCTTCTATATTTGTTATTATATTTTTTGTATGATACTTTCTTTTTTCTTTTATAATCTTTATTTTGATAATATTCTTGATTATTTTTTATAGGTTTTTTATTATATCTTTTATATTTTATTTTCTTAGAACTAGAAGGGGGTAATACTAAAGGTTCATAACCATATTGTTCACAAAAATTTCCTAGTTCATGTCTTCCATCTATTCCTTCCTTTTTAATTTTTGCTTTTAGTTTTAAATCAGAACATATAGCTAATCCTTCTTTATTAACATAGTTTATAATTTCTCCATAGGTTAATTCTTTATAGGGAATTTCATTATTATAATCATTACTTAATTTATTTCTAATTCTTTCAGCAAATAATTTTGGTAATCCGGCAATAAATCTTTCTTTCCAATAGGATTCTCTACAATCTGGTCTAGTCATAACTTTTGCTAAGAAAACATCTTTATACCATCTAAAATCTTGTAATTTTCTACATGTTAAATTTAATAATATAGTTGAATTTCTTTCTTGATATTCTGCTGGGTTTCCTACATAATTTTTTATAATAGCATAAACTAGAGTATTTAAAGAATCATCAATCTGTGTTTGAACTGCTGATCCATTTTCTGTTTTTATAATTAATTTTTTTGAATTTAATATATGATTTTTTTCATCTTGAGTTACATAACTATCCCACCATCCTTTTAATACTCCTGTAAATCCTGATATTATCATTTGTGTTATTTTATTATCTGAATTTTTATGAGCTTTATAAGAAGTTGCTGCCATAGTCATTTCTTGTAATAAGTTTAAAATTTGATATTCTGTTTGACCATCTATATTCCATTCATATATCGAATTACCATCATATCTAGATTGTACAATTTTATCTCTTTCTTCATATTGTAAATCTGGTGGTGTTGGTCTATAATAATAATTTCTCGTTTCTGGTCGGGGTGTATAAGTCTTATTAGATGTATAAGGGTTGTATTTTATTTTTTCTATAGCATGAAATTGTTCTTCTATCTCAGATATATCAGAGGTTTCATCTTCATTTATAACATTTACATTATGATTTGATATAGTAAATCTTTGTAGTTTTTCTTCAATTTCTCTTAATAGTTTACTTTGTCCTCCTAGATTTATAGGTGTTTCTATATTATAGGGTATAAATATAGGGTTTTCTTCTACTTGTATATTAGTTGAAGTACTTGAAGTACTTGCTTCTTCATTTTTATATTCTATTCTATCTAATTGTTGTCCTATAGTATTTAACATTTCATTAGTATGATTATTTTGATATACAATATTTTTTAATATTTTATCAGTTTCTGGTTTATCAGCTTTTGAAAAGGGTATTCCTATATATTCTTTTTCTTCCTTTTTTATAATTATATCTTTACAAGGTGGTTTAATACTTATAATTTCTTCGTTATTTGTTAAATCGGTATACAATCTATTTATATTAGTCATTGTTTCAATCCTGGTTTTATAAGGAAATTCTATATTTTCTTCTATACAATATAATTCAAACCATGTAAAAAACGGTATATTTTCTTTATTGTCTTGCATATAAAGAATCCATTTTAATTCATGAAACATTTTTTTATCTTTAAAATTAATTTCATACCAAGTAAGTTTTTCTTTATTATAGTTATTAAGTCTTTCGTTCAATAAATATTCGAAATCTTTTATATTCATTGTTTTAACAAATTACTAACCTTGCTCTTACTTCTATAATTGTATCTAGATTTATTTCTAATTTAGCTCTTATATAATTACGATACCAATTTAAACTTTCTTTATAAATTTCATTAAACCTATTACTATTTTCTTTATGTATTTTATCTTGTTTTATCATCTCTTTAATTTCTTCTAATTGTATTAATAAATCTTTTCTTTCTTCATATAATTCTTTAAGACGTAAAGTTATTCTATAATTCATATATAACCAGTCATTAACTTGTATTCTTGAGTCACTCATAATTGTTCTTCTCTATAATAATCTACTTCAGATTTAGAGGGGTTATAAGTGTTACTAAAATCTTCACTTATATTATCATCTTCATATAGTGGTTTAGGTATAGATCTATTAAAATCAACTCCTTTAACCCTCATAGACTGTGATCTTCTTAATAAGGGTTCACTAGATTTTGAACTAGAGGTTTCAGGAATATATGTAGAATATCTAGGTGGTTCTTTTCCAAAATCTATTTCTATACTTCTGTCAGTATGTTCTGTAATATCTGATATTTTACTAATAGTTTCTAAGGGTTTAGGTGAACTTATATCTTCTAATTTCCAATTTTGGTTTTGAGTAATTTCATTCCATTTTAATCTTTTAGGTATATTAACTCTAGAATTTCTAGTATTAGCTTCAAATATTATAGTTTCATCTTTTGGTGACATTAATTTTGATCTTGGTTCCACCGTAGTGGTCATTGTTTTATATAAAACTCTATATATAACGAGTATAGGGTCAGTTCCTTGTTTAATATCTAAATTTTTTGTTTTAATTGTTAAGGTTAAAGTATCTAATATATTTTTATCAAATAAGGATATAGTGAAATTAGGATAACAATTAAAATATATAGGGCCATTGCATATATTGGATTCTGCCATAGCTAATAAGGAATTTTTAAAATTTAAATGTCTAGCATCTCTTAATATAACTAAAGTAGGTACATCTAACCCTATTCTAGTCAAGGGTTTAATAGCTATTTGTATTAATCCTATATGTAGAAATTTATAATTTTTCATATGATCTTTAATAGTATTCTTGGAAAAAAGTTGTATACATTGATTATTTTGTAGAAGAGGTAAAGTTTTTTCTGTTTGTTTTATAGAATATCCCTGGAAATAATCAAAAGAACCAATCTTATAAATATTACTAATCTTTTGTTTAGGTATACTCCAATCTTTCAAATTGTTTTCAATGTTTGAAATAGAAACTTCCATAGAATTTGTATGATCATGTTCTTCTTCGATTTCAGAAGTAGAACTACTTATTTGATTTGATAGTAATCTTGTGACTCTATTCATATTTAATTATTAACTATTTGATTTAAACTTTGTTTTCTGAAAACCTTAACTTATAATGTTGATTGAACATACCTTCTCCGGGAACACCCCCATATCGCTGTGGTACGGTCGTCTTACTGTCCGTCTGCGACTAATTCCAACCAGCTGATCGACAGGGCTTACCAACGCAGATGTATATTTTCTCAACATATATAAATTAATTTTTTCTTTTAACAATGATAAAATCAAACAATCCATAATTTTCATAAGAATATAATCCATAACTACTACCACCTCAAAAAAATGAGCTCATGGCTCTGATACCAAATGCGTACAGGACCATAATTTAAATATGAATATGGAAGTTGTTGAAATAAAAGAACATAAAAGATTATAAAAAGATACCTTTATTTATAGAATCTGAATTAATACATTCTTTTATTTCAACAACTTCCATATTCATATTTAAATTATGGTCCTGTACGCATTTGGTATCAGAGCCATGAGCTCATTTTTTTGAAGTGGTAGTAGTTATGGATTATATTCTTATGAAAATTATGGATTGTTTGATTTTATCATTGTTGAAAGAAAAAATTAATTTATATATGTTGAGAAAATATACATCTGCGTTGGTAAGCCCTGTCGATCAGCTGGTTGGAATTAGTCGCAAACGGACAGTAAGACGACCGTACCACAGCGATATGGGGGTGTTCCCGGAGAAGGTATGTTCAATCAACATTATAAGTTAAGGTTTTCAGAAAACAAAGTTTAAATCAAATAGTTAATAATAAAATATGAATAGAGTCGCAAGATTACTATCAAATCAAAGAAGTAGTTCTACTTCTGAAATCGAAGAAGAACATGATCATACAAATTCTATGGAAGTTTCTATTTCAAACATTGAAAACAATTTGAAAGATTGGAGTATACCTAAACAAAAGATCAGTAATATTTATAAGATTGGTTCTTTTGATTATTTCCAGGGATATTCTATAAAACAAACCGAAAAAACTTTACCTCTTCTACAAAATAATCAATGTATACAACTTTTTTCCAAGAATACTATTAAAGATCATATGAAAAATTATAAATTTCTACATATAGGATTAATACAGATAGCTATTAAACCCTTGACTAGAATAGGGTTAGATGTACCTACTTTAGTTATATTAAGAGATGCTAGACATTTAAATTTTAGAAATTCTTTATTAGCTATGGCAGAATCCAATATATGTAATGGTCCTATATATTTTAATTGTTATCCTAATTTCACTATATCCTTATTTGATAAAAATATATTAGATACTTTAACCTTAACAATTAAAACAAAAAATTTAGATATTAAACAAGGAACTGACCCTATACTCGTTATATATAGAGTTTTATATAAAACAATGACCACTACTGTGGAACCAAGATCAAAATTAATGTCACCAAAAGATGAAACTATAATATTTGAACCTAATACTAGAAATTCTAGAGTTAATATACCTAAAAGATTAAAATGGAATGAAATTACTCAAAACCAAAATTGGAAATTAGAAGATATAAGTTCACCTAAACCCTTAGAAACTATTAGTAAAATATCAGATATTACAGAACATACTGACGGAAGTATAGAAATAGATTTTGGAAAAGAACCACCTAGATATTCTACATATATTCCTGAAACCTCTAGTTCAAAATCTAGTGAACCCTTATTAAGAAGATCACAGTCTATGAGGGTTAAAGGAGTTGATTTTAATAGATCTATACCTAAACCACTATATGAAGATGATAATATAAGTGAAGATTTTAGTAACACTTATAACCCCTCTAAATCTGAAGTAGATTATTATAGAGAAGAACAATTATGAGTGACTCAAGAATACAAGTTAATGACTGGTTATATATGAATTATAGAATAACTTTACGTCTTAAAGAATTATATGAAGAAAGAAAAGATTTATTAATACAATTAGAAGAAATTAAAGAGATGATAAAACAAGATAAAATACATAAAGAAAATAGTAATAGGTTTAATGAAATTTATAAAGAAAGTTTAAATTGGTATCGTAATTATATAAGAGCTAAATTAGAAATAAATCTAGATACAATTATAGAAGTAAGAGCAAGGTTAGTAATTTGTTAAAACAATGAATATAAAAGATTTCGAATATTTATTGAACGAAAGACTTAATAACTATAATAAAGAAAAACTTACTTGGTATGAAATTAATTTTAAAGATAAAAAAATGTTTCATGAATTAAAATGGATTCTTTATATGCAAGACAATAAAGAAAATATACCGTTTTTTACATGGTTTGAATTATATTGTATAGAAGAAAATATAGAATTTCCTTATAAAACCAGGATTGAAACAATGACTAATATAAATAGATTGTATACCGATTTAACAAATAACGAAGAAATTATAAGTATTAAACCACCTTGTAAAGATATAATTATAAAAAAGGAAGAAAAAGAATATATAGGAATACCCTTTTCAAAAGCTGATAAACCAGAAACTGATAAAATATTAAAAAATATTGTATATCAAAATAATCATACTAATGAAATGTTAAATACTATAGGACAACAATTAGATAGAATAGAATATAAAAATGAAGAAGCAAGTACTTCAAGTACTTCAACTAATATACAAGTAGAAGAAAACCCTATATTTATACCCTATAATATAGAAACACCTATAAATCTAGGAGGACAAAGTAAACTATTAAGAGAAATTGAAGAAAAACTACAAAGATTTACTATATCAAATCATAATGTAAATGTTATAAATGAAGATGAAACCTCTGATATATCTGAGATAGAAGAACAATTTCATGCTATAGAAAAAATAAAATACAACCCTTATACATCTAATAAGACTTATATACCCCGACCAGAAACGAGAAATTATTATTATAGACCAACACCACCAGATTTACAATATGAAGAAAGAGATAAAATTGTACAATCTAGATATGATGGTAATTCAATATATGAATGGAATATAGATGGTCAAACAGAATATCAAATTTTAAACTTATTACAAGAAATGACTATGGCAGCAACTTCTTATAAAGCTCATAAAAATTCAGATAATAAAATAACACAAATGATAATATCAGGATTTACTGGACTATTAAAAGGATGGTGGGATAGTTATGTAACTCAAGATGAAAAAAATCATATATTAAATTCAAAAAAATTAATTATAAAAACAGAAAATGGATCAGCAGTTCAAACACAGATTGATGATTCTTTAAATACTCTAGTTTATGCTATTATAAAAAATTATGTAGGAAACCCAGCAGAATATCAAGAAAGAAATTCAACTATATTATTAAATTTAACATGTAGAAAATTACAAGATTTTAGATGGTATAAAGATGTTTTCTTAGCAAAAGTTATGACTAGACCAGATTGTAGAGAATCCTATTGGAAAGAAAGATTTATTGCTGGATTACCAAAACTATTTGCTGAAAGAATTAGAAATAAATTAAGTAATGATTATAATAATGAAATTCCTTATAAAGAATTAACCTATGGAGAAATTATAAACTATGTTAATAAAGAAGGATTAGCTATATGTTCAGATTTAAAACTAAAAGCAAAAATTAAAAAGGAAGGAATTGGAGGAAGACATGAACTAGGAAATTTCTGTGAACAATATGGTTATGAACCTTTAATATTGCCCCCTTCCAGTTCTAAGAAAATAAAATATAAAAGATATAACAAAAAACCTATAAAAAATAATCAAGAATACTATCAAAATAAAGATTATAAAAGAAAAAGGAAAGTATCATACAAAAAATACAATAGCAAATATAAAAGAGAAAATAAAAAACCAAACAACCAAGATATTATTATTTGTTATAAATGTGGTAGACCCGGACATATGTCAAAAGATTGTTACTCTAAAACTAAAATTAATGAAATCGATATAGAAAATCTTAGACAAAAAATTAGTAAATTAATTAGAAACAATGAATCTAGTATATCTGATTATAGTGAAAATGATTTAAATAAAATTAAAGAAGATTCATCTAAAAGCAGTAGTAATTCTGAAGATTGCGAATGTATAGGAACATGTAATTGTAACTATAAAGAAATAAATGTTATTACTAATAATGATGAATTACATTTATTAATCGATATGATAAGTAAAATCGATAAAAAGGAAACTAAAGATTTATATCTAAAACAATTAGAAGGATTATTAAAAAATCAAAGTAATACAGAAGAAGATTATACCATATATAATTTTAATGAAATATGCAAAAGATTTAATAAAACCAAACCTATAACAATACAAGACTTACAAGAAGAACTTAATATGGTTAAAACGGAAATAAGAATTTTAAAAGAAAAGGTTAAAACTATAGAGGAAAATAAAATTGAGCAGAATATAAACGCAGAAGATAAACCCTTAATTGAACCTATAATTAATGCAATCCAATATACTAAATATCAAAGATGGCATACGAAAGTAAATATAATGATAAACGGAGAATTTAAAATAACCTTAGTTGCTTTAGTTGACTCTGGAGCAGATTTAAATTGTATACAGGAAGGTTTAATTCCAACTAAATATTTTGAAAAATCTACTCAGAGATTATCCACGGCCAGTGGATCTAGACTTAGTATAGGCTATAAATTATCCGATGTCCAGATATGTAAAGAAAATTATTGTTTTAAAACTCATCTTATATTAGTAAAAAATTTAACTTCTCAAATTATTTTAGGATTACCCTTTATAATACAATTATATCCTTTAAGTGTAGACGAAAGAGGTATTATTACAAAAGTATTAAATAAAGAAATAATTTTCGAATTCACTACACCTATTGTTACCCATGAATTACATTTAATCAAAAATAAAAGAAAACAAGCTGAATTTTTAATTAATGAAATAAATGATAAAAGAATATATAATCAATTACCAGACAAAAATATACAGAACAAAGTAAAATTTATTGAAGAAAAATTTAAAAATAATGTGTGTTCAACTATACCCAGTGCTTTTTGGAAAAGAAAACAACACACAGTAGGATTACCTTATATAAAAGAATTCAATGAAAAGAATATACCTACTAAAGCAAAGTCTATACATATGTCTATTGAATTAGAGTTAAATTGTAAAAAGGAAATCAAAGAATTATTAGAAAAAAGACTTATTAGACCCTCTAAGTCACCCTGGTCTTGTTCAGCCTTTTATGTAATTAATAATGCAGAAATTGAAAGAGGTATACCAAGATTAGTTATAAATTATAAACACTTAAATATATTTTATGATACTATTTATAAAAACGGATTAGCTGTTTCACCCACAAAGATGTTTTTATTTCAAACAGATGTAAGATTTTTAGGTCATAATATTATTCAAGGAACTATAAAACCTATTGAAAGAAGTCTTGATTTTACCAATAAATTTCCTGATGAAATAAAAGATAAAACACAGTTACAAAGATTTTTAGGATGTTTAAATTATATTCATGATTTCTTCAAAGACTTAGGAATTATATGTAAGCCCTTATATGATAGGTTAAAAAAGAATCCTAAACCTTGGACTGAAGAACATACAAAGATTATAAAACGAATCAAAGAAAAAGTAAAAATTCTTCCATGCTTAAACATTCCTCACCCTAATGCTAGTCTTATTGTAGAAACTGATGCTAGTGACTTAGGATTTGGGGGAATTCTAAAACAAAAATTAGATAATGAAGAAGAAAAATTAGTAAGATTCTATTCTGGTTCCTGGAATGACACCCAAAAGAATTATTCTACTATTAAAAAGGAAATTTTAAGTATTGTTCTAAATATTAAAAAATTTGAAAATGATTTGTATATGAAACCTTTTTTATTAAGGATTGATTGTTTATCTGCCAAATATATTTTAGAAAAAGATGTTAAAAATTTAATTTCTAAACAAGTTTTTGCCAGATGGCAAGCTATTTTAGGAAATTTTGATTTTACAATCGAATTTATAAAAGGAAAAGACAATTCTTTACCCGATTTTTTATCAAGAGAATTTTTACAGGGAAAATGAGTGAGTCTAACAGAAAGATCGTTCTCACTAAACAATCTATCAACCAGTCAACTTCATCATCCTCTTCTAATCAAAGAAATTTCCCAGCATTACCTATACATCCCAACATATTTGGTCCTATAGCTCCCAGACCAAGACCACCATATTCAGTTCTTGCACAATCTATTCCAACAAAACCAGTTATAAGCCAGCATTCACCCTCTAAACTAGCACAGACTATACCATCAAGAAATTTCTCTACTCCATCCATCACTCCAGAATATTCTATAAACCCTAACAAACAAATTATAAAAATCCTTGAGCCATTTGAGGAACAAAAGTTAAGTCAGAATTTTCAAACCTTGATTGAATATTTATATCCAAAAAATTCTCATTTTTATGTTGATGATTATAAAACAAGAGAGTACTATCAAACAATTCTTGTCGACAGTGGTTCAGTTATTATAGATCATACTCTAAACCAGAAAAACCCGGATTATATTGACTGTAGCAAAGTTAAGATTCTAAAGATCATTACTCCAGAAGAATGGTCTCTAAAACCCTATAATCACAAAACTCTTTCTAGTTATCCTAGTTATCCAATTTATAATTATTATGACTTTCAAGAAGCCTGGTTTTATGCCTTTCTTTTAAGAAGCTTTAACCACACCTGGTTCTTCTATTTTGCTGAAAAATTTTCTAGCATATATCCAAGATGGTTTATAAAATGGTTCAGATATTTTGGCAATATCCCTGCCACCTTCCCACCAAAAGTTCTGGAAGGTTTTCATAAATATAAAGATTATTTCATGGAAGACCATATTTCCCTTTCTCAATATACTCTTCAATTCTCTATTATATTCAAGTTGCCATGGATTGTTCTATTCACATATAAGAAACAAGAATCTCAAGATACTTCTCCTCCATTATTATATCGACAATTTAGTGTCAAATGGTGGAAAAGAATAGATGAAAGTCAGGCAGATATTAAAGCTGTCAACGACTATTATCGACAGTATATTTCTAACAAAGAAAGCAGCTCTACTCCTATTACTCCAGTTATTCAAGACAGAGACTTTATAAAGCGTTTACAAGAATGCTCATCTCAAGAAGAAATGCAGAAAATTATAAATGAAATTAAAAGGTCCCCAACTCCAAGTGAAGATTTATATCAAGATGCTCAAGATCCTTATGAAGATATAACTTTATAAAATTGTGTCTATATTTTAAAAGGTCCCAATGAGAGTCTATATTTAAGAAAGATATTATTGTGTGAGTTTATTATATACCAGAAAATTTGATTACTTATGAACCAGAATAAATTACTAACATCTATATTTTAGAACAACATTATTTGTCCATATGAACAAGAAAGTTTACAGGTGACAAGTTTAAGAGAAAGTGGAAGGCCCTACCACTATGAAAGTGGTTATGAATTATTGAAAGCAAAGTTGAAGATACGACAATCAAAGAAAAGTGGAAGACCCTACCAAAAGTAAAAGCATTTATATTTTCAAAAGCAGAATTATTAAAGAGATGATTCCCGACAAGTTTCAAATTATTGAAGAAAGAAAACAAAAGACTTTATGGAAAGCTAGTTACATTATTCAAGAAAAGAAAAAGAAGACAAAGTACTTTATAAAAGCAAGTTTTATGGCCGACAAAAGAAAAGAAGATTGAATCAATCAAAGTTTACCGAAAGATGCCAGTTAAAGCAAGATTGATAAACCGGCAAATTTATCTATAAAGAAGGAAGATTTGAAGAAGTGAAGACATCGAAAAATATTCTATGAAACCAAAACCCTCTGTAAAATTATCAACCTCACAATGTTCAAAAACCCTAGATTTTAATATATGTATATCTCCTATAGTTCAGTCAAGCTCATCCTATATAGAAGAAAGCAATCCTTGTATAGAAACGAAGTGTCCCTGTATTAATTCAGAATTTATAAATAAATGTATCTTTTTATAATCTTTTATGTTCTTTTATTTCAACAACTTCCATATTCATATTTAAATTATGGTCCTGTACGCATTTGGTATCAGAGCCATGAGCTCATTTTTTTGAGGTGGTAGTAGTTATGGATTATATTCTTATGAAAATTATGAATTGTTTGATTTCGTCATTGTTGAAAGAAAAAATTAATTTATATATGTTGAGAAAATATACATCTGCGTTGGTAAGCCCTGTCGATCAGCTGGTTGGAATTAGTCGCAGACGGACAGTAAGACGACCGTACCACAGCGATATGGGGGTGTTCCCGGAGAAGGTATGTTCAATCAACATTATAAGTTAAGGTTTTCAGAAAACAAAGTTTAAATCAAATAGTTAATAATTAAATATGAATAGAGTCGCAAGATTACTATCAAATCAAAAAGGTAGTTCTACTTCTGAAATCGAAGAAGAACATGATCATACAAATTCTATGGAAGTTTCTATTTCAAACATTGAAAACAATTTGAAAGATTGGAGTATACCTAAACAAAAGATTAGTAATATTTATAAGATTGGTTGTTTTGATTATTTCCAGGGATATTCTATAAAACAAACAGAAAAAACTTTACCTCTTCTACAAAATAATCAATGTATACAACTTTTTATTCAAGAATACTATTAAAGATCATATGAAAAATTATAAATTTCTACATATAGGATTAATACAAATAGCTATTAAACCCTTGACTAGAATAGGGTTAGATGTACATACTTTAGTTATATTAAGAGATGCTAGACATTTAAATTTTAAAAATTCCTTATTAGCTATGGCAGAATCCAATATATGTAATGGTCATATATATTTTAATTGTTATCCTAATTTCACTATATCCTTATTTGATAAAAATATATTAGATACTTTAACCTTAACAATTAAAACAAAAAATTTAGATATTAAACAAGAAACTGACCCTATACTCGTTATATATAGAGTTTTATATAAAACAATGACCACTACTGTGGAACCAAGATCAAAATTAATGTCACCAAAAGATGAAACTATAATATTTGAAGCTAATACTAGAAATTCTAGAGTTAATATACCTAAAAGATTAAAATGGAATGAAATTACTCAAAACCAAAATTGGAAATTAGAAGATATAAGTTCACCTAAACCCTTAGAAACTATTAGTAAAATATCAGATATTACAGAACATACTGACGGAAGTATAGAAATAGATTTTGGAAAAGAACCACCTAGATACTCTACATATATTCCTGAAACCTCTAGTTCAAAATCTAGTGAACCCTTATTAAGAAGATCACAGTCTATGAGAGTTAAAGGAGTTGATTTTAACAGATCTATACCTAAACCACTATATGAAGATGACAATATAAGTGAAGATTTTAGTAACTCTTATAACCCTACTAAATCTGAAGTAGATTATTATAGAGAAGAACAATTATGAGTAAAATACAAATGAATAACAATCATAATAGTTTTATATCAGTTTATTTAATATTCTTATATGAAGAACGAAAACAATTAATTCAACAGATAGAAGAATTCAAAACCAAAAGAGATAGAAATTATAAATGGTTAAGCAAAGATCTAAATTAACAATTTGTTAAAACAATGAATATAAAAGATTATAATTATCTAATGAACGAAAGACTTAATAACTATAATAAAGAAAAACTTACTTGGTATGAACTTAATTTTAAAGATAAAAAAATGTTTCATGAATTAAAATGGATTCTTTATATGCAAGACAGCAAAGAAAATATACCGTTTTTTACATGGTTTGAATTATATTGTATAGAAGAAAATATAGAATTTCCTTATAAAGTCAGGATTGAAACAATGACTAATATAAATAGATCATATACTGATTTAACAAATAATGAAGAAATTATAAGTATTAAGCCACCTTGTAAAGATATAATTATAAAAAAGGAAGAAAAAGAATATATAGGAATACCCTTTTCAAAAGCTGATAAACCAGAAACTGATAAAATATTAAAAAATATTGTATATCAAAATAATCATACTAATGAAATGTTAAATACTATAGGACAACAATTAGATAGAATAGAATATAAAAATGAAGAAGCAAGTACTTCAAGTACTTCAACTAATATACAAGTAGAAGAAAACCCTATATTTATACCCTATAATATAGAAACACCTATAAATCTAGGAGGACAAAGTAAACTATTAAGAGAAATTGAAGAAAAACTACAAAGATTTACTATATCAAATCATAATGTAAATGTTATAAATGAAGATGAAACCTCTGATATATCTGAGATAGAAGAACAATTTCATGCTATAGAAAAAATAAAATACAACCCTTATACATCTAATAAGACTTATACACCCCGACCAGAAACGAGAAATTATTATTATAGACCAACACCACCAGATTTACAATATGAAGAAAGAGATAAAATTGTACAATCCAGATACGATGGTAATTCAATATATGAATGGAATATAGATGGTCAAACAGAATATCAAATTTTAAACTTATTACAAGAAATGACTATGGCAGCAACTTCTTATAAAGCTCATAAAAATTCAGATAATAAAATAACACAAATGATAATATCAGGATTTACAGGAGTATTAAAAGGATGGTGGGATAGTTATGTAACTCAAGATGAAAAAAATCATATATTAAATTCAAAAAAATTAATTATAAAAACAGAAAATGGATCAGCAGTTCAAACACAGATTGATGATTCTTTAAATACTCTAGTTTATGCTATTATAAAAAATTATGTAGGAAACCCAGCAGAATATCAAGAGAGAAATTCAACTATATTATTAAATTTAACATGTAGAAAATTACAAGATTTTAGATGGTATAAAGATGTTTTCTTAGCAAAAGTTATGACTAGACCAGATTGTAGAGAATCCTATTGGAAAGAAAGATTTATTGCTGGATTACCAAAACTATTTGCTGAAAGAATTAGAAATAAATTAAGTAATGATTATAATAATGAAATTCCTTATAAAGAATTAACCTATGGAGAAATTATAAACTATGTTAATAAAGAAAGATTAGCTATATGTTCAGATTTAAAACTAAAAGCAAAAATTAAAAAGGAAGGAATTGGAGGAAGACATGAACTAGGAAATTTTTGTGAACAATATGGTTATGAACCTCTAATATTGCCCCCTTCTAGTTCTAAGAAAATAAAATATAAAAGATATAACAAAAAACCTATAAAAAATAATCAAGAATACTATCAAAATAAAGATTATAAAAGAAAAAAGAAAGTATCATACAAAAAATATAATAACAAATATAAAAGAGAAAATAAAAAACAGAACAATCAAGATATTATTATTTGTTATAAATGTGGTAGACCCGGACATATGTCAAAAGATTGTTATTCTAAAACTAAAATTAATGAAATCGATATAGAAAATCTTAGACAAAAAATTAATAAATTAATTAAAGATAGTGAATCAAGTATATCTGATTATAGTGAAAATGATTTAAATAAAATTAAAGAGGAATCATCTAAAAATAGTAGCAACTCTGAAGATTGTGAATGTATAGGAACATGCAATTGTAACTATAAAGAAATTAATGTTATTACTAATAATGATGAATTACATTTATTAATTGATATGATAAGTAAAGTTGATAATAAAGAAATGAAAGATTTATGTATAAAACAATTAGAAGGAAAATTAAAAGATCAAAGTAATATAGAAGAAGATTATACCATATATAATTTTAATGAAATATGCAAAAGATTTAATAAAAACAAACCTATAACAATACAAGATTTACAAGAAGAACTTAATATGGTTAAAACAGAGATAATAATTTTAAAAGAAAAGGTTAAGACTATAGAGGAAAATAAAAATGAACAAAATATAACCTCAGAAGATAAACCCTTAATTGAACCTATAATTAATGCGATCCAATATACTAAATATCAAAGATGACATACAAAAGTAAATATAATGATAAACGGAGAATTTAAAATAACCTTAGTTGCTTTAGTTGACTCTGGAGCAGATTTAAATTGTATACAGGAAGGTTTAATTCCAACTAAATATTTTGAAAAATCTACTCAGAGATTATCCACGGCCAGTGGATCTAGACTTAGTATAGGCTATAAATTATCCGATGTCCATATATGTAAAGAAAATTATTGTTTTAAAACTCATCTTATATTAGTAAAAAATTTAACTTCTCAAATTATTTTAGGATTACCCTTTATAATACAATTATATCCTATAAGTGTAGACGAAAGAGGTATTATTACAAAAGTATTAAATAAAGAAATAATTTTCGAATTCACTACACCTATTGTTACCCATGAATTACATTTAATCAAAAATAAAAGAAAACAAGCTGAATTTTTAATTAATGAAATAAATGATAAAAGAATATATAATCAATTACCAGACAAAAATATACAGAACAAAGTAAAATTTATTGAAGAAAAATTTAAAAATAATGTGTGTTCAACTATACCCAGTGCTTTTTGGAAAAGAAAACAACACACAGTAGGATTACCTTATATAAAAGAATTCAATGAAAAAATATACCTACTAAAGCAAAGTCTATACATATGTCTATTGAATTAGAGTTAAATTGTAAAAAGGAAATCAAAGAATTATTAGAAAAAAGACTTATTAGACCCTCTAAGTCACCCTGGTCTTGTTCAGCCTTTTATGTAATTAATAATGCAGAAATTGAAAGAGGTATACCAAGATTAGTTATAAATTATAAACCCTTAAATAAAGTATTAGAATGGATTAGATATCCTATACCTAATAAAAGAGATTTATTAAAAAAATTATATGAGTCAAAAATATTTTCGAAATTTGACATGAAATCTGGATTTTGGCAAATCCAAATAAAAGAAGAAGATAAGTATAAAACAGGATTTAATGTTCCTTTTGGACACTTTGAATGGAACGTCATGCCCTTTGGATTAAAAAACGCTCCATCCGAATTTCAAAATATTATGAATGATATCATTCTACCAATTGGAAACTTTGTAATCGTTTATATTGATGATGTTTTAATATTTTCAAAAAATATTGATCAACATTTTAAACACTTAAATATATTTTATGATACTATTTATAAAAATGGATTAGCTGTTTCACCCACAAAAATGTTATTATTTCAAACAGATGTAAGATTTTTAGGTCATAATATTATTCAAGGAACTATAAAACCCATTGAAAGAAGTCTTGAATTTACTAATAAATTCCCTGATGAAATTAAAGATAAAACACAATTACAAAGATTCTTAGGATGTTTAAATTATATTCATGATTTCTTTAAAGATTTAGGAATTATATGTAAACCCTTATATGAGAGATTAAAAAAGAATCCTAAACCATGGACTGAAGAACATACAAAGATTATAAGACAAATCAAAGAAAAGGTAAAAATTCTTCCATGTTTAAACATTCCTCACCCTAATGCTAGTCTTATTGTAGAAACTGATGCTAGTGACTTAGGATTTTGAGGAATTCTAAAACAAAAATTAAATAATGAAGAAGAAAAATTAGTAAGATTCTATTCTGGTTCCTGGAATGAAACCCAAAAGAATTATTCTACTATTAAAAAAGAAATTTTAAGTATTGTTCTAAATATTAAAAAATTTGAAGATGATTTGTATACGAAACCTTTTTTATTAAGAATTGATTGTTTATCTGCCAAATATATTTTAGAAAAAGATGTTAAAAATTTAATTTCTAAACAAGTTTTTGCCAGATGGCAAGCTATTTTAGGAAATTTTGATTTTACAATCGAATTTATAAAAGGAAAAGACAATTCTTTACCCGATTTTTTATCAAGAGAATTTTTACAGGGAAAATGAGTGAGAAGAAAAAGATAGTTTTGACAAAGCAATCTATTAGCCAACCCTCTTCATCATCAACTTATACTCCAAGAGAATTCCCAGTTCTACATATTCATCCAAACCGATTTGGCCCAATAGCTCCCAGAGCAAGACCACCATATTCTGCTCTTGCACAATCTATTCCTTTAAGAAACTCTATACAAATGACAGCTCCATCAAAGATTAGACCAACAGCTACACCATCAAAAAACCCACAAACAAATAACCCAGAATATTCTATTAACCCAAACAGACAAATTATAAAAATCCTTGAACCATTAGAAGAACAAAAACTTGATCAGAGCTTCTTAACCCTGATCGATTATCTATACCCAAAAGGTTCCCATTTTTATATTGATGACTATAAAGTTAGAGAATATTATCAAGCTATTCTTGTTGACAGTGGGTCAGTCATTATTGATCATACCCTTAACCAAAAGAATTCAGATTATATTGACTGCAGCAAGGTAAAGATTCTCAAGATTATTACACCAGAAGAATGGTCAGTCAAACCCTATACTCACAAAACCCTTGCAAGTTATCCCCAGTACCCTGTCTATAACTATTTCGATTATCAAGATGCCTGGTTCCATACCTTTTTATTAAGAAACTTCAACCATACATGGTTTTTCCATTTCGCTGAAAGATTTTCCAACAATTACCCCAAATGGTTTATTAAATGGTTCAGATATTTCGGAAGTATTCCAACTATATTCCCCACCAAGATTTTAGAAGGATTTCACAAATACAAAGATTATTTTTTAGAAGACCATATATGTCCAGAAGAATATACTCTCCAGTTCTCTATTATATTTAAGCTACCATGGATTGTCTTATTCACTTACAAAAAACAAGAAGCTCGAGAAACCTCTCCTCCATTATTATATCGACAATTTAGTGTCAAATGGTGGAAAAAAATTGAAGATAGTCAAGCCGATGTTAAAGCTGTGACTAATTATTATCAGAGTCTTATATCCAATAAAGAAAGCAGTTCCATTCCAAGTCCTATTATTCAAGACAAAGATTTTATTAAAAGACTACAAGCTTGTTCTTCTCCCGAAGAAATGCAGCGGATTATAAATGAAATTAAGAGTTCTCCCACACCCAGTGAAGAATTGTTTCAAGATGCTCAAGATCCCTATGAAGATATAACCTTATAATGGTGTCTATATTTTAAAATGAGAGTCTATATATAAGAAAGATATTATTGTGTGAGTTTATTATATACCAGAAAATTTGAATACTTATGAACCAGATAAAATTACTTACATCTATATTTTAAAAAAGAAAGATCATTATTTGTCCATATGAACAAGAAAGTTTACAGGTGACAAGTTTAAAAGAAATAAAGAATAAAAGAAGAACCTACCACTAGATGGAAGACCCTACCACTATGAAAGTGGTTAGGAATTATTGAAAGCAAATTTGAAGATACGACAATCAAAGAGAAAGTGGAAGACCCTACCAAAAGCAAAAGCATTTACATTTTCAAAAGCGGAATTATTAAAGAAGAAGATTCCCGACAAATTTCAAATTATTGATAAAGCAAACAAGAAATGCATCATCACAATCAAATTATTGAAGACCTTACCGATTGACAAAATAATTGAAGACTTTTACCGAAGAATACCGGTAATAAAACCGGATGATCTATCTATAAAAGGAAGAAGATTTCAAGAAGAGAGACAGAGCCTTTTTTATGAAAAAACCTTCAATAAAATTCTCTACAACCAGATGTACAAAAACTTTAGATTTCAATATTTGTATATTACCAGAAACCCAATCTATAGATATCGAGAAGCAAGATCCTTGTATATTATCCAACTGTCCCTGTATTAATTCAGATTCTATAAATAAAGGTATCTTTTTATAATCTTTTATGTTCTTTTATTTCAACAACTTCCATATTCATATTTAAATTATGGTCCTGTACGCATTTGGTATCAAAGCCATGAGCTCATTTTTTTGAGGTGGTAGTAGTTATGGATTATATTTCAACAACTTCCATATTCATATTTAAATTATGGTCCTGTACGCATTTGGTATCAGAGCCATGAGCTCATTTTTTTGAGGTGGTAGTAGTTATGGATTATATTCTTATGAAAATTATGGATTGTTTGATTTTATCATTGTTAAAAGAAAAAATTAATTTATATATGTTGAGAAAATATACATCTGCGTTGGTAAGCCCTGTCGATCAGCTGGTTGGAATTAGTCGCAGACGGACAGTAAGACGACCGTACCACAGCGATATGGGGGTGTTCCCGGAGAAGGTATGTTCAATCAACATTATAAGTTAAGGTTTTCAGAAAACAAAGTTTAAATCAAATAGTTAATAATTAAATATGAATAGAGTCGCAAGATTACTATCAAATCAAAAAGGTAGTTCTACTTCTGAAATCGAAGAAGAACATGATCATACAAATTCTATGGAAGTTTCTATTTCAAACATTGAAAACAATTTGAAAGATTGGAGTATACCTAAACAAAAGATTAGTAATATTTATAAGATTGGTTCTTTTGATTATTTCCAGGGATATTCTATAAAACAAACAGAAAAAACTTTACCTCTTCTACAAAATAATCAATGTATACAACTTTTTTCCAAGAATACTATTAAAGATCATATGAAAAATTATAAATTTCTACATATAGGATTAATACAAATAGCTATTAAACCCTTGACTAGAATAGGGTTAGATGTACCTACTTTAGTTATATTAAGAGATGCTAGACATTTAAATTTTAAAAATTCCTTATTAGCTATGGCAGAATCCAATATATGCAATGGCCCTATATATTTTAATTGTTATCCTAATTTCACTATATCCTTATTTGATAAAAATATATTAGATACTTTAACCTTAACAATTAAAACAAAAAATTTAGATATTAAACAAGGAACTGACCCTATACTCGTTATATATAGAGTTTTATATAAAACAATGACCACTACGGTGGAACCAAGATCAAAATTAATGTCACCAAAAGATGAAACTATAATATTTGAAGCTAATACTAGAAATTCTAGAGTTAATATACCTAAAAGATTAAAATGGAATGAAATTACTCAAAACCAAAATTGGAAATTAGAAGATATAAGTTCACCCAAACCTTTAGAAACTATTAGCAAAATATCAGATATTACAGAACATACTGACGGAAGTATAGAAATAGATTTTGGAAAAGAAACACCTAGATATTCTACATATATTCCCGAAACCTCTAGTTCAAAATCTAGTGAACCTTTATTAAGAAGATCACAATCTATGAGAGTTAAAGGAGTTGATTTTAACAGATCTATACCTAAACCACTATATGAAGATGACAATATAAGTGAAGATTTTAGTAACACTTATAACCCCTCTAAATCTGAAGTAGATTATTATAGAGAAGAACAATTATGAGTAAAATACAAATGAATAACGATCATAAAAATTTTATATCAGTTTATTTAATGTTCTTATATGAAGAACGAAAACAATTAATTCAACAGATAGAAGAATTTAAAACCAAAAGAGATAGAAATTATAAATGGTTAAGTAAAGATCAAATAAAATATATAAAGAATATTACATCAAAACATATAGATACAATAAATATACTATTAAAAATAAATGCAAATAAAATAAAAACGACAAGATCTAAATTAACAATTTGTTAAAACAATGAATATAAAAGATTATAATTATCTAATGAACGAAAGACTTAATAACTATAATAAAGAAAAACTTACTTGGTATAAACTTAATTTTAAAGATAAAGAAATGTTTCATGAATTAAAATGGATTCTTTATATGCAAGACAGCAAAGAAAATATACCGTTTTTTACATGGTTTGAATTATATTGTATAGAAGAAAATATAGAATTTCCTTATAAAACCAGGATTGAAACAATGACTAATATAAATAGATTGTATACCGATTTAACAACTAATGAAGAAATTATAAGTATTAAGCCACCTTGTAAAGATATAATTATAAAAAAGGAAGAAAAAGAATATATAGGAATACCCTTTTCAAAAGCTGATAAACCAGATACTGATAAAATATTAAAAAATATTGTATATCAAAATAATCATACTAATGAAATGTTAAACACTATAGGACAACAATTAGATAGAATAGAATATAAAAATGAAGAAGCAAGTACTTCAACTAATATACAAGTAGAAGAAAACCCTATATTTATACCCTATAATATAGAAACACCTATAAATCTAGGAGGACAAAGTAAACTATTAAGAGAAATTGAAGAAAAACTACAAAGATTTACTATATCAAATCATAATGTAAATGTTATAAATGAAGACGAAACCTCTGATATATCTGAGATAGAAGAACAATTTCAGGCTATAGAAAAAATAAAATACAACCCTTATACATCCAATAAGACTTATACACCCCGACCAGAAACAAGAAATTACTATTAGAGACCAACACCACCAGATTTACAATATGAAGAAAGAGATAAAATTGTACAATCTAGATACGATGGTAATTCAATATATGAATGGAATATAGATGGTCAAACAGAATATCAAATTTTAAACTTATTACAAGAAATGACTATGGCAGCAACTTCTTATAAAGCTCATAAAAATCCAGATAATAAAATAACACAAATGATAATATCAGGATTTACAGGAGTATTAAAAGGATGGTGGGATAGTTATGTAACCCAAGATGAAAAAAATCATATATTAAATTCAAAGAAATTAATTATAAAAACAGAAAATGGATCAGCTGTTCAAACACAGATTGATGATTCTTTAAATACTCTAGTTTATGCTATTATAAAAAATTATGTAGGAAACCCAGCAGAATATCAAGAAAGAAATTCAACTATATTATTAAATTTAACATGTAGAAAATTACAAGATTTTAGATGGTATAAAGATGTTTTCTTAGCAAAAGTTATGACTAGACCAGATTGTAGAGAATCCTATTGGAAAGAAAGATTTATTGCCGGATTACCAAAATTATTTGCTGAAAGAATTAGAAATAAATTAAGTAATGATTATAATAATGAAATTCCCTATAAAGAATTAACCTATGGAGAAATTATAAACTATGTTAATAAAGAAGGATTAGCTATATGTTCAGATTTAAAACTAAAAGCAAAAATTAAAAAGGAAGGAATTGGAGGAAGACATGAACTAGGAAATTTCTGTGAACAATATGGTTATGAACCTTTAATATTGCCCCCTTCCAGTTCTAAGAAAATAAAATATAAAAGATATAACAAAAAACCTATAAAAAATAATCAAGAATACTATCAAAATAAAGATTATAAAAGAAAAAGGAAAGTATCATACAAAAAATACAATAGCAAATATAAAAGAGAAAATAAAAAACCAAACAACCAAGATATTATTATTTGTTTTAAATGTGGTAGACCCGGACATATGTCAAAAGATTGTTACTCTAAAACTAAAATTAATGAAATCGATATAGAAAATCTTAGACAAAAAATTAGTAAATTAATTAGAAACAATGAATCTAGTATATCTGATTATAGTGAAAATGATTTAAATAAAATTAAAGAAGATTCATCTAAAAGCAGTAGTAATTCTGAAGATTGCGAATGTATAGGAACATGTAATTGTAACTATAAAGAAATAAATGTTATTACTAATAATGATGAATTACATTTATTAATCGATATGATAAGTAAAATCGATAAAAAGGAAACTAAAGATTTATATCTAAAACAATTAGAAGGATTATTAAAAAATCAAAGTAATACAGAAGAAGATTATACCATATATAATTTTAATGAAATATGCAAAAGATTTAATAAAACCAAACCTATAACAATACAAGACTTACAAGAAGAACTTAATATGGTTAAAACGGAAATAAGAATTTTAAAAGAAAAGGTTAAAACTATAGAGGAAAATAAAATTGAGCAGAATATAAACGCAGAAGATAAACCCTTAATTGAACCTATAATTAATGCAATCCAATATACTAAATATCAAAGATGGCATACGAAAGTAAATATAATGATAAACGGAGAATTTAAAATAACCTTAGTTGCTTTAGTTGACTCTGGAGCAGATTTAAATTGTATACAGGAAGGTTTAATTCCAACTAAATATTTTGAAAAATCTACTCAGAGATTATCCACGGCCAGTGGATCTAGACTTAGTATAGGCTATAAATTATCCGATGTCCATATATGTAAAGAAAATTATTGTTTTAAAACTCATCTTATATTAGTAAAAAATTTAACTTCTCAAATTATTTTAGGATTACCCTTTATAATACAATTATATCCTTTAAGTGTAGACGAAAGAGGTATTATTACAAAAGTATTAAATAAAGAAATAATTTTCGAATTCACTACACCTATTGTTACCCATGAATTACATTTAATCAAAAATAAAAGAAAACAAGCTGAATTTTTAATTAATGAAATAAATGATAAAAGAATATATAATCAATTACCAGACAAAAATATACAGAACAAAGTAAAATTTATTGAAGAAAAATTTAAAAATAATGTGTGTTCAACTATACCCAGTGCTTTTTGGAAAAGAAAACAACACACAGTAGGATTACCTTATATAAAAGAATTCAATGAAAAGAATATACCTACTAAAGCAAAGTCTATACATATGTCTATTGAATTAGAGTTAAATTGTAAAAAGGAAATCAAAGAATTATTAGAAAAAAGACTTATTAGACCCTCTAAGTCACCCTGGTCTTGTTCAGCCTTTTATGTAATTAATAATGCAGAAATTGAAAGAGGTATACCAAGATTAGTTATAAATTATAAACACTTAAATATATTTTATGATACTATTTATAAAAACGGATTAGCTGTTTCACCCACAAAGATGTTTTTATTTCAAACAGATGTAAGATTTTTAGGTCATAATATTATTCAAGGAACTATAAAACCTATTGAAAGAAGTCTTGATTTTACCAATAAATTTCCTGATGAAATAAAAGATAAAACACAGTTACAAAGATTTTTAGGATGTTTAAATTATATTCATGATTTCTTCAAAGACTTAGGAATTATATGTAAGCCCTTATATGATAGGTTAAAAAAGAATCCTAAACCTTGGACTGAAGAACATACAAAGATTATAAAACGAATCAAAGAAAAAGTAAAAATTCTTCCATGCTTAAACATTCCTCACCCTAATGCTAGTCTTATTGTAGAAACTGATGCTAGTGACTTAGGATTTGGGGGAATTCTAAAACAAAAATTAGATAATGAAGAAGAAAAATTAGTAAGATTCTATTCTGGTTCCTGGAATGACACCCAAAAGAATTATTCTACTATTAAAAAGGAAATTTTAAGTATTGTTCTAAATATTAAAAAATTTGAAAATGATTTGTATATGAAACCTTTTTTATTAAGGATTGATTGTTTATCTGCCAAATATATTTTAGAAAAAGATGTTAAAAATTTAATTTCTAAACAAGTTTTTGCCAGATGGCAAGCTATTTTAGGAAATTTTGATTTTACAATCGAATTTATAAAAGGAAAAGACAATTCTTTACCCGATTTTTTATCAAGAGAATTTTTACAGGGAAAATGAGTGAGTCTAACAGAAAGATCGTTCTCACCAAACAATCTATCAACCAGTCAACTTCATCATCCTCTTCTAATCAAAGAAATTTCCCAGCATTACCTATACATCCCAACATATTTGGTCCTATAGCTCCCAGACCAAGACCACCATATTCAGTTCTTGCACAATCTATTCCAACAAAACCAGTTATAAGCCAGCATTCACCCTCTAAACTAGCACAGACTATACCATCAAGAAATTTCTCTACTCCATCCATCACTCCAGAATATTCTATAAACCCTAACAAACAAATTATAAAAATCCTTGAGCCATTTGAGGAACAAAAGTTAAGTCAGAATTTTCAAACCTTGATTGAATATTTATATCCAAAAAATTCTCATTTTTATGTTGATGATTATAAAACAAGAGAGTACTATCAAACAATTCTTGTCGACAGTGGTTCAGTTATTATAGATCATACTCTAAACCAGAAAAACCC
Source organism: Helichrysum umbraculigerum (assembly GCA_949592205.1). NCBI lineage: Eukaryota > Viridiplantae > Streptophyta > Magnoliopsida > Asterales > Asteraceae > Helichrysum > Helichrysum umbraculigerum. The sequence continues at coordinate 292,598,823 of CATIUR010000001.1, forward strand.
GGATTATATTGACTGTAGCAAAGTTAAGATTCTAAAGATCATTACTCCAGAAGAATGGTCTCTAAAACCCTATAATCACAAAACTCTTTCTAGTTATCCTAGTTATCCAATTTATAATTATTATGACTATCAAGAAGCCTGGTTTTATGCCTTTCTTTTAAGAAGCTTTAACCACACCTGGTTCTTCTATTTTGCTGAAAAATTTTCTAGCATATATCCAAGATGGTTTATAAAATGGTTCAGATATTTTGGCAATATCCCTGCCACCTTCCCACCAAAAGTTCTGGAAGGTTTTCATAAATATAAAGATTATTTCATGGAAGACCATATTTCCCTTTCTCAATATACTCTTCAATTCTCTATTATATTCAAGTTGCCATGGATTGTTCTATTCACATATAAGAAACAAGAATCTCAAGATACTTCTCCTCCATTATTATATCGACAATTTAGTGTCAAATGGTGGAAAAGAATAGATGAAAGTCAGGCAGATATTAAAGCTGTCAACGACTATTATCGACAGTATATTTCTAACAAAGAAAGCAGCTCTACTCCTATTACTCCAGTTATTCAAGACAGAGACTTTATAAAGCGTTTACAAGAATGCTCATCTCAAGAAGAAATGCAGAAAATTATAAATGAAATTAAAAGGTCCCCAACTCCAAGTGAAGATTTATATCAAGATGCTCAAGATCCTTATGAAGATATAACTTTATAAAATTGTGTCTATATTTTAAAAGGTCCCAATGAGAGTCTATATTTAAGAAAGATATTATTGTGTGAGTTTATTATATACCAGAAAATTTGATTACTTATGAACCAGAATAAATTACTAACATCTATATTTTAGAACAACATTATTTGTCCATATGAACAAGAAAGTTTACAGGTGACAAGTTTAAGAGAAAGTGGAAGGCCCTACCACTATGAAAGTGGTTATGAATTATTGAAAGCAAAGTTGAAGATACGACAATCAAAGAAAAGTGGAAGACCCTACCAAAAGTAAAAGCATTTATATTTTCAAAAGCAGAATTATTAAAGAGATGATTCCCGACAAGTTTCAAATTATTGAAGAAAGAAAACAAAAGACTTTATGGAAAGCTAGTTACATTATTCAAGAAAAGAAAAAGAAGACAAAGTACTTTATAAAAGCAAGTTTTATGGCCGACAAAAGAAAAGAAGATTGAATCAATCAAAGTTTACCGAAAGATGCCAGTTAAAGCAAGATTGATAAACCGGCAAATTTATCTATAAAGAAGGAAGATTTGAAGAAGTGAAGACATCGAAAAATATTCTATGAAACCAAAACCCTCTGTAAAATTATCAACCTCACAATGTTCAAAAACCCTAGATTTTAATATATGTATATCTCCTATAGTTCAGTCAAGCTCATCCTATATAGAAGAAAGCAATCCTTGTATAGAAACGAAGTATCCCTGTATTAATTCAGATTCTATAAATAAAGGTATCTTTTTATAATCTTTTATGTTCTTTTATTTCAACAACTTCCATATTCATATTTAAATTATGGTCCTGTACCATAATTTAAATATGAATATGGAAGTTGTTGAAATAAAAGATAAAAGAATATATAATCAATTACCAGACAAAAATATACAGAACAAAGTAAAATTTATTGAAGAAAAATTTAAAAATAATGTGTGTTCAACTATACCCAGTGCTTTTTGGAAAAGAAAACAACACACAGTAGGATTACCTTATATAAAAGAATTCAATGAAAAGAATATACCTACTAAAGCAAAGTCTATACATATGTCTATTGAATTATGAGTAAAATACAAATGAATAACGATCATAATAATTTTATAATCTTTTATGTTCTTATTATTTCAATAAACTTCCATATCCATCATACTATGGTCCTGTACGCATTTGGTATCAAAGCCATGAGCTCATTTTTTTTTGAGGTGGTAGTAGTTATGGATTATATTCTTATGAAAATTATGGATTGTTTGATTTTATCATTGTTAAAAGAAAAAATTAATTTATATATGTTGAGAAAATATACATCTGCGTTGGTAAGCCCTGTCGATCAGCTGGTTGGAATTAGTCGCAGACGGACAGTAAGACGACCGTACCACAGCGATATGGGGGTGTTCCCGGAGAAGGTATGTTCAATCAACATTATAAGTTAAGATTTTCAGAAAACAAAGTTTAAATCAAATAGTTAATAATTAAATATGAATAGAGTCGCAAGATTACTATCAAATCAAAGAAGTAGTTCTACTTCTGAAATCGAAGAAGAACATGATCATACAAATTCTATGGAAGTTTCTATTTCAAACATTGAAAACAATTTGAAAGATTGGAGTATACCTAAACAAAAGATCAGTAATATTTATAAGATTGGTTCTTTTGATTATTTCCAGGGATATTCTATAAAACAAACAGAAAAAACTTTACCTCTTCTACAAAATAATCAATGTATACAACTTTTTTCCAAGAATACTATTAAAGATCATATGAAAAATTATAAATTTCTACATATAGGATTAATACAAATAGCTATTAAACCCTTGACTAGAATAGGGTTAGATGTACCTACTTTAGTTATATTAAGAGATGCTAGACATTTAAATTTTAAAAATTCCTTATTAGCTATGGCAGAATCCAATATATGCAATGGCCCTATATATTTTAATTGTTATCCTAATTTCACTATATCCTTATTTGATAAAAATATATTAGATACTTTAACCTTAACAATTAAAACAAAAAATTTAGATATTAAACAAGGAACTGACCCTATACTCGTTATATATAGGGTTTTAGATAAAACAAGATAAAATACATAAAGAAAATAGTAATAGGTTTAATGAAATTTATAAAGAAAGTTTAAATTGGTATCGTAATTATATAAGAGCTAAATTAGAAATAAATCTAGATACAATTATAGAAGTAAGAGCAAGGTTAGTAATTTGTTAAAACAATGAATATAAAAGATTTCGAATATTTATTGAACGAAAGACTTAATAACTATAATAAAGAAAAACTTACTTGGTATGAAATTAATTTTAAAGATAAAAAAATGTTTCATGAATTAAAATGGATTCTTTATATGCAAGACAATAAAGAAAATATACCGTTTTTTACATGGTTTGAATTATATTGTATAGAAGAAAATATAGAATTTCCTTATAAAACCAGGATTAAAACAATGACTAATATAAATAGATTGTATACCGATTTAACAAATAACGAAGAAATTATAAGTATTAAACCACCTTGTAAAGATATAATTATAAAAAAGGAAGAAAAAGAATATATAGGAATACCCTTTTCAAAAGCTGATAAACCAGAAACTGATAAAATATTAAAAAATATTGTATATCAAAATAATCATACTAATGAAATGTTAAATACTATAGGACAACAATTAGATAGAATAGAATATAAAAATGAAGAAGCAAGTACTTCAAGTACTTCAACTAATATACAAGTAGAAGAAAACCCTATATTTATACCCTATAATATAGAAACACCTATAAATCTAGGAGGACAAAGTAAACTATTAAGAGAAATTGAAGAAAAACTACAAAGATTTACTATATCAAATCATAATGTAAATGTTATAAATGAAGATGAAACCTCTGATATATCTGAGATAGAAGAACAATTTCATGCTATAGAAAAAATAAAATACAACCCTTATACATCTAATAAGACTTATACACCCCGACCAGAAACGAGAAATTATTATTATAGACCAACACCACCAGATTTACAATATGAAGAAAGAGATAAAATTGTACAATCTAGATATGATGGTAATTCGATATATGAATGGAATATAGATGGTCAAACAGAATATCAAATTTTAAACTTATTACAAGAAATGACTATGGCAGCAACTTCTTATAAAGCTCATAAAAATTCAGATAATAAAATAACACAAATGATAATATCAGGATTTACAGGAGTATTAAAAGGATGGTGGGATAGTTATGTAACTCAAGATGAAAAAAATCATATATTAAATTCAAAAAAATTAATTATAAAAACAGAAAATGGATCAGCAGTTCAAACACAGATTGATGATTCTTTAAATACTCTAGTTTATGCTATTATAAAAAATTATGTAGGAAACCCAGCAGAATATCAAGAAAGAAATTCAACTATATTATTAAATTTAACATGTAGAAAATTACAAGATTTTAGATGGTATAAAGATGTTTTCTTAGCAAAAGTTATGACTAGACCAGATTGTAGAGAATCCTATTGGAAAGAAAGATTTATTGCCGGATTACCAAAATTATTTGCTGAAAGAATTAGAAATAAATTAAGTAATGATTATAATAATGAAATTCCCTATAAAGAATTAACCTATGGAGAAATTATAAACTATGTTAATAAAGAAGGATTAGCTATATGTTCTGATTTAAAACTAAAAGCAAAAATTAAAAAGGAAGAAATAGATGGAAGACATGAACTAGGAAATTTTTGTGAACAATATGGTTATGAACCTTTAGTATTACCCCCTTCTAGTTCTAAGAAAATAAAATATAAAAGATATAATAAAAAACCTATAAAAAATAATCAAGAATATTATCAAAATAAAGATTATAAAAGAAAAAAGAAAGTATCATACAAAAAATATAATAACAAATATAGAAGAGAAAATAAAAAACAGAACAATCAAGATATTATTATTTGTTATAAATGTGGTAGACCCGGACATATGTCAAAAGATTGTTATTCTAAAACTAAAATTAATAAAATTGATATAGAAGATCTTAGACAAAAAATTTGTAAATTAATCAAAGATAATGAATCAAGTATATCTGATTATAGTGAAAATGATTTAAATAAAATTGAAGAAGAATCATCTAAAAATAGTAGCAACTCTGAAGATTGTGAATGTATAGGAACATGCAATTGTAACTATAAAGAAATTAATGTTATTACTAATAATGATGAATTACATTTATTAATTGATATGATAAGTAAAGTTGATAATAAAGAAATGAAAGATTTATGTATAAAACAATTAGAAGAAAAATTAAAAGATCAAAGTAATATAGAAGAAGATTATACCATATATAATTTTAATGAAATATGCAAAAGATTTAATAAAAACAAACCTATAACAATACAAGATTTACAAGAAGAACTTAATATGGTTAAAACAGAGATAAGAATTTTAAAAGAAAAGGTTAAGACTATAGAGGAAAATAAAAATGAACAAAATATAACCTCAGAAGACAAACCCTTAATTGAACCTATAATTAATGCAATCCAATATACTAAATATCAAAGATGGCATACAAAAGTAAATATAATGATAAACGGAGAATTTAAAATAACCTTAATTGCTTTAGTTGACTCTGGAGCAGATTTAAATTGTATACAGGAAGGTTTAATTCCAACTAAATATTTTGAAAAATCTACTCAGAGATTATCCACAGCCAGTGGATCTAGACTTAGTATAGGCTATAAATTATCCGATGTCCATATATGTAAAGAAAATTATTGTTTTAAAACTCATCTTATATTAGTAAAAAATTTAACCTCTCAAATTATATTAGGATTACCCTTTATAATACAATTATATCCTATAAGTGTAGATGAAAGAGATATTATCACGAAAGTATTAAATAAAGAAATAATTTTCGAATTTACTACACCTATTATTACCCATGAATTACATTTAATCAAAAATAAAAGAAAACAAGCTGAATTTTTAATTAATGAAATAAATGATAGAAGAATATATAATCAATTGCTAGCCAAAAATATACAGAATAAAGTAAAATTTATTGAAGAAAAATTTAAAAATAATGTGTGTTCAACTATACCCAGTGCTTTCTGGAAAAGAAAGCAACACACTGTAGGATTACCTTATATTAAAGAATTCAATGAAAAGAATATACCTACTAAAGCAAAATCTATACACATGTCTATCGAATTAGAACTAAATTGTAAAAAAGAAATCAAAGAACTATTAGAAAAAAGACTTATTAGACCCTCTAAGTCACCATGGTCATGTTCAGCCTTTTATGTAATTAATAACGCCGAAATAGAAAGAGGTATCCCAAGATTAGTTATAAAACCCATTGAAAGAAGTCTTGAATTTACCAATAAATTTCCTGACGAAATAAAAGATAAAACACAATTACAAAGATTCTTAGGATGTTTGAATTATATTCATGAATTCTTTAAAGACTTAGGAATTATATGTAAGCCCTTATATGATAGGTTAAAAAAGAATCCTAAACCTTGGACCGAAGAACATACAAAGATTATAAGACAAATCAAAGAAAAAGTAAAAATTCTTCCATGCTTAAACATTCCTCACCCTAATGCTAGTCTTATTGTAGAAACTGATGCTAGTGACTTAGGATTTGGGGGAATTCTAAAACAAAAACTAGATAATAAAGAAGAAAAATTAGTAAGATTCTATTCTGGTTCCTGGAACGATACCCAAAAGAATTATTCTACTATTAAAAAGGAAATTTTAAGTATTGTTCTAAATATTAAAAAATTTGAAGATGATTTGTATATGAAACCTTTTTTATTAAGAATTGATTGTTTATCTGCCAAATATATTTTAGAAAAAGATGTTAAAAATTTAATTTCTAAACAAGTTTTTGCCAGATGGCAAGCTATTTTAGGAAATTTTGATTTTACAATCGAATTTAGAAAAGGGAAAATGAGTGAAAAGAAGAAAGTCGTTCTATCCAAACACACTATGAACCAACCTTCATCATCATCAACCTATATTTCAAGAAATTTCCCAGTTCTACCTATACATCCAAACCGATTTGGCCCAATAGCCCCCAGAGCAAGATCACCATATTCTGCTCTTGCACAATCTATTCCCATAAGAAACTCTATACAAATGACAGCCCCATCAAATATTAGACCAACAGTTACACCACCAAAAAGCTCACAGACAAATAACCCAGAATATTCTATTAACCCAAACAGACAAATTGTAAAAATCCTTGAACCATTAGAAGAACAAAAGCTTGATCAGAGCTTCTTAACCCTGATCGATTATCTATACCCAAAAGGTTCCCATTTTTATTGATGACTATAAAGTTAGAGAATATTATCAAGCTATTCTTGTTGACAGCGGGTCAGTCATTATTGATCATACCCTTAACCAAAAGAATTCAGAATATATTGACTGCAGCAAGGTAAAGATTCTCAAGGTTATTACACCAGAAGAATGGTCAGTCAAACCCTATACTCACAAAACCCTGGCAAGTTATCCCCAGTACCCTGTCTATAACTATTTCGATTACCAAGACGCCTGGTTCCATACCTTTTTATTAAGAAATTTTAATCATACATGGTTTTTCCATTTCGCTGAAAACTTTTCCAACAATTACCCCAAATGGTTTATAAAATGGTTCAGATATTTCGGAAGTATTCCAACTATATTTCCCACCAAGATTTTAGAAGGATTTCACAAATACAAAGATTATTTTTTAGAAGACCATATATGTCCAGAAGAGTATACTCTCCAATTCTCAATTATATTCAAACTACCATGAATTGTCCTATTTACTTACAAAAAACAAGAAGCTCGAGAAACCTCTCCTCCATTATTATATCGACAGTTTAGTGTCAAATGGTGGAAAAGAATAGAAGATAGTCAGGCTGATGTTAAAGCTGTGACTAATTATTATCAAAGACTTATATCCAATAAAGAAAGCAGTTCCATCCCAAGTCCTATTATTCAAGACAAAGAATTTATTAAAAGACTACAAGCCTGTTCGTCTCCAGAAGAAATGCAACGAATTATAAATGAAATTAAAAGTTCTCCCACACCCAGTGAAGAATTGTTTCAGGACGCTCAAGATCCCTATGAAGATATAACCCTATAAAAACTGTGTCTATATTTTAAAAGGTCCCAATGAGAGTCTATATTTAAGAAAGATATTATTGTGTGAGTCTATTATATACCAGAAAATTTGATTACTTATGAACCAGAATAAATTACTTACCCTTATATTTTAAAACGTCTTTATTTGTCCATATGAACAAGAAAGTATACAGGTGACAAGTTTAAAACAAAGATAGAAGAATCTACCACTAGATGGAAGACCCTACCACCATGAAAGTGGTTATGAATTATTGAAAGCATATTAGAAGATACGACAATCAAAGAGAAAGTGGAAGACCCTACCAAAAGTAAAAGCATTTATATTTTCAAAAGCAGAATTATTAAAGAGAAGATTCTCGACAAGTTCCATATAATTGAAGAAAGAAGACAAAAGACTTTATGGAAAGCTAGTTCCATAATTCAAGAAAAGAAAAGAGACAAAATACTTTATAAAAGCAAGTTTTATGGCCGACAAAAGAAAATTGGATCAATCAAAGTTTACCGAAAGATGCCAGTTAAAGAAAGATTGATAACCGGCAAATTTATCTATAAAGAAGGAAGATTTGAAGAAGTGAAGGACATCGAAAAATATTCTATGAAACCAAAACCCTCTGTAAAATTATCAACCTCACAATGTTCAAAAACCCTAGATTTTAATATATGTATATCTCTTATAGTTCAGTCAAGCTCATCCTATATAGAAGAAAGCAATCCTTGTATAGAAACGAAGTGTCCCTGTATTAATTCAGAATTTATAAATAAAGGTATCTTTTTATAATCTTTTATGTTCTTTTATTTCAACAACTTCCATATTCATATTTAAATTATGGTCCTGTACGCAATAGTATGATGGATATGGAAGTTTATTGAAATAATAAGAACATAAAAGATTATAAAAAGATACCTTTATTTATAGAATCTGAATTAATACAGGGATACTTCGTTTCTATACAAGGATTGCTTTCTTCTATATAGGATGAGCTTGACTGAACTATAGGAGATATACATATATTAAAATCTAGGGTTTTTGAACATTGTGAGGTTGATAATTTTACAGAGGGTTTTGGTTTCATAGAATATTTTTCGATGTCCTTCACTTCTTCAAATCTTCCTTCTTTATAGATAAATTTGCCGGTTATCAATCTTTCTTTAACTGGCATCTTTCGGTAAACTTTGATTGATCCAATTTTCTTTTGTCGGCCATAAAACTTGCTTTTATAAAGTATTTTGTCTCTTTTCTTTTCTTGAATTATGGAACTAGCTTTCCATAAAGTCTTTTGTCTTCTTTCTTCAATTATATGGAACTTGTCGGGAATCTTCTCTTTAATAATTCTGCTTTTGAAAATATAAATGCTTTTACTTTTGGTAGGGTCTTCCACTTTCTCTTTGATTGTCGTATCTTCAAATATGCTTTCAATAATTCATAACCACTTTCATGGTGGTAGGGTCTTCCATCTAGTGGTAGATTCTTCTATCTTTGTTTTAAACTTGTCACCTGTATACTTTACAATAATATCTTTCTTAAATATAGACTCTCATTGGGACCTTTTAAAATATAGACACAGTTTTTATAGGGTTATATCTTCATAGGGATCTTGAGCGTCCTGAAACAATTCTTCACTGGGTGTGGGAGAACTTTTAATTTCATTTATAATTCGTTGCATTTCTTCTGGAGACGAACAGGCTTGTAGTCTTTTAATAAATTCTTTGTCTTGAATAATAGGACTTGGGATGGAACTGCTTTCTTTATTGGATATAAGTCTTTGATAATAATTAGTCACAGCTTTAACATCAGCCTGACTATCTTCTATTCTTTTCCACCATTTGACACTAAACTGTCGATATAATAATGGAGGAGAGGTTTCTCGAGCTTCTTGTTTTTTGTAAGTAAATAGGACAATTCATGGTAGTTTGAATATAATTGAGAATTGGAGAGTATACTCTTCTGGACATATATGGTCTTCTAAAAAATAATCTTTGTATTTGTGAAATCCTTCTAAAATCTTGGTGGGAAATATAGTTGGAATACTTCCGAAATATCTGAACCATTTTATAAACCATTTGGGGTAATTGTTGGAAAATTTTTCAGCGAAATGGAAAAACCATGTATGATTAAAATTTCTTAATAAAAAGGTATGGAACCAGGCGTCTTGGTAATCGAAATAGTTATAGACAGGGTACTGGGGATAACTTGCCAGGGTTTTGTGAGTATAGGGTTTGACTGACCATTCTTCTGGTGTAATAACCTTGAGAATCTTTACCTTGCTGCAGTCAATATATTCTGAATTCTTTTGGTTAAGGGTATGATCAATAATGACTGACCCGCTGTCAACAAGAATAGCTTGATAATATTCTCTAACTTTATAGTCATCAATATAAAAATGGGAACCTTTTGGGTATAGATAATCGATCAGGGTTAAGAAGCTCTGATCAAGCTTTTGTTCTTCTAATGGTTCAAGGATTTTTACAATTTGTCTGTTTGGGTTAATAGAATATTCTGGGTTATTTGTCTGTGAGCTTTTAGGTGGTGTAACTGTTGGTCTAATATTTGATGGGGCTGTCATTTGTATAGAGTTTCTTATGGGAATAGATTGTGCAAGAGCAGAATATGGTGATCTTGCTCTGGGGGCTATTGGGCCAAATCGGTTTGGATGTATAGGTAGAACTGGGAAATTTCTTGAAATATAGGTTGATGATGATGAAGGTTGGTTCATAGTGTGTTTGGATAGAACGACTTACTTCTTTTCACTCATTTTCCCTGTAAAAACTCTCTTGATAAAAAATCGGGTAAAGAATTATCTTTTCCTTTTATAAATTCGATTGTAAAATCAAAATTTCCTAAAATAGCTTGCCATCTGGCAAAAACTTGTTTAGAAATTAAATTTTTAGCATCTTTTTCTAAAATATATTTGGCAGATAAACAATCAATTCTTAATAAAAAAGGTTTCATATACAAATCATCTTCAAATTTTTTAATATTTAGAACAATACTTAAAATTTCCTTTTTAATAGTAGAATAATTCTTTTGGGTATCGTTCCAGGAACCAGAATAGAATCTTACTAATTTTTCTTCTTTATTATCTAGTTTTTGTTTTAGAATTCCCCCAAATCCTAAGTCACTAGCATCAGTTTCTACAATAAGACTAGCATTAGGGTGAGGAATGTTTAAGCATGGAAGAATTTTTACTTTTTCTTTGATTTGTCTTATAATCTTTGTATGTTCTTCGGTCCAAGGTTTAGGATTCTTTTTTAACCTATCATATAAGGGCTTACATATAATTCCTAAGTCTTTGAAGAATTCATGAATATAATTCAAACATCCTAAGAATCTTTGTAATTGTGTTTTATCTTTTATTTCGTCAGGAAATTTATTGGTAAATTCAAGACTTCTTTCAATGGGTTTTATAACTAATCTTGGGATACCTCTTTCTATTTCGGCGTTATTAATTACATAAAAGGCTGAACATGACCATGGTGACTTAGAGGGTCTAATAAGTCTTTTTTCTAATAGTTCTTTGATTTCTTTTTTACAATTTAGTTCTAATTCGATAGACATGTGTATAGATTTTGCTTTAGTAGGTATATTCTTTTCATTGAATTCTTTAATATAAGGTAATCCTACAGTGTGTTGCTTTCTTTTCCCGAAAGCACTGGGTATAGTTGAACACACATTATTTTTAAATTTTTCTTCAATAAATTTTACTTTATTCTGTATATTTTTGTCTTGCAATTGATTATATATTCTTCTATCATTTATTTCATTAATTAAAAATTCAGCTTGTTTTCTTTTATTTTTGATTAAATGTAATTCATGGGTAATAATAGGTGTAGTAAATTCGAAAATTATTTCTTTATTTAATACTTTCGTGATAATACCTCTTTCATCTACACTTATAGGATATAATTGTATTATAAAGGGTAATCCTAATATAATTTGAGAGGTTAAATTTTTTACTAATATAAGATGAGTTTTAAAACAATAATTTTCTTTACATATATGGACATCGGATAATTTATAGCCTATACTAAGTCTAGATCCACTGGCTGTGGATAATCTCTGAGTAGATTTTTCAAAATATTTAGTTGGAATTAAACCTTCCTGTATACAATTTAAATCTGCTCCAGAGTCAACTAAATCAATTAAGGTTATTTTAAATTCTCCGTTTATCATTATATTTACTTTTGTATGCCATCTTTGATATTTAGTATATTGGATTGCATTAATTATAGGTTCAATTAAGGGTTTATCTTCTGAGGTTATATTTTGTTCATTTTTATTTTCCTCTATAGTCTTAACCTTTTCTTTTAAAATTCTTATCTCTGTTTTAACCATATTAAGTTCTTCTTGTAAATCTTGTATTGTTATAGGTTTGTTTTTATTAAATCTTTTGCATATTTCATTAAAATTATATATGGTATAATCTTCTTCTATATTACTTTGATCTTTTAATTTTTCTTCTAATTGTTTTATACATAAATCTTTCATTTCTTTATTATCAACTTTACTTATCATATCAATTAATAAATGTAATTCATCATTATTAGTAATAACATTAATTTCTTTATAGTTACAATTGCATGTTCCTATACATTCACAATCTTCAGAGTTGCTACTATTTTTAGATGATTCTTCTTCAATTTTATTTAAATTATTTTCACTATAATCAGATATACTTGATTCATTATCTTTGATTAATTTACAAATTTTTTGTCTAAGATCTTCTATATCAATTTTATTAATTTTAGTTTTAGAATAACAATCTTTTGACATATGTCCGGGTCTACCACATTTATAACAAATAATAATATCTTGATTGTTCTGTTTTTTATTTTCTCTTCTATATTTGTTATTATATTTTTTGTATGATACTTTCTTTTTTCTTTTATAATCTTTATTTTGATAATATTCTTGATTATTTTTTATAGGTTTTTTATTATATCTTTTATATTTTATTTTCTTAGAACTAGAAGGGGGTAATACTAAAGGTTCATAACCATATTGTTCACAAAAATTTCCTAGTTCATGTCTTCCATCTATTCCTTCCTTTTTAATTTTTGCTTTTAGTTTTAAATCAGAACATATAGCTAATCCTTCTTTATTAACATAGTTTATAATTTCTCCATAGGTTAATTCTTTATAGGGAATTTCATTATTATAATCATTACTTAATTTATTTCTAATTCTTTCAGCAAATAATTTTGGTAATCCGGCAATAAATCTTTCTTTCCAATAGGATTCTCTACAATCTGGTCTAGTCATAACTTTTGCTAAGAAAACATCTTTATACCATCTAAAATCTTGTAATTTTCTACATGTTAAATTTAATAATATAGTTGAATTTCTTTCTTGATATTCTGCTGGGTTTCCTACATAATTTTTTATAATAGCATAAACTAGAGTATTTAAAGAATCATCAATCTGTGTTTGAACTGCTGATCCATTTTCTGTTTTTATAATTAATTTTTTTGAATTTAATATATGATTTTTTTCATCTTGAGTTACATAACTATCCCACCATCCTTTTAATACTCCTGTAAATCCTGATATTATCATTTGTGTTATTTTATTATCTGAATTTTTATGAGCTTTATAAGAAGTTGCTGCCATAGTCATTTCTTGTAATAAGTTTAAAATTTGATATTCTGTTTGACCATCTATATTCCATTCATATATCGAATTACCATCATATCTAGATTGTACAATTTTATCTCTTTCTTCATATTGTAAATCTGGTGGTGTTGGTCTATAATAATAATTTCTCGTTTCTGGTCGGGGTGTATAAGTCTTATTAGATGTATAAGGGTTGTATTTTATTTTTTCTATAGCATGAAATTGTTCTTCTATCTCAGATATATCAGAGGTTTCATCTTCATTTATAACATTTACATTATGATTTGATATAGTAAATCTTTGTAGTTTTTCTTCAATTTCTCTTAATAGTTTACTTTGTCCTCCTAGATTTATAGGTGTTTCTATATTATAGGGTATAAATATAGGGTTTTCTTCTACTTGTATATTAGTTGAAGTACTTGAAGTACTTGCTTCTTCATTTCTATATTCTATTCTATCTAATTGTTGTCCTATAGTGTTTAACATTTCATTAGTATGATTATTTTGATATACAATATTTTTTAATATTTTATCAGTTTCTGGTTTATCAGCTTTTGAAAAGGGTATTCCTATATATTCTTTTTCTTCCTTTTTTATAATTATATCTTTACAAGGTGGTTTAATACTTATAATTTCTTCGTTATTTGTTAAATCGGTATACAATCTATTTATATTAGTCATTGTTTCAATCCCGGTTTATAAGGAAATTCTATATTTTCTTTTATACAATATAATTCAAACCATGTAAAAAACGGTATATTTTCTTTATTGTCTTGCATATAAAGAATCCATTTTAATTCATGAAACATTTTTTTATCTTTAAAATTAATTTCATACCAAGTAAGTTTTTCTTTATTATAGTTATTAAGTCTTTCGTTCAATAAATATTCGAAATCTTTTATATTCATTGTTTTAACAAATTACTAATCTTGCTCTTACTTCTATAATTGTATCTAGATTTATTTCTAATTTAGCTCTTATATAATTACGATACCAATTTAAACTTTCTTTATAAATTTCATTAAACCTATTACTATTTTCTTTATGTATTTTATCTTGTTTTATCATCTCTTTAATTTCTTCTAATTGTATTAATAAATCTTTTCTTTCTTCATATAATTCTTTAAGACGTAAAGTTATTCTATAATTCATATATAACCAGTCATTAACTTGTATTCTTGAGTCACTCATAATTGTTCTTCTCTATAATAATCTACTTCAGATTTAGAGGGGTTATAAGTGTTACTAAAATCTTCACTTATATTATCATCTTCATATAGTGGTTTAGGTATAGATCTATTAAAATCAACTCCTTTAACCCTCATAGACTGTGATCTTCTTAATAAGGGTTCACTAGATTTTGAACTAGAGGTTTCAGGAATATATGTAGAATATCTAGGTGTTTCTTTTCCAAAATCTATTTCTATACTTCCGTCAGTATGTTCTGTAATATCTGATATTTTGCTAATAGTTTCTAAAGGTTTGGGTGAACTTATATCTTCTAATTTCCAATTTTGGTTTTGAGTAATTTCATTCCATTTTAATCTTTTAGGTATATTAACTCTAGAATTTCTAGTATTAGCTTCAAATATTATAGTTTCATCTTTTGGTGACATTAATTTTGATCTTGGTTCCACCGTAGTGGTCATTGTTTTATATAAAACTCTATATATAACGAGTATAGGGTCAGTTCCTTGTTTAATATCTAAATTTTTTGTTTTAATTGTTAAGGTTAAAGTATCTAATATATTTTTATCAAATAAGGATATAGTGAAATTAGGATAACAATTAAAATATATAGGGCCATTGCATATATTGGATTCTGCCATAGCTAATAAGGAATTTTTAAAATTTAAATGTCTAGCATCTCTTAATATAACTAAAGTAGGTACATCTAACCCTATTCTAGTCAAGGGTTTAATAGCTATTTGTATTAATCCTATATGTAGAAATTTATAATTTTTCATATGATCTTTAATAGTATTCTTGGAAAAAAGTTGTATACATTGATTATTTTGTAGAATAGGTAAAGTTTTTTCTGTTTGTTTTATAGAATATCCCTGGAAATAATCAAAAGAACCAATCTTATAAATATTACTAATCTTTTGTTTAGGTATACTCCAATCTTTCAAATTGTTTTCAATGTTTGAAATAGAAACTTCCATAGAATTTGTATGATCATGTTCTTCTTCGATTTCAGAAGTAGAACTACTTCTTTGATTTGATAGTAATCTTGTGACTCTATTCATATTTAATTATTAACTATTTGATTTAAACTTTGTTTTCTGAAAACCTTAACTTATAATGTTGATTGAACATACCTTCTCCGGGAACACCCCCATATCGCTGTGATACGGTCGTCTTACTGTCCGTCTGCGACTAATTCCAACCAGCTGATCGACAGGGCTTACCAACGCAGATGTATATTTTCTCAACATATATAAATTAATTTTTTCTTTCAACAATGATAAAATCAAACAATCCATAATTTTCATAAGAATATAATCCATAACTACTACCACCTCAAAAATATGAGCTCATGGCTTTGATACCAAATGCGTACAGGACCATAATTTAAATATGAATATGGAAGTTGTTGAAATAAAAGAACATAAAAGATTTGGGAAAGATACCTTTATTTATAGAATCTGAATTAATACAGGGACAGTTGGATAATATACAAGGATCTTGCTTCTCGATATCTATAGATTGGGTTTCTGGTAATATACAAATATTGAAATCTAAAGTTTTTGTACATCTGGTTGTAGAGAATTTTATTGAAGGTTTTTTCATAAAAAAGGCTCTGTCTTCTTTCTTCAATTCTTCTTCGTTTTATAGATAGTTCTTCCGGTTGCATGACTGGCATCTTTCGGTAAAAGTCTTCAATTATTTCTTTTGTAGGTAAAATCTTCATTTATTTGGATGTGATGATGTATCTCCTATTTGCTTTTTCAATAATTTGGAATTTGTCGGAGAATCTTCTTTTTAATAATTCTTCTTTTTGAAAATATAAACACTTTACTTTTTGGTAGGGTCTTCCACTTTCTCTTTGCTTGTCGTATCTTCAAGTTTGCTTTCAATAATTCCTAACCACTTTTATAGTGGTAGGGTCTTCTGTCTAGTGGTAGGTTCTTCTTTCTTTCCTTTATTCTTTCTTTCTTTTAGACTTGTCACCTGCAAACTTTCTTGTTCATATGGACAAATAATGATCCTTTTATAATATAGATGTGAGTAATTTTATCTGGTTCATAAGTAATCAAATTTTCTGGTATATAATAAAATTCACATAATAATATCTTTCTTATATATAGACTCTCATTTTAAAATATAGACACTTGAAAGCTAAAGAGTTATGTCGTCATAAGGATCCTGTGCATCTTGAAATAGATCTTCACTTGGCGTAGGGGAACATTTGATCTCATTTATAATTTTCTGCATTTCTTCAGGAGAAGAACACTCCTGTAATCTTTTAATAAAATCCTTATCTTGTACTTTAGGGGTTGAGGTAGAATAGCATTCTTGAGAAATAGACCTTTTGTAATAGTTGGTGACTGCATTAATATCCGCTTGGCTTTCTTCGATTCTTTTCCACCATTTAACACTAAATTGTCTGTATAGAAGTGGTGGAGAGGTATCTCTGGCTTCTTGTTTTTTATAGGTAAATAGAATAATCCATGGTAACTTGAATATAGCAGAAAACTGAAGAGTATATTCTTCTGGGCAAATATGATCTTGCATAAAGTAATCTTTATATTTATGGAATCCTTCTAATATCTTGATAGGGAATATAGTTGGAATGCTTCCAAAATATCTGAACCATTTAATAAACCATTTGGGGTAGCTGTTGGAAAACTTTTCAGCGAAATAGAAAAACCAGGTATGGTTAAAATTTCTCAGTAAAAAGGCATGAAACCAGGCGTCTTGATAATCATAATAATTATAGATAGGATATTGAGGATAGCAGGCAAGAGTTTTGTGAGTAAAGGGTTTTAAAGACCATTCTTCTGGAGATATAACCTTGATAATCTTTACTTTGCTGCAATCAATGTGACTGGGATTCTTTTGGTTGAGGGTATGATCAATGATAACAGATCCACTATCTACTAAAATAGCTTGATAGTATTCTCTAGTCTTATATTCATCAATATAGAAATGGGAACTTCTTGGGTATAGATAATCAATAAGAGTGAGGAAACTTTGGTCAAGCTTTTGTTCTTCTATAGGCTCAAGAATCTTAACAACTTGTCTATTGGGATTAATAGAGTATTCAGGGGTGTTTGTTGGTGTATTTTTGGGTTGAATTATCGTTGGTCTAATCGTAGGTGAGGCAGTTGGTTGTATAGGATTTCGGGTTGGAATGGTTTGTGCAAGAGCAGAATATGGTGGTCTTGCCCTGGGTGCTATGGGTCCAAATTGATTTGGGTGTATAGGTAATTCTGGAAAATTTCTTGAAATATAGGTTGATGATGATGAAGGTTGGTTCATAGTGTGTTTGGATAGAACGACTTTCTTCTTTTCACTCATTTTCCCTGTAAAAACTCTCTTGATAAAAAATCGGGTAAAGAATTATCTTTTCCTTTTATAAATTCGATTGTAAAATCAAAATTTCCTAAAATAGCTTGCCATCTGGCAAAAACTTGTTTAGAAATTAAATTTTTAACATCTTTTTCTAAAATATATTTGGCAGATAAACAATCAATTCTTAATAAAAAAGGTTTCATATACAAATCATCTTCAAATTTTTTAATATTTAGAACAATACTTAAAATTTCCTTTTTTATAGTAGAATAATTCTTTTGGGTGTCATTCCAGGAACCAGAATAAAATCTTACTAATTTTTCTTCTTCATTATCTAATTTTTGTTTTAGAATTCCTCCAAATCCTAAGTCACTAGCGTCAGTTTCAACGATAAGACTCGCATCAGGATGTGGTATATTAAGGCATGGGAGAAATTTTATCTTTTCTTTAATATGTTTGACAATTTCTGTATGTTCTTCGGTCCATGGTTTTGGATTTTTCTTTAATCGATCGTATAGTGGTTTATATATAATTCCCAAATCTTTAAAGAAATCATGAATATAGTTTAAGCATCCTAAAAATCTTTGTAATTGAGTTTTATCTTTTATTTCATTAGGAAATTTATTAGTAAATTCAAGACTTCTTTCAATGGGTTTTATAGTTCCTTGAATAATATTATGACCTAGAAATCTTATATCTGTTTGGAATAATAACATCTTTGTAGGTGAAACAGCTAATCCATTTTTATAAATAGTATCATAAAATATATTTAAGTGTTTAAAATGTTGATCAATGTTTTTTGAAAATATTAAAACATCATCAATATAAACGATTACAAAATTTCCAATTGGTAAAATAATATCATTCATAATATTTTGAAATTCTGATGGAGCGTTTTTTAATCCAAAGGGCATAACGTTCCATTCAAAGTGTCCAAAAGGGACATTAAATCCTGTTTTATACTTATCTTCTTCTTTTATTTGAATTTGCCAAAATCCAGATTTCATGTCAAATTTTGAGAATATTTTTGAGTCATATAATTTTTTTAATAAATCTCTTTTATTAGGTATAGGATATCTAATCCACTCTAATACTTTATTTAAGGGTTTATAATTTATAACTAATCTTGGAATACCTCTTTCGATTTCTGCATTATTAATTACATTAAAGGCTGAACATGACCATGGTGACTTAGAGGGTCTAATAAGTCTCTTTTCTAATAATTCTTTGATTTCTTTTTTACAATTTTGTTCTAGTTCAATAGACATGTGTATAGATTTTGATTTAGTAGGTATATTCTTTTCATTGAATTCTTTAATATAAGGTAATCCTACAGTGTGTTGTATTCTTTTCCAAAAAGCACTGGGTATAGTAGAACACACATTGTTTTTAAATTTTTCTTCAATAAATTTTACTTTGTTCTGTATATTTTTGTCTTGTAATTGATTGTATATTCTTTTATCATTTATTTCATTAATTGAAAATTCAGCTTGTTTTCTTTTATTTTTAATTAAATGTAATTCATGGGTAACAATAGGTGTAGTAAATTCGAAAATTATTTCTTTATTTAATACTTTCGTGATAATACCTCTTTCATCTACACTTATAGGATATAATTGTATTATAAAGGGTAATCCTAATATAATTTGAGAGGTTAAATTTTTTACTAATATAAGATGAGTTTTAAAACAATAATTTTCTTTACATATATGGACATCGGATAATTTATAGCCTATACTAAGTCTAGATCCACTGGCTGTGGATAATCTCTGAGTAGATTTTTCAAAATATTTAGTTGGAATTAAACCTTCCTGTATACAATTTAAATCTGCTCCAGAGTCAACTAAAGCAATTAAGGTTATTTTAAATTCTCCGTTTATCATTATATTTACTTTTGTATGCCATCTTTGATATTTAGTATATTGGATTGCATTAATTATAGGTTCAATTAAGGGTTTATCTTCTGAGGTTATATTTTGTTCATTTTTATTTTCCTCTATAGTCTTAACCTTTTCTTTTAAAATTCTTATCTCTGTTTTAACTATATTAAGTTCTTCTTGTAAATCTTGTATTGTTATAGGTTTGTTTTTACTAAATCTTTTGCATATTTCATTAAAATTATATATGGTATAATCTTCTTCTATATTACTTTGATCTTTTAATTTTCCTTCTAGTTGTTTTATACATAAATCTTTCATTTCTTTATTATCAACTTTACTTATCATATCAATTAATAAATGTAATTCATCATTATTAGTAATAACATTAATTTCTTTATAGTTACAATTGCATGTTCCTATACATTCACAATCTTCAGAGTTGCTACTATTTTTAGATGATTCTTCTTCAATTTTATTTAAATCATTTTCACTATAATCAGATATACTTGATTCATTATCTTTGATTAATTTACTAATTTTTTGTCTAAGATCTTCTATATCAATTTCATTAATTTTAGTTTTAGAATAACAATCTTTTGACATATGTCCGGGTCTACCACATTTATAACAAATAATAATATCTTGATTGTTCTGTTTTTTATTTTCTCTTCTATATTTGTTATTATATTTTTTGTATGATACATTCTTTTTTCTTTTATAATTTTTATTTTGATAATATTCTTGATTATTTTTTATAGGTTTTTTATTATATCTTTTATATTTTATTTTCTTAGAACTGGAAGGGGGCAATATTAAAGGTTCATAACCATATTGTTCACAGAAATTTCCTAGTTCATGTCTTCCTCCAATTCCTTCCTTTTTAATTTTTGCTTTTAGTTTTAAATCTGAACATATAGCTAATCCTTCTTTATTAACATAGTTTATAATTTCTCCATAGGTTAATTCTTTATAGGGAATTTCATTATTATAATCATTAGTTAATTTATTTCTAATTCTTTCAGCAAATAATTTTGGTAATCCGGCAATAAATCTTTCTTTCCAATAGGATTCTCTACAATCTGGTCTAGTCATAACTTTTGCTAAGAAAACATCTTTATACCATCTAAAATCTTGTAATTTTCTACATGTTAAATTTAATAATATAGTTGAATTTCTTTCTTGATATTCTGCTGGGTTTCCTACATAATTTTTTATAATAGCATAAACTAGAGTATTTAAAGAATCATCAATCTGTGTTTGAACAGCTGATCCATTTTCTGTTTTTATAATTAATTTCTTTGAATTTAATATATGATTTTTTTCATCTTGAGTTACATAACTATCCCACCATCCTTTTAATAGTCCTGTAAATCCTGATATTATCATTTGTGTTATTTTATTATCTGAATTTTTATGAGCTTTATAAGAAGTTGCTGCCATAGTCATTTCTTGTAATAAGTTTAAAATTTGATATTCTGTTTGACCATCTATATTCCATTCATATATTGAATTACCATCATATCTAGATTGTACAATTTTATCTCTTTCTTCATATTGTAAATCTGGTGGTGTTGGTCTATAATAATAATTTCTTGTTTCTGGTCGAGGTGTATAAGTCTTATTGGATGTATAAGGGTTGTATTTTATTTTTTCTATAGCATGAAATTGTTCTTCTATCTCAGATATATCAGAGGTTTCGTCTTCATTTATAACATTTACATTATGATTTGATATACTAAAATTAGAAAGTTTTTCTTCAATTTCTTTTAATAAGTTACTTTGTCCTCCTAGGTTTATAGGTGTTTCTATATTGTAAGGTATGAATATAGGGTTTTCTTCTACTTGTATATTAGTTGAAGTACTTGAAGTACTTGCTTCTTCATTTCTATATTCTATTCTATCTAATTGTTGTCCTATAGTGTTTAACATTTCATTAGTATGATTATTTTGATATACAATATTTTTTAATATTTTATCAGTATCTGGTTTATCAGCTTTTGAAAAGGGTATTCCTATATATTCTTTTTCTTCCTTTTTTATAATTATATCTTTACAAGGTGGCTTAATACTTATAATTTCTTCATTAGTTGTTAAATCGGTATACAATCTATTTATATTAGTCATTGTTTCAATCCTGGTTTTATAAGGAAATTCTATATTTTCTTCTATACAATATAATTCAAACCATGTAAAAAACGGTATATTTTCTTTGCTGTCTTGCATATAAAGAATCCATTTTAATTCATGAAACATTTCTTTATCTTTAAAATTAAGTTTATACCAAGTAAGTTTTTCTTTATTATAGTTATTAAGTCTTTCGTTCATTAGATAATTATAATCTTTTATATTCATTGTTTTAACAAATTGTTAATTTAGATCTTGTCGTTTTTATTTTATTTGCATTTATTTTTAATAGTATATTTATTGTATCTATATGTTTTGATGTAATATTCTTTATATATTTTATTTTGTTTTATCGTCTCTTTAATTTCTTCTAATTGTATTAATAAATCTTTTCTTTCTTCATATAATTCTTTAAGACGTAAAGTTATTCTATAATTCATATATAACCAGTCATTAACTTGTATTCTTGAGTCACTCATAATTGTTCTTCTCTATAATAATCTACTTCAGATTTAGAGGGGTTATAAGTGTTACTAAAATCTTCACTTATATTATCATCTTCATATAGTGGTTTAGGTATAGATCTATTAAAATCAACTCCTTTAACCCTCATAGACTGTGATCTTCTTAATAAGGGTTCACTAGATTTTGAACTAGAGGTTTCAGGAATATATGTAGAATATCTAGGTGGTTCTTTTCCAAAATCTATTTCTATACTTCCGTCAGTATGTTCTGTAATATCTGATATTTTACTAATAGTTTCTAAGGGTTTAGGTGAACTTATATCTTCTAATTTCCAATTTTGGTTTTGAGTAATTTCATTCCATTTTAATCTTTTAGGTATATTAACTCTAGAATTTCTAGTATTAGCTTCAAATATTATAGTTTCATCTTTTGGTGACATTAATTTTGATCTTGGTTCCACAGTAGTGGTCATTGTTTTATATAAAACTCTATATATAACGAGTATAGGGTCAGTTCCTTGTTTAATATCTAATTTTTTTGTTTTAATTGTTAAGGTTAAAGTATCTAATATATTTTTATCAAATAAGGATATAGTGAAATTAGGATAACAATTAAAATATATAGGGCCATTGCATATATTGGATTCTGCCATAGCTAATAAGGAATTTTTAAAATTTAAATGTCTAGCATCTCTTAATATAACTAAAGTAGGTACATCTAACCCTATTCTAGTCAAGGGTTTAATAGCTATTTGTATTAATCCTATATGTAGAAATTTATAATTTTTCATATGATCTTTAATAGTATTCTTGGAAAAAAGTTGTATACATTGATTATTTTGTAGAAGAGGTAAAGTTTTTTCTGTTTGTTTTATAGAATATCCCTGGAAATAATCAAAAGAACCAATCTTATAAATATTACTAATCTTTTGTTTAGGTATACTCCAATCTTTCAAATTGTTTTCAATGTTTGAAATAGAAACTTCCATAGAATTTGTATGATCATGTTCTTCTTCGATTTCAGAAGTAGAACTACTTCTTTGATTTGATAGTAATCTTGCGACTCTATTCATATTTAATTATTAACTATTTGATTTAAACTTTGTTTTCTGAAAATCTTAACTTATAATGTTGATTGAACATACCTTCTCCGGGAACACCCCCATATCGCTGTGGTACGGTCGTCTTACTGTCCGTCTGCGACTAATTCCAACCAGCTGATCGACAGGGCTTACCAACGCAGATGTATATTTTCTCAACATATATAAATTAATTTTTTCTTTCAACAATGATAAAATCAAACAATCCATAATTTTCATAAGAATATAATCCATAACTACTACCACCTCAAAAAAATGAGCTCATGGCTCTGATACCAAATGCGTACAGGATCATAATTTAAATATGAATATGGAAGTTGTTGAAATAAAAGAACATAAAAGATTATAAAAAGATACCTTTATTTATAAATTCTGAATTAATACAGGGACACTTCGTTTCTATACAAGGATTGCTTTCTTCTATATAGGATGAGCTTGACTGAACTATAGGAGATATACATATATTAAAATCTAGGGTTTTTGAACATTGTGAGGTTGATAATTTTACAGAGGGTTTTGGTTTCATAGAATATTTTTCGATGTCTTCACTTCTTCAAATCTTCCTTCTTTATAGATAAATTTGCCGGTTTATCAATCTTGCTTTAACTGGCATCTTTCGGTAAACTTTGATTGATTCAATCTTCTTTTCTTTTGTCGGCCATAAAACTTGCTTTTATAAAGTACTTTGTCTTCTTTTTCTTTTCTTGAATAATGTAACTAGCTTTCCATAAAGTCTTTTGTTTTCTTTCTTCAATAATTTGAAACTTGTCGGGAATCATCTCTTTAATAATTCTGCTTTTGAAAATATAAATGCTTTTACTTTTGGTAGGGTCTTCCACTTTTCTTTGATTGTCGTATCTTCAACTTTGCTTTCAATAATTCATAACCACTTTCATAGTGGTAGGGCCTTCCACTTTCTCTTAAACTTGTCACCTGTAAACTTTCTTGTTCATATGGACAAATAATGTTGTTCTAAAATATAGATGTTAGTAATTTATTCTGGTTCATAAGTAATCAAATTTTCTGGTATATAATAAACTCACACAATAATATCTTTCTTAAATATAGACTCTCATTGGGACCTTTTAAAATATAGACACAATTTTATAAAGTTATATCTTCATAAGGATCTTGAGCATCTTGATATAAATCTTCACTTGGAGTTGGGGACCTTTTAATTTCATTTATAATTTTCTGCATTTCTTCTTGAGATGAGCATTCTTGTAAACGCTTTATAAAGTCTCTGTCTTGAATAACTGGAGTAATAGGAGTAGAGCTGCTTTCTTTGTTAGAAATATACTGTCGATAATAGTCGTTGACAGCTTTAATATCTGCCTGACTTTTATCTATTCTTTTCCACCATTTGACACTAAATTGTCGATATAATAATGGAGGAGAAGTATCTTGAGATTCTTGTTTCTTATATGTGAATAGAACAATCCATGGCAACTTGAATATTGTTGAGACCTGAGACACTGTTAGATTTGCTCAGAATACAAGTATCATGCCGCTGTTGGTATAAGACTTCAACCACTGTTAGAAGTCAACCACTGTTAGAAGTCAACCACTGTTAGAAGAAGACAACCGCTGTTAGTACATTTGTCTAACAGGGCCACTGTTAGTGTATAGTTTGTATTTTGTAAGTACTCAACCACTGTTGATAATATACGAGGACTACCCCTGTTAGTTATATACTCAACCACTGTTGGTTAGTCAGTTAGAGATAATTATGGAATAGATAGGATTTCCATAATAGTTTGATTTTGTAAAGGACTCTATGTGTTATAAATAGAGATTCTGTAAAACCCTAGAGGTAGTGATATACGAATTCATTCTAGTTATTAGCTTCAAGGTTGTAAACCCTAACACAAGTTGTGTGTTCGTATTATTGTTAATAATATTGAAGCTTTTGGTTAGATATTCTGTTATATACAAGTTTGTTCTTCAAGTTATTAATAAACTATTCCGCAAGCTTATTAATAATCAATCAAAGTAATACATACTAAGATCTCTAGCTGGGATCATCAAGTGGTATCAGAGCTTGATATTACTTTGATCTTGAAGAAGGTAATTGAATTTCGCAGCTTTTTCAACAAATAACAAGATGTCTACTGAATCAATGGAAGGAATACAAGCTACAAAGATTCCCATGCTCAAACCTGATGAGTTGAGTTATGGCAGACTAGGATTAGGCAATACATGTTGCTTACGGATTATATGATGTGGGAGGTGGTTACTAATGGACCAAACTATACTAAGGATGCAGATGGTAAAAAGGAAGAAAGACCACCACCAAAGTCTGATGCAGAGAGAAAAGAAAGAGCAACAGAGTGGAAGGCATTAAGTACTCTACTTTTGTCTATTCCTAATGAGTATCAAAGGAAGTTTGAAAACTGTGAAGATGCTCAGGTTCTTATGCAAGCAATTGTTAAGAGATTTGGTGGTAATGATAACACCAAGAAGAATAAGAGATCTCTTCTCAAACAACAGTTTGAAAACTTTGCAGGTGTAAAGTCTGAAACTCTGACTCAGACTTTTGATAGGTTTCAAAAACTTGTGGGTGATTTAGAAAATCACAATGTCAAGATTGATAAAGATGACTTGAACGGGAAGTTTCTAAGATCACTTGGTACAGATTGGAATATGTACACTGTGGGACTTAGACAAAGTCCAGATCTTGAAGAGAAAGAGATTGAAGACCTGTATAATGATCTGAGGAATTTTGAGCCTGAAGTTCTAGCATTGAAACAGTCCAATGGTAGCTCTAACAATGCTGCTTTTGTTTCTGTTGGTGAATCTGGTAGTTGTAGCACATCTGGTGCTAATGATAATGTATTGGAAGCATTCTTTGCAAGCCATGTGAATTCTTCATTAACTACAGAAGATTTGGAGCAGGTTAGTGAAGAGGACCTGGAAGAGATGGATTTAAGATGGCAAATGGCCATGATTACAATCAGGGCAAAGAGGTTTATGCAGAGGTCTGGGAACAGAAACTTTTCTTACAAGAGAGATGGTGTAGCTGGTTTTGACAAGAGCAAGGTGGAGTGTTTCAATTGTCACAAGATGGGACACTTTGCTAGAGAATGCAAGAGCACACAGGCTGGAGGATCTCAGAATGGTATTATGAGAAATAATTCTGCTCCACAAAGAAGATTGGTACCTGTTCAGAACACCACTTCAGATTCATTGGTTGCTCAAGATGGAATGGGAGGATTTGACTGGAGTGACCAAGAAGAGCTTGTAGTTCAGAATCAAGCTTTGATGGCTGTCACAGAAGAACCAGAGTCTTCAGACATTCCATATGAGGTACAATCTAAATTATGTTCTCCTGCATGTAAGAAAATGGTTAAATTTTATAGGGATCATAATATGGTTGTGTGTAATGAATTAAAAGCTTGTAAGGAAAAGAGTCAACATGCCACTTTAGCTATTGAAAACTTAGAAAATCAGATAAAAGCTTATGAAAAGAATGAATCTCAATTTCACTTAGATGTTAAGTATCTAAATTGGGAAAAGAAAGCTTTACAAACAAAAGTTGATATGCTAAGTGCTAAGTTGGCTGAGGCAATTTCTGATAAGGAGTCAATAAAATTGAAAGTTGATGAGTTGGAAAATGTTTCAAAAGGTGTTCAAAACTTAATCAAGTCTCAAATTCATGATAAATTAAAACTTGGATTAGGTTACAACCTTAATGCTGTTCCTCCACCTTATAATCATACTTATTTCCCACCTAAAAGTGATTTTGTTTTAGAAACACTTAAGGTAGGTGTGTCTGAGGAGGTTAAAAAGGTAGATCCAGTTGTTAATTGTGATGATAATGTGAATTTTGATAAAGTTGAGGTATCTGATTGGACTGAGGAAGATGAGTGTGATAGTGATAGCTCATCTAGTGGTAATTCTGTGGATGGTAGTGTTAAGTCTATTACTGGTCTAGTTTCTGAACTTAATAGTACTAAACTAGAAGAGGGTAAAAAGATGTTTGTTGAGAAAGCAAAGGCTCAGTTAGATCAAGTCAGGAAAACCAACAATGCTAGTTCAGGTTTAGGGTATGTACACAAAAAGGTCAATACTGAATCAAAAGACAAGTTGAAATCTGAGTGTGATAAGTGTACATGTAAATCAAAGAAGTCTGAGTTACATACTGCAAGTAATGTGAATAAATCCATTCCCAGGGGTAATCAAAGAAATTGGAACCAATTGGTTTCACAAAGGTTGGGTAATGGGTTTGAATGTGTGAAAAGAAAGTCATGTTTTATTTGTGGTAGATATAATCATCTTCAACAGGACTGTTACTAGAATCCTAAAAATAATAGGAACAGTGGTACAGGTCATGTGTTGATAAATAAGCCTAACAGAGGCAAGGCTGCAGCCCCTGTTAATGCTACAGCAGTGCCCCTGTCAACGGCTAACAGAGGCAAGACACGAACAGGGGCGGGTTTGACCACTGTCAGGCATGGTACCTCTGCTGGTATTAAACATTTCAAAAGAATGTTTATACCAAGTAAAGCTACCACTGCCAGGGTAATCAATACAAACTTAAAGGTGACCACTGTCAAACCATTAACCCCTGTCAGGTCTAAAATTGATTGTTTTTGGAGACATAAAAATGAGTGTAAATCTGAAGTGTCCAAAACCAATGCAGCACTGAGATCAATCACTGTCAAAAGGGTTGATGTCAATGGTGCTCAAGGGAAACCCAAAGCCAAATTGGTTTGGGTTCCCAAGAAAAACTAACTGTTTTTCTCATATATGTGCAGGGCAAGCCACCAAGCTTATGGCATATTGATTCTGGCTGTTCAAGACACATGACTGGAGATAGGAAAAAGCTACAGGACTTTAAAGCGTTTTCTGGAGGAGATGTAGCATTTGGAAGCAATCCTAAAGGAGGTAAAATCACAGGTAAAGGTAAGGTAAAAAGCAGTAAGCTCACTTTCAATGATGTTTATTATGTTGAGCAATTGAGATACAATTTGCTTAGTGTGAGTCAAATCACAGATAAGCAAAATCCTGTATATTTCACTGACACAGAATGCCTTATACTTTCTGAAAAACTCAAAATACCTGAAGATAAGATTTTAATGAGAGTTCCAAGAAAGGATAATGTATACTGTAGTGATTTAAACAAGATGGAATCTCAAAATGTTAACTGTCTCATTTCTAAAGCTACTGTATCTGAATCTGAACTATGGCATAGGAGGATGTGTCACTTGAATTTCAAGACCATGAATAAACTTGTTAGGAATAAGCTAGTGAGAGGCTTACCTGAAAAGTTATTTGAATGTAGTGACCACTGTGTAGCATGTCTCAAAGGTAAGCAACACAAGACCTCTTATAAGACCAAGCTTGTGAATACCAATACCACTCCCTTACACCTGTTACATATGGATTTGTTTGGCCCTACCAATGTAGCTAGTCAAGGGAAGAAATCTTACTGTTTGGTAATAACTGATGATTACTCTAGAATGAGTTGGGTGTTCTTTCTTAGGACTAAGGATGAGACAGGTGAAATACTTAGATCATTCATAACTAGGATTGAGAATTCAACTAATCAAAAGGTTAAGATCATCAGGTGTGATAATGGGACAGAATTTAAGAATCATGAGATGAATAAGTTCTGTGAGGATAAAGGTATAGAAAGACAGTATAGTGCACCTAGGACTCCACAACAAAATGGAAATACCTGATAAACTGTTTCATCAGTCTGCTCTGCTCCTGCACCATCAACCACCTCATCATCTAAATTTTCATGTATCACATAATCAGATACATTTAGCTCCTCCTCAGCCTTATCCCTGCTCTGCACATAATCATCATCTTTATCATCAAACACTAACTCCACAGTGTCTTCTGATTGTGCCTCAATATTCATCTCAACTGTATTATCATCAAACTCAAGCACCTCTGTAGCTGTATTATCATCAAACACCTCTGTAGCTGCAGAATCATCATTCATCTCATCAATATTGATCATTTCTCCATCCATATCATCATGAGGTCCATATGAATCATCATCATCATCATCACCTGCTCTTGAACCATCATCTTCAGGCATAATATCATCATCTGCTTTCTTCTCCCCCTTGCCTGAAGATTCTTTTAACCTATTTGCAGGTAGAAGAATATTATTGACAGCCTCCTCAAGCACTAACAACCTATTCTTCATATCAAGCAACTCTTCCTTCTGATGATCAATGAGCTCCTTCTGTTTAGCAATGAACTCATCCTGAGCTTGAATTTTCTGTTGAGCCTCTTTTCTGTAAGCCCTTTCCCTCTCATATTTGCTCCATAGTTTATTGACATCATGTACAAGATAAGAAATCGTCAATTCATCAGTATCACTAGGCTCATCAACATTAGAGTGTGACCTCTTAGTTGAATCCTTGCCCACATCTGCCACTGCAGATGTCCCTTGGTTATTGGTACTGGGACCTACATTTGAATCATCACCCATAGGTTCATCAAACATAGTTGCCTCTGGTTGGGTCTGATTAATGTTACCACTATCCTGCCCTGCCAGTGGGCTAGAAACAGTAGTGGCAGCCCTTCCAGAATGAACATTTTCATCAAGTATGTTCACCTGTTGTGTTGGAACAGTTGACTGAGACTGTGGAGAAACAGGAATCTCCATAGCCTGTGTAGCCTTCTTGGATTTCTTGGCTTTAGATTGGGTAGGCTGTTTGTTCCCTTGTTTTCTTTTGATGCCACCTCTTGATGTGTGTTCAGAACCAACTTGTGTTGTTGGTCTGTCATCATTTGGTCCAGATGGTGTTGGTAATACACCACCAGTGGCAGAAGGAGTAACTAGCATTGTAGAAAATAATGCAGTTTCCTTCTTAGAAAAAGCATTCTGATACTTATTCATAGCCTGAATAGTCCTCAAAGATAGAGTAGAACTAACAATTACACTATCCTCTGCTGGCAGATTTGACAATTGATTATTCAACAAAAGCTGAACAAATCTAGGGTACATAACGAATGTATCACCCTTTACATTCCTAATCATATTATCTAAGATAAATCTAGACATATTAAATTTAATACCCTGTGCCAAGCAGATAATAGGATATGCAATCGTAGAACTAAATTCATTAAAACTAGTGCTCTTTTGAGACAAACATACCAGAAAAGTATGAATGTAGAACTTCCATTGAGGACAAAACCATGACTTCAAGAAAGTATAGTCTGATCTTGTCTTTCCTGAACCTTCATACCCCATATCCATAATGCCTTTAAACAAATCTTCTCTCGATAACTCCAGAATTCCACCTTCATCATCAAACTGTAAAAGTTCTCTTAGAACAATCTCAGTAACCATTACCTTCTGACCCTTGACAGTGGAATGAATGTGAGTAATGCCATTAACATTCCCTTCCTTTGCATTCTGCCAGAACTCCTGAATATGTGATCGAATCAATCGTGGAGCGACAGTAAGGGCATAAGTAACTGGACAATTACTCAAGAAATCGATGATAGGGTGAAAATACTCATCGGCAAGGTCTTTATTCAAGAAAGCCCTCATGTTGTGTTCAGAATGAACACTTAGCATAGAAGTACCAGAATCAGACGATGATGAAGATGCCATTGATGTAATCGATGAACGAACGAAGAGTGAATTACAATAAACAACTTAAAGCGAGAGCGATTATTGAAGGGTTTTGAAAATTTTGAAAGCGTAATTGAAAAAGTGAAGTATTTGAGTATTTATTTGATGATAGTGCCAAGCCCTAAAAATAGAACTAGCAGTGGCACTTCTGGTTATACCCAACAGGGGTACAATTTACAAACAAACCCAACAGGGGTACCTCACTTGTCAATTTATAGTCAACCCTTTCTAACCATCTAACAAAGCTAGCAGCGGCTGATAGTCTAGCAGGGGCATCCGACCAAGGAAACGCCAACTTAGAACTAACAGGGGCATAAACTTAGCTTAGTTAGACAACGAAATTTTTTTTTTTTTTTTTTTTTTTTTTTTTTTTTTTTTTAACCAAAACAAATAAGAAGTAACAAATAAAACATTAAATTCCAGCTCAAGTGATGTCTCTTGACAGTGGCTGAAACCTGCAATATTAAACTAAGAAAAACAACTAGCAGGGGTTAAATTACACACATATTCAGCAGGGGTTTAAACTACATTGACAGTGGCACAGGTAAACTAACAGTGGCACCATCTGTTATCATAATGAAGCTAACAGTGGCAACACCTGACCCTGTCACATACAATATATTTTACCCCTGTTAGTATCAAATCCAGACCAAAACACTACGTGAGATTGATCATACCAATATTAGTTATCAAAAATGTAAATCTTCCTACATCAAATGCTTTTGTAAAAAGATCTGCAAGTTGATTATCAGTATGAATTTTAAAAATATGAATCAATCTTTTATCATAACAATCTCTTATAAAATGATATCTGATTTCAATGTGTTTGGTTTTTGAATGCTTAACTGGATTCTGAATGATACTAATAGCAGAAGTATTATCAATATAAATAGGAGTGTTCATGAAAGTCAAACCATAATCCAGCATTTGATTCTGAATCCAAAGAACCTGTGCACAGCAACTTGATGCTGCAACATATTCTGCTTCTGCTGTAGAAGTGGAAACTGTGGTTTGCTTCTTGCATTGCCATGACACTAACCTATTTCCAAGAAATTGACATCCTCCACTAGTCGATTTCCTATCCATATTCTCACCACCATAGTCACTATCTGTGAATGCCTTTAGCTCAAAATCTGATCCTTTAGCATACCAAAGGCCCAAGTCTGGTTGACCTTTCAAGTATCTAAAGATCCTCTTCACAGCATACATGTGTGACTGCTTTGGATTGGTCTGATATCTAGCACAAAGACACACTGCAAACATTATATCAGGTCTGGATGAAGTTAAATACATCAATGAACCAATCATTGACCTGTATAAGTGCACATCTACTTCCTCCCCCTCAGGATCAGAATTAAGATGTTTATGTGCCTCCATGGGAGTGCTAGCTACCTTCACGTCTTTATAACCAAATTTATTCAAAATATCTTTCACATACTTCCCTTGGTTAATAAAGATTCCATCTAACTTTTGCTTGACCTGCAATCCTAAAAAGAATGTGAGTTCACCCATTGAACTCATCTTGAACTTCTTATGCATTAAATCTTCAAACTCTTTGCACAATGAATCCCTTGTAGACCCGAAAATAATATCATCAACATACACCTGTACCAGCAATATATCTCTTTGAACCCTCTTGGTAAACAATGTCTTGTCAATTACAATGTCAAGATTGATAATACAGATGATGATTATGTGCAGAGCAGGGATAAGGCTGAGGAGGAGCTAAATGTATCTGATTATGTGATACATGAAAATTTAGATGATGAGGTGGTTGATGGTGCAGGAGCAGAGCAGACTGATGAAACAGTTTATCAGGTATTTCCATTGAATAAAGGGTTGCCTGAGAAAGCTGCACTTAGATTATATGTTTGGGATGTGATGGGTGCTAATCTGGATGATAAGAAAAGAGTGAGTTTCAGTGATAGGTCAGTGTATGAGGTGGTTGATGATGTTGAAAAAGAAGGAGAAGTTGAGGTTAAGGGGGAGCAATCAATTGCTGAAGAGAAGAAGTTGCAGACCTTTACAAGAAAGAAATCTATTCCCAGAAGAAAGTCAACTAAAACTTTATCCCCTGTCAAAAGTTCTACCTCTGTTGTCACAATTTCAACCCCTGTCAACACTAACACAACCACTGTTATGTCTACCCCTGTTAGTACACTAACTCCTACCACTGTTGATACACCAATCACCACTGCTATCATACCAACTCCTGCCACAACTACAACAACAACAAGACCAAGAGAGGTACCTGTTACAATAAGAGAACCAACTTCACCACTCAAACCTAAGTCTAAATTGCCTGTGATTGATCCAAAAGACAAAGGTAAAGGAAAGTTAAAAGAAAAATCAAAGGTGAAAGAAATTAAAGAGCCTCATATTGAGTCTCATGATATGCTGAGGATGCAAGTAGAAGAAAGAGAAAGGTTGATAAGGAGAGCTGCAGAAGCTAAAGCTGAAGGAGAGGGTGATGATGTGAAAATGATTTTGGATGATCTGAGTGTAGTGACTATTACACAGAAAGCTGCAGAGATTGTTAAAGAAAAGACTGCACAAGGATTAAAGCTTCCTGCTCAGAGAGTTCATGATTATTTAAAGAAGAAGAAAGGTAATGAAGAGGAAGAGTTATCTTCTGGATTTTTGTTGATGAAAAGGGCAAATGAGGAAAGGGCTAGAAAGAAAAAGCAAGAGGAATTAGCCAAGAAAAGGAGTAAACCTTTACCATATGCTGAAAGGAGAAGACAAATGATCAATGCATTGTCTGAAAATTATGCTCCAGCTAAAATTGTTAGAGGATGGAATATGCAGAAGCTGCAACAGGCATATGATAGATATATGGGAAAAGATGAAGAGTGGACAAAGAAAATGGAAGAGAATAGGAATTTGAATGCATTGATGAAGGAGAAGAAGGAAAAGGCAGATAGGGAAATGAAAAAGTTTTTGAAAGAAGAAGAAGAAAGAAGAGAAAAGGCAGCTACTGAGGCAGCAGAGAAAGCCTTAGAGGAAAAGCAGAATGAAGTTAGAAGAAATTCATGGAAAAATCAGATTTCTAAAGATAATGTTATTCCTGATATTCCAAGATTTGATCCAGAGTTGAAAAAGAGAATCAAGATTCTGACTGATAGCAAGGAGATTTCTGAAGGACCAAGAAAGGCTAGAATTATAAATTGGGAAGGAGTAGCAATTGATTATGGTTTCAGAAAAATGATCCTTGAGATCAAGATTGAAAGGGAAAGAGGATTTGATGATCATGTTGGGAGTATGGTTGATTTGCTCAGAATTTGTACAAGAGATGATCTTTTGGAATTGTATCAAGTGAGCAGAATCAGGAATAGAAAGAACTCTGAAGCAGTGATTGAAAGACAAATGATGGAGTTATTGCAGAGCCTGTTTGAACCAGCCAGCTTGTATCACTTATTCTTTCATTGTTATCAAAGGGTTATAACCTGGAGATATTTTGCCAGAGCTGGAGTACACATGGTAGTATTCAACAATGGGCAGGTGATCTACATGTTTGATGATCGACATTATGTGCTGGGAACAGGGTTGCTGAATAGATTGATTGATTTGAAGTTATCTACAACCATCATTACTGAAGGAGTTTACAGAGCTTTATACATGGTGTTTAATCAACTGCATAAGCGGCAAACAATGAAGGAGAAAGAAGAAGAAAAGAAGGATTGAAACTTGAATCATTACTCTGAATGATCAAGTTTAGGGGGAGATTGTTGAGACCTGAGACACTGTTAGATTTGCTCAGAATACAAGTATCATGCCGCTGTTGGTATAAGACTTCAACCACTGTTAGAAGTCAACCACTGTTAGAAGTCAACCACTGTTAGAAGAAGACAACCGCTGTTAGTACATTTGTCTAACAGGGCCACTGTTAGTGTATAGTTTGTATTTTGTAAGTACTCAACCACTGTTGATAATATACGAGGACTACCCCTGTTAGTTATATACTCAACCACTGTTGGTTAGTCAGTTAGAGATAATTATGGAATAGATAGGATTTCCATAATAGTTTGATTTTGTAAAGGACTCTATGTGTTATAAATAGAGATTCTGTAAAACCCTAGAGGTAGTGATATACGAATTCATTCTAGTTATTAGCTTCAAGGTTGTAAACCCTAACACAAGTTGTGTGTTCGTATTATTGTTAATAATATTGAAGCTTTTGGTTAGATATTCTGTTATATACAAGTTTGTTCTTCAAGTTATTAATAAACTATTCCGCAAGCTTATTAATAATCAATCAAAGTAATACATACTAAGATCTCTAGCTGGGATCATCAAATATAATAGAGAATTGAAGAGTATATTGAGAAAGGGAAATATGGTCTTCCATGAAATAATCTTTATATTTATGAAAACCTTCCAGAACTTTTGGTGGGAAGGTGGCAGGGATATTGCCAAAATATCTGAACCATTTTATAAACCATCTTGGATATATGCTAGAAAATTTTTCAGCAAAATAGAAGAACCAGGTGTGGTTAAAGCTTCTTAAAAGAAAGGCATAAAACCAGGCTTCTTGATAGTCATAATAATTATAAATTGGATAACTAGGATAACTAGAAAGGGTTTTGTGATTATAGGGTTTTAGAGACCATTCTTCTGGAGTAATGATCTTTAGAATCTTAACTTTGCTACAGTCAATATAATCCGGGTTTTTCTGGTTTAGAGTATGATCTATAATAACTGAACCACTGTCGACAAGAATTGTTTGATAGTACTCTCTTGTTTTATAATCATCAACATAAAAATGAGAATTTTTTGGATATAAATATTCAATCAAGGTTTGAAAATTCTGACTTAACTTTTGTTCCTCAAATGGCTCAAGGATTTTTATAATTTGTTTGTTAGGGTTTATAGAATATTCTGGAGTGATGGATGGAGTAGAGAAATTTCTTGATGGTATAGTCTGTGCTAGTTTAGAGGGTGAAGGCTGGCTTATAACTGGTTTTGTTGGAATAGATTGTGCAAGAACTGAATATGGTGGTCTTGGTCTGGGAGCTATATGACCAAATCTGTTGGGATGTATAGGTAATGCTGGGAAATTTCTTTGATTAGAAGAGGATGATGAAGTTGACTGGTTGATAGATTGTTTGGTGAGAACGATCTTTCTGTTAGACTCACTCATTTTCCCTGTAAAAATTCTCTTGATAAAAAATCGGGTAAAGAATTGTCTTTTCCTTTTATAAATTCGATTGTAAAATCAAAATTTCCTAAAATAGCTTGCCATCTGGCAAAAACTTGTTTAGAAATTAAATTTTTAACATCTTTTTCTAAAATATATTTGGCAGATAAACAATCAATCCTTAATAAAAAAGGTTTCATATACAAATCATTTTCAAATTTTTTAATATTTAGAACAATACTTAAAATTTCCTTTTTAATAGTAGAATAATTCTTTTGGGTGTCATTCCAGGAACCAGAATAGAATCTTACTAATTTTTCTTCTTCATTATCTAATTTTTGTTTTAGAATTCCCCCAAATCCTAAGTCACTAGCATCAGTTTCTACAATAAGACTAGCATTAGGGTGAGGAATGTTTAAGCATGGAAGAATTTTTACTTTTTCTTTGATTCGTTTTATAATCTTTGTATGTTCTTCAGTCCAAGGTTTAGGATTCTTTTTTAACCTATCATATAAGGGCTTACATATAATTCCTAAGTCTTTGAAGAAATCATGAATATAATTTAAACATCCTAAAAATCTTTGTAACTGTGTTTTATCTTTTATTTCATCAGGAAATTTATTGGTAAAATCAAGACTTCTTTCAATAGGTTTTATAGTTCCTTGAATAATATTATGACCTAAAAATCTTACATCTGTTTGAAATAAAAACATCTTTGTGGGTGAAACAGCTAATCCGTTTTTATAAATAGTATCATAAAATATATTTAAGTGTTTATAATTTATAACTAATCTTGGTATACCTCTTTCAATTTCTGCATTATTAATTACATAAAAGGCTGAACAAGACCAGAGTGACTTAGAGGGTCTAATAAGTCTTTTTTCTAATAATTCTTTGATTTCCTTTTTACAATTTAACTCTAATTCAATAGACATATGTATAGACTTTGCTTTAGTAGGTATATTCTTTTCATTGAATTCTTTTATATAAGGTAATCCTACTGTGTGTTGTTTTCTTTTCCAAAAAGCACTGGGTATAGTTGAACACACATTATTTTTAAATTTTTCTTCAATAAATTTTACTTTGTTCTGTATATTTTTGTCTGGTAATTGATTATATATTCTTTTATCATTTATTTCATTAATTAAAAATTCAGCTTGTTTTCTTTTATTTTTGATTAAATGTAATTCATGGGTAACAATAGGTGTAGTGAATTCGAAAATTATTTCTTTATTTAATACTTTTGTAATAATACCTCTTTCGTCTACACTTAAAGGATATAATTGTATTATAAAGGGTAATCCTAAAATAATTTGAGAAGTTAAATTTTTTACTAATATAAGATGAGTTTTAAAACAATAATTTTCTTTACATATATGGACATCGGATAATTTATAGCCTATACTAAGTCTAGATCCACTGGCCGTGGATAATCTCTGAGTAGATTTTTCAAAATATTTAGTTGGAATTAAACCTTCCTGTATACAATTTAAATCTGCTCCAGAGTCAACTAAAGCAACTAAGGTTATTTTAAATTCTCCGTTTATCTTTATATTTACTTTCGTATGCCATCTTTGATATTTAGTATATTGGATTGCATTAATTATAGGTTCAATTAAGGGTTTATCTTCTGCGTTTATATTCTGCTCAATTTTATTTTCCTCTATAGTTTTAACCTTTTCTTTTAAAATTCTTATTTCCGTTTTAACCATATTAAGTTCTTCTTGTAAGTCTTGTATTGTTATAGGTTTGGTTTTATTAAATCTTTTGCATATTTCATTAAAATTATATATGGTATAATCTTCTTCTGTATTACTTTGATTTTTTAATAATCCTTCTAATTGTTTTAGATATAAATCTTTAGTTTCCTTTTTATCGATTTTACTTATCATATCGATTAATAAATGTAATTCATCATTATTAGTAATAACATTTATTTCTTTATAGTTACAATTACATGTTCCTA
Organism: Helichrysum umbraculigerum; assembly: GCA_949592205.1. Classification (NCBI taxonomy): domain Eukaryota; kingdom Viridiplantae; phylum Streptophyta; class Magnoliopsida; order Asterales; family Asteraceae; genus Helichrysum; species Helichrysum umbraculigerum. The sequence goes on from CATIUR010000001.1 coordinate 292,637,078, forward strand.
TACATTCGCAATCTTCAGAATTACTACTGCTTTTAGATGAATCTTCTTTAATTTTATTTAAATCATTTTCACTATAATCAGATATACTAGATTCATTGTTTCTAATTAATTTACTAATTTTTTGTCTAAGATTTTCTATATCGATTTCATTAATTTTAGTTTTAGAGTAACAATCTTTTGACATATGTCCGGGTCTACCACATTTATAACAAATAATAATATCTTGATTGTTCTGTTTTTTATTTTCTCTTCTATATTTGTTATTATATTTTTTGTATGATACATTCTTTTTTCTTTTATAATCTTTATTTTGATAATATTCTTGATTATTTTTTATAGGTTTTTTATTATATCTTTTATATTTTATTTTCTTAGAACTGGAAGGGGGCAATATTAAAGGTTCATAACCATATTGTTCACAGAAATTTCCTAGTTCATGTCTTCCTCCAATTCCTTCCTTTTTAATTTTTGCTTTTAGTTTTAAATCTGAACATATAGCTAATCCTTCTTTATTAACATAGTTTATAATTTCTCCATAGGTTAATTCTTTATAAGGAATTTCATTATTATAATCATTACTTAATTTATTTCTAATTCTTTCAGTAAATAGTTTTGGTAATCCAGCAATAAATCTTTCTTTCCAATAGGATTCTCTACAATCTGGTCTAGTCATAACTTTTGCTAAGAAAACATCTTTATACCATCTAAAATCTTGTAATTTTCTACATGTTAAATTTAATAATATAGTTGAATTTCTTTCTTGATATTCTGCTGGGTTTCCTACATAATTTTTTATAATAGCATAAACTAGAGTATTTAAAGAATCATCAATCTGTGTTTGAACTGCTGATCCATTTTCTGTTTTTATAATTAATTTTTTTGAATTTAATATATGATTTTTTTCATCTTGAGTTACATAACTATCCCACCATCCTTTTAATAGTCCTGTAAATCCTGATATTATCATTTGTGTTATTTTATTATCTGAATTTTTATGAGCTTTATAAGAAGTTGCTGCCATAGTCATTTCTTGTAATAAGTTTAAAATTTGATATTCTGTTTGACCATCTATATTCCATTCATATATTGAATTACCATCATATCTAGATTGTACAATTTTATCTCTTTCTTCATATTGTAAATCTGGTGGTGTTGGTCTATAATAATAATTTCTTGTTTCTGGTCGAGGTGTATAAGTCTTATTGGATGTATAAGGGTTGTATTTTATTTTTTCTATAGCATGAAATTGTTCTTCTATCTCAGATATATCAGAGGTTTCGTCTTCATTTATAACATTTACATTATGATTTGATATACTAAAATTAGAAAGTTTTTCTTCAATTTCTTTTAATAAGTTACTTTGTCCTCCTAGGTTTATAGGTGTTTCTATATTGTAAGGTATGAATATAGGGTTTTCTTCTACTTGTATATTAGTTGAAGTACTTGAAGTACTTGCTTCTTCATTTCTATATTCTATTCAATCTAATTGTTGTCCTATAGTGTTTAACATTTCATTAGTATGATTATTTTGATATACAATATTTTTTAATATTTTATCAGTTTCTGGTTTATCAGCTTTTGAAAAGGGTATTCCTATATATTTTAATTGTTATCCTAATTTCACTATATCCTTATTTGATAAAAATATATTAGATACTTTAACCTTAACAATTAAAACAAAAAATTTAGATATTAAACAAGGAACTGACCCTATACTCGTTATATATAGAGTTTTATATAAAACAATGACCACTACTGTGGAACCAAGATCAAAATTAATGTCACCAAAAGATGAAACTATAATATTTGAAGCTAATACTAGAAATTCTAGAGTTAATATACCTAAAAGATTAAAATGGAATGAAATTACTCAAAACCAAAATTGGAAATTAGAAGATATAAGTTCACCTAAACCCTTAGAAACTATTAGTAAAATATCAGATATTACAGAACATACTGACGGAAGTATAGAAATAGATTTTGGAAAAGAACCACCTAGATATTCTACATATATTCCTGAAACCTCTAGTTCAAAATCTAGTGAACCCTTATTAAGAAGATCACAGTCTATGAGGGTTAAAGGAGTTGATTTTAATAGATCTATACCTAAACCACTATATGAAGATGATAATATAAGTGAAGATTTTAGTAACACTTATAACCCCTCTAAATCTGAAGTAGATTATTATAGAGAAGAACAATTATGAGTGACTCAAGAATACAAGTTAATGACTGGTTATATATGAATTATAGAATAACTTTACGTCTTAAAGAATTATATGAAGAAAGAAAAGATTTATTAATACAATTAGAAGAAATTAAAGAGAAGATAAAACAAGATAAAATACATAAAGAAAATAGTAATAGGTTTAATGAAATTTATAAAGAAAGTTTAAATTGGTATCGTAATTATATAAGAGCTAAATTAGAAATAAATCTAGATACAATTATAGAAGTAAGAGCAAGGTTAGTAATTTGTTAAAACAATGAATATAAAAGATTTCGAATATTTATTGAACGAAAGACTTAATAACTATAATAAAGAAAAACTTACTTGGTATGAAATTAATTTTAAAGATAAAAAAATGTTTCATGAATTAAAATGGATTCTTTATATGCAAGACAATAAAGAAAATATACCGTTTTTTACATGGTTTGAATTATATTGTATAGAAGAAAATATAGAATTTCCTTATAAAACCAGGATTGAAACAATGACTAATATAAATAGATTGTATACCGATTTAACAAATAACGAAGAAATTATAAGTATTAAACCACCTTGTAAAGATATAGGACCATAATTTAAATATGAATATGGAAGTTGTTGAAATAAAAGAACATAAAAGATTATAAAAAGATACCTTTATTTATAAATTCTGAATTAATACAGGGACACTTCGTTTCTATACAAGGATTGCTTTCTTCGATATAGGATGAGCTTGACTGAACTATAGGAGATATACATATATTAAAATCTAGGGTTTTTGAACATTGTGAGGTTGATAATTTTACAGAGGGTTTTGGTTTCATAGAATATTTTTCGATGATCTTCACTTCTTCAAATCTTCCTTCTTTATAGATAAATTTGCCGGTTATCAATCTTGCTTTAACTGGCATCTTTCGGTAAACCTTTATTGATTTAATCTTCTTTCTTTGATTCAATAATCTTCTTTTCTCTTGTCGGCCACAAATCTTGCTTTTATAAAGTACTTTGTCTTCTTTTCCTTTTCTTGAATAATGGAACTAGCTTTCCATAAAGTCTTTTGTTTTCTTTCTTCAATAATTTGAAACTTGTCGGGAATCATCTCTTTAATAATTCTGCTTTTGAAAATATAAATGCTTTTACTTTTGGTAGGGTCTTCCACTTTTCTTTGATTGTTGTATCTTCAATAATTCATAACCACTTTCATAGTGGTAGGGCCTTCCATTTTCACCTGTAAACTTTCTTGTTCATATGGACAAATAATGTCTTTCTAAAATATATATAGATGTTAGTAATTTATTCTGGTTCATAAGTAATCAAATTTTTCTGGTATATAATAAACTCAATAATATCTTTCTTAAATATAGACTCTCATTGGGACCTTTTAGAATATAGACACAATTTTATAAAGTTATATCTTCATAAGGATCTTGAGCATCTTGATATAAATCTTCACTTGGAGTTGGGGAACCTTTAATTTCATTTATAATCTTCTGCATTTCTTCTTGAGATTCTTGTTTCTTATATGTGAATAGAACAATCCATGGCAATTTGAATATAATAGAGAATTGAAGAGTATATTCAGAAGGGGAAATATGGTCTTCCATGAAATAATCTTTATATTTATGAAAACCTTCCAGAACTTTTGGTGGGAAGGTGGCAGGGATATTGCCAAAATATCTGAACCATTTTATAAACCATCTTGGATATATGCTAGAAAATTTTTCAGCAAAATAGAAGAACCAGGTGTGGTTAAAGCTTCTTAAAAGAAAGGCATAAAACCAGGCTTCTTGATAGTCATAATAATTATAAATTGGATAACTAGGATAACTAGAAAGGGTTTTGTGATTATAGGGTTTTAGAGACCATTCTTCTGGAGTAATGATCTTTAGAATCTTAACTTTGCTACAGTCAATATAATCCGGGTTTTTCTGGTTTAGAGTATGATCTATAATAACTGAACCACTGTCGACAAGAATTGTTTGATAGTACTCTCTTGTTTTATAATCATCAACATAAAAATGAGAATTTTTTGGATATAAATATTCAATCAAGGTTTGAAAATTCTGACTTAACTTTTGTTCCTCAAATGGCTCAAGGATTTTTATAATTTGTTTGTTAGGGTTTATAGAATATTCTGGAGTGATGGATGGAGTAGAGAAATTTCTTGATGGTATAGTCTGTGCTAGTTTAGAGGGTGAAGGCTGGCTTATAACTGGTTTTGTTGGAATAGATTGTGCAAGAACTGAATATGGTGGTCTTGGTCTGGGAGCTATAGGACCAAATCTGTTGGGATGTATAGGTAATGCTGGGAAATTTCTTTGATTAGAAGAGGATGATGAAGTTGACTGGTTGATAGATTGTTTGGTGAGAACGATCTTTCTGTTAGACTCACTCATTTTCCCTGTAAAAATTCTCTTGATAAAAAATCGGGTAAAGAATTGTCTTTTCCTTTTATAAATTCGATTGTAAAATCAAAATTTCCTAAAATAGCTTGCCATCTGGCAAAAACTTGTTTAGAAATTAAATTTTTAACATCTTTTTCTAAAATATATTTGGCAGATAAACAATCAATTCTTAATAAAAAAGGTTTCATATACAAATCATCTTCAAATTTTTTAATATTTAGAACAATACTTAAAATTTCCTTTTTAATAGTTGAATAATTCTTTTGGGTATCATTCCAGGAACCAGAATAGAATCTTACTAATTTTTCTTCTTCATTATCTAATTTTTGTTTTAGAATCCCCCCAAATCCTAAGTCACTAGCATCAGTTTCTACAATAAGACTAGCATTAGGGTGAGGAATGTTTAAGCATGGAAGAATTTTTACTTTTTCTTTGATTTGTTTTATAATCTTTGTATGTTCTTCAGTCCAAGGTTTAGGATTCTTTTTTAGTCTATCATATACGGGTTTACATATAATTCCTAAATCTTTAAAGAAATCATGAATATAATTCAAACATCCTAAGAATCTTTGTAATTGTGTTTTATCTTTTATTTCGTCAGGAAATTTATTGGTAAATTCAAGACTTCTTTCGATGGGTTTTATAGTTCCTTGAATAATATTATGACCTAGAAATCTTACATCTGTTTGGAATAATAACATTTTCGTAGGTGAAACAGCTAATCCATTTTTGTAAATAGTATCGTAAAATATGTTTAAGTGTTTAAAATGTTGATCAATATTTTTTGAAAATATTAAAACATCATCAATATAAACGATTACAAAATTTCCAATTGGTAAAATAATATCATTCATAATATTTTGAAATTCTGATGGAGCATTTTTTAATCCAAAAGGCATAACGTTCCATTCAAAGTGTCCAAAAGGGACATTAAATCCTGTTTTATACTTATCTTCTTCTTTTATTTGGATTTGCCAAAATCCAGATTTCATGTCAAATTTTGAAAATATTTTTGAGTCATATAATTTTTTTAACAAATCTCTTTTATTAGGTATAGGATATCTAATCCATTCTAATACTTTATTTAAGGGTTTATAATTTATAACTAATCTTGGTATACCTCTTTCAATTTCTGCATTATTAATTACATAAAAGGCTGAACAAGACCAGGGTGACTTAGAGGGTCTAATAAGTCTTTTTTCTAATAATTCTTTGATTTCCTTTTTACAATTTAACTCTAATTCAATAGACATATGTATAGACTTTGCTTTAGTAGGTATATTCTTTTCATTGAATTCTTTTATATATGATAATCCTACTGTGTGTTGTTTTCTTTTCCAAAAAGCACTGGGTATAGTTGAACACACATTATTTTTAAATTTTTCTTCAATAAATTTTACTTTGTTCTGTATATTTTTGTCTTGTAATTGATTATATATTCTTTTATCATTTATTTCATTAATTAAAAATTCAGCTTGTTTTCTTTTATTTTTGATTAAATGTAATTCATGGGTAACAATAGGTGTAGTGAATTCGAAAATTATTTCTTTATTTAATACTTTTGTAATAATACCTCTTTCGTCTACACTTATAGGATATAATTGTATTATAAAGGGTAATCCTAAAATAATTTGAGAAGTTAAATTTTTTACTAATATAAGATGAGTTTTAAAACAATAATTTTCTTTACATATATGGACATCGGATAATTTATAGCCTATACTAAGTCTAGATCCACTGGCTGTGGATAATCTTTGAGTAGATTTTTCAAAATATTTAGTTGGAATTAAAGTTTCCTGTATACAATTTAAATCTGCTCCAGAGTCAACTAAAGCAATTAAGGTTATTTTAAATTCTCCGTTTATCATTATATTTACTTTTGTATGCCATCTTTGATATTTAGTATATTGGATTGCATTAATTATAGGTTCAATTAAGGGTTTATCTTCTGAGGTTATATTTTGTTCAATTTTATTTTCCTCTATAGTCTTAACCTTTTCTTTTAAAATTCTTATTTCTGTTTTAACCATATTAAGTTCTTCTTGTAAATCTTGTATTGTTATAGGTTTGTTTTTATTAAATCTTTTGCATATTTCATTAAAATTATATATGGTATAATCTTCTTCTATATTACTTTGATCTTTTAATTTTCCTTCTAACTGTTTTAAATATAAATTTTTTGCTTCTTTATTATCGAGTTTACTTATCATATCTATTAATAAATGTAATTCATCATTATTAGTAATAACATTAATTTTATAGTTACAATTACATGTTCCCATACATTCACAATCTTCAGAGTTGCTGCTATTTTTAGATGATTCTTCTTCAATTTTATTTAAATCATTTTCACTATAATCAGATATACTTGATTCATTATTTTTAATTAATTTATTAATTTTTTGTCTAAGATCTTCTATATCAATTTCATTAATTTTAGTTTTAGAATAACAATCTTTTGATATATGTCCGGGTCTACCACATTTATAACAAATAATAATATCTTGATTGTTCTGTTTTTTATTTTCTCTTCTATATTTGTTATTATATTTTTTGTATGATACTTTCTTTTTTCTTTTATAATCTTTATTTTGATAATATTCTTGATTATTTTTTATAGGTTTTTTATTATATCTTTTATATTTTATTTTCTTAGAACTAGAAGGGGGTAATACTAAAGGTTCATAACCATATTGTTCACAAAAATTTCCTAGTTCATGTCTTCCACCTATTCCTTCCTTTTTAATTTTTGCTTTTAGTTTTAAATCAGAACATATAGCTAATCCTTCTTTATTAACATAGTTTATAATTTCTCCATAGGTTAATTCTTTATAGGGAATTTCATTATTATAATCATTACTTAATTTATTTCTAATTCTTTCAGCAAATAATTTTGGTAATCCGGCAATAAATCTTTCTTTCCAATAGGATTCTCTACAATCTGGTCTAGTCATAACTTTTGCTAAGAAAACATCTTTATACCATCTAAAATCTTGTAATTTTCTACATGTTAAATTTAATAATATAGTTGAATTTCTTTCTTGATATTCTGCTGGGTTTCCTACATAATTTTTTATAATAGCATAAACTAGAGTATTTAAAGAATCATCAATCTGTGTTTGAACAGCTGATCCATTTTCTGTTTTTATAATTAATTTCTTTGAATTTAATATATGATTTTTTTCATCTTGAGTTACATAACTATCCCACCATCCTTTTAATAGTCCTGTAAATCCTGATATTATTATTTGTGTTATTTTATTATCTGAATTTTTATGAGCTTTATAAGAAGTTGCTGCCATAGTCATTTCTTGTAATAAGTTTAAAATTTGATATTCTGTTTGACCATCTATATTCCATTCATATATTGAATTACCATCATATCTAGATTGTACAATTTTATCTCTTTCTTCATATTGTAAATCTGGTGGTGTTGGTCTATAATAATAATTTCTTGTTTCTGGTCGAGGTGTATAAGTCTTATTGGATGTATAAGGGTTGTATTTTATTTTTTCTATAGCATGAAATTGTTCTTCTATCTCAGATATATCAGAGGTTTCGTCTTCATTTATAACATTTACATTATGATTTGATATACTAAAATTAGAAAGTTTTTCTTCAATTTCTTTTAATAAGTTACTTTGTCCTCCTAGGTTTATAGGTGTTTCTATATTGTAAGGTATGAATATAGGGTTTTCTTCTACTTGTATATTAGTTGAAGTACTTGAAGTACTTGCTTCTTCATTTCTATATTCTATTCTATCTAATTGTTGTCCTATAGTGTTTAACATTTCATTAGTATGATTATTTTGATATACAATATTTTTTAATATTTTATCAGTATCTGGTTTAACAGCTTTTGAAAAGGGTATTCCTATATATTCTTTTTCTTCCTTTTTTATAATTATATCTTTACAAGGTGGCTTAATACTTATAATTTCTTCATTAGTTGTTAAATCGGTATACAATCTATTTATATTAGTCATTGTTTCAATCCTGGTTTTATAAGGAAATTCTATATTTTCTTCTATACAATATAATTCAAACCATGTAAAAAACGGTATATTTTCTTTGCTGTCTTGCATATAAAGAATCCATTTTAATTCATGAAACATTTCTTTATCTTTAAAATTAAGTTTATACCAAGTAAGTTTTTCTTTATTATAGTTATTAAGTCTTTCGTTCATTAGATAATTATAATCTTTTATATTCATTGTTTTAACAAATTGTTAATTTAGATCTTGTCGTTTTTATTTTATTTGCATTTATTTTTAATAGTATATTTATTGTATCTATATGTTTTGATGTAATATTCTTTATATATTTTATTTGATCTTTACTTAACCATTTATAATTTCTATCTCTTTTGGTTTTAAATTCTTCTATCTGTTGAATTAATTGTTTTCGTTCTTCATATAAGAACATTAAATAAACTGATATAAAATTATTATGATCGTTATTCATTTGTATTTTACTCATAATTGTTCTTCTCTATAATAATCTACTTCATATTTAGAGGGGTTATAAGTGTTACTAAAATCTTCACTTATATTGTCATCTTCATATAGTGGTTTAGGTATAGATCTGTTAAAATCAACTCCTTTAACTCTCATAGATTGTGATCTTCTTAATAAAGGTTCACTAGATTTTGAACTAGAGGTTTCGGGAATATATGTAGAATATCTAGGTGTTTCTTTTCCAAAATCTATTTCTATACTTCCGTCAGTATGTTCTGTAATATCTGATATTTTGCTAATAGTTTCTAAAGGTTTGGGTGAACTTATATCTTCTAATTTCCAATTTTGGTTTTGAGTAATTTCACTCCATTTTAATCTTTTAGGTATATTAACTCTAGAATTTCTAGTATTAGCTTCAAATATTATAGTTTCATCTTTTGGTGACATTAATTTTGATCTTGGTTCCACCGTAGTGGTCATTGTTTTATATAAAACTCTATATATAACGAGTATAGGGTCAGTTCCTTGTTTAATATCTAAATTTTTTGTTTTAATTGTTAAGGTTAAAGTATCTAATATATTTTTATCAAATAAGGATATAGTGAAATTAGGATAACAATTAAAATATATAGGGCCATTGCATATATTGGATTCTGCCATAGCTAATAAGGAATTTTTAAAATTTAAATGTCTAGCATCTCTTAATATAACTAAAGTAGGTACATCTAACCCTATTCTAGTCAAGGGTTTAATAGCTATTTGTATTAATCCTATATGTAGAAATTTATAATTTTTCATATGATCTTTAATAGTATTCTTGGAAAAAAGTTGTATACATTGATTATTTTGTAGAAGAGGTAAAGTTTTTTCTGTTTGTTTTATAGAATATCCCTGGAAATAATCAAAAGAACCAATCTTATAAATATTACTGATCTTTTGTTTAGGTATACTCCAATCTTTCAAATTGTTTTCAATGTTTGAAATAGAAACTTCCATAGAATTTGTATGATCATGTTCTTCTTCGATTTCAGAAGTAGAACTACTTCTTTGATTTGATAGTAATCTTGTGACTCTATTCATATTTAATTATTAACTATTTGATTTAAACTTTGTTTTCTGAAAACCTTAACTTATAATGTTGATTGAACATACCTTCTCCGGGAACACCCCCATATCGCTGTGGTACGGTCGTCTTACTGTCCGTCTGCGACTAATTCCAACCAGCTGATCGACAGGGCTTACCAACGCAGATGTATATTTTCTCAACATATATAAATTAATTTTTTCTTTCAACAATGATAAAATCAAACAATCCATAATTTTCATAAGAATATAATCCATAACTACTACCACCTCAAAAAATGAGCTCATGGCTCTGATACCAAATGCGTACAGGACCATAATTTAAATATGAATATGGAAGTTGTTGAAATAATAGCATAGATATCGAGAAGCAAGATCCTTGTATATTATCCAACTGTCCCTGTATTAATTCAGATTCTATAAATAAAGGTATCTTTTTATAATCTTTTATGTTCTTTTATTTCAACAACTTCCATATTCATATTTAAATTATGGTCCTGTACGCATTTGGTATCAGAGCCATGAGCTCATTTTTTTGAGGTGGTAGTAGTTATGGATTATATTCTTATGAAAATTATGAATTGTTTGATTTCGTCATTGTTGAAAGAAAAAATTAATTTATATATGTTGAGAAAATATACATCTGCGTTGGTAAGCCCTGTCGATCAGCTGGTTGGAATTAGTCGCAGACGGACAGTAAGACGACCGTACCACAGCGATATGGGGGTGTTCCCGGAGAAGGTATGTTCAATCAACATTATAAGTTAAGGTTTTCAGAAAACAAAGTTTAAATCAAATAGTTAATAATTAAATATGAATAGAGTCGCAAGATTACTATCAAATCAAAAAGGTAGTTCTACTTCTGAAATCGAAGAAGAACATGATCATACAAATTCTATGGAAGTTTCTATTTCAAACATTGAAAACAATTTGAAAGATTGGAGTATACCTAAACAAAAGATTAGTAATATTTATAAGATTGGTTCTTTTGATTATTTCCAGGGATATTCTATAAAACAAACAGAAAAAACTTTACCTCTTCTACAAAATAATCAATGTATACAACTTTTTTCCAAGAATACTATTAAAGATCATATGAAAAATTATAAATTTCTACATATAGGATTAATACAAATAGCTATTAAACCCTTGACTAGAATAGGGTTAGATGTACCTACTTTAGTTATATTAAGAGATGCTAGACATTTAAATTTTAAAAATTCCTTATTAGCTATGGTAGAATCCAATATATGTAATGGTCCTATATATTTTAATTGTTATCCTAATTTCACTATATCCTTATTTGATAAAAATATATTAGATACTTTAACCTTAACAATTAAAACAAAAAATTTAGATATTAAACAAGGAACTGACCCTATACTCGTTATATATAGAGTTTTATATAAAACAATGACCACTACTGTGGAACCAAGATCAAAATTAATGTCACCAAAAGATGAAACTATAATATTTGAAGCTAATACTAGAAATTCTAGAGTTAATATACCTAAAAGATTAAAATGGAATGAAATTACTCAAAACCAAAATTGGAAATTAGAAGATATAAGTTCACCTAAACCCTTAGAAACTATTAGTAAAATATCAGATATTACAGAACATACTGACGGAAGTATAGAAATAGATTTTGGAAAAGAACCACCTAGATACTCTACATATATTCCTGAAACCTCTAGTTCAAAATCTAGTGAACCCTTATTAAGAAGATCACAGTCTATGAGAGTTAAAGGAGTTGATTTTAACAGATCTATACCTAAACCACTATATGAAGATGACAATATAAGTGAAGATTTTAGTAACTCTTATAACCCTACTAAATCTGAAGTAGATTATTATAGAGAAGAACAATTATGAGTAAAATACAAATGAATAACAATCATAATAGTTTTATATCAGTTTATTTAATATTCTTATATGAAGAACGAAAACAATTAATTCAACAGATAGAAGAATTCAAAACCAAAAGAGATAGAAATTATAAATGGTTAAGCAAAGATCTAAATTAACAATTTGTTAAAACAATGAATATAAAAGATTATTTAAATATACCTTTATTTATAGAATCTGAATTAATACAGGGACAGTTGGATAATATACAAGGATCTTGCTTCTCGATATCTATAGATTGGGTTTCTGGTAATATACAAATATTGAAATCTAAAGTTTTTGTACATCTGGTTGTAGAGAATTTTATTGAAGGTTTTTTCATAAAAAAGGCTCTGTCTCTCTTCTTGAAATCTTCTTCCTTTTATAGATAGATCATCCGGTTTTATTACCGGTATTCTTCGGTAAAAGTCTTCAATTATTTGATTGTGATGATGCATTTCTTGTTTGCTTTATCAATAATTTGAAATTTGTCGGGAATCTTCTTCTTTAATAATTCCGCTTTTGAAAATGTAAATGCTTTTGCTTTTGGTAGGGTCTTCCACTTTCTCTTTGATTGTCGTATCTTCAAATTTGCTTTCAATAATTCCTAACCACTTTCATAGTGGTAGGGTCTTCCATCTAGTGGTAGGTTCTTCTTTTATTCTTTATTTCTTTTAAACTTGTCACCTGCAAACTTTCTTGTTCATATGGACAAATAATGATCTTTCTTTTTTAAAATATAGATGTAAGTAATTTTATCTGGTTCATAAGTATTCAAATTTTCTGGTATATAATAAACTCACACAATAATATCTTTCTTATATATAGACTCTCATTTTAAAATATAGACACCATTATAAGGTTATATCTTCATAGGGATCTTGAGCATCTTGAAACAATTCTTCACTGGGTGTGGGAGAACTCTTAATTTCATTTATAATCCGCTGCATTTCTTCGGGAGAAGAACAAGCTTGTAGTCTTTTAATAAAATCTTTGTCTTGAATAATAGGACTTGGAATGGAACTGCTTTCTTTATTGGATATAAGACTCTGATAATAATTAGTCACAGCTTTAACATCGGCTTGACTATCTTCAATTTTTTTCCACCATTTGACACTAAATTGTCGATATAATAATGGAGGAGAGGTTTCTCGAGCTTCTTGTTTTTTGTAAGTGAATAAGACAATCCATGGTAGCTTAAATATAATAGAGAACTGGAGAGAATATTCTTCTTGACATATATGGTCTTTTAAAAAATAATCTTTGTATTTGTGAAATCCTTCTAAAATCTTGGTGGGGAATATAGTTGGAATACTTCCGAAATATCTGAACCATTTAATAAACCATTTGGGGTAATTGTTGGAAAATCTTTCAGTGAAATGGAAAAACCATGTATGGTTGAAGTTTCTTAATAAAAAGGTATGGAACCAGGCATCTTGATAATCGAAATAGTTATAGACAGGGTACTGGGGATAACTTGCAAGGGTTTTGTGAGTATAGGGTTTGACTGACCATTCTTCTGGTGTAATAACCTTGAGAATCTTTACCTTGCTGCAGTCAATATATTCTGAATTCTTTTGGTTAAGGTTATGATCAATAATGACTGACCCACTGTCAACAAGAATAGCTTGATAATATTCTCTAACTTTATAGTCATCAATATAAAAATGGGAACCTTTTGGGTATAGATAATCGATCAGGGTTAAGAAGCTCTGATCAAGTTTTTGTTCTTCTAATGGTTCAAGGATTTTTATAATTTGTCTGTTTGGGTTAATAGAATATTCTGGGTTATTTGTTTGTGGGTTTTTTGATGGTGTAGCTGTTGGTCTAATCTTTGATGGAGCTGTCATTTGTATAGAGTTTCTTAAAGGAATAGATTGTGCAAGAGCAGAATATGGTGGTCTTGCTCTGGGAGCTATTGGGCCAAATCGGTTTGGATGAATATGTAGAACTGGGAATTCTCTTGGAGTATAAGTTGATGATGAAGAGGGTTGGCTAATAGATTGCTTTGTCAAAACTATCTTTTTCTTCTCACTCATTTTCCCTGTAAAAATTCTCTTGATAAAAAATCGGGTAAAGAATTGTCTTTTCCTTTTATAAATTCGATTGTAAAATCAAAATTTCCTAAAATAGCTTGCCATCTGGCAAAAACTTGTTTAGAAATTAAATTTTTAGCATCTTTTTCTAAAATATATTTGGCAGATAAACAATCAATTCTTAATAAAAAAGGTTTCATATACAAATCATCTTCAAATTTTTTAATATTTAGAACAATACTTAAAATTTCTTTTTTAATAGTAGAATAATTCTTTTGGGTTTCATTCCAGGAACCAGAATAGAATCTTACTAATTTTTCTTCTTCATTATTTAATTTTTGTTTTAGAATTCCTCCAAATCCTAAGTCACTAGCATCAGTTTCTACAATAAGACTAGCATTAGGGTGAGGAATGTTTAAACATGGAAGAATTTTTACCTTTTCTTTGATTTGTCTTATAATCTTTGTATGTTCTTCAGTCCATGGTTTAGGATTCTTTTTTAATCTCTCATATAAGAGTTTACATATAATTCCTAAATCTTTAAAGAAATCATGAATATAATTTAAACATCCTAAGAATCTTTGTAATTGTGTTTTATCTTTAATTTAATCAGGGAATTTATTTGTAAATTCAAGACTTCTTTCAATGGGTTTTATAGTTCCTTGAATAATATTATGACCTAAAAATCTTACATCTGTTTGAAATAATAACATTTTTGTGGGTGAAACAGCTAATCCATTTTTTTAAATAGTATCATAAAATATATTTAAGTGTTTAAAATGTTGATCAATATTTTTTGAAAATATTAAAACATCATCAATATAAACGATTACAAAGTTTCCAATTGGTAGAATGATATCATTCATAATATTTTGAAATTCGGATGGAGCGTTTTTTAATCCAAAGGGCATGACGTTCCATTCAAAGTGTCCAAAAGTAACATTAAATCCTGTTTTATACTTATCTTCTTCTTTTATTTGGATTTGCCAAAATCCAGATTTCATGTCAAATTTCGAAAATATTTTTGAGTCATATAATTTTTTTAATAAATCTCTTTTATTAGGTATAGGATATCTAATCCATTCTAATACTTTATTTAAGGGTTTATAATTTATAACTAATCTTGGAATACCTCATTCGATTTCTGCATTATTAATTACATAAAGGCTGAACATGACCATGGTGACTTAGAGGGTCTAATAAGTCTCTTTTCTAATAATTCTTTGATTTCTTCTTTACAATTTTGTTCTAGTTCAATAGACATGTGTATAGATTTTGATTTAGTAGGTATATTCTTTTCATTGAATTCTTTAATATAAGGTAATCCTACTGTGTGTTGTTTTCTTTTCCAAAAAGCACTGGGTATAGTAGAACACACATTATTTTTAAATTTTTCTTCAATAAATTTTACTTTGTTCTGTATATTTTTGTCTTGTAATTGATTGTATATTCTTTTATCATTTATTTCATTAATTAAAAATTCAGCTTGTTTTCTTTTATTTTTAATTAAATGTAATTCATGGGTAACAATAGGTGTAGTAAATTCAAAAATTATTTATTTATTTAATACTTTTGTAATAATGCCTCTTTCGTCTACACTTATAGGATATAATTGTATTATAAAGGGTAATCCTAATATAATTTGAGAGGTTAAATTTTTTACTAATACAAGATGAGTTTTAAAACAATAATTTTCTTTACATATATGGACATCGGATAATTTATAGCCTATACTAAGTCTAGATCCACTGGCTGTGGATAATCTCTGAGTAGATTTTTCAAAATATTTAGTTGGAATTAAACCTTCCTGTATACAATTTAAATCTGCTCCAGAGTCAACTAAAGCAATTAAGGTTATTTTAAATTCTCCGTTTATCATTATATTTACTTTTGTATGCCATCTTTGATATTTAGTATATTGGATCGCATTAATTATAGGTTCAATTAAGGGTTTATCTTCTGAGGTTATATTTTGTTCATTTTTATTTTCCTCTATAGTCTTAACCTTTTCTTTTAAAATTCTTATCTCTGTTTTAACCATATTAAGTTCTTCTTGTAAATCTTGTATTGTTATAGGTTTGTTTTTATTAAATCTTTTGCATATTTCATTAAAATTATATATGGTATAATCTTCTTCTATATTACTTTGATCTTTTAATTTTCCTTCTAATTGTTTTATACATAAATCTTTCATTTCTTTATTATCAACTTTACTTATCATATCAATTAATAAATGTAATTCATCATTATTAGTAATAACATTAATTTCTTTATAGTTACAATTGCATGTTCCTATACATTCACAATCTTCAGAGTTGCTACTATTTTTAGATGATTCCTCTTTAATTTTATTTAAATCATTTTCACTATAATCAGATATACTTGATTCACTATCTTTAATTAATTTATTAATTTTTTGTCTAAGATTTTCTATATCGATTTCATTAATTTTAGTTTTAGAATAACAATCTTTTGACATATGTCCGGGTCTACCACATTTATAACAAATAATAATATCTTGATTGTTCTGTTTTTTATTTTCTCTTTTATATTTGTTATTATATTTTTTGTATGATACTTTCTTTTTTCTTTTATAATCTTTATTTTGATAGTATTCTTGATTATTTTTTATAGGTTTTTTGTTATATCTTTTATATTTTATTTTCTTAGAACTAGAAGGGGGCAATATTAGAGGTTCATAATTATATTGTTCACAAAAATTTCCTAGTTCATGTCTTCCTCCAATTCCTTCCTTTTTAATTTTTGCTTTTAGTTTTAAATCTGAACATATAGCTAATCCTTCTTTATTAACATAGTTTATAATTTCTCCATAGGTTAATTCTTTATAAGGAATTTCATTATTATAATCATTACTTAATTTATTTCTAATTCTTTCAGCAAATAGTTTTGGTAATCCAGCAATAAATCTTTCTTTCCAATAGGATTCTCTACAATCTGGTCTAGTCATAACTTTTGCTAAGAAAACATCTTTATACCATCTAAAATCTTGTAATTTTCTACATGTTAAATTTAATAATATAGTTGAATTTCTCTCTTGATATTCTGCTGGGTTTCCTACATAATTTTTTATAATAGCATAAACTAGAGTATTTAAAGAATCATCAATCTGTGTTTGAACTGCTGATCCATTTTCTGTTTTTATAATTAATTTTTTTGAATTTAATATATGATTTTTTTCATCTTGAGTTACATAACTATCCCACCATCCTTTTAATACTCCTGTAAATCCTGATATTATCATTTGTGTTATTTTATTATCTGAATTTTTATGAGCTTTATAAGAAGTTGCTGCCATAGTCATTTCTTGTAATAAGTTTAAAATTTGATATTCTGTTTGACCATCTATATTCCATTCATATATTGAATTACCATCGTATCTGGATTGTACAATTTTATCTCTTTCTTCATATTGTAAATCTGGTGGTGTTGGTCTATAATAATAATTTCTCGTTTCTGGTCGGGGTGTATAAGTCTTATTAGATGTATAAGGGTTGTATTTTATTTTTTCTATAGCATGAAATTGTTCTTCTATCTCAGATATATCAGAGGTTTCATCTTCATTTATAACATTTACATTATGATTTGATATAGTAAATCTTTGTAGTTTTTCTTCAATTTCTCTTAATAGTTTACTTTGTCCTCCTAGATTTATAGGTGTTTCTATATTGTAGGGTATAAATATAGGGTTTTCTTCTACTTGTATATTAGTTGAAGTACTTGCTTCTTCATTTTTATATTCTATTCTATCTAATTGTTGTCCTATAGTGTTTAACATTTCATTAGTATGATTATTTTGATATACAATATTTTTTAATATTTTATCAGTATCTGGTTTATCAGCTTTTGAAATGATATTCTGTTTGACCATCTATATTCCATTCATATATTGAATTACCATCATATCTAGATTGTACAATTTTATCTCTTTCTTCATATTGTAAATCTGGTGGTGTTGGTCTATAATAATAATTTCTTGTTTCTGGTCGAGGTGTATAAGTCTTATTGGATGTATAAGGGTTGTATTTTATTTTTTCTATAGCATGAAATTGTTCTTCTATCTCAGATATATCAGAGGTTTCGTCTTCATTTATAACATTTACATTATGATTTGATATACTAAAATTAGAAAGTTTTTCTTCAATTTCTTTTAATAAGTTACTTTGTCCTCCTAGGTTTATAGGTGTTTCTATATTGTAAGGTATGAATATAGGGTTTTCTTCTACTTGTATATTAGTTGAAGTACTTGAAGTACTTGCTTCTTCATTTCTATATTCTATTCTATCTAATTGTTGTCCTATAGTGTTTAACATTTCATTAGTATGATTATTTTGATATACAATATTTTTTAATATTTTATCAGTATCTGGTTTATCAGCTTTTGAAAAGGGTATTCCTATATATTCTTTTTCTTCCTTTTTTATAATTATATCTTTACAAGGTGGCTTAATACTTATAATTTCTTCATTAGTTGTTAAATCGGTATACAATCTATTTATATTAGTCATTGTTTCAATCCTGGTTTTAGAGTAACAATCTTTTGACATATGTCCGGGTCTACCACATTTATAACAAATAATAATATCTTGATTGTTCTGTTTTTTATTTTCTCTTCTATATTTGTTATTATATTTTTTGTATGATACATTCTTTTTTCTTTTATAATCTTTATTTTGATAATATTCTTGATTATTTTTTATAGGTTTTTTATTATATCTTTTATATTTTATT
Organism: Helichrysum umbraculigerum; assembly: GCA_949592205.1. Lineage (NCBI taxonomy): Eukaryota > Viridiplantae > Streptophyta > Magnoliopsida > Asterales > Asteraceae > Helichrysum > Helichrysum umbraculigerum. The sequence continues at coordinate 292,655,904 of CATIUR010000001.1, forward strand.
TTCTTAGAACTGGAAGGGGGCAATATTAAAGGTTCATAACCATATTGTTCACAGAAATTTCCTAGTTCATGTCTTCCTCCAATTCCTTCCTTTTTAATTTTTGCTTTTAGTTTTAAATCTGAACATATAGCTAATCCTTCTTTATTAACATATGTATTAATTCAGATTCTATAAATAAAGGTATCTTTTTATAATCTTTTATGTTCTTATTATTTCAATAAACTTCCATATCCATCATACTATGGTCCTGTAAGCATTTGGTATCCGAGCCATGAGCTCATTTTTTTGAGGTGGTAGTAGTTATGAATTATATTCTTATGAAAATTATGGATTGTTTGATTTTATCATTGTTAAAAGAAAAAATTAATTTATATATGTTGAGAAAATATACATCTGCGTTGGTAAGCCCTGTCGATCAGCTGGTTGGAATTAGTCGCAGACGGACAGTAAGACGACCGTACCACAGCGATATGGGGGTGTTCCCGGAGAAGGTATGTTCAATCAACATTATAAGTTAAGATTTTCAGAAAACAAAGTTTAAATCAAATAGTTAATAATTAAATATGAATAGAGTCGCAAGATTACTATCAAATCAAAGAAGTAGTTCTACTTCTGAAATCGAAGAAGAACATGATCATACAAATTATATGGAAGTTTCTATTTCAAACATTGAAAACAATTTGAAAGATTGGAGTATACCTAAACAAAAGATTAGTAATATTTATAAGATTGGTTCTTTTGATTATTTCCAGGGATATTCTATAAAACAAACAGAAAAAACTTTACCTCTTCTACAAAATAATCAATGTATACAACTTTTTTCCAAGAATACTATTAAAGATCATATGAAAAATTATAAATTTCTACATATAGGATTAATACAAATAGCTATTAAACCCTTGACTAGAATAGGGTTAGATGTACCTACTTTAGTTATATTAAGAGATGCTAGACATTTAAATTTTAAAAATTCCTTATTAGCTATGGCAGAATCCAATATATGCAATGGCCCTATATATTTTAATTGTTATCCTAATTTCACTATATCCTTATTTGATAAAAATATATTAGATACTTTAACCTTAACAATTAAAACAAAAAATTTAGATATTAAACAAGGAACTGACCCTATACTCGTTATATATAGAGTTTTATATAAAACAATGACCACTACGGTGGAACCAAGATCAAAATTAATGTCACCAAAAGATGAAACTATAATATTTGAAGCTAATACTAGAAATTCTAGAGTTAATATACCTAAAAGATTAAAATGGAATGAAATTACTCAAAACCAAAATTGGAAATTAGAAGATATAAGTTCACCCAAACCTTTAGAAACTATTAGCAAAATATCAGATATTACAGAACATACTGACGGAAGTATAGAAATAGATTTTGGAAAAGAAACACCTAGATATTCTACATATATTCCCGAAACCTCTAGTTCAAAATCTAGTGAACCTTTATTAAGAAGATCACAATCTATGAGAGTTAAAGGAGTTGATTTTAACAGATCTATACCTAAACCACTATATGAAGATGACAATATAAGTGAAGATTTTAGTAACACTTATAACCCCTCTAAATCTGAAGTAGATTATTATAGAGAAGAACAATTATGAGTAAAATACAAATGAATAACGATCATAATAATTTTATATCAGTTTATTTAATGTTCTTATATGAAGAACGAAAACAATTAATTCAACAGATAGAAGAATTTAAAACCAAAAGAGATAGAAATTATAAATGGTTAAGTAAAGATCAAATAAAATATATAAAGAATATTACATCAAAACATATAGATACAATAAATATACTATTAAAAATAAATGCAAATAAAATAAAAACGACAAGATCTAAATTAACAATTTGTTAAAACAATGAATATAAAAGATTATAATTATCTAATGAACGAAAGACTTAATAACTATAATAAAGAAAAACTTACTTGGTATAAACTTAATTTTAAAGATAAAGAAATGTTTCATGAATTAAAATGGATTCTTTATATGCAAGACAGCAAAGAAAATATACCGTTTTTTACATGGTTTGAATTATATTGTATAGAAGAAAATATAGAATTTCCTTATAAAACCAGGATTGAAACAATGACTAATATAAATAGATTGTATACCGATTTAACAACTAATGAAGAAATTATAAGTATTAAGCCACCTTGTAAAGATATAATTATAAAAAAGGAAGAAAAATAATATATAGGAATACCCTTTTCAAAAGCTGATAAACCAGAAACTGATAAAATATTAAAAAATATTGTATATCAAAATAATCATACTAATGAAATGTTAAATACTATAGGACAACAATTAGATAGAATAGAATATAAAAATGAAGAAGCAAGTACTTCAAGTACTTCAACTAATATACAAGTAGAAGAAAACCCTATATTTATACCCTATAATATAGAAACACCTATAAATCTAGGAGGACAAAGTAAACTATTAAGAGAAATTGAAGAAAAACTACAAAGATTTAGTATATCAAATCATAATGTAAATGTTATAAATGAAGACGAAACCTCTGATATATCTGAGATAGAAGAACAATTTCATGCTATAGAAAAAATAAAATACAACCCTTATACATCCAATAAGACTTATACACCTCGACCAGAAACAAGAAATTATTATTGTAGACCAACACCACCAGATTTACAATATGAAGAAAGAGATAAAATTGTACAATCTAGATATGATGGTAATTCAATATATGAATGGAATATAGATGGTCAAACAGAATATCAAATTTTAAACTTATTACAAGAAATGACTATGGCAGCAACTTCTTATAAAGCTCATAAAAATTCAGATAATAAAATAACACAAATGATAATATCAGGATTTACAGGACTATTAAAAGGATGGTGGGATAGTTATGTAACTCAAGATGAAAAAAATCATATATTAAATTCAAAAAAATTAATTATAAAAACAGAAAATGGATCAGCAGTTCAAACACAGATTGATGATTCTTTAAATACTCTAGTTTATGCTATTATAAAAAATTATGTAGGAAACCCAGCAGAATATCAAGAAAGAAATTCAACTATATTATTAAATTTAACATATAGAAAATTACAAGATTTTAGATGGTATAAAGATGTTTTCTTAGCAAAAGTTATGACTAGACCAGATTGTAGAGAATCCTATTGGAAAGAAAGATTTATTGCTGGATTACCAAAACTATTTGCTGAAAGAATTAGAAATAAATTAAGTAATGATTATAATAATGAAATTCCTTATAAAGAATTAACCTATGGAGAAATTATAAACTATGTTAATAAAGAAGGATTAGCTATATGTTCAGATTTAAAACTAAAAGCAAAAATTAAAAAGGAAGGAATTGGAGGAAGACATGAACTAGGAAATTTCTGTGAACAATATGGTTATGAACCTTTAATATTGCCCCCTTCCAGTTCTAAGAAAATAAAATATAAAAGATATAATAAAAAACCTATAAAAAATAATCAAGAATATTATCAAAATAAAGATTATAAAAGAAAAAAGAATGTATCATACAAAAAATATAATAACAAATATAGAAGAGAAAATAAAAAACAGAACAATCAAGATATTATTATTGGTTATAAATGTGGTAGACCCGGACATATGTCAAAAGATTGTTATTCTAAAACTAAAATTAATGAAATTGATATAGAAGATCTTAGACAAAAAATTAGTAAATTAATCAAAGATAATGAATCAAGTATATCTGATTATAGTGAAAATGATTTAAATAAAATTGAAGAAGAATCATCTAAAAATAGTAGCAACTCTGAAGATTGTGAATGTATAGGAACATGCAATTGTAACTATAAAGAAATTAATGTTATTACTAATAATGATGAATTACATTTATTAATTGATATGATAAGTAAAGTTGATAATAAAGAAATGAAAGATTTATGTATAAAACAACTAGAAGGAAAATTAAAAGATCAAAGTAATATAGAAGAAGATTATACCATATATAATTTTAATGAAATATGCAAAAGATTTAGTAAAAACAAACCTATAACAATACAAGATTTACAAGAAGAACTTAATATGGTTAAAACAGAGATAAGAATTTTAAAAGAAAAGGTTAAGACTATAGAGGAAAATAAAAATGAACAAAATATAACCTCAGAAGATAAACCCTTAATTGAACCTATAATTAATGCAATCCAATATACTAAATATCAAAGATGGCATACAAAAGTAAATATAATGATAAACGGAGAATTTAAAATAACCTTAATTGCTTTAGTTGACTCTGGAGCAGATTTAAATTGTATACAGGAAGGTTTAATTCCAACTAAATATTTTGAAAAATCTACTCAGAGATTATCCACAGCCAGTGGATCTAGACTTAGTATAGGCTATAAATTATCCGATGTCCATATATGTAAAGAAAATTATTGTTTTAAAACTCATCTTATATTAGTAAAAAATTTAACCTCTCAAATTATATTAGGATTACCCTTTATAATACAATTATATCCTATAAGTGTAGATGAAAGAGGTATTATCACGAAAGTATTAAATAAAGAAATAATTTTCGAATTTACTACACCTATTGTTACCCATGAATTACATTTAATTAAAAATAAAAGAAAACAAGCTGAATTTTTAATTAATGAAATAAATGATAAAAGAATATACAATCAATTACAAGACAAAAATATACAGAACAAAGTAAAATTTATTGAAGAAAAATTTAAAAACAATGTGTGTTCTACTATACCCAGTGCTTTTTGGAAAAGAAAACAACACACTGTAGGATTACCTTATATTAAAAAATTCAATGAAAAGAATATACCTACTAAATCAAAATCTATACACATGTCTATTGAACTAGAACAAAATTGTAAAAAAGAAATCAAAGAATTATTAGAAAAGAGACTTATTAGACCCTCTAAGTCACCATGGTCATGTTCAGCCTTTTATGTAATTAATAATGCAGAAATCGAAAGAGGTATTCCAAGATTAGTTATAAATTATAAACCCTTAAATAAAGTATTAGAGTGGATTAGATATCCTATACCTAATAAAAGAGATTTATTAAAAAAATTATATGACTCAAAAATATTTTCGAAATTTGACATGAAATCTGGATTTTGGCAAATTCAAATAAAAGAAGAAGATAAGTATAAAACAGGATTTAATGTCCCTTTTGGACACTTTGAATGGAACGTTATGCCCTTTGGATTAAAAAACGCTCCATCAGAATTTCAAAATATTATGAATGATATTATTTTACCAATTGGAAATTTTGTAATCGTTTATATTGATGATGTTTTAATATTTTCAAAAAACATTGATCAACATTTTAAACACTTAAATATATTTTATGATACTATTTATAAAAATGGATTAGCTGTTTCACCCACAAAGATGTTATTATTCCAAACAGATATAAGATTTCTAGGTCATAATATTATTCAAGGAACTATAAAACCCATTGAAAGAAGTCTTGAATTTACTAATAAATTTCCTAATGAAATAAAAGATAAAACTCAATTACAAAGATTTTTAGGATGCTTAAACTATATTCATGATTTCTTTAAAGATTTGGGAATTATATGTAAACCACTATACGATCGATTAAAGAAAAATCCAAAACCATGGACCGAAGAACATACAGAAATTGTCAAACATATTAAAGAAAAGATAAAATTTCTCCCATGCCTTAATATACCACATCCTGATGCGAGTCTTATCGTTGAAACTGACGCTAGTGACTTAGGATTTGGAGGAATTCTAAAACAAAAATTAGATAATGAAGAAGAAAAATTAGTAAGATTTTATTCTGGTTCCTGGAATGACACCCAAAAGAATTATTCTACTATAAAAAAGGAAATTTTAAGTATTGTTCTAAATATTAAAAAATTTGAAGATGATTTGTATATGAAACCTTTTTTATTAAGAATTGATTGTTTATCTGCCAAATATATTTTAGAAAAAGATGTTAAAAATTTAATTTCTAAACAAGTTTTTGCCAGATGGCAAGCTATTTTAGGAAATTTTGATTTTACAATCGAATTTATAAAAGGAAAAGATAATTCTTTACCCGATTTTTTATCAAGAGAGTTTTTACAGGGAAAATAAGTGAAAAGAAGAAAGTCGTTCTATCCAAACACACTATGAACCAACCTTCATCATCATCAACCTATATTTCAAGAAATTTTCCAGAATTACCTATACACCCAAATCAATTTGGACCCATAGCACCCAGGGCAAGACCACCATATTCTGCTCTTGCACAAACCATTCCAACCCGAAATCCTATACAACCAACTGCCTCACCTACGATTAGACCAACGATAATTCAACCCAAAAATACACCAACAAACACCCCTGAATACTCTATTAATCCCAATAGACAAGTTGTTAAGATTCTTGAGCCTATAGAAGAACAAAAGCTTGACCAAAGTTTCCTCACTCTTATTGATTATCTATACCCAAGAAGTTCCCATTTCTATATTGATGAATATAAGACTAGAGAATACTATCAAGCTATTTTAGTAGATAGTGGATCTGTTATCATTGATCATACCCTCAACCAAAAGAATCCCAGTCACATTGATTGCAGCAAAGTAAAGATTATCAAGGTTATATCTCCAGAAGAATGGTCTTTAAAACCCTTTACTCACAAAACTCTTGCCTGCTATCCTCAATATCCTATCTATAATTATTATGATTATCAAGACGCCTGGTTTCATGCCTTTTTACTGAGAAATTTTAACCATACCTGGTTTTTCTATTTCGCTGAAAAGTTTTCCAACAGCTACCCCAAATGGTTTATTAAATGGTTCAGATATTTTGGAAGCATTCCAACTATATTCCCTATCAAGATATTAGAAGGATTCCGTAAATATAAAGATTACTTTATGCAAGATCATATTTGCCCAGAAGAATATACTCTTCAGTTTTCTGCTATATTCAAGTTACCATGGATTATTCTATTTACCTATAAAAAACAAGAAGCCAGAGATACCTCTCCACCACTTCTATACAGACAATTTAGTGTTAAATGGTGGAAAAGAATCGAAAAATATTCTATGAAACCAAAACCCTCTGTAAAATTATCAACCTCACAATGTTCAAAAACCCTAGATTTTAATATATGTATATCTCCTATAGTTCAGTCAAGCTCATCCTATATAGAAGAAAGCAATCCTTGTATAGAAACGAAGTGTCCCTGTATTAATTCAGATTCTATAAATAAAGGTATCTTTTTATAATCTTTTATGTTCTTATTATTTCAATAAACTTCCATATCCATCATATTATGGTCCTGTACGCATTTGGTATCAAAGCCATGAGCTCATTTTTTTGAGGTGGTAGTAGTTATCGAAAAATATTCTATGAAACCAAAACCCTCTGTAAAATTATCAACCTCACAATGTTCAAAAACCCTAGATTTTAATATATGTATATCTCCTATAGTTCAGTCAAGCTCATCCTATATAGAAGAAAGCAATCCTTGTATAGAAACGAAGTATCCCTGTATTAATTCAGATTCTATAAATAAAGGTATCTTTTTATAATCTTTTATGTTCTTATTATTTCAATAAACTTCCATATCCATCATACTATGGTCCTGTAAGCATTTGGTATCAAAGCCATGAGCTCATTTTTTTGAGGTGGTAGTAGTTATGGATTATATTCTTATGAAAATTATGGATTGTTTGATTTTATCATTGTTAAAAGAAAAAATTAATTTATATATGTTGAGAAAATATACATCTGCGTTGGTAAGCCCTGTCGATCAGCTGGTTGGAATTAGTCGCAGACGGACAGTAAGACGACCGTACCACAGCGATATGGGGGTGTTCCCGGAGAAGGTATGTTCAATCAACATTATAAGTTAAGATTTTCAGAAAACAAAGTTTAAATCAAATAGTTAATAATTAAATATGAATAGAGTCACAAGATTACTATCAAATCAAAGAAGTAGTTCTACTTCTGAAATCGAAGAAGAACATGATCATACAAATTCTATGGAAGTTTCTATTTCAAACATTGAAAACAATTTGAAAGATTGGAGTATACCTAAACAAAAGATTAGTAATATTTATAAGATTGGTTCTTTTGATTATTTCCAGGGATATTCTATAAAACAAACAGAAAAAACTTTACCTCTTCTACAAAATAATCAATGTATACAACTTTTTTCCAAGAATACTATTAAAGATCATATGAAAAATTATAAATTTCTACATATAGGATTAATACAAATAGCTATTAAACCCTTGACTAGAATAGGGTTAGATGTACCTACTTTAGTTATATTAAGAGATGCTAGACATTTAAATTTTAAAAATTCCTTATTAGCTATGGCAGAATCCAATATATGCAATGGCCCTATATATTTTAATTGTTATCCTAATTTCACTATATCCTTATTTGATAAAAATATATTAGATACTTTAACCTTAACAATTAAAACAAAAAATTTAGATATTAAAAAAGAAACACCTAGATATTCTACATACATTCCCGAAACCTCTAGTTCAAAATCTAGTGAACCTTTATTAAGAAGATCACAATCTATGAGAGTTAAAGGAGTTGATTTTAACAGATCTATACCTAAACCACTATATGAAGATGACAATATAAGTGAAGATTTTAGTAACACTTATAACCCCTCTAAATCTGAAGTAGATTATTATAGAGAAGAACAATTATGAGTAAAATACAAATGAATAACGATCATAATAATTTTATATCAGTTTATTTAATGTTCTTATATGAAGAACGAAAACAATTAATTCAACAGATAGAAGAATTTAAAACCAAAAGAGATAGAAATTATAAATGGTTAAGTAAAGATCAAATAAAATATATAAAGAATATTACATCAAAACATATAGATACAATAAATATACTATTAAAAATAAATGCAAATAAAATAAAAACGACAAGATCTAAATTAACAATTTGTTAAAACAATGAATATAAAAGATTATAATTATCTAATGAACGAAAGACTTAATAACTATAATAAAGAAAAACTTACTTGGTATAAACTTAATTTTAAAGATAAAGAAATGTTTCATGAATTAAAATGGATTCTTTATATGCAAGACAGCAAAGAAAATATACCGTTTTTTACATGGTTTGAATTATATTGTATAGAAGAAAATATAGAATTTCCTTATAAAACCAGGATTGAAACAATGACTAATATAAATAGATTGTATACCGATTTAACAACTAATGAAGAAATTATAAGTATTAAGCCACCTTGTAAAGATATAATTATAAAAAAGGAAGAAAAAGAATATATAGGAATACCCTTTTCAAAAGCTGATAAACCAGATACTGATAAAATATTAAAAAATATTGTATATCAAAATAATCATACTAATGAAATGTTAAACACTATAGGACAACAATTAGATAGAATAGAATATAGAAATGAAGAAGCAAGTACTTCAAGTACTTCAACTAATATACAAGTAGAAGAAAACCCTATATTCATACCTTACAATATAGAAACACCTATAAACCTAGGAGGACAAAGTAACTTATTAAAAGAAATTGAAGAAAAACTTTCTAATTTTAGTATATCAAATCATAATGTAAATGTTATAAATGAAGACGAAACCTCTGATATATCTGAGATAGAAGAACAATTTCATGCTATAGAAAAAATAAAATACAACCCTTATACATCCAATAAGACTTATACACCTCGACCAGAAACAAGAAATTATTATTATAGACCAACACCACCAGATTTACAATATGAAGAAAGAGATAAAATTGTACAATCTAGATATGATGGTAATTCAATATATGAATGGAATATAGATGGTCAAACAGAATATCAAATTTTAAACTTATTACAAGAAATGACTATGGCAGCAACTTCTTATAAAGCTCATAAAAATTCAGATAATAAAATAACACAAATAATAATATCAGGATTTACAGGACTATTAAAAGGATGGTGGGATAGTTATGTAACTCAAGATGAAAAAAATCATATATTAAATTCAAAGAAATTAATTATAAAAACAGAAAATGGATCAGTTGTTCAAACACAGATTGATGATTCTTTAAATACTCTAGTTTATGCTATTATAAAAAATTATGTAGGAAACCCAGCAGAATATCAAGAAAGAAATTCAACTATATTATTAAATTTAACATGTAGAAAATTACAAGATTTTAGATGGTATAAAGATGTTTTCTTAGCAAAAGTTATGACTAGACCAGATTGTAGAGAATCCTATTGGAAAGAAATATTTATTGCCGGATTACCAAAATTATTTGCTGAAAGAATTAGAAATAAATTAAGTAATGATTATAATAATGAAATTCCCTATAAAGAATTAACCTATGGAGAAATTATAAACTATGTTAATAAAGAAGGATTAGCTATATGTTCAGATTTAAAACTAAAAGCAAAAATTAAAAAGGAAGGAATTGGAGGAAGACATGAACTAGGAAATTTCTGTGAACAATATGGTTATGAACCTTTAATATTGCCCCCTTCCAGTTCTAAGAAAATAAAATATAAAAGATATAATAAAAAACCTATAAAAAATAATCAAGAATATTATCAAAATAAAGATTATAAAAGAAAAAAGAATGTATCATACAAAAAATATAATAACAAATATAGAAGAGAAAATAAAAAACAGAACAATCAAGATATTATTATTTGTTATAAATGTGGTAGACCCGGACATATGTCAAAAGATTGTTATTCTAAAACTAAAATTAATGAAATTGATATAGAAGATCTTAGACAAAAAATTAGTAAATTAATCAAAGATAATGAATCAAGTATATCTGATTATAGTGAAAATGATTTAAATAAAATTGAAGAAGAATCATCTAAAAATAGTAGCAACTCTGAAGATTGTGAATGTATAGGAACATGCAATTGTAACTATAAAGAAATTAATGTTATTACTAATAATGATGAATTACATTTATTAATTGATATGATAAGTAAAGTTGATAATAAAGAAATGAAAGATTTATGTATAAAACAACTAGAAGGAAAATTAAAAGATCAAAGTAATATAGAAGAAGATTATACCATATATAATTTTAATGAAATATGCAAAAGATTTAGTAAAAACAAACCTATAACAATACAAGATTTACAAGAAGAACTTAATATGGTTAAAACAGAGATAAGAATTTTAAAAGAAAAGGTTAAGACTATAGAGGAAAATAAAAATGAACAAAATATAACCTCAGAAGATAAACCCTTAATTGAACCTATAATTAATGCAATCCAATATACTAAATATCAAAGATGGCATACAAAAGTAAAAATAATGATAAACGGAGAATTTAAAATAACCTTAATTGCTTTAGTTGACTCTGGAGCAGATTTAAATTGTATACAGGAAGGTTTAATTCCAACTAAATATTTTGAAAAATCTACTCAGAGATTATCCACAGCCAGTGGATCTAGACTTAGTATAGGCTATAAATTATCCGATGTCCATATATGTAAAGAAAATTATTGTTTTAAAACTCATCTTATATTAGTAAAAAATTTAACCTCTCAAATTATATTAGGATTACCCTTTATAATACAATTATATCCTATAAGTGTAGATGAAAGAGGTATTATCACGAAAGTATTAAATAAAGAAATAATTTTCGAATTTACTACACCTATTGTTACCCATGAATTACATTTAATTAAAAATAAAAGAAAACAAGCTGAATTTTTAATTAATGAAATAAATGATAAAAGAATATACAATCAATTACAAGACAAAAATATACAGAACAAAGTAAAATTTATTGAAGAAAAATTTAAAAACAATGTGTGTTCTACTATACCCAGTGCTTTTTGGAAAAGAAAACAACACACTGTAGGATTACCTTATATTAAAAAATTCAATGAAAAGAATATACCTACTAAATCAAAATCTATACACATGTCTATTGAACTAGAACAAAATTGTAAAAAAGAAATCAAAGAATTATTAGAAAAGAGACTTATTAGACCCTCTAAGTCACCATGGTCATGTTCAGCCTTTTATGTAATTAATAATGCAGAAATCGAAAGAGGTATTCCAAGATTAGTTATAAATTATAAACCCTTAAATAAAGTATTAGAGTGGATTAGATATCCTATACCTAATAAAAGAGATTTATTAAAAAAATTATATGACTCAAAAATATTCTCGAAATTTGACATGAAATCTGGATTTTGGCAAATTCAAATAAAAGAAGAAGATAAGTATAAAACAGGATTTAATGTCCCTTTTGGACACTTTGAATGGAACGTTATGCCCTTTGGATTAAAAAACGCTCCATCAGAATTTCAAAATATTATGAATGATATTATTTTACCAATTGGAAATTTTGTAATCGTTTATATTGATGATGTTTTAATATTTTCAAAAAACATTGATCAACATTTTAAACACTTAAATATATTTTATGATACTATTTATAAAAATGGATTAGCTGTTTCACCCACAAAGATGTTATTATTCCAAACAGATATAAGATTTCTAGGTCATAATATTATTCAAGGAACTATAAAACCCATTGAAAGAAGTCTTGAATTTACTAATAAATTTCCTAATGAAATAAAAGATAAAACTCAATTACAAAGATTTTTAGGATGCTTAAACTATATTCATGATTTCTTTAAAGATTTGGGAATTATATGTAAACCACTATACGATCGATTAAAGAAAAATCCAAAACCATGGACCGAAGAACATACAGAAATTGTCAAACATATTAAAGAAAAGATAAAATTTCTCCCATGCCTTAATATACCACATCCTGATGCGAGTCTTATCGTTGAAACTGACGCTAGTGACTTAGGATTTGGAGGAATTCTAAAACAAAAATTAGATAATGAAGAAGAAAAATTAGTAAGATTTTATTCTGGTTCCTGGAATGACACCCAAAAGAATTATTCTACTATAAAAAAGGAAATTTTAAGTATTGTTCTAAATATTAAAAAATTTGAAGATGATTTGTATATGAAACCTTTTTTATTAAGAATTGATTGTTTATCTGCCAAATATATTTTAGAAAAAGATGTTAAAAATTTAATTTCTAAACAAGTTTTTGCCAGATGGCAAGCTATTTTAGGAAATTTTGATTTTACAATCGAATTTATAAAAGGAAAAGATAATTCTTTACCCGATTTTTTATCAAGAGAGTTTTTACAGGGAAAATGAGTGAAAAGAAGAAAGTCGTTCTATCCAAACACACTATGAACCAACCTTCATCATCATCAACCTATATTTCAAGAAATTTTCCAGAATTACCTATACACCCAAATCAATTTGGACCCATAGCACCCAGGGCAAGACCACCATATTCTGCTCTTGCACAAACCATTCCAACCCGAAATCCTATACAACCAACTGCCTCACCTACGATTAGACCAACGATAATTCAACCCAAAAATACACCAACAAACACCCCTGAATACTCTATTAATCCCAATAGACAAGTTGTTAAGATTCTTGAGCCTATAGAAGAACAAAAGCTTGACCAAAGTTTCCTCACTCTTATTGATTATCTATACCCAAGAAGTTCCCATTTCTATATTGATGAATATAAGACTAGAGAATACTATCAAGCTATTTTAGTAGATAGTGGATCTGTTATCATTGATCATACCCTCAACCAAAAGAATCCCAGTCACATTGATTGCAGCAAAGTAAAGATTATCAAGGTTATATCTCCAGAAGAATGGTCTTTAAAACCCTTTACTCACAAAACTCTTGCCTGCTATCCTCAATATCCTATCTATAATTATTATGATTATCAAGACGCCTGGTTTCATGCCTTTTTACTGAGAAATTTTAACCATACCTGGTTTTTCTATTTCGCTGAAAAGTTTTCCAACAGCTACCCCAAATGGTTTATTAAATGGTTCAGATATTTTGGAAGCATTCCAACTATATTCCCTATCAAGATATTAGAAGGATTCCATAAATATAAAGATTACTTTATGCAAGATCATATTTGCCCAGAAGAATATACTCTTCAGTTTTCTGCTATATTCAAGTTACCATGGATTATTCTATTTACCTATAAAAAAACAAGAAGCCAGAGATACCTCTCCACCACTTCTATACAGACAATTTAGTGTTAAATGGTGGAAAAGAATCGAAGAAAGCCAAGCGGATATTAATGCAGTCACCAACTATTACAAAAGGTCTATTTCTCAAGAATGCTATTCTACCTCAACCCCTAAAGTACAAGATAAGGATTTTATTAAAAGATTACAGGAGTGTTCTTCTCCTGAAGAAATGCAGAAAATTATAAATGAGATCAAATGTTCCCCTACGCCAAGTGAAGATCTATTTCAAGATGCACAGGATCCTTATGACGACATAACTCTTTAGCTTTCAAGTGTCTATATTTTAAAATGAGAGTCTATATATAAGAAAGATATTATTATGTGAATTTTATTATATACCAGAAAATTTGATTACTTATGAACCAGATAAAATTACTCACATCTATATTATAAAAGGATCATTATTTGTCCATATGAACAAGAAAGTTTGCAGGTGACAAGTCTAAAAGAAAGAAAGAATAAAGGAAAGAAAGAAGAACCTACCACTAGACAGAAGACCCTACCACTATAAAAGTGGTTAGGAATTATTGAAAGCAAACTTGAAGATACGACAAGCAAAGAGAAAGTGGAAGACCCTACCAAAAAGTAAAGTGTTTATATTTTCAAAAAGAAGAATTATTAAAAAGAAGATTCTCCGACAAATTCCAAATTATTGAAAAAGCAAATAGGAGATACATCATCACATCCAAATAATTGAAGATTTTACCTACAAAAGAAATAATTGAAGACTTTTACCGAAAGATGCCAGTCATGCAACCGGAAGAACTATCTATAAAACGAAGAAGAATTGAAGAAAGAAGACAGAGCCTTTTTTATGAAAAAACCTTCAATAAAATTCTCTACAACCAGATGTACAAAAACTTTAGATTTCAATATTTGTATATTACCAGAAACCCAATCTATAGATATCGAGAAGCAAGATCCTTGTATATTATCCAACTGTCCGTGTATTAATTCAGATTCTATAAATAAAGGTATCTTTCCCAAATCTTTTATGTTCTTTTATTTCAACAACTTCCATATTCATATTTAAATTATGGTCCTGTACGCATTTGGTATCCCATAATTTAAATATGAATATGGAAGTTGTTGAAATAAAAGAACATAAAAGATTATAAAAAGATACCTTTATTTATAAATTCTGAATTAATACAGGGACACTTCGTTTCTATACAAGGATTGCTTTCTTCTATATAGGATGAGCTTGACTGAACTATAGGAGATATACATATATTAAAATCTAGGGTTTTTGAACATTGTGAGGTTGATAATTTTACAGAGGGTTTTGGTTTCATAGAATATTTTTCGATGTCCTTCACTTCTTCAAATCTTCCTTCTTTATAGATAAATTTGCCGGTTATCAATCTTTCTTTAACTGGCATCTTTCGGTAAACTTTGATTGATCCAATTTTCTTTTGTCGGCCATAAAACTTGCTTTTATAAAGTATTTTGTCTCTTTTCTTTTCTTGAATTATGGAACTAGCTTTCCATAAAGTCTTTTGTCTTCTTTCTTCAATTATATGGAACTTGTCGAGAATCTTCTCTTTAATAATTCTGCTTTTGAAAATATAAATGCTTTTACTTTTGGTAGGGTCTTCCACTTTCTCTTTGATTGTCGTATCTTCAAATATGCTTTCAATAATTCATAACCACTTTCATGGTGGTAGGGTCTTCCATCTAGTGGTAGATTCTTCTATCTTTGTTTTAAACTTGTCACCTCTATACTTTCTTGTTCATATGGACAAATAAAGACGTTTTAAAATATAAGGGTAAGTAATTTATTCTGGTTCATAAGTAATCAAATTTTCTGGTATATAATAGACTCACACAATAATATCTTTCTTAAATATAGACTCTCATTGGGACCTTTTAAAATATAGACACAGTTTTTATAGGGTTATATCTTCATAGGGATCTTGAGCGTCCTGAAACAATTCTTCACTGGGTGTGGGAGAACTTTTAATTTCATTTATAATTCGTTGCATTTCTTCTGGAGACGAACAGGCTTGTAGTCTTTTAATAAATTCTTTGTCTTGAATAATAGGACTTGGGATGGAACTGCTTTCTTTATTGGATATAAGTCTTTGATAATAATTAGTCACAGCTTTAACATCAGCCTGACTATCTTCTATTCTTTTCCACCATTTGACACTAAACTGTCGATATAATAATGGAGGAGAGGTTTCTCGAGCTTCTTGTTTTTTGTAAGTAAATAGGACAATTCATGGTAGTTTGAATATAATTGAGAATTGGAGAGTATACTCTTCTGGACATATATGGTCTTCTAAAAAATAATCTTTGTATTTGTGAAATCCTTCTAAAATCTTGGTGGGAAATATAGTTGGAATACTTCCGAAATATCTGAACCATTTTATAAACCATTTGGGGTAATTGTTGGAAAATTTTTCAGCGAAATGGAAAAACCATGTATGATTAAAATTTCTTAATAAAAAGGTATGGAACCAGGCGTCTTGGTAATCGAAATAGTTATAGACAGGGTACTGGGGATAACTTGCCAGGGTTTTGTGAGTATAGGGTTTGACTGACCATTCTTCTGGTGTAATAACCTTGAGAATCTTTACCTTGCTGCAGTCAATATATTCTGAATTCTTTTGGTTAAGGGTATGATCAATAATGACTGACCCGCTGTCAACAAGAATAGCTTGATAATATTCTCTAACTTTATAGTCATCAATAAAAATGGGAACCTTTTGGGTATAGATAATCGATCAGGTTTAAGAAGCTCTGATCAAGCTTTTGTTCTTCTAATGGTTCAAGGATTTTTACAATTTGTCTGTTTGGGTTAATAGAATATTCTGGGTTATTTGTCTGTGAGCTTTTTGGTGGTGTAACTGTTGGTCTAATATTTGATGGGGCTGTCATTTGTATAGAGTTTCTTATGGGAATAGATTGTGCAAGAGCAGAATATGGTGATCTTGCTCTGGGGGCTATTGGGCCAAATCGGTTTGGATGTATAGGTAGAACTGGGAAATTTCTTGAAATATAGGTTGATGATGATGAAGGTTGGTTCATAGTGTGTTTGGATAGAACGACTTTCTTCTTTTCACTCATTTTCCCTTTTCTAAATTCGATTGTAAAATCAAAATTTCCTAAAATAGCTTGCCATCTGGCAAAAACTTGTTTAGAAATTAAATTTTTAACATCTTTTTCTAAAATATATTTGGCAGATAAACAATCAATTCTTAATAAAAAAGGTTTCATATACAAATCATCTTCAAATTTTTTAATATTTAGAACAATACTTAAAATTTCCTTTTTAATAGTAGAATAATTCTTTTGGGTATCGTTCCAGGAACCAGAATAGAATCTTACTAATTTTTCTTCTTTATTATCTAGTTTTTGTTTTAGAATTCCCCCAAATCCTAAGTCACTAGCATCAGTTTCTACAATAAGACTAGCATTAGGGTGAGGAATGTTTAAGCATGGAAGAATTTTTACTTTTTCTTTGATTTGTCTTATAATCTTTGTATGTTCTTCGGTCCAAGGTTTAGGATTCTTTTTTAACCTATCATATAAGGGCTTACATATAATTCCTAAGTCTTTGAAGAATTCATGAATATAATTCAAACATCCTAAGAATCTTTGTAATTGTGTTTTATCTTTTATTTCGTCAGGAAATTTATTGGTAAATTCAAGACTTCTTTCAATGGGTTTTATAACTAATCTTGGGATACCTCTTTCTATTTCGGCGTTATTAATTACATAAAAGGCTGAACATGACCATGGTGACTTAGAGGGTCTAATAAGTCTTTTTTCTAATAGTTCTTTGATTTCTT
The DNA here is from genome assembly GCA_949592205.1 of Helichrysum umbraculigerum. Taxonomy (NCBI): domain Eukaryota; kingdom Viridiplantae; phylum Streptophyta; class Magnoliopsida; order Asterales; family Asteraceae; genus Helichrysum; species Helichrysum umbraculigerum. The sequence goes on from CATIUR010000001.1 coordinate 292,673,807, forward strand.
TTTTACAATTTAGTTCTAATTCGATAGACATGTGTATAGATTTTGCTTTAGTAGGTATATTCTTTTCATTGAATTCTTTAATATAAGGTAATCCTACAGTGTGTTGCTTTCTTTTCCAGAAAGCACTGGGTATAGTTGAACACACATTATTTTTAAATTTTTCTTCAATAAATTTTACTTTATTCTGTATATTTTTGTCTAGCAATTGATTATATATTCTTCTATCATTTATTTCATTAATTAAAAATTCAGCTTGTTTTCTTTTATTTTTGATTAAATGTAATTCATGGGTAATAATAGGTGTAGTAAATTCGAAAATTATTTCTTTATTTAATACTTTCGTGATAATATCTCTTTCATCTACACTTATAGGATATAATTGTATTATAAAGGGTAATCCTAATATAATTTGAGAGGTTAAATTTTTTACTAATATAAGATGAGTTTTAAAACAATAATTTTCTTTACATATATGGACATCGGATAATTTATAGCCTATACTAAGTCTAGATCCACTGGCTGTGGATAATCTCTGAGTAGATTTTTCAAAATATTTAGTTGGAATTAAACCTTCCTGTATACAATTTAAATCTGCTCCAGAGTCAACTAAAGCAATTAAGGTTATTTTAAATTCTCCGTTTATCATTATATTTACTTTTGTATGCCATCTTTGATATTTAGTATATTGGATTGCATTAATTATAGGTTCAATTAAGGGTTTATCTTCTGAGGTTATATTTTGTTCATTTTTATTTTCCTCTATAGTCTTAACCTTTTCTTTTAAAATTCTTATCTCTGTTTTAACCATATTAAGTTCTTCTTGTAAATCTTGTATTGTTATAGGTTTGTTTTTATTAAATCTTTTGCATATTTCATTAAAATTATATATGGTATAATCTTCTTCTATATTACTTTGATCTTTTAATTTTTCTTCTAATTGTTTTATACATAAATCTTTCATTTCTTTATTATCAACTTTACTTATCATATCAATTAATAAATGTAATTCATCATTATTAGTAATAACATTAATTTCCTTATAGTTACAATTGCATGTTCCTATACATTCACAATCTTCAGAGTTGCTACTATTTTTAGATGATTCTTCTTCAATTTTATTTAAATCATTTTCACTATAATCAGATATACTTGATTCATTATCTTTGATTAATTTACAAATTTTTTGTCTAAGATCTTCTATATCAATTTTATTAATTTTAGTTTTAGAATAACAATCTTTTGACATATGTCCGGGTCTACCACATTTATAACAAATAATAATATCTTGATTGTTCTGTTTTTTATTTATTCTTCTATATTTGTTATTATATTTTTTGTATGATACTTTCTTTTTTCTTTTATAATCTTTATTTTGATAATATTCTTGATTATTTTTTATAGGTTTTTTATTATATCTTTTATATTTTATTTTCTTAGAACTAGAAGGGGGTAATACTAAAGGTTCATAACCATATTGTTCACAAAAATTTCCTAGTTCATGTCTTCCATCTATTTCTTCCTTTTTAATTTTTGCTTTTAGTTTTAAATCAGAACATATAGCTAATCCTTCTTTATTAACATAGTTTATAATTTCTCCATAGGTTAATTCTTTATAGGGAATTTCATTATTATAATCATTACTTAATTTATTTCTAATTCTTTCAGCAAATAATTTTGGTAATCCGGCAATAAATCTTTCTTTCCAATAGGATTCTCTACAATCTGGTCTAGTCATAACTTTTGCTAAGAAAACATCTTTATACCATCTAAAATCTTGTAATTTTCTACATGTTAAATTTAATAATATAGTTGAATTTCTTTCTTGATATTCTGCTGGGTTTCCTACATAATTTTTTATAATAGCATAAACTAGAGTATTTAAAGAATCATCAATCTGTGTTTGAACTGCTGATCCATTTTCTGTTTTTATAATTAATTTTTTTGAATTTAATATATGATTTTTTTCATCTTGAGTTACATAACTATCCCACCATCCTTTTAATACTCCTGTAAATCCTGATATTATCATTTGTGTTATTTTATTATCTGAATTTTTATGAGCTTTATAAGAAGTTGCTGCCATAGTCATTTCTTGTAATAAGTTTAAAATTTGATATTCTGTTTGACCATCTATATTCCATTCATATATCGAATTACCATCTTATCTAGATTGTACAATTTTATCTCTTTCTTCATATTGTAAATCTGGTGGTGTTGGTCTATAATAATAATTTCTCGTTTCTGGTCGGGGTGTATAAGTCTTATTAGATGTATAAGGGTTGTATTTTATTTTTTCTATAGCATGAAATTGTTCTTCTATCTCAGATATATCAGAGGTTTCATCTTCATTTATAACATTTACATTATGATTTGATATAGTAAATCTTTGTAGTTTTTCTTCAATTTCTCTTAATAGTTTACTTTGTCCTCCTAGATTTATAGGTGTTTCTATATTATAGGGTATAAATATAGGGTTTTCTTCTACTTGTATATTAGTTGAAGTACTTGAAGTACTTGCTTCTTCATTTTTATATTCTATTCTATCTAATTGTTGTCCTATAGTATTTAACATTTCATTAGTATGATTATTTTGATATACAATATTTTTTAATATTTTATCAGTTTCTGGTTTATCAGCTTTTGAAAAGGGTATTCCTATATATTCTTTTTCTTCCTTTTTTATAATTATATCTTTACAAGGTGGTTTAATACTTATAATTTCTTCGTTATTTGTTAAATCGGTATACAATCTATTTATATTAGTCATTGTTTCAATCCTGGTTTTATAAGGAAATTCTATATTTTCTTCTATACAATATAATTCAAACCATGTAAAAAAACGGTATATTTTCTTTATTGTCTTGCATATAAAGAATCCATTTTAATTCATGAAACATTTTTTTATCTTTAAAATTAATTTCATACCAAGTAAGTTTTTCTTTATTATAGTTATTAAGTCTTTCGTTCAATAAATATTCGAAATCTTTTATATTCATTGTTTTAACAAATTACTAATCTTGCTCTTACTTCTATAATTGTATCTAGATTTATTTCTAATTTAGCTCTTATATAATTACGATACCAATTTAAACTTTCTTTATAAATTTCATTAAACCTATTACTATTTTCTTTATGTATTTTATCTTGTTTTATCATCTCTTTAATTTCTTCTAATTGTATTAATAAATCTTTTCTTTCTTCATATAATTCTTTAAGACGTAAAGTTATTCTATAATTCATATATAACCAGTCATTAACTTGTATTCTTGAGTCACTCATAATTGTTCTTCTCTATAATAATCTACTTCAGATTTAGAGGGGTTATAAGTGTTACTAAAATCTTCACTTATATTATCATCTTCATATAGTGGTTTAGGTATAGATCTATTAAAATCAACTCCTTTAACCCTCATAGACTGTGATCTTCTTAATAAGGGTTCACTAGATTTTGAACTAGAGGTTTCAGGAATATATGTAGAATATCTAGGTGGTTCTTTTCCAAAATCTATTTCTATACTTCCGTCAGTATGTTCTGTAATATCTGATATTTTACTAATAGTTTCTAAGGGTTTAGGTGAACTTATATCTTCTAATTTCCAATTTTGGTTTTGAGTAATTTCATTCCATTTTAATCTTTTAGGTATATTAACTCTAGAATTTCTAGTATTAGCTTCAAATATTATAGTTTCATCTTTTGGTGACATTAATTTTGATCTTGGTTCCACAGTAGTGGTCATTGTTTTATATAAAACTCTATATATAACGAGTATAGGGTCAGTTCCTTGTTTAATATCTAAATTTTTTGTTTTAATTGTTAAGGTTAAAGTATCTAATATATTTTTATCAAATAAGGATATAGTGAAATTAGGATAACAATTAAAATATATAGGACCATTACATATATTGGATTCTGCCATAGCTAATAAGGAATTTTTAAAATTTAAATGTCTAGCATCTCTTAATATAACTAAAGTAGGTACATCTAACCCTATTCTAGTCAGGGGTTTAATAGCTATCTGTATTAATCCTATATGTAGAAATTTATAATTTTTCATATGATCTTTAATAGTATTCTTGGAAAAAAGTTGTATACATTGATTATTTTGTAGAAGAGGTAAAGTTTTTTCTGTTTGTTTTATAGAATATCCCTGGAAATAATCAAAAGAACCAATCTTATAAATATTACTAATCTTTTGTTTAGGTATACTCCAATCTTTCAAATTGTTTTCAATGTTTGAAATAGAAACTTCCATAGAATTTGTATGATCATGTTCTTCTTCGATTTCAGAAGTAGAACTACCTTTTTGATTTGATAGTAATCTTGCGACTCTATTCATATTTAATTATTAACTATTTGATTTAAACTTTGTTTTCTGAAAACCTTAACTTATAATGTTGATTGAACATACCTTCTCCGGGAACACCCCCATATCGCTGTGGTACGGTCGTCTTACTGTCCGTCTGCGACTAATTCCAACCAGCTGATCGACAGGGCTTACCAACGCAGATGTATATTTTCTCAACATATATAAATTAATTTTTTCTTTCAACAATGATAAAATCAAACAATCCATAATTTTCATAAGAATATAATCCATAACTACTACCACCTCAAAAAAATGAGCATATCGCTTTGATACCAAATGCGTACAGGACCATAATTTAAATATGAATATGGAAGTTGTTGAAATAAAAGAACATAAAAGATTATAAAAAGATACCTTTATTTATAAATTCTGAATTAATACAGGGACACTTCGTTTCTATACAAGGATTGCTTTCTTCTATATAGGATGAGCTTGACTGAACTATAGGAGATATACATATATTAAAATCTAGGGTTTTTGAACATTGTGAGGTTGATAATTTTACAGAGGGTTTTGGTTTCATAGAATATTTTTCGATGATCTTCACTTCTTCAAATCTTCCTTCTTTATAGATAAATTTGCCGGTTATCAATCTTGCTTTAACTGGCATCTTTCGGTAAACCTTTATTGATTTAATCTTCTTTCTTTGATTCAATAATCTTCTTTTCTCTTGTCGGCCACAAATCTTGCTTTTATAAAGTACTTTGTCTTCTTTTCCTTTTCTTGAATAATGGAACTAGCTTTCCATAAAGTCTTTTGTTTTCTTTCTTCAATAATTTGAAACTTGTCGGGAATCATCTCTTTAATAATTCTGCTTTTGAAAATATAAATGCTTTTACTTTTGGTAGGGTCTTCCACTTTTCTTTGATTGTTGTATCTTCAATAATTCATAACCACTTTCATAGTGGTAGGGCCTTCCATTTTCACCTGTAAACTTTCTTGTTCATATGGACAAATAATGTCTTTCTAAAATATATATAGATGTTAGTAATTTATTCTGGTTCATAAGTAATCAAATTTTTCTGGTATATAATAAACTCAATAATATCTTTCTTAAATATAGACTCTCATTGGGACCTTTTAGAATATAGACACAATTTTATAAAGTTATATCTTCATAAGGATCTTGAGCATCTTGATATAAATCTTCACTTGGAGTTGGGGAACCTTTAATTTCATTTATAATCTTCTGCATTTCTTCTTGAGATTCTTGTTTCTTATATGTGAATAGAACAATCCATGGCAATTTGAATATAATAGAGAATTGAAGAGTATATTCAGAAGGGGAAATATGGTCTTCCATGAAATAATCTTTATATTTATGAAAACCTTCCAGAACTTTTGGTGGGAAGGTGGCAGGGATATTGCCAAAATATCTGAACCATTTTATAAACCATCTTGGATATATGCTAGAAAATTTTTCAGCAAAATAGAAGAACCAGGTGTGGTTAAAGCTTCTTAAAAGAAAGGCATAAAACCAGGCTTCTTGATAGTCATAATAATTATAAATTGGATAACTAGGATAACTAGAAAGGGTTTTGTGATTATAGGGTTTTAGAGACCATTCTTCTGGAGTAATGATCTTTAGAATCTTAACTTTGCTACAGTCAATATAATCCGGGTTTTTCTGGTTTAGAGTATGATCTATAATAACTGAACCACTGTCGACAAGAATTGTTTGATAGTACTCTCTTGTTTTATAATCATCAACATAAAAATGAGAATTTTTTGGATATAAATATTCAATCAAGGTTTGAAAATTCTGACTTAACTTTTGTTCCTCAAATGGCTCAAGGATTTTTATAATTTGTTTGTTAGGGTTTATAGAATATTCTGGAGTGATGGATGGAGTAGAGAAATTTCTTGATGGTATAGTCTGTGCTAGTTTAGAGGGTGAAGGCTGGCTTATAACTGGTTTTGTTGGAATAGATTGTGCAAGAACTGAATATGGTGGTCTTGGTCTGGGAGCTATAGGACCAAATCTGTTGGGATGTATAGGTAATGCTGGGAAATTTCTTTGATTAGAAGAGGATGATGAAGTTGACTGGTTGATAGATTGTTTGGTGAGAACGATCTTTCTGTTAGACTCACTCATTTTCCCTGTAAAAATTCTCTTGATAAAAAATCGGGTAAAGAATTGTCTTTTCCTTTTATAAATTCGATTGTAAAATCAAAATTTCCTAAAATAGCTTGCCATCTGGCAAAAACTTGTTTAGAAATTAAATTTTTAACATCTTTTTCTAAAATATATTTGGCAGATAAACAATCAATTCTTAATAAAAAAGGTTTCATATACAAATCATCTTCAAATTTTTTAATATTTAGAACAATACTTAAAATTTCCTTTTTAATAGTTGAATAATTCTTTTGGGTATCATTCCAGGAACCAGAATAGAATCTTACTAATTTTTCTTCTTCATTATCTAATTTTTGTTTTAGAATCCCCCCAAATCCTAAGTCACTAGCATCAGTTTCTACAATAAGACTAGCATTAGGGTGAGGAATGTTTAAGCATGGAAGAATTTTTACTTTTTCTTTGATTTGTTTTATAATCTTTGTATGTTCTTCAGTCCAAGGTTTAGGATTCTTTTTTAGTCTATCATATAAGGGTTTACATATAATTCCTAAATCTTTAAAGAAATCATGAATATAATTCAAACATCCTAAGAATCTTTGTAATTGTGTTTTATCTTTTATTTCGTCAGGAAATTTATTGGTAAATTCAAGACTTCTTTCGATGGGTTTTATAGTTCCTTGAATAATATTATGACCTAGAAATCTTACATCTGTTTGGAATAATAACATTTTCGTAGGTGAAACAGCTAATCCATTTTTGTAAATAGTATCGTAAAATATGTTTAAGTGTTTAAAATGTTGATAAATATTTTTTGAAAATATTAAAACATCATCAATATAAACGATTACAAAATTTCCAATTGGTAAAATAATATCATTCATAATATTTTGAAATTCTGATGGAGCATTTTTTAATCCAAAAGGCATAACGTTCCATTCAAAGTGTCCAAAAGGGACATTAAATCCTGTTTTATACTTATCTTCTTCTTTTATTTGGATTTGCCAAAATCCAGATTTCATGTCAAATTTTGAAAATATTTTTGAGTCATATAATTTTTTTAACAAATCTCTTTTATTAGGTATAGGATATCTAATCCATTCTAATACTTTATTTAAGGGTTTATAATTTATAACTAATCTTGGTATACCTCTTTCAATTTCTGCATTATTAATTACATAAAAGGCTGAACAAGACCAGGGTGACTTAGAGGGTCTAATAAGTCTTTTTTCTAATAATTCTTTGATTTCCTTTTTACAATTTAACTCTAATTCAATAGACATATGTATAGACTTTGCTTTAGTAGGTATATTCTTTTCATTGAATTCTTTTATATAAGGTAATCCTACTTGTGACATCCGTCACCAAGACTGTATTCATAGGTTCGTTTTGAATAATCATTTCTTATTTGGATTCAAGTACGTGAGTAATGTGGAGAAATAAGTTAAGTATTCGTATTTTAAACTATGTGAGAAATTTAATTCTCATATGGTGTTCATAATTTGAACCAATACTTGTACGCGGCTAAATTAAAAGTTATGATAATACTAATGAAATAATAATAATGATTAATAATATAATAAAAATAATAATATAATAATTATACCAATATAATATTAATAATAATAAACGTATTATGTTTAACTATAATGATAATAAAAAAAATAATAGAATAATAATCACCTAGTGGAATACTACTACTTGTGTTGTGTGTCGAAATTTAGTGAGGCAGAGGAAAAAAAAATGATTTAAGCCTCCTTTGTGAAGATGGTTCGGCCCAAACACCCCAAAAATTTAATCAGCTAGTCCTAGTATATATATTGCCTTAAGTGTAAACCCTAGGCTCTTTTAATCTACTAAATAAAAATAAAACAATCGCCTCTGTGGTTTTATTTTGGTGAAGTCGACTGAAAAACAAGAAGGAGAAAGAGATCGAGTCAAGTTTGTGTTTGGTTCGTGAGTTACGTGTGTTCCCGTTCATATATTCTTATAGGTATAATCATAAACCCTAATCAATACATTTCATTTTATTTAGTTTAATTCTTATGAAATATATGTATATGTGGGTCGATTTATATGTTTGGGGTATGAATATATTGGTTTTAAAGTATTTATGAGATTGAAAGTTATAAAACCGTAAGCCGTAAAAATCTGTCTGATTTTCGTAGTCTTAATCAGGGGCAGTTTTGACCTAGTTACATTCGTTTTCAGGCTTCGGCCAAAACACGAAAGTTATAGATCTCGAAATTTTACTTGGAGTCGCGTGGTTTCGGCCTCTAAAAAGCAACGTATAATTTTATAAAAATTATTTCGTTAACTGCAGTTAGGATTGACGAATTTTTAGAAAATTTTTGTAAACTTAATTCGGTCTGATCAAACTATTTTCTAATTATTATAGAAATTTTGAACGTAAGATAAGGGTTAGATATCTTCCGTAAGAAAAATAATATTTTTATATTTGTAAGTTGAGTTTTATAAGAAAGTTAATGTGTTTTGGAACTATCGATCGAGTCGGTTTATGTGTTGGTGTCGAAACTATTTCCTTAATGATTTCGTAATTCACGATTTAAATGTATCTTTGATCATTAAATGTCTGAGACGAAGGAATGTAAGATATTATGAAAACAAGTTGGTTAACACTTGAATATGAAAATTTAGATCTTTAATGTGAGTTAACCAAAGGTTTATATATATGATAACATCATGAAGGTTTTAAAGTGAAGATTTAATAAGGTTTAATATTTTATTCTTTACTTTAAGAAGATGATTAAAATGTATGAAAAATTCAACAATCAACTAGGATATAATAAAAAGGTATAATTTTGTCTAGGTTATTAATCTATATGTATTTACTTATAGATTAACGTACAAACTCGGTTGGACTTATTTGGGAACTTGGCTTGCTTGCTATTCAAGGTGAGTTTTCGTGGCCCCGTTTTCGTTTACATATTTTCAAATTGGGGGAAAAGTATGCTCACATGTTTTATCAATTGTTATCATGCTGTGATTACTTTCATTTTCATTTTGGACATATGTTTGAAATGTGTGACACTATGTGACTTATGTGCATTGATACTTGTTGCTTACATCCGTGCTGTACTTCCTTGTGGGGTATTTGCCGTACATTGAGATTAGTTTCTTACATCCGTGCTTTACTTCCTTGTGGAGTAATTGCCGTACATTGGGATTATTGTTTACATTCGTGCTTTACTTCCTTGTGGAGTAATTGCCGTACATTGGGATTATTGTTTACATTCGTGCTTTACTTCCTTGTGAGGTAATTGCCGTACATTGAGATATATTGGCTGCATTATTTCACATTTGTGTACATTTCTATTGCATTGTCCTAACTTATTTTTATCACAGCAAAATATTTATTTTCTGGTGTCTTGTTTCAAACCTACGAAACTCACCAACACATGTGTTGACGTTTTTGAGCATATCTTTTCAGGTAGCACTAGTGGAACTAAGGCCGAGGACAAGAAAACTTAGTGGACCATTTAGGTTGCATTAAGTGTCACTTCAAGATACATGAAACATTTGGTTTAGCATTTTGGTTGTTTGGAAAGGCGTGTTTTGCCTTAGTTATGTTGAACACATTTATTGATTATATGTAAGACTTCGATTCATTGTTGGGATGTATGCTTGGCACGAACCGCTATTCGTGTAAATGACATTACAACACATTGATCTTTAATTGCATTTAGAGTTCTATATATTGATGTGTTGTGATCCTATCATGGTTGCATTCCGTTATTTCCGCTTTAGACGGGGTGTGACAGATTGGTATCAGAGACATTGGTTATAGAGAATTAGGCGGATTGACCTAGACTATAACCTAGGAACCTTCATATAGATGCTATTCTAGGAACTACGCGTGCATGAAACGAAGTACAATTACTTGTTAGGTTAGATATGAACTTACTTGCTACATAGACGACGTGTTCTCATTCACCTTTCGATTCTTGAGCAAGACATGCTCCGTTTGTGGTTCCACACGTGCCCGTACACCCGAAAGGGTTATGTAGGCTTAACGGCACGGAGTCGTTAATGTCATCTATCAATACTATATCGATCATGTATCATTTTCTTATAATTCGTGCCACTTTTAGGTTTCAATATGTAGGAACAAGGTTGAATATTGTGATATAGGATTCGGTAATAAGTACGTATATGAAAGGATACCGTAACAATTATGGCGGCCGACGTAATTGCGAAGGTATCACGACATATATGTGTTTATATGACCATATTCAAGTATCCAATGGGTCGCCTTCAAAGTCGTGTGACGATGAAAAATCTCGACTCCACTTGTTTTTAAATCATGATCCTTAGTCATCGGTTTGGCGCATACATCTGACACTATCCAAACTACTCATTTATTCTAGATTCATACATACTCGAAATCGTAGTAAACATGCCGCCAAGACATTCTACTCGAAATGTTAAACGTAAAATGTGACTGGAGCGAAATGTAGTAAATATAAAAGTATAAATCGTGTAGTAAGTAAATGTCATTCTAAGACATAAAATCCGTATCGTGAGACTAATAGACGAGGATAATAACTCGTTATTGAATAACCGTGCAAAAACTCTATTAGAATCATTACTCACTGGAATTAAGTAACTGGCTCATTATTCCTCAAATTCTTTGGACATAATCTTAAATTCCCATGGAAATTTCAAATTGTAACCACGCATCATACGATAGTCTTTGCCTTTCTAGTCAATGATGTACTCATCACTTGGCCACTCTTACTTCCTCGCAACGAAGTTTTCTAATCCTTTTTTTTCAAGTTAGTTCAAGATCTTGATATCTTTTGGACACGCATTCAATTCACTGTATTGCTTGGCAACTTCATCTATATGATAAAGGCTTCAATGCCTTGTGTTGCAACTGAATAAGACCATTCTTAACATGTATTCTAATCTCGATTTCTAAACTATTTGACTAAACTTCCGTAAGAATTTAAGTCAAACTAAAACATACCTACATTATATTCTCTACCAATGTAATTATTGCAACTCAGTTCGATCAACATTTTTCTAAGGGTCCTATTATGAACATCACTCATTGATGTATTGGTAATCCAAAAATTTGATAATAATTCTCAAACTCAACCAACCCCTATTATCTATACTACTTAATAAAAGGAGTTTGAACGAAGAAGAAAGTTAAACCTACCTATTAAATTGTCCTCTCAACTAAAACCTTAATTGCCCTCGATCAATTAGATTATCGATGAAGCCTCAAAATTCTCATACTAAAACTCTTGGTACCCAAAAATAATTTATATCATTATGAAATTCTCTATGCCTTGTAACACGTAGTTACTTAAAATAAACTGCAATAATAAATAAATAAATAAATTTTTATAACCATTCAAAATTTAAAACCACTTCCTTGTATCATGTAATATATATCAAGAACTTAATCAAAGATAACCGTTGGTTACCCCTAAGTCAAAAGAGAACACACAACCAACGAGCTTTCATAATCACCAAAAACATAATGAACTCATTGAAGAAATGGACAAGGGAAAATCATGAGGAAATCGTTTGGTTGACACGTTAAATTGAATTCATGTATCTTACCGTGTCTAACATGGGAATATTTCCTTACTAATCCATATGAAATGAAACAATGGATCTTAAATATTGTCTCAAAAATGTTCATCCAAATAATCTCGAGACCTAATCAAAAACAATTACAAAGTGAAGATCAAGATGTCCACGAGACAAATCGATTGATAGGGAGTCAATATAATAGTTCACATAAGGCATTGGCCTTAAATCCAAATATGCAATGCATAATATCTCTGATTAATGTTCTTTCGCTCGATTCACCGCTACATTGTATCTAGCGGGTATGTTACTAGTGTTATCAAATTGATACATAGAAGAAGACTACTCATAACTAAAGAACCAATTCTGCCTTCAAACGGAATGAAACTCTAATTATATTTCATCATCAAAACATCACCAAAAATTGGGCAAATATTACATTCCGTTCACAAATTATTATGACGGTTTTCAAAACACGTTGTACGAGTAAAAAAAACACGAGGATAAACTTGATTGAAAACTTCCTAGGATTAATATAAACGGCATGAAGGAACCAGTAGACACGACGAAACACATGGTTCGGCACTAACCTGCCAACATCCAACTCTAAGATTCTTCCTTATCTATATTCTCCCTTAAAAATTTATTTACTCATTTTCTTTTTAGCCATATAAGCTTCAAGATGCAAAAATACCCAACTACCCTCACAATATAAAAAAAAAATAATAATAATAAATAAAAAATTACTACATTACTCTTTTCATTAATAAACATTTTTAAAATTTTGATCACTATGAGATTGAAATTTGGTAATTACTCATTTGACAAGTTTGGAATCATTGTTTTTTTTTTGAAATTTAAGCAACCGATCAAATAGTTACTCCACCTTATGTCAGCATATAGAGATTTCTCATAATTAATTTAAATAATTTTTAAACTCTAAGACACCGATTATCAAGATAATCTCTTTGTATACTATCTCACATTGTAAACTTAATATTATTGATGATCACCGACAACAAACTATTATCATTCACATTATGGTCAACTGTCCATATCGATCCCTACTACATTTTCTTATTTGTTTACCACCGCATAACGTGGGAATTTTTTTTCTAATCCTTAACTAACAGGGATTTCGAAGCGAGAGAACGTACACTATAAGATTAACCCAAATCCAAGCCCTTGGATTTTAAGATAAAATCTAAGCATACACTTATTTCATCCCTTATACAAGCCAGCTTATATAATCTCACAAAGAAATATACTTGAAAGTATAAACTTTTCTTCCTTAGGTGATAATGTGCATTAATTTTTTCCTTGGCGACACAACTCCCGCATACATGTATATATATTGCCCTCAACTATGATTGTATAAAAAAAAAATGGTATCAACAATTAAAACACAATGGATGAAACAATCAAATCCGTAATAAATTGAAAAGCTAATCAATTGAGAACACTATGGAAGCTTAAAATGTTTAAACTCATTCCTGTATAATCAAAATTTTACTACGTTAAGTTGAATCTAACGGAGATTTTTTTGAATTAAACGTAATTTTCGTTGTGAGAATCTCATACAAATTTTGTAGAATCGACAAGCCGTAAGTTTGGATAAAGAACAAATATTTTTCCTCATTTGGTCAAAAACATTCATAGATAACTGTTTATTATCAAGCACTTATAATTCAGTTACAAGTTTGTATGTGTGAGCCACAAGAATGGGTCCCTATACAACACAAATAAATTCGATAAATCAAGGTCTAGTTCAAACCATGAATATTAATCACACAACGGGTATGGAATGCACATCTTACGTATCACCATCATCACTTGAAATGTCATACTACGTTTTGGTAAGAACCTCTTGCTATTCCTAACCAACAAAACAACTTTACATCTGTAAAACTTTTATGTGAAACATATATAGATTCTCACGATAAAGGAAGAACCGATAGACTTAAACTCGAAGATATTCGGATCAAACGAATTCATACTATACGTTTAACATACAGGTTCCATAACTTTTCAATCGAAGGGATGGGTGGAGCAAACAGAGTTCGCAATACATAATTAAGTGATGAGTCTCTTATGGGGTCACACAAACGAAATGTAGTAATGTGTAGTTGAATAAAATTAAGATGGAGTTTAAAACAATACTTTGAACCAATAAAGACTACGGGTTGAGAAGTCAAGTAGCAGAAATGTAACGCGATCATAATAGTTAGAATAAGATATACGTTAGGCGAGAATTTGAAATCACTTGGGAATGAGAGGATCATAAGAAACTAAAAAAAAAACCCATGTCTATTCCATAATAACGTTTTCAGTAATAATTTCAATTGAATTTCGGGACGAAATTCCCTAAACGGTGGGATACTGTGACATCCGTCACCAAGACTGTATTCATAGGTTCGTTTTGAATAATCATTTCTTATTTGGATTCAAGTACGTGAGTAATGTGGAGAAATAAGTTAAGTATTCGTATTTTAAACTATGTGAGAAATTTAATTCTCATATGGTGTTCATAATTTGAACCAATACTTGTACGCGGCTAAATTAAAAGTTATGATAATACTAATGAAATAATAATAATGATTAATAATATAATAAAAATAATAATATAATAATTATACCAATATAATATTAATAATAATAAACGTATTATGTTTAACTATAATGATAATAAAAAAATAATAGAATAATAATCACCTAGTGGAATACTACTACTTGTGTTGTGTGTCGAAATTTAGTGAGGCAGAGGAAAAAAAAATGATTTAAGCCTCCTTTGTGAAGATGGTTCGGCCCAAACACCCCAAAAATTTAATCAGCTAGTCCTAGTATATATATTGCCTTAAGTGTAAACCCTAGGCTCTTTTAATCTACTAAATAAAAATAAAACAATCGCCTCTGTGGTTTTATTTTGGTGAAGTCGACTGAAAAACAAGAAGGAGAAAGAGATCGAGTCAAGTTTGTGTTTGGTTCGTGAGTTACGTGTGTTCCCGTTCATATATTCTTATAGGTATAATCATAAACCCTAATCAATACATTTCATTTTATTTAGTTTAATTCTTATGAAATATATGTATATGTGGGTCGATTTATATGTTTGGGGTATGAATATATTGGTTTTAAAGTATTTATGAGATTGAAAGTTATAAAACCGTAAGCCGTAAAAATC
This sequence comes from Helichrysum umbraculigerum, assembly GCA_949592205.1. NCBI lineage: Eukaryota > Viridiplantae > Streptophyta > Magnoliopsida > Asterales > Asteraceae > Helichrysum > Helichrysum umbraculigerum. Next base: position 292,688,994 of record CATIUR010000001.1, read on the forward strand.
TGTCTGATTTTCGTAGTCTTAATCAGGGGCAGTTTTGACCTAGTTACATTCGTTTTCAGGCTTCGGCCAAAACACGAAAGTTATAGATCTCGAAATTTTACTTGGAGTCGCGTGGTTTCGGCCTCTAAAAAGCAACGTATAATTTTATAAAAATTATTTCGTTAACTGCAGTTAGGATTGACGAATTTTTAGAAAATTTTTGTAAACTTAATTCGGTCTGATCAAACTATTTTCTAATTATTATAGAAATTTTGAACGTAAGATAAGGGTTAGATATCTTCCGTAAGAAAAATAATATTTTTATATTTGTAAGTTGAGTTTTATAAGAAAGTTAATGTGTTTTGGAACTATCGATCGAGTCGGTTTATGTGTTGGTGTCGAAACTATTTCCTTAATGATTTCGTAATTCACGATTTAAATGTATCTTTGATCATTAAATGTCTGAGACGAAGGAATGTAAGATATTATGAAAACAAGTTGGTTAACACTTGAATATGAAAATTTAGATCTTTAATGTGAGTTAACCAAAGGTTTATATATATGATAACATCATGAAGGTTTTAAAGTGAAGATTTAATAAGGTTTAATATTTTATTCTTTACTTTAAGAAGATGATTAAAATGTATGAAAAATTCAACAATCAGCTAGGATATAATAAAAAGGTATAATTTTGTCTAGGTTATTAATCTATATGTATTTACTTATAGATTAACGTACAAACTCGGTTGGACTTATTTGGGAACTTGGCTTGCTTGCTATTCAAGGTGAGTTTTCGTGGCCCCGTTTTCGTTTACATATTTTCAAATTGGGGGAAAAGTATGCTCACATGTTTTATCAATTGTTATCATGCTGTGATTACTTTCATTTTCATTTTGGACATATGTTTGAAATGTGTGACACTATGTGACTTATGTGCATTGATACTTGTTGCTTACATCCGTGCTGTACTTCCTTGTGGGGTATTTGCCGTACATTGAGATTAGTTTCTTACATCCGTGCTTTACTTCCTTGTGGAGTAATTGCCGTACATTGGGATTATTGTTTACATTCGTGCTTTACTTCCTTGTGGAGTAATTGCCGTACATTGGGATTATTGTTTACATTCGTGCTTTACTTCCTTGTGAGGTAATTGCCGTACATTGAGATATATTGGCTGCATTATTTCACATTTGTGTACATTTCTATTGCATTGTCCTAACTTATTTTTATCACAGCAAAATATTTATTTTCTGGTGTCTTGTTTCAAACCTACGAAACTCACCAACACATGTGTTGACGTTTTTGAGCATATCTTTTCAGGTAGCACTAGTGGAACTAAGGCCGAGGACAAGAAAACTTAGTGGACCATTTAGGTTGCATTAAGTGTCACTTCAAGATACATGAAACATTTGGTTTAGCATTTTGGTTGTTTGGAAAGGCGTGTTTTGCCTTAGTTATGTTGAACACATTTATTGATTATATGTAAGACTTCGATTCATTGTTGGGATGTATGCTTGGCACGAACCGCTATTCGTGTAAATGACATTACAACACATTGATCTTTAATTGCATTTAGAGTTCTATATATTGATGTGTTGTGATCCTATCATGGTTGCATTCCGTTATTTCCGCTTTAGACGGGGTGTGACATGTGTGTTGTTTTCTTTTCCAAAAAGCACTGGGTATAGTTGAACACACATTATTTTTAAATTTTTCTTCAATAAATTTTACTTTGTTCTGTATATTTTTGTCTTGTAATTGATTATATATTCTTTTATCATTTATTTCATTAATTAAAAATTCAGCTTGTTTTCTTTTATTTTTGATTAAATGTAATTCATGGGTAACAATAGGTGTAGTGAATTCGAAAATTATTTCTTTATTTAATACTTTTGTAATAATACCTCTTTCGTCTACACTTATAGGATATAATTGTATTATAAAGGGTAATCCTAAAATAATTTGAGAAGTTAAATTTTTTACTAATATAAGATGAGTTTTAAAACAATAATTTTCTTTACATATATGGACATCGGATAATTTATAGCCTATACTAAGTCTAGATCCACTGGCTGTGGATAATCTTTGAGTAGATTTTTCAAAATATTTAGTTGGAATTAAACCTTCCTGTATACAATTTAAATCTGCTCCAGAGTCAACTAAAGCAATTAAGGTTATTTTAAATTCTCCGTTTATCATTATATTTACTTTTGTATGCCATCTTTGATATTTAGTATATTGGATTGCATTAATTATAGGTTCAATTAAGGGTTTATCTTCTGAGGTTATATTTTGTTCAATTTTATTTTCCTCTATAGTCTTAACCTTTTCTTTTAAAATTCTTATTTCTGTTTTAACCATATTAAGTTCTTCTTGTAAATCTTGTATTGTTATAGGTTTGTTTTTATTAAATCTTTTGCATATTTCATTAAAATTATATATGGTATAATCTTCTTCTATATTACTTTGATCTTTTAATTTTCCTTCTAACTGTTTTAAATATAAATTTTTTGCTTCTTTATTATCGAGTTTACTTATCATATCTATTAATAAATGTAATTCATCATTATTAGTAATAACATTAATTTTATAGTTACAATTACATGTTCCTATACATTCACAATCTTCAGAGTTGCTGCTATTTTTAGATGATTCTTCTTCAATTTTATTTAAATCATTTTCACTATAATCAGATATACTTGATTCATTATTTTTAATTAATTTATTAATTTTTTGTCTAAGATCTTCTATATCAATTTCATTAATTTTAGTTTTAGAATAACAATCTTTTGATATATGTCCGGGTCTACCACATTTATAACAAATAATAATATCTTGATTGTTCTGTTTTTTATTTTCTCTTCTATATTTGTTATTATATTTTTTGTATGATACTTTCTTTTTTCTTTTATAATCTTTATTTTGATAATATTCTTGATTATTTTTTATAGGTTTTTTATTATATCTTTTATATTTTATTTTCTTAGAACTAGAAGGGGGTAATACTAAAGGTTCATAACCATATTGTTCACAAAAATTTCCTAGTTCATGTCTTCCACCTATTCCTTCCTTTTTAATTTTTGCTTTTAGTTTTAAATCAGAACATATAGCTAATCCTTCTTTATTAACATAGTTTATAATTTCTCCATAGGTTAATTCTTTATAGGGAATTTCATTATTATAATCATTACTTAATTTATTTCTAATTCTTTCAGCAAATAATTTTGGTAATCCGGCAATAAATCTTTCTTTCCAATAGGATTCTCTACAATCTGGTCTAGTCATAACTTTTGCTAAGAAAACATCTTTATACCATCTAAAATCTTGTAATTTTCTACATGTTAAATTTAATAATATAGTTGAATTTCTTTCTTGATATTCTGCTGGGTTTCCTACATAATTTTTTATAATAGCATAAACTAGAGTATTTAAAGAATCATCAATCTGTGTTTGAACAGCTGATCCATTTTCTATTTTTATAATTAATTTCTTTGAATTTAATATATGATTTTTTTCATCTTGAGTTACATAACTATCCCACCATCCTTTTAATAGTCCTGTAAATCCTGATATTATTATTTGTGTTATTTTATTATCTGAATTTTTATGAGCTTTATAAGAAGTTGCTGCCATAGTCATTTCTTGTAATAAGTTTAAAATTTGATATTCTGTTTGACCATCTATATTCCATTCATATATTGAATAACCATCATATCTAGATTGTACAATTTTATCTCTTTCTTCATATTGTAAATCTGGTGGTGTTGGTCTATAATAATAATTTCTTGTTTCTGGTCGAGGTGTATAAGTCTTATTGGATGTATAAGGGTTGTATTTTATTTTTTCTATAGCATGAAATTGTTCTTCTATCTCAGATATATCAGAGGTTTCGTCTTCATTTATAACATTTACATTATGATTTGATATACTAAAATTAGAAAGTTTTTCTTCAATTTCTTTTAATAAGTTACTTTGTCCTCCTAGGTTTATAGGTGTTTCTATATTGTAAGGTATGAATATAGGGTTTTCTTCTACTTATATATTAGTTGAAGTACTTGAAGTACTTGCTTCTTCATTTCTATTTTCTATTCTATCTAATTGTTGTCCTATAGTGTTTAACATTTCATTAGTATGATTATTTTGATATACAATATTTTTTAATATTTTATCAGTATCTGGTTTATCAGCTTTTGAAAAGGGTATTCCTATATATTCTTTTTCTTCCTTTTTTATAATTATATCTTTACAAGGTGGCTTAATACTTATAATTTCTTCAGTAGTTGTTAAATCGGTATACAATCTATTTATATTAGTCATTGTTTCAATCCTGGTTTTATAAGGAAATTCTATATTTTCTTCTATACAATATAATTCAAACCATGTAAAAAACGGTATATTTTCTTTGCTGTCTTTCATATAAAGAATCCATTTTAATTCATGAAACATTTCTTTATCTTTAAAATTAAGATTATACCAAGTAAGTTTTTCTTTATTATAGTTATTAAGTCTTTCGTTCATTAGATAATTATAATCTTTTATATTCATTGTTTTAACAAATTGTTAATTTAAATCTTGTCGTTTTTATTTTATTTGCATTTATTTTTAATAGTATATTTATTGTATCTATATGTTTTGATGTAATATTCTTTATATATTTTATTTGATCTTTACTTAACCATTTATAATTTCTATCTCTTTTGGTTTTAAATTCTTCTATCTGTTGAATTAATTGTTTTCGTTCTTCATATAAGAACATTAAATAAACTGATATAAAATTATTATGATCGTTATTCATTTGTATTTTACTCATAATTGTTCTTCTCTATAATAATCTACTTCAGATTTAGAGGGGTTATAAGTGTTACTAAAATCTTCACTTATATTGTCATCTTCATATAGTGGTTTAGGTATAGATCTGTTAAAATCAACTCCTTTAACTCTCATAGATTGTGATCTTCTTAATAAAGGTTCACTAGATTTTGAACTAGAGGTTTCGGGAATATATGTAGAATATCTAGGTGTTTCTTTTCCAAAATCTATTTCTATACTTCCGTCAGTATGTTCTGTAATATCTGATATTTTGCTAATAGTTTCTAAAGGTTTGGGTGAACTTATATCTTCTAATTTCCAATTTTGGTTTTGAGTAATTTCATTCCATTTTAATCTTTTAGGTATATTAACTCTAGAATTTCTAGTATTAGCTTCAAATATTATAGTTTCATCTTTTGGTGACATTAATTTTGATCTTGGTTCCACCGTAGTGGTCATTGTTTTATATAAAACTCTATATATAACGAGTATAGGGTCAGTTCCTTGTTTAATATCTAAATTTTTTGTTTTAATTGTTAAGGTTAAAGTATCTAATATATTTTTATCAAATAAGGATATAGTGAAATTAGGATAACAATTAAAATATATAGGGCCATTGCATATATTGGATTCTGCCATAGCTAATAAGGAATTTTTAAAATTTAAATGTCTAGCATCTCTTAATATAACTAAAGTAGGTACATCTAACCCTATTCTAGTCAAGGGTTTAATAGCTATTTGTATTAATCCTATATGTAGAAATTTATAATTTTTCATATGATCTTTAATAGTATTCTTGAAAAAAAGTTGTATACATTGATTATTTTGTAGAAGAGGTAAAGTTTTTTCTGTTTGTTTTATAGAATATCCCTGGAAATAATCAAAAGAACCAATCTTATAAATATTACTAATCTTTTGTTTAGGTATACTCCAATCTTTCAAATTGTTTTCAATGTTTGAAATAGAAACTTCCATAGAATTTGTATGATCATGTTCTTCTTCGATTTCAGAAGTAGAACTACTTCTTTGATTTGATAGTAATCTTGTGACTCTATTCATATTTAATTATTAACTATTTGATTTAAACTTTGTTTTCTGAAAATCTTAACTTATAATGTTGATTGAACATACCTTCTCCGGGAACACCCCCATATCGCTGTGGTACGGTCGTCTTACTGTCCGTCTGCGACTAATTCCAACCAGCTGATCGACAGGGCTTACCAACGCAGATGTATATTTTCTCAACATATATAAATTAATTTTTTCTTTTAACAATGATAAAATCAAACAATCCATAATTTTCATAAGAATATAATCCATAACTACTACCACCTTAAAAAAATGAGCTCATGGCTCTGATACCAAATGCGTACAGGACCATAATTTAAATATGAATATGGAAGTTGTTGAAATAAAATAACATAAAAGATTATAAAAAGATACCTTTATTTATAGAATCTGAATTAATACAGGGATACTTCGTTTCTATACAAGGATTGCTTTCTTCTATATAGGATGAGCTTGACTGAACTATAGGAGATATACATATATTAAAATTTAGGGTTTTTGAACATTGTGAGGTTGATAATTTTACAGAGGGTTTTGGTTTCATAGAATATTTTTCGATGATCTTCACTTCTTCAAATCTTCCTTCTTTATAGATAAATTTGCCGGTTATCAATCTTGCTTTAACTGGCATCTTTCGGTAAACCTTTATTGATTTAATCTTCTTTCTTTGATTCAATAATCTTCTTTTCTCTTGTCGGCCACAAATCTTGCTTTTATAAAGTACTTTGTCTTCTTTTCCTTTTCTTGAATAATGGAACTAGCTTTCCATAAAGTCTTTTGTTTTCTTTCTTCAATAATTTGAAACTTGTCGGGAATCATCTCTTTAATAATTCTGCTTTTGAAAATATAAATGCTTTTACTTTTGGTAGGGTCTTCCACTTTTCTTTGATTGTTGTATCTTCAATAATTCATAACCACTTTCATAGTGGTAGGGCCTTCCATTTTCACCTGTAAACTTTCTTGTTCATATGGACAAATAATGTCTTTCTAAAATATATATAGATGTTAGTAATTTATTCTGGTTCATAAGTAATCAAATTTTTCTGGTATATAATAAACTCAATAATATCTTTCTTAAATATAGACTCTCATTGGGACCTTTTAGAATATAGACACAATTTTATAAAGTTATATCTTCATAAGGATCTTGAGCATCTTGATATAAATCTTCACTTGGAGTTGGGGAACCTTTAATTTCATTTATAATCTTCTGCATTTCTTCTTGAGATGAGCATTCTTGTAAACGCTTTATAAAGTCTCTGTCTTGAATAACTGGAGTAATAGGAGTAGAGCTGCTTTCTTTGTTAGAAATATACTGTCGATAATAGTCGTTGACAGCTTTAATATCTGCCTGACTTTCATCTATTCTTTTCCACCATTTGGCACTAAATTGTCGATATAATAATGGAGGAGAAGTATCTTGAGATTCTTGTTTCTTATATATGAATAGAACAATCCATGGCAATTTGAATATAATAGAGAATTGAAGAGTATATTCAGAAGGGGAAATATGGTCTTCCATGAAATAATCTTTATATTTATGAAAACCTTCCAGAACTTTTGGTGGGAAGGTGGCAGGGATATTGCCAAAATATCTGAACCATTTTATAAACCATCTTGGATATATGCTAGAAAATTTTTCAGCAAAATAGAAGAACCAGGTGTGGTTAAAGCTTCTTAAAAGAAAGGCATAAAACCAGGCTTCTTGATAGTCATAATAATTATAAATTGGATAACTAGGATAACTAGAAAGGGTTTTGTGATTATAGGGTTTTAGAGACCATTCTTCTGGAGTAATGATCTTTAGAATCTTAACTTTGCTACAGTCAATATAATCCGGGTTTTTCTGGTTTAGAGTATGATCTATAATAACTGAACCACTGTCGACAAGAATTGTTTGATAGTACTCTCTTGTTTTATAATCATCAACATAAAAATGAGAATTTTTTGGATATAAATATTCAATCAAGGTTTGAAAATTCTGACTTAACTTTTGTTCCTCAAATGGCTCAAGGATTTTTATAATTTGTTTGTTAGGGTTTATAGAATATTCTGGAGTGATGGATGGAGTAGAGAAATTTCTTGATGGTATAGTCTGTGCTAGTTTAGAGGGTGAAGGCTGGCTTATAACTGGTTTTGTTGGAATAGATTGTGCAAGAACTGAATATGGTGGTCTTGGTCTGGGAGCTATAGGACCAAATCTGTTGGGATGTATAGGTAATGCTGGGAAATTTCTTTGATTAGAAGAGGATGATGAAGTTGACTGGTTGATAGATTGTTTGGTGAGAACGATCTTTCTGTTAGACTCACTCATTTTCCCTGTAAAAATTCTCTTGATAAAAAATCGGGTAAAGAATTGTCTTTTCCTTTTATAAATTCGATTGTAAAATCAAAATTTCCTAAAATAGCTTGCCATCTGGCAAAAACTTGTTTAGAAATTAAATTTTTAACATCTTTTTCTAAAATATATTTGGCAGATAAACAATCAATTCTTAATAAAAAAGGTTTCATATACAAATCATCTTCAAATTTTTTAATATTTAGAACAATACTTAAAATTTCCTTTTTAATAGTTGAATAATTCTTTTGGGTATCATTCCAGGAACCAGAATAGAATCTTACTAATTTTTCTTCTTCATTATCTAATTTTTGTTTTAGAATCCCCCCAAATCCTAAGTCACTAGCATCAGTTTCTACAATAAGACTAGCATTAGGGTGAGGAATGTTTAAGCATGGAAGAATTTTTACTTTTTCTTTGATTTGTTTTATAATCTTTGTATGTTCTTCAGTCCAAGGTTTAGGATTCTTTTTTAGTCTATCATATAAGGGTTTACATATAATTCCTAAATCTTTAAAGAAATCATGAATATAATTCAAACATCCTAAGAATCTTTGTAATTGTGTTTTATCTTTTATTTCGTCAGGAAATTTATTGGTAAATTCAAGACTTCTTTCGATGGGTTTTATAGTTCCTTGAATAATATTATGACCTAGAAATCTTACATCTGTTTGGAATAATAACATTTTCGTAGGTGAAACAGCTAATCCATTTTTGTAAATAGTATCGTAAAATATGTTTAAGTGTTTAAAATGTTGATCAATATTTTTTGAAAATATTAAAACATCATCAATATAAACGATTACAAAATTTCCAATTGGTAAAATAATATCATTCATAATGTTTTGAAATTCTGATGGAGCATTTTTTAATCCAAAAGGCATAACGTTCCATTCAAAGTGTCCAAAAGGGACATTAAATCATGTTTTATACTTATCTTCTTCTTTTATTTGGATTTGCCAAAATCCAGATTTCATGTCAAATTTTGAAAATATTTTTGAGTCATATAATTTTTTTAACAAATCTCTTTTATTAGGTATAGGATATCTAATCCATTCTAATACTTTATTTAAGGGTTTATAATTTATAACTAATCTTGGTATACCTCTTTCAATTTCTGCATTATTAATTACATAAAAGGCTGAACAAGACCAGGGTGACTTAGAGGGTCTAATAAGTCTTTTTTCTAATAATTCTTTGATTTCCTTTTTACAATTTAACTCTAATTCAATAGACATATGTATAGACTTTGCTTTAGTAGGTATATTCTTTTCATTGAATTCTTTTATATAAGGTAATCCTACTGTGTGTTGTTTTCTTTTCCAAAAAGCACTGGGTATAGTTGAACACACATTATTTTTAAATTTTTCTTCAATAAATTTTACTTTGTTCTGTATATTTTTGTCTTGTAATTGATTATATATTCTTTTATCATTTATTTCATTAATTAAAAATTCAGCTTGTTTTCTTTTATTTTTGATTAAATGTAATTCATGGGTAACAATAGGTGTAGTGAATTCGAAAATTATTTCTTTATTTAATACTTTTGTAATAATACCTCTTTCGTCTACACTTATAGGATATAATTGTATTATAAAGGGTAATCCTAAAATAATTTGAGAAGTTAAATTTTTTACTAATATAAGATGAGTTTTAAAACAATAATTTTCTTTACATATATGGACATCGGATAATTTATAGCCTATACTAAGTCTAGATCCACTGGCTGTGGATAATCTTTGAGTAGATTTTTCAAAATATTTAGTTGGAATTAAACCTTCCTGTATACAATTTAAATCTGCTCCAGAGTCAACTAAAGCAATTAAGGTTATTTTAAATTCTCCGTTTATCATTATATTTACTTTTGTATGCCATCTTTGATATTTAGTATATTGGATTGCATTAATTATAGGTTCAATTAAGGGTTTATCTTCTGAGGTTATATTTTGTTCAATTTTATTTTCCTCTATAGTCTTAACCTTTTCTTTTAAAATTCTTATTTCTGTTTTAACCATATTAAGTTCTTCTTGTAAATCTTGTATTGTTATAGGTTTGTTTTTATTAAATCTTTTGCATATTTCATTAAAATTATATATGGTATAATCTTCTTCTATATTACTTTGATCTTTTAATTTTCCTTCTAACTGTTTTAAATATAAATTTTTTGCTTCTTTATTATCGAGTTTACTTATCATATCTATTAATAAATGTAATTCATCATTATTAGTAATAACATTAATTTTATAGTTACAATTACATGTTCCTATACATTCACAATCTTCAGAGTTGCTGCTATTTTTAGATGATTCTTCTTCAATTTTATTTAAATCATTTTCACTATAATCAGATATACTTGATTCATTATTTTTAATTAATTTATTAATTTTTTGTCTAAGATCTTCTATATCAATTTCATTAATTTTAGTTTTAGAATAACAATCTTTTGATATATGTCCGGGTCTACCACATTTATAACAAATAATAATATCTTGATTGTTCTGTTTTTTATTTTCTCTTCTATATTTGTTATTATATTTTTTGTATGATACTTTCTTTTTTCTTTTATAATCTTTATTTTGATAATATTCTTGATTATTTTTTATAGGTTTTTTATTATATCTTTTATATTTTATTTTCTTAGAACTAGAAGGGGGTAATACTAAAGGTTCATATTGAAAGAAAAAATTAATTTATATATGTTGAGAAAATATACATCTGCGTTGGTAAGCCCTGTCGATCAGCTGGTTGGAATTAGTCGCAGACGGACAGTAAGACGACCATACCACAGCGATATGGGGGTGTTCCCGGAGAAGGTATGTTCAATCAACATTATAAGTTAAGGTTTTCAGAAAACAAAGTTTAAATCAAATAGTTAATAATTAAATATGAATAGAGTCGCAAGATTACTATCAAATCAAAGAAGTAGTTCTACTTCTGAAATCGAAGAAGAACATGATCATACAAATTCTATGGAAGTTTCTATTTCAAACATTGAAAACAATTTGAAAGATTGGAGTATACCTAAACAAAAGATTAGTAATATTTATAAGATTGGTTCTTTTGATTATTTCCAGGGATATTCTATAAAACAAACAGAAAAAACTTTACCTCTTCTACAAAATAATCAATGTATACAACTTTTTTCCAAGAATACTATTAAAGATCATATGAAAAATTATAAATTTCTACATATAGGATTAATACAAATAGCTATTAAACCCTTGACTAGAATATGGTTAGATGTACCTACTTTAGTTATATTAAGAGATGCTAGACATTTAAATTTTAAAAATTCCTTATTAGCTATGGCAGAATCCAATATATGCAATGGCCCTATATATTTTAATTGTTATCCTAATTTCACTATATCCTTATTTGATAAAAATATATTAGATACTTTAACCTTAACAATTAAAACAAAAAATTTAGATATTAAACAAGGAACTGACCCTATACTCGTTATATATAGAGTTTTATATAAAACAATGACCACTACTGTGGAACCAAGATCAAAATTAATGTCACCAAAAGATGAAACTATAATATTTGAAGCTAATACTAGAAATTCTAGAGTTAATATACCTAAAAGATTAAAATGGAATGAAATTACTCAAAACCAAAATTGGAAATTAGAAGATATAAGTTCACCTAAACCCTTAGAAACTATTAGTAAAATATCAGATATTACAGAACATACTGACGGAAGTATAGAAATAGATTTTGGAAAAGAACCACCTAGATATTCTACATATATTCCTGAAACCTCTAGTTCAAAATCTAGTGAACCCTTATTAAGAAGATCACAGTCTATGAGGGATAAAGGAGTTGATTTTAATAGATCTATACCTAAACCACTATATGAAGATGATAATATAAGTGAAGATTTTAGTAACACTTATAACCCCTCTAAATCTGAAGTAGATTATTATAGAGAAGAACAATTATGAGTGACTCAAGAATACAAGTTAATGACTGGTTATATATGAATTATAGAATAACTTTACGTATTAAAGAATTATATGAAGAAAGAAAAGATTTATTAATACAATTAGAAGAAATTAAAGAGATGATAAAACAAGATAAAATACATAAAGAAAATAGTAATAGGTTTAATGAAATTTATAAAGAAAGTTTAAATTGGTATCGTAATTATATAAGAGCTAAATTAGAAATAAATCTAGATACAATTATAGAAGTAAGAGCAAGGTTAGTAATTTGTTAAAACAATGAATATAAAAGATTTCGAATATTTATTGAACGAAAGACTTAATAACTATAATAAAGAAAAACTTACTTGGTATGAAATTAATTTTAAAGATAAAAATTTGTTTCATGAATTAAAATGGATTCTTTATATGCAAGACAATAAAGAAAATATACCGTTTTTTACATGGTTTGAATTATATTGTATAGAAGAAAATATAGAATTTCCTTATAAAACCAGGATTGAAACAATGACTAATATAAATAGATTGTATACCGATTTAACAAATAACGAAGAAATTATAAGTATTAAACCACCTTGTAAAGATATAATTATAAAAAAGGAAGAAAAAGAATATATAGGAATACCCTTTTCAAAAGCTGATAAACCAGAAACTGATAAAATATTAAAAAATATTGTATATCAAAATAATCATACTAATGAAATGTTAAATACTATAGGACAACAATTAGATAGAATAGAATATAAAAATGAAGAAGCAAGTACTTCAAGTACTTCAACTAATATACAAGTAGAAGAAAACCCTATATTTATACCCTATAATATAGAAACACCTATAAATCTAGGAGGACAAAGTAAACTATTAAGAGAAATTGAAGAAAAACTACAAAGATTTACTATATCAAATCATAATGTAAATGTTATAAATGAAGATGAAACCTCTGATATATCTGAGATAGAAGAACAATTTCATGCTATAGAAAAAATAAAATACAACCCTTATACATCTAATAAGACTTATACACCCCGACCAGAAACGAGAAATTATTATTATAGACCAACACCACCAGATTTACAATATGAAGAAAGAGATAAAATTGTACAATCTAGATATGATGGTAATTCAATATATGAATGGAATATAGATGGTCAAACAGAATATCAAATTTTAAACTTATTACAAGAAATGACTATGGCAGCAACTTCTTATAAAGCTCATAAAAATTCAGATAATAAAATAACACAAATGATAATATCAGGATTTACAGGACTATTAAAAGGATGGTGGGATAGTTATGTAACTCAAGATGAAAAAAATCATATATTAAATTCAAAAAAATTAATTATAAAAACAGAAAATGGATCAGCAGTTCAAACACAGATTGATGATTCTTTAAATACTCTAGTTTATGCTATTATAAAAAATTATGTAGGAAACCCAGCAGAATATCAAGAAAGAAATTCAACTATATTATTAAATTTAACATGTAGAAAATTACAAGATTTTAGATGGAATAAAGATGTTTTCTTAGCAAAAGTTATGACTAGACCAGATTGTAGAGAATCCTATTGAAAAGAAAGATTTATTGCTGGATTACCAAAACTATTTGCTGAAAGAATTAGAAATAAATTAAGTAATGATTATAATAATGAAATTTCTTATAAAGAATTAACCTATGGAGAAATTATCAACTATGTTAATAAAGAAGGATTAGCTATATGTTCAGATTTAAAACTAAAAGCAAAAATTAAAAAGGAAGGAATTGGAGGAAGACATGAACTAGGAAATTTCTGTGAACAATATGGTTATGAACCTTTAATATTGCCCCCTCCCAGTTCTAAGAAAATAAAATATAAAAGATATAACAAAAAACCTATAAAAAATAATCAAGAATACTATCAAAATAAAGATTATAAAAGAAAAAGGAAAGTATCTGTAACACCCCCAGATTTGATGATTTGCGGAAGCTTGATTTGGGTGTTACTAATCAATAACAAAGCACAAAGATAAATAGCAAACGACTCTATATGCGTCGTTTTAACAAAATATATTGATAACTGAAATGTTTACAACGTTTAAAGCTTTACATAGCTCGAGTTAAATAAAATGAGATTTCAGTACATAAGTACTTATACAAAATATACTAATGCAAGAAAATCTCAATCGTCTGTATGCTGACTCGAGCTAAATCCTGAAGCAGAAACATCCTACTGCTGGGTACCTGCGATATATGCTAAAAGGTCAGCTATAAAGCTGGTGAGCTCACAGGTTTGAAATCAAGTAATATTGTATGAACCGCAAGATTTAAATAATGAATTGCATCCAGCAATTAAATAATGAATTGCATCCAGCAATTAAATAATGAATTGCATCCAGCAATTTAATGATAATCATCGTGTATACAGCCATGAGCACATAGTTGAGCTTAACTCGAGGGCCGGGTCCCCTATAGAGAATTCCGGGCGAGGTGCCTCCACGAATGCCTAATCAACATTCGTCTTCCCAAATATTAGTACGTCCGTTTACCCGGTTAGTGCTTGCTAACCCGAACGAGGAGGGTCAATCCTATATGGTACCATATACTAATATTCACGCTACAACGTATTAACAACTATGCTGACGGAGGACTTTAAATGATTAGTTTCGAAAAACTCATGTAGTATATGAAAAGTTGGTACTTGCGTTCACATGTTAAAAGTTTGAGCAGTATATCACACCCCTGAGTAAAACAGTAAAAAGAGGGGCTATGAGACTCACCTGAGTCTGTAAGCGTTTAAACAAACGTAAGTTGATTAGCCGAAATGAAGTCCAAAGACTTGTAACCTGAGGGTGTCCACGACACGCGATGGTTATAATATGATTGGGTATCTCAAAAGATCACCCCAGTAGTTGTTCATCCAACTATAATGTCCAAATCTCCACTATTTGGTTGATAAGTTTAAGTGTTTGAAAAGTGTACAGCCCGTTGGTGACGAGTTTGAAATAATAATCTTTAAGTATTATTATCAAGTTATCGATGTTTTGCACTTACAAAAGTGTCCCCAAGTGTTTTGGAAGTCGTATCGTATAAGGATTTGAGGTTGTAAAAGTTCGACACTTAGTGAAATTAAAGTTTGAAAACCTGCTGTTTTATGCGACGTTGGGTGTGACGTCGCAGGTAGGATTGCGACGTTGAGCATGACGTCGCTAAAGGCGACGTTTCGCAATTTAATGCGACGTAGGGTGCTGCGTCGCTAATGCGACGTAGGTGATTTCTGCGACGTAGGGGTTTACGTCGCTAAATGCGACGTAGTGAGGTATTGGCGACGTTAAGGGTGACGTCGCTATATGCGACGTCGAAATTTAATGCGACGTTGCGACTGACGTCGCACCATGCGACGTCACGAAGGGTTTTGCGACGTAGAAGCTGACGTCGCATAATTTCTGGGCCAAATGCGACGTAGCGGTCTGTTGGCCGGAAAATGTGTCGAAAACGAGTTTTTCGGTTTCCGTTCGGTCCAAAACTTTTACCCAACCCTTATAGGGACATTATAAGTTGTTACAAACTACTAACAAGTGAAAACATTTAAAAACGAGAGATTTCGGGATTTGTCGGAAACTTACAAAGTGTCGGATGAGAAATCCGAAAAGATAGGATGATAGATCGTGTCGCGGTGGTTGTTTTCTTCAAAAAGGGTAGTATGATCCAAGGCCGTTTGATGTTGTTATTTGTCGATTTCGATAGAAAAGTGGAGGTGGTGGTGATGATGAAACTTGAGAGAAAAAGTGAAAGAGAGAGAAAGAGGAAAAGAGAAAGTGAAAGAAAGAAAATGGGAGGAGGGGGTTTATCCCCATTTCCAGTTTTCGCCCCGCGTTCCGTGTGGTGTTCGTTTGCTCCGTCGTTTAGACGTTTAATAATTATTTTACGTTTTAATTATAAGTTTTAAATTACGAATTTTTACGCGATAGTTTATTTAAATATTTTACTAATCACTTTATATTTGGGTCATAAGTTGTAATTTATTTTATTTGGTTTGCGCGTTTTACGTTTTTAAATTATGTAATTTCTGATTGTACGATACGAATTATTATAATAATAATATTTTTGACATAAACCGTTATTTAATAAAATTTTGTCACCAACGTCCATATAAAATAGAATCGAAATACATCCGATTTAAATTGCGTACGATTTAACCAAATCGCATTTTCGTATATATTCAACAATATATATAATTCGATACATTAATTAGCCTAACCAGGAACTAATTACATGTATTAACATATGATTAGGCACTAATTACTAGTCCTAATTTGGCGGGTGTTACATTCTCCCCCTGTTAGAAGAATTTCGTCCCGAAATTTAGCTCGAGGTCGTGTTTGATGTGGAATCAGTGAAGAGTTGAGGATATTTGAGTCGCATTTGGTCTTCCCGTTCCCAGGTGAATTCCGGACCACGCCGCGAATTCCATCTGACCTTGACGATGGGAATACGACTTTGTTTCAGTTGTTTGACCTCACGGTCCATAATTTCAGCGGGTTCCTCAACGAAATGAAGTTTATCGTCAACACGAATTTCATCTAATGGAATAATAAGTGTCTCATCAGACAGACACTTCTTCAGATTTGAAACATGAAAAGTCGGGTGCACGCTGCTAAGTTCGGATGGCAGCTGCAATTGATAAGCTACGGGGCCAATCCGTTCAAGGATCTCAAAAGGCCCGATGTACCGGGGATTCAACTTCCCGCGTTTGCCAAAACGGATGACGCCTTTCCAAGGCGATACTTTCAAGAGTACTCGATCCCCAACTTGGAACTCGAGTGGTTTGCGTCTCACGTCAGCATAACTTTTCTGACGATCACGTGCGGCTTTGAGTCTGTTTTGGATTTCCACAATTTTCTCAGTGGTGGCGTGAATGAGTTCAGGACCAGTGAGTTGACTATCTCCCACTTCAGTCCAACAGATCGGTGATCGGCACTTACGACCGTACAGTGCCTCAAATGGTGCAGCCTTAATGCTGGCATGATAACTGTTATTGTACGAAAATTCGCACAACGGTAGATGTTTTTCCCAGTTTGTACCGAAATCAACTACGCAAGCGCGTAGCATATCTTCCAAGGTTTGAATGGTTCGTTCACTTTGGCCGTCTGTTTGAGGATGGTACGCGGTACTCATATCGAGACGGGTACCCAATGCTTTTTGAAGTGATTGCCAAAAGTGAGAAGTGAAACGGGCATCTCTGTCAGAGATGATCGAGATTGGAACACCATGATGAGAAATGATTTCCTTGATGTAAATTTGTGTAAGGCGTTCCATTTTATCGTTTTCTTTGATTGCCAGGAAATGAGCAGATTTGGTGAGACGATCAACGATCACCCAAATGGTATCGCAACCGTTCGATGACTTTGGTAGTTTGGTTATGAAATCCATGGCAATTTGATCCCATTTCCATTCAGGAATTTCAGGTTGTTGAAGTAAACCAGGAGGTTTCTGATGTTCGGTTTTGACTTTCGAGCAAGTAAGACACTTGCTGACATAAGTGGCGATTTCGGCTTTCATGTTTGGCCACCAATAAAATTCCTTGATACCGTGGTACATCTTATCGGATCCGGGATGAATAGAATATTTAGACTTGTGAGCCTCGTCCATCACCAAGTCTCTTAGGTTCCCAAAACTGGGCAACCAGATTCGGTTTGAGAAGTACCTAATCCCGTTAGGTTTGATTTCAAATTGTTTGTCAATGCCCCGCAAGGCTTCATTTTTGATGTTTTCAGCTTTCAGGGCTTCGATATGAGCTGTATGAATTTGAATGGTAAGATCGTTATGAATGGTCATACTGAGGGCTCGGACTCGAAGTGGTTTAGGTCGTTCCTTTCGACTGAGGGCATCGGCTACAACATTAGCCTTCCCTGGATGGTACTTGATCTCACAATCGTAATCGGTAAGCAACTCGACCCATCGACGTTGCCTCATATTGAGATCCTTCTGATCGAAGATATGTTGGAGACTTTTATGATCGGTAAAGATTGTGCACTTAGTGCCGTAGAGATAATGTCTCCAGATTTTGAGAGCAAAAACGACAGCTCCAAGTTCGAGGTCATGAGTGGTGTAGTTCTTTTCGTGAATTTTCAGCTGTCGTGAGGCATAAGCAATGACTTTATCTCGTTGCATCAACACACAACCAAGACCTTGGTGAGAAGCATCGCAGTATACCACGAAGTCATCGGTGCCTTCGGGTAAGGATAGGATCGGAGCACTGCAAAGCTTTTGTTTCAGAAGTTGAAATGCTGACTCTTGTTTCTCGGTCCAATCGAACCTTTTATCCTTCTGAGTCAGTACCGTGAGTGGTTGAGCTATTTTAGAGAAATTTTCGATAAATCGCCGATAGTACCCAGCAAGACCCAAGAATTGTCGTACTTCAGTTGCAGAGGTGGGTGCTTGCCAGTCTTTGATAGCCTCGATTTTTGATGGGTCCACGTGAATTCCCTGACTGTCGATCACGTGACCAAGAAATTGAACGGTTTGGATCCAGAACTCACACTTAGAGAATTTAGCATAAAGCTCCTCGTGTCTAAGTAGTTCAAGGATGGTTCTGAGGTGTTGCGCATGTTCTTGCTCGTTGCGCGAGTAAATGAGTATGTCATCGATAAAGACAATGACAAACTTATCGAGGTAAGTTTTGCACACCCGGTTCATGAGGTCCATGAATACAGCCGGTGCGTTGGTTAGACCAAAGGGCATCACTTGGAATTCGTAGTGCCCGTAACGAGTTCTGAAAGCAGTTTTTGGAATATCGGTGTCGCGAACTCGTAACTGATGATAACCTGATCGCAGATCGATTTTTGAGTAGAAACTTGAACCCTGAAGTTGGTCGAATAGATCATCAATGCGAGGAAGTGGATAACGGTTCTTGATGGTCAATTTATTCAATTCTCGATAGTCGATGCACATTCGGAATGAACCGTCCTTCTTTTTGACAAATAAGACCGGAGCTCCCCAAGGTGAAGAACTCGGTCTAATGAATCCTCGATCCAGCAGTTCCTGTAACTGAGAGGACAACTCCTGAAGTTCGGATGGGGCTAAACGGTATGGTGCGCGGGCCACCGGTGCGGCACCCGGCACGAGATCGATTGAGAACTCAACCTGTCTAGACGGAGGTAGACCAGGTAGTTCTTCCGGAAAGACTTCGGGAAAGTCTCTAACAATCGGCACATCCTCAAGTCGTTTCTCCTCCGACTTCTTCTCGGTGATGTGTGCGAGTATGGCAGTGTAACCCTTTCTCAGAAATTTTCGGGTTTTTAAGCAGGAGATTATATTGAGTCCCGTCCCACCGGTCTCCCCCTGTATGATCAAGGTTCCACCGACGGCGAGTGGGATACGGACGATCTTATCGTGACAAATGATTTCAGCTCGATGTTTGGACAACCAGTCCATTCCGATAATGACGTCGAAACTTCCGATTTCAATGGGTATAAGGTCGATCGAAAAGATTTCGTCAGCTAGGTTTAAAGTGCAATTAGGTATCACACTGGTGGTTTCTACAAGTTTTCCATTGGCTAGCTCTACAGTGTACTTAACATCTAAGGCAACAGGAGTGATGTCAAGTAATGGGCAAAAATCATCGGAGATAAAGCTTCTATCAGCACCAGTATCAAATAGAACAGAAGCAGTTAAGTTGTTGAGGAGGAACATACCCGAGACCACATTCGGGTCCTGGCGGGCGTCCCCAGATTTGATGACGAAAGCTCTGATGCGAGTGTTGTTGTTGTTGTTGTTGTTGCGGTTGTTGTTGTTGTTGTTCTTCAGTTTTGGGCACGAGTCCCTGAAATGCCCAGGTTTCCCACACTCAAAGCATACTTTGGGTGGTCTGGTGTTGTTGTTGGAATTGTTGTTGGCAGGTGAGCGGCAATCTTTGGTGAGGTGGCCGTACCTCTTGCAGTTGTTGCAAAAGGGACCACGGGAACCCTCATGGTGACGGCTGCACTTGGGACAATATGGTTTGCTCCCCGTGTAACCCCGGATGATGTCAGTGGTGGTGTTGTAAGCTTTGATGGTGTCGGGTTTCTTGTTTTGTTGGTTGGAGTGGTTGTTGTGGTAGTCAGACCACTTGCGTTTGTTGTTTTGGGAGGATGAAGTGGGTGGTTCAGAATCTTGGCTCATAGACATCAGGTCTTGGGCCAATGAGATTGCACCGTCAATGGTGGTTGGTTTGGAAGAGATGACGTGTCCCCGAACAAAATCAGGGAGACCAAGGGCGTACTTCCGGATTTTATCAGGTTCAGTGCTTACCATAGCTGGGCGGAGAGCAGCTAGTTGTTGAAACCTGGTGGTATAACCATCGATGTCACCACCCTGAACCTTTAAGTTCCAGAACTCCTCATCCAGCTTTTGGAGTTTGGCGATAGAGCAGTACTTGGCAGTGAGTTTGGCTTTCAATTCCTCCCAAGTGATTTGGTAGGCAATGTCAGCACCCACTGATTGGGTATATGAATTCCACCAAGAGTGGGCATCATCTTCAAGAGAGCAGGTGGCGAAGTTTACTTTGTCGTTCTCCGCGCATTTGCTGACACGAAAAACAGTTTCCATTTTCTCGAACCATCTAATCAGTCCGATGGCTCCTTCAGAACCCTTGAAACTCGAGGGTTTGCAGCTCTGAAAGTCCTTGTAAGAACAAGGTTTGGTGGTAGAGGTTCCAGCGGTATCGCTGTTTCTTGTGGAGTTTGGTGGGGTATTCCGAGCTAAGGCTTCAGTAACAGCCTGGGTTATGAGTGACGTAATCTGAGCATCAGTGTAAGGTCTGGTCTTTGGCGGCATGATTCTTCAATAAAAGAAATGAAGATACATGAGATTTTGCAAGAAAGTTGTATTTATCTCAGATGTACATGTATAAAAGCAGTAATACATAACATCAACAGGGATAATGGCAATTAATATGAGTCGAAAACAGCAAGAATACTTGATAAATGATACGAGTTCAAAGGTTACATCCTACAGATGTATTACAAAAGATGTCGGGAATTGTTACATCCGACCGAATTATAGAATAGCGCGTAGATAGTTACTAGATTACAGGGTAGATTACAAGACAAAGACTACACTAGTCTTAACGTAGATTAATTTGTTCCATCATCGTGACAAGACGGTCCACAGTGTTTGCAAGCCTGCTAGCTTGTCGGGCGTTGTCTTCTGCTAGTGCAAGTCGTTGTGTTAGTCCACGCGCATATTCTTCTGCCTCAAGTGAGCGTTGCACACATTCATCCATCCTTTGTTGCAGAAGGGCATTTTCCACCCTTATTTCTATTATTTGATTACGAAGGATATCCATGTTGTTGTTAGTGGTTTCAAGATCGTCGGAGACTTGTTCTATGCGTTCGAGGGATGTAAGTCTCCAGTTTTCGTTTGTTTCCTGCAACACGACATCCATGGTGCGAAGTCGTTGCTCGTGTTGATTCACCCTAGCGGCTAGAGCCGGCAAGGTGGAGTGAGTGGAGTACGGGCCAGCTCGAGGCAACCTGGAGTTCCTCCTTGCTACCCTTGGGTTCTGCGACCCGGATTGAGAACGAGATGAATTTGATGGTGTGTTTGCCATTTCTGATACAAAGCGTTAGTAAGATTGAGGCCTATATTCATATAGTTCCTATATAATATAGCCTATTGAGTGTCTAGCATAAACATGTTTAAGTCTCGGTTCTCTCGAGGTCAGAGTCTTCTATTGTATCCTGTTCAGCCATAACTACTTTCAGATCTTACATCATCTTTGCTTAATTGTACATAGTTGATCAGGCTATGTTAAATTAAACTCGTATGCTGTAATCCCTGAACCAGTCATACCTAATAAGGAATACTGCCTAATGGTCATAGTCTAGGTTCACTAAATGCAACCTAGTTCACTATAACCTTAGGCTCTGATACCAATCTGTAACACCCCCAGATTTGATGATTTGCGGAAGCTTGATTTGGGTGTTACTAATCAATAACAAAGCACAAAGATAAATAGCAAACGACTCTATATGCGTCGTTTTAACAAAATATATTGATAACTGAAATGTTTACAACGTTTAAAGCTTTACATAGCTCGAGTTAAATAAAATGAGATTTCAGTACATAAGTACTTATACAAAATATACTAATGCAAGAAAATCTCAATCGTCTGTATGCTGACTCGAGCTAAATCCTGAAGCAGAAACATCCTACTGCTGGGTACCTGCGATATATGCTAAAAGGTCAGCTATAAAGCTGGTGAGCTCACAGGTTTGAAATCAAGTAATATTGTATGAACCGCAAGATTTAAATAATGAATTGCATCCAGCAATTAAATAATGAATTGCATCCAGCAATTAAATAATGAATTGCATCCAGCAATTTAATGATAATCATCGTGTATACAGCCATGAGCACATAGTTGAGCTTAACTCGAGGGCCGGGTCCCCTATAGAGAATTCCGGGCGAGGTGCCTCCACGAATGCCTAATCAACATTCGTCTTCCCAAATATTAGTACGTCCGTTTACCCGGTTAGTGCTTGCTAACCCGAACGAGGAGGGTCAATCCTATATGGTACCATATACTAATATTCACGCTACAACGTATTAACAACTATGCTGACGGAGGACTTTAAATGATTAGTTTCGAAAAACTCATGTAGTATATGAAAAGTTGGTACTTGCGTTCACATGTTAAAAGTTTGAGCAGTATATCACACCCCTGAGTAAAACAGTAAAAAGAGGGGCTATGAGACTCACCTGAGTCTGTAAGCGTTTAAACAAACGTAAGTTGATTAGCCGAAATGAAGTCCAAAGACTTGTAACCTGAGGGTGTCCACGACACGCGATGGTTATAATATGATTGGGTATCTCAAAAGATCACCCCAGTAGTTGTTCATCCAACTATAATGTCCAAATCTCCACTATTTGGTTGATAAGTTTAAGTGTTTGAAAAGTGTACAGCCCGTTGGTGACGAGTTTGAAATAATAATCTTTAAGTATTATTATCAAGTTATCGATGTTTTGCACTTACAAAAGTGTCCCCAAGTGTTTTGGAAGTCGTATCGTATAAGGATTTGAGGTTGTAAAAGTTCGACACTTAGTGAAATTAAAGTTTGAAAACCTGCTGTTTTATGCGACGTTGGGTGTGACGTCGCAGGTAGGATTGCGACGTTGAGCATGACGTCGCTAAAGGCGACGTTTCGCAATTTAATGCGACGTAGGGTGCTGCGTCGCTAATGCGACGTAGGTGATTTCTGCGACGTAGGGGTTTACGTCGCTAAATGCGACGTAGTGAGGTATTGGCGACGTTAAGGGTGACGTCGCTATATGCGACGTCGAAATTTAATGCGACGTTGCGACTGACGTCGCACCATGCGACGTCACGAAGGGTTTTGCGACGTAGAAGCTGACGTCGCATAATTTCTGGGCCAAATGCGACGTAGCGGTCTGTTGGCCGGAAAATGTGTCGAAAACGAGTTTTTCGGTTTCCGTTCGGTCCAAAACTTTTACCCAACCCTTATAGGGACATTATAAGTTGTTACAAACTACTAACAAGTGAAAACATTTAAAAACGAGAGATTTCGGGATTTGTCGGAAACTTACAAAGTGTCGGATGAGAAATCCGAAAAGATAGGATGATAGATCGTGTCGCGGTGGTTGTTTTCTTCAAAAAGGGTAGTATGATCCAAGGCCGTTTGATGTTGTTATTTGTCGATTTCGATAGAAAAGTGGAGGTGGTGGTGATGATGAAACTTGAGAGAAAAAGTGAAAGAGAGAGAAAGAGGAAAAGAGAAAGTGAAAGAAAGAAAATGGGAGGAGGGGGTTTATCCCCATTTCCAGTTTTCGCCCCGCGTTCCGTGTGGTGTTCGTTTGCTCCGTCGTTTAGACGTTTAATAATTATTTTACGTTTTAATTATAAGTTTTAAATTACGAATTTTTACGCGATAGTTTATTTAAATATTTTACTAATCACTTTATATTTGGGTCATAAGTTGTAATTTATTTTATTTGGTTTGCGCGTTTTACGTTTTTAAATTATGTAATTTCTGATTGTACGATACGAATTATTATAATAATAATATTTTTGACATAAACCGTTATTTAATAAAATTTTGTCACCAACGTCCATATAAAATAGAATCGAAATACATCTGATTTAAATTGCGTACGATTTAACCAAATCGCATTTTCGTATATATTCAACAATATATATAATTCGATACATTAATTAGCCTAACCAGGAACTAATTACATGTATTAACATATGATTAGGCACTAATTACTAGTCCTAATTTGGCGGGTGTTACAGTATCATACAAAAAATACAATAGCAAATATAAAAGAGAAAATAAAAAACCAAACAACCAAGATATTATTATTTGTTATAAATGTGGTAGACCCGGACATATGTCAAAAGATTGTTACTCTAAAACTAAAATTAATGAAATCGATATAGAAAATCTTAGACAAAAAATTAGTAAATTAATTAGAAACAATGAATCTAGTATATCTTATTATAGTGAAAATGATTTAAATAAAATTAAAGAAGATTCATCTAAAAGCGGTAGTAATTCTGAAGATTGCGAATGTATAGGAACATGTAATTGTAACTATAAAGAAATAAATGTTATTACTAATAATGATGAATTACATTTATTAATCGATATGATAAGTAAAATCGATAAAAAGGAAACTAAAGATTTATATCTAAAACAATTAGAAGGATTATTAAAAAATCAAAGTAATACAGAAGAAGATTATACCATATATAATTTTAATGAAATATGCAAAAGATTTAATAAAACCAAACCTATAACAATACAAGACTTACAAGAAGAACTTAATATGGTTAAAACGGAAATAAGAATTTTAAAAGAAAAGGTAAAAACTATAGAGGAAAATAAAATTGAGCAGAATATAAACGCAGAAGATAAACCCTTAATTGAACCTATAATTAATGCAATCCAATATACTAAATATCAAAGATGGCATACGAAAGTAAATATAATGATAAACGGAGAATTTAAAATAACCTTAGTTGCTTTAGTTGACTCTGGAGCAGATTTAAATTGTATACAGGAAGGTTTAATTCCAACTAAATATTTTGAAAAATCTACTCAGAGATTATCCACGGCCAGTGGATCTAGACTTAGTATAGGCTATAAATTATCCGATGTCCATATATGTAAAGAAAATTATTGTTTTAAAACTCATCTTATATTAGTAAAAAATTTAACTTCTCAAATTATTTTAGGATTACCCTTTATAATACAATTATATCCTTTAAGTGTAGACGAAAGAGGTATTATTACAAAAGTATTAAATAAAGAAATAATTTTCGAATTCACTACACCTATTGTTACCCATGAATTACATTTAATCAAAAATAAAAGAAAACAAGCTGAATTTTTAATTAATGAAATAAATGATAAAAGAATATATAATCAATTACCAGACAAAAATATACAGAACAAAGTAAAATTTATTGAAGAAAAATTTAAAAATAATGTGTGTTCAACTATACCCAGTGCTTTTTGGAAAAGAAAACAACACACTGTAGGATTACCTTATATTAAAAAATTCAATGAAAAGAATATACCTACTAAAGCAAAATCTATACACATGTCTATCGAATTAGAACTAAATTGTAAAAAAGAAATCAAAGAACTATTAGAAAAAAGACTTATTAGACCCTCTAAGTCACCATGGTCATGTTCAGCCTTTTATGTAATTAATAACGCCGAAATAGAAAGAGGTATCCCAAGATTAGTTATAAAACCCATTGAAAGAAGTCTTGAATTTACCAATAAATTTCCTGACGAAATAAAAGATAAAACACAATTACAAAGATTCTTAGGATGTTTGAATTATATTCATGAATTCTTCAAAGACTTAGGAATTATATGTAAGCCCTTATATGATAGGTTAAAAAAGAATCCTAAACCTTGGACCGAAGAACATACAAAGATTATAAGACAAATCAAAGAAAAAGTAAAAATTCTTCCATGCTTAAACATTCCTCACCCTAATGCTAGTCTTATTGTAGAAACTGATGCTAGTGACTTAGGATTTGGGGGAATTCTAAAACAAAAACTAGATAATAAAGAAGAAAAATTAGTAAGATTCTATTCTGGTTCCTGGAACGATACCCAAAAGAATTATTCTACTATTAAAAAGGAAATTTTAAGTATTGTTCTAAATATTAAAAAATTTGAAGATGATTTGTATATGAAACCTTTTTTATTAAGAATTGATTGTTTATCTGCCAAATATATTTTAGAAAAAGATGTTAAAAATTTAATTTCTAAACAAGTTTTTGCCAGATGGCAAGCTATTTTAGGAAATTTTGATTTTACAATCGAATTTATAAAAGGAAAAGATAATTCTTTACCCGATTTTTTATCAAGAGAGTTTTTACAGGGAAAATGAGTGAAAAGAAGAAAGTCGTTCTATCCAAACACACTATGAACCAACCTTCATCATCATCAACCTATATTTCAAGAAATTTCCCAGTTCTACCTATACATCCAAACCGATTTGGCCCAATAGCCCCCAGAGCAAGATCACCATATTCTGCTCTTGCACAATCTATTCCCATAAGAAACTCTATACAAATGACAGCCCCATCAAATATTAGACCAACAGTTACACCACCAAAAAGCTCACAGACAAATAACCCAGAATATTCTATTAACCCAAACAGACAAATTGTAAAAATCCTTGAACCATTAGAAGAACAAAAGCTTGATCAGAGCTTCTTAACCCTGATCGATTATCTATACCCAAAAGGTTCCCATTTTTATATTGATGACTATAAAGTTAGAGAATATTATCAAGCTATTCTTGTTGACAGCGGGTCAGTCATTATTGATCATACCCTTAACCAAAAGAATTCAGAATATATTGACTGCAGCAAGGTAAAGATTCTCAAGGTTATTACACCAGAAGAATGGTCAGTCAAACCCTATACTCACAAAACCCTGGTAAGTTATCCCCAGTACCCTGTCTATAACTATTTCGATTACCAAGACGCCTGGTTCCATACCTTTTTATTAAGAAATTTTAATCATACATGGTTTTTCCATTTCGCTGAAAAATTTTCCAACAATTACCCCAAATGGTTTATAAAATGGTTCAGATATTTCGGAAGTATTCCAACTATATTTCCCACCAAGATTTTAGAAGGATTTCACAAATACAAAGATTATTTTTTAGAAGACCATATATGTCCAGAAGAGTATACTCTCCAATTCTCAATTATATTCAAACTACCATGAATTGTCCTATTTACTTACAAAAAACAAGAAGCTCGAGAAACCTCTCCTCCATTATTATATCGACAGTTTAGTGTCAAATGGTGGAAAAGAATAGAAGATAGTCAGGCTGATGTTAAAGCTGTGACTAATTATTATCAAAGACTTATATCCAATAAAGAAAGCAGTTCCATCCCAAGTCCTATTATTCAAGACAAAGAATTTATTAAAAGACTACAAGCCTGTTCGTCTCCAGAAGAAATGCAACGAATTATAAATGAAATTAAAAGTTCTCCCACACCCAGTGAAGAATTGTTTCAGGACGCTCAAGATCCCTATGAAGATATAACCCTATAAAAACTGTGTCTATATTTTAAAAGGTCCCAATGAGAGTCTATATTTAAGAAAGATATTATTGTGTGAGTCTATTATATACCAGAAAATTTGATTACTTATGAACCAGAATAAATTACTTACCCTTATATTTTAAAACGTCTTTATTTGTCCATATGAACAAGAAAGTATACAGGTGACAAGTTTAAAACAAAGATAGAAGAATCTACCACTAGATGGAAGACCCTACCACCATGAAAGTGGTTATGAATTATTGAAAGCATATTTGAAGATACGACAATCAAAGAGAAAGTGGAAGACCCTACCAAAAGTAAAAGCATTTATATTTTCAAAAGCAGAATTATTAAAGAGAAGATTCCCGACAAGTTCCATATAATTGAAGAAAGAAGACAAAAGACTTTATGGAAAGCTAGTTCCATAATTCAAGAAAAGAAAAGAGACAAAATACTTTATAAAAGCAAGTTTTATGGCCGACAAAAGAAAATTGGATCAATCAAAGTTTACCGAAAGATGCCAGTTAAAGAAAGATTGATAACCGGCAAATTTATCTATAAAGAAGGAAGATTTGAAGAAGTGAAGGAGATCGAAAAATATTCTATGAAACCAAAACCCTCTGTAAAATTATCAACCTCACAATGTTCAAAAACCCTAGATTTTAATATATGTATATCTCCTATAGTTCAGTCAAGCTCATCCTATATAGAAGAAAGCAATCCTTGTATAGAAACGAAGTATCCCTGTATTAATTCAGATTCTATAAATAAAGGTATCTTTTTATAATCTTTTATGTTCTTTTATTTCAACAACTTCCATATTCATATTTAAATTATGGTCCTGTACGAATTTGGTATCAAAGCCATGAGCTCATTTTTTTGAGGTGGTAGTAGTTATGGATTATATTCTTATGAAAATTATGGATTCTATAAATAAAGGTATCTTTCCCAAATCTTTTATGTTCTTTTATTTCAACAACTTCCATATTCATATTTAAATTATGGTCCTGTACGCATTTGGTATCAGAGCCATGAGCTCATTTTTTTGAGGTGGTAGTAGTTATGGATTATATTCTTATGAAAATTATGGATTGTTTGATTTTATCATTGTTAAAAGAAAAAATTAATTTATATATGTTGAGAAAATATACATCTGCGTTGTAAGCCCTGTCGATCAGCTGGTTGGAATTAGTCGCAGACGGACAGTAAGACGACCGTACCACAGCGATATGGGGGTGTTCCCGGAGAAGGTATGTTCAATCAACATTATAAGTTAAGATTTTCAGAAAACAAAGTTTAAATCAAATAGTTAATAATTAAATATGAATAGAGTCACAAGATTACTATCAAATCAAAGAAGTAGTTCTACTTCTGAAATCGAAGAAGAACATGATCATACAAATTCTATGGAAGTTTCTATTTCAAACATTGAAAACAATTTGAAAGATTGGAGTATACCTAAACAAAAGATTAGTAATATTTATAAGATTGGTTCTTTTGATTATTTCCAGGGATATTCTATAAAACAAACAGAAAAAACTTTACCTCTTCTACAAAATAATCAATGTATACAACTTTTTTCCAAGAATACTATTAAAGATCATATGAAAAATTATAAATTTCTACATATAGGATTAATACAAATAGCTATTAAACCCTTGACTAGAATAGGGTTAGATGTACCTACTTTAGTTATATTAAGAGATGCTAGACATTTAAATTTTAAAAATTCCTTATTAGCTATGGCAGAATCCAATATATGCAATGGCCCTATATATTTTAATTGTTATCCTAATTTCACTATATCCTTATTTGATAAAAATATATTAGATACTTTAACCTTAACAATTAAAACAAAAAATTTAGATATTAAAAAAGAAACACCTAGATATTCTACATATATTCCCGAAACCTCTAGTTCAAAATCTAGTGAACCTTTATTAAGAAGATCACAATCTATGAGAGTTAAAGGAGTTGATTTTAACAGATCTATACCTAAACCACTATATGAAGATGACAATATAAGTGAAGATTTTAGTAACACTTATAACCCCTCTAAATCTGAAGTAGATTATTATAGAGAAGAACAATTATGAGTAAAATACAAATGAATAACGATCATAATAATTTTATATCAGTTTATTTAATGTTCTTATATGAAGAACGAAAACAATTAATTCAACAGATAGAAGAATTTAAAACCAAAAGAGATAGAAATTATAAATGGTTAAGTAAAGATCAAATAAAATATATAAAGAATATTACATCAAAACATATAGATACAATAAATATACTATTAAAAATAAATGCAAATAAAATAAAAACGACAAGATCTAAATTAACAATTTGTTAAAACAATGAATATAAAAGATTATAATTATCTAATGAACGAAAGACTTAATAACTATAATAAAGAAAAACTTACTTGGTATAAACTTAATTTTAAAGATAAAGAAATGTTTCATGAATTAAAATGGATTCTTTATATGCAAGACAGCAAAGAAAATATACCGTTTTTTACATGGTTTGAATTATATTGTATAGAAGAAAATATAGAATTTCCTTATAAAACCAGGATTGAAACAATGACTAATATAAATAGATTGTATACCGATTTAACAACTAATGAAGAAATTATAAGTATTAAGCCACCTTGTAAAGATATAATTATAAAAAAGGAAGAAAAAGAATATATAGGAATACCCTTTTCAAAAGCTGATAAACCAGATACTGATAAAATATTAAAAAATATTGTATATCAAAATAATCATACTAATGAAATGTTAAACACTATAGGACAACAATTAGATAGAATAGAATATAGAAATGAAGAAGCAAGTACTTCAAGTACTTCAACTAATATACAAGTAGAAGAAAACCCTATATTCATACCTTACAATATAGAAACACCTATAAACCTAGGAGGACAAAGTAACTTATTAAAAGAAATTGAAGAAAAACTTTCTAATTTTAGTATATCAAATCATAATGTAAATGTTATAAATGAAGACGAAACCTCTGATATATCTGAGATAGAAGAACAATTTCATGCTATAGAAAAAATAAAATACAACCCTTATACATCCAATAAGACTTATACACCTCGACCAGAAACAAGAAATTATTATTATAGACCAACACCACCAGATTTACAATATGAAGAAAGAGATAAAATTGTACAATCTAGATATGATGGTAATTCAATATATGAATGGAATATAGATGGTCAAACAGAATATCAAATTTTAAACTTATTACAAGAAATGACTATGGCAGCAACTTCTTATAAAGCTCATAAAAATTCAGATAATAAAATAACACAAATGATAATATCAGGATTTACAGGACTATTAAAAGGATGGTGGGATAGTTATGTAACTCAAGATGAAAAAAATCATATATTAAATTCAAAAAAATTAATTATAAAAACAGAAAATGGATCAGCAGTTCAAACACAGATTGATGATTCTTTAAATACTCTAGTTTATGCTATTATAAAAAATTATGTAGGAAACCCAGCAGAATATCAAGAAAGAAATTCAACTATATTATTAAATTTAACATGTAGAAAATTACAAGATTTTAGATGGTATAAAGATGTTTTCTTAGCAAAAGTTATGACTAGACCAGATTGTAGAGAATCCTATTGGAAAGAAAGATTTATTGCTGGATTACCAAAACTATTTGCTGAAAGAATTAGAAATAAATTAAGTAATGATTATAATAATGAAATTCCTTATAAAGAATTAACCTATGGAGAAATTATAAACTATGTTAATAAAGAAGGATTAGCTATATGTTCAGATTTAAAACTAAAAGCAAAAATTAAAAAGGAAGGAATTGGAGGAAGACATGAACTAGGAAATTTCTGTGAACAATATGGTTATGAACCTTTAATATTGCCCCCTTCCAGTTCTAAGAAAATAAAATATAAAAGATATAATAAAAAACCTATAAAAAATAATCAAGAATATTATCAAAATAAAGATTATAAAAGAAAAAAGAATGTATCATACAAAAAATATAATAACAAATATAGAAGAGAAAATAAAAAACAGAACAATCAAGATATTATTATTTGTTATAAATGTGGTAGACCCGGACATATGTCAAAAGATTGTTATTCTAAAACTAAAATTAATGAAATTGATATAGAAGATCTTAGACAAAAAATTAGTAAATTAATCAAAGATAATGAATCAAGTATATCTGATTATAGTGAAAATGATTTAAATAAAATTGAAGAAGAATCATCTAAAAATAGTAGCAACTCTGAAGATTGTGAATGTATAGGAACATGCAATTGTAACTATAAAGAAATTAATGTTATTACTAATAATGATGAATTACATTTATTAATTGATATGATAAGTAAAGTTGATAATAAAGAAATGAAAGATTTATGTATAAAACAACTAGAAGGAAAATTAAAAGATCAAAGTAATATAGAAGAAGATTATACCATATATAATTTTAATGAAATATGCAAAAGATTTAGTAAAAACAAACCTATAACAATACAAGATTTACAAGAAGAACTTAATATGGTTAAAACAGAGATAAGAATTTTAAAAGAAAAGGTTAAGACTATAGAGGAAAATAAAAATGAACAAAATATAACCTCAGAAGATAAACCCTTAATTGAACCTATAATTAATGCAATCCAATATACTAAATATCAAAGATGGCATACAAAAGTAAATATAATGATAAACGGAGAATTTAAAATAACCTTAATTGCTTTAGTTGACTCTGGAGCAGATTTAAATTGTATACAGGAAGGTTTAATTCCAACTAAATATTTTGAAAAATCTACTCAGAGATTATCCACAGCCAGTGGATCTAGACTTAGTATAGGCTATAAATTATCCGATGTCCATATATGTAAAGAAAATTATTGTTTTAAAACTCATCTTATATTAGTAAAAAATTTAACCTCTCAAATTATATTAGGATTACCCTTTATAATACAATTATATCCTATAAGTGTAGATGAAAGAGGTATTATCACGAAAGTATTAAATAAAGAAATAATTTTCGAATTTACTACACCTATTGTTACCCATGAATTACATTTAATTAAAAATAAAAGAAAACAAGCTGAATTTTTAATTAATGAAATAAATGATAAAAGAATATACAATCAATTACAAGACAAAAATATACAGAACAAAGTAAAATTTATTGAAGAAAAATTTAAAAACAATGTGTGTTCTACTATACCCAGTGCTTTTTGGAAAAGAAAACAACACACTGTAGGATTACCTTATATTAAAGAATTCAATGAAAAGAATATACCTACTAAATCAAAATCTATACACATGTCTATTGAACTAGAACAAAATTGTAAAAAAGAAATCAAAGAATTATTAGAAAAGAGACTTATTAGACCCTCTAAGTCACCATGGTCATGTTCAGCCTTTAATGTAATTAATAATGCAGAAATCGAAAGAGGTATTCCAAGATTAGTTATAAATTATAAACCCTTAAATAAAGTATTAGAGTGGATTAGATATCCTATACCTAATAAAAGAGATTTATTAAAAAAATTATATGACTCAAAAATATTCTCGAAATTTGACATGAAATCTGGATTTTGGCAAATTCAAATAAAAGAAGAAGATAAGTATAAAACAGGATTTAATGTCCCTTTTGGACACTTTGAATGGAACGTTATGCCCTTTGGATTAAAAAACGCTCCATCAGAATTTCAAAATATTATGAATGATATTATTTTACCAATTGGAAATTTTGTAATCGTTTATATTGATGATGTTTTAATATTTTCAAAAAACATTGATCAACATTTTAAACACTTAAATATATTTTATGATACTATTTATAAAAATGGATTAGCTGTTTCACCCACAAAGATGTTATTATTCCAAACAGATATAAGATTTCTAGGTCATAATATTATTCAAGGAACTATAAAACCCATTGAAAGAAGTCTTGAATTTACTAATAAATTTCCTAATGAAATAAAAGATAAAACTCAATTACAAAGATTTTTAGGATGCTTAAACTATATTCATGATTTCTTTAAAGATTTGGGAATTATATGTAAACCACTATACGATCGATTAAAGAAAAATCCAAAACCATGGACCGAAGAACATACAGAAATTGTCAAACATATTAAAGAAAAGATAAAATTTCTCCCATGCCTTAATATACCACATCCTGATGCGAGTCTTATCGTTGAAACTGACGCTAGTGACTTAGGATTTGGAGGAATTCTAAAACAAAAATTAGATAATGAAGAAGAAAAATTAGTAAGATTTTATTCTGGTTCCTGGAATGACACCCAAAAGAATTATTCTACTATAAAAAAGGAAATTTTAAGTATTGTTCTAAATATTAAAAAATTTGAAGATGATTTGTATATGAAACCTTTTTTATTAAGAATTGATTGTTTATCTGCCAAATATATTTTAGAAAAAGATGTTAAAAATTTAATTTCTAAACAAGTTTTTGCCAGATGGCAAGCTATTTTAGGAAATTTTGATTTTACAATCGAATTTATAAAAGGAAAAGATAATTCTTTACCCGATTTTTTATCAAGAGAGTTTTTACAGGGAAAATGAGTGAAAAGAAGAAAGTCGTTCTATCCAAACACACTATGAACCAACCTTCATCATCATCAACCTATATTTCAAGAAATTCTCCAGAATTACCTATACACCCAAATCAATTTGGACCCATAGCACCCAGGGCAAGACCACCATATTCTGCTCTTGCACAAACCATTCCAACCCGAAATCCTATACAACCAACTGCCTCACCTACGATTAGACCAACGATAATTCAACCCAAAAATACACCAACAAACACCCCTGAATACTCTATTAATCCCAATAGACAAGTCGTTAAGATTCTTGAGCCTATAGAAGAACAAAAGCTTGACCAAAGTTTCCTCACTCTTATTGATTATCTATACCCAAGAAGTTCGCATTTCTATATTGATGAATATAAGACTAGAGAATACTATCAAGCTATTTTAGTAGATAGTGGATCTGTTATCATTGATCATACCCTCAACCAAAAGAATCCCAGTCACATTGATTGCAGCAAAGTAAAGATTATCAAGGTTATATCTCCAGAAGAATGGTCTTTAAAACCCTTTACTCACAAAACTCTTGCCTGCTATCCTCAATATCCTATCTATAATTATTATGATTATCAAGACGCCTGGTTTCATGCCTTTTTACTGAGAAATTTTAACCATACCTGGTTTTTCTATTTCGCTGAAAAGTTTTCCAACAGCTACCCCAAATGGTTTATTAAATGGTTCAGATATTTTGGAAGCATTCCAACTATATTCCCTATCAAGATATTAGAAGGATTCCATAAATATAAAGATTACTTTATGCAAGATCATATTTGCCCAGAAGAATATACTCTTCAGTTTTCTGCTATATTCAAGTTACCATGGATTATTCTATTTACCTATAAAAAACAAGAAGCCAGAGATACCTCTCCACCACTTCTATACAGACAATTTAGTGTTAAATGGTGGAAAAGAATCGAAGAAAGCCAAGCGGATATTAATGCAGTCACCAACTATTACAAAAGGTCTATTTCTCAAGAATGCTATTCTACCTCAACCCCTAAAGTACAAGATAAGGATTTTATTAAAAGATTACAGGAGTGTTCTTCTCCTGAAGAAATGCAGAAAATTATAAATGAGATCAAATGTTCCCCTACGCCAAGTGAAGATCTATTTCAAGATGCACAGGATCCTTATGACGACATAACTCTTTAGCTTTCAAGTGTCTATATTTTAAAATGAGAGTCTATATATAAGAAAGATATTATTATGTGAATTTTATTATATACCAGAAATTTTGATTACTTATGAACCAGATAAAATTACTCACATCTATATTATAAAAGGATCATTATTTGTCCATATGAACAAGAAAGTTTGCAGGTGACAAGTCTAAAAGAAAGAAAGAATAAAGGAAAGAAAGAAGAACCTACCACTAGACAGAAGACCCTACCACTATAAAAGTGGTTAGGAATTATTGAAAGCAAACTTGAAGATACGACAAGCAAAGAGAAAGTGGAAGACCCTACCAAAAAGTAAAGTGTTTATATTTTCAAAAAGAAGAATTATTAAAAAGAAGATTCTCCGACAAATTCCAAATTATTGAAAAAGCAAATAGGAGATACATCATCACATCCAAATAATTGAAGATTTTACCTACAAAAGAAATAATTGAAGACTTTTACCGAAAGATGCCAGTCATGCAACCGGAAGAACTATCTATAAAACGAAGAAGAATTGAAGAAAGAAGACAGAGCCTTTTTTATGAAAAAACCTTCAATAAAATTCTCTACAACCAGATGTACAAAAACTTTAGATTTCAATATTTGTATATTACTAGAAACCCAATCTATAGATATCGAGAAGCAAGATCCTTGTATATTATCCAACTGTCCCTGTATTAATTCGGATTCTATAAATAAAGGTATCTTTCCCAAATCTTTTATGTTCTTTTATTTCAACAACTTCCATATTCATATTTAAATTATGGATGTGGTATATTAAGGCATGGGAGAAATTTTATCTTTTCTTTAATATGTTTGACAATTTCTGTATGTTCTTCGGTCCATGGTTTTGGATTTTTCTTTAATCGATCGTATAGTGGTTTACATATAATTCCCAAATCTTTAAAGAAATCATGAATATAGTTTAAGCATCCTAAAAATCTTTGTAATTGAGTTTTATCTTTTATTTCATTAGGAAATTTATTAGTAAATTCAAGACTTCTTTCAATGGGTTTTATAGTTCCTTGAATAATATTATGACCTAGAAATCTTATATCTGTTTGGAATAATAACATCTTTGTGGGTGAAACAGCTAATCCATTTTTATAAATAGTATCATAAAATATATTTAAGTGTTTAAAATGTTGATCAATGTTTTTTGAAAATATTAAAACATCATCAATATAAACGATTACAAAATTTCCAATTGGTAAAATAATATCATTCATAATATTTTGAAATTCTGATGGAGCGTTTTTTAATCCAAAGGGCATAACGTTCCATTCAAAGTGTCCAAAAGGGACATTAAATCCTGTTTTATACTTATCTTCTTCTTTTATTTGAATTTGCCAAAATCCAGATTTCATGTCAAATTTTGAGAATATTTTTGAGTCATATAATTTTTTTAATAAATCTCTTTTATTAGGTATAGGATATCTAATCCACTCTAATACTTTATTTAAGGGTTTATAATTTATAACTAATCTTGGAATACCTCTTTCGATTTCTGCATTATTAATTACATTAAAGGCTGAACATGACCATGGTGACTTAGAGGGTCTAATAAGTCTCTTTTCTAATAATTCTTTGATTTCTTTTTTACAATTTTGTTCTAGTTCAATAGACATGTGTATAGATTTTGATTTAGTAGGTATATTCTTTTCATTGAATTCTTTAATATAAGGTAATCCTACAGTGTGTTGTATTCTTTTCCAAAAAGCACTGGGTATAGTAGAACACACATTGTTTTTAAATTTTTCTTCAATAAATTTTACTTTGTTCTGTATATTTTTGTCTTGTAATTGATTGTATATTCTTTTATCATTTATTTCATTAATTAAAAATTCAGCTTGTTTTCTTTTATTTTTAATTAAATGTAATTCATGGGTAACAATAGGTGTAGTAAATTCGAAAATTATTTCTTTATTTAATACTTTCGTGATAATACCTCTTTCATCTACACTTATAGGATATAATTGTATTATAAAGGGTAATCCTAATATAATTTGAGAGGTTAAATTTTTTACTAATATAAGATGAGTTTTAAAACAATAATTTTCTTTACATATATGGACATCGGATAATTTATAGCCTATACTAAGTCTAGATCCACTGGCTGTGGATAATCTCTGAGTAGATTTTTCAAAATATTTAGTTGGAATTAAACCTTCCTGTATACAATTTAAATCTGCTCCAGAGTCAACTAAAGCAATTAAGGTTATTTTAAATTCTCCGTTTATCATTATATTTACTTTTGTATGCCATCTTTGATATTTAGTATATTGGATTGCATTAATTATAGGTTCAATTAAGGGTTTATCTTCTGAGGTTATATTTTGTTCATTTTTATTTTCCTCTATAGTCTTAACCTTTTCTTTTAAAATTCTTATCTCTGTTTTAACCATATTAAGTTCTTCTTGTAAATCTTGTATTGTTATAGGTTTGTTTTTACTAAATCTTTTGCATATTTCATTAAAATTATATATGGTATAATCTTCTTCTATATTACTTTGATCTTTTAATTTTCCTTCTAGTTGTTTTATACATAAATCTTTCATTTCTTTATTATCAACTTTACTTATCATATCAATTAATAAATGTAATTCATCATTATTAGTAATAACATTAATTTCTTTATAGTTACAATTGCATGTTCCTATACATTCACAATCTTCAGAGTTGCTACTATTTTTAGATGATTCTTCTTCAATTTTATTTAAATCATTTTCACTATAATCAGATATACTTGATTCATTATCTTTGATTAATTTACTAATTTTTTGTCTAAGATCTTCTATATCAATTTCATTAATTTTAGTTTTAGAATAACAATCTTTTGACATATGTCCGGGTCTACCACATTTATAACAAATAATAATATCTTGATTGTTCTGTTTTTTATTTTCTCTTCTATATTTGTTATTATATTTTTTGTATGATACATTCTTTTTTCTTTTATAATCTTTATTTTGATAATATTCTTGATTATTTTTTATAGGTTTTTTATTATATCTTTTATATTTTATTTTCTTAGAACTGGAAGGGGGCAATATTAAAGGTTCATAACCATATTGTTCACAGAAATTTCCTAGTTCATGTCTTCCTCCAATTCCTTCCTTTTTAATTTTTGCTTTTAGTTTTAAATCTGAACATATAGCTAATCCTTCTTTATTAACATAGTTTATAATTTCTCCATAGGTTAATTCTTTATAAGGAATTTCATTATTATAATCATTACTTAATTTATTTCTAATTCTTTCAGCAAATAGTTTTGGTAATCCAGCAATAAATCTTTCTTTCCAATAGGATTCTCTACAATCTGGTCTAGTCATAACTTTTGCTAAGAAAACATCTTTATACCATCTAAAATCTTGTAATTTTCTACATGTTAAATTTAATAATATAGTTGAATTTCTTTCTTGATATTCTGCTGGGTTTCCTACATAATTTTTTATAATAGCATAAACTAGAGTATTTAAAGAATCATCAATCTGTGTTTGAACTGCTGATCCATTTTCTGTTTTTATAATTAATTTTTTTGAATTTAATATATGATTTTTTTCATCTTGAGTTACATAACTATCCCACCATCCTTTTAATAGTCCTGTAAATCCTGATATTATCATTTGTGTTATTTTATTATCTGAATTTTTATGAGCTTTATAAGAAGTTGCTGCCATAGTCATTTCTTGTAATAAGTTTAAAATTTGATATTCTGTTTGACCATCTATATTCCATTCATATATTGAATTACCATCATATCTAGATTGTACAATTTTATCTCTTTCTTCATATTGTAAATCTGGTGGTGTTGGTCTATAATAATAATTTCTTGTTTCTGGTCGAGGTGTATAAGTCTTATTGGATGTATAAGGGTTGTATTTTATTTTTTCTATAGCATGAAATTGTTCTTCTATCTCAGATATATCAGAGGTTTCGTCTTCATTTATAACATTTACATTATGATTTGATATACTAAAATTAGAAAGTTTTTCTTCAATTTCTTTTAATAAGTTACTTTGTCCTCCTAGGTTTATAGGTGTTTCTATATTGTAAGGTATGAATATAGGGTTTTCTTCTACTTGTATATTAGTTGAAGTACTTGAAGTACTTGCTTCTTCATTTCTATATTCTATTCTATCTAATTGTTGTCCTATAGTGTTTAACATTTCATTAGTATGATTATTTTGATATACAATATTTTTTAATATTTTATCAGTATCTGGTTTATCAGCTTTTGAAAAGGGTATTCCTATATATTCTTTTTCTTCCTTTTTTATAATTATATCTTTACAAGGTGGCTTAATACTTATAATTTCTTCATTAGTTGTTAAATCGGTATACAATCTATTTATATTAGTCATTGTTTCAATCCTGGTTTTATAAGGAAATTCTATATTTTCTTCTATACAATATAATTCAAACCATGTAAAAAACGGTATATTTTCTTTGCTGTCTTGCATATAAAGAATCCATTTTAATTCATGAAACATTTCTTTATCTTTAAAATTAAGTTTATACCAAGTAAGTTTTTCTTTATTATAGTTATTAAGTCTTTCGTTCATTAGATAATTATAATCTTTTATATTCATTGTTTTAACAAATTGTTAATTTAGATCTTGTCGTTTTTATTTTATTTGCATTTATTTTTAATAGTATATTTATTGTATCTATATGTTTTGATGTAATATTCTTTATATATTTTATTTGATCTTTACTTAACCATTTATAATTTCTATCTCTTTTGGTTTTAAATTCTTCTATCTGTTGAATTAATTGTTTTCGTTCTTCATATAAGAACATTAAATAAACTGATATAAAATTATTATGATCGTTATTCATTTGTATTTTACTCATAATTGTTCTTCTCTATAATAATCTACTTCAGATTTAGAGGGGTTATAAGTGTTACTAAAATCTTCACTTATATTGTCATCTTCATATAGTGGTTTAGGTATAGATCTGTTAAAATCAACTCCTTTAACTCTCATAGATTGTGATCTTCTTAATAAAGGTTCACTAGATTTTGAACTAGAGGTTTCGGGAATATATGTAGAATATCTAGGTGTTTCTTTTTTAATATCTAAATTTTTTGTTTTAATTGTTAAGGTTAAAGTATCTAATATATTTTTATCAAATAAGGATATAGTGAAATTAGGATAACAATTAAAATATATAGGGCCATTGCATATATTGGATTCTGCCATAGCTAATAAGGAATTTTTAAAATTTAAATGTCTAGCATCTCTTAATATAACTAAAGTAGGTACATCTAACCCTATTCTAGTCAAGGGTTTAATAGCTATTTGTATTAATCCTATATGTAGAAATTTATAATTTTTCATATGATCTTTAATAGTATTCTTGGAAAAAAGTTGTATACATTGATTATTTTGTAGAAGAGGTAAAGTTTTTTCTGTTTGTTTTATAGAATATCCCTGGAAATAATCAAAAGAACCAATCTTATAAATATTACTAATCTTTTGTTTAGGTATACTCCAATCTTTCAAATTGTTTTCAATGTTTGAAATAGAAACTTCCATAGAATTTGTATGATCATGTTCTTCTTCGATTTCAGAAGTAGAACTACTTCTTTGATTT
This sequence comes from Helichrysum umbraculigerum, assembly GCA_949592205.1. NCBI lineage: Eukaryota > Viridiplantae > Streptophyta > Magnoliopsida > Asterales > Asteraceae > Helichrysum > Helichrysum umbraculigerum. Next base: position 292,730,072 of record CATIUR010000001.1, read on the forward strand.
GATAGTAATCTTGTGACTCTATTCATATTTAATTATTAACTATTTGATTTAAACTTTGTTTTCTGAAAATCTTAACTTATAATGTTGATTGAACATACCTTCTCCGGGAACACCCCCATATCGCTGTGGTACGGTCGTCTTACTGTCCGTCTGCGACTAATTCCAACCAGCTGATCGACAGGGCTTACCAACGCAGATGTATATTTTCTCAACATATATAAATTAATTTTTTCTTTTAACAATGATAAAATCAAACAATCCATAATTTTCATAAGAATATAATCCATAACTACTACCACCTCAAAAAAATGAGCTCATGGCTCTGATACCAAATGCGTACAGGACCATAATTTAAATATGAATATGGAAGTTGTTGAAATAAAAGAACATAAAAGATTTGGGAAAGATACCTTTATTTATAGAATCTGTATTAATTCAGATTCTATAAATAAAGGTATCTTTTTATAATCTTTTATGTTCTTATTATTTCAATAAACTTCCATATCCATCATACTATGGTCCTGTACGCATTTGATATATATATATATATGTATATATATACATACATATATATATATATATATATATATATATATATATATATATATATATATATATATATATATATGTATATATATATATATATATATATGTATATATAGATATGTATATATATATATATGTACATATATATATATATATATATGTACATATATATATATATACATATATATATATGTATATATATATATGTATATATATACATATATATAGTTAAGATTAAGATAATTTAATACATTTGAAAGGGGTATTTTGGGGTTTTCCTATAGGACATGGGTAAGGTTTAAGGTTAATAGGGGAAATGCATTATAAGTGTTTTAGATTATTAAAAAGTGCTATTGAATCCCCGTATCAGGTGACGATGGATTAACCAGTGAAAGATGAAAAGATAAACTAATAGTAATACAATACGGGTAAATAATCCGTAATGTTGAATCGTACAATTTGAAAGGAAATGTTAGTGTTAATGTAGGGGTGATTAACCAAGTCCAAGAACTATGTTCAATGCATCTCTTCCTCTTTCTGCTTATGTTGGTTAAGATATTATAAATAAATAAATAAGAATCAAAATTAGAAGCTTCACTTACCATTAATTAATTTAAATAAGTAACAATTAAACGAATCTTGGTCATATACACAAAAATCTTTTTAGGTGAAGCCATGAGGCAATGAGGTATCTATGTTAAGTTACTTTTTAACCATTTTCTTTTACCACACTTTAAATTTGTCCAAAAAATATTGTTAAAAATATACCCTACCCGGATGTAAAGCGAAAATTGCGCTTTGCGTCTGCCTTATGATTTTTGTGCCTACCCGGGAATGCGAGTACAGACACGTAGTGCAAATGGCTTTTGCGCTTTGTGTCACGACTTTTGCGCTTTGCATCACGACTTTTGCGCTTTGAGTCCATCCATTTGCGCTTTGCATTCGAGTTGGGTATAATTTTAACAAAAGTATTTTTTTGTCTAAGATTTTATGTATGGCTAAACAAATGGTAAAAAAAAAATTTAATTTCCCATATGTTAATCATAAATGACTAGTGGAGGTACCCGCGCGATGCAACAAAAACGTTTTATATTTGGTAGAGATGCGGCGAAAACATATATATAATTCATAGTGATGCGGTATAATTTATTATGAATAATACAACTTTGTTTATATAGTGAGTGATAGTTCAGTTTAGTTGTATATAAGGATTTTGTATTGATACATAAATTACTTTCAATTGTGAGGTATAAATATTATTATGTATATGTAATTTAACTTATTATTATGTATATGTAATTTAACTTAAAATATAAACATTTATTATGCAATAATAATAATAATAATATTTATATTGTACTAAATTTGTTGTGTGAGCAACAACCGCAAAATGTTATTGTGGTAACTTTTTGCAAAACTTAGACTATAATATTATGTGATTGATATTACATGATATTTTTCATATTATACTGTCTTAGTTTAAAACTTAAATTGAAGACTTACATTATTAAAGAACATGTTATTAAAGTTTAAGGCAATATATTGTTTCCATAATCTCTCTTGTTGACTTACATGCACTCTACAATTATTCGCTTTCCATAATTTACTAATTTGGAAAATCTTAAATTAATGTCAAATTTCAAGATTTTAATGTAAGGGGTATTTTGGGGTTTTCTGATATCCTCTTTGTTAAGTTTAAGGCAAAATACTCAAAATGCTTAATAAGGGATTTAGATAAGAACAAGGAATGTAGCTCGCTCTTCGCTGCGAAATTATACACGTTAAAAGAATACGGAATGATCTTGAACAATAGAGAGTTACATGTGCTATTATGTACAATATAATGATACTTCGAATCACTTAGCTTTATTTTCGGAACTATTTTTCTTTTATTTTCTTCTTCTTCTTCTTTTTCTTCTTTTTTTTTTTATTCTTTAGAATTTCTTTGCCAGAGAATTTTCAAGGATATTTTTATTTTTGAGTATCCTTCTTCTTATCTTGACTATTTCAAGTTTTTTCGGGGTGCCAATTTTTCGCACCAAGGTTTCTCAAAAGAGATGACTTTTTGGGGAACACGAAAGAGTAGGATTAATGAAAAGGGTATTCTAAAAGACGTTTTTCATAACCTCATAAATTCTAAGATAAGTTTGGGGATAATTTGGAAAGTAGGGATTAAAGATATGGGTTTTATGAAGAAACGAAAGGTTTAGACTCAACAGGGTTTACCAGGCGGATCATCGATAGTTAAAATGAGTATCGACAGGGTTTTGGGCTTGAAAAGAAAGCTAATAATGGGGCTAAATCCTAGGGAATGTCAAGGTCATTTAATTGCACATATACCGCGAACAGTACTCACCAATGTGGTCTTGAAGCGTATGTCAAGAGCAAGTTCTAATTCAGAGATACATATCACGTACAACTCTTAATATACAATATTTATTTTTTATTTATTGTTATTATATGTTAATAAACATTATTTTGTATAACATAGTTAAAACAATCCATGATAATCGTCTCAAATAACAGTGGGAAGAAGTTTAACTACAACGTTTGGGACGAACATGCAATGTAGTTACAAGATTACATTGATAAGAACAACCATACTATTGATCATGTTATCACATGGTATCAGAATGTTGAATGTCACGCCGTAATAGATTTCTACATACTAAATCGGCGAGAGATACCAAAGCTAACACGTATACAATAGAACAATTAGTATGTTTACATCGATGATCACTAAGAACGCATATCTAGCATGTATTGAAAGTGAATAATATTTTTTGATGCCACTATTTCAATGAAATTTATATACAATCTGCTTCGTACACTGCTTTTATATTTTCTAAATATTATTACTTTGATATCTCTTAGACATATTAATTATTTCAGTTACAATTGTCTCATAGAAAACAAGACATAGAATAATCAATTACTCGGTTGATCAGTTTATTCACGTGTTATATAAGCAGAATAACGAACTAGCTCGCGAATTCGCGGGTTATAAACTAGTTTTCTAAAACGATAAAGTTACAACCTATTGAGTATTGACAATATACATATAATGACTCATATTGTCAACTTATTATCTCATCATTTGGTCTCACAACCTATTAACTTGGGTTGCAATCTATTAAGTGATCTATTACATCTAAAATGATGGGTCAAAAGTTCTTTAGTAGACGAGTCTTACTTTATATATGATCAAAAAATTTTACAAAAATACCTTATATTATTAGTAATAAATAATGATAAATTCAATAAAATCGAAGCTAATACAAATATATATACTATTAAAGACGAGTCTTACTTTATATATGATCACAAAAATTTACAAAAATACCTTATATTATTAGTAATAAATAATGATAAATTCAATAAAATCGAAGCTAATACAAATATATATACTATTAAATTACGTGGGTCATCCATTTGTATGGCCATTACTTTTCTAGTTTAAGATGAAGAGCTTGAAAAAGGCTTCCAATCTAAGATGCCCTTAGACAAACCCAACTATACAAAGGTATGCAAATTGTCTACTATTTGTCATTATTCTTTTGGTTAATACATGCATGTGAAATATTATTGCAAATTCTTCAGGTTACTAAGATAGAGAGAATTATATTCGCTCTTGTAGTTCATATTTGACTGGTCAAAATATCCATTTATTTGTATCAGAAAACACTTTGCTTGATTTCAGATATGTAGACCGAGTCCCGTGAAAAGGGTGGTCACAATGCATCTAATCTAATCTTAATCTTAATGACTATATGTCACCGAGGAAATCTTCGAGACTAGTGGTACATTAAACAAGAGGTTATAAGTTCAAGTCTCATTCAAGACAAAACGTGTACCAAATGCGTGTAAACTGAACATGTGGGTTGGGGGTACGTGCGCACCGGTTAACAAAATGACTATTCTTATCTATCCAAAATGTTGATATTCCAGCAAACCTAACCAGCCCAGGCTATATCACCTTGGGCCCATTACGCGAGGTACATCCAACTCACCTAGCAGCCCACTCGGATGCTTATCTATCCAAAATGTTGATATTTCGGCAATCCATCCAGCCCACACAAAACTGCCTTAGACCCAAACGAGTTAAGTCAAGATCACCCAGCAGCAACCAAATGAGTTTTTCAATTAGTTTTCTAATAAATTAGGTTCCTCGTTGCCTCGGGTAGGGATTGCACCTGTGACACTTTTAGATACTCTCATCTCCAGGACCAACTAGCCTACATGATATCTTTGTTTTTTTGAGGTAACCAAGCCTAATGGTCATGAAACTCTCAAACTAGAGAAGACTCACACTAGCATGCCATAAAAGACCCACTAAACAAATTCCTAATACTAAGAGTTAAGACAGTGGTCTGATTGGTTCATACCCAACATAGCAATCAACCATGTGGTTGGTATTGATTCATATGTTCATGGACACGCATGAAAGACGCACATCTTATTAATCACATGCTACGTGACAAAACACATACCCAGGGTGAAAACATCATTATGCAGGCTGATGCACGTACCTTTTACTTTCATATTCCTTGGAGTGTCCAAAAGGCTGCTTCCATTAACCATTATTGCTGTCTGCAAAAACTATTGAGCAAAATACAAGTATCCACGTACTAGAAAGCAATCTAATTATTGTTATTATGGTGTTTTCCATGTGAAACAAATCGCTGGAACTTTGCAACAACACCTTGCCCCGCCCATGGACCCGCTAGCTTTTGTGTGAAGTGCTTTACCAGTCAGAATCACCAATTCATGACTCTGCTGTCCCTAAGCTCACCCCGGATCAGAATAATGCCATACCAATAGGCCACTAAGTCCATAAACAACACCAGTCACCAATGTGTACTCTGAAACTTATTTCTTTAATATAGCGTAGTGAAAATTATCTGTGATTTTCATATTTATAATTCATGTTTTTGTTACAGTAGGGCATATTTTGGTTAAAAATCAGCATCTGGCACTAGTCCAATTGACACCTTCCTCTTTATGTTGAGCACTAAACACATCCAACAAGGTCCGTCTTTAACCTGCATATGTTTCATGGAATATATTTACATTTCACCTAATATCACCTACGTCTAATATGAATCCTAAAAAGTAAAAACGTCGAGCATAATTCAGAATTTCCCAACTTATTCAGAAAGTGAATACAAAAGTAGCCATGTGCATTGATCATTAACCTCACAGCTATTGCAAGCTTTTAACATCTGTAACACACAAGTTTCAATTTAACGTCACCCCAAAAGAAATAAAAAATGTAATTGCAGAGAGTTTGTAGTTATCCAACCAGTATGCATGCACCTACTTATTTTCTGTTTAAGGTTAAACAACAAGATTCCAACCATCAAGTGAATTGATGAGGTCACCAAGAAAAGAACTAGAAACAGGAATATGATTCGATGGTTGATATGCAGAGATTTTGAAAAAAGGACAAATGGAGGACATCATAATATGTATTCGGGCACGCGAGTATTCCATCTTTTTGTGTTTTAAAGTAATTGTACCGCATAAAACGCTAGCTTTCTCCCGCACTAGTACAAACATCCTATTTAAGGCAAATAAAAATAAAGAAAAAGACCCGTTTACTTGCATTATTTCGTGATGGTTAACCAGTCGCCACAACACAAGATTTATACTTATATTGGCTTAAAACAGAACTAGAAAGGGCTGAAATTTCTCTGGTAGTTATTATCTTGGTCATGTTACAACATTTGAAACAAAACCCTAAGGATTCATGCAAGAGAGCTTGGCAGCCGCTGTTTTCATTCCACCTTTATATCAAACTTATGCCCATAGTGATAAATGAATGTAAACCAAACACCACCTAAAACATTCTCCCAGCGTCGCAAAAAAATGCAACATCTTACTAGGTACATACTTTACTGATAGGTCGTAGCTGATATAAAGAAGAAAACCAAAAATACTAATACACGTTACTACGTTAGAGTAAATTAAGGAAAATTGTAAATAAGTGCTAGCAGAAACAACCAAAAATTAAAAGTGTTACCCTTTTCTTTTTCCCCGTTTTGAGATGAAGGGTGCAATTGATACGTATAATCAAGTGTTGAAAGTTTTACTCCAATAGATGGCCCAGTGAATATTGTTTATATTTTACACTAAACAATGTTTGTGTACTACACATACGGAATCCACTTAACAAAGAAATCCCAGCCATACTTTTGCACTAATAATGCTTGTTGTCTTGACTAACATGGCATTGTGTGTGTGAGAGATTGGCAAAGTCATCAAGTTTGCCACTTTTCATCAGTGGAAGCATCAAAGTACGAAAAAAAAAAAAAGAATGAAGTCATATGCGGCGAGCACCAACCTCATTAGCAAAGATCTTGAAATTGACCCTATAGCTTTATTTCATGTTGGATGGATGAGGTAGAGCATCTGTAATTCAGTGTGTGGTGGACACAACTTTTACATCACATCAGTAAGAAAGAGAACTGCACATCTTCCTTCTTTTTGAAAAAAAGGACTTCGATTTTTTGTTAAACCAATTCGGATTTTTCGTTCTGCTTTTTAAGCAATTATTTTACTTTTGTAGCATCAGGGTGGGGGTAGCACTTTAACTTGCATGCTCAATTGACACCAATCAGAATAACAAGGTTCCTTTATTGTTTCTTTACAATCCTAAGTATCAAAATTCTTATCTTCTTACTGTAATTTTTAGACTATGTACAGTACCAAAACCTGAATATTTGGATAATAGAACATGATGCAAAAAATCTATGTATTCCGTACAGAAATCATCTGATATATTCCTTGTTGCTTTATGTCTTGAAACACCTTTTGATGCTTATCTTCATGTGCTTATATAGGAAAGACTTTTCAGATAAAAGAATATATTTGCATTGTACGTAAGCATGCAAATATATCATCAAGATATATGTTATTATACTCGTTATCCTTATCCACCTTCCAACAATGACAATTAACATTAATAGATATATCATGATGTAATGGGCATCTTAGTGCTTACACAATCTAGGAAAAAAGACAGTCGGGGAGCTATTTTTAGCAGTGTTGGTATATGAATCAAACTTCTCATGTTGTGATTTTCTATAAGCATAATTATTTTCTTATGTAACCGAAACAAATGACTACCAAATTAATTAGGTATATTGATTACACCATTTTCATTAGTTATTTAGAGTTATTTACTAATTTATGCTAGAAATACTATCATAGGTATCTTCTTAATCTATTAAAAGTTATCAGACTGCTTACAGGAACATGAATAGCGGAGCAATCAACTAGAATTTAACAACCCCAACTTCATAATGACATAAAACCATGAAGAATTAAGGCACCTGTAAACAGTTAAGGGTGCGCCAAATGTGATGACAACCTGCTCTCTCACAAAACATGCGTAAACATTGTGTTTGTGTCGCCATTATACATCAAAAAATTACAAACAAGAAGTGGGCATTATGTGAATGAGCATTATTATTTCAATTTAAATTGTCTTGTATCTAATATTACACATAGCATGATCAATAAGAAAGATTGTCTGCATATAATTAGAGGAGAATCTCAAGTACAACCTAGTAGAGCCTACAGATCTACTTTATTGTACGTACTAATTACAACACATGAGAAACCATAAGCATAGCCGAAACAACTATATATAGACCAACTGGGCTCTTCAACAACATATCTCATTACCACTTTCAAGTAAATCTTTAAGTGCTTATCCTATCGCCTTAACCCTCATAGTCACACCTAAATTTGTTGAGTACTAATGGATGGAAAGAAACTGGAATACAAAGGGGAGGAGGCTTTGAATGAGCTTCAGAAGCTAACAACAGAAGCTGATAAAGTGCAAGAACACTTACTGAAAGAAATCTTAACAAGGAACAAAAAGACTGAATATCTCCAACAGTATATGACAGGATTGTCAATGAATGATGTACATGAATTTAAGCATAAGGTACCAGTCATCACATATAAAGAGATCTATCCTTATATTCAAAGGATAGCTAATGGTGAGGACTCCTCTGTGATATCTGGTCACCCCATAACAGAGATGCTAAGCAGGTAATTTCCCCATGGTTGTCCAATTATTGTTGTGATAACGCCATAACGGGCACAAATAATATAATCATTATTATTATTATTTTTAACTTGCAGTTCGGGGACATCTGGTGGGAAGCCTAAGATAATGCCATCCATCGCAGAAGATCTTGACCGTCGAACTTTTGTCTATAACTTAATCATGCCAATTATAAATCAGTTAAACGCTCTTTTCTAACTATCTTTATAGTTCCCACCTTATCTCATATTATCTGTTTTCTTTCTGTTACACTATTTCATTGATTTCCTCCCATGGATCAAACTGACGATAAGTTGAATACTATATGTTCGTGTTTAGAATAATTACCTAAGGGGAGGCAGCCACAGTCATATCATGTTATTTATAAGACTCTTAAAATAGTAGTGGACTGAAAAGTTACTATCTTGATAGGAAGTGACGATAGTGAATCATACATTTTGTACCTAAGCACAACACAAGTTGCATAAATATTACAGATAAGGAGTATCTCATTTCTTAGTATACAATAATATATATAATCAAAGGACTATATCAATAGTTGAGCATATTTATTTATCTGTCTTGCCTTTTAATGCCCTTTCACCCATTGCGATGCCAGGTATGTGACAGGTCTTGATGAAGGTAAGGCCATGTTTCTATATTTTGTAAAGGCAGAGATGTCTACTCCTTGCGGTTTACCAACACGCACGGTGCTCACCAGTTATTACAAAAGCAAGCACTTCAAGGCCAGGTCCCGTGCCCTTTACAATGACCAAACGAGCCCAGATGAAGCCATTTTGTGTGATGACAGCAACCAAAGCATGTATTGCCAGCTGCTAGCAGGACTCATACACCGCCAGCAAGTCATGCGACTTGGAGCTGTATTTGCATCAGCTTTGCTGCGTGCAATCTCATTCCTTGAACGGAATTGGATTAGTCTATGCAACGATATCCGCACAGGACAACTGAACCCTATGATTACGGATTCTGGGTGCCGCTTAGCCATGTCTGCCATGCTCAAATTGGCTGACCCACATCTAGCAGATGAGATTGAGAACATCTGTAGCCGTCGATCATGGAAAGGAATAGTGTGTGACTTATGGCCTAAGGCCAAGTATATTGAGGCAGTGGTTACAGGGTCAATGTCCCAATATATACCAGCTCTTGAGTACTATAGTAGGGGGAAGTTACCACTGGTATGCACAATGTATGCCTCGTCTGAATGTTATTTTGGGGTAAACATAAAGCCACTGTGTGATCCTGCAAATGTTGCATTTACCCTCTTACCTAACATGTGCTACTATGAATTCATACCACTCGGTGATAATGAGACATATGGCAACGAGGACGAAGAGATCTCGTTGGATAAGCTTGTTAAGCTGGTGAACGTCAAAATTGGTTGCTACTATGAATTGGTGGTCACAACATTTTCAGGTGAGTTTCTCGATTTCTCTTCTTGATAATATTGATGTAATTAACCATGAAACTAAGTATATGATTTCTGTCTGATACTTATCCTTTAGTCGGTAAGTATCAAACTTAGTCTAATTTTAATCATCATACGTTTTGCATTTCTGTATATCATCCTAGTCAAGATGTCATCATACATGAAGTGGACAACTTTCTAAAATAGTTGTAATTTGGTCAATGCAGGACTAAACCGATATCGTATTGGAGATGTACTCCAAGTGGCCGGATTTCACAACCGCACCCCACAATTTCGGTTCATCTGCAGGAGGAATGTTATTCTAAGCATTGACAGTGACAAAACTAATGAAGAAGATCTGCACAAAAGCATCATGGCAGCAAAAAGACTTTTAGATCCCTACAATGCTCTACTTGTAGAATACACCAGCTATGCTGATACATCATCTGTGCCAGGACACTACGTCATATACTGGGAGATCAAATACTGCACACCCTCAGTCCTAGACAAGGTCACCCCTGCACTTGGCCCTAAGGTGCTTCAAGATTGTTGTATTGCAATTGAAGAAGATCTTGATTACATATACAGGCGACTTCGCACTAATGACAAGTCTATCGGACCACTTGAGATACGTGTCGTGAAGCCTGGCACTTTTGAATCCTTAATGGACTTCTTTATTAAACAGGGTGCTTCCATTAATCAGTATAAAACTCCGAGGTGCATTAAGTCTGATGCTGCATTGAAACTACTCAACTCTAACGTGAAGGCGTGTTTCTTCAGTCCCAGAGACCCAACATGGATCCCATTATAAACTTAACTATTTCATAAATAACATATTCTCCAATTAGGTAGGGGAATGGATGGGTAAGTTATGAGACTTCACCCAGTTTTGTCGAATCTAATAACTTACCTTTTATGTGATCTAACTAGGTAACGATCTTTTCAATCTGTTTTCCATTGAGGAAGAATATCATTATTATAAGTTCTAGATTATGTATGATCCTTGTTAAGCTTTACACAAAGTAACAATCTATTATCACCTGTTTACTTATTGAATATTATGCTAGCTAATGCTAATATTAAATCGTTTATCATTAATTTTAAACATATGCTCGGCTTCGTAAAGACAGGGTGAGCCTAACACAACCATGATCAAATACATTCTTCACTCATCTTATATACTTCTTTTGTAATGTAATACTCGCAAACAAAACTCTTTCACTTCATGATTATAAGTCAAACTCAATATCGGCTCATTGCAACAGTTGTCTAAGTATTAAATTGTAAAAGTGATGTGTATAGTACAGAATATTCATCAAGACCATCAGGTAAGTGTATTTTCCCCTATCTGATTAAATTACATATTTACATTCATCAGATTAATATATGCATGGACATCCTAATCCTAATCCTAATAAACAATAAAACAAATATACAGAAATACAGGTGAAACACACAAATGTTTGATACACAAATTGTCAATAGCATTCAGATGATGATAATGCAATCGGAATGAAAAAAAGAACTAAAATGATCGTACCTGGTAGCTGGTAAACGGATTTGAATCGTTGATTACCGTAGTAGCGTATTAATTAACGGAATCATACCATTAATCACACTATATCGCACAATCAAGGTTCGGAATCAATAGATTAGGTCAGTTTATGTTGTGGTTTAAGCGTAATAATAAAGAGAAACATCGAACCAGAATAATAATGGCTGCAACAAGGAGTTATCTTCGCGCGTTTGTATCTAAAATACGTAGTAGTTAGAATTTTTAACAACGCAAAAATGAAATAAGACATTTAAATGTGTGCCTTCAGCATTTATAAGCGGCAAGAATATGTTAATCGAGCTTATTAACAGTAAACTGTAAACAACATAAAACATTACAATTTTTTTTCTTTTCCTTCTAAAACTTAACTTTTATATATATATATATATATATATATATATATATATATATATATATATATATATATAAAATTTGGTAAGTCAAATTTTGTAAATGGAGAGCGAGTCCTTTCATGTTAAGCCAAAAGTATTTTCAACTCTAATTTTTTTTTTTTTAAATCAGCAAATATATATATATATATATATTATTTAAAGTACTAAACCCAGGATAAGGGGATGCAAGACAATATTAAAAGGGCTCTAAGAAGGAGAACACTAGAAAACAGAGAACACTAGAAAACAAGAGACAAAATTATCCAAACAACCCAAATACACATAGCTAAACGAAGACTAAAAGAAAACCCATATCTGCAAGAACCAAACTAGAAGCAATCTTTGGGGGAAGAAATCCAAGAATCCCAATTTTTCACCACCTTGTTATTCCTGTTCGAAATCCATAACAAAGATAACCGTTGCAATTGGGCAAAAATATCTTCCACTAGGATATCGGGTCTAGCATCGATAGAAGCATGAATGAGTCGATTACGTCATTTCCAAATAGACCATATCAGAATGTAGCAAACCCCATGAAAAAACCTTTGAAACATCTTTATTGCCATTGATAGAAATTTTATGAAGAGTTATATCCAATATAGAAACGCGAGATGAGAATCTAACATTCCACCAGCTACCAAACTTCAACCAAATCGGTTAGTTGTTTTAAAAACCCACCAAAAACATGAAAAAAAAAATTCGTCGAAAATATACTTTATCTCTAATCGAAGAGAAAAAATGCTGATTTTTATGGTGCAATTTTTGTGATTTTTCGACTTACCGTTTGTGAGATATTTAATTTTTAAAAATATGAGGGAAAATATGTTTTTTTGACACGTGACACATTCTTATTGAATTCTCCATTCTTATCCAATGTTGTTGTACTCATTTGAACCTCACTCATTCTTATTATTGTAATAGTTTTTAATGTTTCTGACTTTTAAAAATGATTATATAAGAATCTTCTTGCCGATAAGAAAACAAAATAATAAATAATAGTATATAAGAATCGTAAGTGGTCCGTGGTCCGCCTACTATGCTACTCCCTCCATCTCAATTTAAATGTTCATATTTTTATTTTCATTTGTCCCAATCCCTTCCTCTAAATTTTAGTGTTCACATTTCTATTTTTGTTTATCCCATATTAATTATTAAGTGTCCAATTTCATTTCAACCACAAATAAAAGCATCTAAAAATTAAAGGCTGAAATCTTATTGGATATACAATGAATCTTTTGTATTTTTCTAAACTATTTTTTTTTTTTTTTTTTTTTTAGAAAAAGATTTTATTGGCTTATTTGCTTATTGTGATACATTAAACTAGAGATTTAATATTTGGATAAGCTTATTTGGTTAGCTTATTTGCTTACTTGTGAGGAGATTTTATAAACTCTAAATAAGTTAGGAACTTTGAGCTTATTTGCAAATAAACAATAAGCTAATAAGCTACAAAATAAAAGCTTCCCCAAACACCCAATCGTAAGTTGTTTATAATAAAATAAGAATTCACATGAATATATAAAAGCTTAATGTACTTCTCATTTTGTTAGTTAATGTCTATATAGATTAAGTGTGATGTTGAATTGTGAATATGTGTATGAACTATGAAGTAAAATAACGTATACGTTTTCAAACATTAGCTTTCATCATGTCAAACTCCTTTCCCAACGTGCGGACATTGATAGTTCTTGTTAACGTCAAATAATTCATGGTATTAGACGGGTTTAGCAGATTGTTTTTAAACAAACCTGTTTTCTTTTCGATTCCAGATACCTAATGAAACCGGAGGCTTGGATTTTGGAACTCTGGGCCTGAACTAAGTTCCTTAAACTGGGCCAAAAAGTAAGTAGTATGTGTATGGGCCTTTTTAAAACTTTTGGCCCTGTATTGTTCACTTTCATTTGCCGTTGAACTTGATGGTATCTAGTATCTACTCGATCTTTCGAATTTCGAATAATCTATATATTAATTAATAACCTACCTAATTGGACAGCTGGCACTCCCTGATTAACCCAAATCCTGAAATTCCCGCTCAGTTTCTCATTGACACGTGTCTTCCCCCAAGGATTCACGAACCCGCCTCTAATTTCCTTAATCACGAACATGCCTCTAATATCTTTTTATGCTATATCTTCAAGAAAGAATAACAACTTCATCCTAAACATTCGATCCAAATTAAAGTCTGACTTACATAACTTGATGTGATTCTGATGGTTTTCAACCTATTCATTCCGGTTATCTGATTTAACAAAGGTTTCATCAAACTCTCAATTAATTACATGCTCTTACAGGTAATATCAATTCTAGCATATGAATTACTTATCCTTCTTGATTGTGCTTATTTATATTTATCTGAACTGTTGTTTGATTAATAGTTGATGTTTTGGGTTTTTTGAAGATGAAATTCGGTTCATTACACAACTTGGCACATGTTGCACACAACCTGTTTGACAAAATGCTCAAAGAAGATCAATAATCTGTTTCTTCCAATACATATGATTAACGGGGTCAAGTTCATCTCTATTGTTGGTTAGTTAAATTCGAAAATTATATCACATTTTTTATAGCTGTATGCTTGACTAAAACATGATTTATTTGGTTTGTACGGATGTAATGTTGCCATTTGAGTCGAATAACATGTATGCATTAATTTAAGCACACATATATTACATACGATTTTCGAATTTTAACTGATCTTACGAGTAGATTTTATTATCCATTCTTGTAAAGCTACATGTTTATGTTTATCTTAAACATGTTTTGTTACAAAGGTTTGAATTTGAAAGTTCATCTCCAACAAATTCTCAAACTTCTACACCGTTTTTTGTGGACAACTTGCTCAGTAATATGCAACTGTTTTTTATCAACCTATTTATTTTAAATAACAGTAAGTTTTAGTTATATATTCCCAATTTAAATACTTCAAAATACCAACGATGGTATTGTGTTGTCTTTTTCTTTCTATTCATTGTGTCGAAAATTGACTACTACATACTCAAAAGGTAATATATTAGCAAAGTAGCAAACAACTCTCCTTGCTAACCTAAAATTGGTAATGACTACCGATATTAAAGTACATCTCATGCGTCTCTGCCGAAAGGTTACAAGAATACAAGCAACTAATAACCTTTTGATTTAACAGGTTCATGATCCAAGTTGTAGTACAAGATTCTTCTGCATCTGTCTCCTTGACCTTATTGATCGTCATGTTGCAGCAAACGAGTTTACTCAATAAATTGCAATAGGTAATCACTAAACCTGAATTAATCATCTAAATTCGATCTTCTAATTATTTGTGTATCTATTATTATATAAGATTGACTATTATATTTTTGTAGCTTGGTGATATCGACATGTACCCTGATATGTTTTAACATATTGATAGACAAGAGATTTGCCTTCAAAGCTGCTATGTTCAGATGCAATCTTGATAATAAAGTGGCATTTTTTAACACTGTGCACAAAGACATCAGATAGTTTTTCCTAATCAAATGCATCCCTCATTTCAGCCATACATGTTGGATGCCATAACAATTGCTGCTGCTAGCCTGCTACAAGGGAGCCTTTTCACAATGGAATCCTTCTGTCAAGGTGACTAAGTGAATTGATACTGAGAATGTATGGCACACTTGACACCATAAGAAATATGTTATTTGTTTTCTCTGAGGTTGCACACTTGCTGCTGCACATTTACTATCAATAATGTTTGTTTCTTGTAAATTAATTTGATATTACAATGTATGTTTGTTAAGATATGAAATTGTTATTTAGATATATATAAATTGTTCTTTAAAGGTCAATATGTTCTATAAACACTGTAACAACACTTGGTTATAATTTATAAATACAGTACTTGGTTATGAATTACACTTACAAGCATATACACATTAACCAATTTGGGATCAACTTCATATTTTTTCCAGCTGTTTGCTAACTCTATATAATTATTTAAACTTACCCGTGTATTACACGGGTTAATAACCTAGTAACATGTGAAAGTTATGTCATCATCATCATCTTTATTTGGTCTTTAAATACTACACTTATTAATGGGTTAGAAATATTAACAACTACCTAAACGGGTAAATGGAGGAGGTTTTACCGGTTATCCAGTGAGGGTTGAGGGTGAGTATTTTTACTCAGATATAAATGATCTAAACGGGTTATCCTATAATTATTTTTGACCTTTTCACTGACTACCCTAAAATATGTTGCCACTAAAGTAAGGAGCTAGGTTAAAAAAGGAGCACCATTCCTAGTTAAATGTATATAAATCTAATCTTAAATATAATATATGATTCACCTTTGTGACATTATCGTTTAAATTAAATTGAATTAATCAATTAGACCCCTCTATTTATTTAGTTTTTACATTATATATTATTTAAAAATTCAATTAATCAATTAGACCCCCCTATTTATTTAGTTTTTACATTATATATTATTTAAAAATTCAATTAATCAATTAGGCCCCTTCATTTACTTATTTTTTTCATCATTAAAGAGTTTATATAATTTGAAGTAACGATATACATACTTAAACGTAAATAGTAAATTAACGACAATCTTGTACTCACGTATCCATATATATAACATAATATAAATTAAAAATCAAATTAATACTAAATTATTAAAGTACATATATAAATAATAATAATAATATAATAATAATAATAAAATAGAGGAAGCAGAGTTAAATATCATCAATCAAAATCAAATTCATCAATTAGATTCCTCCATTTTAATCAAATTAAGAATTATAACCTGTATTTTAACTAAAGAATCAACACTCCGAGTGTATACACGTCCTGATCCAAATATGAATACAAGGAAACATTTCCTACATAAAAAAAATCAATATAACAAATAATAACTAATTAAAAGATATCTCATTAACGTGAAAAATTCAAATAAAATCTTCCGATTCAAAACATAAACTCATCTCAAAATTACTTTATGACCATGTAATCAGTTTATTTTACAAACTTACAAATTGATTGAAAAATGGACCAAGTTTATATGTACAATGCTCATGTAGTCATATAAGACATAACTCAAACAAGATTTAAAATCGAATAAAGCTAATAATGCGTTATATTTTTAGACAATTACGTAATTTTTTAAATTCATATTACAATATGATTTTCATGTTACACAATATACACGGGTTTAAACGTTAGTGTGTCATATAGGGACCCCTACCCCTATAGCTAATTATCAAGTACAACCTCATTCAAGAGGTAGCTAGAAGTCGTAAACGAACCCACAAATTTACTTTACAATTTACTTTACAATTCAAAGTGGGATGTCTATCTACCATTCAATATAAAAAGCTAAAGATTTAAACCAAAGGAATTCTTACCTTTCCTAAAAAGCATAACCATTTAATATCATAATTCCTCTTTCAAGAAAATGCGCTTTATAATGAAAACCTTTTCCTCGCCAATTTTCTCTCATAAACAACCTCTAGTGACCGGTTATGTGTTAATTATTTGGTATTTTATAGTCCTATATAAACAATAATCCTTATCTTTTTGATGTATATAGATTTATCAATCTTTTTATAAATGGTACGGTATAATTAGTACACTTTTCTTAAACTGTGTATGTAACTTATGTTTGTGGACAATAAATTTGAAAGAGATCGGAGTACTTTGTATCACATTAGTCATATACGATATATTCCTCTAGAATTCATGAATACAATGTATGATCAAAGGATAAAAAAAGAAGAAAACGAAAAAGAAAAAAAATGTGTACGTGCGGCTTGAATGAGATCTAGAATGCATGCAAAACATGTTGATATTAACTTCGTATTATTATTTATTTGTTTTTAGCCACTGAAACCAAACTCATCGCCACACAAAATTGAAGTAGGTATGAAGTTTTCATGTATATTTTTGTCATGAATAACTAAAAGCAAAAATAAAATTGCTTTTGCTCTTCTTTTTTTATAGACAAAACCTTTTGTTTTGTAAGTTCTCGAAATAGTCACTTTTTCTTTATGCAAAAGGAGTCAGTTAGATACACACTACGAATGCAAAATTAAAACGGTTATCAATGCATAAAATTGTACTGTATTAAGATTACCAATGATATTTTATCCCAACACATTTTTCATTCCACTTAATTAATTGAATTCGATTGTATAAGTCCATTTCGTCTTCTTTACAATAACTTTCTAACTCAACCTGCACGAACTAATGCAAAAATCAATTTTATTGTCCTTTTTACCATTATAATAAATAATAATAATAAAATTAATCGTTTACCAACTCAAAAACTACTAACTTAACGTTATCTCGTTAACCCAAAACGTTAATTTTACTTATCACTCGACACAACTGCTTCATAAACACTGCATATATATATATATTTTACAGGACAAAACACCTAAAAACATTCAAGATATCACAAATATAAATATATATGTCCAAAAGACCAAAACAAACCTAGATATAACAAACTTTCCCTTTCCTTCAAAGATTGTAACCGAATACTACTTTTGTCACATAACAGCACAAACCCTTCCCTCGCCACCTTCATCATCATCATGATCATCAAACGCGCTCCTACCGTAATACGACGGGTGTGGTCGCGCGTGATTGAAACCCGATGGATGCGATTGCGTGTATCCGTACACCGGTGGTGTATAGTATGATGATTCAGTACTCGGATAAGATGCATTGTAACTCATTCCGTAAGCCGGAATCGGGTAGTAGTTATGATACGGTGGTACATCATACGGCGTTGTGTACACCCTCGGTGTATCGAGATTTAATTTCTCCATTGAATCATGTAAATTATTCTCTACTCCGGTGTCCGCGGGTGGATTGTTTGGTTGTATGTCTTCTGTACCGCCTTTTTGTGGCGCCTTATTCTCATTATTGTCACCCTTTTTATTTTTATTTTTCTTCTTTTTACCGCCACCGCCACCACCACCGTTACCGTTGCCGTGAAAAGCAGCTGGCTCGGTTATTTCCTGACCCTTTTTTTCATCGTTTTCGTCATTCGTTACATCTTTCGATTCGGATATCTCTTTTTCGGCATGTTCAGTTTCATCACCTTCATCTTGATCTTGATCAATCTGTTTGTTGTTTTTCTTCTGTTTTTTCTTCTTCTTTTGACCTCCGGTTTCGTTTTCCGATTTCGCATAACTCTCGGGCAAAATTTCGGCGTGCTTACCGGATTTTAGAAGCTTCTGGACGAGCGTTTCACCTTTAACCGAACCAGTAACTATCGCTTTGTGTTGTTTAGAATCAATTACGGTCTTATAAACACCTAAAAAGGTTCGAATAATCAAAACATACGTTTAAAACCTAATTAGCTGTAATTAACTTAACAAACAAAAACATTTAGCTGATAGAAAGTTCTAGAATATTCTACCATCTATGCTTTGCAGTACTTTGAATACTTTCTTCTTGCATCCTTCGCAATGAATATAAACTTTCAATATCCATGTCTACAACACAAATTGATAACCAAAAACAAAACAAAGAATTAAAGTGTAGTTAAATTAGAATTGATTAACTAAAATAAATACGAGTAAACAGGAAAATTGATTGATTGATTAGACATACCTGAAGGTGATCGGAGGAGATGTTGATGTCGCCGGAAACAGGGGGTTTTGCCATGAAGTTCAGACGAGGGTTTTAATTAGTGTAAAAATTGGGAGTGAGAGAGGGAGAGTGAGATTATAAGGAAGGTGGTGGTGGTGAGTTATGGGGGACACGTCAGCAAAGGTACTGCCACTCACTTACACCTCACTAATGCCACGTGATAAGTGGAATTACCAAGAATAAATAGGCACCAAACACAACCACCACTCTTGGTAAATCTAAACTGTTCATAATAGTTTTTTACGTATTTTTTTTTTAAGGATTATTATTTCGTTACGTACTCCCTCCGTCCAGGTTTAATAGTCTATTATTTCCATTTTAGGATGTTCCAAATTAATTGTCCATTACCAAATATAGAAAGGTAACATGATTCTTTTTACTATATTGTCCATACTTTAAAAATTAAATTACAAAAGTGAAAGGAAGTTCAAATTAATTGGTTAGGGGTAAGATTGTCATTGTGCAAAAAGTAAGTAATAATTATTGTGTTTATCTTAAACTGCGTGTAGTTCTGTCTGAGGACAATTAAATTGGGACGGAGGGAGTATTAAACTTTATATTTTTAACTGTTGTATGAGTCGAACTTTGAAAACTTCAATGTATGTATTAAACTTGTAAATATGATATATTGTATGTAAAATTTTATTTTTGGATACGGCTCAAATAGGAAAGTTTCATTTTTTTGCCTTACCCAAAAAGGAAATAATACATACAATAGACCATATTTACAAGTTCACTACATACAATAAAACAAATGAAATTATGTCGCATACAATAGTAAAAAGTGTAAAGTTTAATACATAACGAAACAATAAACCCTATTTTTAAATCAAAGTTAGGAATTTTAGCCATCGAAGTTAACTAGTAAATTTCGATTTTTAAGGCTGATTCGGCTCTACTCGTATATATGTATAAGGGAAGGATCTAAAGGGAGCTTTAAATTTGAGAAAAGAGAAAAAAAAAATTCGGGATGGTTAACATGTTTTTCGTCAAATGTCAACCGATTTTTTATCCTTTTTTTTTACGTACATTACACTAAAAGTTTGTATGATATTCCGACTTGCAAGAGTCGCACAAGAATCGGAAGAGTCACATACGACTCGAAAAAGTCAATAAACGACTCGTAAGAGTCAAAATGATTAAAGAGATGGAGTTCGAGTCGCCTTGTTTTTTAGATTTTTTACTCGACTCGTAAAAATCGAGTCGTAACACGTATAATAATAATCTAACAATTATGTTGTATCATGCAATTTATTTATAGGGCAAATGGTCTGAAAATGTATTCAACTTTTTTAAAAACAGTATGCAACCAACTTTTAAAGTGCTATTATATGTATCGAACTTATTAATTATTGCTATTGTATGTAGTCATTAACACTAATGATGTTTTGCCATGTCAGCCTCCACTAGTTGACACGTCAGTTTTAATAATGTACCAAACTTATCTAAAATGTATGAAACTTGCATTTACATCCCCTAACCCATTTCATTTTCAAAAACCGTCATCTTCAACACATCAAAACCAACATGCCTTCCTCATCTTCTTAGTCATCATTTAAAAATTGGACTCGATTTTGTGATTAATATGGTGTAAATTAATTGTGGTGAAGTTTTCGGAAAAAATGGTGTCGTCGGAAAAGATGGTGGTGAGTTGGAGATAATATAGTTTTGGATTAGGGAGGTACGTGTAAACTGGTCGTGGTAGTGTCACTGGAAAAGTTGGTGTGTCGGAAATAATGGTGGTGATGTTGGAGATAGTGACATTGTAGAGATGGTGGCGAGGTGTAGATGATAGGGTTTTGTGGTTAGAAAGATGTATATTGGTTGTGGTGGTGCCGACGGAAAAAATTATACCCGCGAAAAAAATGATGTCCGCGGAAAAAATATCGTCGCCGAAAAATTGAAGATTATAAAGTCGATTAAAATGATGAAGTGGAAAATGTATCAAACTTTAGAGTGACTTGACGCTGCCAATGCAATGCCACGTCCAATACTCATGCTACGTATGGTATTTATGACCAGTCAAATGTCATTAGTGTTAATGACTACATACATTAACAATAGTTAGTAAGTTCGATATATATAATAGCACTTTTAAAAGTTGGCTGCATATATAGCATTTTTGGGAAAGTTTAATACATTCTCAGACCATTTGTCCTAATTTATATTCCGTATTATTGATTGATTTTTTTCAATAAAGTACCTATCTGCCATACATGAAAAAACTTGCAACATTGTATCCTATACATAAATTACTACGATAAAAGTATAAATTAGTTATAGCTATAACACTATCAACCGAATAAATTACAAAAAGAGAACATTGTTATATCGATTGACCAATATATATAACGTAGGAATACCTCATAGACAACACGTCCGATTAAACCAATTAAAGAGTTATAAAAAGAATATATGAGTGAGTATTTAATTTGTTGCTAATTTTAATGTAATTGAGATTTCTGATGACCGAATCAAGTTAAGTTATAATACGAGTTTGAAGGTCTAGGGTACACACTCGTATAAGTTAGCATGTTCTTAGGTATAATTAATGACAAACGTTGTGAAAATAGATGAAGATTATGATTCTTAATTGTTTGCAATAATGACAGAATTATGTAGTCACTAACATGTCACACTGAATCAAAGGATGTGATAGTTTGTAATAGTGACAGAATTAACAATCGCTAATGAATATAAACTTGAAAGGGTATTAGGACTATTCACAAAAGGGATATAACCATTCACTAAGGGTTGTGACTTTTACCAATAGTCACTTTGTATACATTATAAATATAAAAATGGTTTGGTCTTTCATAAGGAAATGAACAATTGCAAAAACATGTTCTTCGTTTTGCCATAGATTTTCATTACTCAAAACTAGAGTGTGGACTTTGTCTTATCCAATTTTAATTTCAAATAACCCACGGCAAAGTGTGTCGAAAACTACAATGAAAGTAATTTGTACACGATTCAAAATTTTATCCAAGTTATTCATGATTATTATCGTATCTAAACAAATAAATTTCCAACAAAATTTAACATTGATCTTCCACACTACTCTCCACACCAGTCTAGAGTGAAAAAGCCCGTGTGGGGAAATATTCATAAAGGGCAGTGATCCGTACACCACTACTTTTTATCCATACACCACCAAACATGTAAAGCATAAAAGTGGTGTATGGATAAAAAGTAGTGGTGTATGGATCACTCCCCATTCATAAAAGGTGAAATATCAGATTTATCTGAATTTTATGGTTTTCTATCAACTATCATTTGATTACGACCCAACACTAGAAATATTCTAAGTTTTCTTTTTTACTAATCATTTTGCTGCTGGTAATTGAAGGTTTTTGTTAAGATATTACTATTATTTCAATACATACATCAAAATCTCATAATTATAACGCATATGGTGTGTGCTTGTACAAAGTTATAACAGGAAAAACTAAACGTAGCCCTTAGGGCTATATTTATATTAAAATTCACAATGAAATTAATCACTAAATGAGTTTTAAAGTTGTTATTGCATATTAAAGTTGTTATTGCATATTAAAGAGTTTGAATGAGAAATTTAATAAAACCACTCAAACACTCAAAGAAACTAACTCAGTTCAACGGATTGAATTTACTCATCCCATTTAATGTCAACACTTATAAAGTTGCCAATTTTACATTCATATGTGATAGTTCAAACATGATTATTTTCCTTCAATTCCAACTATGATTATCAATCTTTACCTACATTTATGATTTCACCATCAACGAACGCGAAAAATTTACAATAAAATAGTTTACAAGATGACGTGGATTACGAGGTAGACAAATCACATTTACATTTTGTTTCTCTCTTTTACTTCTCTCTCTTTAAAATGTCGGTACACATCATTTTGTAAACTTTATTCGATAAAATTTTTGTGGTTGACGACTTGAAGCATTTATCGCGTACAATCCTCTTTTCAAGGTTTAATGTGGATCCTTGATGTAAAACTCTGATTTTGGAGACAATTACCTAACCTAATGCATTAGTTGGTTTGTAGGTCAACATAACAGAACTAACATGATCATGATGATGTATGTTGATTTTCATTGGCTGACAATTAAAGTTTCACCTGTGAATAGATGACAGCCATTTGGTTACCTCTGATTCCCCAAAATTTTACCAAATAAAATGACTGATTCAACTTTTGCATCACACAATTGCACTCCTTTTTACTTATGGAATTTGCAAGGTACCCTTTCAGCGTTTCAAGCTCCCAAAATAGTACAGTATGTGTATCTAAATGCCTCATTCAGTCATTTGTATGTATAAAAGCATAGTTAATTCAATATATAGTATTTGATTGATGTGTTATTCATTTTCTTTTTTCTTGATATATTTAATTTTGCAATATGTCCGCGTCTCTTTGTCAGAAATATATTTTAGGCATACTGATCATTCTTTCCGTTCTTAGAGATCATTCGAACCCAATCGTGAGCACACGTCTAATAAAGTATAAGAGGGTCGATAATTCATTAATAAAAGTTTTAGTTCCTGGATTCCCAAATCTAATTGGAATTAAGAAAAAGATACATCCTTCAGCTATATTTGCACTCAACCAAGCATTATCTCCCTCCTGCTTTTTGGTCACAAAGCATACATGTCAGTCTTGCAAGTGCAACAACAAGGATATAAAGTTGTTTTACTGTCTTATTTGCTTAGTAATATCAATCCTTAAATTGGGTCAACACTCAACAGTAAAAAATCGTGGGTTTTAACCAGCACCATCAGCAGCAACAACAAAACTACAAACAAACCTCATTTAAGCAAAAATAAAATAATACTCGTAACACACTCATGAATAATGGATAGAAAACTTAGGCAAGGAACTTAATGACAATAGCAATGGAGAATAGACCTCAGATAACATAAACAATGGAGAAAGGGTCCTGAAATCAGGACAAAGTAGCATAAAACAAAGATAATTATCATATAATGGATTTATGTATCAGTTCTCCAACTTCTAATGACCCAATTGTTTCACTGAACTTTCTAAAGGTTTTGAATGATATGTTTATCTAGCACTAACAATTCCAACAGGAGAAAAGTAGCCTAAAAGCAAGATCATTGTTCTTATCGATAACACACGTGCATATTTTAAACAAATCAACCAACAAATTGCTATAGAAAAGCTCAATTGTACATACTATACGTTATTAAAGCTGACTTGCACCAATGAGACCAAATGTAAGGAGAAACTTTTCTGGTAACAAAGTAACTTCAAACTCATAATTGATGGTTGAATCATAAGCGTGCAAGTGTCGCACCCCCAAATTATGATGCGGAAGCGGGTCGATTCGGGGCGCGACTAATCAATACACAAAGCACCAGATTACATAATGAACGACCACTACATGCGTCGTTTACAAATACATTGATAAAATAAAGGTTTTACACCATTATAATATAGTTTACAAAAGCCCTTGACTTCAGATGATAGAGATTCTATGGCATAACTAAATTATACAAAATATAGTAATGCATGACAATCTCTTGATGTCTGTATGCGACTCGAACTAATGGGCATCCTGAATGGCAGTCATACTGCTGCTGAGAACCTGAGAATACATGCTAAAAGGTCAGCTATAAAGCTGGTGAGCTCACAGGTTTAATGATAAGATATGATGTATGAACCACAAGATTTAATAATGATGTTTGAAATTAATCAAATATAATGTATATAAAGCCATGAGCACATAGTCTGAGCTTAACTGAGATGTCAGGATCACAATTAAGTGCCTGAGCGAGGGTGCCTCTATGCGTATGCCTAATCAACATACGTATGAACAAATGATAATGCGTCCGTTTTGACCAGTCAGTGCTTGCTGACCCGGACGGGGATTGTCAGTCCCATATGGATCCATACACTAACATTCACGCTACAAAGTATTACCAAACTATGCTATGAGGACTTAAAATGATTAGATGATTTACTCATGTAATATATAGCGATGTTTTGATACTTGTGTTCAGATGTAAAACAAAATGAGCATGTATCTCACCCCTAGGTAAAAGCATTTAAAAAGGGGCTATGAGACTCACCTGAGCCTAATGAGATGCTATCAAGCACAAATGATGGTTTACAAGACAAATGATGTCGTTCAATCGACTGA
Source organism: Helichrysum umbraculigerum (assembly GCA_949592205.1). Taxonomy (NCBI): domain Eukaryota; kingdom Viridiplantae; phylum Streptophyta; class Magnoliopsida; order Asterales; family Asteraceae; genus Helichrysum; species Helichrysum umbraculigerum. The sequence goes on from CATIUR010000001.1 coordinate 292,755,819, forward strand.
AACCTGCAGGGCGTCTTAGACGCGCAAGGTTTTATTTGATTAGATGACTTTACAGACCATCTATGCTAGTTGTTCCCTCAACTAGTTATGTCCAAATACTTTGGTTAATGTTTATGTTTAAAGTTGTAAAAATCGTATACGGCTCGTTGGTGATTAATTGTAATAATAATCTCAAAACGTTATTATTGAAATGTTGAAATGAAATACTTGTAAAGTGTATTTGAAGTGTTTAGTATTCGTATAGGTCATGTGTTGTTGTGTTGTTGTCTTACGTGATTACTAGTTGTTACCACTTCTAGTTATAATCTTGTTGCCCCTGTTAGTTATAATCTTGTTGCCCCTGTTAGTTATAATCTTGTTGCCCCTGTTAGTTATAATCGTGTTGCCCCTGTTAGTTATAATCTTGTTGCCCCTGTTAGTTATAATCGTGTTGCCCCTGTTAGTTATAATCTTGTTGCCCCTGTTAGTTATAATCGTGTTGCCCCTGTTAGTTATAATCTTGTTGCCCCTGTTAGTTATAATCGTGTTGCCCCTGTTAGTTATAATCTTGTTGCCCCTGTTAGTTATAATCGTGTTGCCCCTGTTAGTTATAATCTCCAGATTTTTGACTTAACAACCCTCTCGTTTTCTACACTTTTTAGTCCAAATCAAGACCCACCAAAAATCACAGATGTTCCCCTATGGGTCTAGTGTAAATCTGCACTTTATGGTAATTTTATAAGTTCATCTGCTATTTTTAACAAAAATCAACATGAAAGGTAGTTGGATTTGGTTCGGAAACGAGTAACATTCAAAGATCAGCTTCTATACTTAAATCCGTATACATCTGGAAAAAGTGTAAAACACGAAAGTTGTAGCTCTTTTCAATACGCAACTTTTAAAAAAAAATTGGTTGTCTAACTCATCTTAGAGCTCGAGATATTAACGATTTTGTGGGACTGTTTTTGAGAGACAGAATCTGTCATACATACATACTTATGAAAAACGTTTTTAAGATTTAGATTTGGACATTAACAAGTTGTATGAACAATATATCATCTATATAAACATAATACAAGTATTTTACGAAAGTGTCGGGATTCTTACAATGATCGAATGAAGAATCCGAAAAGGTGGAAGCGTAGCTCGCGTTCTCGTGATCGTTTTTGCTTCAATCGACTTGATGATCCGAAGAGGTTTTGATGGTGGATTATGGTGGTGAAAGTGGCTGATTTTAGAGAGAGAAAGATCAGAGATTAGAGAGAGAATGAGAGAGATTGAGTTAGTGATTGAATGAAGAAAGATGAGATGAGGGTGGTGGTTAAAGTCAAGAACAAGATCCATGTTTCATGGATCTTGTTTGGCTGATTTTTCCAAGTCAAAAAGGAGGTGGATTTTTGTTATATTTTGTCTTAAATAATTGGTATTATATCCGTGTTCGTTTACCCGATCGTTTAAATGTATATTTAGACGTTATGTATTATATATACGTTTTTAAATAACGAATAAGCTTTCGATATTTTTGAGTTGAAGTATTTTATCAAAATACTCGTTAATGAGTTATAAAAATATAACTTTGGTTGGTTTTGATTATCGAACGCGTTTCACTCATTTTTGGTTGCGTATGATTGTTTTAGACGATACGAGTTTCTTTTGAAATATTATCGAAATAATATGTAATAAATAATGAGTTGTATTAAATAATAATTCTATATTACTTAATACTTGTTTTCACCAACGCCGTATAGATGAATCGGAATTCGGCCGATTTGAAAATGCACGATTCAAACAAATCGCATACTGATATATATATAACAATATACATATTGATACATACAATTAGCCTAAAAACATAGCACTAATTATATGTAAACTAGATGATTAGGATCTAATAACTAGTCCTAATTTGATGGGTGTCACATTCTCCCATTGTTAAGAGAATTTCGTCCCGAAATTCAGCTTTGTGTTGGCGTGTGAGTGGAGTCCGAAAATAAATGCGGATACTTGTGTCGCATTTGGTCTTCCCGTTCCCAGGTGAATTCCGGACCACGCCGCGAATTCCACCGAACTTTGACAATTGGGATACGATTTTGCTTAAGCTGTTTGACCTCACGGTCCATGATCTCCACCGGTGTCTCTATAAAATGAAGTTTATCATCGATTTGAATCTCATCTAGAGGAATAATGAGTGTCTCATCGGACATACATTTCTTCAGGTTAGAAATGTGAAATGTGGGATGCACGCTACTGAGCTCTGGAGGTAGCTGCAATCGATATGCGATTGGACCAATCCTTTCAAGGATCTCAAAAGGTCCGATATATCTAGGGTTTAACTTCCCACGTTTACCAAGACGGATGACACCTTTCCAAGGTGATACTTTGAGCAATACTCGATCCCCAACCTGGAACTCGAGATGCTTGCGTCTCACGTCAGCATAACTCTTCTGACGATCACGTGCGGCTTTCAACCGTTGTTGGATACCAACGATCTTCTCGGTGGTTTCATGAATGATTTCAGGACCAGTCAGTTGGCTGTCTCCAACTTCAGTCCAACAGATAGGCGACCGGCACTTACGACCGTACAGTGCCTCGAAAGGTGCAGCCTTGATGCTGGTGTGGTAGCTGTTGTTGTATGAGAATTCGCACAAAGGCAAATGATGCTCCCAATTTGCACCGAAATCAACTACACAGGCGCGTAGCATATCTTCTAGTGTTTGGATGGTTCTTTCACTTTGGCCATCGGTTTGTGGATGATAGGCTGTACTCATATCTAAACGAGTACCCAATGACTTTTGCAATGATTGCCAAAAGTTAGATGTGAATCGGCTGTCTCTATCAGAGATAATTGAGATTGGAACGCCGTGTCGGGATACGATCTCCTTCAAATAGATTCGTGTGAGACGTTCCATTTTGTCGGTTTCCTTCATGGCAAGGAAGTGAGCAGATTTGGTTAGACGATCAACTATTACCCAGATAGTATCGCAACCACTTGATGTTTTCGGGAGTTTGGTGATGAAATCCATAGAAATTTGCTCCCATTTCCACTGAGGAATGTCCGGCTGTTGAAGTAAGCTGGTGGGTTTCTGATATTCTGCTTTGACCTTAGAGCAGGTGAGGCACTTGCTGACGTACGTGGCAATCTCTGCTTTCATGTTTGGCCACCAGTATAATTCCTTGATGCCATGATACATCTTGTCAGATCCAGGATGTATAGAATATTTGGACTTGTGAGCTTCATCCATCACCAAGCCTCGAAGATTCCCGAACTTGGGTAACCAAATCCGGTTTGCGAAGTACTTGACCCCATTGGGTTTGGTTTCGAATTGATTCTCCATGTTTCGCAAGGCCTCATCTTTGATGTTTTCAGGTTTCAATGCTTCGAGTTGAGCAGCAAGGATTTAAATGATCAGATCATTATGGATGATCATACTAAGAGCTCGGACTCGAAGTGGTTTGGTGCGCTCTTTTCGACTTAGGGCATCGGCAACTACATTTGCTTTGCCTGGATGGTACTTGATCTCGCAGTCATAATCGGTGAGTAACTCGACCCAGCGACGTTGCCTCATGTTGAGATCCTTCTGATCAAATATGTGCTGGAGGCTCTTATGATCGGTGAAGATGGTACATTTTGTGCCATACAGATAGTGTCTCCAGATTTTGAGTGCGAACACTACGGCTCCTAATTCGAGATCATGAGTTGTGTAGTTCTTCTCGTGAACTTTGAGTTGTCGGGAGGCGTAGGCAATAACCTTGTCTCGTTGCATCAACACGCAACCAAGACCTTGGTGTGAGGCATCGCAGTATACCACGAAGTCTTCATTGCCTTCGGGTACTGATAGAATTGGTGCACTGCAAAGCTTTTGCTTCAATAGCTGAAATGCTGACTCTTGTTTATCAGTCCAATCGAACTTCTTTTCCTTCTGAGTCAGTATTGTGAGAGGTTGAGCTATTTTGGAGAAATTCTCAATGAAACGCCTATAATAACCTGCCAGTCCTAAGAATTGGCGTACTTCGGTCGGCGTCGTCGGTGCTTGCCAGCACTTGATAGCCTCAATCTTTGTTGGATCTACGTGAATTCCTTGACTATCAATCACATGACCAAGGAACTGAACGGTTTGCATCCAGAACTCACACTTGGATAATTTAACATATAACTCTTCGTGTCTAAGAAGTTCTAGAATGACTTTGAGATGCTGCGCGTGCTCTTGCTCATTGCGCGAGTAAATAAGAATGTCATCAATGAAGACAATGACAAACTTGTCGAGATATGGTTTGCACACTCGGTTCATAAGGTCCATGAATACAGCCGGTGCGTTGGTCAAACCAAATGGCATCACTTGGAACTCGTAATGTCCATAGCGAGTTCGGAAGGCAGTCTTTGGGATGTCGATGTCACGAACTCGTAACTGATGATAACCTGATCTTAGATCTATCTTCGAATAGAAACTTGACCCTTGAAGTTGATCAAATAGGTCATCAATACGAGAAAGTGGGTAACGGTTCTTGACGGTCAACTTGTTCAACTCTCTATAGTCGATACACATTCTGAACGAACCGTCTTTCTTTTTCACAAACAGAACTGGAGCTCCCCATGGTGAAGAATTCGGTCTAATGAATCCCTTATCCAGGAGTCCCTGCAACTGAGTAGACAACTCCTGAAGTTCTGAAGGGGCTAAACGATATGGTGCTCGTGCAACAGGTGCTGCCTGTCACACCCCGCCAAACGGTAATTACAATTACATAGAGTGGTTTGCAGAAGCTAAGTGACGTGGCGGGGGTGCGAGCAGTAAAACAACCAACAGATACATACATACTCAGAGCATATGGTTATTGCAGAACGAAATAGATTAAGATGCCATTAATTAAAGTTTTACAAAAGATTACCACTTGAAAAGTGGTAACAGTAATAGTAGTAGTTGAAATCAGTATTTCATAAAATACATAATATCAAAAGTAGATTTCATAGGTATGACTGCAGTAGTTGCAGTTATACAGAGGAAATCCAAGTGTCCCAAAAGTAGTGGCATCCTAACAAGTCCAGGGTAGTCCGTCCTGATATGCATGCAGATCTTACTTACGCTGCTAATTCCCTGAAAAACATAGAGTAAAACGTCAACAAAATTGTTGAGTGAATTCACAAGTTTGTTTGTTATGTAGGAAACACAAGTTAATCATTTAAGAATAACATTTCCAAATAAGTGTTGTTTGTCAAGTAGGAAACACAAGTTATAAACAAATAACATTTCCCAAATCAGTTGTAGTTATAATAGGAAACACAGGTTATAAACAAATAACATTTCCCAATTCAGTCATTAGTTGGAAACACAGGTTAACCTAGATAAGAGTTAACATTTCCAAATCAGTGTACATAGGAAATCACTTCCTAAACCATAGTTTTGTATGTGGGAATATTTAGACGGTGATCCCTTGAAAGGTGAGCTAAACCTGTCAAGTAAGGTAACCCGATCTAACCCTATAACCAAACCACAACCCTAATCTGTTGTTGTTTGCCATGCTGGACAATTAAGTATACGCTCCCAAATCCGTAGGAGGGTCGTCACGGCGATAGTACTATCCGTATACTCAGTGGCTAGAGTCACCTAGCTAATGGTTATAGTCTGTAGCCATAAGGTCTTTTATGCACTACATCGTTCAGCCTAGATCTGTACCAAGATTCGTTGCCTAAATTCCCAAAATAGTTATGAAAAACATTTCATAAAACATAGTTCAAATAGTTGTGTGAAATACCCTTTCACAAATAGTTCAAGTATGAAGTACCCCTTCATAAACAGTTTAAGCAAATACGTACAGTATTTAATCAGTCACAACATGAAATCTCATTTCATCAATAGTTTAAGTAAATACATCAAGTATTCAAACAGTTGTCGCATGCAAATATACATACGATTTCTATGTTTTCCACCCCGAAGTTTTAAAACATTAAAACATTGAAAAGGGGTTTGTGAACTCACTGTGAGTGCTCGGATGTGAATGCTAGCGAGATATGATATAACGAAGCCCAAAGTAGTGAACCTATACACAACAATGTATTAACTATAAGTACTTTGTTTACTTATGTTAATAGTTCGTTTGTTTGAAGAAATTATCAATTTCTTAGGTTTGTGTATTTCGTTGATGATTGTTGTTGGAAATATATAATATTATCCAAGTATTGTTCGTTTGTAGAATTGTCCGAAGTGTGTAAGTACATATACATATATATACTTATATAGTTGAATATATATATTCTTGTATATATATATTATTATTCGTTGTTTCTTTCATATATATCTCGTATATATATAAATATTGTTCGACATTTAGGTTTACAAAACACAAGTCTAAATTGTCCCGTATAATGTTCATCTATAAATACGTCTCAATCATTTATAATCCCACTCAATAAATGTACGTATTTAAGTTTGTATATGTTTATAAGTATGTTACTCGTTCGTCGAAAACATTTGGGTTGTCATTTACTAGTTCATCGTAATCACATGGCTTGTCCATTACTAGTTCATCGTAATACATGGTTTTGGCTACTGATGACATTCACGCGATCGGTTGAGTAGATCACGCGATCGCGTGGTCTACTTAACTACGCGATTCCGAGTTCGAAAGTTCACGCGATCATGGTGCTAGGATGTTCACGCGATCGGTTTAAATATGTCACGCGATCGGGTGGTACGAAAAGGTTCACGCGATCGTGGTTGAAAACCACGCGATCGCGTCGTTCTGAGTTTCGAAGACTTCTGAAGTTTTTAGTTTCACGCGATCGCGTGAAGTACAAAAGGGTTTTTGCTGGTTTGATTGTTGAAAATGACGCGATCGCGTCCTTTGCTTCTGCACAGAAGCATCAGACGCAGAACAGAGCTGCACAAATTTTGGTCTTTTTCACTTCAATCGCTTATAGTTCGGCTTTAATACGTTCCAAAAGATTCACACTCGTACCATAACACGTTTTAACTCATAATATAACATTTTAACAAGTTTTCACCAATCGATTTTTGTTTTATGGTTTTGGTTTCTCAAGCTCATTTTCAAGATCAAAGCTTCAAATCTTTCAATTTTGTTGTTTATATACATAGATTATGATGTTTATACAAGTAATATATCGAAATTTAAGCAAAGAGTTCAAGGATTTGAAGTTTTCTTACAAAATGAAAATGATGAAGATGATGAACGTTTGATGATGATGATGGTGAAGCCACTGGCTTTGTTCCACTTCTACTAGCTGCTGCTATTGCTACTCCCTGATCTTGTTAATTTATTTGTGAAGGAGAGAAAGAAAATGTATTATTGAAGGTGGTTGTGGGTGTGAGTCGAAGATCACAGAGAAGAGGAGGGAGTATGGTTTAAAATGAATCGGTCTCCCTCAATTATTGACGTTAGGTGCCACATTTTGGCACCTCAATTTCGAGTACGGGTATAATTATAGCAATATAAAATTTAACATTTTATATTTTTATTTTGTAGATGCTCTCCTGGTTCGTAATATATTTTCAGAATAATGAAGTTATCATTATTTTTAATTGTTGTACATTTTTGTACATTTTACTGCGCGCGTCCAATTGAGCGCCAAATTTCAGTCGAGTTTCGAATTCATATTTCGAAGTAATGTTCTAAATACTTGAAAACGTACTAGGAAAATAATGTTTTCCAGATTTTGACCTTTTAGGTACGTTTTAGAATTGTTTCTGTTCGTTATATAATACGTTTTATGTTAAACGTATAATTGAATCATTTTATCTATATGTTATAGATATATAAATACTCGTAATTAATAATCGAATTATTAATTATTTCCTGTTACCAAATTTGGTTAATTATTTTTGTCGGCTTCGATCCGATACGTTTGTACGTAATTTATAAATAACTACGTATTATGTAATACTTTTTGTATTATTGTTTTGGGCTCGCTAGACTCATATCACATCATAGGTTTAGTTTAAAACAAATGCAGGGAATAAGCGTAAGAAATGCATGTAATTAAGTATAATTATATACCTAATTTGGAGGAGTGTCACAATCTCCCCCCGTTAGTGAAATCTCGTCCCGAGATTTAAGTCGAGCCGTGAGTCTCGGTCACGCTCTCAAATAGGTTGGGGTATTTCTTTCGCATTTCATCCTCTCGTTCCCAGGTAAACTCTGGGCCATGTTTCGAGTTCCAACGAACTTTAACCAGTTTGATTCGTTTGTGTCGAAGTTTCTGAGTTTTAGAATCCATAACTTCAACAGGTTCCTCCACAAAGTTAAGTTTTGAGTCAATGAAGACTTCGTCAGGAGGAAGGATAAGTGTTTCGTCAGAAAGACACTTTTTGAGGTTGCTTACGTGGAAAGTATCGTGTATGCTACTAAGCTCTTGCGGTAGTTTGAGCTTATAAGCGACAGGACCAATCCTAGCAAGGATTTCAAATGGTCCGATGTATCATGGGTTCAGCTTTCCTCGTTTGCCAAATCGTGCTACACCCTTCCAGGGCGATACTTTGAGTAGGACCTTGTCTCCTACTTGAAACTCAAGAGGTTTACGGCGGTTATCAGGGTAACTCTTTTGTCGATCTCGTGCCGCTTTCAGTCGACTCAATACTTGAGTTATTTTGTCAGTGGTTTCCTGGACAAGTTCGGGTCCAGATAGTTGTCTGTCGTCCAACTCTGCCCAACAGAGTGGTGATCGGCACTTGCGTCCATATAACGCCTCAAATGGTGCCATCTGTATACTCGTGTGATAACTATTGTTGTAAGAGAATTCAGCTAGAGGTAGGTGGGTATCCCAGTTACCTCCAAAGTCTATCACACATGCTCGTAACAAGTCTTCGAGCGTCTGTATCGTTCGCTCACTTTGACCGTCAGTCTGCGGGTGGTAGGCAGTACTCATATCAAGTCGAGTACCCAATGCCTGTTGTAATGTTTGCCAAAAGCGAGAAGTGAATCGTGCATCTCTATCAGAGATGATGGATAGTGGCACACCATGCCGAGAAACAATCTCTTTAATATAGATTTTAGCTAGTTTCTCCATTCCATCCGTTTCCTTAATAGCGAGAAAGTGGGCTGATTTCGTCAATCGATCGACAATCACCCATATGGCATTTGCTCCCGATGCCGTTCTAGGTAACTTCGTAATGAAGTCCATTGTTATTTGTTCCCATTTCCATTTGGGCAACTCAGGCTGTTGCAAAAGCCCAGACGGCTTTTGGTATTCCACATTTACCTTCGAGCAAGTTAAGCATTTGCTAACGTAGGTGGCAATGTCACGTTTCATTCCAGGCCACCAGTAAAAGCCTTTCAAGTCCTGGTACATCTTGTCCGCACCATGATGTATCGAGTAGTTGGACTTGTGTGCCTCGTCCAAAATCAGCTTGCGTAACTCATCTACGCATGGTACCCAAATTCGGTTCATGAAATACAACACTCCGTTGTCCTTTTTCTCGAGTTGTTTTTCCATCCCTTTCAAGGATTCATCCTTAAGGCGTTCAGATGTGAAAGCAAGTTCTTGAGCTTCACGAATTTGAGTAATGAGATTCGAGTGGATTGTCAATCCCAAGGCTCGAACTCTTCGAGGTTTGATTCGTTCCTTACGACTCAAGGCATCTGCTACTACGTTAGCTTTACCCGGGTGATACTTTATTTCACAGTCGTAATCGTTCAGTAATTCGACCCAACGTCGTTGTCTCATGTTAAGTTCTTTCTGGTCTAATATATGTTGTAGGCTCTTATGATCAGTAAAGATCGTACACTTTGTACCGTATAGATAGTGTCTCCAGATCTTTAGTGCAAAAACAACGGCTCCCAATTCCAAATCATGAGTCGTATAGTTTTTCTCATGCACTTTTAGTTGTCGTGATGCATAAGCAATGACCCTTTCGTTTTGCATCAGTACGCAACCCAATCCCTGATGCGAGGCATCACAGTAAACAACAAAGTTATCTACTCCTTCAGGTAGGGATAGTATGGGTGCGCTGCTCAGTTTCTGCTTCAGTAGTTGAAATGCATCCTCTTGCTTCTCATTCCACTCAAATTTCTTGTCTTTTTGAGTTAATGTGGTAAGTGGCTGGGCTATCTTTGAAAAGTTTGCGATGAATCGCCTGTAATAGCCAGCTAGACCAAGAAATTGTCGTACTTCAGTTGGGGTTTTCGGTGCTTCCCAGTTGTTGATTGCCTCAATTTTGGATGGGTCTACATGAATTCCCTTGTCATTTATCACATGACCAAGGAATTAAACCTCTCGTATCCAAAATTCGCACTTAGAGAACTTTGCATAAAGCTTCTCTTTTTGTAGTAGTTCGAGAACAAGCTTCAGATGTTGCTCGTGATCCTCTTTCGATCGTGAGTATACCAAGATGTCGTCAATATTCACAATGACGAATTTATCTAGATAGGGTTTGCATACTCTATTCATCAAGTCCATGAATACTGCTGGTGCGTTGGTCAGTCCAAAAGGCATGACTAGGAACTCGTAATGACCGTAACGAGTCCTAAACGCAGTTTTCGGTACATCCTCTTCTCGTACCTTGAGTTGGTGGTAACCAGATCGCAAGTCAATTTTTGAATAATGACTCGATCCTTGCAGTTGATCAAACAGATCATCAATGCGTGGTAACGGGTATCGGTTCTTGATAGTTACCTTGTTTAGTTCCCGATAATCGATGCACATCCGCATAGATCCATCCTTTTTCTTAACAAACAAAACCGGAGCTCCCCAAGGGGAAAAGCTCGGTCGGATGAATCCCAAGTCTAGAAGTTCTTGCAATTCTATGGATAGCTCTTGCATTTCCGAGGGAGCTAGACGATAAGGTGCTCGTGCGATAGGTGCGGCTCCTGGCACCAGGTCAATGTGAAACTCGACTTGTCGTGGGGGTGGCAGTCCCGGCAACTCATCAGGGAACACTCCTGGATAGTCGCGTACAATGGGTACATCGTCTATACGTCGCTCCTCGGGTTTCTTTTCTACAACGTGTGCCAGAAATGCTTGGTACCCCTTTCGGAGATATTTACTGGCCTTCAAACATGAAATCATCTTTGTAGCACTTTTTCGTTTCTCACCTTGAACCACAAGTGTTTCTCCTGTTGACAGTGGTAATCGTACCAGTTTATCATAACATATGATCTCAGCGCGGTTCTTAGATAACCAATCCATACCGACTACAACGTCAAAACTTCCCAACTTAACCGGTAGTAAGTCTATTTCGAAGAAATGACCTTCTAACTCCAAGGTACATCCCGGTACTATTTCTCCTGATTCGATCAACTCACCATCGGCTAATTCTATGGTATACTTGTTGTCTAATTTACGGGATTCAAGTTCTAATAGTGGTCTAAACTCAGTAGACACAAAACTTAAATCAGCACCCGAATCAATTAACACAGAGGCATAATGGTTGTTTGCAAGAAACGTACCAGTGACGGTGTTAGGGTCCTGGCGTGCCTCTTGTGCTCCGATCACAAATGCCCTTCCTTGAGCCGGTTGATTGTTGTTACCGCGGTTGTTGTTGTTGTTGCGGTTATGGTTGTTGTTGTTGAGCTTAGGGCATCGGTTGCGGTAGTGCCCTTGCTCACCACATTCAAAACATCCCTGATTTTGACGCTCAGTGTTTGCCCGTGGGGGAGGGTAAGTTTTGCATTCTCAGGTTCTATGTCCCCATGCCCTACAGTTTCCACAATACCCACACCCGCCTTCGTGGTGTCGGTTGCACTTATCACACTTGGGTTTGTTACCCAGGTATGGTTTCGATTCAGTAGTGGTGGCAACATATGCTTTCGCATTTCCAGAATGTTTCTTGTTTTGCTGACCCTGGCGATCAGCACCACTACCGTTCCACTTTCGCTTTGCACCACCAGAACTACTAACATCAGTACTGTTCGGTTCACTTTTTCCCGACACAGCTTTCTTAGTCAGATTTCCCATCCTGACTGCCTCATCGGTCAAACTTTGTGCTAGAGTAACCGCACTCCTGAAAGTGTCCGGTTTAGATGACGTCACCAGACTACGGATTTGTGGTACTAGACCGAATATGTAGCGCTCAATACGCTTATACTCGGGTGTCACCATATGTGGCACTAGACGTGCAAGTTCCTGAAACTTAGTGGTGTACCCAGTAATATCAGCACCAATCATGGTGATGTTCCACAACTCTGTTTCTATTTTCTGCATCTCACTGCGAGGACAGAATTCCTCCAACATCAAACTTTTAAATGTCCCCCGTGACATTGAATAAGCAGCTGGTCGACCAAGTGATTGGATCTGACTGTTCCACCAAGTAAGCGCTTTGTCCGCCAAAGTGCAAGTAGCATACTTCACCATACAGTCAGGTGAACAGTCACTAATGTCCAATACCGATTCAGTTTTCTCTATCCAATGAATCATACCAATTGCACCCTCGGTGCCACGGAAAGAAATCAGCTTACAAGCCTGAAATGTTTTGTATGAACACCCTCGGCTAGCATTCACGGGTGTCTCAGTATTAACAGGGGTAGATCCACTGTTGTTAACTACGGGTTCGCGATTACGGCTTGCCTCATATTCAGCAATACCTTCAGCTATTCTTCGTGCGATCATTTGTTCGGTGGTTTCAGTGGGTGGTGGTGGAGGCGTAGTCGTCTTTTGACTGTTTCTAGTAACTCGTCGTTTGGGAGGCATGATTCAGCTCTGCGATGAATAAAATGCAGAGTGTTAATGTTGAGATATTGAATGTGAATAGATCAAAGATTCACATTTGATAGAAATGAATGACATGAAGAGATGAATGAATAGGGTTTTACAACACGTGCCATACAACTTTGAAACACCCACATGTATCTAGCATAATATAATCACGTTGGCCAGGCGTCATTATATAATGTCCAATACATATTTCTTTTCATTGTCGTTTAGCACCGTTAATTTCAGAGGTTCTCAAGAATACTCAATCACCAAGATGCAATATGTTTCAGGGTTTACAAGAATTGATCACAAAGTTATCGATAACGTATAGTTTTAATCACAAGTCGACAGTTGTAAGAGGAAATAATATGGTTGATAATAAGCATAATGAACACGGGATGTAAACCAAACATACATTATATATTAAAGGTCATAACGCTGTTACATGAGTTTAGTACATAATGAGATGGGATTTCTAATATATCCATCGATGGTTAGCGTTATACAAAAGGTGATGGGTTTCCTATACATATACCCATTCTACTAACAAAGTTCCATCCAACATACAGCTAGTCCATAACTAATACATACGTATATTTCCCCAAAAGTAATAGTCTAATATGGTGCAACACAAACTGCCATACACAGGCCTAACGGAACCATGGTAAATACATCCTAACCGCAACCATCACTGCTGCAGTCATCACACAAACACTAGCTACAATCTCTGACACCCTAGCACGCCTCTCTAAAGCTGCCACGCGTGCACGGGTGGATGCTAGACTCTGCCAGTCTGTCTGACGGTGAGTCTCCACAAAATCCATCCTCTGATGGAGCATAGTCATATCCATGTCAGTGCGGGAGGCATCACTCAGTAACTCCATCACATCTCTGCTCTGACTAGCATATCTCCTAATCACAGAGTAGATCACAGCCACAAGGGTAGGTACAGTGAGCTCCAGAGGCTCACCTGTGAAAGGTGCATGTGGTGGTGAATGGGAGGACTCTCCAATCTCAAAGGTCGAGGGAAAACCCTCTAGTGATCTCCACTCTCTCAATACTCGAGGCATCCAGTCCAGATGAGAAGGTCGAAGCCTCTTCTGTGGCGGCTCGACAACTGGAACCTCAGACTCAGTCACTGGCGCCTTATCGCGCGGCGCGAGTGGTCCCCTGGGAAAATCCCGAACACTAATCCTAGCTGTCATCCTAGGTACAGGCACACGAGATGTACTCGCGATGGCTGGCGCAGAGGTAGGAGTGATGTAAGCAGATGGTCCACGGTGTGTGGTCACTCCAGTACTCGCTACGCTAAAGTAGGAGGCCTCCATGGGCTCCTCCTCAGAATCGGAATCAGTGATATAGATCGGTGTGCGTCTCGACATGCTGAGACAAAAGAATCGTGTGTGACATGTCAGTCGTATGTTAGTTGTATGCAAAGTATGTATGCATGAATGCACAAATGTTCTAGCCAAGGCTATAGTCTAAGTCTCTAAGGTTCCAAGTCACTTAAAGACTGCTAGTTCGCTATAACCAATGGCTCTGATACCAAGTCTGTCACACCCCGCCAAACGATAATTACAATTATATAGAGTGGTTTGCGGAAGCTAAGTGACGTGGCGGGGGTGCGAGCAGTAAAACAACCAACAGATACATACATACTCAGAGCATATGGTTATTGCAGAACGAATTAGATTAAGATGCCATTAATTAAAGTTTTACAAAAGATTACCACTTGAAAAGTGGTAACAGTAATAGTAGTAGTTGAAATCAGTATTTCATAAAATACATAATATCAAAAGTAGATTTCATAGGTATGACTGCAGTAGTTGCAGTTATACAGAGGAAATCCAAGTGTCCCAAAAGTAGTGGCATCCTAACAAGTCCAGGGTAGTCCGTCCTGATATGCATGCAGATCTTACTTACGCTGCTAATTCCCTGAAAAACATAGAGTAAAACGTCAACAAAATTGTTGAGTGAATTCACAAGTTTGTTTGTTATGTAGGAAACACAAGTTAATCATTTAAGAATAACATTTCCAAATAAGTGTTGTTTGTCAAGTAGGAAACACAAGTTATAAACAAATAACATTTCCCAAATCAGTTGTAGTTATAATAGGAAACACAGGTTATAAACAAATAACATTTCCCAATTCAGTCATTAGTTGGAAACACAGGTTAACCTAGATAAGAGTTAACATTTCCAAATCAGTGTACATAGGAAATCACTTCCTAAACCATAGTTTTGTATGTGGGAATATTTAGACGGTGATCCCTTGAAAGGTGAGCTAAACCTGTCAAGTAAGGTAACCCGATCTAACCCTATAACCAAACCACAACCCTAATCTGTTGTTGTTTGCCATGCTGGACAATTAAGTATACGCTCCCAAATCCGTAGGAGGGTCGTCACGGCGATAGTACTATCCGTATACTCAGTGGCTAGAGTCACCTAGCTAATGGTTATAGTCTGTAGCCATAAGGTCTTTTATGCACTACATCGTTCAGCCTAGATCTGTACCAAGATTCGTTGCCTAAATTCCCAAAATAGTTATGAAAAACATTTCATAAAACATAGTTCAAATAGTTGTGTGAAATACCCTTTCACAAATAGTTCAAGTATGAAGTACCCCTTCATAAACAGTTTAAGCAAATACGTACAGTATTTAATCAGTCACAACATGAAATCTCATTTCATCAATAGTTTAAGTAAATACATCAAGTATTCAAACAGTTGTCGCATGCAAATATACATACGATTTCTATGTTTTCCACCCCGAAGTTTTAAAACATTAAAACATTGAAAAGGGGTTTGTGAACTCACTGTGAGTGCTCGGATGTGAATGCTAGCGAGATATGATATAACGAAGCCCAAAGTAGTGAACCTATACACAACAATGTATTAACTATAAGTACTTTGTTTACTTATGTTAACAGTTCGTTTGTTTGAAGAAATTATCAATTTCTTAGGTTTGTGTATTTCGTTGATGATTGTTGTTGGAAATATATAATATTATCCAAGTATTGTTCGTTTGTAGAATTGTCCGAAGTGTGTAAGTACATATACATATATATACTTATATAGTTGAATATATATATTCTTGTATATATATATTATTATTCGTTGTTTCTTTCATATATATCTCGTATATATATAAATATTGTTCGACATTTAGGTTTACAAAACACAAGTCTAAATTGTCCCGTATAATGTTCATCTATAAATACGTCTCAATCATTTATAATCCCACTCAATAAATGTACGTATTTAAGTTTGTATATGTTTATAAGTATGTTACTCGTTCGTCGAAAACATTTGGGTTGTCATTTACTAGTTCATCGTAATCACATGGCTTGTCCATTACTAGTTCATCGTAATACATGGTTTTGGCTACTGATGACATTCACGCGATCGGTTGAGTAGATCACGCGATCGCGTGGTCTACTTAACTACGCGATTCCGAGTTCGAAAGTTCACGCGATCATGGTGCTAGGATGTTCACGCGATCGGTTTAAATATGTCACGCGATCGGGTGGTACGAAAAGGTTCACGCGATCGTGGTTGAAAACCACGCGATCGCGTCGTTCTGAGTTTCGAAGATTTCTGAAGTTTTTAGTTTCACGCGATCGCGTGAAGTACAAAAGGGTTTTTGCTGGTTTGATTGTTGAAAATGACGCGATCGCGTCCTTTGCTTCTGCACAGAAGCATCAGACGCAGAACAGAGCTGCACAAATTTTGGTCTTTTTCACTTCAATCGCTTATAGTTCGGCTTTAATACGTTCCAAAAGATTCACACTCGTACCATAACACGTTTTAACTCATAATATAACATTTTAACAAGTTTTTACCAATCGATTTTTGTTTTATGGTTTTGGTTTCTCAAGCTCATTTTCAAGATCAAAGCTTCAAATCTTTCAATTTTGTTGTTTATATACATAGATTATGATGTTTATACAAGTAATATATCGAAATTTAAGCAAAGAGTTCAAGGATTTGAAGTTTTCTTACAAAATGAAAATGATGAAGATGATGAACGTTTGATGATGATGATGGTGAAGCCACTGGCTTTGTTCCACTTCTACTAGCTGCTGCTATTGCTACTCCCTGATCTTGTTAATTTATTTGTGAAGGAGAGAAAGAAAATGTATTATTGAAGGTGGTTGTGGGTGTGAGTCGAAGATCACAGAGAAGAGGAGGGAGTATGGTTTAAAATGAATCGGTCTCCCTCAATTATTGACGTTAGGTGCCACATTTTGGCACCTCAATTTCGAGTACGGGTATAATTATAGCAATATAAAATTTAACATTTTATATTTTTATTTTGTAGATGCTCTCCTGGTTCGTAATATATTTTCAGAATAATGAAGTTATCATTATTTTTAATTGTTGTACATTTTTGTACATTTTACTGCGCGCGTCCAATTGAGCGCCAAATTTCAGTCGAGTTTCGAATTCATATTTCGAAGTAATGTTCTAAATACTTGAAAACGTACTAGGAAAATAATGTTTTCCAGATTTTGACCTTTTAGGTACGTTTTAGAATTGTTTCTGTTCGTTATATAATACGTTTTATGTTAAACGTATAATTGAATCATTTTATCTATATGTTATAGATATATAAATACTCGTAATTAATAATCGAATTATTAATTATTTCCTGTTACCAAATTTGGTTAATTATTTTTGTCGGCTTCGATCCGATACGTTTGTACGTAATTTATAAATAACTACGTATTATGTAATACTTTTTGTATTATTGTTTTGGGCTCGCTAGACTCATATCACAACATAGGTTTAGTTTAAAACAAATGCAGGGAATTAGCGTAAGAAATGCATGTAATTAAGTATAATTATATACCTAATTTGGAGGAGTGTCACACACTGCCCCCGGCACGAGATCGATCGAGAACTCAACTTGTCTCGGTGGTGGAAGGCCAGGTAAGTCTTCTGGGAAGACTTCTGGAAAATCTCTAACAATGGGCACATCCTCAAGTCGTTTCTCTTCCGACTTTTTCTCTATGACATGCGCGAGGATTGCCTGGTACCCTTTCCTAAGGTACTTGCGCGTTTTCATGCAGGATACGATGTTCAGTCTCGTCCTATCGGTCTCCCCTTGTATGATTAAAGTACTACCGGTGACAAGAGGAATGCGGATGATTTTGTCGTAGCAGACAATTTCAGCTCGGTGCTTGGATAACTAATCCATGCCAACAATGACGTCGAAACTTCCAATCTCAACAGGTATAAGGTCAATAGAGAAGATCTCATCGGATAGATTTAAAGTGCAATTAGGTATCACACTATCGGTCTTTATTAACTTGCCATTAGCTAATTCTACAATGTACTTATCATCAGGGACCACATTCGGTCTGGAGGGCTTCTCCTGAGTTTAGAATAAATGCTCTTCCTTTAGCAGTGTTGTTGTTGAATCTCATTCCGAGGACAATACTCATCCTTGAGCATTTTCTTCAGTTCAGTACATGGAGTTTTGAGAGCAATGTCTATGCCCACGGATTGGGCATAACTGTTCCATAGTGTTAGAGTATCATCCCTAAAGTGTAGGTGGAGAACTGGACCTTGTAGTCCTCAGGGTAGTTACAATTGCGAAAGACTAACTCCATCTTTTCCAACCAGTGTAATTAAACCAATAGCACCTTCAGTGCCTTTGAAGTTTAGAGGCTTGCAGCTAAGGAAATTCTAGTACGTGCAAGATTTTATTTTGATTACTGATTTCTTGATCATGAACAATCTCCGTGGTTGTGGTGGTTTCTTCAATTTGATCGTGAGTACAATGGATGATTTCGAAGATGTCCTCCTGATCCGAGTATATCGGAGCAACGCGGCCTTGAGCTAGTCTCATCCAGTTTGAACGAGTTTCGTGTTGTTCGATTTACAAGTAGTATATCCTGCGTTCGTGATGATGCGCGCGGTAGTAATACAGGCCCGATGAGATGTGGCAATTTTGAGTATATAAGGGGAATGATCCATGGCTGAGTATCTTCCAACATCAGCAGGGATCTCAATGTTTTCCTCGATTCTCCATGCAGAAACAGTCGTTGGCAATCAGCTCCATTGTTGTGTAAAAACTCAATGGCGATTTATCGCAGATGCATTCTCTGTGACGGCTGAGTTGTGACGTGAGTGAAAGATAGATGATGAAGTACGTGTGGTTTGTCTAGATGATAAGTCTGCCATCTTCTATGGCGAGAGCGTCTAACAAGTGAGGCCTATATACATATCATATCATATTATATAATATAGCCTAAAGTGTAGTAGTGCATTTCGATCGTGATCCCAAGGGATAATATGGTGAAAAGAATGTGAAGTGATATCTTCCAAATATATACGCGATGGTGCAGCGAGACGTGTCAGCTTCGGTGGTGCGAGCATTAACGAGTGATTATCACGTGAGATATATATATATATATATTCAATATATATAATAGCGTAGAGAGTTGTACGAGGGAAAGGCCTATTCATATATACCTACAATATATAAAATAGCCTATAGAGTAACACGTAAAGGAGGCCTATGTATATATATACTCCTATATCCCATAATAGCCTAATGTGTGTCTAACACTAATCAAGTATTAGTCACGGTTTCTCTCGTGGTCAGAGTCAACTAACGCATTCATGTTCAACATAACCCCTTTCAGATTTCACATCATCTTCATTTAATTGTACATAGTTAGCTACGCTATGTTAAATTAAACTCGTATGACGTGATCACTGAACCAGTTATACCTAATAGGGAATACTGCCTAACGGTCATAGTCTAGGCCCACTAAATGCAACCTAGTTCACTATAACCTTAGGCTCTGATACCAATCTGTCGCACCCCCAAATTATGATGCGGAAGCGGGTCGATTCGGGGCGCGACTAATCAATACACAAAGCACCAGATTACATAATGAACGACCACTACATGCGTCGTTTACAAATACATTGATAAAATAAAGGTTTTACACCATTATAATATAGTTTACAAAAGCCCTTGAGTTCAAATGATAGAGATTCTATGGCATAACTAAATTATACAAAATATAGTAATGCATGACAATATCTTGATGTCTGTATGCGACTCGAACTAATGGGCATCCTGAATGGCAGTCCTACTGCTGCTGAGAACCTGAGAATACATGCTAAAAGGTCAGCTATAAAGCTGGTGAGCTCACAGGTTTAATGATAAGATATGATGTATGAACCACAAGATTTAATAATGATGTTTGAAATTAATCAAATATAATGTATATAAAGCCATGAGCACATAGTCTGAGCTTAACTGAGATGTCAGGATCACAATTAAGTGCCTGAGTGAGGGTGCCTCTATGCGTATGCCTAATCAACATACGTATGAACAAATGATAATGCGTTCGTTTTGACCAGTCAGTGCTTGCTGACCCGGACGGGGATTGTCAGTCCCATATGGATCCATACACTAACATTCACGCTACAAAGTATTACCAAACTATGCTATGAGGACTTAAAATGATTAGATGATTTACTCATGTAATATATAGCGATGTTTTGATACTTGTGTTCAGATGTAAAACAAAATGAGCATGTATCTCACCCTTAGGTAAAAGCATTTAAAAAGGGGCTATGAGACTCACCTGAGCCTAATGAGATGCTATCAAGCACAAATGATGGTTTACAAGACAAATGATGTCGTTCAATCGACTGAAACCTGCAGGGCGTCTTAGACGCGCAAGGTTTTATTTGATTAGATGACTTTACAGACCATCTATGCTAGTTGTTCCCTCAACTAGTTATGTCCAAATACTTTGGTTAATGTTTATGTTTAAAGTTGTGAAAATCGTATACGGCTCGTTGGTGATTAATTGTAATAATAATCTCAAAACGTTATTATTGAAATGTTGAAATGAAATACTTGTAAAGTGTATTTGAAGTGTTTAGTATTCGTATAGGTCATGTGTTGTTGTGTTGTTGTCTTACGTGATTACTAGTTGTTACCACTTCTAGTTATAATCTTGTTGCCCCTGTTAGTTATAATCTTGTTGCCCCTGTTAGTTATAATCTTGTTGCCCCTGTTAGTTATAATCGTGTTGCCCCTGTTAGTTATAATCTTGTTGCCCCTGTTAGTTATAATCGTGTTGCCCCTGTTAGTTATAATCTTGTTGCCCCTGTTAGTTATAATCGTGTTGCCCCTGTTAGTTATAATCTTGTTGCCCCTGTTAGTTATAATCGTGTTGCCCCTGTTAGTTATAATCTTGTTGCCCCTGTTAGTTATAATCGTGTTGCCCCTGTTAGTTATAATCTTGTTGCCCCTGTTAGTTATAATCGTGTTGCCCCTGTTAGTTATAATCTCCAGATTTTTGACTCAACAACCCTCTCGTTTTCTACACTTTTTAGTCCAAATCAAGACCCACCAAAAATCACAGATGTTCCCCTATGGGTCTAGTGTAAATCTGCACTTTATGGTAATTTTATAAGTTCATCTGCTATTTTTAACAAAAATCAACATGAAAGGTAGTCGGATTTGGTTCGGAAACGAGTAACATTCAAAGATCAGCTTCTATACTTAAATCCGTATAGATCTGGAAAAAGTGTAAAACACGAAAGTTGTAGCTCTTTTCAATACGCAACTTTTAAAAAAAAATTGGTTGTCTAACTCATCTTAGAGCTCGAGATATTAACGATTTTGTGGGACTGTTTTTGAGAGACAGAATCTGTCATACATACATACTTATGAAAAACGTTTTTAAGATTTAGATTTGGACATTAACAAGTTGTATGAACAATATATCATCTATATAAACATAATACAAGTATTTTACGAAAGTGTCGGGATTCTTACAATGATCGAATGAAGAATCCGAAAAGGTGGAAGCGTAGCTCGCGTTCTCGTGATCGTTTTTGCTTCAATCGACTTGGTGATCCGAAGAGGTTTTGATGGTGGATTATGGTGGTGAAAGTGGCTGATTTTAGAGAGAGAAAGATCAGAGATTAGAGAGAGAATGAGAGAGATTGAGTTAGTGATTGAATGAAGAAAGATGAGATGAGGGTGGTGGTTAAAGTCAAGAACAAGATCCATGTTTCATGGATCTTGTTTGGCTGATTTTTCCAAGTCAAAAAGGAGGTGGATTTTTGTTATATTTTGTCTCAAATAATTGGTATTATATCCGTGTTCGTTTACCCGATCGTTTAAATGTATATTTAGACGTTATGTATTATATATACGTTTTTAAATAACGAATAAGCTTTCGATATTTTTGAGTTGAAGTATTTTATCAAAATACTCGTTAATGAGTTATAAAAATATAACTTTGGTTGGTTTTGATTATCGAACGCGTTTCACTCATTTTTGGTTGCGTATGATTGTTTTAGACGATACGAGTTTCTTTTGAAATATTATCGAAATAATATGTAATAAATAATGAGTTGTATTAAATAATAATTCTATATTACTTAATACTTGTTTTCACCAACGCCGTATAGATGAATCGGAATTCGGCCGATTTGAAAATGCACGATTTAAACAAATCGCGTACTGATATATATATAACAATATACATATTGATACATACAATTAGCCTAAAACATAGCACTAATTATATGTACTACTAGATGATTAGGATCTAATAACTAGTCCTAATTTGATGGTTGTCACAGCAAGCAACTTCCTGCACCCAAGAACACCTGATAATATTGATATAACAGCCACTATAGCACCCTGTCTAGAAAGCCAAAATTCTGTCCAAGTCAAGGGCTTGGTAACCTGGTTTAACATCTTCTTAAAACTTTCATTTAAATCCTCTAAAGAACCGTTGTTATCGATCACTATATCTGCTTTTGACCTTTTTAAATCTAGAGGCATTTGAGCATTTATCATGTTTTGAGCATCTTGTGCAGACGTTCTGTCTCTGGCCATTAGGCGTTGAAGCTGTGTTTCAGGATCAACCCACACAACAATAATTGGGTTGGTCCAACGATCCAATTTGGCCTCAAACAGTAAAGGAACATCAAGAACGATGATATTACAACCCTTTATCCATAGCTTGAAAACTTCCCATAACATACCATATGAAATGTAAGGAGCAAGAAGCCTACAAACAAATCTACAAAACTTCATAATTTTAAATTAAAAAGTACAGCAATAATCAATATCCAGTCCCTATCTTTTCCAAAATATCATACGCTCTAATTAGTTGAAGACAATTTTTAGCTTCACTAATGCTATGCAAATTGCAATTAGCAATGATAAGTCCTTCATAAAAAATAATTTATCGTTAGTGTACCTGTAATGAAGCTGATTTGGCGAGTCATGAGGTAGGTTTTCATGCTGATATGTCAATCTGACATTAAAAGGCTGATGTCATAAATCTTGAATTTAAATTTGGCAATGTATATTTTTGATCTATATTAATAAACATTTTGAATTAATTTCAAATGGTCTGTTCGTTTTCTATCGGCCCGCCCATTTTCTTGGATTTTTAACTTAGTACTTTATATGCCTTAATACTATTGGTTTCTTTTGCCAAGCATGCCTCTTGGGTTCTCTGCAGTTGCCGCCCTTAATTAAATTGAGTGCAATTCAAATTCAGATTCACCTTCTTTCTCTACTCATTTCATCCAATTAATTCAAAATCACAATAGCACACTCTATTCTTCCGAAGCGATATTTACTGAATCGTTTCAACTTCCTCATATTCTTATCGGAATTATAGATTTTCCTGGTTGGGTTTTATCTTCATCAACGTTATGCTTTTTCATATTTTGTAGGGATGTATTTGGTGTTTATCTTACTTCATCACCTTATTGTCTTTCTCTATCTTCTTCTGGGGTTTTTAAAATTTACAAGGTAAGTTTCTTCGATTTCAAATTTTGATTGACTATTTCCTTTTGATGTTTTTCTTAATTTAATTTCTTTGTTCGGATTTTGATTTAAACGTTGATCTGGTTTTCATATGTTTGTTTGTTATGTAAAAGACGTCTCACTCTTACTTATTGATTTTAAAGTGTTATGTAAGGATATGTTTCGCATTCAATATGTTTTGTTGCTTGACTAAATCTAAGATTGTATTTCATATACTTTTTATTTGGATTATATGCAGGTGTGGGAAAGTTACGTCTCTATGGTGATTATGTAGTGAATGAAAGGTGTTTGATGAAATGCCTGTAGTAACTGGTATGATTTCTTTTACACATGTTATCATTCCAAGATTATTGTTTTTTTGGTTTATAATAAGTTAATTTGTACACTTTCACTATCAACTTGAATGAGTCTATCTGACTTTATTGTTGTAATTCACCATTTGGCTTTGACAAAGACGTGTATGCTAGAGATATGTGATGGGGCTGTGATAATTTGGTTAGCTTTGATTTGGTATCTTAATTAATTACAGAGTATATAAGATGGCTTTGTATTGTGTGGTTATTTTTTAATTCTTTTGCAGGTATGATATTGATAAGTGTTGTGAGTTGTGACGATAATGATGATGCAATAATGAAGAGTATTTCGCAAACAAATTGCATGGTTTTGGTGTGTACTGTATTGCAAGAGGACATCGATATGAGGTTGCTTGGCATGAAGGAAGAAGGAAAGGATTTGGTTTGTATACATTCAGAAATGAGGACAGTCAATCAGGTCACTGGAAAACTGGCTCTTCTCTGGAGTTATTTAGTAGATGTGAGTTTTGACCAAACCCGTTTCTTACTGTCAACCAATGATGAAGACCTGTTTCAAGTGATTAAAAGTTATTAAAACACTTTCTCATTTATTTGCTTCAAAGGTATACGTTTTCTATTTTGGGTATAAATTTTCTCATTCATATGCTGCAAAAGTTAATTTTCTCTGCATATTGTGTTCTCATGAGATGTGTATTAGTTATGGAGTTTGAGGACCCAATCTGCCCATCGGTATGAGCGAAAAGACTTGAAGTGAAATAAATAATTTGGTTCCCCTTTTAAACCAAATCCTTTTTTGTTTATTTTCTTGAAACACAAGTTTGTTTGGATCTTAATATCATTTTTGTTTTTTGCAGGGCTGTATTTCTAGACAGTTTGCTTGAAATATATTCAGAACTTTAAGCACCTTCTTTATTGGGGATGTCTTACTTCATAAGGTTATACATAATTTGTGGCTAATATATTTTCATATCTATATTTTTGCTTGCTGCGATAATGTAACATTGTATAATGGAGTTGCTTAAGTGACATCCATTCACATTTAATGGTACACAAATTATGTTGGATATCTTCATTATTGTAGAAGACTTGAAAGTAAATATCATTCCTTACTTGAGCTGACCATATAGGAGCAAAATAGTCATTTTCCCTTCTTTTCAAATGGGTTACGTTGGGTTTCTTTTAAATGCACTAGAGTTGAATGGTTATTGGCATCGTTTGGGAAGGGGTAATTTTTCGTATGGCTGGATTATTCCAAGAAGTAAAATGGAGAAACTTCGAGTGGATAGAAGCAAGACTGGAATCAAGAGAGTTGAAGTGGAACCAATGGGTAAATGTTCCGAAATCAGCAGAAGTGGAACCAATAGGATGCTGTTGTGATTACTACTGTGAATCAATGACTAGCGATTACTGCAGTGAATCAATGATATATTTAGTTTATTCAATTAGCCAACTGTAGAGATATATATAACTATATGCAGAAAGGTTGATCGATTCAAACAGCAACGTTAATGTAATCTTTGATATATTTAGTTTATTCAATCACATCTTTGATAAGTCTTTTAATCATAGCATCTTTATCTTTGTATTTGCTCAAAACCTTTGTGAGATATATACTTGATTGAACAATAGAACGAATTCCACGTTAACAATTTTCAGTACACTATTATCAATTAACTAACTTACGGGAGTCTTAAGATGGATTAAAATTTTTCACTTATTATCAGCCTACATAGATTTTATATGCACTCAAAACCTATAATAATAGGCTACAAAATGTAATAATAACAAATCAAATACAATCATAAAAAGACTTATTCACTAAACAGGCTACAAAGACATAATAATACCCAATTTAGTACGTAAAACTTATTTGTATACGTTAATAGCAATTACTGTTATAATTTTTCTGACAAACCCGTATTATCACGGGTCCTAAAACTAAGTACGTTATTAAAGCTGACTTGCACCAATGAGACCAAATGTAAGGAGAAACTTTCTGGTAACAAAGTAACTTCAAACTCATAATTGATGGTTGAATCATAAGTGTGCAAGCAACTTCCTGCACCCAAGAACACCTGAAAATATTGATATAACAGCCACTATAGCACCCCGTCTAGAAAGCCAAAATTCTGTCCAAGTCAAGGGCTTGGTAACCTGGTTTAACATCTTCTTAAAACTTTCATTTAAATCCTCTAAAGAACCGTTGTTATCGATCACTATATCTGCTTTTGACCTTTTTAAATCTAGAGGCATTTGAGCATTTATCCTGTTTTGAGCATCTTGTGCAGACGTTCTGTCTCTGGCCATTAGGCGTTGAAGCTGTGTTTCAGGATCAACCCACACAACAATAATTGGGTTGGTCCAACGATCCAATTTGGCCTCAAACAGTAAAGGAACATCAAGAACGATGATATTACAACCCTTTATCCATAGCTTGAAAACTTCCCATAACATACCATACGAAATATAAGAAGCAAGAAGCCTACAAACAAATTTATAAAACTTCATAATTTTAAATTAAAAAGTACAGCAATAATCAATATCCAGTCCCTACCTTTTCCAAAATATCATACGCTCTAATTATTTGAAGACAATTTTTAGCTTCACTAATGCTATGCAAATTGCAATTAGCAATGATAATTCCTTCATAAAAAATCATTTATCGTTAGTGTACCTGTTAAGAAGCTGACGTTTTGAAGGATCAGTAAAAACAATCTGACCCAACTTTGCCCGATCTACTTCTCCATTCTCTTGCAATATGTCATCTCCAAAAGCTGCTACAACCTTTCTCCAACCACCACTACCTTTCTTCAACACATCCTGTAATGTGAACCACCACACAAATGATTAACATATACATTCAACAATTAAATGATTACATATAAAGTAATTTAACTGAAAGAATATGGACAGTTGGTGCATATAAAAAAGCATCCTCAAAACTAGGGTTTCATTGTTCAACTTGATGATACGACCAAAAAATCAAGCCCAAAGGCTAATAACACCGATCCAGGTCCAAGTGTCAAGTTCATTCAATTTTGGGAAACAGAAAGGAAGTGGTATGAAAGCATTTCTTCTATAACTTGGTGGCTGTAAGAAGCAGATTTCAGAAGATTGATATCACCAAAATTCAATCATTTACTCGGGGAAATTATAAATAAATTAATTGCCAACAAGCTATGTCCATCTCAGAGAATTTCTCGTGCTATTTGTGAAATAAACGGCATGCTTGTTGGGTTAAGTACGCAGATCAGCAACTTAGCTGTGAATAAAAAAAGATGGTTCATTCAAGGGTGATAAGGATAATAGTAGCACTAAAAGGTGGTATGCCTGTATTTAAATCACAAACAAGTTGTCCTCCAAATCAAGACAACACTAACAATTATCAGAATTATTCCGCATGAGGATTAAAAGTCATATATGCGAACAAATTTTTAAATGCAATCTTGGGGTTGAATACTTTTCAAACAATGAGGGTGACTGGTAATAATGAGACGAAGCTCATACGTATTTCAAGAAAGAATGTGGTAGCGGTCTTACAATGAATCGAATTTTAGGCTGATGTGTACTTGGTTCCATTGGGAGGACACGAAATGGTTCTTTGAATACACTGGTTAGATTATTTAGGTCCCATTATGTGGAAATTGAAGCAACTGGTAACGCAATTTACGCTTCAAGGAATAAAGATGGTTTAAGGGTTCCAAAAGACCTAACTAAACCTTATCAAGTCTCAATAATTTAACGTATTGATGCATAAACAGGTACTTTGACCATAATGCACTTCGTTTTCTATCAAAAACTTTCAAAACTCTTTACCAACTAAGCATTACATTTCCAACATATGACACAAAAATTCCACCAGGAATGGTGGAATTGAACGTCCTTTATCCAAATATCCAACGGCTTTTGATTTTGATCACCAACAACGCTTAAAGAGGGTACTAATACTATTACTGCTCAGCCTTATAGATATCCATTGCTTCAAAAGGATGCCTTTGAACAACTGATTTTTTTTTTTCAACCAGCAATTGACGCGCCTCGGTTATTACCTCATTAGCTGCGTCATTGCCCCAAGCGCAAAGATCCTTTGAACAACTGATTAGTGAGCTGTTTGAGCAAGGTGAAAACATAGAGAGAAATAGCTTGTTTATCTCCCCTGTAGTTTTTAGTGAAAAGAATAAATAGACAAAGGGGGGTGGATGTGTGTGGACTAGTTGTCAACAACAATATATAGGTTTCTCATTCCACTTAATAAAGCATTGCTTGATCAATTACATTGAATAACTCAATAACCTATTTTTCAATGCTAGTCTTCAATCAGCAATCAAAACTACACCTTTTAAGGTTTCTCCTACTGCTGCTACCATTCCAAAGAGAGTGCAAAGAGGTCCAGGAATCAGAAACCAATCAATCGGTACCAAAAAATCTTACTTTATCATCATTTCAGAAGTGCAACTATTATTTTGTTATAATTATTAATTATATAAACTAGGGTTTTATTTGCAGATCAATGACACTGAAGTCAAGAAAATATGTGAAGGGAACTTACGCGGGCAACGACGTCAGCATCGACGACTGGAAAACCATTAGCTTTGAAGAGATTTGAAACAGTACTCTTCCCAGTCGCAATTCCACCAGTCAATCCTATTACCCTCATTTTTCTTCTATTCCAAATCTAGTGAAAGCAAACTTTTTGCGACTGCGAGAAATATGACGAACAACAATAAATTACCAAATACAAGAATAAACAAGAGGGTCACATTTTTGACCCACCAATTTTGTCCTGAAGAAAGATCCTTAATTATCTACAGTCATGAAATATGAATGACACCACATGAAACGTATAATTGGAAACATCAAACACAATCATATCAGTATTATTAATATTAATAATGCTAACTATCATTATTAATAATCGGCATAGAGTAATGATTTAGAGAATCATTCTCATGCTTGGTAACGTGAAACGAAATGGAAAGGAATTTAATTCAATGAAATTAACTACAGGAACTTTATCCTGCTTTTGCAATTTAAGGGGAAAATCACAAAAATGATCCAATCACCACACCCCTTTTAACAAAATAATACTTTGACCAACCATTTTAACAAAATACTCCATTGACTGGCGCCGGGTCGGCGCCCCTGGCGCCCCACCCTCAAAAGACGTGCCATGTGGAAAGATTTATTAATATTTAATATGGGGCGCCGGCGATAATGGTGGGGCGCCGGTCCCACATGCTGGGGCGCCTGGCGACAATGGGCCACGTGGCGCCTTTTAAAAGGTGGGGCGCTAGACATGGCACGTCTTTTGATGGTGGGGCGCCAGGGGCACCGACCCGACGCCAGTCAATGGAGTATTTTGTTAAAATGGTTAGTCAAATGATTATTTTGTTAAAAGGGGTGTGGTAGATTGGATCATTTTTGTAATTTTCCCAATTTTAAGTCTACTTGATGCACTTGTATCATTATTATCAAATTCGAATAAAAACGCAATCCATCAACAAACTGTGTAACGTATCAAACAAAATCTAGATCAAGAGAAAGACAACCACAACTGAAACGTAATCATGAACAACTTCATCAAACAACAAACTAAATATACAATTGGAAACAACATAATCAAGTACTAAAGTCACTACATTAGAGTCATAGTTTGTGTATAAAGCAACATAAATAAAAATTTCAACAGGAAGCTAGTAAGAAACTAATTGAATCTAATAAAACAAATCAACACCTGCGAGATTATTTGCGCAATCGAAGTGATTCTTAAAATCCACTTACAAACTTGAAATTAGTACTGGCCAGCGTCGGCGGAGAACGACGGAATTGGAAGGCGGAGGACGCCGGAGCTCGACGATGGTTTTCAGTTTACTCCGTGTGTTGTGAGATCGATTAAGTTAGCGTTTCAATTTCATAAGGAACATCCGCTCGACATTTTTGATTTTTAGAACGCCCATATGGACCTAACAGAAATTTTTTCCTAGCCCATTCTAATCTACTCAGTAAATGTACAAACTCCTAACTTACCAAACACGCCCTTAACCGGTATCTTTTTCAGTATGTTTCTTAATACTTTAATATAAATATATTTTTAGCAATTTCTACTGCAAAAAGGCGCATCTAGTGTAGTGGTATCATAGTACCCTCCCACGGTACTGACCGGGGTTCGATTCCCCGGATGCGCATTTCTTATTTTTTTTATTTTAAAAAAGATTAAATATTGTAAGAACATTGTGAATATTTTTTAACAACTAAGAATTTTTTATTTTTATTTTTATTGTTTAAAAGAGAAAGTAAATATTGTAAGAACATTATGAATATTTTCAACAAGTAAGCAATTTTTTTATTTTTTATTTTAAAAGAAAATTAAAATATTGTAAGAACATTATGAATATTTTTAAGGGTAAATAGTTCAAAAAGGTAATGTAAAGTAAAAAATTTTCAATAAGGAGAATATCACTTTCTCCATTGCCCAAAAAGTACCCATAACTTTAATTCTTGCCAGAAAATGATTATTTTTGTTAAAAATCTTAAATTAAGGGAAATATCGCTTGATTAATTTTTTTGGTTTACAAAATTAAGCCTAATTAAAGATGATGCACATCATTTATAAATACTTTATACCACAATTTAGGGTTTAAAACATTTGGAGTCACGAGCATAGTCACTTAGGGTTTCAAAACTGAAGTGAAAAATTCGTGTTTAAAATATGACAAATAGTGAAAATTGAAGGTTGTTTTTGTGTTGATAATGCAAGAATGAGAACCTTTTGTATACATAACCCTAACAAGTCGTTTCAAGAGTGAATTTTGTATAAAAACAACTTTGATCAAGTGATATTCCCCTTAATTTAAGAATTTTGACAAAAACAATCATTTTCTGGCAAAAGTTAAAGTTACGAGTCCTTTTTGGGCAATGGAAAAAGTGATATTCCCCTAATTGGAAAATTTCGAACTTTACATTACATTTTCGGGTTATTTGCCCTATTTTTAACAACTAAGCAATTTAGGATTTGTTAATTAAATTTAAATTGAAAATATGCTTCTTTTAACTTTTCACTATTTCAAAACGACATATAAATTTAGTTGATTGATATGAAAAAATATAGTAAGAACATTATTAATATTTTTAACAACCAAGCAATTTATTTAGTCTTATTATAAATAACTACAATGTACAATAATTATGTTTTTTTTAAACTGCGTATTCTTTGACTGTAAATAATACATTTGGGACGAAGATAGTAGATGTTATGAAATTAATCATTTTAAAATAATGATTTATCATCAAATAACCATATACTTGATTATTCTTGGTAAAATGATCGTTTTTTTCAAGGTTAGCAAGATCTAGATATTGATAGTAAGATTCTACGATTTTAACAACGAAAATATAACGCAGTTAGTATTGAATGTAGGATCCTACAATTGTACAATGAGACGATCCTACTCATTTTTGGTTACTAATGTGTGTTTCAACGATGCTCATCGGTTTAAACTGATGTGCATCACAAAAGTGACACGGTTGGCACGCCTGTGTTATTTTGTGTGTCATTTGGGTTTGCGTCGATTATCAATTAGAAAAAAATTATGCGTCGATTATTTATATATATTTTTATTTTTTGTTTAATTATTTAATGAAGGTATATTGATAAATGTGAGGTCTCAAAATTAAAGTTACATAGTCAATCTTGACATTGTTGTGTTATATAGCAACGATTAGGAGTGGTCTAATTGGGCTTCAAGTTATATGAATATTTTTCCGAGCACTCACATTCACCCGTTTTAATTTTTTGTATTATTTTTATAATAATATTCTCTTTTTATGATAGCGAGATATTAAATGCCCATCACGATTGATAGGTTTTAAATTATGAAAACGACATTATATAGTTGCTAAAGATATAAATGTGATTATAATTCTAACTAATAAAGCGTAATTCATATAAAAGTCGTCTTTGCTCAACACAATATATGACCATAATTGTCTTATTTATTGTTATGTTTTTCTTTTAACTTATTGTACATAATATTTTTCATATTTATAAATAGATTTATAAATTATAAATATATTTCTTTACTTTTTCAAATACATATTCGTATGAATTTTATTCTTTATTGAACTTTGTAAAATTATATGTTCCTATTTTCTTTTATCGATTATTATACACGAGTACATGACATGATTCTACTTTGATAACCTTTTGAAAAAGTGTCGTCTCTCCATTTTCAGTTGCCTAATTGAAAATATAAATTAGAAATAAAATTAATAAAAATGTATATTTGAAAAGATAGGTGATGTTTTCTTAATAAATTTAGAGATTAATGTTCAAATTAGTACAACAACTTTTTGTGAGAATAAGAGAATCAATATGAATGCGCCACGTGTCACTAAACCCTCTTTCTCCTACGTTTTTAAAAATTAAATATCTCTCAAACAGTGAGTCGGAAAATCACAAAAATTGCACCATAAAAATCAACATTTTATTCTTTTCGATTAGAGATGTGACAATATATACTTTCGACGAACTCTTTTTTTCGTTTTTCGGTGGGTTTTGAAAACAACTAACACATGTGTTAACAGCGAGTAACACATGTGTTAACAGCGAGTAACACATGTTTTACCAGCTAGTAACACATATAATACCAGCTAGTAACACATGTGTTACTAATTTTGTACAACCCAAAAAAAAATCATCGAAAGTATACCTTGTGAGATGGCAAATCGAAGAGAAAAAAATGCTGATTTTTATGGTGTAATTTTTATAATTTTTCGACTTATCATTTGTGAGATATTTGATTTTAAAAAATATGAGGAAAATGAGTTTTATGACACATGTCACATATTTATTGGTTCTTTAATTCTCACCAAATTTTCCATTTTCATTTGAACCTCACTCTACATTTAGAATAGAAAATACTTAAAGAAAGAGGTAACTAAAAAAGAAGATGATGAACTAAGTGGAGAAGTTTAGGGACAAAGACATTAACTATTAGGGTTTATTGTTTGAAAGTGTATTGAACTTTACATGTTTTACTTTTATATGTGACAAACTTTGAAAACTTCTATTGTATGTATGGAACTTAAAAATTTCATGTAATATGCCAAAAAAGGAAAGTGTACATATAATAGACGAGATTTCAAGTTCAATACATATAATAAACCAAATGAAAGTACACTTCATACAATAATAAAAGAGTCAAAGTATAATACATTTTGAAACAATAAACCGTAACTATTAGTTGTACCCTTGAGTATCTCATGAAATTCTAAAATCAATCTTCTATGATAAAATGGTGATAACTTCTTTATATTATCATGATAAAATGAAGAAATAGTCCACTAAGAGCATACGGTATGCATCTAGCTGGCATCGCCGTTCAAGGGTACGAATGCAGAACTCCATTGACGTTCCCAACTTTTTTCCACACCACGGAATCTTCACTTTCAACATTCTCCAGAACACTGTCCAGAACATTGTTTACCACACCCTGTGCTCTAATTGAATATAAGTAGTAATTATCGTTGATGATAATCTTTGTCTTTTTAATTATAACTAGATAAAAGACCCGCGACAACGCGGGTTAACACATTTAATTTTATAAAAATTAATTTTTAAGATAAAAAGTTATTTATTTGTTGTGTTAAATGTATGATACAATGCTTAAATATTTACTCCACGTAAAGCTCAACTAAGACCTCTTGTCACCAACCACTCACACAAAAACCATGTATGTGTTATGAACAAAAGGACTTGTGATAATGACAACATCTATCAAATGGAACTACCTTCTATGCACAAAGCAACAAACTTGCTTGAAAATAACAATTAGCCCACTAAGAATTGTCTACTCTTCATGAAATCGACGATCAATAAGTATAGAATATTAAAGAGGTACACAGCTTCATTGATCGACATACAATACCTTACAAATTATTCTCAGAAAAGCAAGCTTGTGTTGATGCACGAAATTGTTTCAAACAAACCTGTAGCAGCCATACAAACACCACGTATTGCGAAAAAAATTAAACCATTTTATTACATATTCATACATTTCATCATAAAGTTGGTGTTCATCAAATGAACACAGTCTTTATGAAAAACACTTAAACAAATAACACTATGTATCATTTGTTGTGTAAGCCTTATACAAACTAAACATATACATTCAGTTAGTTAATGCCTTCAAATATAAAATCGATAAACCTAAAGAGGATAAACTTATCATATCTATGACATTTCATCAAACATGTTGTGCGCTTTAAAAAGAACATCAAAATTGCAATACAAAGATGAAGATGCATCATTTGGATAATAAACAGATAACTTTAAAATAAGATATCGGTAATCAGCTTAACAATACGAAAATCAAACTAAAAAAACTCACTAATACTAAGAAGAAGTTTAATGAACATGCATACATAATAATAAAATTAAACCATCTGCAAAAACAAAAAATATTTCAAAGGCAAAAAGAAAAGATAATTGATACTTGAAATAGCATATACCCAATAAAAGTGCGTATATCTAAGTAGTAAATCATCAAAAAAGTAGCAAACCTTTTCTTCCAAACACGAAGTTGAAGGTAGCACTTGTAGCAAAATAATCTGTTGGATCGGCCCTTAATACATAATAAAATCTTAAATTGAACAAACCCCCATTATCTATAAACAAAAATTAAGAGAGGTATTGACAGAGAATTTACGTCACGAACTCGAAACATTCATTCATAAAAAGTAGGGTTTGAGAGAATTCAGAGAAAACATGTTTGAGCAAATACGAAGATGTCGTGCGTGATTCAAGCTTTTGATATTATCTAATTTTAATAATGATTAAATTAAATATTTATATTATATATATTGTTAGCCGGTTACTTATTTAATTAATTAACATTTTATGTTTTTGATATTATCTAATCTTATTAATGATTGAATTAAATATTTATTATATATATATTATATCATTATTATTATTAGCCGGTTAATTTTATAAATTATTAATAAACTAGCACAATACCCGTGCAATGCGACGGTGAAAGTGGTGTCGATGGATGAAGGTGCGAGTGATTATTTTGGGATGTCTCATTATAAGTGTCCACTTTTATATTTAACCGATCAAAAAAGACTTTAGTTGGTAGATTTAATATTTGATAGATGAAAAGTGTAGTTAGTGGAGAATAAGTAGTAATTAAAAATAATATATAATGGGATAGGGGTATTAATGAAATTGTTGTGAATGAGTTGAGGGTGATTTATGTATTTACTTGTTTTGAGTAAAAAGTAGAATGTGGAAATGTATTATATATAGCTAAAATTAGTGCTAGGGGTATTTTGGGGTTTTCCGATATCCCTTTTAATAAGTTTTTAAGGAAGAATAGGAAATGAATTATAAGGGGTATAGATTAATAATTAACATTTATTTATTATTATAGTATATGGGATTTAGAGGAGGTAAGTGTAACTATCAAGATTAAAATAGGGGTTAAGTGTAACTATTATCAAAATAATTTACACCGTTGGATCGAAAAACCAATTAAGGGTCGGGATTGCCCCAAATTATTTTGCTTTAAGTATATGTTATGTTATGTTATATATGTTATAGATAGATAGATAGATAATTATGATCACTTGATATGGATTCGGAAGAAGACAACGACATAGATGATTCCTTTGAAATTTGAGATTAATTAGTTATTTGTGTTTGTAAGTACGTGCACGTATTTAGATCTTTTCACATAAAACTATGAATGGATGTTTTTATTAATCTGTATGACGTTTTAGGCCATGATATAATTTTTTTTTTTTTTTTTTTTTTTTGTTTTTTTTTTTTGTTTTTCCTTTCAAAAATTAAAAATTTATTTAACACTAACCTATGAACCTATAATAAAAATCTACACTCGGCACTATCTGTATGAAGTTTGATTTTAGAAAATCATATAGAAAATTATATGATTTTGTCGCATATTTCGTATTTGGTACCATATCAGATTATATGTCGAGTATTAAAAGGTTTTAATAGGGTTTATGGTACGGATAACTAACGTACTATCCTTTTTGTTTCGAGATTATCAACATTCCTTTGTAACACTAAGATTAACAACATACTTGTTAGTTATGTGTTGAGGTTACCAAACTGTATGTTGGCGATCTCGGGACAAAAAACAACAAAAAAGATAATATAAACCCATTTTAATATGATCTTTTAACATCTCAATCGGATATAACGATCCTGATCTTGTGAAAATCGATTTTAAGTACGGATCTAGATTCTTGATGATGATGTAACTTGTAAAATCTTTTATCTTTTATTTTTTTATAACTAAAGGAGGAGACCTTCGATTATTTGCCAGCTAATAACCAATGCCAAATCACACTAATCCTATGTGTCATTAAACCAAACCAA
Source organism: Helichrysum umbraculigerum (assembly GCA_949592205.1). NCBI lineage: Eukaryota > Viridiplantae > Streptophyta > Magnoliopsida > Asterales > Asteraceae > Helichrysum > Helichrysum umbraculigerum. The sequence continues at coordinate 292,791,986 of CATIUR010000001.1, forward strand.
ATTAGTGTCACGTAATTAGCCATGTAATTAGCTTGATATGGACAAGGAATTTTTCTTGTGATTTATAATATCAACTTACCAAATATGAAATAGGAATAAATAATTAATTATATTAACTTAGATATAAAAAAAAGCCAAAAAGGTATTAACTCATTTTTTTCCACCCTCTCACCTTTATAAGTTATATAATTGGCTCCATAGATTCACACGCACCTTCACAATCTTTCGCATTGTTAAGCTCATACATATATATGTTAATTGTTATATTTGGTTCTTATAATGAATTTATCTTATTATTTTCACTGCTTGCTTTTAATTGTGTTTATTTTAGTTGTGAATTTCTTTGGAGCTGATATGATTTAGTTATTCAATCACATTTTCACGCTCTTTAGTCTCTTTACATACAATACATTGTGCTTTTACCTTACAAAAGTAATGATTGGAATTTTGAATTCTTTATAAGTTGTTACAGTTAAGACTCGGTACTCTACAATACAAAGTATTAGTAGTCCATATTAGTTAATCACATTTGTCAAGGAAAATGATATAGCATACTCATTACTACAGATTATTGAAATATTATTCACTATTAACGGTTGACCAAGAAATATAATTGAGTATATTATTTAAGTTATCGGTTGAATGAAGCAATCAATGGAAATATAATACGGTCTCACGAAGTGATCAAAATATAATCTAAAATTCTTGCTTCAACTTTAAAGAAAATTGTACTGAAGGTGTGTTTATTTAAGAGAGTCGGTTTTTAGATAAACGGCCTTTATTAGCCTATGAAATTTGGTACTCCTTATTTTTTACCTACTTACAATCCAATCTTTGTTTTAATACAATTGTTTTAAAAATTCAAAGAATACGAACTTGTGGTGATTGGTTGGCTCAATCTGATCCGATTGATTTGAACCCGTGTTAAAAGTTTACTCGTACTGACTTGAATATTTGATGTTTTACCCAATGTTTTGAAAACCGGTTAGACCGGTCCGGTCGAACCGGTCGGTCCGGGATTTTAGGGATTTCCGGCCGGTTGAAAATCGATTTTGGGCTTAGTTTGACCAGCCAACGAACCGGCGATTTTTCCGGTTTTTTCTTGTTGAACGGTCAACGAACCTGACCGGTTTTTGAATATATATATATATATATATATATATATTTAAATCACTTTTTGACCGGTTTTGGGCCAGCGGTCCGACCGGTTGGAGCGGAACCGGACCCCTACTTAATTTGACTTTTTGAGCATGGTTCTCGATAACAGTTTTTGAAAAAAAGGTCGAAGCCTTCGATCTTATTTATCACGGTAATCACTCCTTAAAATTAAGATAATTCTAAACAAAATATCAATCCATGAATTACAATAATAATTACAACTTCAATATGACAATAAAAGATAAACATACAAACTTTATAGAAATAACAATCGAATATCTCTAATTACGTAGTTAAAATGATGTGAAAGAATTTATTTGTATTGATTACATATGATTAACTACTTTCCAAAGTATTTTGCTCGTGTATAATTTTTCAATAAAATTTTCATTTTGATTTTGGTTTTCTTTTTAATCAATTAACAGTTCATGTAATCCATACAACAAGCTTCACATTCCTGTAATCATCTCCCACACATGAATACAATCATCCATCTCCTAAAAACCTGCACATCCGCCGCTCACATCCACCAAATCCAAACTCAACTCATAATCAACCACCGCCACATTTACCTCAACACCACCGTAGCCCACCACTTCATCACCGCCTGCCGATCACTCTCCGTCATAAACTCAGCTTACCTTCTTTACACTCGCCACCTTCACTTAAAACCCCATGTTTTCGTATGCAACACCCTCATTAAATCTTTACCTCCTCATACATCAATTTCTTTTTACACCCACATGATTCGTACATCCATTGCTCCCAATAATTACACTTTTCCTATTGTTCTTAAATCCCTCTCAGACCTTAAAGATTTCAAATGTGGGCAAGCGGTTCATACACATGTCGTGAAACTAGGTCATGTGGATGATATTTATGTTAACAATTCGTTGTTGAATGTGTATGCTTCGTGTGGGGAAATGGGGTTGTGCCGCCAGGTGTTCGATGAAATGTCTCAAAGAGATGTTGTGTCGTGGACGGTTATGATAACTGGGTATAAACAATATGGGAAGTTTAGTGATGCGTTGTTGATGTTTGAACAAATGCAGTATGCGGGTGTGGTACCGAATCATGTGACAATGGTTAACGCTTTATCGACGTGTGCGAGTTGTGGTGATGTTAATATGGGTGTTTGGATTCATGAGTTTATAAAATGGAACGCGTGGGAGCTTGATGTGATATTGGGTACTGCGTTAGTTGATATGTATGGAAAATGCGGTAGGGTTGATGACGCTTTAAAAGTTTTTGTTAGTTTGGAAGAGAAGAATGTTTACACATGGAATTCTTTGATTAAGGGTATAGCAACAGCGAATAATATTGACAGTGCATTGTGGTGGTTTGCAGAAATGGAGCGAGAAAAGGATATTAAGCCTAATGAAGTTACTTTAGTTGTGGTGTTATCTGCTTGTGCCCATTCTGGATTAGTACAAATAGGTAGTGAAATATTTACTTCATTAATTAATGGGAAATACGGGTTTTTACCAAATGCAAAACATTACGCTTGTTTTGTTGACCTTCTAACACGTTCGGGGAGGTTAAAAGATGCTATGGAAGTAATAAAGGGGATGCCTTTTGAGCCTAGTAAAGTTGTTTGGGGAGCTCTTCTTGCCGGTTGTAGGGCTCATGGGGATTTAGAAATGACTGAAATTGCAGCTTGGAATGTTATTAAACTTTCACCAGACGATCGTGCTTGTTATGACGTGTTGTGTAGCTTGTACACTGATATGGGAAAATGGAGTGAATTGGAAAGAGTTCGGGTGTTGATGAACGTTAGGGGGATTAAGAATGATTTGGGAGTCGCTACGATGGAACCTAAATACATGTTGAGCTATTAGTATTAGATATACACTTTTTGGTTATTTCTTAACACCAATTTGTAATGGTGGTTTTGGATCAGAATACTTCAAGGTGCATTCTAATCGTACTTGTATTGCTATATGTGTATATACCATAGTTGTTAGTCTCGTACGATACGCGAGACGTATCGTACGAGTCGTCTCAGAAATTAGTAAAATGAGACATATCATTTTTTGACTCGTATATTATTATGACTCGTAATCTGTCTCGTAAAATTGTACCGTATCGTACGAGACGAGTCAGACTCGTGTATCGTGTGGTTCAAAAAATTACTAATTTGTGGTTCAAAAATTAATAAAGTACAATGCTACATAAGTTATTTTGAAAAAGATTACTAATTTGTGGTTCATAATTACTTTGTGGTGCTTAAATTATAAGTTTATGACTTGAAACTAGCAAAATCATAATATTATAGTAAATGTGCTTATATTATCAAGTAATATTATGTTTTTACATACATATCATAAATTTATATATATAAAAATGACTGATTATGAATCTTACGAAACGAGACACGATTCAAAAATTGAGAAAACGAGACACGGTACGAGTCACGAGTCGATAACTATGGTATATACTATGTCTCATTGGTCGTTATAGTTAAAAACGTGCTAGATATGTTCAAGCAAACAATAGATGAACATGTTTCAGAGAGAACTGGTCCTTTTCTAGAGGATGTTGCTTATGTAGACAAATTCAAAAGTCAAGTTATGCCTCAAATTGAAACCTCCGGTTTCACCAAAACTAGATAAATAGAACATGTAAAAGTCTATTTTTCTTGTTTAAATCTTATTATTATTGTATTATTTTTTGGGAAAATCAAAATTGCAGCCCTAAATGATTGTTGGCTGGTTATGGGGTTTGTACTTACTAGATCAAAGGTTACACCGATTTGTCATGTGTCTATCATGTTTTCCTTGTCTTATAAATGTAGCGTCTAGTTTTCATTATGATCTGGATGATTAGTGTCCTAGCTAGGCTGTAGCAACTTTGATTACCTTAATTCATTTTGTTTATAATTTGAAAAGATCTTACCTATATGCAGTTTTTAGTTAAGATTTACTGTCAAAGGTTACAGATTGTTTTAGAATCATATATATTCTCAATCACCTGCTTACTGAATTGTTTGTATAACAAATTTATCTATGATTTAGTATGCAGTTTTCACTTTGTTGAAATTACACTACACCTCTTGGTTTCGTTTTGTTTCTAAAACTTGAACAATCGTTGGTGCATTTGAAGAACCAACATTTTCGGAAGTTGAAGAACATTGAGTTGCCATTTGAGATTATGAAATTTTGTATACGTTTTTAGTGTTTCAAGAGTGTTTTGAAAGTGTTTGAGTGTTGTGACTAAACCAAACTCAACATATCTATTTATACTAAGTTTGGGATGACAAAATGGTAAAAAAAAAAAAAAAAGGGGGGGGTTGGAAACGGCTAGATCCCGTTTTTCTAACGGCTAGCTAAATAATCGATTATTAAACGGTTTCCCAAACCGGTTTGGAAAAAACCGTTTACAACCCGATTTTTAACGGTAACCTCATAACCGGTTACTAACCGCCGGTTTTTCAATAACCGGTTTCGGTTATTGAAAAAAACCGGTAAGGATCGGTTACATTTTCGGTTTTTTTTCGGTTTCGGTTTTTTTGAACACGACTATCATGATATGATACGAAGACAAGATGTATATTTGGCGGTCTACTGTACAAATCCGTTTATTAGACCCAATTTCAAGGCCCAGTGAAACTGCTGGACTATTCTTGCTAAAGCATGAGCAAGGCAAGGCCCTATGTGTGCTGGACGCCTGGACCATCCAAAATTTCCAACACAGGGTTTAGTAACACAAAAACAAATTGAACTTTTTGTAACACCAAAACATGGCTGGCTTTAATTATGGTCAATTGCAATATTATAATCTTGTCTGTGGTCAAATACTAAGATATTGATCTTGTCTATTTTTTATTTTTTTTAGAAACAGCATACATAACATTAGAAATAAAAATACAAAGTTCAGAAACACCACCATAACAAGACGAAACAAAGAATGACAGCCAACTATATTACAAGATGTAATATAGCCACGGACTAACAGCAACCACCAATACAGGTACACAATTACAACAAAATGACCCACCTACATGAAACTAGCACTATTAAAATACACATAGAAAAGACCAACAATCTAAAAACGAAACCGGGACAGCAACCAAAACTACACAGATTCAATATTTAATTGAAACCGCCATCAACATTCTTCCAATTAGCCCACGAGATCTTCACAGATTTCTCTCTAGTAGAATACCAACCAAAAGATCTTACTTGAACCTCCTTGAATAAATCTGGGACCGACTCAGATGCGACTTAAACACCTTGCCATTACGATGAATCCAAATTAAGTATAATGTAGACCAAATAACGCTTCTCCAAGCTTCTTTTTTCTTAGCCGAAAACAACTCATACCCTTCATGAATAACTAAATCCTAAAAACCTCTAAACTCCACATGACCCAAACCCCACCATTGACAAATCTTATCCCATAAAACCTTCACCAAGGGGCAAAACAGAAAGCAATGATCCAACGACTCTACTACCTCCATACAACAAGGACAAAGAGAACTATGAAGGTCAACCCCCATTTTGTCAAGAACCTCCCTAACGGGAATTCTACCATTTCTAAACCTCCAAATAAAAATACAAATCTTTTTAGGAACAAGCTTACACCATAAAGTTTCAACCCTCCTCTTACTATTAATCAACACTTTTTTGTCCACTAATTTTCGTAAGTCACTACCTGAAAACTTACCATCACCTCTCAATGACCAAATCCACTTAGATAAGTGCTTACCTATGCTTTGTCTATGCTTTGTCTCTGTTAGATAAGTGCTTACCTTAACCTTGGCACTTTCTCTAATTAAATAAACTTTCAACATATATATTAGCCAGCTTATATATATAATGTAGTGATGATTGATTTATTACCGAGGAGTTCGATGTCACCATCTTCAAACACCGGAATTTGACCAAATGGCTGCATATATACACGTACAATATATATATATATATTTAATATTATACGGAGTATATGTTTACCAAAATAATAATTTAATAATGTAATGGTTGAGACTTGAGATAATGATCACTTTGTTCTAGAAGAGCTTTGGAGCATGTTAGAACGTACGCTTCTTAATTTTGAAAGCATTTGTAACATCCCCAATTTGGGTCTAGTAGTATTTTATAATTTCCAATGTTATTTAATTATTTACTTGGTAAGTATTGGGTTAAAAGTCACTTGAGGTAATTGTGACTGATAAAATATTAAATACTTTATATTGTTAAAGTTGAAAGAAACAATAAAAGTTTTGGAATCGCGAAATGGTTTTAGGTTCTCGACAATAGATAAAAAGGGGAATTTAATTTAATCACTTAAGTGGGTCGGCTAGGGAAGGGGGCCGACTTATTCACCCTTTTCCCCAAATGGTTTCCATCTTTTTCTTCTCACTTCCAAACAAACTCAGTGACTAGCAAACATAGCAAATAAAGAAGTTGAAACAATTAACTTGATGAATTGGAATTGATTTCTCCCATGTCACAGTTCTATCTTGTTCCTTGCATCTTAAATTTAAGGTGTTCTTCTCCTTTCTCTTTTATTTAACATATTAAGTATGATTTTGATCCAAGTTAGTGGAGTAATGATATAGATGTTATATAGCAATTGTTGTTGTTAATAATTGCTAAATATTGAATGATAAGTCTGGAATTATGATTAATAGAGTATTAATTCGTATTTGAGTCCTTGTCTGCTGCTACGAGTTGCTGCTGCTTCTGGTTATTACCTGCGCAGCTGCTGCTGCTCGAAATCGGACCAAAAAGAGGAAGAGGCCAGCGGTCTCTTGATGCTAGCCGATTTGGTCCTTTTGTTTGGCTAAACCACAACATGAACTAGTTAAATGTTTGGTCTCGTATGATCATATAAATATACATAGGTAATGTCCCTTGTTGTTAAACAGAACCATAAGCTGAAATTGATAAGTAAAATGATGCTTGATTAATTGATTCGTGTTGTGTTTTTGGTCTTTACTGCTGCTGCGTTTGGTATGCTATTAGCAGCGCTGCTGCTGCTGCTGCTGTTTGAGACCATGAGGCCGGCGGCCTCTTGGGCCAAGCCGGCGACTTGGTACTTGTTCGATGTGTTTTGAGTCGTGAACCTTGATCCTTCCATATGTATTGTATTATTTATAAGTAATAATAAATGGAGCATGGAAATAGATTAGTGTCATGTTTATGCTACATAAATAGAAAAAGTTAACCTTATGATATATGTTAATATAAGTTGAACATTATAAGATATAATGTTTAACTAATTTTGTTACAAGTAATAATTCTTGATTAGGGACGTATTATTGTATATAAATAATGTTTGGTTCCTAATTTAATTATTGATGTAAGGTTAACAGTTAACTCAAGTGTTACAATTTATGTTATAACATAATAAAGCATGTTAATGTTATAAATGTAATTATAACTTGATTATCATGATTAGTAGCTAATATGAATATAAACGAGTTATATAACCTTGTGAAATGGGTTAACAACTAAGGTTATTAGCAACTTAGATATGACATGATATGATGTCGGTTAGTATTGCATTGACTATTTGTAATGTAATACTTTGGTTTGATAAAATAAATGATATATATTTGCTGCGAGAAACCTTAATATTTGACTTAGAAATTATTATGGTTTGATGCAGTAGGTCTAGATCTTACTGGAGACTTTATATTAATAAGTCATGATAATAACTGGGTTATTAAGATATAATTCGAATGAATTGATTATAACGCAGACTTTTAACCAGGTTATGGTTTAATATGATATGTTATGTGAATATAACATGAAATGATGTTGGCTTGGGTATAAATTGAATACTTATGACATTTTAAGTATTATGCTGATTAAACTCTGAAAAGCTTGATTTATGATATATACTTAGAAATGATACTTATAAATCCAAATAAGTGTTAGAGATAATGAGACATAGTTATAAACATATTATTGTGATGAAAATAATATGTGGTTACCTGAATCATGTCGAATATAAGTTATGTGTTGTTGAGACGAGTTACTAACTTATATTTACATTGTTGTATTCTCAGATTTGGAAGAGGCTCAGTGACATTAGACTACTGAGTGGCGTCTGAGGTATTCGGTGAGTGGAACCTGTAACCCTCAGCATGATTTAGTTGTAACATGTTTGGTTACAACAAGTAACGTATTATTACTGTTTTAATTGTCCTAATGATTGCGGTTGTTAGTAATAATACCGTTGATATATTGATTAACCTGATGTGTGACTTGATGAATATGTGAAGTCGATACTTATTTGGCCTTCGGGCATCAGTATTGAGGTCAACGAGTTAGTTGGGTTTGGCTACTATTGAGGACGACATGAATCTCCTTGTACTCATCGTTAATAGGAGATTAGGTCGTATGAAATTATTACCAAACTATCGGTCTATTCTGTATTGGCCTTACTGATTGACGGTAAGTGTTCTTTGAGAAGGTGATACCTCAAGAACCACCGATCCTCATTGAAATTATGTGACTTTGTATTGAGATGTTATCTCATTGATATTTTGTGTTCACTGTTGGCATCCTCTTCCCCAAGAACCATCGATATATTGTGATTATCATTGTTTATTATAAATTGTTGTAAACAAGGTTGTTGTAGCTAAGTTATACTGTCGATTACGGTTTTGTCTCACTTAGCTTAACGCTAATCCCGTTATTATCCACTTCCTGCAGGTTATGAGTTTGAGTTACTTTGGGATGGGCAGGAAGTCATGGTTGTTAAAAGAATGTCTGACTACGCTCTACTCTGATATGTTTTAGATAATAGAGAAGTTTGAGTTTCATAACACCTCGTTTTAAAGATTTATGTATATTATAATTGTAATAGTATTCTAAAAGAGACATGTATTATATTTTGAAAAAGTTTAAGTGAAATTTTATGTAACGTATTTATGGAATACGTTTCGGACTTGCGCTTCCGAGTTAAATCATTATAATAATGGTTTCTGAAATGAGGGGTGTTATAAGTTGGTATCAGAGCGTAGATTTGGGTGAATTGAGCATTGAAAGTGTTTAAACCCAAATCTTGATTTTGTTGAGTCAAACATTCTTGAATATGGGGTTTAGCGTAGTAAATGAATCGGTTGGTAGGTAGGTACTAACGATTAACGAGTTTCAAGCTTTTGTTGTGATTATAGAGATGGCAGATAACGAGCAACCGACCTTTAACCCTAATGATGCCTCCGGGACTGATTTTCCTACTTCTGACACTCAGAATGATAGACCTGGATATAATGGTACTTCGGTTTTTGCGAGTGAAGAAATAGACAGAAATGATTATTTGAAGCAATTAAAGAATAAAGTATTATTACTTAGAGGATATAAACGACAGACAGAAATTGGAGTATCTCAACAGCCTTCTCAGCCACAACAAACTGTATTTGGTATCTACACATCAGACATCTGCGTCAATGCCATTTTCAGCTTCTGGACCTTTTGATTATCAGATTCCAGGGATTCTGCAGCCTCAGCAAAAACAGGTGTGTTCCTCTAAAGATTTCATGGCTAGTAAACCTTCTAAATATTATGGTAGTTCAAATCCTTTGGTGACTTTGAATTGGTTGAGAGACACTGAAAGAAAGTTTGAGATTTGCTGTTGTAAGGAAAATATGAAAGTTCTCAATGCAGTGTAACTTCTCAAAAGACAGGCTATGGTTTGGTGGGATTTAGTTATTGCAGCCTTGACACCTCAGCAGAAATAATTTATTCGATGATCAGATTTCTATAACAAGGCTTTTAATCTAGCTCGATCTGTGGATAATGAATTGCGAGCTAGGGATGGATCGGGTAAGAGTAAAGAGTTACAACAACCCGAAGTGTTTCATTCGAGAACCAGAGTAAAAGGGAAAGGGCATAGATCAGAAGTGGAAAGTAATATAACTGATCGATCCACTTGGTGCTTTAAATGTAAATCTAGACATACTGGCTCATGTACGGCTCAAACTGCTAGATGTATAACGTGTGGTTTGTTTGGGCATGAAATCAGAGGTTGTGGGTATCCTAGTATTGTTTGTTGGATTGTCAGAAGGAAAGACATCGGGTAGGGGAGTGTCAGGAGGAGGTTAGACATGGATTGGGTTTGGTTGGGGGATCGTCATCTTTTAGCCATAACAGAAAGAACCCTTCTTCAAGAGCTGGTAAAGCTTTTCAGATGGCAGTTGAAGGAACTGTCGATACAGATAACAACACTACAGGTATTACTAATTACTTTTACTGTTGATGTGTTGTTTATTCTGTGATAAGTTGAATGTGAACTTCTTGTGATATTACTTCTCTTACAATAGAGATAGTAATGATAAAATAGTTCTTATATCGTGCTGATAATTAGAACTATTAATTTGATAGAAATTATTTTATTCCTTTTGAATTAATGTCAACCCTTAGTTGAATTGGCCGTGACATTAGAATGGGTAAATTAAGTAATGTAATTATGTGACGTTGCACATGAAATAATGAAACCCTAATCTAAGATAAGTCTTATGTTGAGACTTGATAGAAATGAGAGGATTGATATTTTATGATTGATGATATCATGATTTAGTAGATAATTGAATCTGGGTGCGTAATGCAATTGAGAACTCACTTGAGAAATTGAAAGTGGAACTGTTATGTATTAAATTTCAAATGTGAATTCTGAGTTTGAAAGATTCAATTGAGACAGTTAAATGATATGGATTAAATGAGGAAAGTTACCTATTGTGTTTAAAATCGAGTTGAATTGAAAGGTTTTCAACATTTGTTCTTGAATTCTGAGTTGTTACATAGTGGAATTCATTGTAAATCTACCAAAGATATTGTGATTGTCACACGTTATGGGTTGTTTGGCTGAATTAAGCTATATTATGGATATACGTATGGATTTTGATGAAATTAAATACGATGACTTTGGAATAAGATGTTATTGATTGTTGAAAATAACTTGGAATATTTCTAGACTAGACCTGAGCATGAGATGGATTTGAGACCAATTCTTGGAATTTTGGAAAATGAGTATTGAATATTAAAATTGCCTATGCGAATTTCAAATTCGACAGGTCAAATTTTGAAATATTGATTGTATTCATGGAATTGACCTGTGAACTGTGAATTAAATGAAGTCGATGAAATTGGATACTTATATAAAGTCTGGGTGAGACGACTTGTTTTTAATGATGATTGATTCTGAGTCGTGATGGACTCGAACATGAATTTGATCTGGAATTTTTGCGTTAAATTCCATGCGTGGAATTTGGGTTTGAAAGATTCCACGGGGGAATCTGTTAATTATAAACATGAAATTAAGTTAATAGAAACCTTGGCTGGGTTTGAGTTAACTTGAGTTTGAATTAGTTTAGAAATGAGTTGTCTTAATTATGTGAGATGAGATTTCGGGGACGAAATCTTTTTAAGGGGAGAAGATTTGTAACATCTCCAATTTGGGTCTAGTAGTATTTTATAATTCCCAATGTTATTTAATTATTTACTTGGTAAGTATTGGGTTAAAAGTCACTTGAGGTAATTGTGACTGATAAAATATTAAATACTTTATATTGTTAAAGTTGAAAGAAACAATAAAAGTTTTGGAATCGCAAATTGGTTTTAGGTTCCCGACAATAGATAAAAAGGGGAATTTAATTTAATCACTTAAGTGGGTCGGCTAGGGGAGGGGGCCGACTTATTCACCCTTTTCCCCAAATGGTTTCCATCTTTTTCTTCTCACTTCCAAACAAACTCAGTGACTAGCAAACATAGCAAATAAAGAAGTTGAAACAATTAACTTGATGAATTGGAATTGATTTCTCCCATGTCACAGTTCTATCTTGTTCCTTGCATCTTAAATTTAAGGTGTTCTTCTCCTTTCTCTTTTATTTAACATATTAAGTATGATTTTGATCCAAATTAGTGGAGTAATGATATAGATGTTATATAGCAATTGTTGTTGTTAATAATTGCTAGATATTGAATGATAAGTCTGGAATTATGATTAATAGAGTATTAATTCGTATTTGAGTCCTTGTCTGCTGCTACGAGTTGCTGCTGCTTCTGGTTATTACCTGCGCAGCTGCTGCTGCTCGAAATCGGACCAAAAAGAGGAAGAGGCCAGCGGTCTCTTGATGCTAGCCGATTTGGTCCTTTTGTTTGGCTAAACCACAACATGAACTAGTTAAATGTTTGGTCTCGTATGATCATATAAATATACATAGGTAATGTCCCTTGTTGTTAAACAGAACCACAAGCTGAAATTGATAAGTAAAATGATGCTTGATTAATTGATTCGTGTTGTGTTTTTGGTCTTTACTGCTGCTGCGTTTGGTATGCTATTAGCAGCGCTGCTGCTGCTGCTGCTGTTTGAGACCATGAGGCCGGCGGCCTCTTGGGCCAAGCCGGCGACTTGGTACTTGTTCGATGTGTTTTGAGTCGTGAACCTTGATCCTTCCATATGTATTGTATTATTTATAAGTAATAATAAATGGACCATGGAAATAAATTAGTGTCATGTTTATGCTACATAAATAGAAAAAGTTAACCTTATGATATATGTTAATATAAGTTGAACATTATAAGATATAATGTTTAACTAATTTTGTTACAAGTAATAATTCTTGATTAGGGACATATTATTGTATATAAATAATGTTTGGTTCCTAATTTAATTATTGATGTAAGGTTAACAGTTAACTCAAGTGTTACAATTTATGTTATAACATAATAAAGCATGTTAATGTTATAAATGTAATTATAACTTGATTATCATGATTAGTAGCTAATATGAATATAAACGAGTTATATAACCTTGTGAAATGGGTTAACAACTAAGGTTATTAGCAACTTAGATATGACATGATATGATGTCGGTTATTATTGCATTGACTATTTGTAATGTAATACTTTGGTTTGATAAAATAAATGATATATATTTGCTGCGAGAAACCTTAATATTTGACTTAGAAATTATTATGGTTTGATGCAGTAGGTCTAGATCTTACTGGAGACTTTATATTAATAAGTCGTGATAATAACTGGGTTATTAAGATATAATTCGAATGAATTGATTATAACGCAGACTTTTAACCAGGTTATGGTTTAATATGATATGTTATGTGAATATAACATGAAATGATGTTGGCTTGGGTATAAATTGAATACTTATGACATTTTAAGTATTATGCTGATTAAACTCTGAAAAGCTTGATTTATGATATATACTTAGAAATGATACTTATAAATCCAAATAAGTGTTAGAGATAATGAGACATAGTTATAAACATATTATTGTGATGAAAATAATATGTGGTTACCTGAATCATGTCGAATATAAGTTATGTGTTGTTGAGACGAGTTACTAACTTATATTTACATTGTTGTATTCTCAGATTTGGAAGAGGCTCAGTGACATTAGACTACTGAGTGGCGTCTGAGGTATTCGGTGAGTGGAACCTGTAACCCTCAGCATGATTTAGTTGTAACATGTTTGGTTACAACAAGTAACGTATTATTACTGTTTTAATTGTCCTAATGATTGCGGTTGTTAGTAATAATACCGTTGATATATTGATTAACCTGATGTGTGACTTGATGAATATGTGAAGTCGATACTTATTTGGCCTTCGGGCATCAGTATTGAGGTCAACGAGTTAGTTGGGTTTGGCTACTATTGAGGACGACATGAATCTCCTTGTACTCATCGTTAATAGGAGATTAGGTCGTATGAAATTAGTACCAAACTATCGGTCTATTCTGTATTGGCCTTACAGATTGACGGTAAGTGTTCTTGAGAAGGTGATACCTCAAGAACCACCGATCCTCATTGAAATTATGTGACTTTGTATTGAGATGTTATCTCATTGATATTTTGTGTTAACTGTTGGCATCCTTGGCTGAAGGTTTCCCCAAGAACCATCGATATATTGTGATTATCATTGTTTATTATAAATTGTTGTAAACAAGGTTGTTGTAGCTAAGTTATACTGTCGATTACGGTTTTGTCTCACTTAGCTTAACGCTAATCCCGTTATTATCCACTTCCTGCAGGTTATGAGTTTGAGTTACTTTAGGATGGGCAGGAAGTCATGGTTGTTAAAAGAATGTCTGACTACGCTCTACTCTGATATGTTTTAGATAATAGAGAAGTTTGAGTTTCATAACACCTCGTTTTAAAGATTTATGTATATTATAATTGTAATAGTATTCTAAAAGAGACATGTATTATATTTTGAAAAAGTTTAAGTGAAATTTTATGTAACGTATTTATGGAATACGTTTCGGACTTGCGCTTCCGAGTTAAATCATTATAATAATGGTTTCTGAAATGAGGGGTGTTATAGCATTGCAATTAGATCAACAATTTATTTAAATTTAAACTGTACATAAACCTTTTAGAAAAATTGAACTCACTCCCAAACAATATAATTTGAAAATTATATTATTATCAGGTCGGGTTTGGGTCGACTACTTCTGACCCGTTAACTCGATAACCTGATTGGGTCAACTCGACTCAGCCCGAATTGCCACCCCTAATTGTGTCACTAAAAAAATGTTATTTTCCCACTCTTTAATCTCCACGCTTCTAGAAAGTGTGTAAAACTTTTTGCAAAAGATATGATTTTTCACACCTATATATGTGAAAAAGAAAAGCTCACACTTATAATTGTAGAGAAATTACAGATTGTCAACACTTAAAAGTGTGAAAAAAATTTGTAACACATGATTTTTCCACACAAGAGGAAGTGTGGATAAATACTAAATTGGGTGTTACAAATTGAAGTTCACACATATGAATGTGAATAAGTTTAGATTTCTTCACAATTTTAAGTGTAAACTTTTTTTTGTCACATTTATATGTGTGAAGATTGTGGTGATTTTCACACCTTATTATTGAAGTAACAATTTTCTACACAATTATAAGTGTGAATGTCTTACCATAATTCCACATATTTTTAAAATATATAAAAAGTGAATAAATGATATCTTTGTTGTAGTGTGAATACTTAGTTACTTACACATGTAATCAATCACCATGTGAATAAAGACTTTTATATACGGTTACACCTAGGCTTGTAAACGAACCGAACGAACACGAACAAAGCATGTTTGTGTTCACTCATATAGGTTTTATCGAACAAACGAACGAACACGAACGGATAAGCGAACGGATTTCGTTGTTCATGTTTGTTCTCTAAGAAAATTTGTTTGTTCATGAACGTAAACGAACGTTCACGAACAAATATATAGTTTAATGCATTTGTTCGTTAATACTTTAAACGAACCTCAACGAACACTAACAATACACACACACAAAAACACACACACACACACACACACATATCTAAGTGTAGGTGTGCGGGAGTAGAGGGAAAATGTGAGAGGGAAATCTGGAAGAGAAATGTTAAAGGTAAAAATATCTAAATGTTTAATACTATAGAATTTAGACAAGATTAGAATTAGATATACAAAAAGTATTAATTTAATTAAACTATTAGTTAACAAACGAACATGTTATCGAACGTTCAAAAACGTAAATAAACGAATACGACCTATGTTAATGTTCGTTCATATAATTAATCGGACGTAAATTTTTCTCATGTTCGCTTATATAATGAAACGAACGACCACAAACGAACTTCCCGCTGATCAGTTCTTGAATTGTTCACTTAACGTCCAGTTCGCTTACATGCCTAATTATACCTACAATCAGGGGCGGAGCCAGGAAATTCTAATGGAAGAGGAAATTTTTTTTTATTTTTATCTCTTTTATTGTTTTGTGGGGGCGAAAATTTTAAAATATCATTAATATCTTAAAAATTTTTTTGTATATGATTTAAAAATTCTTGTGGGGGCAACTGCTGTTACGAATCATTTAAAGGTAGCACGTGAGTGACATGAGCCAATATCAAAGTAGGTCACATGTGAGATGCACGTGATCTCAGTAAACACCCCAAGCTGCGTGTGTGAAATGGGTGCCCAAAGTTAGTTACACAATTAGGGATCAATAAATAGCAAACAGTGTTGTCATTCTCATTCTATACTTTTGATTGTAGATCAGTTCTTACTTCATTCTCTTTGTAATCGTTTGATTCGATAATCATTCGACTAGTTGTAACATTGTATTCGGATTCAATTCTAATTCAAGTGAGTCCCTATCTCTGTTAATTGTTGGATTTCATTTCGTATATGTGCGATTTCTAATTCAACTGTATCAGTGGTATCAGAACCCGATTCTGGCAATTGCTAGGTCAAATTCAATCAAAATCATTCAATTGTAGTTCTAATCAATTTCAGTTTCAATTCGGTCCCAAAACAATCTCGATATCCAAAAAGAACACTATTGTTGACGAATTTGAAGAAACTTATCTTTGAAGCGGTTAAATCAAAGATTGAATAATTGATTGCATAAGTGATGAGAAATTTGGCTGCTGTGAGAGGCAATCAACATGTTTTGGTGGATGAAATGCAATAGTTAACCAAAATAAACCAAGTTAATGCTCTAATTAATCAATGTTTTTGTTATGATATGAGCAATATGAGTTGTAGTTTGCGTACTATGAATGGTTTGAGTATTCAGGAAGTAAATTTTAGGGGAAATGTGAATAAAGATATAAGTAGTTATGAGAGTAATAAGAATGCATATAAAGTGTTTGATGAAATGTCAAGCATAAGAAATCTCAAACAAAGTGGCAGCGTTCGAGAATATTATGAGGCATTTAACTCTTTGATTAGTAAGGAAACTGGTTTAAATGAATAGGAAATAGTTAATTTCTTTGTTGGAGGTTTGCAACAAGAATTTGAAAGGAGAGTTACAATTTACAAACCTTGCAATCTTTATGATGCTTATTGTTTGGCTATTATAGAAGAAACTGCTAGCAACTTAGTAAAGAAATGTCCAGTCCACATCTACTAAATACTCAAACGTTAAAAGAAGCGAATGTTGTGGAGAATAAAAGTAAGTTGGTAGTTCTTGATGAATTTTGGAAGGAAGGTGATAAGGGTGTAGAGATGGGACTAATTGATCAATCTTCCCCTATTTTGAGAAAGCCTAAAAAGGAAGAGAAACTTGAAAGAAAATCTGATGAGAATGAATTGCATATACTTGTTGATGGATACAACCATAGTAAAATAAGTGCAATTTCATATAAGGAGGTAGTATTGGTTGAAGAAGCTACAAAAACAGGAGAGTCAGTCATGGGAAATCTTGCATTTGAGAATACTAATTTGGAGTTTACTACTTCCATCGATACAGTTTCAATTAAAGAAGTTATGGATGCAAAACGTCAACTTTCAGGTTTGAGAAAAAGTGCCCATGAATCTATAGACTCTAAGAAATCTTCTTTTGTGATTTTTGGTGATAGAAGATATATAGCGATAATCAAGGAAGTGATCAATTGGGAAGCGTTTGATTTAGATCATAATAGTCATGATCTAAGTAAAAAAATATTAGGAAATGACTGTGAGGTGAAACTGAAAGTTGTAGAGAAACATAATCAAGTTATTGAAATGGGTTGGGTCAAAGAATATGAATGGAACCCAGGCATAAAGTTTTGGTCAGAGGAGAAATTGAGAAGAAGAGAATATGATTTAACTGAATTTGTGGGTTATATCTTTAATTCTTTAGTGATGGTGGTGTCCTTGATTGAAAAGTGGAGGAAAAATAAACGAGCTCTAAATGCAAATGGTAATGATTTGGAAGTCAAGGAAAGGGAGAAGTTTGCTGGGAAGTTAGAATTGTTGCAAAACAGTGAAGATGTGTGTCATAATTTTAGTAAACATGGTCATGTTTCTTCTAATAAATCTTTCATCAAGGACAAGAGAGTTTGGAAACTTTATGATGTGTAACACCCCAAATTTCAGGTTATTATTTTCGTACGCGAAAAATATAAGTATTATGAAGTATTATCATTTAAATGATATAATATGATAGAAAACGTAAATGGTTTCTCAGTTTCAGACCGTAAGAAATTAAATTAGACAATATATATATATATATATATATATATATATATATATATATGTTGTTCTTATCACACAGTGTCTTCTAAAATCATCCAGAACTAAACACAGAGAATACCAAAATCGCAGGAGCTATTCTTCATCCCCAAAATCGTTGATTTCAATCTTTAATTCAAGTTCTAATCCTTAAATCATCACTTCTTCATCATCCTTAATCTTTGTAAGTATTGATTCTTCTATGTTTAATCTAGTTTTTTGGGGTTTTAATGGGTTTGGTAAAATTGGTGAAATCAAATACGAAATTAGGGTTTAAAATTTATAGAATTGTTTTTTATTAGTGTTTTTGAGATTGTTGGTAATCATATTACAACCTAAAAGTGAGGAAATCACTAATTATGTTCTTGAATAAATTCTAGGGTTTAGCAGAATCTTGGTGGTTTGATGTTAATCAACTAAATATGTAACTAGAGATGTTAATATAGTATGAATGATATGTTTAAACAAGAATCTAAGTAAATAAGTAAGGGTTTTGATTATGATTATGATTATGATGATAGAGCAAATGATTATGTTAGTTGATTGACATTTAAATAAAGCTTAATCAAAGTGGGGGAGAAACCATATTGGTTATTAGTTTAAATTGATGAATTATAGAGGTTAAATGAGTTGCTATGTGTTATATGTTTAGGTGTTAAAGAGTTGGAAGTACCATCAATTGTCATATATTATAATTCAACAATCAAAGGCTAAGGTGAGTATTATATGGATTGATCAAGTAATGGTTATATGTGTTTTCGGATTGCTTCCGAGCAAGAGGATCATACAATCATGTGTAAGTTAATTGTAATTTATATGTTTTAACTTGAGAATCATTATGGTTAAGTTATATGAATGATTGTGTATGTTACCGGATTGCTTCCGAGCAAGAGGTTTGCACAATCAAGTGGAAGTTACTTGTTTCTAATGATTTAGTTATGTGGATGGGCAATATTGTAGAGATTAGCTAGCATTGCTAGCATAGACTTGTTTCTTGAGCTTGGTATCTATTTCGATGTGATTTAGTACCTTGCATACTTGTTTCTTATGGCCGCGGATCCACATAGTGTTTAAATCTCTACATATTGTGCCGGTAGTTATTTGTGTAAGATTTTAAGTGGTTTATTGTGTATAATGTTGTGAATTAATTGGTTGATTGCCTATATGCTCACTAAGCATGCGTGCTTATTCTTTCAAGTGTTTAACGTTTTAGGTGATCTTGGGAATAGAGAGGGCAAGGAGATTAAGAAGTGATAGGGTGGATTGCTAGCTAGTAGTGAGTTGCATGCTCCTCTCTTTTAATTATCGTTTTGAATGAAGCTTGTGTAATGCGCCCAAATGATTATGTTTTGAAAGTCAAACAAGATGTTTATGGGTTGGTTTTAATAGTATGTTGACTTTGAAAGTCAACCACGATGTATAGTTGTATGTACATGTTTTGGAAAACGTTGAAGTTAATATGATGTAGATTATCTAGTTTGATAATATGAGTAAAATATAGAAATGTGTCTATTTGATTGGTTAGTCAAAATTGAAGTTGACATGTAGTCAACCATGTTGAAATAGTCAAACATGAGTAGTATCGTGTAGCATTTTTGTTTTATTGTTGATAGATTATTAAATGGGTCAAATGGTGTCAAATTGGGTCAAGGAAACGCTTTTATGCTATGTTCGAATGAGATAGCATTATGGTACTTCTCTATTATGCTTTAGACTTGTCTTAGCATGCTAATTAAGTGTGCAAAGAGTCTTAGTCAGATTTCATGTAGTGTGTGTTTTGACCCGTTAACTAAAAGTGCTTAAAATGGTTAAAATTGGTCATACGTTCAGATTTGGTGTTTTTGGAAAAATTGAAAAGGTGTTAAAAGTGAAAGTTTGATATTGTTATAGTGGACGTGTGTAACAAATTTCAGGTCATAACTTGTAACGAATAAAAAGTTATGCATATTTGAATTTGGTTGAAAATTTAAGTTTTGCATTTTGCTGCTGTCCATCCTTCATACGCGATCCCAATAATCTTCCAGGATCGCGTATCCCTTTGATTTTTGGTTACAATCGAGCTTTGGTCTTGTGTACGCGATCCCACCTAATCCCCAGGATCGCGTATGTATGTGTATTTTGGTTACAGTCAGATTTTAACTATGATACGCGATCCCACTCTATTTCTAGGATCGTGTATGTCTTTGAAAATTGTTCACAGTGGAATGTAAATACTGAAAATGCATAAACTTTAGAGACCACTTTTATTTCACATTTTAGTACTTAAGAAACCTCTTTTTATTTCACAAGTTTGGTTGTTTTGTATTGTATTCAATATCATACACCTTTATAAATTGTTTAGGTCTTTTCTTCATCGACTTATAAATTTAAAGAGTGCAAATGACATAAATACCCTTACATTTGACCAAATAGACCAAAGTAACCTCATCTAACTATAGAAACTACCATCTATAATATTTGTCCATAAATAAACACATTTCCTTTTGATATCGCGTAAAAAGTCACGTTTTTACTACCGATATCTCTCTCATTCTGGAACGATTCTTGGCATATTAATTCAAAAACATTACAAATCAGTAACATTATGCCAAGATGGTTAAAACAAGGTTGCACGAGAAAAATCAAGCAAAACGGATGTAAAACGAAGATTCCACACACGTTTGAAGATTCAAGGCATAAAAACGAGATTTCAAGACTAAAGAGCCCTCCACCAACATCCACTATTTTCTAGATGTTCGTTTTTAAAATTCGAATCCAACAGAAGAAGAATCAACCAAAACGGGTAAAGAATGAAGATTTCGCGCCCGCCGGAAGATCCAAATGATCCGAACGCAATATCTGGAGCTAGGGACCTCATCTCAGGGCCTATCCTATGTCAAAATCTTCGTTTTTGAATTACAAATCCAACAAAAAAAGAATCAACTCAAACGGACGTATAACGAAGAAAACACGCACGAATCGAGAAACGAAGCAACAAACGACGCAACGGGGCGGGGGTGGGCCCACCGCCGCCGGCCACCAGCCCACCGCCGCCGGCTGGCCTCCCACCCCCGCCGGCCACCTGTGTCCCGCCCGGTTTCCGTTTTTGGTAACTTTTGGTACCTGGTGCGCCTACTTTTCGTGTTGTACGGTACCCGGTGCGCCTACTTTTCGTGTTGTACACATCATTTTTGGAAAGCTTTCTAACATGCACCTCATGGTGCTAATGTGAGCCAAAGCTCACCTATAAATAGGTTGCTTAGGTTCATTTGTAAGACACACCTCATATGCACACATTCTAGCATATTTCACTCTTTCTTTCTCACTAGATAATCTTTCGTAGTCTTTTAGTCTTTCTCATTCTAGGAATATTGTAATTAGTCCACGGACTAACGTAGAAGCTAGGGCGAACGCTAGAGATTCGGAGATCAATCTTTGTACGTGTGAAAGAGTTTGTCAATTATAATAATACGCTGCTACGCATTTAATTCCGGGTGATTTCTAAACTTTTATTATACTTGTCTAATTTCATATTTTGAATATGTATTATTGCCTGGTATGTGATTTATTTGTTGCCATGAATTGCGAGTAGTTTATTATTGTGATTGCTGATGATGTAGATAATTATAAGTAAGGATGTCATTACACAATCAATGCACGATAATCGTAAAATGATATAACGGCCCCTATTCAACTGTTTATTTGGTATAGTGCTGGAAATGCTTCATGCAAAGTACAAACGTACGGAAGCCGATAAACGACCGAAGGTAGTTATATCATTGGAATCAGCTCTGGTTCAAAAGTTGGAACTCCGAAAGGATAATACAACTACGCAACTAACTGGTGCATCCTACGAGAATCAATGCATTATAAAATAATGTTCGTAAAACACGTTCAGATAAAATAGGAGATAATAACCTTTGTACTGTTAAGACTTTATGAATTTAAGTTTAATTTATGGAGCACCCTTTCCAGTTATCCACGTGACTGCAACCTAGTAATTAGGACCTGATCAACCTTAATTATGGTAAGTAGTTATCTGTGCCCATGACATGCAATAAGTAAGACACAATGAAATCACTCGTTGTATATATTAGGTTTACATTTCTGCACTGCTTTACATTTAATTAGTTAGAGTGTCGTTTTTACCGTCAATTACTCTTGACCGCGTGTTGGATATAAGAAGCAGTGGAAATCCCATGTAAAGTACACTGTCTATTATTGAAAGGCATGGTCCTCATATGAAACACGTTTTATCAAACTGCGGATAATCTGGAGATGTATAACTGTTTGAAAAGGAGAACTTAAGTCATAAGTCGAAGTAATTAGAACTTAACCAAACAAAGACGAGACTTAGGAATAGAACAAAGTCCTAGTTACCTAGAGTTCATCAAAACACTAAGTCTTACATAATCGGCGGTCCAAACATACAAAGCTATTAATCTTCGTGCTAATAGAGTAGTAAACTACCTTAGGAGTTAAGAACGGTCGGACCTATGAGACGATACGCTACTGATTCATGCACCTCGGTATAAAACCAAAATAGGTTGTTCATCTTTCAACTAGATGAGTATTGGAAGTTTGCGTATTGCTCCGATCAGAATCATGATAACCTAGTTCCAAGTGACACGCCAATGGGAAACTGAGTTGGTAGGGTTCTAGAGTTTACACCTAGTAGTTTAATTGCCATATTACGTATCAACCCTATTTGTTCTGTCATCCTGAAATGTTAATTATCGAAATCTCAGCAATCACGTCTTTATCTTTATCTGTTTTTCCTGCACTTTATTTTCCCGCAATTTACTTTCCTGCATTTTAATTATCTGTCTTTAAACCCCAAACCTACCTACTTTGTTCCATCCTAAATACTTCCCTACCGAAAGTGTCAACTTTAATCACCCACACGTTTGGATTCATAGAACGATTTTAGGTCGTACTTACCGCTTACTAACCAGAGTAGGTAGTACGTATAATTTAAGCCCCGCAAAATATAAATTTAAAACCCCTGCTGCGCTTGCATCATCATTTGAAAAACAACGACACGGTGTGAGCACAACAAGTTTTTGGCGCCGCTGCCGGGGAATCTCAAACGTAGATTCAAGCCACCTTAAGTAGTAGTATTTAGGAGATCCTTCCGATTGATTCCTTCTTAGAAATCTCTCGAAAGTTACTTTAAGCAGTTTTAATTTGATTTGCTGTTAATTTAGTGTTAATTAGGATAATATTAGTTTGAACATGACATCTAAAAAACCCACTTCTATTAGTACTTCAAAGGATGAATTATATGCTTCCCTAGAAGAATTTAGGATCCCACATTCCATTCCAAACCATTTCCTGGACTTTGATGTCACGGATCAGCTACCTGACCTGGCATCATCTCCAAAAGATCACTCTCCAACTTTGCAAATGCCTAAAGAGTCAAAATCTGTCCACTTCGATTATCTTCCCGAAGAAAATCATGAAGTAAAGCCTCCGAAAACATGTGACTTAATTACCCTCAATCCTGAAACATCGGTATATACCCAAACCATATCCGATTCTCACAATGACGGTATCTTTCCATTCTCTTCATACGAACCTAAATATACCATATACCGAGTGGTGGATAAGGTTCCATCCGTCGAAATAGAACAACCTTGTTTTAAAGAACGCCACCTCGGTGCTTCTTTCGATCCTTCCCGAAGGGCAGACGTCTATAAAGCATTCGTCATACAATTGACTTATGCCAATCTCCCGTTTTCCTTCAACCAACGAGAAACGATTGCTGGATTAGAAAAACAAGTAAACCTTCTTCTTCGCCTGTCAAATCAAGAATGCAAAGGCCACTCCACAAATTTCGAGGACCAAGAACTGAAGTTTGTAGAAGACCTAGATCTTCTCTTCAAATCACTTGCCGACATGGATTACCTTCCAATATCTATGATATTAATCAATCACAATATCGCCACAATGATCAACAAACTTGAGTCCTGGATAGAACAAAACCCGATGATTCCTATTACCTTTCTTGGTAAAATTCCATTCTTTGTTGACCCCGCTTCTTACCTAATCTCAAAATTGCGAGAAGTTTTCCCTAATTCCACAAAGGAAAGAATCGACACAAGCTTCTTTGAAAAAAGAAAAGGCCTTCACGTCAAGCTTGTTCAAATCTTCACCTTCACCAAATACCCCTTCACTTCCACTCAAAAAGCCGGAATCAGTGAACTCGGTAAGCTAGTTAAACTTACAACCGGAGAACCTGATTCGCCAGAGGAGAATGCGTTTATGGGAGCTGTGAGTAAACTCACTCACAATCTGAACTACAAAAACAAAGGAGAACGCGACGGTCTATCAAATCCCAAGAAGATAAGGAAGGCGTATAATAAGTTGATTGATGATCTTGTCAATTTACGGTATGAGGAACGAGAGATCCTAGGAAGTTTAGAGGATCGTCATTTTCTAGTTTACAATGTCATCTGGGAGCTATCAAAATGTTTTGTACCGAAAAACGTTCAATTAAGGGAGCAAATCTCGACCCTTTCCCTATGGAGGGATCAGAACGAATCTTAAAACAGTTCCTTCCGAAAACGGTCAAGGCTCGCGACTTTAAATGAGCGTATTTTAATACATATATATATAATAATTTTTTTTGAAAGTTTCCCTTAACAGAAAACGTTTTTGAATTATTGTCTGAAGACACGCACGTCTAAAAGAAAGTACACCTTTTAAAGCATTTTGCCTAAATAGTTGTACATTCTATAGACCCGCGTCAGACAAAGATTTTTAAAACACCAAAAAAATAGCACGAGTTTAATGTTTAAAGTTGACTTTGATTGTTCCGCAAAAATTTGCGCGTTTCTTAAAATATTTACGACGTAACAAGAAACTAACAAGCAGCTAGTTACAAGTAATACATTTAAGATTCATCGCCATTATTAGTGGACCTTAGGAATTAACCTAGGACATTAATGCTTAACATTTAATTTGCCTTAGGGACGATATGAGTACCATAGTACTTAGGGTGAGTACATGTACCCTAAAGGACCACTATGAACCTCCTTAACTCCCCATAATTCAAATCACCCAACAAACTTCATCTTCCTTCCCCCCTTGCTCAAAAAAATCGGCCATACCATGAACCCCATGAGATCTCCATCAAAACTCCATCAAATTACATAATCTCTTGTCCTTTCGAGTTCCTTGTTGCATATACTTCGCGGTTGTACTTTCGTTTTTGCATTTCATTCACTAAAAGCAAGGTATGATCACAAAACCCACTTAAAATTTGAAAGAACTTATTTCTTGTAGTTAGCTAAGCTAGTAACTAGGAAATATAGTTTTTCTTGATTAAATGCTTAGGTACTACATGATCCTACCACTTACCCATGCGAATTCCCATATTTGTGACTTTTTCAATAAAAATAACTTTGATCATTTGATTTAGTCTAGAACTTTGCTTGATCAAGTGTTAGTATGCTGAATATCTTGGTGTTTTGCATAATCCCTCTATGTTAGTTGCCCTATGTGTACAAGTTAGGTTTAGCAATTTCGACTTTTGAAAGTCAACAAAAAGTTGACTAGCTTACATGAAAAATATGATAAGTTGAAAATTGCATGATCATGTTGTACTTGTTTTGACTAGTCAAATTAGGCAATAACTAGAGAATCATCACTTTTGAATAAAAAGTCTTGGACCACACCAAATACATGGGCATGATAACTTCTTTTATGCATGACTTAGTTTGCTTATCAAATAGGAAATGCTTAAAATGACTTAGAATGTGCATGCATGAATAGGTTAAAATTATGGCATGCGGACATTTGAAAATATCATTTGAAGAAAGCTTTGACCTAAAAGTCAACTTGAAGTATTGAATTTTTATTTTAGACAAAATGTTTTATTCAAAAACCTTACTTCAACTTGTACTTCCAAAGTCAAACCTTACCAATAATGATGTTATCATTATTCGTGAATTCTCGTCATTTCAAACTTGGTTTGCACCAAACTTTGTAAGTGACAAATACTTCACAATAAGACGATTGCCATTCCATGACTATACTTTTCTAAGTGACGATATTACCTTGACAAATGAGTGACTGTTTGTTGCATGGGAGCATTATATGTTCAATGAAGTCTTTAGATTGTCTAGAAATTAAAGCCCTCACTTCGAAATTCTTTGGAGCGTGCTTTGAATTTCTCTTTCTCAAAGAATCCATTACTTTAAATGTTCTCAGGTACAATGGAACGAAAGAGGAAATTAAACCCAGCACGACCCCTTTCAGGATCTTTAGCCTACATGAGTGCCACGCCAGCCTATGACAAAATGGCACGTATATGGAGAGACAAGAAGTTCGGGCGTCTCAGGCACATTGACTGGAATGTCATGCAAGCCTTAGGATTTAAGGAACAACTCGAAAGCATACTTAGCTACACAGTGAATGGGCAGAAGTTTGAGTCCTTCAAGAGATTATTTAGCATCGATGAGCCAATATATGTGGAGATGGTTACGGAGTTCATGACCACCTTCAGATTTTAGCAGAGAGAGAAAATTGAAGATTGTTCAATCCCGTTCCAGTACCTGGGCAACCCGCATACCTTATCACTTGCCCAGTTCTCGCTCCATCTAGACTTATACACATCAGAGGAGATACAGTCACCTCTGTTCACCACCGGAGCCACCTCTGCTTCTGTCACCACCACTTGCGCTGAGGCATGGAGTCAATGGTCGCTTACACCATACTTCTCGGGTATTAAAGCAACCCGACTCAAGGATCCAGTCCTTCAGATTCTCCACAAGCTTATAGCTTGTTCACTTGATGGGAAACATACTACCAGCGGACGAGTTTCTGGATTTGATGTCGCACTCATGGCAAGCATTCTCGAAAGGAGAAATATACAGGTTGCTTATCTAGTAGCTCAGAGACTCCTACAAGAAAAGGATTTTGTCAAGAAAAGATCATATTTGGGCGCAGTAATTACCCGAATGATCCGAAATATGGGATTACTTCGGACATCCGATGTTGAGAGATTTAAATCAGGGTGGAGCTCTAAGCCACTCGACTACCAGTTTCTTAGGAGTATGGAAATACTCCGTGTCACGAGAGATGGTGCTGTTTACATCAAAGCACGGGCAGCAGATCCTGGCAGTGTTGACACGTTGGTACCTGACCTAGTTCTACCAAAAGAAATAAAGAAGAGGAAACGCCACCAAGGACCTAGTGATTCGGATACAGATGAGGATGACAGTGATGACGAAGATGATGACATCCCACCACCACCACGAGTGGAGCCACCACGTACCAGGGCAAGACCTTCTACTCCTGCCCCAAGACCGCAAGGGCCTACATACATCTACCACTACGGAGCACCTCCAGGCACAGACTACTGGTATTGGTTTATGCAGATGCAAACTAGGATCTATGCAGCATTGAGACAGCAGGCAGCTGGCATGCCCATGACTCCACTACCACACTTATCATGTGGAATGGGCCGAGCACCACCGCACTTATATCCAACTGCAGTTCCTGTTCCCACACCTCGACCACCACCCGGTCGTGAGCATGTCGTACCACCTAGGATCATCATTCCTAGACCTCAGCCACCTCCAGTGCATATCCCATCAGTTGTTGGGTCATTTAGAGCACACACGTCAAGAGGCAGCAGGGCATCTAGAGTATCTGCACGGACTGTCTCAGTTCAGAGTCCCAGGACCCACAGACACACCACTGTTTCAGCTACTGTACCTATACCTATGCAGGTTTCTTCTCATAGGCAGACAGACCTCTTCCATGTGACAACTCTCCAAATTAGGTATTAATTAACAATTAAGCATGTGCATTTTTACGCTAATTTCCTGATTAAGTTTTAACAAAACTTTTTGTCATGATATAAGCCTAGCAAGCCCGGTACTTTTAAACAAAAAGTAATACATAATACGTAAGTATTTAAAAGTTACGTACAAATATATCGGAACGAACCCGACAAAAATAAATAACAAAAGTTTCGTGATACAAAAATAATTAATAATATAATTATTAATTACGAGTATTTACATATCTATAACATGTAGATATAAAGGTCTAAATATACGTTTAACATAAAACGTAATATAAAACGAACAGAAATAATTCTAAAACGCGCATACGACGTCAAATCATAAAAGTACAAATTTTCTCATTCGTTTGGAGGAAGTTAGAACATTACCTCAAAATATGAAATCCTAAATTAACAGAAATTTGGCGCTCAAATAGTTGAAAGCAGTAAAATGTACAAAATTGTACAACTATTTAAAATAATGATAACATCATTATTCTGATTATAAATTACGAACCAGGAGAACACCTACGAAATAAAAATATAAATTGTTCATTTTTATATTGCTAAAATTATACCCGTACTCGAAACTGATGTACCAAAAATGGCCACCAAACCTCAAATAATTGAGGGACCGTTCGCTGTAGATCACCATACTCGTTTGATTTACTTACTCCCTCCTCTTTTCCTCTGTGATCTTTGAGCACACAAACAAAATCATCATCATCTTATTTTCTCTATCTCACTAAGTAACACAAGATCAGAGGCAGCACACAAGCAGCAGGGAACAACAAACCAGGAACAACATCATCATCATCTTCTTCGTTTCATCATTCTCACCATTTTCCACTTTGTAAGGAAACTCTTTAATCTTTAATTTCTTTGCTTCAAATTCGTTTTCTAACATGTTATACATCATAATCTAAACATATATCACATATATTTGAAAGATTTATGGATTGTTCTTGAAAATGGGTTATGAGAACCAAAACTATAAATCTAAAATTAACATGTGTAATCTTGTTAAAATGTGTTACCAAGTTGATAAAATATGATATTTTGATGCTTAAAACGTTTGAGAGTATAATACAAAGAATTTGGAACCAAAATAATCGAGCATCATTATGGCTCTGTTCGAACAGCTTCTGCAAACTGCCCGAATCCGGCGGATTCATGTAGAATCCGGCGGATTCCCCTACGAAACTCGCACACCCCGTAATCGGTTAAACATTTGTGAACGAGTAAAAGACACGCTCGAATCCGGCGGATTCACCTAAATCCGGCGGATTCCCAAAGCTTCACATGAACGTTTTGTGAACACAAAAGAATCCGGCGGATTCAACTAAATCCGGCGGATTCACTTAATTTTGACCCGACCCGGAGGTTTGACCCGAAGATCCGGCAACACCTTCTCTATTAACGAGAATCCGGCGGATTCAAATAGAATCCGGCGGATTCACATACTGGGCTGGGCTCCAGGCTGGGCCGGTGGTCTTTTGGGCCAAAGTAATGGGTTAAACCAATGATTAAATAAATGGGTTATATAAACGAGTTAACGGGCCAAACGAGTTACATTATTATTAGTGGGCCAACGAATCGGGCCGAGCCCAACAAACTATAAAACACTTGACTTTTATTTTAAAACACAAAACGTTTCCGTTAACGATATTATTTGTGCAAGACGTATACGAGACTTGATAAATTGTTAAATGACACTATAAACCGAGACAAACTATGAATACGGACATTGGACTTATTTAATTCGTACGAACAAACGATATATGACCTATATATATATGAACTTTATGAACTATACAATTTGAATACGATTATATTATCGGGATATTCAAGACTTACTAAACAAACGTAGGGATATTAAAAACAAATGACATTCGTTTTATAAAAACAATATAAGTTTTAAAACAAATAAAACTTGCAACCTTTTTAAAATACGAAACGACGTATTACAATATATATATATATATATATATATATATATATATATATTCGAGAACACACAATATATATAGACACAAACGTATATGTTTTCTTAAGCAAATGGAAACTTATATATATTTTAATATACGAGAACAACGTATTGATTAAATAAATATATACGACACTTAAGGAATATATATTCACAAATATATATATACACACAATAAACTTCACGTTTAACCAACGTATAATCTAATGATATACAACAAGTATATTACTTAAGTATACATTTATAAAACAAATATGTGTACTTACAATGATTTTGGAATAACATACGTACAACTGTAAGCAAAGTATATGTACAAATGAAACAAAACGACCTTCCGTTAAATAGACAATTACATATTGGTTTGTATACTTACAAGTGTACGACTGAGGAATAATAACAATATTTCAACGATGTGTCACTAACAAAGTTAACAACTTATATTGATAAGAAATCAACCGTTTCTTCAAACAAACAAACCGTTAACACAAATTGATTAAACAAATCAAACATACTTATGTTAATACATTTTGTATATAGGTTAACACACCTTGGGCAAATCTGTCAGCTGCTAGCATTCACACCGAGCAAACTACTGTGAGTTCACAGCCCCTACTTTGCAAATGTTTTATGCTTTTAAACATAGGGGTGTAAACATAGAAACTGCATGCCAACACATGCAGCAAATTATATAAATGCTTTATTGCTTTATATAACTGTTTGATATGAAATAACATTTTCACAACTGTTTTGGGAATTAGACACTGTATCCTAGTACGGACCAGACTTGAGATGTGTGCATGAAAGACCTTATGTCATGCAGACTATAACCATTAGCTAGGTGACTCTAGCCACTGAGTATACGAATAGTACTATTGCCGTGACGACCCTCCTGTGGATGGAGCGTATACTTAACTGTCCTTCAGGCAAGAAACATAAGTTTTGGTTGTAGTTTGGTTATAGGGTTAGGTGTTACTTTAACCTGCGAGGTTTAGCTCACCTTTCAGGGGATTATAGTCTAAGCATTCCCACACTTATTATTTAGGATGAACATATCCTACAACTGCTTTATTTCAGTATACGTACTGATTATATTTATATTCTGGTAAACAACCAGACATATGATTTGGGTAACAACCCACATAAAATTATATTTAGGGTAACTATCCCTATCATCTTATAATTTGCAAAACCTGCAAACCTTTATTTATTGAATAACATTTCAATAATTTAAACATAAATGGTTTAACATACCACATATTTATACAAAACCTGTGAATTCACTCAACATATTTGTTGACGACTTTCTTTCTATGTTTTACAGGAAATTAGCCATGTAAGTAAGAATCGCATGCATTCAGGATGGACAACCCTGGACTACTTAGGATGCCATTATTTTGGGACAGCTTTTGAGGATTTCCTCTGTATTACTGCAGACATTGCAGTTATACTCATGAAATCTTATCTTAACATAAGTGTTGTAAAACTTAAATGTTTTAAACTTTATTATTACTGTACGACTTACATAGTCGTACTACTTTTGTAACAACCGTTTAAACTGGCATCCTTAATATATTATGTTCAGTATGATCATATGCTCTGATACAATGAATGCACAATTGATACGTCATCACCCCGTTGTTAAACTGTTTAAACAAGATGCTTCCGCTAAATTATAACTTGCTTCCGCTAAACATTTAAATAAACAAAATTATGGAATTTGGGGGTGTGACAGACTTGGTATCAGAGCCATTGGTTATAGCGAACTAGAAGTCTTTAGGTGACTGAAAACCTTAGAGACCTAGACTATAGCCTTGGCTAGAACATTCATGCATTCATACATACATACGTTTGCATACATCTAACATACGACTGACACGTCACACACAATTTCCATTGTCACAGTATGTCTAGTCAATCCCTTTACCATGTTTATGCTTCGGATGAGGAGCCGACCGAGGCTACTTTTGAGGGTCCCGCGATCACTGTAGGGGATGAGTCATCTGTTCATTTGAGAGACATGTCAGATGACACTAGTGACGCTTACATCGCGCCACCACCGACAGCACATGAGGTTACCCCTATCACTACAGGTATTCACCATCAGGCCGGTGAGACTTCTCGCAGGCCTGTATCTAGGAGGACACCGAGGATGTGTGTCCGAGATCTTCCTATTGGTCCGTTAGCATCGGCGGACGAGTCTATTGAGTCTCCACAGAGGGCACCCAGGTTTGCTCATCTAGAGTGGATGACTCCTATGTTGAGGCACTGGAGGTCATTAGAGGGTTTTCCCTCCACATTTGAGACAGGAGAGTCCTCACGACCCCCAGCACCACTGCCTACCACTGGAGAGCCGATAGAGCAGACTCTCCCTACATTAGTTGCTGTTATGCGTACATTGTTCTGTATTACCTCTAGCAGGAGTTCTCACCTTGGACAGGTACAGGATGAGGTCTCCCGTCTGTATGGGGACATGGCTGGTATACATGAGCATCATCACTTTCTGTTGAACCATGTGTTTACTGCCCAGGAGATAGCAGAGTCCGCACGTGCTCGTGTGAGGACACTTGAGAGACGTGTTAGGATTGCAGGGCTTGTGGTTGGTGCTTGTGTAGTGATGGCTGTGTTGAGAACAGCCGTGGGATCATTTCTACCGTATTTTCGTTAGACCTATGTAGGGCGGGTTGTGCCTACTTAGGATTGTATATATACTATGTATTAGACTTGGAACTTTGGTTCGACGGGTATAGACAGACCTGTCATGTTTTGTATATCATTTGGATCGACGGTGTGTAGACAGACCCGTCATGTTTTGATTTGTCTTTGGATCGATGGATATCTAGGGTAGATCCATCCTGTTTTGTATAAAAACTTATGAACTAACTATGATCAGTTATATGATATGACATATGTATTTGGTTTATTATTATTGTTTATGTTACTGTGCGTCGTGATTGGATTATAGATTGACATTAGAAACTTCATAACTAGGGAAACTGAAATTCGTCTTGATAACCTATAGACATATAATAGAAGGGTTACCACGTAATAATTGTTGAAACCATTTCTTACAACTTTGAAAACCTACTACACTTTGAATTATTGATTCTCATCTTGAATCCCATAAAACATTGATTGCACTTAAACGATGATGAAAAGAAATATGTAATTGGCATTATATAATGACGCCTGGCCAACGTGATTATATTGTACAAAATACATATGGGTGTTTCAAAGTCGTGCAATATACAATGTGAAACCTTATTCTTTCAAATTCTCCATACTATTCATTTGATAGACAATGTGAAATCTTGTTCATCACATTCATTATTTTGGCATTGACTTCTGCATTTTATTCATCGCAGAACTAAACTATGCCGCCAAAACGACGAATTACTAGGAACAGTCAGAAGACAACTGTACCTCCTACATCTGAAACCATTCCACCCCCTAACACTGAGGAAACTACTGAGCAGTTGATAGCTAGACGCATAGCTGAAGGTATTGCCGAGTATGAGGCAAGTCGAAACCGTGAGAATGGGATTCATAACAGTGGATCGACCCCTGTTAATGCTGAGACTGTTGTGAATACTCGCCGAGGGTGTTCATATAAGACATTTCAGGCTTGTAAACCACCTCCCTTCTGTGGCACTGAAGGTGCTATTGGTATTATACACTGGATAGAAAAGATGGATTCTGTGTTGGACATCAGTGATTGTCTACCAGACACTGCAGTGAAATATGTCGCCTGCACACTAGCTGATAAAGCTTTGACTTGGTGGAATAGTCAAGTCCAGTCGATGGGACGACCAGCTGCTTATTCCATGACATGGGAAACATTGAAGCGTATGATGATGGAAGAATTCTGCCCCCGCAGTGAGATGCAGAAAATTGAGACTGAGCTGTGGAACATTGCTATGATTGGTGCTGATATCACTGGTTACACAACTAGGTTCCAAGAACTAGCTCGTCTTGTGCCACATATGGTAACACCTGAGTACAAGCGTATTGAACGCTATGTGTATGGACTGGCACCACAGATCAGGAGTTTGGTTACGTCCTCCAAACCTGACACCTTCAGGAGCGCTGTTACCCTAGCGCAGAGTTTGACTGATGAAGCAGTTAGAATGGGGACGCTGACACAGAAAATTGTGCCGGCCAAGGTTGAGCCGAGCAGTGCTGAAGCTGGTAGTTCTGGAGGTAAGAAGCGTAAATGGAATGACCGCCAGAGTCAATCCAACAAGAAAGGATCTGGAAATCCTAAGTCTTACGCTGCCACCATTGTAGAACCAAAGCCATACTTGGGTAACAAACCTAAGTGTGATAAGTGTAGCAAACACCATGAGGGTGAGTGCTGGTTTTGCGACAGTTGTAAGGGATGGGGTCACAAAACCCAGAACTGTAAGGTAAACCCTACCCCTAAGGGAAACACTGTTCGCCAAAACCAGGGTTGTTTTGAATGTGGCGACACGAGGCATTATCGAAACCGATGCCCTCGACTCAATAATCAAAATAGTAACGCCAACAACGCTCGTAACCGCAACAACAATGGAAACAACCGTGGAAACAACAACAACCGAGCCAACAACAACAACAATCAACCAGCTCGTGGACGCGTGTTCATGTTAGGAGCACCAGAGGCACGTCAGGATCCTAACACAGTCACTGGTACGTTTCTTGTAAACAACCACTTTGCTTCTGTGTTATTTGATTCCGGTGCTGATTTAAGTTTTGTGTCCACTGAGTTTAGACCACTGTTAGAAATCGAATCCCTTAAGCTAGATAACAAATAAACTGTAGAGCTAGCCGATGGTAAGTTGATTGAATCAGGAGAAATGGTACCAGGATGTTCCTTAACATTAGAAGGTCATTCTTTCAAAATAGACTTACTACCGGTAGAGTTAGGGAGCTTCGATATAGTGGTTGGTATGGATTGGTTGTCACTAAACCGCGCGGAAATCATCTGTCATGAGAAGATTGTACGGTTACCTTTACCGTCAGGAGAAATGTTGATGATTCAAGGAGAAAAGAGTAATCGTATGGTGAAAACGATTACATGCATGAAGGCAAATAAGTATCTACGAAAAGGGTACCAAGCATTTTTGGTACATGTTGTGGACAAGAAACCCGAGGAGCGACGCATAGACGACGTGGCCGTAGTACGCGACTACCCAGGAGTATTTCCTGACGAGCTACTAGGGTTATCACCTCCGCGGCAGGTTGAATTTCATATCGACCTAGTGCCGGGAGCTGCACCGATTGCTCGTGCGCCTTATCGTCTAGCTCCATCAGAAATGCAGGAACTGTCTGCACAATTGCAAGAACTGTTAGATTTAGGATTCATCAGACCGAGCTTTTCACCGTGGGGAGCTCCGGTTTTATTCGTCAAAAAGAAGGATGGATCAATGCGGATGTGTATCGATTATCGAGAACTGAACAAAGTGACGATTAAGAACCGATACCCACTGCCACGCATTGATGATTTGTTTGACCAGCTGCAAGGGTCAAGTTATTACTCAAAGATCGACTTGAGATCGGGCTACCATCAACTGAAGGTACGGGATGAAGATATCCCTAAGACTGCGTTTAGGACTCGATATGGTCATTACGAGTTCCTAGTTATGCCATTTGGGCTAACGAATGCGCCAGCAGTATTCATGGATCTAATGAATAGAGTATGTAAACCTTACTTGGATAAGTTCGTCATAGTGTTCATTGACGATATTTTGATATACTCGCGAACAAAGGAAGACCATGAACAACATCTGAGAATGATTCTGGAATTACTGGAGAAAGAGAAGCTTTATGCAAAGTTCTCTAAATGCGAGTTTTGGATGCGTGAGGTTCATTTCCTGGGTCATGTGATTAATAACAAAGGAATTTATGTAGACCCATCCAAAATTGAGGCGATTAAGAATTGGGAAGCCCCAAAAACCCCAACTGAGATACGACAATTCCTTGGGCTAGCCGGTTACTACCGAAGATTCATTGAGAATTTCTCGAAGATAGCTCAACCAATTACCGCCCTAACGCAAAAAGACAAGAAGTTTGATTGGGGCGAGAAGCAAGAGAATGCTTTCCAATTGTTGAAGGAGAAATTGAGCACCGCACCTATCCTGTCCTTACCAGAAGGAGTAGAAAACTTTGTTGTCTACTGTGATGCCTCACATCAAGGATTAGGTTGCGTGTTAATGCAAAACGACAAAGTCATTGCTTATGCGTCTCGTCAATTGAAGATTCACGAGAAGAACTATACGACGCATGACTTAGAGCTAGGAGCAGTCGTTTTTGCACTTAAGATTTGGAGGCACTACCTATACGGTACGAAGTGTACGATCTTTACTGATCACAAAAGTCTCCAACATATATTTGATCAGAAAGAACTCAACATGAGACAAAGACATTGGGTTGAACTGTTGAATGATTACGACTGTGAAATCAAGTACCATCCAGGCAAAGCTAATGTAGTAGCGGATGCCTTGAGTCGTAAGGAACGAGTAAAACCTCGAAGAGTTTGAGCCTTAGGACTGACAATCCACTTGGATCTGATTTCCCAAATTCGTGATGCTCAACAAGCGGCCTTTACTCCAGAACGTATGAAGGACGAATCCCTCAAAGGGATGGAGAAGCAACTGGAGTCTAAGGAAAATGGAGTATTGTACTTCATGAATCGAATTTGGATTCCTTGTGTTGATAAGCTACGTAGCCTAGTATTAGACGAAGCTCATAAGTCCAATTACTCGATACATCCTGGTGCAGATAAGATGTACCACGATCTGAAAGGATTTTACTGGTGGCCTGGCATGAAAAGAGACATTGCCACCTATGTTAGTAGATGTCTGACTTGTGCAAAAGTTAAGACTGAGTACCAAAAGCCGTCTGGACTTTTACAACAACCTGAGTTGCCCAAATGGAAATGGGAACACATCACGATGGATTTCATTACGAAGTTACCGAAAACATCATCTGGGATGGACTCCATATGGGTGATTGTCGACCGACTGACAAAGTCAGCTCACTTTCTTGCCATTAAGGAAACGGATAAGATGGAAAAGCTGTCTAGAATTTACATAAAAGAAGTTGTTTCTAGACATGGAGTTCCATTATCTATCATCTCTGATAGAGATGCACGTTTCACCTCTCGCTTCTGGCAAACACTGCAACAAGCTTTAGGCACTAGACTCGACATGAGTACCGCCTACCATCCACAAACCGATGGTCAAAGCGAGCGAACGATACAAACGCTTGAGGACTTGCTACGAGCTTGCGTGATTGATTTTGGAGGAAATTGGGATGTTCATCTCCCTTTAGCCGAATTCTCATACAACAATAGTTATCATACGAGCATTCAAATGGCACCTTTTGAGGCGTTGTACGGACGCAAGTGCCGATCCCCACTCTGTTGGGCAGAAATGGACGACAGACAATTATCAGGTCCTGAGATAGTCCAAGAGACAACGGACAAGATATCTCAAGTGCTTAATCGATTGAAAACGGCACGAGACCGACAAAAGAGTTATGCAAACAATAGACGAAAACCTTTAGAGTTTCAAGTAGGTGACAGAGTCCTACTCAAAGTATCTCCTTGGAAAGGAGTTGTGCGATTTGGAAAACGCGGTAAATTGAATCCACGTTACATTGGACCTTTTGAGATCCTAGCAAGGATTGGTCCTGTAGCTTATAAGCTTAAACTTCCGCAAGAGCTTAGTAATATTCACGACACGTTTCACGTGAGTAATCTTAAGAAGTGTCTATCCGACGAAGCGTTAATCATACCTCCCGACGAAATTTATGTCGACTCAAAACTCAATTTCGTGGAGGAACCGCTTGAAGTAATGGACACGAAAACACAGAAACTCCGAAACAGTCGGATCAAACTTATCAAGATTCGATGGAACTCGAAAAGAGGCCCAGAGTTCACCTGGGAACGCGAGGATGAAATGCGCAAAAAGTACCCTCACCTATTTGAACCCGTGACCACGACTCACGACACAAATTAAATCTCGGGACGAGATTTCCCTAACGGGGGGAGAATGTGACAACTCTCCAAATTAGGTATTAATTAACAATTAAGCATGTGCATTCTTACGCTAATTTCCTGATTAAGTTTTAACAAAACTTTTTGTCATGATATAAGCCTAGCAAGCCCGGTACTTTTAAACAAAAAGTAATACATAATACGTAAGTATTTAAAAGTTACGTACAAATATATCGGAACGAACCCGACAAAAATAAATAACAAAAGTTTCGTGATACAAAAATAATTAATAATATAATTATTAATTACGAGTATTTACATATCTATAACATGTAGATATAAAGGTCTAAATATACGTTTAACATAAAACGTAATATAAAACGAACAGAAATAATTCTAAAACGCGCATACGACGTCAAATCATAAAAGTACAAATTTTCTCATTCGTTTGGAGGAAGTTAGAACATTACCTCAAAATATGAAATCCTAAATTAACAGAAATTTGGCGCTCAAATAGTTGAACGCAGTAAAATGTACAAAATTGTACAACTATTTAAAATAATGATAACATCATTATTCTGATTATAAATTACGAACCAGGAGAACACCTACGAAATAAAAATATAAATTGTTCATTTTTATATTGCTAAAATTATACCCGTACTCGAAACTGATGTACCAAAAATGGCCACCAAACCTCAAATAATTGAGGGACCGTTCGCTGTAGATCACCATACTCGTTTGATTTACTTACTCCCTCCTCTTTTCCTCTGTGATCTTTGAGCACACAAACAAAATCATCATCATCTTATTTTCTCTATCTCACTAAGTAACACAAGATCAGAGGCAGCACACAAGCAGCAGGGAACAACAAACCAGGAACAACATCATCATCATCTTCTTCGTTTCATCATTCTCACCATTTTCCACTTTGTAAGGAAACTCTTTAATCTTTAATTTCTTTGCTTCAAATTCGTTTTCTAACATGTTATACATCATAATCTAAACATATATCACATATATTTGAAAGATTTATGGATTGTTCTTGAAAATGGGTTATGAGAACCAAAACTATAAATCTAAAATTAACATGTGTAATCTTGTTAAAATGTGTTACCAAGTTGATAAAATATGATATTTTGATGCTTAAAACGTTTGAGAGTATAATACAAAGAATTTGGAACCAAAATAATCGAGCATCATTATGGCTCTGTTCGAACAGCTTCTGCAAACTGCCCGAATCCGGCGGATTCATGTAGAATCCGGCGGATTCCCCTACGAAACTCGCACACCCCGTAATCGGTTAAACATTTGTGAACGAGTAAAAGACACGCTCGAATCCGGCGGATTCACCTAAATCCGGCGGATTCCCAAAGCTTCACATGAACGTTTTGTGAACACAAAAGAATCCGGCGGATTCAACTAAATCCGGCGGATTCACTTAATTTTGACCCGACCCGGCGGTTTGACCCGAAGATCCGGCAACACCTTCTCTATTAACGAGAATCCGGCGGATTCAAATAGAATCCGGCGGATTCACATACTGGGCTGGGCTCCAGGCTGGGCCGGTGGTCTTTTGGGCCAAAGTAATGAGTTAAACCAATGATTAAATAAATGGGTTATATAAACGAGTTAACGGGCCAAACGAGTTACATTATTATTAGTGGGCCAACGAATCGGGCCGAGCCCAACAAACTATAAAACACTTGACTTTTATTTTAAAACACAAAACGTTTCCGTTAACGATATTATTTGTGCAAGACGTATACGAGACTTGATAAATTGTTAAATGACACTATAAACCGAGACAAACTATGAATACGGACATTGGACTTATTTAATTCGTACGAACAAACGATATATGACCTATATATATATGAACTTTATGAA
Source organism: Helichrysum umbraculigerum (assembly GCA_949592205.1). Lineage (NCBI taxonomy): Eukaryota > Viridiplantae > Streptophyta > Magnoliopsida > Asterales > Asteraceae > Helichrysum > Helichrysum umbraculigerum. The sequence continues at coordinate 292,831,717 of CATIUR010000001.1, forward strand.
CTATACAATTTGAATACGATTATATTATCGGGATATTCAAGACTTACTAAACAAACGTAGGGATATTAAAAACAAATGACATTCGTTTTATAAAAACAATATAAGTTTTAAAACAAATAAAACTTGCAACCTTTTTAAAATACGAAACGACGTATTACAATATATATATATATATATATATATATATATATATATATATATATATATATATATATATTCGAGAACACACAATATATATAGACACAAACGTATATGTTTTCTTAAGCAAATGGAAACTTATATATATTTTAATATACGAGAACAACGTATTGATTAAATAAATATATACGACACTTAAGGAATATATATTCACAAATATATATATACACAATAAACTTCACGTTTAACCAACATATAATCTAATGATATACAACAAGTATATTACTTAAGTATACATTTATAAAACAAATATGTGTACTTACAATGATTTTGGAATAACATACGTACAACTGTAAGCAAAGTATATGTACAAATGAAACAAAACGACCTTCCGTTAAATAGACAATTACATATTGGTTTGTATACTTACAAGTGTACGACTGAGGAATAATAACAATATTTCAACGATGTGTCACTAACAAAGTTAACAACTTATATTGATAAGAAATCAACCGTTTCTTCAAAAAACAAACCGTTAACACAAATTGATTAAACAAATCAAACATACTTATGTTAATACATTTTGTATATAGGTTAACACACCTTGGGCAAATCTGTCAGCTGCTAGCATTCACACCGAGCAAACTACTGTGAGTTCACAGCCCCTACTTTGCAAATGTTTTATGCTTTTAAACATAGGGGTGTAAACATAGAAACTGCATGCCAACACATGCAGCAAATTATATAAATGCTTTATTGCTTTATACAACTGTTTGATATGAAATAACATTTTCACAACTGTTTTGGGAATTAGACACTGTATCCTAGTACGGACCAGACTTGAGATGTGTGCATGAAAGACCTTATGTCATTCAGACTATAACCATTAGCTAGGTGACTCTAGCCACTGAGTATACGAATAGTACTATTGCCGTGACGACCCTCCCGTGGATGGAGCGTATACTTAACTGTCCTTCAGGCAAGAAACATAAGTTTTGGTTATGGTTTGGTTATAGGGTTAGGTGTTACTTTAACCTGCGAGGTTTAGCTCACCTTTCAGGGGATTATAGTCTAAGCATTCCCACACTTATTATTTAGGATGAACATATCCTACAACTGCTTTATTTCAGTATACGTACTGATTATATTTATATTCTGGTAAACAACCAGACATATGATTTGGGTAACAACCCACATAAAATTATATTTAGGGTAACTATCCCTATCATCTTATAATTTGTAAAACCTGCAAACCTTTATTTATTGAATAACATAACAATAATTTAAACATAAATGGTTTAACATACCACATATTTATACAAAACCTGTGAATTCACTCAACATATTTGTTGACGACTTTCTTTCTATGTTTTACAGGAAATTAGCCATGTAAGTAAGAATCGCATGCATTCAGGATGGACAACCCTGGACTACTTAGGATGCCATTATTTTGGAACAGCTTTTGAGGATTTCCTCTGTATTACTGCAGACATTGCAGTTATACTCATGAAATCTTATCTTAACATAAGTATTGTAAAACTTAAATGTTTTAAACTTTATTATTACTGTACGACTTACATAGTCGTACTACTTTTGTAACAACCGTTTAAACTGGCATCCTTAATATATTATGTTCAGTATGATCATATGCTCTGATACAATGAATGCACAATTGATACGTCATCACCCCGTTGTTAAACTGTTTAAACAAGATGCTTCCGCTAAATTATAACTTGCTTCAGCTAAACATTTAAATAAACAAAATTATGGAATTTGGGGGTGTGACATTCCAGGACAACGCACACCAAGGGTCAGCCATGTTCCCGTTCGGTAGCTTTGAGATACCATCCGGACCACTTATCGATCAGTTAGTAGACCAAGGAGCTTTTACCCTCGGCATGCCAGACGAAGGAGCTAACCATGATGCATCAAACGAAGGCACCAATGATCAGTATGATGACTCCTCATCAGACGAGACTTCTCCTGGACCAACCACATCTACAGCAGCAGTATGACCATGAGCAGAGCAATGGATTGCTCCTCTTTCTGACTTCTTTCTACTTTCTACCAAAACTCTATTTTTTTTATTGTCTGTATTGATGTACGATTGATGCTTTGACATCACATCTATCTATTTACTATTTTATTATGCTTTCACTTTACTTTTCTTATTAGCAGCTATTATTTAACTGATTGAGTGGATTGTTTGTTGAACCAAACGACTATTTATCGGAGACCAAATCAAAGGAAGCAACGGACCCCACAATGAAGAACACTGAGAGACATAAGCTACAAGTCGCGGACCAGCAAACTTCTAATACACAGCAAACAACGCGCACAGCAAAAGCGGTACACCGTTCCAAAAACCCTTATCCGTTAAAGCTTTGATTATCTCACCCAATATTCCAACACTAAGTGTGGGATACTTCATACCACACAACACTTGTGAAACAATCCAAAGATAAGTAGAATCTCTAAGTGTGGGATACTTCGTCAAGAGGTGCTCAACAAATAGATTCGAACATTAGGGACAATGTTCCTCTAAGTGTGGGATATTCGGTCTACAACCGCAAGTTTTACCTCTTGTCCGTAAGCCAAACAATATTTTCATCAAAAGGCTAAAAATGGAAAAAATTTCAAATTTTCCGGATTCAAAAACATCGTTCTCTGGAAATCCTATCTTTCAAAACTATGAACTATAGCTAGAAACAAGTTTTAACAAAGAAACGAAACTGTTTTAGATTAAGATACGGATGAAAAAGGCAACACATGGCTAGGCACATACTGACCAAAATATTCGATTCGTGAGGATTGAGCCCATAATTAGCATTCATCTTTAATGCTTCACTTTTCATTTCATGTGTGTGTGCCGATGTATGCATTTGAATTAGAACTTGCTCTTGTAATACATTTCAAGATCACATCAATGAGTGCCACACGTGGCATAGGTACAACCTATCTTGATAGCTTCCAAGGAATCCAAAACACCTTTCCACCATCAAACATCCACCCACTCAACACCTACTCTTCACACTCACTAAAGATTTCCTGTCATTTATCTCGAAACTCAAAAGTCTCACAAACCTTCGGAGACACTCCCATATTCCCAAAACCTCTGCAAAGAAAAGCCAACATAACTCAAGATCATTAGAGACCTTCCAGGCCGCAAATACATTATCAAGATCGGCGAAAAGAAATCAAACCAATCACGCCGGTACAATCATAAAAAGGGCCAAGAAAAAGGAAGAATCCAATGAAAGGCTATGTAGTCCTTCCAAAAACCTAAGGAATTTCAAAAGAAAGCTTCAAGAAAATACAAGGAAAAACCATCACACCCCTCGCCACTTACCTTCTTCAAACCAAAAACCCGATTCCTTCCAAGTTATCTCGACAAGTTAGTATCATCCTCAGTGATGGAGATTTGATTCTCGATCAAGCCTATGACGAGAATGCTGCATGACTGGCTATCCGAGTGATTGACACTAGTAAGCAGGAAACCCTGAATACTTTGAGTGACCCACTTGTGAGGATTGCCTAGTCATGATCATCATATAAGTTGCCCGAAGAAGGTATCGAAATTCTAAAAACTCTTAGTTTCCAGTAAAAACTCTTTCATAACCATAGTTTATATTTTCTGAAAATAGTGTTTTCTAACAACTGATGCAATTAGAATCCTTCCAGAAGTTTTTATGAATGAGTTTGCTTGAGGACAAGCAAAGTTCTAAGTGTGGGATACTTGATATCGTGTAAAAAGTCACGTTTTTACTACCGATATCTCTCTCATTCTGGAACGATTCTTGGCATATTAATTCAAAAACATTACAAATCAGTAACATTATGCCAAGATGGTTAAAACAAGGTTGCACGAGAAAAATCAAGCAAAACGGATGTAAAACGAAGATTCCACACACGTTTGAAGATTCAAGGCATAAAAACGAGATTTCAAGACTAAAGAGCCCTCCACCAACATCCACTATTTTCTATATGTTCGTTTTTAAAATTCGAATCCAACAAAAGAAGAATCAACCAAAACGGGTAAAGAATGAACATTTCGCGCCCGCCGGAAGATCCAAATGATCCGAACACAATATCTGGAGCTAGGGAACTCATCTCAGGGCCTATCCTATGTCAAAATCTTCGTTTTTGAATTACGAATCCAACAAAAAAAGAATCAACTCAAACGGACGTATAACAAAGAAAACACGCACGAATCGAGAAACGAAGCAACAAACGATGCAACGGGGCGGGGGTGGGCCCACCGCCGCCGGCCACCAGCCCACCGCCTCCGGATGGCCTCCCACCTCCGTCGGCCACCTGTGTCCCGCCCCGGTTTCCATTTTTGGTAACTTTTGGTACCTGGTGCGCCTACTTTTCGTGTTGTACGGTACCCGGTGCGCCTACTTTTCGTGTTGTACACATCATTTTTGGAAAGCTTTCTAACATGCACCTCATGGTGCTAATGTGAGCCAAAGCTCACCTATAAATAGGTTGCTTAGGTTCATTTGTAAGACACACCTCATATGCACACATTCTAGCATATTTCACTCTTTCTTTCTCACTAGATAATCTTTCGTAGTCTTTTAGTCTTTCTCATTCTAGGAATATTGTAATTAGTCCACGGACTAACGTAGAAGCTAGGGCGAACGCTAGAGATTCGGAGATCAATCTTTGTACGTGTGAAAGAGTTTGTCAATTATAATAATACGCTGCTACGCATTTAATTCCGGGTGATTTCTAAACTTTTATTATACTTGTCTAATTTCATATTTTGAATATGTATTATTGCCTGGTATGTGATTTATTTGTTGCCATGAATTGCGAGTAGTTTATTATTATGATTGCTGATGATGTAGATAATTATAAGTAAGGATGTCATTACACAATCAATACACGATAATCGTAAAATGATATAACGGCCCCTATTCAACTGTTTATTCGGTATAGTGCTGGAAATGCTTCATGCAAAGTACAAACGTACGGAAGCCGATAAACGACCGAAGGTAGTTATATCATTGGAATCAGCTCTGGTTCAAAAGTTGGAACTCCGAAAGGATAATACAACTACGCAACTAACTGGTGCATCCTACGAGAATCAATGCATTATAAAATAATGTTCGTAGAACACGTTCAGATAAAATAGGAGATAATAACCTTTGTACTGTTAAGACTTTATGAATTTAAGTTTAATTTATGGAGTACCCTTTCCAGTTATCCATGTGACTGCAACCTAGTAATTAGGACCTGATCAACCTTAATTATGGTAAGTAGTTATCTGTGCCCATGACATGCAATAAGTAAGACACAATGAAATCACTCGTTGTATATATTAGGTTTACATTTCTGCATTGCTTTACATTTAATTAGTTAGAGTGTCGTTTTCACTGTCAATTACTCTTGACCGCGTGTTGGATATAAGAAGCAGTGGAAATCCCATGTAAAGTACACTGTCTATTATTGAAAGGCATGGTCCTCATATGAAACACGTTTTATCAAACTGCGGATAATCTGGAGATGTATAACTGTTTGAAAAGGAGAACTTAAGTCATAAGTCGAAGTAATTAGAACTTAACCAAACAAAGATGAGACTTAGGAATAGAACAAAGTCCTAGTTACTTAGAGTTCATCAAAACACTAAGTCTTATATAATCGGCGGTCCAAACATACAAAGCTATTAATCTTCGTGCTAATAGAGTAGTAAACTACCTTAGGAGTTAAGAACGGTCGGACCTATGAGACGATACACTACTGATTCATGCACCTCGGTATAAAACCAAAATAGGTTGTTCATCTTTCAACTAGATGAGTATTGGAAGTTTGCGTATTGCTCCGATCAGAATCATGATAACCTAGTTCCAAGTGACACGCCAATGGGAAACTGAGTTGGTAGGGTTCTAGAGTTTACACCTAGTAGTTTAATTGCCATATTACGTATCAACCATATTTGTTCTGTCATCCTGAAATGTTAATTATCAAAATCTCAGCAATCACGTCTTTATCTTTATATGTTTTTCCTGCACTTTATTTTCCCGCAATTTACTTTCCTGCATTTTAATTATCTGTCTTTAAACCCCAAACCTACCTACTTTGTTCCATCCTAAATACTTCCCTACCGAAAGTGTCAACTTTAATCGCCCACACGTTTGGATTCATAGAACGATCTTAGGTCGTACTTATCGCTTACTAACCAGAGTAGGTAGTACGTATAATTTAAGCCCCGCAAAATATAAATTTAAAACCCCTGCTGCGCTCGCATCATCATTTGAAAAACAACGACACGGTGTGAGCACAACACCTTTTCAAAACTACCATTTGATGTTTTTACATATATTATTCCTGCCTACTGAAATGAAGCTAATAATATTGTGCCCTCAAACACTCAAACTCTATCTCGGTTCATGTAATGTTATATCTTACACCTTTATATAGCGAGACTAAACGGAATAATTACCCCGCTGCTTTACACGGGCACCTGCTAGTTAACTTTTACAGGGTTGTGTAGTTTTATATTATTAAAGGGACCTAATTGAATGTATTATAAAAAAAAAAAAAATTTGGGCGTTTTATGATGGTTTGAGAGTTGATATAACTTTTGAGTGGAAACCTGGTTGGCAAACTCGAAAATGGAAGAATATGCAGCAAGGTTTAGGTAATGGTATGAATAGAAAACAAATGTCTGTTGTAGGATATGTTGATTTTGATGCCATATACACACTTTTACGATCAGATGCACAAAATACGATCCTAATTGGAGGTATTTCGACTCATGAACATGGTGTGGGTGAAAGTTTATTTTCAAGAAAACAAGTCGCAAATGAATTAGAGGATGTTATTGGAAAGGTTCATAACAAGTCTAACCTTGAGTTCATAGCTACATGCATGGGTGATGGTCCAAGTTATGATGAAAATGAAGTTGCAAAGAATGATAATATCAGCAAGTATAAGCTCCTAACTCATCCTGTAATACATGCGAAATCTGTGACCACATTACTACTTTGTCAAGAAAAGGTAGAAAGTGAACATAATCAACCTTTAATTAATGTTGGGGTAAGAACAAGTGTGTTGGGTTGTATTAATAAGGACAAGAAGCGACTGAAAAGGAAGGCACTGATGCATTTGTGGCCCAAATGGAAGTCCAAGCTTGTGTGTCTCCATAATATGGGTGCAGCCGGTTACTAAAATGGATACAAACAGAAGTTAATTGTTGATTTTTCTTTGGGCATGTGTTGGTATTCTTAGCATTAGTACAAGTTGCAAGCTTTCAAAAGGATTCTTGAGGACAAGAATCTTTTAAGGGAAATGGTTTGTTACGAATCATTTAAAGGTAGCACGTGAGTGACATGAGCCAATATCAAAGTAGGTCACATGTGAGATGCACGTGATTTAACACCCCATATATATATATATATATATATATATATATATATATATATATATATATATATATATTTTAAACCGGAAGCGTTTGTCCCAAACCCATATTATTCATTCATTTATATAATATATACATCTATGAAAGTTATATTGTCTCAAACATAATACATGAGAATTATACTAAGACATCCTCAAATACATTACACATGTGTTATATAATTCAAAACATGTCATTAAGTTATGTTAAAATATCAAAGTCGACATGCAGCCAAACATTCCTTATAACCCGCTTCTTGCCCAGCCCAAAATATCAAACATGACCTGCAAGAAATTTAATGGTGGGATTAGCACGAAGCTAAGTAAGAAGACATGAAACAAGCAGTCTAACTTAGCATAACAAAATCTGTTTACAACAATTAATCGTAAACATATAATCATCACAGAGGATCGGTAGTCCTTGAGGCGCCCTCAGCCGCGGTGGACCACCAAGCAACACTTATAACCAACTGCAGGCCATGCAGTGGTTTTACCGATAACTTATTGCTATCTTTACTCAACATAGGATCTTATTCACAACAAATGTTTACATATCCTATGTTGACTAACCTATAGCAACTAAGCCCAACCGCAGCTGACCTCTATAGCACATAATACTCAAAGACTATGTATCACATAATCACATGTATCAGATCAGACTAACAGTCTATAATAATAAAACTATGTTTACTCGTAGTAACCAAACTTGCTACAACCAATTTACACTGAGAGTTACAAGTCCACTCACCTGATTATCTCAGTTGCCAACTCAGAATTCTAATGTTACTGAGTCTCCGGTAGATCTGAGAATACAACAGAATACAAATTAGTATTCCAAATCATAAAATGTATAACTAAATATAGTATATGAAATCAAACTAATATACACTATATATATATATATATATATATATATATATATATATATATATATATATATATAGAGAGATGAATCATATAACTTTAGTTATGTATCTAACAATTTAAGCATAACTGTCATTATTTATACCAATACATAACTGTCATTATATATATATATATATATATATATATATACTATTACTACTAATGCATCAACTTATTATTTCAAACCAAATATTAATGCATACGCAATCCTGGTTTATAGGCTGGATCGCGTAACTCTGTTAAAATCTCACTGTTACCAATTTGCACTAGCTTACACGATCCATGAAACATAGGTGGGATCGAGTAACATAGTGAAAACTCTTATGTAACAAATTTGTACTTATTTACGCGATCCGGATAACAAGCTGGGATTGCGTATTCAAGGCTAATTCCGACTGTGACAAAATATAACTATGGTACGCGATCCGGGTGGAGGGTTGGGATCGCGTATTCAAGGTTTAAATGACCGGCCTGCAACTTATCTGCACAAACCCTAACTCGATTTTTCATTATCAAAACATCATCAACTTAGTTTTACAAGTTACTAACACCTCAAATAACATCAAGCAGCATCATATAAACATACTATAACATCATTCAAGCTTTCATTTCACATACAATCACTAATCTAACCATTTCTAACCTAATCAACAAAATTTATGTTTATGTATAAAAAAAAACACTTACAATCAAAGAAGAACAAGATGAAGATGATAATGATGAGCTTGAATGAAAATTCACAACAATCCTTCCTCTTAAATTTTCCTTAGTGTTGATATTTGTTAGTGTTTGTATAATTGAGAGTATAACATGAATTTGGGAAAAATCAGGGAGTAAAGAAATAAGTCGGCTTCATCCCTAAACCGACCCATCTATTATTTAATTTTAACTCCCTTCTAAACCTATTGTCTGGAACCTAAAAACCAATTGCGTAACCAACTATTTTATTATTCCGACAACTAAAATACTTTAGAACAAGTAATAATTAACTAACCACAATAAGTCAATTGACCTATTACCTAATTTCTTCAAATAAACAAAATAATATAAAATCATTTCTAACACATTTAAATAATAAGTTAAAGTTATGGAAATTACCGTATTACCCCTAGGCCCTTAAGGTGGATGTTACACGTGATCTCAGTAAACACCCAAGCTGCGTGTGTGAAATGGGCGCCCAAAGTTAGTTACACAATTGGGGATCAATAAATAGCAAACACCGTTGTCATTCTCATTTTATGCTTTTGATTGTAAATCAGTTCTTACTTCATTCTCTTTTTAATCGTCTGATTCAATAATCATTCGACTAGTTGTAACATTGTATTCGGATTCAATTCTAATTCAAGTGAGTCCCTATATCTGTTAATTGTTGGATTTCATTTCGTATATGTGCGATTTCTAATTCAATTGTATTAACTGCCTACGCTGCCCCCGCCCTATCTCTGCTATGCATACAATGATTGGGCTTGAAAAACATCAGTCAATTTTATATATGAGTTTCGTTATATAAAACAAAATCGAATTAGTTGAGAATCTTGATGTGACAATATACGGTGAAACAACTACTAATTAATGGTCGTTAAATAATAAATGTCATTCTAGAAGGGCAATAGATAAGCAAACGTAAACGTATCACCTAATTAATTATTCGTTGAATATTGTCTGTCTAGTACACAAACCTTTGACCTTGAATTCAATTAAGTTTCAACTACGTACCTAGCTAGTATATATCTTCTTTTACATACTGTATAATATTTTACACGAACAATAAACAAATTATATACGGAGTACAATATTACGTGATATTAATCAATTATTAACATTAATAGTTAATAATAACCAAAAGAAGTTACCAGCTAGGTAAGCACTCAACAACTTATAAATACCAAACCCTTGATCATTTCATAGAATACTAGCCGGTACCCGCGCTTTGCGGCGGCGTTTTTTATACTCTAAAGATGGTACTTGAGGACATACTGACGTAGTTTATTTATCACGTAAAACATCTTGATAGATGGGCACAATGGTATTGTTGGCAAAAATACTATTTTTTCAGCATGTTATCCAACGGCTATCTATGCATCTATGGCGGTTGGTTGAAAACTTTTGCATATCAGTCTTGTGCCATTACATAACCCATCTGGTTGAAAAAATTATTATTATTATTATTATTATTATTATTATTATTATTATTATTATTATTATTATTATGCTAAATGGTACAGACACGGAAACATCACCTCCCCCATATGATTTTTTTCTAGAGCTTTTCACCTACCACCCAACTCCCTTCCCACTTCTCCTTTCACATTTTTTCAATAGCTCCGGTAAGATAAAAAACAATTAAAAAACCCGACCGAATCATTAACAAAAAACATACAAAAATCCATGTTAAAGGTTAGTTTTCTTCTCTTCTTTTCCCATTCTTAAAATTGAATATAAGGGAGCGGCACCTAAATTCCGACGGTGGTTTGTGGCTGTGGGCGGCGATGGGTTGTTGGAGACTGAGGGTGAACTTTCTGGGCTTTGTTTTTCATTTTTGTTAGCTACGCACCGGACTAAAAGGTCGCTGCCTTGGTTTTCTTTAAGTTTTCTTGTAACAAAAACATTTCGGGATCTGTAACGATCAGATTTTGAAGCTTTCGGGTTCTGAAGCTGCTAGATTATGTAAGTTTATCTTGTTCTTTTTCGTTTTTGATTTTACAATTTTTCGGTTATTTATGCTTGATTTTGAAGATATGTTTAAAGTTAGGGGTTGTATTCAAAGACAGTTTTGTTTATAGTTGGATCCAGGTTTTGATTTCGAAATTGTTTGTAAATCTTTTGCAATTTTCCAGATCCGATTGTATGTAAGCACCGGAATCTGAACATGCATAAGCTTTATTCTTCACGACTGGTCTGAGAAGTATGAACTTACCGGAACAATAGAGCAACGTTCATGCAAAAGAATAAAAATCAGGCAGATTTAGAATCCGGTGGTTACATACAATCGGATCTGGAAAATTGCAAAAGATTTACAAACAATTTCGAAATCAAAACCTGGATCCAACTATAAACAAAACCGTCTTCTCGATTTCTCTGTAAAGCATCTTATTGGATGTCATAAAATTTGAATTTGGATTTTTAAAAGAAAGCATGTTAGTGCCATGATTCATGGCTTTTTAAATTAAAATAAATATAGTGGTTTCAAAAGAAGTAACAATATATATGACAAGTCCCATAAAAACATTAATATATATGACAAGTCCCATAAAAAGATTAATATATACATGATAGATGAACATAAAAGACTTAAGGGTCTGGACTGAAGATGGTCTTGATAAGTTCAGTGATCTTTTCTTGATGCTCCACGATTTTTTCATTTATTTTATCTATACGTTCCATCAATTGACGTATAGATTCTTCATCTCGCCTGACAGTTTCTGTCAGTCTCTATACCATTCTTTCATGCGTGTCTAACATGAACTTCTGCGGCCCTAATCGTTCTGCAGTACACTTTTCCCAAATACGTTTGGAAACTCTGTAGAATTCGAGGGGATTTTTTTTATGGGACTTGGGTGATGGTTGTGGTGATGTTGGTGGGCTTGATGCTCTCTTGTTGTTTTTGGTATTATCGGATGAGGAGGCCATTCAGACTTTTGTTTTGTAAGGAAAATTTGAGATTTTGTGTAAAGTAAGGAATTGATGAAATAACTGGTTGTGTAAAGACTGTATGGGTCTAGGTTGATGGGGATTAATATAATCGGTATCAGATTAACAATCATTCAACTTTCTACAATCATATTAGGTCCACTTTAATAAATCCTGCGGGCCAGTAATGGAGTATCTCTGTAGACTTTAAGACCTTTGCAATAATCCGAAATCTCTTTTCCTATGGATTCTCTGACTTTAGTAGACTTTTGTAAAAACATTCTCTGGAGACCGTAGACTTTTGTAAAAAACATTTTTTGCAGCCGTAAGTAAATAATCATGTTGGAGATAAAAATTCAGATGGGTCCCGAATCAATAATACTTGCTTTGGTTATTGAGTAAAATGATTTTTTTTAAATACCTGTTTCCTTTAATTAATTACAACCCTATTAATTAATATAGTTATATATTGATTAACATACTTTCTACCTCTTTTTTCAAACTTCAGGCCGAAAAGTCAGAAACAAAATCTTAAAATGTCAAATGCGATTTAGAATTTTATTTAAAACATTCACGTGATCTTCGCACACTATCCTCACGATTATAAATTTAGCTTTCAGTGTTTACACAGCTATCCTTACCATTATAAATTTAGTACATACACTCTTATACCATTATATCAGTTCAAGACTCCCTCTAAGATAATCATACCTCTTTAGTACGTCCATAATACAACCAAGAAAAACCACTCAATGGAAAATATAGATCTAAACGAAGTACCTAGTTCTGAAAGTCCAAGGTCTCAACCTCCGAAGGAGCAAGAAGTCCAACCAGGAACCTCAACAAGTGAAGCCCCTCCAGAACCAGTAATCCATAATCATGATGTATACAATAGTTTGATTAATGACCTCATAAAATATAAAGATGGATTCATAGAACTCCATGCCCAAGTAGAGTGGCAGAACACTGAGTTAAGGAGGTTGAGGCAGGATATGGAAATAGTTGGACGTAGACAAAATGAAATTCTTAATCAATGGCGTGGCACAAGCTTTCTGCTGAATGAGGAACGAAGAATTAATACATGTCTACGAGCAATAATAGCAGCTAACCATCCCCAACCTAATGTCAATGAATAACCGCCCAACAATCAAAATACATCTAGTGTTAATCAACGACCCCCTATCCCTAGAAGAGGATAATATGTATTTAGATATATATTTAAATAAAGTATGGAATTACTATAGCAATAAATTATATTTTGGTTGTGTACTCTTAAACAATAAATCTCTTTTAGATCGCAATTACGATTCCTATAGCGTATTATACATATCTTATCGGTTAGTATGCGGTAGCTAATGGCTTTTACACGGTTCCAAACGGATAGTATATGTAACACCCCCAAATTGAATGATTTGCGGAAGCTTGATTTGGGTGTTACTAATCAATAACAAAGCACAAAGATATATAGTAAACGACTCTATATGCGTCGTTTTAACAAAATATATTGATAATAGAAATGTTTACAACATTTAAAGCTTTACATAGCTCGAGTTTAAATCAAATGAGATTTCAGTACATAAGTACTTATACAAAATATACTAATGCAAGAAAATCTCAATCTTCTGTATGCTGACTCGAGCTAAAATCCTGAAGCAGAAACATCCTACTGCTTGGTACCTGCGATATATGCTAAAAGGTCAGCTAAAAGTTGGTGAGCTCACAGGTTTGAAATCAGTTAATATAGTGTGAACCGCAAGATTTAAATAATGAATTGCATCCAGTAATTAAATAATGAATTGCATCCAGCAATTAAATGATAGTCATCGTGTATACAGCCATGAGCACATAGTTGAGCTTAACTCGAGGGCCGGGTCCCCTATAGAGAATTCCGGGCGAGGTGCCTCCACGAATGCCTAATCCACATTCGTCTTCCCAAATATTAGTACGTTCGTTTACCCGGTTAGTGCTTGCTAACCCGGACGAGGTGGGTCAATCCTATATGGTACCATATACTAATATTCACGCTACAGCGTATTAACAACTATGCTGACGGAGGACTTTAAAATGATTAGTTTCGAAAAACTCATGTAGTATATGAAATGTTGGTACTTGCGTTCACATGTTAAAAGTTGAGCAATATATCACACCCCTGAGTAAAACAGTAAAAGAGGGGCTATGAGACTCACCTGAGTCTGAAAGCGTTTAAACAAACGTAAGTTGATTAGCCGAGTACGAAGTCCAAAGACTTGTAACCTGAGGGTGTCCACGACACGCGATGGTTATAATCATGATTGGGTATCTCAAAAGATCACCCTTGTAGTTGTTACACAACTATATATATGTCCAAGTTACTACGATTTGGTTGATTTGTTAAGTGTTTGAAAACATGTACGGCCCGTTGGTGACGGATTTGTAATAATAATCTCAACTATTATTATTGTGATTTCGTGGCGTTTTACTTTGAAAAATGTGTTTCGATTGTGTTTTAGAAGCCGTTACGGAATCTAAGTACGGGGGTCCGAGGGCAGCGCCCCTGGTAGCGGGGTCCAAGGGGCGGCAGCCCCTGGCGGGGTCCAAGGGGCAGAGCCCCTGGCTGGGGTCGAGCTGCCAGGTCAGCTTAGAAAATTTTTATTTCTACTATATTGCTTTGACGAAAAACGCATCTGGGATCTGAATTCGGGTAAAATCGAGTGATAAATTTTAGGTCTCGACACTTAGTAAAAATCTGAGTTTTCTGTGTTTTGCGACACAATATGCGACACTAAAGATGTTATGCGACACAAGGGTTGTGTCGCATAGGAATGCGACACAATGTCTATGCGACACAAGGGTTGTGTCGCATAGATGCGAGATGCTGATTCAACAGCGACATAGTGATTGTGTCGTATGGTGTATGCGACATAGTGCTTGTGTCGCAGGACTTGCGACACTAATTATCGGGTACGACACAAGGTGCGACATAGGGGCTTTTATACGACACAAATGCCAAAATACGACACAACATGCGACACAAGGCTTGTGTCGCATGGATGAACATCAGCCCAGAAAATCCGGCTGTCAAGGTTTTTCCGGCCAAAAATCCGTTTTAAACTCGTTTTTAGGCTATAAAATCGTGTTCTATACATTGTAATGGACATATACAAGTGATAATAACAACTACAATTGAAAAATACTAAGAATCGAGAGATTTCGGGATTTTGTCGGAAACTTACAAATTGCCGAAATGAAAATCCGGAAAGATAGCGTTGTAGATCGTCGCGAGGTGGTCGTGAATCTCTAAAAATATTGATGATACGAGTGCGTATAATGGTGTTATTTGTCGATTTTGTGAGTTTGGTGTGTTTGGTGAGTTGAAAGAAAAAGAGAGGAAAAAGAGAGAGAAAAGGAGAAAGTGAAAGAAATGAGGAAAGAAAATGAGAAGTGGGAGGTTATCCCCACTTTTCGGTTTTCACCCCGCGCTCCGCGTGGTGTTCGTTTTCTCCGTCTTTTAACTTTTTGAACAACTATTTTTCATATTAAATGGTAAGTTTTAAAATACAATTTATTACGCGATGTTTTAGTTAAATACTTTACAATTCAATTTATATTTGAGTTATAAAATGTAAGTTTGTTTATTTAGTTTGCGCGTTTTAATATTTTAAATCGTGTAAGTTCTGTTTGTACGATACGAATGAATACGAAATATTATCACAATAATATTTTTGACATAAAAGCGTAATTTAATAAAGTTGGTCACCAACGTCCGTATTAAATTGAATCGAAATACATTCGATTTAAATTGCGTACGATTTAACCAAATCGCATTTTCGTATATATTCAACAATATATATAATTCGATACATTAATTAGCCTAACACAGAACTAATTACATGTATTAACGTATGATTAGGCACTAATTACTAGTCCTAATTTGGCGGGTGTTACATTCTCCCCCTGTTAGAAGAATTTCGTCCTGAAATTTAGCTCGAAGTCGTGATTGATGTAGAATCAGTGAATAGTTGAGGATATTTGAGTCGCATTTGGTCTTCCCGTTCCCAGGTGAATTCCGGACCACGCCGCGAATTCCATCTGACCTTGACGATGGGAATACGACTTTGTTTTAATTGTTTGACCTCACGGTCCATGATTTCAGCGGGTTCCTCAACGAAATGAAGTTTGTCGTCGACTCGAATTTCATCGAGTGGAATGATAAGTGTCTCATCAGACAGACACTTCTTCAGATTTGAAATATGAAAAGTGGGGTGCACGCTGCTGAGTTCGGATGGCAGCTGCAATCGATAAGCTACGGGGCCAATCCGTTCGAGGATCTCAAAAGGCCCGATGTACCTGGGATTTAACTTCCCGCGTTTTCCAAAACGGATGACGCCTTTCCAAGGCGATACTTTTAAGAGTACTCGATCCCCAACTTGGAACTCGAGTGGTTTGCGTCTCACGTCAGCATAACTTTTCTGACGATCACGTGCGGTTTTGAGTCGGTTTTGGATTTCCACTATTTTCTCAGTGGTGGCGTGAATGAGTTCAGGACCAGTGAGTTGACTATCTCCCACTTCAGTCCAACAGATCGGTGATCGGCACTTACGACCGTACAGTGCCTCAAAAGGTGCAGCCTTAATGCTGGCGTGATAACTGTTATTGTACGAGAATTCGCACAACGGTAGATGTTTTTCCCAGTTTGTACCGAAATCAACTACGCAGGCGCGTAGCATATCTTCCAGGGTCTGAATGGTTCGTTCACTTTGGCCGTCGGTTTGAGGATGGTATGCGGTACTCATATCAAGACGAGTACCCAAAGCTTTTTGAAGTGATTGCCAAAAACGAGAAGTGAAACGGGCATCTCTGTCAGAGATGATCGAGATTGGAACACCGTGATGAGAAACGATTTCCTTGATGTAGATTTGTGCAAGGCGTTCCATTTTATCGTTTTCCTTGATTGCCAGGAAATGAGCAGATTTGGTGAGACGATCGACGATCACCCAAATGGTATCGCAACCGTTCGACGACTTGGGTAGTTTGGTTATGAAATCCATGGCAATTTGTTCCCATTTCCATTCATGGATTTCAGGTTGTTGGAGTAAACCAGGAGGTTTCTAATGTTCGGTTTTGACTTTCGAGCAGGTAAGACACTTGCTGACATACGTGGCGATTTCGGCTTTCATGTTTGGCCACCAATAAAATTCCTTGATTCCGTGGTACATCTTATCGGATCCCGGATGGATAGAATATTTAGACTTGTGAGCTTCATCCATCACCAAGTCTCGTAGGTTCCCGAAATTAGGCAACCAGATTCGGTTTGAGAAATACCTAATCCCGTTAGATTTGATTTCAAATTGTTTGTCAATACCCCGTAAGGCTTCATTTTTGATGTTTTCAGGTTTCAGGGCTTCGATCTGAGCGGTATGAATCTGAACGGTAAGATCGTTGTGAATGGTCATACTGAGGGCTCGGACTCGAAGTGGTTTTGGTCGTTCCTTTCGACTGAGGGCATCGGCCACAACATTAGCCTTCCCTGGATGGTACTTGATCTCGCAATCGTAATCGGTAAGCAACTCGACCCATCGACGTTGCCTCATATTGAGATCCTTCTGATCGAATATATGTTGGAGACTTTTGTGGTTGGTAAAGATGGTGCACTTAGTGCCGTAGAGATAATGTCTCCAGATTTTGAGAGCAAAAACGACAGCTCCAAGTTCGAGATCATGAGTGGTGTAGTTCTTTTCGTGAATTTTCAGCTGTCGTGAGGCATAGGCAATAACTTTATCTCGTTGCATCAATACGCAACCGAGACCTTGGTGAGAAGCATCACAGTATACCACGAAGTCATCGGTGCCTTCGGGTAAGGATAGAATTGGAGCACTGCAAAGCTTTTGTTTCAGAAGTTGGAACGCTGACTCTTGTTTATCGGTCCAATCGAACCTTTTGTCCTTCTGAGTCAGTACCGTAAGTGGTTGAGCTATTTTGGCGAAATTTTCGATAAATCGCCGATAGTACCCAGCAAGACCCAAGAATTGTCGTACTTCAGTTGCAGAGGTGGGTGCTTGCCAGTCTTTGATAGCCTCGATTTTTGATGGGTCAACGTGAATTCCCTGACTGTCGATCACGTGACCAAGGAACTGAACGGTTTGTATCCAGAACTCACACTTAGAGAATTTGGCGTAAAGCTCCTCGTGTCTAAGTAGTTCAAGGATGGTTTTGAGGTGTTGCGCATGCTCTTGCTCGTTGCGCGAGTAAATGAGTATGTCATCGATAAAGACAATGACAAACTTATCGAGGTAAGGTTTGCACACCCAATTCATAAGGTCCATGAATACAGCCGGTGCGTTTGTTAGACCGAAGGGCATCACTTGGAATTCGTAGTGCCCGTAACGAGTTCTGAAAGCAGTTTTTGGAATATCGGTGTAGCGAACTCGTAACTGGTGATAGCCTGATCGCAGGTCGATTTTTGAGTAGAAACTTGATCCCTGAAGTTGGTCGAATAGATCATCAATGCGAGGAAGTGGGTATCGGTTTTTGACGGTCAATTTGTTCAACTCTCGATAGTCGATGCACATTCTGAATGAACCGTCCTTCTTTTTAACAAATAAGACCGGAGCTCCCCAAGGTGAAGAACTCGGTCTAATGAATCCTCTATCCAGAAGTTCCTGTAACTGGGCAGACAACTCCTGAAGTTCGGATGGGGCTAAACGGTACGGTGCACGGGCCACCGGTGCGGCACCCGGCACGAGATCAATTGAGAACTCAACCTGTCTAGGTGGAGGTAAACCAGGTAGTTCTTCCGGAAAGACTTCGGGAAAGTCTCTAACAATTGGCACATCCTCAAGTCGCTTCTCCTCCGACTTCTTCTCTGTGATGTGTGCGAGTATTGCAGGGTAACCCTTTCTCAGAAATTTTCGGGTTTTTAAGCAAGAGATAATATTGAGTCCCATCCCACCGGTCTCCCCCTGTATGATCAAGGTTCCACCGGCAGCGAGTGGAATGCGGACGATCTTATCGTAACAAATGATTTCAGCTCGGTGTTTGGACAACCAGTCCATTCCAATGATGACGTCGAAACTCCCAATTTCAATGGGTACAAGATCGATTGGAAAGGTTTCGTCAGCAAGGTTTAAAGTGCAATTAGGTATCACACTATTGGTTTCTATAAGTTTTCCATTTGCTAGCTCTACAGTATACTTAACATCTAAGGCAACAGGAGGGATGTCAAGTAATGGGCAAAAGTCATCGGAGATAAAGCTTCTATCAGCACCAGTATCAAATAGAACAGAAGCAGTTAAGTTGTTGAGGAGGAACATACCCGAGACCACATTCGGGTCTTGGCGGGCGTCCCCAGATTTGATGACGAAGGCTCTGCTTCGGGTGTTGTTGTTGTTATTGCTGTTGCGGTTGTTGTTGTTGTTGTTGTTGTTATTTTTCAGCTTTGGGCACGTGTCCCTGAAGTGCCCGGGTTTCCCACACTCAAAGCAAACTTTGGGTGGTCTGGTGTTGTTGAAATTGTTGTTGGCAGGAGAATTGCAATCTTTGGTGAGGTGGCCGTACCTCTTGCAATTGTTGCAAAAGGGACCACAGGAGCCTTCATGGTGGCGACTGCACTTGGAACAATAGGGTTTGTTCCCAGTGTAGCCCCGTGTGATGTCGGTGGTGGTGTTGTAGGCTTTGATGGTGTCGGGTTTCTTGTTTTGTTGGCTGGAGTGGTTATTGTGGTAGTCGGACCACTTTCGTTTGTTGCTGTGGGATGATGAAGTGGGTTGTTCAGAATCTTGGCTCATGGACATCAGGTCTTGGGCCAATAGGATTGCACCGTCGATGGTGGCTTGGTTTGAAGAGGCGACATGCCCCCGAACAGGCTCAGGAAGGCCAAGGATGTACTTCCTGATTTTATCAGGTTCTGTGCTTACCATGGCTGGGCGGAGGGCAGCGAGTTGCTGGAATCTGGTGGTATAACCATCGATATCACCACCCTGAACCTTTAGGTTCCAGAACTCCTCGTCCAGCTTTTGGAGTTTGGCGATTGAGCAGTATTTGGCAGTGAGTTTTGCTTTCAATTCCTCCCAAGTTAGTTGGTAGGCAATGTCAGCACCCACTGATTGGGTATATGAATTCCACCAAGAGTGGGCATCATCTTCGAGAGAGCAGGTGGCGAAGTTTACTTTGTCGTTCTCCGCGCATTTGCTGACACGGAAAACAGTTTCCATTTTCTCGAACCATCTGATAAGTCCGATGGCTCCTTCAGAACCCTTGAAGCTGGAGGGTTTGCAGCTTTGAAAGTCCTTGTAAGAACAAGGTTTAGCAGTAGTGGTTTCAGCGGCATCGCTGTTTCTGGTGGAATTTTGAGGAGTATTCCGAGCCAAGGCTTCAGTAACAGCCTGGGTTATAAGGGATGTAAGCTGAGCGTCAGTGTATGGTCTTGACTTTGGCGGCATGATTCTTCAATAAAAGAAATGAATATACGTGAGATTTCGTAGGGAAGTTGTATTTGTCACAGGTGTACATGTATAAAAGCAGTAATACATGACATCAACATGGAAAAATGACAATTAATATGAGTTGAAACAACAAGGAATATTTGATAGATAATACGAGTTCAAAGGTTACATCCTATAGAGTTATTACAAAAGGTGTCGGGAATTGTTACATCCGACTAATTTATAGAGTAGTGCCTAGATTGTCATTAGATTACGAGATAGATTACAAGACAAGGACTACACTAGTCTTAACGTAGATTAATTTGTTCCATCATCGTGACAAGACGGTCCACAGTGTTTGCAAGTCTGCTAGCTTGAAGGGCGTTATCTTCTGCTAGTGCCAGTCGTTGTGTTAGTCCACGGGCATACTCTTCTGCTTCATGTGAACGCTGCTCACATTCTTCCATCCTTTGACGCAGGAGGGCATTTTCCACGCTTATCTCTATTACTTGGTTGCGAAGGACATCCATGTTGTTGTTTGTGGTTTCCAGGTCGTCGGAGACTTGTTCGATGCGTTCAAGGGATGTAAGTCTCCAGTTTTCATTCGTTTCCTGCAGCACGACATCCATGGTGCGAAGTCGCTGCTCGTGTTGGTTCACCCTAACAGCTAAGGCCGGCAATGTGAGGTGAGTGGGGTACGGGCCAGCTCGAGGCAACCTGTTGTTCCTCCTTGCTACCTTTGGGTTCTGCGACCCGGATTGAGAGCGAGATGAATTGGGTGGGATGTTTGCCATTTCTGAGATAAAGCGTTAGTAAGATTGAGGCCTATATTCATATAGTTCCTATATAATATAGCATATTGAGTGTCTAGCATAAACATGTTTAAATCTCAGTTCTCTCGAGGTCAGAGTCTTCTATCGTACCCCGTTCAGCCATAACTACTTTCAGATCTTACATCATCTTTGCTTAATTGTACATAGTTGATCAGGCTATGTTAAATTAAACTCGTATGATGTAATCACTGAACCAGTTATACCTAATAAGGAATACTGCCTAATGGTCATAGTCTAGGCCCACTAAATGCAACCTAGTTCACTATAACCTTAGGCTCTGATACCAATCTGTAACACCCCCAAATTGAATGATTTGCGGAAGCTTGATTTGGGTGTTACTAATCAATAACAAAGCACAAAGATATATAGTAAACGACTCTATATGCGTCGTTTTAACAAAATATATTGATAATAGAAATGTTTACAACATTTAAAGCTTTACATAGCTCGAGTTTAAATCAAATGAGATTTCAGTACATAAGTACTTGTACAAAATATACTAATGCAAGAAAATCTCAATCTTCTGTATGCTGACTCGAGCTAAAATCCTGAAGCAGAAACATCCTACTGCTTGGTACCTGCGATATATGCTAAAAGGTCAGCTAAAAGCTGGTGAGCTCACAGGTTTGAAATCAGTTAATATAGTGTGAACCGCAAGATTTAAATAATGAATTGCATCCAGCAATTAAATAATGAATTGCATCCAGCAATTAAATGATAGTCATCGTGTATACAGCCATGAGCACATAGTTGAGCTTAACTCGAGGGCCGGGTCCCCTATAGAGAATTCCGGGCGAGGTGCCTCCACGAATGCCTAATCCACATTCGTCTTCCCAAATATTAGTACGTTCGTTTACCCGGTTAGTGCTTGCTAACCCGGACGAGGTGGGTCAATCCTATATGGTACCATATACTAATATTCACGCTACAACGTATTAACAACTATGCTGACGGAGGACTTTAAAATGATTAGTTTCGAAAAACTCATGTAGTATATGAAATGTTGGTACTTGCGTTCACATGTTAAAAGTTGAGCAATATATCACACCCCTGAGTAAAACAGTAAAAGAGGGGCTATGAGACTCACCTGAGTCTGAAAGCGTTTAAACAAACGTAAGTTGATTAGCCGAGTACGAAGTCCAAAGACTTGTAACCTGAGGGTGTCCACGACACGCGATGGTTATAATCATGATTGGGTATCTCAAAAGATCACCCTTGTAGTTGTTACACAACTATATATATGTCCAAATTACTACGATTTGGTTGATTTGTTAAGTGTTTGAAAACATGTACGGCCCGTTGGTGACGGATTTGTAATAATAATCTCAACTATTATTATTGTGATTTCGTGGCGTTTTACTTTGAAAAATGTGTTTCGATTGTGTTTTAGAAGCCGTTACGGAATCTAAGTACGGGGGTCCGGGGGCAGCGCCCCTGGTAGCGGGGTCTAAGGGGCAGAGCCCCTGGCTGGGGTCGAGCTGCCAGGTCAGCTTAGAAAATTTTTATTTCTACTATATTGCTTTGACGAAAAACGCATCTGGGATCTGAATTCGGGTAAAATCGAGTGATAAATTTTAGGTCTCGACACTTAGTAAAAATCTGAGTTTTCTGTGTTTTGCGACACAATATGCGACACTAAAGATGTTATGCGACACAAGGGTTGTGTCGCATAGGAATGCGACACAATGTCTATGCGACACAAGGGTTGTGTCGCATAGATGCGAGATGCTGATTCAACAGCGACATAGTGATTGTGTCGTATGGTGTATGCGACATAGTGGTTGTGTCGCAGGACTTGCGACACTAATTATCGGGTACGACACAAGGTGCGACACAGGGGCTTTTATACGACACAAATGCCAAAATACGACACAACATGCGACACAAGGCTTGTGTCGCATGGATGAACATCAGCCCAGAAAGTCCGGCTGTCAAGGTTTTTCCGGCCAAAAATCCGTTTTAAACTCGTTTTTAGGCTATAAAATCGTGTTCTATACATTGTAATGGACATATACAAGTGATAATAACAACTACAATTGAAAAATACTAAGAATCGAGAGATTTCGGGATTTTGTCGGAAACTTACAAATTGCCGAAATGAAAATCCGGAAAGATAGCGTTGTAGATCGTCGCGAGGTGGTCGTGAATCTCTAAAAATATTGATGATACGAGTGCGTATAATGGTGTTATTTGTCGATTTTGTGAGTTTGGTGTGTTTGGTGAGTTGAAAGAAAAAGAGAGGAAAAAGAGAGAGAAAAGGAGAAAGTGAAAGAAATGAGGAAAGAAAATGAGAAGTGGGAGGTTATCCCCACTTTTCGGTTTTCACCCCGCGCTCCGCGTGGTGTTCGTTTTCTCCGTCTTTTAACTTTTTGAACAACTATTTTTCATATTAAATGGTAAGTTTTAAAATACAATTTATTACGCGATGTTTTAGTTAAATACTTTACAATTCAATTTATATTTGAGTTATAATATGTAAGTTTGTTTATTTAGTTTGCGCGTTTTAATATTTTAAATCGTGTAAGTTCTGTTTGTACGATACGAATGAATACGAAATATTATCACAATAATATTTTTGACATAAAAGCGTAATTTAATAAAGTTGGTCACCAACGTCCGTATTAAATTGAATCGAAATAAATTCGATTTAAATTGCGTACGATTTAACCAAATCGCATTTTCGTATATATTCAACAATATATATAATTCGATACATTAATTAGCCTAACACAGAACTAATTACATGTATTAACGTATGATTAGGCACTAATTACTAGTCCTAATTTGGCGGGTGTTACAGTATACGTAGCCAACGGCTAGTATACGGTGCTAACGGCAAGTATACCGTTGTCAACGGTTAATTTACGCCAAACCAATGCCTTTATATATACCATAATAATTCTCCTTCAACATACTCTCTTTTCATACCAATATTCCACACAATCTCTCCATATTCAATTTAATTTTCTTGTTCTGTTAGTCATACTTTTCATCCCAATCAAAAATGTTTAATACCCTTACGTGCTTGGCTCTTTTGATAATTATAGTTCTAATCATAACAATAACTACTGCCTCTACCGAAGAACTTGAAGAAATGATTCCTTGGATAATTGTGTACTTTGGATTTGGCGGTCCTTTATTATTCGTGGTTTTATGGATTAATTTGTTTGAATATCTGTTGTAATTTGTGGTTGTAATGATATATGAAATATATTCGTTCGTTTCCCTTATGCTTTTTTCCACCGGAATATATATGAAATATATGCTTTAGTGCTGACCTTTTGTGTTAAACTTTTGAGAAAATGATGTAAGAATGCTATGCAATGTTCTTTATATAGAGTAAAAAATTTATGTAATGGAAGGTAACAAATTAATTTGAATTTGAATGTAGGCGCGCAAGCAGCCCATGGGACATGGAAGTGGGAGAGAATGACAAAAAGGTGAATGGTAACATAGGGATGAGATGCAGGATTTTCAAATATCGTTCGATACTTTTTGAGGGAAAGATTACCTTTTTTTTTCTTTTTAACTTTTGTTTCCTTTTTTCCTTTTCATGATTTGTTTTTATTATTTTGGGTATGATATGCTATATATAAAAGGAATGTGAATGGTTTGTATGCTTTAGATTAACAAACAAACACACCAAAGATTTTCGATCTAACATAATAGTAGTTACCCCTGCAAATTCGTATGCGATTTTTTATGGGAACCATCAAGCTAGGTATAGAAATTATAGTAGTTGCCCTTCCAAATTCGCATGGGATAGAGATTTGAAGATCCACCGGGAAACATCCGGCTTTATACAGTTACAAATTAGATATAAGCAATAAAATTCAAATTACTTACCGACCGGAAAGGAGAGAGTGGCGGCGGTTAGATCAGAAAAGAGAGAGCAGCGGCTGTAGATCGGAAAGGAGAGAGCGGCGGTGAAGGGAGAGGATTTTTTAAGGGAAGCATCAAGCTAACTATAGACATTATAGCAGTTGCCCCTGCAAATTCGTATGGGAAAGAGATTTGAAGATCCACCGAGAAACATCCTGATACATACAGTAATAATTTAGATATAACCAATAAAAATCAAATTACGTACCCATCGGAAAGGAGAGAGTGGCGGTTACCCGCGCTTTGCGGCGGCGATATTTAAACTGAAACGGTGGCATTTTAAAGTAGTAGATGATAACAGTATTATAGCACTTATTGTAATGGTTGAATTTCCTTTTAGAGCAAATGATATTACAGTTAACGATTTTAGTATTACAGCGTTCCGTAATTTAGTATTTGAAATAGCAAAATGAAAAAGTTAATGTAACAACTAAATTTATAAATAAACAATCACCTTTATATGTTTTGCTCACAAATTAACTTATTACAAACATGTGTATTTGAATGACATAATACATGAGTTTATCTATCACGTAACACTTCTTGATAGACCACGTTTGAGGTGTAAACTCCTGGTTGATCGAACTTTCTGACGGGTTCCACTAATACCTTTGTGTTGGAGCGTGATATCCCTCTGGAGAGTGCTACATAAAGTTGACCGTGTGAGAATACAGAATCCGGGAGATAAACACTGACATTCGGAATCGTTTGTCCCTGGGCTTTATTGATTGTCATTGCAAAACTTAGACGAAAGGGGAACTGCTTTCTTTTCAGTTTGAACGGGAACATGTCATCTTCAGACGGGCATAAAGGTATTCTAGGCAAGAATACTCGCTTCCCAACATGTTGAACAACGGCTATCTCTGCATCAATTGCGGTCGGTTGAAAACTTTTGCATATCAATCTTGTGCCATTACATAACCCATCTGATGGATCGATATTCCGTAAAAGTATAATTGGGCATCCAATCTTAAGTCGAAGGTAATGAGGGGGCAAACCAGGAACATTTAACGAATTTAAGAAATCTACTGAATAGAAGCCATTCTTATCGTCTAATGCTTCGTCAAAGCTGTGGTAAACGTGTTCCTCTCCGCAAAACCTATCAATTAACTTATCATTTATGGCATCAACATTTTCGTTCTTAGTTGATAATATCGCCCTTGAAGTTATGTAATCCGGAGATCCTTCGTTGGTTTGCAAAGACGGAAATATTGCGTCAATCAACTCGTCTTTAGATTTTACCTTATCGGTGAACGAAATAGCCATATCATCGGGTATACGGATAAAGTTTTCTTCTATCTTTTCTTTATCTCCATCACCGACACGTAAGAGGAAATCGGAAAACCACGGGTCCGTTCGCGCTCTCATGTTTATCGTTAAACTCATCTTTTTAATCACCGTCCACAAAGGTGACATTCGTAAGCTCGCGTCAACCAACTGTGCTCTGGTGCCACGTCTCACTACCGGCAAAACCTGTCTGAAGTCACCTCCCAATACCATTATCTTTCCACCAAATGGTAGCCTCACCCCTGTAATGTCGTGTAACGTTCGATCTACCGCTTCCACAGCTTGTCGTTTAGCCATCGATGCCTCATCCCATATGATTAATTTGGCGGACCTAAGTAGTTGAGCAACCCCACTTTGTTTTTTGATGTTACAAAGAGAGTTATTTTCAAGAACAATAGGAATTTTAAATCTAGAGTGAGCCGTCCGCCCTCCTGGCATGTTATTGGCGGCAGCACCCGAAGACGCAGTAGCAAGCGCTATATGACCTCGGGAACGGACCTCTGCAAGCAACGCCTTGTACAAAAATGTTTTTCCTGTTCCACCAGGACCATCAATGAAGAACACTCCCGGAGAATCATCATCAACGTGCCTCATGATATTATCGTATGCAAATTTTTGATCAGGGTTGAAGGAATCCCGAGCACGTAAGTCATCAACAGGAACATTTATGGAGTATTCGTCTTGTACCTCACGATAAGCATTAGATTCTGTGTTGATATTTGTGGTTACCTTAGGTAGATCGAAGTCATTGATACTCTTACCCATAGATCGAAGAAAACCTGTAATGTCAGTCAAAACCAAGTTTTGAACTCGCTCAACACATTCACAGTGTCATTGGTAGTCCTCAGAAAGTGAGTCATAATGATCATCCCATAACTTTCGAACATCTCCCAGCTCACAGAAAATCAAAATGGTCGCGAATAACCTTCTCAGAGCCTTTGGAAACTGAAAAGCAGAGGCCTCCGTTAAACATTGTGATATGTTGTCATCATTCTCTATCAATCCTCTCTCCAGAGCTGCTTTCCGGAATGTGGAGTATAATACACCATCGACCGTGTAAAGATCTTCAAAGCTTGTAGGCCCTTTAACATGGGACAAAAGTACACGTAGGTAGTAACGCTCTCCTTCTGCCAGGTTTGCAGTAACCAATCGCCCCCTAATCGGCAGGCCTTTTCGACGATGCCATCGACGTTTGCTCGCATCCCATGTGAATGTCTTAGGAAAATCTTTGTACAGACACTCCCTTGCAAGGGTATCCACTCGGTTCATCTCAAAAAATGCAGTCAACATTGATCTTTTATCTGCCTCTCTATCAATGATATCTGTCATTGTATCATTATCGTTGAATCTAACTAACTGTTGATTTGGTAGATGAAGATGCAACGCCATGACATGCGGGTGGATTTGGGAAAGCGGAAATTTAAAAATTTGCCATATTGCTTCAGGTGCTGAAACATAACGTGCATCTTGAAACCTCTTTATCTCATTAACAACGACATCATCCTTGTCTGGATCGATGTGGATAGCTTGTTTGTCATGACCCTTGTATACATATTTGAAGACATACTTAACTGATTTTATACTCGAACAAACCTCGACATTCATGTGGCAATTATACATCATCAACAACTTCGGGTTATACGGGACTACCCATCTATTATCGATTGGTTTTCCACGTACATCCACTTTGATTCCATTGTCTCTCCTTCGGTACAATGGATATGAGTCATCTCCTTGTGTTGTACTTTCATTGAATTGCCTAGGGTATCTCCAACGACATTTTTTTGGGTCACCTTGCACGCAAGAACTGTTTTTATATAAATGTCCGCAAGGTCCGTGAATCATATGCTTCACAACCAGTTCATGCAGTTTGGGATACTCTAACGGATCTGGGATTTCAGCGCAAACCATCTTGTCATAGTTGTCTGGGGTAGTCATCTTGTACTCTGAGGTCATTATTAAAAGGAAATGCGCGTGTGGCAATCCACGCTTTTGAAATTCTATGACATAAACATATGCTTTGACCTTGCCAAGTACTTGTTTAGTAAATAGTTGTTCTTTGAGATCCTCCAATTTGGCGCGAAAAGCTCTAGCAATTAGTTCTGGGCGATCTTGTGGTTTCTGACCAGGTTCTAAATAATCCTTGATTTCATCCCAATTTGGATTGCACGTAAAAGTAAGGAATATGTCAGGTTTTCCATCTTCTTGAACTAAAGTCATAGCATCTAAAAATCTACGCCGCATGTCACGTGGACCTCCGATGAAAGATGCAGGCAACACTATCCTTTTTCCAACTCTACTTGGCTGAACTTCACCTGCATTAACACAATCCACTATACCTTGGTACAATTCGGCTCTTATCTTTTTTTGGTTGTGTTCACAAAAAAGTAGCCGTGAAGTCTCAATCCGTATGTACGTATCTACTGCAAACTGTTGTAACAATCTTCCCCCTAGTAGAATCAAATTTTGGGTTGAACGGATTTGAAACTTGTAACAGTAGTATTCACGCATAGTTACAGTCTTTCTTCCTTGTTTTCTGTTGTTTTCTGCATAACGGGAAACTCTTGTAAGAATTCTGAAATGAGTTTAACACAATATTAAGTGTGTACAAGGGAAAAAATACATTTTTACAACTACTTGAGGTTTGCTTATATGTAAGTAACGCGTATTTAGTATTATCAAAATATATATATATATATATATATATATATATATATATATATATATATATATATATATATATATATAACAATTTTGTTTTATTTAAATAATTTTTGTTTGTAACTATCTATGACACTGACAAAGTATTGCATAATAATCACATGTGTCAATCCAGGTGTTTGTAAACAAATAAAAATGTGTAATACCAAAAATGCGATTATGATATAGTTTAGACCTTCTAACTCTTCTTCAACATGTTCGCCATCATTATGAATTTCGTCGATGGAAACTCCATGCCTGGGTATTTTGGGATGCCATCCAGGCTCACCATATGGGAAAAACAAAGGATAGGATAATGGATCGTAAGAACCATAATGAGGTTGAATAGTTTGACTGTACTCAGACCTCCCGTAAACAACAATGCTTCTCTTGTATGAAGTGATGTTGTCATTACCTTCAACCCAAATACCGGCAACCTGTAGTACATTGCAAGTAAAAATGGTGTGTTACTTGTAATAAGTACCATTAAAAGACAATCTCCAAGTATATTGATTAACCTCATGTAATTTATCATATATTCATACCTCGGATGTTGTTGGCCGGTTGTACACCCTCTGATCAAGCTCCACCGACGCATTCAAAGTCAATCTATAGTTGTCAAGGGGTCCCAACTCACCCATGGTACGTAATGTCCTTACATACGGGTTGGTTGAAAGAACACGTGTCAGCTTTTGAATGATATTTCTTTCAAGATTTGGCCATTGGAGCCTTTGTGCAAGCTCAGCTTCAGGGTCATAAAAATACAATTGTAAATACCTAGGTTGTCCATCCCTAGATACCAACTGATCGATTTTATGATATATTCCTCCAAGAGCACGAAAAGTATATACTCCGGATGTTGAGTTGGCCAACGAAGCATCCAATTGACTCCCATGGACGTGAATGAAAAATTTGTGTTGTACGCACGTATATTGTGACGAAACATTTCCCCCATATTAGATTGTGAGGTGAATAGATCGGACAACTCTTCTGGAACCGTTGAATGTGCCAGTTTTGTCTTCCCACTCATGCAACAAAAAGTAGGGAATTCAAATTTTATTCGCAATGCTCCACAATGGACACAGGGTTTTTGTTTTTTTA
The DNA here is from genome assembly GCA_949592205.1 of Helichrysum umbraculigerum. NCBI lineage: Eukaryota > Viridiplantae > Streptophyta > Magnoliopsida > Asterales > Asteraceae > Helichrysum > Helichrysum umbraculigerum. The sequence continues at coordinate 292,862,000 of CATIUR010000001.1, forward strand.
AAACACGATGTTCTTTAGGGATACCGGCGTAAACAAAGGCAAATGGGTCATCAGATATGGTAGGAACTCCTACATTATACAAATTGAAAGTAAGGTATTGTATTAGTTAACATGTATGTAACTGGGTATAGATAAGCAAACTAAATTAGCACCTGTTGATGATTCACCGGTGACCGAATTAAATACAGGTACCATTATGTTACTTTGCGTTGGTATCCCTGTGTTAAGAAGCAAATGTTAGCAATACGATACACAATAACATTGTAAACATAACAAATATAAAAGCAGTGTGTCTTACCGTTGTGAGTTTCAGTTGTTGAGTTTATAGTTTCAGGCGTCGGTCCGACTTCTTGATCAAACAATGGCAGAATATTACCAATTTGAATTTTGCCGCCTAATTAAATAACAATTTAATTATAATGCAAAGGAGAAAAGGTTGAACAACTTAATAATGATGGTACATCAGGTAGCAACATTACCGGGTTGTGTTTGGCGCGGACTAATATTTTCTTTGTTTCGAAAATCAAGGACACTTATCGGTGATGCAGTGTTTGCGCTTGACGTGAATTCGCTGACACCACGATGATTAGCATAATAATATGAATTACTTTGGCGACTTGACAGTATTCCTAAAGGTACCCTTTCTGGTGGTTTTGTAAAGCGTTGATTTATCACATCAGATGTTGTAGTTTCAGTAGGTGTATCAGACAAAATATTTCCCCCTTGACAACTTCCTTGATTCATTTCTCTTATATGTTTTTGCCGTGCACGATATTCTCTATTGTTTGCGTTTCTCATTTCTACAAGGGTTATATGAAAACAAACAGTCATTAAGTTATGATAAGTTATATAAAAATAAATTTTTTTCATGTACATACCTCTTTGTAAAGATTGAGAAACATCTTGGTTTACATATTTGGTTAGCTTGTTACCATCCATCCGGCATTCGTAATATTGTTTGTTTGCAATTTTACGTTTTTCTGCACCACAGAAACAGAGAGTCAGCTTTCGGGTCTAACATGGATACGAAAAACGCACCGCCATACCTTTTAGGATATCCAGTTTGCTCATAGTAACACCAGCGCATAAAGTTGTATCAGTTGAGGTGTGCAGCATCGCCTATAAAATACACGGTTTCACCACGTAAATGTTTATATGAAACAGTATGAAAAGTGGATAATACGTTATTTAGAGTTAAATATAACATACAGATACCGTTGGGACAAATTATATGTACATCAATATAATAACATAAAGTAAATTTAAAACATTCAGAAAGGAATAATACACTGGTTTGTACGTTCACATGTATAGGTATGAGTTGTTTTTTAAAACACTATGATGTAATATGTCATTGTGTATTTTTTAAAACATGTATAGTATGAGTTGTTAGAATTCTTGATTCATTGAGCATCGTAAATATGTCAGCAGGCGATGTCATCACGTTAAGTGCTAATCAGATTATATATGATCATGAGGTGTTCGCTGAAGCGTTGCAGTTTCAAAGAGTTGCGGATGTTTCTGCAACACATGGGGTTCGGGCTGGAAGCAACTTACCAAACGAATGGAAATAGGTGAACTTAAAGGTGGTTTACGATGGTTGTCTATCTTTGGTATGAACAGTATTTGTTGTTTGAAAATGTAAAAAAATGAAATTGTTATCTATACTATAATTAATGAATATGTATATTTTAAAAAGATTCAAAGTCAGAGTAGTGTATATATTTTGAATATTGAGTACGCATATATAGTGAAATTTTAAAAGTGGTTAGCACTGAAATTTTGGAAGGTATGTAAGTCTGAAACTGATACAATACAGTTACAAAGTTACCTTACTATGTTGGTAACATATGAATAAATGCGTTGGTAATGATACAAAGTTACAGCTACGATACATATCAAATGAGTGTTGGTAACATATTAATAAATGCGATGTTTCATCAGATGTTTGGTTTGAAGATGCTACAATTAGGAATTCAAATGTAACATGATGTTCTCTTCCTTGAGAAGTTTCTGACTTTCTGTTCAAACGTAAGTTTAATGGCGTCTGATTCCGGGATGTCCGGGTTGAACACGACTTTAGTCAACTCCGTGGTCAATAAGATGTTCACTGTAAAGGATACAGTATACTAAGGTTAGTGAGAGGTGATAAGTTACACTTCATAAGTTTACAAACATATTGTAATGTCGTTAAAATTTACTTTGAATTTGATGAATGAGTTTGACACGGCTCACATATATTATTTCCTTCTGTTCGATGACCTTTGCGAGCTCTAACGGAGGTAGCTCCGTTGCTGTAACCCATATCAGCTTCATAAGGTGACCCCTGCGCTCGATGGAAACCGTTAGTGAGGTGTTTGACATGAATGGAGTCACGTAAAGGTTATTAAAAGGTAGTTCTACATACGTTGAATCAACAATGTACAACTCCGTAGAAGCCACTGTGTATATACCATTAGAAAATTTGTAGCTGACAACACCTCCTCTGACAATTTTTCCTACGACATCTAAGACAATAACGATGGTCGTTATGTTATTAGAGTAGACGTTGGTGGAATTAGTAATTAATAATACAGTGATAAAGATATACCAGTCATCAGTTTTCGATTCGTGTTATCGAGAGCAAGCATTTTCAGCGTTGGGATCTTTGGATATATTGGCATGTTAATGTTGATTTGTTCCTCCGCCGTTAACGGAATGAATTCAGTTTTAGGCGTAATTACCATCTCAACACGTTCGCGTAGGAAACTATAGTTTTCATATCTACGGAAATCCTCGTCCCCTATAGCCTCGAGCTGGAAATGCTTTATTTTAAACACAACACCCACCAGATTTAGCCGTTGATACGCTTCGATCAAAAATGGTGGGACGATTGCGGTGATTATATCTCTCTGTCAAACAACAAAAACATGTTATGTCTATATTAACTTTGATGTAATTGGTTATGGACTTAGTATCTTACATTTGGGTCGATCAGTAACATAAGTAATATTTCGGCGGAGTCGTCCTTCCATACGAAGATTACTCGGACAGCCAGAATTGTTAAAGACACCATAAAGCGTTTAAACTCCGAAAATAGTCGATGACAATTATGCGGCAAAACCTACATTATAGTTACAGAGAAAAGATTCCATACAAAAAGGTTGATTGAATTAGTGATATATATGTTTAGCTTACAATTTTATAGTATTAGCATTACAATTTTAGTTGTTAGATGTTAATGTTTTAAAGAGTTAGTATCTCACAATTGGACAGTAACATAAGTAATGGTACGCCCGCTTTGGGCTTACATACGAACATTACTCGGACAGCAAGAATCGTTAAAGAGTCATGGAAGCGTTTGAATTCGGAAAACAATCTATGACAATTAGGAAACAATACATACGATATCGCTCATTTTATACATGTTTATCTATCGCGATATCATTGTTTTTGTATTTATTTTTAGTCAATTCCATGAACTTTCGATACTTAATTGTTAAAAAATTGCTTTTAGGTTCATATCTATACTAACTTATTTCTGTAAAAGCAATACAATTTTAATTATATTCCACTCTCCACATGTACTACCTAAATAAATAAAACCATATTAAAAAGACTCCCACTCCTCACACATTCCCTTGGATTCTCTCTATCTCTCACCGTCGGTCTCTCTCTCTATCTCTCTGATTTTTGCTTCCCCCACCAATAATTTTTTTTTTTGTTAATGATGAAGATACCCTAATGAAGCATCCGATCCATCGATCACACTGACATCTCGATTATACCATGGTTTCATCCGGTCTTTGTGGTGGCTCCGAATATTAAGTTTGAAAAGGGTGGGTGACGGCGGCGGTCACCATCCGATGACGGAAGTGCAGGACGAAGTCGGTGTCTCTACGACCGAACAGGAGTTGAATAAAAGCAGATGGTGGCTACGGCGGATTTAGAAAACTTGCGCCGATCGTGATCGTCGTTGGTCAGATCGTGGCTGCTCATATCGTCGGAGGTGGTTGAAAAAGATGGTGATGTTGGCTGGATTAGGGTTTCAGATCGTGTATGCGCAGATCGTCATCGTGGATGCTAAGATCGTGCCTGGTCAGATCGTCGGAGGTGGTATAAAATGGTGGTGGACGGCGATGTTCGATCAACGGCAGTTGACGGCGTATGTAATTTTTTATTCCGGTAATTATGTAATTGTTACAGAGTACCTGTTTGTTGAATAATCGAATAACTGTTTGTTGAATAATCTGGTAATTATTTCATTGTTACAGAGTAACGGACACCAGATAAGGCATTGGTGGGCGGATGTAATTGATCGACGGCGGTGAGTTTCCTTTGATCCACGGCGGTGAGTTTTTATTCCGATTCCGGATTTAATTAAATCGACGGCGGTGCAGTAATAATCGGGTAATTCTTTCACTGTATGTTGTGTAAATCGTAATTATATACATAAATCTTAGAAAAGTGAATATACAGAAATTCTGTGAACATTTTAGTAGTCTAATCTTTAATGTTTTTTGTATACAGAAACAGTAAGTACTTCATTGTATACGTAGAGTTTTTGATAAAGTACGTATCATGACCCTTTTAAATACGGAGTATATTTGTAAGTACATTTTGTTACGACAATATAATTTGTATTGGGAAAATTAATCAGACTACTACAGAGTTTTATTTGTGTATTTCTATTTACCCGATACAGAGTTTTATTTGTGTAATGTTTGGTGCTAATCGTGTGAAAAATAAAAACTTATTTGGTCGTCTAATCGTTGAAACATTCTTATACTTTACTTATCATAGTTAAAAAAAAAACTCAAAACACATGTCAATATCTGAATATCATAATAAGTAAATACAAAAAGTAGACAATAAATAAGTAAACAACTTTAGTCAATACATGAACAATAGATAAACTTTTAAGCCATAGATTTATTCAACTTGAGCAGACAGTGATTCAAATATTACAGGAGTTGATCGAGCAGCTCTTCTACAACTTTTACTTTCAAAATGATGAGCACACTTAAAAATATAGCGAACCCATGATGTAGAAACACATATCTGATAGGAAAAAAGTTAACGATGATAGTGAGTATCAGTGAGTGTACAATCATGAGTAGTATAAGGATATATCCTCCTTCCATTGTAAGTTTGAACGAAAGTGTTTAAGCACAAAAATGTTATGCGAATGTTTACGAAGTGTAGATTCATAGTCAATATATAGGAGAAAATTTAGCCGTTAACAGCCGGCGTTTATGGAACTATGTAGAAAGACGTAGAAACGTATAGAAAATTTAAATTTCAAAATACCCGTTAGAAGCCGCCATTTTTGACGGGGAGTACAATTATATGACTTAGTAGTTCATCATCATCATCAGAAAATACCCAATCCCACTAAAAGCAGGTTATGGGGGAGGTAAGATGTAGACAGCCTTCCCCCTACCCAAGGGTAGAGAGGCTGCTTCCGTGATGACCTCCGGCATGTGCAAGTGAGTATATTATAATTTTAATATTATCTATCTCTATATATGCATAATTAATTTATTATTATTATTATTATTATTATTATTATTATTATTATTATTATTATTATTATTATTATTATTATTATTATTATTAAACAAATACCAAATACCAAGCATAACACACAAATATAGACAAAAAGTATTTTAAACCAAAGGATTCTATTTACGGATACTCAATCACTGACAAAGGGATCTATTTACAGCGTCTCTAGTCTTTAAGATTCTATTAAAGAAATCAAGTCGATGGGAGAAGGCCACCACGACAAATTTTTCTCTATATTAATCTTTAGAACCAAATAGCGGACCTTAGTGTGGTTTATACCGACCGTTGGTTTTCCATACTTAAAAATAAATATAAATGAAAAATGAATGATATATATAAGATAAGTTAAGGATCGATAAATATATATGAATGATATATATGACTTAGTAGTTGTTTTATCAAAATTTTTAAAAGGGATTGTACATTGTATACCGTTTTAGGTAATTGAGAACTAAAATGTCAATACATTGTATAACTTGGGATTTATTTTGTTTATTCAGTATTAGACATTTTTCAGTTAACATTGTATGTATTTTGTGAGTGAAAGTTGTTAGGTTTTATGGTTTGAGCAATCTTTTCCATCCATCATCCTATCCTGTAGAGTGGTTGATTGTTATAAAGAGCATGGCAAACAACAAAATGCAGAAGCTGCAAAAAAATGAATGTTACCTCATCGACAATGATGGATGGAAGTGTTGTAGCAGGAACCGCAGCTGCAGAGGCATCGATAGGAGCAGGATGTGCGGAATTCATGTTGGCGCTGGTAGTCATATATTTTGTGTATTGATTTGGCTGGTAGTTGTGTGTTGATATTGCAGAGGCAAAGTAATTATGTGGAGAGGGTTCTGTTAATTTTTTATTGATGTACTTATAATGCCTCTGCCGGTAAATTGAATGCTTTCCCTCCTTTAAGTTTAGTGGGAGTAATGAATGCCAGATATAATTAAAAGCCTTTTTTTAAAAAAAAGGAGGATACAGAAAGGTGGGTGTTAAAAAGTGGCGTGGGTTGAATGCTTTCCCTCCCTTTTTATTTGTTTGTTTACATCTAGTGGGTGCAACTTTAGTGTGAATGGACATGTATTTGTTGGCAGAACTTTATTTGAAAAAAAGCAAGAATGTGCATGTCGTCCTTTGCAATTAGTGGGGGTGTAGTATCTGTCAATCAGGGGTAAAGTAGTAATTTCTATTATCCTTGTCTTAACAGTGAAAACAGCCAAATGCATTATTAACTAGTATAGATAATTATTATATTTTAGTAGGGTACAAGATAAACATAAAAATAAATAAAATGGCCCCATATTTAAGACTTTTTTAAAGAAGACACAAATTAATTAAAACCATAGAATTGAATGAGATAATTAACATACTAACGTGCACAGGGCAGTGATAGCTACCCAACACAATCTGGATTATTAAACCTAACACGTATTTAAGAGTACAACATCACCCTTTGAAACGTGGACACCAATTTGTTGTGTATAACTATACTATACACCAACAGCGTAAAATTATGGTGTACTGATCTATCACTCATACAACTTTTCCGGTACATTTCAGTAAACGGGCACGCCATATACCTTCAAACAAGCGGGCCTAGCCAAAATATCTGCAATCCATGCGCTCATATTCGGTCGTGCTTCAAAAACCTTTCTTATCTCCATATCCATCATTAACTTGATCATAGGAGCATGGTACAAATCCGCCAACGAGTAGCTATCTCCTCCCAAATACTTGTTCTCTTTCAATCGTGTTTCGTACACATCAAGCACTCTCTCTAATCGCTTCACTTCAGCCTCTACTACAGCCTCATCCCCTTTCTGTCCAAATATCATTTGTTTCATACATAGCTCCCATGCCAATTTCGCCATTATAGGATCAAATTTGTGAGCTTCTACATCACCCCATACTGATTCAACGGCCGCCTTTTTTGAATCGTGGTTTATTAAACACGTCCCTTTGTCAGCGTATGTACGTGCTATGTACTGTGAAATCGCCCTTGATTCTGCCACAAATTAACAGATACATATGTAAGATAACAAAAACCTCGTAGTTATTCTGTATGACAGATACAAACGTAAACCCAAATAAACTTCACCCATCTATACTATCTGGTCGAGCCATATACAATACTAAACGCTGATTTAATATATTTTAATTCCTTTCAATTTCAACTACATTGAAGTGTTATAGTGATTAATTAGTTACCGAAGAGTTCGACGTCACCATCTTCAAACGCAGGAATTAGACCAAACGGCTGCATATTTATTAACAGGGTGTACCCGTTAAATCGAATGAAAATGAAAGAAATGTATAAATCATGTGGAAACGAACAATAGTAAAAAGTATACTCACATTGCGTGCTAGCATCTGTGGCTGTTTATGCTCACCAGCGGCCATTTCAACATTAATAAGCTCGAAATCGAGATTTTTCTCAGAAAGACAAAGGAGAACACGAATAGTTGCGGTCGAATTCATGGAACCGTACACTTTGATCGCCATTGTTATTAATTTAGAGGATTAAGATTCAACAATGTTTGGAAATGTAATGTACTTTAGATTTGAGAATATGATGGAGATTTATATGAAGGAATGAACGAGTATAAATAAGGTGACAAAACGTGGTACGCATGAGTAGATTGGTCAAGTAATTAGAAGTAATAATTGCTTTTTCTTTTTAAAGTAAGCGCTTTATTTACAACTTTCTAGAAAGTTTTTTGTTTTCTTTTATTCCCTTAAATTTAATTTAATTAAATATAAATATTTAACTTATTACGAAATATGCGCGATCATTTTCGAAAAAATAACAAGTTATTAATTGTTTACGTACTTCGTGTTAAACCTGTATAAAACATAAATCTGTAGAACTCTAGCTAAAATTACTTTTACAAGAAAAAAGAGTATGGTTCAAGAGATGAGGGGTCAAATGGAGAGCAGTAAAGGCAGAACCAATGAACCATAATGCACCATGTGTCTATCATAAAAGTTCATTATGAGCCCCCCACCATAATTATGTTTTAGTTTCCTCCACAACTTCTTCGATAACACTCCCACACCCCCACCACCACCCACTCCCACCAGCTACCGCCGTCCGACACCGCCACCACCAACGCTGCTGGATTCCGGCCAATTTATTTATTAAAAAAAAAATTCAATTTTTTTCTAAATTTTTTTTTTCAAATTTTTTTTCCAAAATTTTTTTAGTAACTTTTTTCTCCTTAAAAACACTGCATATCAATTAAAAATAAAAAAAATATTTTGTTGCATCTTGTGGTTATTTAACTGCATTATATATATATATATATATATATATATATATATATATATATATATATATATATATATACTACTGCATAATTATAGTGGTGATATCATTATCCAATAATAACACTCGTAATAATATACTCCCTCCGTCCCGGTTTAATAGTCCATTATTTTCATTTTGGGATGTCCCAAATTAATTGTCCATTACCAAATATAGAAAGGTAACATGATTTTTTTTACTATATTGTCCATACTTTAAAAATTAAATTACAAAAGTGAAAGATAGTTCAAATTTATTGGTTAGGGGTAAGAATGTCATTGTGCAAAAAGTAAGTAATAATTATTGTGTTTATCTTAAGCTGCGTGTAGTTCTGTCTGGGGACAATTAAATTGGGACGGAGGGAGTAATAATTTATCTTTGCATTTCAAATTCATTTTCAATGAACATAGATTATTTATGTAAAGATATCGAAAGGTGACATACTACTGTGCATTAATTATATATGAGTTAGTGGATCAGTTTCTTTGGGAATTTTACATGTAGTTTATATCCGTTTTACATAAATTGTATATGCTCATCGTATCAAATCACTATCTATCAAATTACTAAAATTAATGTATCAATTTCGTTGTGCATCATCAATTCATCATCATGTATACAGAGAATATTGATGTGCATCATCTTTATAAAAGACATGCATCATCTGTGTGATGCAATATGTATGTGTATACGTTCATCTATATGAATTGTTTATAAATTTAGTTAAATAGTAAATGAATGTTTTTAATTTGAAAGTTGAAACTGATTTGAATGGGTATGTACAGGGGCGGAGCTAGAGGGGGGGGGTATGGGGGCAGTCGCCCCCCCTAAAAATCTAGAATTGTGGGAAAAAATAATTTTTTTAAGGTTACTAGTGACAGTTTTGAAGTTTTGCCTCCCTAAAATGATAGAAAAAAGAAAAAAAAAATATTTTGCCCCCCTATACGAAATATCCTAGCTCCGCCCCTGGGTATGTATAAAAGACTATCATGCCCTTAGACTCATATTCAATTTGAATTAAATTACTAAAAACATAATTATAATTAGTTTGAAATGTGTCTAATCTAATGGCTCATATTACTTCTTACCATTTTTATCTTAAACACCTTTTTACAATAACCAAACTCATATATATATATATATATATATATATATATATATATATATATATATATATATGCAGGGGTATTCACGGACGGTTAACCGGGGACTCGGTTAACTGGAGTCCCGGATCGACATATTTTGAATATAAACCGAAACCGAAAAAGTCGGTTAACCAGTAATCGGTTCACCGATTTTTCGGTTCGGTTAATCGGTTAACCAAATTAACCGTTTATTACTTAAAACTTATTTAAAAAGTAATTAATAACACACAAATACACATTCATTATTAAGTGTTCACTATTTTTAAAATATTTTGACAATAAATGTTTCAAATGATAACAAATTTACTCTTTATAATTATGTACTTGTGTTATACGTACGTAAATCGTTCGAATATAATTAGAACTAAGTAGTAATAATTACCATATTAAGCCAAAATTAAGCTAGTAAATTTCATTAAAATGAGTGGAAAAGAAATATAAATGATTTCATCAAAATACAAGTGTAAATATCTATATATAAATATAATATATGCAATATATATACATATATTATAAGGTATATATAAACTTTTTGGTTTTTTCGGTTAACCGTTTATCACGTCTATCTTAAAAATATGAACCGAAACCAAAACCAAAAAACCAAAAAAATTTCGGTTCGGTTAACCGATACCAAAAAATGAAAAAAACTCGGTTCGGTTAACTCAAAATCGGTTATATTCAACCGGTTTTCAGTCCGATTTTTCGATTTCGGACTATTTTGAACACCCCTATATATATATATATATGTGTGTGTGTGTGTGTGTGTGTGTATATATATATATATATATATATATACAATATGCAGTATAATTATATAAAATGCAGTACAAAAAAGATAATATGTATAACACAAAATGCAGCAAAAAATAGACAATAAGTATTACAAAATGCAGTAAAAAAACCAATATGCAGTATAATGAGCATAAAATGCAGTATAAAAAGAGGGTAATATGTATAATACAAAATCAAGTTTAAAACAACAATATGTACTAAAAGTTATCTATACAAAATGCAGTATATTTTTATTAAAAATGCAGTAAAAAAGATAATTAAAAAAAATTAAAAATTTTTATAAAAAAAAAATTAATTTAAAAAAAAAATTTGAAAAAAAATTTAAAAATTTTCGCCGGAATCTGACGGCGGCGATGAGGTGGTGGCTGATGACGACAGGGCGGCGGCAGCTGGTGGCAGGTGGTGGGAGTGGGTGGTTGGTGGTTGTGTGGGTGAGAGAGTGTTACTTAAGAAATTGAGGGAAGGAATTTATAATATTCCAAAAATGTAAGGAGTCAAATTGAAAATTTTGCTGAACAGTTGTCACTTTCTGAAAGGGTGTCGGGTTGCACTCCTCTTTTCTGTTCACATGGGGCTACCCTCTTGATCTTCTATAATAAAAGACGATCATAAATCAAAATAAATTAAATTACACGAATAAAGGATATACAACTAAAAAAGTTATCAAATAAAAACAAAAAAGAAAAAACGTCACTCTTTCTAGAACAAAACTTGTGACTACGCATAGCCATAGAACGTGTGTGTATTTAAAATCCCACCGAAATCTTTTTGAACTATTAAACTAGTTGAACAATATAAATATAATGTGAATAATTAGATTAACTATATGACATATAGATGAAATTCAAAATAGGAAAAACTAATTAATTAAGTAAGATTATCATACATTTACTTTGAGAGAAGTTAAATCGCCTTACTTATTATATTGATATTTATTACTCCTTTCGTCCCAAAATAAATATCAACATTACTATTTGTATATAGAAATCATTAAAATTCCATATTTTACCCTCATTTATTACTATAAATCTATTATTTTCAAACAACTTTATTCAAACTTGATTTGAATATAAGCGTAAAGCTGACATTTATTTAATCTAACTTAATCCCAACAAATATTATCCGGAACAATTTTTTTAAGACGAATGGAGTAATATTTTAATTTAAACTTTATTGATATTCATTTACATGATAATAAGTATAGAAGAATTAACCGCGGTTAATACACACAAAGGACATTAAAATATGTTAAAATATTCACTTGGAGTACTCAACTTCACGTTGTAACAAAATCATGACTAAAGTATATGTTTCTTAATTTTGGATTAACTATGTTTAACATATTGTTCATTTGGAGCAATCCGGTGGCAGATGACCTATTAGTAACCGGGTATCAGCTCCACGCAAGCTCCATATAAGCAATGTTTTGAAAACCGGTTTTAAGTCGAATCGGTCGGGGTCCTGGTTCCATTTGGGCCGGAAATCTCTATTTTTCCGGTCTGATCGGTCGGACTGGTCCGATCGAACCGGTTCTTAAAACATTGCATATAAGATGATACACCGCCACTTGTTGACAACTTTATGTCCATGTCATTTCTACCCAATTTAAAATTTTTTTAATCTTTTTTAGCTATCTCCTCTCTATTAATAATTGAATATTTTTAATCAATATTAGTCACCACCACATACACAAACACCTATACATACAAATTCATGATATCTTAGAATCAAATTCACACATATGTTCAGTACAATTTCACCCAAAAATGGATCAGAGAGAGATTGCGAGTTGGAGTAAGGAAGAGGCCGAGAACAGAAAGAGAGATATTCAATAAAATCTATCTTCATCTACGGCTAATATTACCGGCATCAGCTTCGGCTAATACGCCACCATCACCTCCGGCTATCCTTCCCCGAGCCAATATACTCCCTATCAGTAACTACAATCACCCACACAACCACCTCCTTTGTTCACCACCATATACAACTCCGATCTAGAACGAGATCTGAAAATTAATCAAAGAAGACGACCATTGTTGTTTGCACGTTCGTTGAAACAATCATGAGAGTTGATTTGTCGGTCACGATGGTGGTGTTTGTAGTTAATGGTGGTTGTGGTAACTGCAAATGATGGCGACAGTGGTGAACGCAGATGATGGTGGTTGTGGTAACTTAAAATTGAGTACTCCAAGTGAACATTATAACATACTTTAGTGCCCTCTGTGTGTATTAATACTAGAGGTGGCAATTTAAGACCCATGAGTCTAGTTGGGTTTTTCTAATCTTTATAGATGGGTCTAGTTGGGTAATTAAAAAAAAGCTTAAGTATATCATTATTACTCATTATGACCCAATAGGTAATAATGATATATTTAAGCCGTATTTTTAATACCATTACCTGAACCAAATTTGATACATCTTATCAATAATTGAATTTGATTAAAACTAGAGAATATTTCAATTGAGACCATTTATTTTGTGTGTGAATGGGGGAACCAACCACAATATGCCATGTGTCACTTTTTTCTCTCTCATCCACGTTTTTAAAAATTAAATATCTCACAAACGACAAGTCGAAAAATCATGAAAATTGCACCATATTTTTCAGCATTTTATCCTCTTCGATTTGCCGTACATCAAGGCAGACTTCCGACGAACTTTTTTTTTTTTCATTTTTTTGGTGGGTTTTACATATTAGTAACACATGTGTTAGTGATTTATTATACATTTGATTTATGGTTTAGGGTTAGGGTTTAGAGTTAGGGTTTAGCAGGGTTTAGTGTTAGGGTTTAGTAGGGTTTAGTGTTAGGGTTTAGCAGGGTTTAGGGTTTAGAGTTTAGTATGATTTAGGGTTTAGAGTTTTATAAAGCGTTTAGGGTTTAGGGTTTGGGGTTTAGAGGTTAGGGGTTAGGGTTTAGGGTTGGGAGTTTGGGGTTTCGTCTAGTATGATTTAGGGTTTAGAGTTTTATAAAGCATTTAGGGTTTAGGGTTTGAGGTTTAGGGGTTAGGGTTTAGGGTTGGGAGTTTGGGGTTTCGTCACGAAACCCCAAACTCCCAACCCTATACCCTAACCCCTAAACCCCAAACCCTAAACCCTAACGCAAAACTATAACACACGTGTTAGTAATGTGAAACCCACTAAAAATAATGAAAAAAAAAAAAACTCGTCGAAAGTATGCCTTAATCAACGGCAAATTGAAGAGGATCAAACGCTGAATCTAATGGTGCAATTTTCATAATTTTTCGATTTGTCATTTGTGAGATATTTAACTTAATGGGTAAATGGGTTTTGTATTCTCTTTGTTCACATGGCACCATATCATTGGTTACGGCTAATATTACCGGCATCATCTTCGGCTAATACGCCACCATCAACTCCGACTATCCTTCCCCGAGCCAATATACTCCCTATCAATAACTACAATCACCCACGCAACCACCTCCTTTGTTCACCACCATATACAACTCCGATCTATAACGAGATCTGAAAATTAATCAAAGAAGACGACCATTGTTGTTTGCACGTTCGTTGAAACAATCATGAGAGTTGATTTGTCGGTCACGATGGTGGTGTTTGTAGTTAATGGTGTTTGTGGTAACTACAAATGATGGCGACAGTGGTGAACGCAGATGATGGTGGTTGTGGTAACTTAAAATTGAGTACTCCAAGTGAACATTATAACATACTTTAGTGTCCTCTGTGTGTATTAATACTAGAGGTGGCAATTTAAGACCCATGTGTTTAGTTGGGTTTTTCTAATCTTTATAGATGGGTCTAGTTGGATAATTTAAAAAAAGTTTAAGTATATCATTATTACTCATTATGACCCAATAGGTAATAATGATATACTTAAGCCTTATTATTAATACCATTACCTGAACCAAATTTGATACATCTTATCAGTAATTGAATTTGATTAAAACTAGAGAATAGTTCAATTGAGACCACTTATTTTGTGTGAGAATGGGGGAACCAACCACAATATGCCATGTGTCACTTTTTTCTCTCTCATCCACGTTTTTAAAAATTAAATATCTCACAAACGACAAGTCGAAAAATCATGAAAATTCACCATATTTTTCAGCGTTTTATCCTCTTCGATTTGCCGTACATCAAGGCAGACTTCCGATGAACTTTTTTTTTTTTCATTTTTTTGGTGGGTTTTACATATTAGTAACACATGTGTTAGTGATTTATTATACATTTGATTTATGGTTTAGGGTTAGGGTTTAGAGTTAGGGTTTAGCAGGGTTTAGTGTTAGGGTTTAGTAGGGTTTAGTGTTAGGGTTTAGCAGGGTTTAGGGTTTAGAGTTTAGTATGATTTAGGGTTTAGAGTTTTATAAAGCGTTTAGGGTTTATGATTTAGGGTTTAGGGGTTAGGGTTTAGGGTTGGGAGTTTGGGGTTTCGTCTAGTATGATTTAGGGTTTAGAGTTTTATAAAGCGTTTAGGGTTTATGGTTTGGGGTTTAGGGTTTAAGGTATAGGGTTGGGAGTTTAGGGTTTCGTCACGAAACCCCAAACTCCCAACCCTATACCCTAACCCCTAAACCCCAAACCCTAAACCCTAACGCAAAACTATAACACACGTGTTAGTAATGTGAAACCCACTAAAAATAATGAAAAAAAAAAAAACTCGTCGAAAGTATGCCTTAATCAACGGCAAATCGAAGAGGATCAAACGCTGAATCTAATGGTGCAATTTTCATAATTTTTCGATTTGTCATTTGTGAGATATTTAACTTAATGGGTAAATGGGTTTTGTATTCTCTTTGTTCACATGGCACCATATCATTGGTTACGGCTAATATTACCGGCATCATCTTCGGCTAATACGCCACCATCAACTCCGACTATCCTTCCCCGAGCCAATATACTCCCTATCAATAACTACAATCACCCACGCAACCACCTCCTTTGTTCACCACCATATACAACTCCGATCTATAACGAGATCTGAAAATTAATCAAAGAAGACGACCATTGTTGTTTGCACGTTCGTTGAAACAATCATGAGAGTTGATTTGTCGGTCACGATGGTGGTGTTTGTAGTTAATGGTGTTTGTGGTAACTACAAATGATGGCGACAGTGGTGAACGCAGATGATGGTGGTTGTGGTAACTTAAAATTGAGTACTCCAAGTGAACATTATAACATACTTTAGTGTCCTCTGTGTGTATTAATACTAGAGGTGGCAATTTAAGACCCATGTGTTTAGTTGGGTTTTTCTAATCTTTATAGATGGGTCTAGTTGGATAATTTAAAAAAAGTTTAAGTATATCATTATTACTCATTATGACCCAATAGGTAATAATGATATACTTAAGCCTTATTATTAATACCATTACCTGAACCAAATTTGATACATCTTATCAGTAATTGAATTTGATTAAAACTAGAGAATAGTTCAATTGAGACCACTTATTTTGTGTGAGAATGGGGGAACCAACCACAATATGCCATGTGTCACTTTTTTCTCTCTCATCCACGTTTTTAAAAATTAAATATCTCACAAACGACAAGTCGAAAAATCATGAAAATTCACCATATTTTTCAGCGTTTTATCCTCTTCGATTTGCCGTACATCAAGGCAGACTTCCGATGAACTTTTTTTTTTTTCATTTTTTTGGTGGGTTTTACATATTAGTAACACATGTGTTAGTGATTTATTATACATTTGATTTATGGTTTAGGGTTAGGGTTTAGAGTTAGGGTTTAGCAGGGTTTAGTGTTAGGGTTTAGTAGGGTTTAGTGTTAGGGTTTAGCAGGGTTTAGGGTTTAGAGTTTAGTATGATTTAGGGTTTAGAGTTTTATAAAGCGTTTAGGGTTTAGGGTTTGGGGTTTAGGGGTTAGGGGTTAGGGTTGGGAGTTTGGGGTTTCGTCTATTATGATTTAGGGTTTAGAGTTTTATAAAGCATTTTGGGTTTAGGATTTGGGGTTTAGGGTTAGGGTTTAGGGTTGGGAGTTTGGGGTTTCGTCACGAAACCCCAAACTCCCAACCCTAAACCCTAACCCCTAAACCCCAAACCCTAAACCCTAACGCAAAACTGTAACACACGTGTTAGTAATGTGAAACCCACTAAAAATAATAATAAAAAAAAACTCGTCGAAAGTATGCCTTAATGGACGGCAAATTGAAGAGGATCAAACGCTGAATCTAATGGTGCAATTTTCATAATTTTTTGATTTGTCATTTGTGAGATATTTAACTTAATGGGTAAATGGGTTTTGTATTCTCTTTGTACACATGGCACCATATCATTGGTTACGGCTAATATTACCGGCATCATCTTCGGCTAATACGCCACCATCACCTCCGCCTATCCTTCCCCGAGCCAATATACTCCCTATCAGTAACTACAATCACCCACACAACCACCTCCTTTGTTCACCTCCATATACAACTCCGATCTAGAACGAGATCTGAAAATTAATCAAAGAAGACGACCATTGTTGTTTGCACGTTCGTTGAAACAATCATGAGAGTTGATTTGTCGGTCACGATGGTGGTGTTTGTAGTTAATGGTGGTTGTGGTAACTGCAAATGATGGCGACAGTGGTGAACGCAGATGATGGTGGTTGTGGTAACTTAAAATTGAGAACTCCAAGTGAACATTATAACATACTTTAGTGCCCTTTGTGTGTATTAATACTAGAGGTTGCAATTTAAGACCCATGGGTCTAGTTGGGTTTTTCTAATCTTTATAGATGGGTCTAGTTGAATAATTAAAAAAAAGCTTAAGTATATCATTATTACTCATTATGACCCAATAGGTAATAATGATATACTTAAGCCGAATTATTTATACCATTACCTGAACCAAATTTGATACATCTTATCAGTAATTGAATTTGATTAAAACTAGAGAATAGTTCAATTGAGACCATTTATTTTGTGTGAGAATGGGGGAACCAGCCACAATATGTCATGTGTCACTTTTTTCTCTCTCATCCACGTTTTTAAAAATTAAATATCTCACAAACGACAAGTCGAAAAATCATGAAAATTGCACCATATTTTTCAGCGTTTTATCCTCTTCGATTTGCCGTACATCAAGGCAGACTTCCGACGAACTTTTTCTTTTTCATTTTTTTGGTGGGTTTTACATATTAGTAACACGTGTGTTAGTGATTTATTATACATTTGATTTAGGGTTTAGGGTTAGGGTTTAGAGTTAGGGTTTAGTGTTAGGGTTTAGTAAGGTTTAGTGTTAGGGTTTAGCAGGGTTTAGGGTTTTGGGTTTAGTATGATTTAGGGTTTAGAGTTTTATAAAGCGTTTAGGGTTTATGGTTTGGGGTTAGGGGTTAGGGTTTAGGGTTGGGAATTTGGGGTTTCGTCTAGTATGATTTAAGGTTTAGAATTTTATAAAGTTTTTAGGGTTTAGGATTTGGGGTTTAGGGGTTAGGGTTGGGAGTTTGGGATTTCGTGACGAAACCCCAAACTCCCAACCCTAAACCCTAACCCCTAAACCCCAAACCCTAAACCATAACGCAAAACTGTAACACACGTGTTAGTAATGTGAAACCCACTAAAAATAATGAAAAAAAAAACTCGTCGAAAGTACGCCTTAATGCACGGCAAATCGAAGAGGATCAAAAGCTGAATCTAATGGTGCAATTTTCATAATTTTTCGATTTGTCGTTTGTGAGATATTTAACTTAATGGGTAAATGGGTTTTGTGTTCTCTTTGTACACATGGCACCATATCATTGGTTCCGGCTAATATTACCGGCATCATCTTCGACTAATACGCCACCATCACCTCCGCCTATCCTTCCCCTAGCCAATATACTCCCTATCAGTAACTACAATCACCCACGCAACCACCTCCTTTGTTCACCACCATATACAACTCCGATCTAGAACGAGATCTGAAAATTAATCAAAGAAGACGACCATTGTTGTTTGCACGTTCGTTGAAACAATCATGAGAGTTGATTTGTCGGTCACGATGGTGGTGTTTGTAGTTAATGGTGGTTGTGGTAACTGCAAATGATGGCGACAGTGGTGAACGCAGATGATGGTGGTTGTGGTAACTTAAAATTGAGAACTCCAAGTGAACATTATAACATACTTTAGTGCCCTTTGTGTGTATTAATACTAGAGGTTGCAATTTAAGACCCATGGGTCTAGTTGGGTTTTTCTAATCTTTATAGATGGGTCTAGTTGAATAATTAAAAAAAAGCTTAAGTATATCATTATTACTCATTATGACCCAATAGGTAATAATGATATACTTAAGCCGAATTATTTATACCATTACCTGAACCAAATTTGATACATCTTATCAGTAATTGAATTTGATTAAAACTAGAGAATAGTTCAATTGAGACCATTTATTTTGTGTGAGAATGGGGGAACCAACCACAATATGTCATGTGTCACTTTTTTCTCTCTCATCCACGTTTTTAAAAATTAAATATCTCACAAACGACAAGTCGAAAAATCATGAAAATTGCACCATATTTTTCAGCGTTTTATCCTCTTCGATTTGCCGTACATCAAGGCAGACTTCCGACGAACTTTTTCTTTTTCATTTTTTTGGTGGGTTTTACATATTAGTAACACGTGTGTTAGTGATTTATTATACATTTGATTTATGGTTTAGGGTTAGGGTTTAGAGTTAGGGTTTAGTGTTAGGGTTTAGTAGGGTTTAGTGTTAGGGTTTAGCAGGGTTTAGGGTTTTGGGTTTAGTATGATTTAGGGTTTAGAGTTTTATAAAGCGTTTAGGGTTTACGGTTTGGGGTTAGGGGTTAGGGTTTAGGGTTGGGAGTTTGGGGTTTCGTCTAGTATGATTTAAGGTTTAGAATTTTATAAAGTTTTTAGGGTTTAGGGTTTGGGGTTTAGGGTTTAGGGTTTAGGGTTGGGAGTTTGGGGTTTCGTCATGAAACCCCAAACTCCCAACCCTAAACCCTAACCCCTAAACCCTAACCCCTAAACCCCAAACCCTAAACCCTAACGCAAAACTGTAACACACGTGTTAGTAATGTGAAACCCACTAAAAATAATGAAAAAAAAAACTCGTCGAAAGTACGCCTTAATGCACGGCAAATCGAAGAGGATCAAAAGCTGAATCTAATGGTGCAATTTTCATAATTTTTCGATTTGTCGTTTGTGGGATATTTAACTTAATGGGTAAATGGGTTTTGTATTCTCTTTGTACACATTGCACCATATCATTGGTTCCGGCTAATATTACCGGCATCATCTTCGACTAATACGCCACCATCACCTCCGCCTATCCTTCCCCTAGCCAATATACTCCCTATCAGTAACTACAATCACCCACGCAACCACCTCCTTTGTTCACTACCACATACAACTCCGATCTAGAACGAGATCTGAAAATTAATCAAAGAAGACGACCATTGTTGTTTGCACGTTCGTTGAAACAATCATGAGAGTTGATTTGTCGGTCACGATGGTGGTGTTTGTAGTTAATGGTGGTTGTGGTAACTGCAAATGATGGCGACAGTGGTGAACGCAGATGATGGTGGTTGTGGTAACTTAAAATTGAGAACTCCAAGTGAACATTATAACATACTTTAGTGCCCTCTGTGTGTATTAATACTAGAGGTGGCAATTTAAGACCCATGAGTCTAGTTGGGTTTTTCTAATCTTTATAGATGGGTCTAGTTGGGTAATTAAAAAAAAGCTTAAGTATATCATTATTACTCATTATGACCCAATAGGTAATAATGATATACTTAAGCCTTATTATTAATACCATTACCTGAACCAAATTTGATACATCTTATCAATAATTGAATTTGATTAAAACTAGAGAATAGTTCAATTGAGACCATTTATTTTGTGTGAGAATGGGGGAACCAACCACAATATGCCATGTGTCACTTTTTTCTCTCACATCCACGTTTTTAAAAATTAAATATCTCACAAACGACAAGTCGAAAAATCATGAAAATTGCACCATATTTTTCAGCGTTTTATAATCTTCGATTTGCCGTACATCAAGGCAGACTTCCGATGAACTTTTTTTTTTCATTTTTTAGGTGGGTTTTACATATTAGTAACACATGTGTTAGTGATTTATTATACATTTGATTTAGGGTTTAGGGTTAGGGTTTAGAGTTAGGGTTTAGCAGGATTTAGTGTTAGGGTTAGTAGGATTTAGTGTTAGGGTTTAGCAGGGTTTAGGGTTTAGGGTTTAGGGTTTAGTATGATTTAGGGTTTAGAGTTTTATAAAGCGTTTAGGGTTCAGGGTTTGGGGTTAGGGTTAGGGTTTAGGGTTGGGAGTTTGGGGTTTCGTCTAGTATGATTTAGGGTTTAGAGTTTTATAAAGCTTTTAGGGTTTAGGGTTTAGGGTTTGGGGTTTAGGGGTTAGGGTTTAAGGTTTAGGGTTGAGAGTTTGGGGTTTCGTCACGAAACCCCAAACTCCCAACCCTAAACCCTAACCCCTAAACCCCAAACCCTGAACCCTAACGCAAAACTGTAACACACGTGTTAGTAATGTGAAACCCACTAAAAATAATGAAAAAAAAACTCGTCGAAAGTATGCCTTAATGCACGGCAAATCGAAGAGGATCAAACGCTAAATCTAATGGTGCAATTTTCATAATTTTTCGATTTGTCGTTTGTGAGATATTTAACTTAATGGGTAAATGGGTTTTGTATTCTCTTTGTACACATGGCACCATATCATTGGTTCCGGCTAATATTACCGGCATCATCTTCGGCTAATACGCCACCATCACCTCCGCCTATCCTTCCCCGAGCCAATATACTCCCTATCAGTAACTACAATCACCCACGCAACCACGTCCTTTGTTCACTACCATATACAACTCCGATCTAGAACGAGATCTGAAAATTAATCACAGAAGACAACCATTGTTGTTTGCACGTTCATTGAAACAATCATGAGAGTTGATTTGTCGGTCACGATGGTGGTGTTTGTAGTTAATGGTGGTTGTGGTAACTGCAAATGATGGCGACAGTGGTGAACGCAGATGATGGTGGTTGTGGTAACTTAAAATTGAGTACTCCAAGTGAACATTATAACATACTTTAGTGCCCTCTGTGTGTATTAATACTAGAGGTGGCAATTTAAGACCCATGAGTCTAGTTGGGTTTTTCTAATCTTTATAGATGGATCTAGTTGGATAATTAAAAAAAAGCTTAAGTATATCATTATTACTCATTATGACCCAATAGGTAATAATGATATATATACTTAA
The DNA here is from genome assembly GCA_949592205.1 of Helichrysum umbraculigerum. Taxonomy (NCBI): domain Eukaryota; kingdom Viridiplantae; phylum Streptophyta; class Magnoliopsida; order Asterales; family Asteraceae; genus Helichrysum; species Helichrysum umbraculigerum. The sequence continues at coordinate 292,883,982 of CATIUR010000001.1, forward strand.
GCCTTATTATTAATACCATTACCTGAACCAAATTTGATACATCTTATCAATAATTGAATTTGATTAAAACTAGAGAATAGTTCAATTGAGACCATTTATTTTGTGTGAGAATGGGGGAACCAACCACAATATGTCATGTGTCACTTTTTTCTCTCTCATCCACGTATTTAAAAATTAAATATCTCACAAACGACAAGTCGAAAAATCATGAAAATTGCACCATATTTTTCAGCGTTTTATCCTCTTCGATTTGCCGTACATCAAGGCATACTTCCGACGAACTTTTTTTTTTTTTCATTTTTTTGGTGGGTTTTACATATTAGTAACACATGTGTTAGTGATTTATTATACATTTGATTTAGGGTTAAGGGTTAGGGTTTAGAGTTAGGGTTTAGCAGGGTTTAGTGTTAGGGTTTAGTAGGGTTTAGTGTTAGGGTTTAGCAGGGTTTAGGGTTTAGAGTTTAGTATGATTTAGGGTTTAGAGTTTTATAAAGCGTTTAGGGTTTATGATTTAGGGTTTAGGGGTTAGGGTTTAGGGTTGGGAGTTTGGGGTTTCGTCTAGTATGATTTAGGGTTTAGAGTTTTATAAAGCGTTTAGGGTTTATGGTTTGGGGTTTAGGGTTTAAGGTATAGGGTTGGGAGTTTAGGGTTTCGTCACGAAACCCCAAACTCCCAACCCTAAAATCTAACCCCTAAACTCCAAAACCCTAAACCCTGACGCAAAACTGTAACACACGTGTTAGTAATGTGAAACCCACTAAAAATAATGAAAAAAAAAAAACTCGTCGAAAGTATGCCTTAATAGACGGCAAATCGAAGAGGATCAAACGCTGAATCTAATGGTGCAATTTTCATAATTTTTCGATTTGTGGTTTGTGAGATATTTAACTTAATGGGTAAATGGGTTTTGTATTCTCTTTGTACACATGGCACCATATCTTTGGTTCCTCTATTCTCACACAAATTTTTAGTCTCATTTGAACCTTACCCACTAAAACTAATCACAATATCACGAACAAATTGAATTGTATAATAATGCAAACTCAAAGTTTAGTTTAATTCCATATTTATTTTTTGCCATGTGCATCACGACATGGATTTACAAAATCGTTAATTTACGCTAGTTTGTATAAGCTCCAAAAAAATGAACATACCCTTTGGTAAGAATGCGAAGACCGTGGAAATAATTAATGGTCCATATATCTATGATGACGAAAGTTACAATTAAAAAATAATAATAAATTTGTTAAAAGTTGAGTGTGTAAGATAATGAAACGCCCCAAAACTCGGAATTTTTTTTTTTTAACTCATTGAAACCTACTCTATTAGGTCCCACATCTCACATCCCATACCGTTAATACCATATGAGGAATTTTAAGAAAGTCAAGGTGCATCGTTGGTTGTGCACTGCAGTTGGATTGTGCACTGCAGTTGGGTTGTGCACTGCAGCCGGGTAATGCACAGACAGGCCTGCACAAACTAATACCAAAATACGAATTTCCGACTCGCATAACTTTTAACTCGTTTAATATTTTGACTTGAAAATTTGCACACACCTCCACATAGACAAAATAAAACTTTCTATTTTTGCACTATTCCAAAATACACATTTTACTAGAAAACGGACGTATAACCTCTTTTTGACCATTTTAACCACTTTTTGACTACAACCCAAATCACAAACCATAAACACTTTGACTCTAACGTTTTGCACACATTATCAACCTACCAAAACAAGTCTAACACACTTGTCCAAACCCACATAACTACATTCTAACCCTATTTAACCCTTTTGACCCGTTTTGATGTCCATTTGGACACTTTTACCAAATCTATCATATACAACCACAACTCTACCCAATACCACATATGTTTGACCATTATAACTCTGTTGACTATATGTCAACTTCACATTTGACCAACCAATCACATTTGACACTAAATCACTTTTCACCACTTTGACCCAAACCAAACCAATCATATGACTTCATACACTTGACAACCACATACACTAGACATCATAACTCGGTTTGACTTTCAAAGTCAACTACTATACATTGACCAACATATTTAATTCAAAAACTCTTTGTTTGGGCGATTTACACAATTGAGCATCAAAACAACAATTCAAAAGAAAGAAGCATATTCTAACCACAAGCATGCTCCATATCCATGTCACTAGCATCTCATAACCCTTCTATCCACATGTCGCTAGCAAAACATCAACCTACAACATAAACACTGAAACGGATAAGCACCACTGCTTAGTGAGTACACAGGCAATCAAACAAACAATACACATAACACTTAGCACCTATCAACATAATACATAAGCACAATTTCACTGGGCTCTAAACACTGAACACTAAACACTGAACACTGAACACTGTGTTAACCGCAGTTAACTCTCTGATCACCACTGAATCGTTACACATAATCATATCACATAACTTAACCATCAACAATCAAAACACTAGTCAACACATCTTTTAACATAACCTTAAATACATATAAGAAACAAAACATATAACAAGCAACTCTCACTTGATTGTATGATCCTCTAGCTCGGAAGCTATCCGGAAACACATACAATCAATTCATACACGATTCACCACGAAATCACTATTTAATCCACATATATTAACAAATCATCTTCTACCCGATTGTGTAGCCTCTTACTCAACAGCAATCCGGATCCAAAACAATCGAATCATACACTATTCTTCACCAATTCTTTTCCTTTACCTTTAAGCTAGTGACTTACTCATTACTTGGCTAACATCAAGCTAATGAAGAAATCACTATTTTTCTTACCAAATAACATTTAATCACATAACAATTAAGAATAACAAGTAATCTAACACAACAACTAATTTAAGTAATAATCATAATTAAACAAACATAAACAAATAACTTATTCTTTGATTGTGTAAACCTCTAGCCCGCAAGCTATTCGGTCCTACACAATCACATCACCTGTTTAACCCCCGTATAACTCACCACAATCTCTTAAACGATGATTTCTCCATCTTGACCAACATAAGCCTCCATGTCTCTAGTCACATAGAATAAAAGATGATGGAAGGAAGATTAATTCGAATCCCTAAAGCTTGAATCATGAATTGAATTGAAGAATTGAAGCTTAGAAATCGTCCCTGAGGTTTTCTCACTTTTTCTCCCGCTTTCTAAATCTCTCTGGAACATATACGTATGTGTGTGTAGTATTAGATATAAGTAATTAAATTTTATTCCCCTTTTAAACCCTACAGTCTAGAACTGGTAAAACCATTTACGTTTTTCACTGTATCTTATTATCTACATAATACTATTTCATAATAAAAATATATCCGCGTACGATATTAATTTCCTGAAATTCGGGGTGTTACAGATAATAAAATTAAAATAATGAAATAAAATAAACTAATTTTAAAACCCATGAAAACACGGGTTTTTATTAATAAAATAATTAAATAAATGACAAAGAAAAATAAAATTATAAGCTTAGTTGGTAAATTATGTAAGTAAAATAATTGCAGAATAAGTTCTAGGAATGATATTTTTGTATTATATTTTTTGTATACAATTTAGTTATACATTTGAGTAAGAGAGATGGGATCATTAAAGTATGGGATTTTTCAAGAGAATGGAAGAACCAATCAAATTTCACCATTCTCATTAAAGATGGAGGGGTATTCCAGTCATTTACAAAATAATCCAGCAAAAATAGGGAAAATCAAAAACATAGAAAACTCAGATACAGATGAAAACTCACGCAAAAACTTCTTACGATTTTACATCTCATGATTGAAGAAGCTAGGGTTTCAGAGTTCAAAATCGAGTGAACAAACAATATATTGAAGAAACAACGATTCATATTCAACATACGAACATCGCATTACAGGTAATTTGCTGATATCAGAGACTTTTTAGGGTTCTACACTCGCGATTGCAGAATCTAGGGTTTCGGAGTTCAAAATCAAGTGAACAAACGAGTAATTGAAGAAACAACGATTTAGATTCAACGTACAAACATCACATTACAGGTAATTTGCTGAGAATCTGTAAAACAATCTCGTGAATAGAGCTGCAATATCTCGTGATTAAAACTTTAATTTCATCAAATTGAAGCTTGAAAATTCATCTGATATTATGTTATTAGTAAACAGATGCAACGATTAAACCTACAATGTTGCATTAGATGTGATTTGTTGTGATTTCTTTGAAAATTTCATAATCGAGATCATGTAACTGATGACATGATTTCAGCGATTAAAAGATGTAGTTTCACTTTGTTAAAGTTGTGTATTCATCTAATTGAAGGTATGATTTCGAATTGATTCATATTACGTGATTTTGTTGATATCTGCTATTTTTATATTTTTTAAATTGATATACTTATAATGAACATGATTTGTAGTTTCTGGAAATCATTGATTATAGGTCCATTAATGAACACAATGTAGTTGATATAACATGTATATGTGATCCTTCTGATGTAGTTGTTAAAGAAAATAAATCAAACACAGGTAACAAAATATAAAATAAAATTAATATTTAACACATGTGATATCTTATGCTATGAATCTTCTATGATATGAAGGTTACGGAAGATATGAGTAGTTGAAGAGTGAACAGGAGAAGGCAAGAGAGATTAGTAAATTGAAGAAGGTGCAGGGATGAATTGAAGAAGATTGATTGGAATACAGCTTAAGCATTTCGAATGGGTAAAAGCATGGTTGAAATTGAGAAAGATTGATTGGAATTCGTGGGTTAAGGACCCTAAATTAGTAGGTGCAGAGATGGGTAGCAGTTTGATTTAAAATAGCAGGGGTATAGGTTCATAACAGCAACTAAAATGGATCCTTGTGTATTGTGTTGGTTCGAGTTGGTAGAAGCAAGATATATATGCGATTATTATCTGGGAGTGGCTGGAGTGTATGTGGGCACTGGGAAGGTGGTACGCTTGACTAAATATTGTGATATGTCTCAATTGTATGTAGTTTGTGGGTCATATGTGTATGTATAATAATGTATCATGGTTGGTGATGTATATATGTTATACTATTTATAATATGTATCTTTGAAGTGAGATTGGTAATAAAATTTCTTTCTTTTCTCATAGAAATGAAATAAGTCAAAAAGTGTGAAAATGTGGAGAGTTGGTAAAAAATTATAACAAACACATGTGGTACTTCTTTGTAACACATGTGTTAGTTCTCTGTAACACATGTGTTTAGGTCAGTAACACATGTGTTAAATCAGTATAAAACATGTGTTAATTCTTCATAACACATGTGTTAATTCTACATTACAGATTACTGTATAAAATGGGTTAAACCACTGTGAAGATATAGTCATCACAAATGCAGTTTATAATTTTGTGAACATGTAACACGTGTTGTAATTTATTGACAAACCCTACAAAATACGGAATATGTATAAAATAAAACATTTGTTAATGTTCGATAACACATTTATTAGTGGCTGGTAATTAATGAACATTTGTTAATATATTACAAATCCGGAATTGTAGAGGTTATTAATGAACATTTGTTAATGTTCGATAACACATGTGTTAGTGGCTAGTAACACATATGTTATTGGTTATAGCACATGTGTTAGTGGATACTAACACATGTTTTAATAGATGGTATCACGTGTTTTAGTATACGGTGTTAGTGTTATGCAACACGTGTGTCATGACTATCAATGATACGTTACTATTAAACATGTGGCATATGTATTAGTGTTCAGTAACACATATGTTAGTGATAGGTAAACACATGTGTTACTTGTTATTCAATTGCTAGTGTTCTCTAATACATGTGTTAGTAGTTTGATAACACCGTGAGTTAATGATTTGGTACACATATGTTACATACAACATCGGTACAGAAAATGAAATTAATGAAAACTAAAACCATACAGGTATGAACAAATGTACTTGAGTACAACGTATGTTAACAAAATTGTTAGTGCTCTCTAACACTTGTGATATTGGTTCTGTAACACATGTGTTAGTGCTTGGTAACACATGTGTTAGCAGTTGATAACACATGTGTTAGTGGGTTGGTAACACACATGTTAGTGGGTTGGTAACACATATGTTAATGGGTTGGTAACACATGTGTTAATGGGTTGGTAACACATCCGTTCTGTAACATACAGCAGAAGTAAATAAATAAATGATAAACCAACATTCAAATGATTTACTAAAACTGTTATGAACAAACGTACTTGGTTACGTCGTATTAAACCAACCCGATTGCAAAAATAAAACATGACCAAAAACTGTTATGAACCAAATGCACTTGATTTACATCACTCAATAATAAACTCACACTAGTTCAGATGTTGCATCTCGACATTTTCTTTTAACTTGTACAGAAAGTGTTGCACACATCTACCCTTGCTTATACACCTCCTCATTGTATTTGCAAACAGCAACAAGAACTTGATCTTGAAGTAGAATCCATAATCCTTCGATGACTGGATCTTGGTTTTTACCCAAGTTGAACACCAACAAGAAAAAGTGTCGATCTACCATGACCGAAAAGAAAACCTGTCAATAACACATGTGATATTCAAACATAATCAACAATAGAAGATACAAGAAGGCATATAACATTAAAAATAGATTCAAAAGTTTAAATATTAGAATAAAAAAGAAAGACATACAAGTTCAATCCCTCGCATATACATGCGAACTGAATCTTTAGCAAGCCCCATCTTGGTCGACTTTTTGAAAGCATCTTTCTTGTTTTCATATGACATATGATTATCAATCATTGAATCCCGCTGATTTATAACATTACAAATAAAAATACATAGCATTCAAAAACAATAAAAAATTAAAAGGAAAAAATAATATATCGATTTAGAAAGAAACACTTACAAACATCATGGGTGGAAAGAATAATCTACGAGGGCCGCCAGATGGTCTAAATTGCTCTTCGTAGTTCAATAAAGCAGCCCAACTGTCAACCACAGTTATGTCCCAACGTCGGGAGATTTGACCATGTATAGTTTCAAATCAGTTTTCCCATCCTGTATTACAGTAACATCAAATAAAAACACTTTAACAAATTCTAACATGTGATATTTAGATAACAATCAAGTAAATTCAACAGAACACATGTGTTATTAGATAAAAATATTGAACTTACAACTTGTCGCCTTGATTTTTGAGCATCTATCATGATAAGCCAATCCATGTGTACATAATAATAAAATGGATTGTTATGGAGAAGTAAAAATAGCACATATATTAGTAACGATTAACACATGTGTTACAAATAAATAACACAACAAATGTATGGTTAATTAATCGCCAATCTGCATCCTACTCTCATAGTCTAACACTGAACTATGCCTAGTCATATACAAATAGCATGAAAAATCAAAAACAACATTTAGATGAATTCATGGACTCTTTTTATCATCCATTTAGTTAATAGCATGCTACAAAATTCAGCTAGGCATATAATCAAACACCTGGAGTGCGTAACATATGGAACACAACAAAAATGAACTTTCATTATGCTGCAATTACCTGATAGTAACGAGTATCATATACATATAGATACAACAATAATAACTTAAGATCATGTGAAAGGCATACAATCCATTAACATACTGCCATTTAAGTAAAAATCAAGTAACTAGGCTTTCATAAGCAATGACTTCAAACCAAAATAATTCATAGCTACAAATTAAGGATCATCTTACTAAGAGGAATCAATTGCAATGGAGTCGCTGGAATAACTGACCTAGCAGCGTGTTACGAAGCTCTTTCACCCTTATTATCCATGGTTTACACCTTCGAATCGGATGAAATATAGCAAAATAGGGTAAAAATCGATTTAGGGCAAAAATTTGAGTAAAACCACAATTTCACGGATCAAAATAACCGCGAGGTTGAGAAGATTACAAATATCAAATTTATATTTGATAAATCGTAAGATTAATTCTAGAATTGGAAGAAGTGTGGATTAGGGTTTATGTGGGAGAGAAAGGAAGGAGCGAGCAGAGAGAAAAAGAATGAACAGTGTGAGCATCTGGATTGTTTTGTGTGTGTAAAATTACAGCATTGCCCCTCCGCCCAAAAACATAATACAATGCAAAAAAAATTTAATCAAATGCTGAAAATAATATAGACCCTTGATTTTGATGATCTAACGGCTATAATGCATCCTCCCATCCTCTCTAAAAATGATGTACTGCAATGAACTTTTCTCTTGAGTAAGATTGTGGTGTATTTATTTACAAAGTTCATCTTATACATTAGACACATACATGAAAACAAAAACAAATAAAAATAGTAAATGTTGCATTGGTTAATATATGTATCGCATCATATGTACGTTCGGATTAATTTCTTTTTTAATGTGACTAACCATCGATAAGCAGCTCTATTGAGCATCTTAACAATCTACTGCATTCTCAACTTTCCCGATCACAACCACTTCCTTTGCTTTCAAAGTATTTGTATACAAACTCAAAAGTGTAAGCAAATGAATATGGAAATGAAATAGTAAAAAATAGAGTGCTGAAATTCTAAAGACTAACTCCATTCACAATTGAAAATAAAAATTACTTGCAGATTTTAAGACGCTCCTAAAACCAATAAGCGAGAACATGGTCTTCTTGAAATATCCGTATTTGGCGATAAGCTAGAATAGTAACATTATATCCATCAAACGTAGACCTCAGACATGGCCGGTGATGGCAACAACCGGTAATGGTCAACATTTCCTTCCATACACATGATCAAAAGAGAAAAAAATGTGTACAACATCAGTTCACCAACATTAGTTCCCCTCAAGTACAACAACACAATTTTTGATGTCTTATTCATCGGTATTGTAATGAAGACTTCCCTTGCTTATTTCTTCTCTTCTTGCCGCTCTTTGAGTTGTACATGTCAACAACCTATTTACACACAAAAGATAACATTTTAAAACACTTAGAATATCTAAAACGGCAAAACATTATAAGTTCCAACCCATTTGCATTTTAGCTAAAGTTAATACTTTTTTAACCATTTAACCCATTAGAAAAAAGAAGTATAAAACCGATGGATCCATTTACCTAAATGGGTTAGAATTGCCACTTGAATGTAGAAGAAATAAATGAATCACTTGACTCTTGTAAAACATTAGGGAATGACATCTTATCAATAAACGGAATGTCTTCATAAAGGAGTTATATGAGCACATGCAATTGCAAGAATATAACATATATAACATAAATAATATATCTAAATCTTGATTATGAGAAGTTAGAACCATTCGGAGGAGCAATAAATGTTATGAGTATGATTATTGGACTACCAGTTAAGGGTTCACCCAAGAATCTGGTATGATTTTCGAATTGTTAAATACAACGTATGATTACCAAACCATCTATCAACTTCAATTAATTGTGATCAAGTGAGTTTGATTATTTGCCCTACACTAATCACTTGCAAAAGGCACGCACACCCTAAAACCCACTGCAAAGTGCTAGAACCGGCCTGAACCGGCCAGAATCGAACCGAACCGCGAACCGTGAAACTACAAATATTAGAACCGAGAACCGTACCATAGAGAAGCGGTTCGGAATGGGACGGTACGGTTCCGGTACGGTTTGCCGGTTCTAACGGTTCAAACTGTGTTTTGCACACCCCTAAGTGTAGAACCGGCCCGAACCGCGAACCGTGAAACTACAAATATTAGAACCGAGAACCGTACCGTAAAGAAGCGGTTCGGTACGATTCCGGTACGGTTTGCCGGTTCTCACGGTTCGAACCGTGTTTTGCACACCCCTACGGGGAATGGGACAGAAAAAGGGATATCTAGCTAACCTGTCTTCAACACTTTGCTCAACATCGAATTGGAACATTGATATCCTTCTTAGTTAAAGTTCAATACTCTCTCCTCTTGTTGCTTTCTGATATAGCCATTCACCTCCACCCTATTTTGAAAGCTATTAATAGTGGTGTAAAAAAAAAAATGTCACAAAATGGTTGCAGCGGGAGTGTTGGGTAAATGTAACATCATTGAACTTCCTTTCTCATTATTAACACTGGTAGCATTTCCCACCTGATTTGCAATGAATAGATTTTTTTTAATCAAAAAAGGTGACAATTCTGACCCCTTTATAAGAAGATTAGTCAATTTGGGTTATACTTCATATCTAGCATGTCAAATGAGTTGAAGTTAAAAAAATTTAGCTAAAATGATCGGCTGAATGGGTCGAAAGTCACCCAAAGTGCATTCAAAATGCATAAACCTCCTATAATTAGCATTAACATAGTTTAAGTAGAAAAATAAAGAGGACTAAAATATCAAAGAACTATGAACTTATTAATGTAAATATTTCAAAACTTACATCTTTACATCAGTAAAGTAATCACTAAATGTTGCGACCATGTATTTAGTAACCAGTCATTCACTCTATTCTGCATGTCTAATGCTAAAAGTAAAAAATAATTCTATGAAATGGTATACAAATAGCTACAGAAATAACATAGATACTAATAAATCATCAAGTAACTATACCTTTATGAATTATGATAAAGCTTGACCAGTAGTTCCATCACTTTTGGATCATCAAAAATGTCATTGACGGTTTGGTGTACTGCTTCCTATATCCATTAAAGAAGGTCAACATACAAAAAAATATCACAAGGCTAACATACTACTGAATTATCGGTAGCATACTTTTGCAACCACAGCATGGTTCACACCAAAGTGGTTGTACAATTTTTTGGAGGAATCAACAAAATGACATGATGGGTAAGGGCAATTGCATGTAGCATAGGGACACATTTGTTCATGCTCACTCTATTCACCATAAGGGATCATCTTTTTGCAACCTAATTTAACGTTGTTGCATGATATTTTACTGATTGATTCGATAAAATTCTCTAGACGTCGACATCGGCTATAATTATAAACAATCGCCATGCTGCAAAACGGAATCTAAAAAAAGCTTCTACACCAAACAAATATTCATTATTCTTTTCAAATATATTAATATTTTAATCACCTGAAGACTAATTCTGAGTATGTACTAAATGCTTCATACTAAATGCTACAAAAGCTTCTGCAACAGCCTGAAACATATGAATTTCAAGCTCTTTTATAAAATGCATAAAATTGATAATCTTTATGGGTTTCAATAGATTTAAAAGAAAATTGAAAAGGGGAAATAACTAAACAATCCACTCACCTTGAATATCCTTGAGTCATAAGCATAAACATTCCACTCATCTTCATCCTTCTATAGCTCACTGTAGGAAGTGTTTTATATATTTAAAAGTCCACGTTGAGTTCCCAAAATCAGTATGATGAAAATATTAAATAATTCTAAAAGCATATTTTTTTCGTTCATGTATTTCATCAAGCACTTGGTGTGCATAGAACAACCATATCATTTATCTCAACGAATCAAGGTTAAAAACAACATAGAATCAAATATATTTTTTTCAATGACACTCCCACAATATTCAAATCTAGTAGATACAGAATAAAACAGTCACAAAATGAAGCGGCCAAATATATACACAATTACCTTGAATAGTTGTTTTTATTAAGCATTTCATCAAACGCTTGTTGTGCGCTTCGTCAAGCAACCGTTCCAAAACTGTATACAATCGTATAAACGCAAACTAACAATATCGAGCAAAATAAAACCGTAAAACAACCAAATCAAATCCTTGACTTACATTAATAATCCTTCAGCGACGCCGCCCCAACTACATTAGTTACCTGTAAGAAATTGAGTTGCAGAGGTTGAAGAAGATGAACAATCATAAGTACTGAAATCTGTACAGTTTTATAAACCCAATAATGACAGTGACAAAAAACAAATTGATCAGGGCAAGGAATTGTTGTTGCATGTCCAGTTCGGGAACCTTCAAAACCATATAAACCCACCAATTACAAAAGAGTTTATAACAAAATGAGATATTCATAGCAACCATAAACACATACCTTACATCTAACAACTCGTGTTCATCTATCAAGTATTTCTTTAATATTCGATATCCATAGATATCAGGTTAAAGAAACAAAAAGAGTGGAAATTAGTAAATCAGAACCAAAACCCTTTGAAGTAAAGGAACCCTAGAAACAGAAATAAATACATGAACATGAATATGGAGAGTGACGGAGATGGAGAAGACATGGAAGTGAAATTTTTAATCCATGGGGGAAGAATAAATTTAAATTCTTGATGGTGGAGATAACAGTAGAAAAAGGAGGCGTAAAAAGCTGCACCATGCTTGTTGGGGAAATGCAAAAAGATATCTTGTAATTATTACCTTTTGCATGCTAGCTTAGAAAATAACAAAAAAAATATTTCATGCGTATTTAAAATCAAAAGGGAATGGTTGCGTGTTAATTGTGTAAAAGATTTCATGCACATTTTTAATAATTTTTCACAAACAAATTGTACAAATTTATGACATCAGCGGTTTAACCACATTGCGACACGTCAGCATGAAAACCTACCTAATGACTTGCCAAATCAGCTTTATAATGTCAGCTGAACTCCCCTTTAGTAGATAAAATATATAGGTCCGCATACTTAATATATAAAGCTTTCTTACTATTTTATTTTTAGAAAGATTTAAGAATAAGACTCAACATTTCTATAATTGTCTAATTTTATTTTATTTTACAATATAACAATATCCTTTTCACATACTTTTACTTCATATTAACTGCATTCCAAATTTCGAACTCTACATATGGGCAAACTATTCTTATCAAACTCACAATCACGGGTAATCCACCAGCGAATAACAAAAAAAAAAATACGAGAATACGATTATTATTGAGTCACTATTTACAGTAAACTATTAAACTTCGCTGCATTGTGCGGGAATTGTGCTAGTATAACTATAATAATCTTTTTTGTTTACTATTATAAAAGGATCTTAATTAATTAATCTTAGTGGAGTTTAGGCATTAATCTTGTCCATTCAATTCATTAGCCATTCCAAGTTAGACCATTGATCTAATTAACTATAATGATCTATTAATCTTAGTATCTACTGTCCACTTTGTGACAACTTTTCCCTTCAACATTAAAGAGATCATACCCATGTTTTTTCTTCTCATCATTTAAATGACCTACCACGAAAAAAATGTTGGGATATGACCACGTAATAAATAAATGCATGTCCGAAAATATTTAAGCCTACGGGTCACACGTATTGACACTTATGCTCAATATATTTAATTAATATAAATGTGAGATATATTAATTAATCCGTTCACGAAATAATTAATAAACGTTTATTAAAATGTTAATTGTACGTTTATTAAAAGGAGAGGGACTTAAATGTAATTAGAAAACTTATTTACCAAGTTACATATACCCTATAAATAGAGAGGTAATTAATACTAAAAAGAATGAATTAATAATCAATTTAACTCTCTCTCTCTTTCTTGTAATCGTACGAAAGAAAAAAAAAACCCCAAGGATTTTCTTTTGGTTTTCGTCCTTTTGTGGTTTGACAATAGTTGTAAGCTTGTGAACGGAGTACTAGCATACGTATTGAAGCTGCTGTCGTGTGTGCGATCGTAGAGGGGTTTTACTTTAAACCCTATAACTATTTATTATAGTTTATTGGAGCTTTGCTAAAAGGTACAATTCTATCTTAACTAATTACATGTACGTGTTTATTCGCTTCCGCAATTGTGTGACAATTTGAATATATTATATTTGCTATACTCTAACAGTGGTATCAGAGCCACACGTATGTGATGTAATTAGTTAGATTTGTTAAACATAAATTTTGTGGGGGTTTGGTTGGTCGACGAACACAAAGGAAAAAAAATTGTTTCGGGTTGTGCGTTTCTCTTCGACGAACAAAGAAAAAAAAAATTGTTGTTTGTAGTCTCATGCGAACAGGAAGTTTCGTGGTCAACATAAAGCACAAGGAAATTATGGTTTTGTGGTTTGTTTTGGTCTACAGAAACGACAAGAAAAAAACAATAGTTTATTTTGTTGTCAAGTTTGACTAGAAAAAGGAAGAACTTTTTTTTTGTGTTTTGGTTGTAAGATTGTAACAGAGGCGCCAAAATAAAGTAAGAAAAAAAAAATTGTTTTTTTTAATTAAACCTTTTAAGTTAATTGTTAATTCCAATACAAATTTATGTTTAACAAGAATAATAACATTTTTAGTGTAAATTGTTTGTTATTATTAATGTACCTATTAAATTAGCAAATAAAGGGTATCTATGAAATTCATGCATAATTTGTCATGGATATCACTTTTTACATGATATGCTACTTAAAAATTAATTGTTAATAGTGAGAGATTGATTATGTGCTACTTGTTTAAATTGTTTAATTGACAAGTTGTCCCTAGTTTACCATGCTTTAGGGTTCCACTCACCAATGGTTGCATGAAAATTAATTGTTAATTGTTTAATAGTTTTAGTAGTTTAAATGATACATACTAAAACATAGTGGCCATAGGATCAATGCCCCTTAAGCTAGTCTATTAGTTTAGTTTAATTATTTGCCAATTGTTGACTTGTGACGCAAAATTGTTTTTAGAAAATAAAATTAAACTTGACTAATAACTATGAAATAAGATTTATTATTTTCTTGCAAATCTTATTGTCAACTCGGGTTGGGCTCACATACCGTAATTTTCTCCCACGACGAGATTTGCAAGTTAATAATTTGTTTTAAACCACGACTAGGAGCTTGTATAAGAGAGGTATCTTCGACTTGGTGTCTAAGATGACGGGTTGGATAAACGATGTAAAGATCCTAGCCCCTCCTCTGGCCTCTTCATGGCCTCTTTTATACATGGCCGAAAAGGTTTAAAACATGTTGAATCGTCAATTTTAATAAAAGTGCAATCTCTAATTTAATATAAATATTAAATTAGACATCTTGACGCACGTTAATAAGTGGATTAACTGGAAAATTTTATTAAAATCTATGATACGAAGATGTGTGCATGCTTCTTCGTACATATTTGATACATATTATCAAATTATTACCCATTTAAATTAAGTCATATGCCATCCAATTTGTAAGAACACTTGTACTTGCTTTTTGCTCTGCGTGAGACGTAGGTGAATTGTATCCAAGGTAAATTACCACTCATCGTGAGACGGTGGTGGACTATTTACAGTTCTTAATTGAACGACTTAAAACGAGTTAAGCGGTGAGATCCTTAAGCCCGTGGCATACGATGGCATGAAACATGCTTAATGAAACTTACTGCTTGATCACTAAGTACACATTAAGTCCCATAATTCTAGGAATTGCACTTGTAATGCAATTATTGATCGTCACTTACCTTTTTGAGTACACCATTGCTAGCAGATCAACTGATGTGATGGTGGTATGTCAATTAGGATCCTAGCCTTAAGAAAATTAATTGTTTATTTATATAAACATTTGGGTATTTAATTTTCTAAGGATTTATTATCGAAAATACTAAATTTGAACTTTAATCTATTGTAGATGGCAAATCCTGCACCGAACTCGAATTATTCGGCTTTCAGGCAAATGCTAGAAAGAGAAAAACTTTCTGGAAGTAATTTCAATGATTGGTTTCGTCAACTAAGGATTGTACTTCGTGTTGAGAAGAAAACTGACATCATTGAAAAGCCGTTGGGACCTGCTCCTGCTGTTACTGCTCCTGCTGAGGAATTAGCAGCATGGAACGCTCTTTATGATCGTCATAATGAAGTTGCTTGTTTGATGCTCGGCAGCATGACTCCCGAACTTCAAAAGCAATTTGAAAATCATAGTCCACTTGATATGATTACAGAGCTTCTTCCAAAGAAATTGGCTACTCCACAAATCCTTGGGATTAGAAGTGGAAAGATCCAGAAAGATAAGAAACCGCAAGCTAAGGGTAAGGCTAAGGGCAAGGGAAAGCAAGGTGCTTATGTCCCTAAACCTAAGAAAACCCCTCCAGCGAAGAAAGAGCATCCGGCTAAGAATGAGGCGTGTCACCACTGTTCTGAAGTGGGACACTGGAAGAGGAGTTGTCCTGCCTATCTTGCTGAGTTGATAAATATGAAGAAGAAGCAAGCCGGTTCGACCGGACCTTCAAGTGTCTTCACGATAGAATTATATTCTTTCTCTAATTCAAAATCATGGGTATATGACACTGGTTGTGGTACTCATATTTGTAATACCCTACAGGGATTTAGAGGAAAGAAGAAACTGAAACATGGGGCACTCTACTTGTACGTGGGCAATGGTCTACGTGCAGCTGTAGAAGCCATTGGAAGTTTTGACTTAGTTTTGCCTTCGGGCTTAATCATTGTATTAGACAATTGTTATTATGCACCTACTATTACTAGAGGTGTTGTTTCAGTTTCACTTTTGAAAGATAATGGATTTATCAATGTTTTTACTGATTATGGTATTTCAGTTTCTAAAGATAATGTTCATTATTTTAATGCTATTCCTTGTGATGGTATTTATGAAATTGATATGCATGATCATGTTTCAAAAGTAAATTCTATGTATTCAGTTAGCAACAAAAGAGCCAAGCCTAACTTGGACTCTACCTATCTTTGGCACTGTCGTCTTGCACACATTGGAAAGAAACGCATTGAAAGGCTTCAACGTGAAGGGCTTTTAAAATCAAATGATGATGGATCCTTTGATAAATGCGTATCTTGTGTTTCGGGTAAGATGACAAAGAAACCCTTTCCGCATCAAACGCAAAGGGCTACTGATCTACTTGGAATCATACATACTGATGTTTGTGGTCCATTTAGACATGTGTCAAGACAAGGTGCTAACTACTTCATCACTTTTACTGATGATTTCAGTCGTTATGGTTATGTTTACTTGCTTAAACATAAACATGAAGTCTTTGAAACATTTAAAGTGTTTAAAAATGAAGTAGAAAATCAACTTGGTAAGACCATCAAGATCCTTCGTTCGGATCGAGGTGGTGAATACTTAAGCCAAGAGTTTAAGGATTATCTGAAAGCGTGTGGAATTGTCCAACAGCTTACTCCTCCATACACACCACAACATAATGGAGTGTCTGAGAGGAGGAATCGAACCCTGTTAGACATGGTGAGATCCATGATGAACCTTACAACTCTCCCATTATCATTTTGGGATTATGCTCTAGAATCTGCTGTACGTATTTTGAATATGGTTCCAACCAAGAAGGTTGATAAGACACCACATGAACTGTGGCATGGAAGAGTCCCTAATTTGTCTTACTTAAAGGTCTGGGGATGTGAGGCGCTTGTGAAGCGGGATACGCCTGACAAACTCGAACAAAGATATGTTAAGTGCATCTTTGTAGGATACCCAAAGGAAACAATGGGTTACTATTTTTACTTTCCTTCTGAAAATACTGTTAAAGTTGCTCGATATGCTGAGTTCTTTGAAAAGAATCTCATATCTCAAGAAAACAGTGGGAGGATAGTAGAACTTGATGAGACTCAAGAGGAAGATGTATCACCTTCTTCAAACACTAGCGAACATCAACTTGGGGGGGAAAGTGGTCAAAGTGTTGAACCTCAAGTCGATGTTGTTCCAATTCGTAGGTCCGCAAGGACTATACGTGCTCCAGAGAAGTTGTGTCTAAATGTAGAATCTGAGGAACACGTGTTAGGGGATCTTAATGAACCTCCTAGTTTCAAAGCTGCATTATCAGATCCAGAATCTGAAAAATGGCTTGAAGCTGCGAATTTGGAAATGAAATCCATGAAAGATAATCAAGTCTGGCGCTTGGTTGATCTTCCACCCAATGCTAAAACCGTTGGCTGCAAGTGGCTCTTCAAGAAGAAGACCGACATGGATGGAAATGTACACACCTATAAAGCTCGTCTCGTAGCGAAGGGTTATACTCAAGTCTACGGAGTTGACTATGATGAAACCTTCTCTCCTGTCGCGGACATTAGGGCTATTAGGATTCTCTTAGCTATAGCAGCGTACTATGACTATGAGATTTGGCAAATGGATGTCAAGACTGCCTTCTTAAATGGTTACTTAGACGAGGATGTCTATATGGTTCAACCTGAAGGCTTCATTGATCCAAAACATCCCAGCAAAGTGTGCAAGCTTCAAAGATCCATTTATGGACTAAAGCAAGCATCAAGAAGCTGGAACAAGAGGTTTGATGAGGAAATAAAAAAGTTTGGATTCACTCAAAACCCAGATGAGCCATGTGTATATCAAAAAGCTAGTGGGAGTAATGTTACTTTCCTTGTCTTATATGTTGATGACATATTGATCATAGGAAATCACATTCCAATGTTACAAGATGTAAAATCCTACCTTGGAAAGTGTTTCGCTATGAAAGACTTGGGAGAAGCAGCATTTATTCTTGGAATCAAGATCTATAGAGATAGAACAAAGCGGTTAATTGGACTAAGTCAAAGTGCTTATATTGATAAGATCTTAAAGAGATTTAAGATGGAAAATTCTAAGCGTGGAAATGTTCCGATGCAAGAAAGACTTGACTTGAATAGCAAACAGTGTGCTTCTACACCTGCCGAGGTGGAGCGTATGCAAAGGGTTCCTTATGCTTCAGCTGTGGGATCTATCATGTATGCGGTTAGATGCACTAGACCTGATGTGGCGTTCGCACAGAACATAACCAGCCGATTTCAACAGAATCCAGGTGAAAGTCACTGGACTGCTGTGAAAAATATTCTCAAGTACCTGAGGGCTACTAGAGATATGTTCCTAGTTTATGGTGGAAATCCTGAAGCTGAGCTCAAAGTGACTGGATATTGTGATGCTGGATTTCAGACCGATAGAGACGATATGAAGTCTCAGACAGGATACGTCTTCGTCTTGAATGGAGGCGCAGTGGATTGGAAGAGCAAGAAGCAATCCACAACTGCCATGTCTGCAACAGAATCAGAGTACATAGCATCTTCGGAAGCTGCGATGGAAGCTGTCTGGATTAGAAAATTTATTTTTGGGCTTGGCGTGGTTCCCACAAATAAAAACCCCATAGAGTTATACTGCGATAACTCAGGAGCAATTATCATTGCCAATGAACCTGGAGTTCAGAAAGGGGCCAGACATTATCCTAGGAGATATCACTATGTTCGGGAGCAGATCGAATTAGGTGAAATCAATCTACTCAAAGTTCACACAGATGATAATCTAGCTGATCCGTTTACGAAGGCTTTACCTAAGGGAAAGCTTAATCAACATGCCGAGGGCATAGGACTTCGTTATGCTAGTTATTTCATGTAACTCTGTGTTTTATTATTTGGATAAAGGATGTTAGACAATTATTATCTAATAAATGAATTAAAGTACTTGGTATGTTTGTTTTCATTTAATAATTAATTGTATCCGATATTTGCATGTTTAATCCATGAATAATTTATATTATTCTAAAATGTCCATTATCGATCAACTATGTGGGAATATAGTTGAACTAAGATAAATCTGAGTGATTGGTATGGATGGTCCCTCCAAACTCACATGGTATTCATAAGATGCATATCGGACTACCCCAACTGACAAGTTATCATTTTATGGATCGGCGTCATTAAGTGAAACTTGTAAATGGTTGCTTTACTTATCCTTAGACTTGAGATGCAAGCAGGTCTTGCATGTATGGATTGCATCTTCTTGATATAGTTCTAGCTATCCTGAATAAGGTAGTAATAAAGGGCTATTTTCAGAAGTGTAGTGAAGTACATGACTGACACGTGTAGTCAAGATAGGATTTGTTCCTTCAATTAGCTGTTGAAGTATGATACCACTGGGCCCCTCATTAGAATTAATTAAGATGTGTGTACGGCCGTGCCCAAATGAATACTAGATTGTCTCGATTGATTTGGTAATCTTGATTGATTAAAGGAATGAGAAACAGAATCGTTAACTTATGGAATGACATTGATCCATATCCATAATTAACAAGGTATCTGAAACAAAGGGATAGTAAATACTAAAATCATTTTCTTGAGAAGCTTGATTATATATTTTAAGAAACTATACTTAAATATTTTCGGGGGCATTGGCGTGTTGCTAGACGCTTACCAATGTCATTGTTTTTATTAATGACATGCCCAAGTGGGAGCTGTTGGGATATGACCACGTAATAAATAAATGCATGTCCGAAAATATTTAAGCCTACGGGGTCACACGTATTGACACTTATGCTCAATATATTTAATTAATATAAATGTGAGATATATTAATTAATCCGTTCACGAAATAATTAATAAACGTTTATTAAAATGTTAATTGTACGTTTATTAAAAGGAGAGGGACTTAAATGTAATTAGAAAACTTATTTACCAAGTTACATATACCCTATAAATAGAGAGGTAATTAATACTAAAAAGAATGAATTAATAATCAATTTAACTCTCTCTCTCTTTCTTGTAATCGTACGAAAGAAAAAAAAAACCCCAAGGATTTTCTTTTGGTTTTCGTCCTTTTGTGGTTTGACAATAGTTGTAAGCTTGTGAACGGAGTACTAGCATACGTATTGAAGCTGCTGTCGTGTGTGCGATCGTAGAGGGGTTTTACTTTAAACCCTATAACTATTTATTATAGTTTATTGGAGCTTTGCTAAAAGGTACAATTCTATCTTAACTAATTACATGTACGTGTTTATTCGCTTCCGCAATTGTGTGACAATTTGAATATATTATATTTGCTATACTCTAACAAAAAACACAACACCCTACCTCTTGAATAATTCAAAAACGAATTGAACAAAAATAAGAGATGATCGATTTTTCTTCTCACAATCTTTATTTCCACAAACCTATTACTACATATGTTTAACGATTTGAGGATCAGGTGTCGATTTTCTGTTGTATTTGAATCTTAGAAGTCGTATGATTTCTTAATTTAACCATTTTTGTTACTGATCAATGGAAATAATTATGTAAGTTTGTTTTAATTTCTAATGTTAGATTTTATAAAGTTGAATATTGTAAACCATTTAAAATACAAATTCTAATTGCTCATTTGATGATTGAGTCATCTTTGGATACTCATTTCAGTGAGTTATTCTAAAGGCGAACGATCATTTTTGAATACAAATTGGGTATTCAAAAAACCATCTACAAACAGATTTTAAGGTAAGTCATTGTGATTCAAGGTGATGCATCTTATTATGTTTGTATAGTTAGTTTATGTTCGTACAATGATTATGGATCTCTAATGTCTTCATCACCTTCAATTAGGTTTCTCCTTGAATTGAAATGACTAGGCTGGAATGAAATATCTTATTTTTGTGTAGAACCATTCAACAACAAACACATCATGTTTGTATGAGGTAAACTGGAACCAATCACCATGAAATGGATCAATTTCAAATCAAACTTGAAAACTATTATGATTTTGATTTAGATTAGACTATATATTTTTAATCAGTCATAAGTTAATTGTGAGTGATTTGGTTTATAGTTATGATCTCAATTTTTCATTCACACTCTTTGTAAACGCAATCGTCCACAGAAATAGCCACAACGCAATCGAATCAAGATGTAGATAACGAAAACATCTAATCTTTAGTAAACACAAGTAATGAATATTACTCAGAGAGAGTAATTACAGAATTGTGTTACAAAAGTTATGTCCAAAATAACCAAGTGTTGGTATTTATAACCAACTGACCGACATCCGAAAGTATATATCCGAAAGTCTAGACTTCTGAAAGTCTAACTTTCGGATTTACATGACACATTCGGATTTGACTTTATACTCTGACTTTCGGATTTACATATCAAGACTTAGACAAGTTTTAAAACAAAACTAAAAACCAACTCCAAGACACTTTGCTCTAACAAACTCCCCCTTGTCTTGAGCTTGGTTTCTAGATCTCTTGTTCATTTAGGCAGATTTCCCCCAGCATGGATTCCATGTGCACAGCATACATCAGCAACTATCTGGAATTTCAGTGCTTGATCTTCATCTTCTTGATCATATATAATCCGAATCATGCTTAACTTTTCCAAATCACTTTCTGACATGTTTATCAAGCTTAACGGATCATACGCAAAGACAGAGAATGATTTTGGCCAAATGATTTTGCCACTTGGTTCTCGATCATAACACTCAATTTCTGGTTCCCCTGTATTTCCATTGTATCTCCAGTAATTGATATACTTGGTGAAATTCACTGGCACCTTTTCCAACGGAATCCTTCTCTTGCACTGAACTTTAGGATAAAAAAGATTTACCCTTGGTTGATTTGAAATCGGCTCAATATCAAAGGTATCAAATTGCCTTCACGGAAAAGTTTCCTTAATATGCACATACTTCTCATTCATGTACTCTCTGTAAATGATATCTTCAAACCACTTCATCATACCATCTCCTGATCGGTTTATCATTCATATTGAAGCAAGATGATTGATCTCACACTTTGGTAAACTACTTAATCTTGCAAATGATCTCGGAAAATATTGAAGCCTATTTTTTCTTTTTACAATAATGACCTTGTTGTCATTCGCATATTTCCAACTAATAATTCTTCCAACATATTCCTTTCTTGGTATTTTGAAGAATTTCTTAGTCGTCAACTATTCGGCTGGCACTTCTGGTTTTGGAAACCATTCTGGATATACTCTTCCGGTTCATCAACACCTTTCAGAGCATTTGCTATTTCTAGTTCCTCTTCATCAGTGTCAACCTAGTTTCAGACTTTTGTAATCCTCAGTATTACGTGATGTAACGTAAAAAGTCATGTTTTTACATACATATTTCCGCACTATTTGGACTAAACTTTGGTGAAAACATTTCAAAACATTGATTTATTACCAAAAATCACCAAGGTAGTTCATTTATAGGCGTTACAATAAAAATAAATAAAAACGTCCAATTATCGAGCAAAACAAAGCAAATAAAGCCACTCCGGTTTTTCTCATTATTACTCACCCTATGGAAACAGATCTTAATACATATCTTATGATTCCATAGGAAAATACGAGACCGGTGGTTCAAGAATCATGGAAAATGGGTGAAGAACGAAGAAGATAGAACATTTGAAGTACAACCGATAGTCATTCGGAACACGCAAAAGTTATACATCTCCAAATTTGGCAAACTTAGTGTCATTTGAAGCGTAACGGAAAAACAAATCCAACGGTGCAAGAATCAAGCAAATCGAACTTAGAACGAAGAAGATACGGGCGAAACAAGCAACGCACGGAGCAAGTGGAAGCCGAAACAAACACCACCCCCCCTAGGTGCCGTATACGGCACCATAAGGGCCGTATACGGCCCCCTAGGGCTGTTTGGATTTATTTTGAGCTTCATAATTGGTACCCAAGGGCCATTTACCCCCCTAGTGCTTGCTACCCCCCGTTTGCACTTTATAGCTTGTTTCTTGTGCTTAAATGGTGGTACCTCAACCTCAAGCCTTCATCTATAAATAGAGGCTTCATTTCATTCATTCAACACACCTCATTCTTTCACATTTCTCTCTCTCTCTCTTTCTCTCTCTCTAGTTTTGAAGCTAGTTTTAGGTAGTTTATCTCTCTAGTTTCTCTATCTAGAGAACTAGAGAGAAATAAGTAGTGGTTCGAGCTAGAGGAAAGTTTTTAGCTTGGTAATATCATTGTAATCAAGTTCAGAATGTTGTAATCCTCTGTATTACTCTACTAATCTGGTATTACTATCTTTCTCTCTCTTACTGTTATAATGTTTGCTATGCATGTTATTGCGGTACGATTTGTGATTTTTGCCATGATTATTACGTAGATTAATATGTGATTGTTGGAATGTAAATGTTAGGATTAGGGATAATGTTTGATTAATATTATATATGATTAGAAGTTGCTATGTTGTGTACATGTTTTAAACTTATCCTGAATATAGACTTAATTAATCACCCTTTCTGGTCTCTCACGTGACTATTGACTTAGGATAGGATCTGATCAACCCTAACTACGAATATATAGTTATCTCCTGTATTGTATGAAGCTGTGAGATCGCCGTAAAACGTCAGAATACTTGGTATAGCGTTGGAAATACCACTGGTAGAGTACAAATACGTGGAAGCCAAGGAAATGTCGACGGTCTATCTCACCATGAATTACCTGGAAGTTCCCTTCCAGACATGGGTCTAGGTCTTGTCAAACCGTGAAAATGTTGTAGTACATCGTTAAACTACCTCTGGTTATAAAGCTGTGTAAAGACTTATACGATCTTTAAAACACCGTAGATATACCTAGGGTTAGAGTACCATGGAACATAAAAGCACTATACACTGCACACATACCTAGGGATGAACGACCGATGGCAAAGGAGGGTCTAATTCACGACGGAAGTATTAGCACTTAATTAGATCTAACATGAGTTTTGAAATGAAAGCAAGGATGCCGGCTGTGTTCCCAGATGCTTAAACCCTTTAACTCTGCTTAACCGATAGTTTAACTTACGCAGCCTACAACCAGTGTTAACCTGTTAAAATCAGATAGACATAGATGTTAAGAAAGGTCAGTAAATGTGGACTGTCACCTTATTCCTGCACCCCATTCAGAGGGTCACTTGGTCTCCGAAAGAGATGGTGAGGGGGATTTTAAGGCAGTCTCAGCTGATCAGAATCACGATAGCCTAGGATTCAGTGACATATGCTTTTAGGATTACACCTAGAACGTAGGGTCCTAGTGTTTACACCGACCGTTTAGATGATTCTTAATTAGGATAATCTCCAATCAATCATATAATATCATCCCGAAACTCTAATATTGAAGTTTCGACAATCACTCTCTACCATCTACTTATTATCTCATTTACTTTCCTGTCATTTACTTTCTGTCAGTAGTTTAGATAAAACCAAAACCTACCTACCTTGTTTTAAAACCCATCCTATCTGCGAACTTATCTTTGGTAAATCAAATTCAATTCAATTCGTTCCGATTTTGGACGACACTCGAGTTATACTTGCCACCTTACCCACAAGGTAGGTAGCACGGGTAATTTGAGCCCCGCAAAAATAAATTTTAAAACTTGACACTGTTCGTTTCCCCTGTTGCAGCCGGAGCGACGACTCGGGGTGAAACCCGACCGACGGATAGGGGGTGACATTACGCTGCTTAAATATCGGTTAATTATTATTCCTTTACTTACTGTTATTATGTCTTGTTTGCATGATATCTCTGTATGTATTGTGAATCTTGCCATGCTATTTACGTAGTTTACTACTGTGATTGTTGAAATGTAGATATTAGGATTAGGGATAATGTTTAATTAATATTTCATATATATATATATATATATATATATATATATATATATATATATATATGTATATATATATATATATGTATGTATGTATGTATATATATATATGTATGTATGTATGTATGTATACATATATATATATATATATATATATATATATATATATATATACATATGTATATATATATACATATGTATATATATATACATATGTATATATATATACATATGTATGTATATATACATATGTATGTATATATACATATGTATGTATGTATGTATATATACATATGTATGTATATATACATACATATGTATATATACATACATACATATGTATGTATATATACATACATATGTATATATACATACATACATACATATGTATATATATATACATATGTATATATATATACATATGTATATATATATATATATATATATATATATATATATATATATAGACTTAATCAAGTGTACACCCTTTTCAGTCTTTCATGTGACTATTGCCATTAGTTATAGGACTTGATCAACCCTAGCTACGTAGATATAGTCATCTCTGTTACAGTATGAAGCTATGGATATTCCGTAAAACGGCCCTGTACTTAGTATAGCATTGGAAACACCTCGTGTGGAGTACGAACACGTGGAAGCTAAGGAAATGCCGTGGGATTATTTCATTGCGGATTACCTAAGTTACCCTTCTAGAACATGGGTCTAGGAATAATAAAGCTATGTAAATGCTCATTGCCCTGTACACTGTAAGTACACCTAGGTTTAACTGCAAGTTGTAGAATTACCTAAGGTATTGTACACCGTAAGTATACCTTAAGTCTGAAAACTGTGGAAATGCCTAACGCACTATACACCATGAGTATTCCTAGGGATTAACGCCTGATGGCAAAGGAGGGTCTAATTCATGACTGAATTAATTGAGCTTACAGTAATTGAACATCGAGTTCTAAAAAGAAAGCAAATACTCCACTGTAGTATATAAGATGCTTAAAACGCTTAACTCCACATAACCGATAGCTTAACATACATAGTATACAATTAGTATTACACCCAAGAAATATCATCCGTAGAGGTCACTTGGTCCTTCTGGACAGTGAGGGGGGGTTTAAACAATATGCTTCTGATCAGAATCATGATAACCTAGGATTCAGTGATATATGCCTTTAGCATTTTAGACTAAAACGTAGGGTCCCTAGTGTTTACACCGACTGTCCGGTCACTCCCATACACTGTCTAGCCGATCCGTGGCTTGTAGCGGTTGTCTTGGCCGGGCTGGGTGTGGCCCTCCATCTCACCCCTCGTTAGGTTTACGTTTTGCGTTTTATCTTCTTCCTTATGCGTCCAATATGCATGATTCTCTTTGCATTTGATACGTTTTGCAAAAATGAAGACTTGGTACCGACAAATTCATGTGATCAGATCTTGAGCTTGATAAAGTGGTATCGTGGTTCTTCAGTTTGGATTTCGCTCTACAATCTTCGTTTTTTTTGTCGTTTTCCTGGATTTTTCTTGCATCATCTTCGTTTTAACCGACTCAACAAGATAACATAAATAAATTCTATATTTGTACTAAATTGCTAATTATTGGTCCTAAATAAAGGAGATATTGGAGGTAAAACGGTGATTTTTTACGTGATATCATGTTTTCCATTTTTTTCCTCATTAATGAACCAAGAAAAAAAACAGACGCTTTTCTCCAATTCCGTTCATCTACAATTACTGTTTTCTAAAAATTAATAATTGATCTTTAAAAATTAATTTCTCATGTTTATTAGTTTATATCCTAAATGCATCGATCATGTTTTCAATAATTACAAGTTACTACTTCTACTAATTTTTTTGGAGTAACTTTTTATTAATCCAAAAGCTAAGTTCAACGTCAATGGAAATTATCCAAAAGTTTGTTCATGTGACACCCGACAATTTAGGTTAACTTTTGTACCTAAACTAGAACGTTATTACATGTATTTAGTTCGTGTTTTGGCTAAGTACTTGTAACATTTTGTATATATATATATATATATATATATATATATATATATATATATATATATATATGCACATATGTTATTATTTTAATTAGGCGATAACAATCGGATGGATTCAGACATATACGAACGTTGGTGAAACATTTTCATAAATGACTGTAAGTCCCTAGTTCTATTGATCGATAACGAGGTTATCTTTAGGTATTAAGGCGCGGAATTCCTTAATACTAGTTATAAGATTATAACGAATATTAATTAACTTTGTTTTGATTGTTAATAACGTTAACCTATCAAAACGTAGCCAATATGTTGAAAATTCTCTTAGAAATTCGTAGGGGTTAAGTTTGCTGAAGTAATTTCGTAGATTCTCAGTCGTTAGGGTTTTCTAAACTGAAAACACCAATATATACCGTCTCAGTTCGCAAGTCGTGGGCTTTGAGAACTGTCGCACCCCCAAATTCCGGTTGCGGAAGTGAATCGGGTCGGGGCGCGACTAATCAATAATCAAAGCATAAAGATATAATGAACGACTCTATATGCGTCGTTTTAAACAAATATATTGATTGTAATAAAAGTTTACAATAGTTTATAGTTACAAAAGCTCGGTAATCTATCTGAGAGATTCTATAGCATTACTACTTTTACAAAATATAAAAATGCAGGAAAATCTCTTGATTGTTTGCATGCGACTCGAGCTATGTATGTCCTGAGCTGACCTACTGCTGCTGAGTACCTGAGAATACATGCTAAAAGGGGTCAGCTAACGCTGGTGAGCTCACAGGTGTAATGATGAAACAACAATGTATGAACCACAAGATTTAGTATAATGATTTGAAATTAATCAAATAAATATGTATATTACTGCCATGAGCTCATAGTTTGAGCTTAACTAAGGGGACAGGATCATAATCAAGTGCCTGATCGAGTTTGCCTCCTGCATGTGCCTAATCATACACACGTGTGAACAAATGATAATGCGTCCGTTCGACCGCAGTCGTGGTAGCGCGACTACCTCGGACGGGGATTGTCAATCCCATATGGTACCATACACTAACACTCACGCTAAATCTATACTAACAAACTATGATGTGGAGGGCTTCATGATTAGTAAAAATAACTCATGCAGTCAATATATCGAGTTTTGTACTTGTGTTCACATGTAAATAAAACTGAGCATGTATTCCTATCACACCCCGCCAAACGCTAATCACGATCAGTACTAATTAAACATGCGGAAGCTTAGATATCGTGACGGGGCGTGAGCAGTAAAGTCAACTAAACAATACATACATACTCAGAGCATATGGCTATTGCGCAGCATAATAGATAAGGATGCCAGTTTTAAATAGTTGTTACAAAAGTAGTACGAGCATGTAAGTCGTACAATGGTAATAGAGTTTTAAAACATTAAGTATTACAATACATATGTTTATAATAAGATTTCATAAGTATAACTGCAATGTCTGCAGTAATACAGAGGAAATCCTCAAAAGCTGTCCCAAAATATGTGGCATCCTAAGTTGTCCAGGGTTGTCCATCCTGAATGCATGCGTTGCTTACTTACATAGCTAATTTCTAGTAAAACATAGAAAGAAAGTCGTCAACAAATATGTTGAGTGAATTCACAGGTTTTGTATAAATGTAAGGTATGTTAAACCACTTATGTTTGTGTTATTGAAATGTCATTCAATAAATAAATGTTGCCGGTTTTGCAAAATACAAGATTGTAGGGTTGTTACCCAGAAATACAGGTTTATGTGGGTTGTCACCCAAAATATAAGTCCGGTTGTTTACCAGTATTTAAAGATAACCAGAATGTTTTTCCGGTATTAAAAACGGTTGTAGGATCTGTTATCCTATACAGTATGTGGGAATACTTAGACTTAAGATCCCCTGAAAGGTGAGCTAAACCTCGCAGGTTAAAGTAACGCGACCTAACCCTATAACCAAACCATAACCAAAACTTATGTTGTTGCCTGAAGGACATTTAAGTATAAGTTCCAACCATAGGAGGGTCGTCACGGCAATAGTACTATTCATATACTCAGTGGCTAGAGTCACCTAGTTAATGGTTACAGTCTGCATGACATAAGGTCTTTCATGCACACATTTCAAGTCTGGGTCCGTACTAGGATACAGTGTCTAATTCCCAAAACAATTGTGAAAATATTATTTCATATCAAACAGTTGTATAAAGCAATAAAGCATTTATATAATTTTATACATGTGTTTGCATGCAGTTTCTATGTTTACACCCCTATGTTAAAAGCATAAAATATTTGCAAAGTATGGGCTGTGAACTCACGGTGATTTGCTCGGTAAGGAAAGCTAGCAGCCGACAGGTAATAGCCCAAGGTGTGTTAACCTATATACAATAAATGTAATAACATAAGTACGTTTGATTTGTTTAATCAACTTATGTTATCGGTTTGTTTGTTTTGAAGAAATTGTTGACGTTAAGTTGAAATATTTGTTACCATTTCTTACGTCGAATACTTTGTTAAATGTATATACACGTATGTAGCCGTATATATAATTGAATGTCGTTTTGTTCCCTCTGTGCACATATAGATATTTGGTCTATATATATATATATATATATATATATATATATATATATATATATATATATATATGAATATACTTGTTGTATATTATGTTTAGTACGTTTGTAATACGTATATTCCATTTGTATAATTAAAATCTCAATACATTGTATTTGTCGTGTGCATGTATATATATATATATCTCTATATATATATATAGATAAGTTTTAAATACGTAGTTTACACATAAATGTATACAAGTTTTATTTGTTATAAAACTTCTTGTCTTATTTATTTCCGTTTATAAAATAAATATATATCAGCATTTCGAAAGTCATCAGTTGTATATATATATATATATATATATATATATATATATATATATATCTATATAATCATACTCGTTCATTGTTAAATATATATATATATATATATATATATATATATATATATATATATATATATATATATAAAGTTTATAAGTTATATTTATGTCGTAACTTTATAAAAATGTATCATTCGATCTCGGTTAAAGTTTGCGTTTATGTAATTAAAGTTTTATGGCCCATTTATAAAACTTAACCCATTGGGCTAGGCCCATTACTTAGCTCATTATAAAGCGATTATTAAGTCCGACCCAATTAGTTAAACATATGGCCCAAATCACTAATCTCATTCATTCAGCCCAATATTATATCCGGCCCATTAGATAGTTTTGGCCCAATAGCCCGTTTACTCGTTTGGCCCATTTTTATTTAGTAAATAGCTTTGGGCTTAATGGCCCGTTTAACCGGCCCATTAAATAAAACATTATTTCGGTCCACTTTGTTTAGCCCAAAAATTATAACTGTTTAATATTTGTGTAAAATATTGTCCCGCGGTTGTGTACAATTTAGTACCAAATTTTGTATTCTAAAGTTTTATAATTTTTATAACTTGACAAAATCTGTATCGGGTACGCGTTAATATTTTTGTACCTCATAATATATCTCTTCTGTTTGGCTAATGAAAATAAAACATTACTCGTTCTGTACACCAAACCCAGCCGATCAAATGATTTAATTTACACTATCACGATGCTACACTTATGTAATATACATGTTTTACAAATTATGGTGTTCCACGTGGGTCAAGAATTTGAGAACTTATTCATCAATGCAATCTTTGACTTTTTAAAATACATGGTCTCAAGATTTAAGCCACGTACTCAAAACAATATAATTAGTTTTACTCATAACAAAATTGGTTTAGTATAGTTATGCAATCATTTGCATTGTTGTAGACTTTTTAAGTCTAATAAGGCGACTATCATACACGTTAAAAAAATAATAATAATAAAATAAAACATGCCAAATTATTGTATCAAAGCATTATATCTTCAAGTTTACATGTATAAAAATTTAAGAAACTTGAAGAAGATATAGATATGTATATATATGAATTGTAAGTATAAAGAGCCTCACAGTGAGGGTATGATGATGCTGATAACGATGCTGATGATGATTATTTAAGTGCTTTTGTTGTTAGTTTATGGTTTTGGTTTGATGTTGAAATTAAAGAAGGTGAAGGTTTGAGTTGCTCTAGCTTAAACTTTGCTTCCTGCTGTTGTTGCTTCCGAGTTGATCAAGAACAAGAATAGTGGTGTCCAATAATTGAGGTGGTTGTTGCATTATGAGTTTTGGGAGTGAGAGGGAATATATAATCTGATTGTTGGTGTTAAAATGTCAAAGGAAGTATGGTTATGTACTCACTTGTTCCCAAATAATTGAGTTTGGTGACCCTTTTTGGTACATTAATTTTGAGTACGGGTATAATTATAGCAATATAAAACATAATATTTTATATTTTTATTTTGTAGATGATCTCCAGATACGTTATTTAAAATTAGAATAATGAGATTTTCATTATCTTAGACAGTTGTACAATTTTGTACATTTTACTGCGCGCATTCAATTGGACGCCAAATTTCAGTTAAATTACGAATTCATATTTTGAGGTATTGTTCCAAATACTTTCAAATGTATAGGAAAAATATAATTTTTATCATTTGTGATTTCTGGGTACGTTTTAAAATTATTCCTGTTCGTTTATAATACGTTTTATGTTAAACGTATATTTAATTCATTCTATCTATATGTTATAGATATATTAATGCTTGTAATTAATAATTGAATTATTAATTATTTTTGTGTCACGAACTTTTGTCATTTATTTTTGTCGGGTTCGTTCCAACACATTTGTACACAACTTTAAATAGCTACGTATTAAGTAATACTTTTTGTTTAAAAGTGCTGGGCTTGCTAGACTTACACCACATCAAAAGTTTTGTTAAAACTTAACCAGGAAATTAGCGTAAGAATGCACATGCTTATTGTTTAATTAATACCTAATTTGGAGAGTTGTCACATTCTCCCCCCGTTAGGGAAATCTCGTCCCGAGATTTAAGATGTGTCGTGAATCGCGGTCACGGGTTCAAATAGTTGAGGATACTTCTTGCGCATTTCATCCTCACATTCCCAGGTAGACTCTGTACCGCGTTTTGAGTTCCATCGAATCTTGACTAGTTCGATCCGACTGCGTCGGAGTTTATGTGTTTTCCGATCAATTATTTCGATGGGTTCCTCCACAAAATTGAGTTTTGCATCAATGAAAACTTCGTCAGGAGGGATAATTAGTGTCTCGTCCGATAGACACTTTTTAAGGTTACTCACGTGAAAGGTGTCGCGAATATTACTAAGTTCCTGTGGCAGTTTAAGCTTATAAGCTACGGGACCAATCCTTGCTAGGATCTCAAAAGGTCCAATGTAACGTGGGTTCAGTTTACCACGTTTACCAAATCGTACAACTCCTTTCCAAGGAGATACCTTGAGTAGGACTTTGTCACCTACTTGAAACTCCAAAGGTTTTCTTCTATTGTCTGCATAACTCTTTTTTCGGTCTCGTGCCATTTTCAATCGATTAAGCACTTGAGATATCTTGTCCGTAGTTTCTTGGACTATCTCAGGACCTGATAACTGTCTGTCATCCATCTCTGCCCAACAGAGTGGTGATCGGCACTTTCGTCCGTACAACGCCTCAAAAGGTGCCATTTGAATGCTCGTATGGTAACTGTTGTTGTACGAGAATTCGGCTAATGGGAGGTGAACATCCCAGTTTCCTCCAAAATCAATTACACAGGCTCGTAACAAGTCTTCGAGCGTTTGTATCGTTCGCTTGCTTTGGCCGTCAGTTTGCGGATGGTAGGAAGTGCTCATATCAAGTCGAGTACCCAGTGCTTGTTAGAGTGTTTGCCAGAAGCGAGAGGTGAAACGTGCATCTCTATCAGAGATTATGGATAATGGTACTCCATGTCTAGAAATAATTTCCTTTATGTAGATTCTGGTCAGCTTTTCCATCTTATCCGTTTCCTTGATGGCTAGAAAGTGAGCTGACTTAGTCAGTTGGTCAACAATCACCCATATGGTGTCCATTCTAGATGTCGTTTTTGGTAGCTTCGTAATAAAGTCCATCGTAATATTTTCCCATTTCCATTGTGGCAATTCAGGTTGTTGCAAAAGTCCCGAAGGTTTCTGATATTCGACCTTTACTTTTGCACAAGTCAGACATTTGCTAACGTATGTTGCAATGTCTCGTTTCATTCCAGGCCACCAATAGAATCCTTTCAAATCGTGGTACATTTTGTCTGCACCAGGATGTATCGAATAATTGGACTTATGTGCTTCGTCCAATATCAGGCTACGTAGTTCCTCAACACAAGGAACCCAAATTCGGTTCATAAAATACAATACTCCATTGTCTTTAGACTCCAGTTGTTTTTCCATCCCCTTGAGGGATTCATCCTTCATACATTCTGGAGTAAAGGCCGCTTGTTGAGCGTCACGAATTTGTGAAATGAGATTCGAGTGGATCGTTAATCCTAACGCTCGAACTCTTCGAGGTTTTACTCTTTCCTTACGACTCAAGGCATCCGCTACTACATTAGCTTTGCCTGGATGGTATTTGATTTCACAGTCATAATCGTTCAGTAGTTCAACCCAACGTCTTTGTCTCATGTTGAGTTATTTCTGATCAAATATATGTTGGAGACTCTTGTGATCGGTGAAGATCGTACACTTTGTACCGTACACTTTGTATCTCCATATCTTAAGTGCAAAAACAACTGCTCCCAATTCTAGGTCATGCATTGTATAGTTCTTCTCATGAACTTTCAACTATCGAGATGCATAAGCAATGACCTTGTCATTTTGCATCAATACGCAACCTAATCCTTGATGTGAAGCATCACAGTAGACAACAAAATTTTCTACTCCTTCTGGTAGTGACAGGATAGGTGTAGTGCTCAGTTTTTGTTTTAACAGTTGAAAAGCGTTCTCTTGCCTTTCACCCCAATCAAATTTCTTGTCTTTTTGTGTTAGGGCGGTAAGTGGTTGGGCTATTTTCGAGAAGTTCTCGATGAATCGTCGGTAGTAACCGGCTAACCCAAGAAATTGTCGTATCTCAGATGGCGTTTTCGGGGCTTCCCAGTTTTCAATTGCCTCAATTTTGGATGGGTCTACGTGAATTCCCTTGTTATTGATCACATGACCAAGGAAATGAACTTCACGCATCCAAAATTCGCACTTAGAGAACTTTGCATAAAGCTTCTCTTTCTCCAGTAGTTCCAGAATCAGTCTCAGATGTTGTTCATGGTCTTCCTTCGTTCGCGAGTATATCAAAATATCGTCAATGAACACTATGACGAACTTATTGAGATAAGGTTTACATACTCTGTTCATTAGATCTATGAACACTGCTGGCGCATTTGTCAAATCAAATGGCATGACTAGGAACTCATAATGACCGTATCGAGTCCTAAACGTGGTCTTTGAGATATCCTCATCCCGTACCTTTAGTTGATGGTAACCAGATCGTAAGTCGATCTTCGAGTAATAACTTGACCCTTGCAGCTGGTCAAACAAATCATCGATGCGTGGTAATGGGTATCGGTTTTTGATAGTCACTTTGTTCAGTTCCCGATAATCGATACACATCCGCATTGATCCATCCTTCTTCTTGACAAACAAAACCGGAGCTCCCCAAGGTGAAAAACTCGGTCGGATGAATCCTAAATCCAAAAGTTCTTGCAACTGTGCAGACAGTTCCTGCATCTCTGATGGAGCTAGACGATAAGGTGCACGAGCAATTGGTGCTGCTCCAGGTACTAGGTCGATATGAAATTCAACCTGTCGTGGGGGTGGTAATCCTGGTAACTCGTCCGGAAATACTCCTGGGTAGTCACGCACAATTGGTACATCGTCTATATTTCTCTCCTCGGGTTTCTTTTCCACAACATGTACCAAAAACGCTTGGTACCCCCTTTCGTAGATACTTACTCGCCTTCATGCATGTAATCGTTTTCACTACACGATTACTCTTTTCTCCTCGAATCATCAACATTTCCCCTGACGGTAATGGTAGACGTACAATCTTTTCATAACAGATAATCTCCGCACGGTTCCGTGACAGCCAATCCATACCAACCACTATATCGAAGCTCCCTAGTTCTATCGGAAGTAAGTCTATTTTGAAAGGATGGACTTCTAACGTTAAGGTGCATGATGTGCTAAATCTAGTTATAAAATTTATCGTTGATAAGTAAACCAAAAAGTACCAAGCTAGACCAAAACACAACCGGGCAGTGGACCCTGTCGAGTGGTAGTAAAGTATGGCAAGTTCGGGTTCGAACACAGGGAACTAGATTGGATGATCAATGTAAGTGTGAGCAATTTAAAGAGAGAAAGTAAAATGTGGTTGGTTGTGTGACCGAATTGTCACAATGCTTAAAACTACAATTTTTAAGTTAAACTAGGCAAGTGGACTCTTAAGAGTCAGAGTGATTGATTTGGAACTTTCAAATATTAAAAACTATACTTGCTTGGATTAGGTCGTTAGTGATTTCGGGGTGTAAATGAAAACCGGTTATTCTATGCAAACAATTTTCCATCAAACCTAGGCTTAACATTCGCCATCACCTAATGATTCAACTTCAATTTACAAACTCATGATTTAATCAAATAACGGACATTCGCCATAGCTACCTACTTGCATATTTGAGCTTAACTTGTTAACCCATTCCAAAACCACATCCGCAATCAAGTTCAACAATTTATAGACAAAAAGTTGACAACAATTCACTAGATAGAAAACATTCGCTATATCTATTAGCAAATTATCAAACAAGCTAATTAATTGACATCAAGCTCAAATACACAAGTTGGAGATTAAACATAAGTTCAAGCTACAAGAGTTTATTATTCATCCACACAAAAGCGTTCGCCAATTTGCTAACTCATATCATGCTAGCTATCTAGTTTTACTTGTAAAATCATCCACGTTCGCAGAAGAAGATTCATTCATATATTTCGTACGAATAACAAGTATTTTTATTAAACAACAAACATTCGCTATAGTTGTTTAGCCAAAATACCGACAAGTTTAACAAATCAACTAGTTTCATACAAATTTGTGGATGAATCTTAAACTCTAAGCATAAAACTAACAACAAAATGTAACACCCCTAATCACTAACTAGTTCATCCAAGCAAGTATAACAAAACCCTAGCCAACAATCATACTAACATCATCACAAACACATATCATCAAAGAAATAAGAGAAAACATGATTGTATTAAAACGAAAAGTGCAAACCAAGTGATTACAATGTCGGAATGATGAATGTTTGTAACCGAGAGGTGCTAAATGAAAGGAAATCTTCAAAAATGTGAAAGAAATCTTCCAATGCCTCAAAATCGCCTAAAAATGACTGGTTTTTCGTGTGTGTGAAATTGGATGAGAAAGTTGGTGAGATCAAAAGTGAAAAAGGGTACTTTTCTAAGCAAAAGTGTTCTGCCGCCCACCAAGCCGGCGGCTCGGTATGTGAAGCCGGCGGCTTCACAAAATTCAAACAAGACGGCGGCTTCTCCAGAATAGCCGGCGGCTTCAACGCATCATCTCAACCCGGCGGCTTCTCCAGACAAGCCGGCGGCTTCAACTCCTTTCCAGCAGCACAACCCCTTTTATCTCAAGACTCCAACACTTTTCATACATTGCTCGAATCTTAACCAAAATGCAGTCCAAACAACGATTCATCCAGGTTGACACCTATAATTCAATTCAAGCAATATTAAGTACCAAAAGTTCACCATATTTACTCGAAACAAATGCAAAATAAATTATATTGCGAAAGATAGACATGTACAAAATGAGCGATATCAAATATCCCCACACTTGAACTTTGCTTGTCCTCAAGCAAACCGTTATTCATCATTTCATTACCCACTCTTGCAACATGTTGAAGTGAAGATCAAGTTTACCAAAATAATGCTAACACTAACCACCGAGGCAATTAGGCTAGTAATCATGTGCATAATCAATAAAACTTGAGATGATGAGTTTGTCAAGCTCGAATGCACGACCTAGCACCTCACATAAGGATAAGTGTTTAGTCACTCACTCTCAACCTATAAGACTACAAGGTAAGGAAGTAAGTAATGTAACACTCAATCAAGCCAAGTCGTGATGCATTGTTATCATAGGCTTGCAAAAGGATCAAATCTCCACCGACTTGGCGTGAGCACCAAGTGAGATCTCAAAGGAGGTATTCTAGCATGTGTTGTAACAAATGTAGGCTAATTATGGAATAGGGGTATGATAGACACAATAATTGGTGAAAAGTGGTAGTCAAGACCCGTGAAAATTGTGGGAATGTTACCTATTGGTTTAAACACGTGACAGTAATGAAACTTAGGATTCTCGTGCTAAATCAATTCAAATTATTATTTGTTCTCATTTATAACCCATGCTTCAACAATTGCACAGAAATAACTCAAATTGATTTTTCACATTTGATTGGAATAATTGCACTCTATGACTTTCTATGAATCATGTGTAACGAACTTTCGGACCAACCATCCTAGACCGGATAAAGGCCTTTGGTGGCTAGGTGTAGAACACCCCTCGGGAACTACTTGTTCAGGAATTCAAAGGCCATTTAGTTGACTACAATCATCCAACTATAAACTTTGAGCTCAATAGTTAACTTCTATTCATTTAATTGTTTCCAACCTCAATCATAGAATTTAACACTAGAATCCCAATTCAAAACGATTTAGGTCACATTTTGGTAAAATTCATCATAAGTTCCAACTAGGCAACATCTTATAAAAGTAAATGGTTCGGGAATTGACTACAAAAAAAAAAAAATAAGGCTAATATTTAGTGGATTGAATGTGGAAGTTTTCTAGGGGTTTCTTAGCACTAAAATGAGTGCTAACGACCTGTGTAAACTGGATATAAGTGGTTTTAAAGCAAAATAAGATCAAAAATCCTAAGAATACCTCCCCGTCTTTGACCCCACCTATATCACATTTCTGTGATCCCACAGCGGTCTCAAGATGCATCACTAAGGCAAGTTCTAGAACAAACTACAATCACCGGCACACTCATAGCAATCAAACAATATAAACACTAAAGGTAAGTGTTTTTCTCAATAAGGCTCAAATTTCTCACAATTTTTCATAGTGGAGGCTACAAGTGTGCTAGTCATGCAATTCACCCTATTAGGTTGCTTTTTATGACATATCTCAAAAGGTTTAGTTGCAAGAGGGAAGATTAAATCACTTTTAATTAATTTCCAAAGTTTAAGATTTCCCAAGCAATCAATCTTTTAAGGACAAGCACACCCCTAGAAAATTATCATTTCCCGGCCTTTCATTGGAATTTGCAAAAATCTATCGGACCCAAGATCAATAACAGACCCAATAAGTGACCAATAGCCCGTGAATGGGATTCGTAAAGTTCGATTGGAGAGCCAATAGACTTCCTAAACCCAATAAAAGGTGAGAAACAACAATTTACTAGGAATGGAATTCAAGTGAATACCTCCCCACACTTGAGATTTGCATTGCCCTCAATGCAAAAACAGTATAAAAGTACGAGTGCGAAGGGGCAAAGGGAACGAGAACTTCCCCGGGGTTTTGTTTTCGGGGCGAGTACGTTTGCTGAACTTATTGCCAGCCGGCGCACGAGTTCCAAATCCAATAAGCAAGAACTTTATCCATTACCTAAATAGAAATAAAACCAAACATAGGGGGTTGACTCGAGTGACATTGTACAAAACAGCACCCGAATGTCACTCGAGTCAAATAGTGCCAAATACCAACTAAAATAAGTAGCAAGTCATGAAATAAAAATGTCTAACAACGGAGGCATGTAGGCACTCTTAATTGAAACATAAAGATAGTGATGATAAAATCCGAAAATGGGCCAAAGAGCGAACTAATAGGGCCATCCCCAACCCCCGGAGCTCGGTCCCTGAGACCCATCCTGATGGTCGCCGGGCTGGGGCCATCGATCCCAGCTCTGATATCCAGAAGAGCCATCATGAGACATCCATTCTCGCTGCAACTGCCGCTCATATTCCTCCTGGTGTTGACGTTGAGCCTCCGCCAAAGCAGTAGCATGATCATAAACAGGGGGTGGGTGGTCGCGGGACTCAGGTGTACCCCATTGGTACAAGGGCTCAGCATAAGTAGTTTGATAGCCTTGTTGCTCGGCCAACCAGTTGAGATTACCAACAGTCCAATCAGTGCGGTACTCGAGGTTTCCCATCCGG
Source organism: Helichrysum umbraculigerum (assembly GCA_949592205.1). Lineage (NCBI taxonomy): Eukaryota > Viridiplantae > Streptophyta > Magnoliopsida > Asterales > Asteraceae > Helichrysum > Helichrysum umbraculigerum. The sequence continues at coordinate 292,923,353 of CATIUR010000001.1, forward strand.
TAACCCATCTCATGCCTAAAGTCGTTGAAATCATCCCGAAACGCATTATGACCCACTTCAATTCTTCCAATGCCCTGCATAAGATCAAAAAGAGATGGTTGGGCTTGAACATTCCCTTGCACCGGTTCATCTTCTTGGCGAGGAGATTGTTGTTACTCCTCTGGTGCCGGCTGCTCAGGATATGGAATATAACGTCCTTTCTTATCCTTGGCCACCGCCTCGGTCGCGTTATACATCAAGTAGCCCAGGCTCTTTTGTGGCACATCGATCAAAGTCAACCCCGAATTAGGCCCAAAGTTAATATCAAAAGATCGTGCAATCAATGTGACAAAATGCCCACCAGAAATCAGGCTTTTTCCTTTAACCCCAGCAGAAGAAACACTCAAATAGGACCCAACACCGTAAGGAATGTTCACATTATTCCATTCTCTGATTTGTCTCAAGTACAAAAGGTCTGCTTGGGTAATCTTTTCTCTGTTCTCCCTGCGATTCTGGAGGGTATGTGCTATAAACTGATGAATGATCCGAATCCGAACATCGTGCATGTCCTTGTGTGATACCCCACTAGGCGAATAGTCTTTCTCACTAAGCTCCTCCCAGAAATCATCTTCTATAAATGTGTGGGTTTCAAGAACCCGAGCACCGGACCATAGATAATAATCAAAGCAATCGTATGAAAGTTCTTCCGGTGTATAGATCCCCAAACAGGTAGCCAACTCCTTCATTGACATAGACCTCGGCTGTCCCCCCAATTTAACCTCATGAAAGTACGGTCATTAACTGATTCTGGATTGTGTTTAAACCCAAGAGTAGCGTGAAACTCGTAGCATAACTCCTTGTAGACGGGCATCCGGATAGCAAACAGTCTCTCCCAGTCGGTGAAATGATATAGGTGTCCTTGATGCTCAAAATGTTGGGTGAGAAGCTCCCGAATCTGACCGGCTAAACCAATAGTCTCAAGTGGCTCCCAATCCACATAGCGTGCCAATTCAAATTGCTTTTGCATCACAAAATACAGATTTCGGGAGTATTGGTTAAAGAGTACCCAATTGCGATCAAACCGAAGCCAAGGGTGAATATTTTCCGGAATTAAAACGGCTTCAACACTGTCCGGGTCAGGTCGGACCAATTCCTCCTCGTCTTGTAGAGCTAAAGTTGAGGTTTCAGCAGCACGTTTTGAAGTATTGGTTTTGCGCCCCTTTCTTGGCTGCGAAAAATCAATAGAGAAACACAATATTGCACAAAACAATGGTTAGCGTTAGTCCTAATCATAGACATGTCTCGCATGCAAAATGAGCGATAATATGTCAAAATCATAACCTCCCCCAAACAAATAATCTATTCCCAAACAAGTGTAGCAATAAAGCAATTCACCAAAACACCATAACCAAGCATGCCCAACACGTTTGAAACCACAATTTAAACTCGACCAATGTACCAACAATATGTAGCCCAATATTAAACTAAACCAAACTTAACATAATGTCCAATCAACATCATCCTAGTCAAGCCAGTCTTACAATCACGGATACATAGTAATTCATACAATGTACATTTCATTCAACTTTCAATAATCATAGTATCAAACATATAAACTATTTCAAGCAATGTCTTACAACCAATGATTATATCTAGGAAAATAAAATGACAAGAACAATCAACAACATCATCCACCTAAAGTTGACATGAATTTTAGTTACACAATTAAGCCCAAGTCATGAATTAACTCACAAATGAAGCAATGAAAAGTATGGTAACATTTAAATCATGTATTTCCAACGACTACCAACAACAATCATCAAACAAATTCGAAACCCCCAAATTGACATGAACCCTAATTCCCAAATTTCCTCAAATCAAGCAAATAAACACAAGATTGAGCAATCATAAGCAATGTGACAAAAATATCATGTCAATTAAACAACTACAAACTCCGATCATCATCAAAATTCGGAATACCCATTATGCACATAAACCCTAATCATACAAATTCATCAATCTATGCAAATAAACACAATTTCATGAGCAAAATAGGTCAACTAGCATGTATACATCATCAATAACACGAAAAGCACAAGATTAATTATCCCCACACTTGAAAATCGCAAAACCCCAATTTCATATGAATGTGGGTATGAAAATCGCAATTTAAAAGGTAAAAAGTGGTTAATCCATACCTTAGGTGCCATTGAAACAAGAATTAGTGGATGAAAAGAGGTGAAGATTTTCGAATTTGGGTGTGGGTGTCGGAGGTGTAGCAGCCGGTTGAGAGAATAAGGTAGGTTTGTGAGAAATAAAGAGTAAAAATCGACTTTAAAAACTGCAGATACAGACGCAAAGCCGCCGGTTTGGGGGTTCGACCCGCCGGCTTGGCCGGGTTGGGCGCGGGTTGGTCCCGGGTCGCATCAGTATTCGGGTCGAGCAAATCACTTAGAACCGTCGGCTTGTAAATTAAAGACGCCGGCTTGGATAGTTGACCCGGCGGCTAAGGAGGGAAACCCGGCGGCTAGAAATAGCTTAATGAGGCCGTTTTTTTCTGTTGATGAAATACCCCTATTAACCGCCGTCTTGTGGTTTGAAGCCGACGGCTGGCTAATCCAAGCCGCCGTCTTGGTTAACTTAGCCGGCTGCTCCACCTTCAGTCCAAAAAATGACTTTTTTTTTAAGAGATAATAACAATAACAATACTATCAATAATAATAATTATAATACACATTATAACTAAAAGGATACGAAACGGGTTTTCTTTGACCCGTTTGGACACTTTGTTTATTAACGAGTCGAAAGCTTGACTCGACCCCGAATTCATTTGTCCTTGGGGTAGGCCGCGAGCTCCTCCCACTCGCTCTCCTTTTCTTCCTCATGGTATAGTTTCAAACGATTCCCATTCACAATAAAGGTCCCACCATCCGAACCGAAAAGTTCCACATATCCGGATGGGTAGCCATGTTTGACCACATATGGACCGGTCCAACGAGGCTTGAACTTTGGTTGTTTTAGCTTGAAACGTGATTGAAAAAGAAGAACTTTGTCTCTGGATTTGAATTCTTTTCTCATTTTTAGCTTACGATCGTGCAACACTTTCGTGCGTTCTTTGTAGAGACGAGAATTTTCATAAGCTTGCAACCGAAGCTCATCCAACTCGTGAAGTTGCAACATTCTCCTCTCTCCCGCCTCAAGTAAATCCATATTGCAATTTTTCAAAGCCCAATAGGCCTTGTGTTCAACTTCAAGAGGCAAATGACAAGTTTTGCCATAAAGTAACCGGTAGGGTGTCGTACCAATAGGTGTCTTGTAGGCGGTTCTAAACACCCACAATGCATCCTCTAGATTCTTAGACCAAATTGCCCTATTATCCTTTACCGTCTTCTTGAGGATTCGTTTCAACGCCCGGTTGGTGTTCTCCACTTGTCCACTTGTTTGCGGGTGGTAGGAGGTAGAGAAACGGTGAGTCACCCTATATTTCTTTAAGACTTTTTTGAGTTGGGCATTTGCAAAGTGACTTCCCCGGTCACTAATTAATGCCTTGGGCATCCCAAACCGACTAAATAGGCTTTTCAAGAAGTCAATCACCACCCGAGCATCATTCTTGGGCAAAGCCTTGGCTTCCGCCCATTTGGACACATAATCTATCGCCACCAAAATGTATTCGTTCTTGAAAGATGGAGGAAATGCACCCATGAAGTCGATGCCCCAAATATCAAACACTTCACACACTTGGATGCTAGTTTGTGGCATCTCATCCCTCTTCGATATACTTCCCACTCTTTGACATGCATCACATGTTTGGCACAAAGTGTTTGCTTCCTTGAATATTGTTGGCCAATAGAACCCCGCATCAAACACTTTCTTGGCGGTGACCGAGGGACCATAATGTCCACCGGTGGGCCCATAGTGACAGTCATCCAAAATCTTCCTTGTTTCACCACCCGAAACACACCTCCTCACCATGCCATCCGCACAAACCCGGAATAAATAAGGTTCTTCCCAAAAATAGTATTTGAGGTTGGAGAAGAATTTGTTCTTTTCTTGATGGCTCATCCCTTTCCTCAACACACCACCAACCAAATAGTTTGCCAAGTCGGCATACCAAGTTGCTTCATCCATGTCCTCCTCGCTTGTACCTACATGAGACAAAAATTCCTCCGGGAAAGAGTCATCAATGTTAGTATCGCCTTGCTTGTCAAGATTTGGATTCTCCAATCTCGACAAGTGATCGGCGGCAAGATTTTCGGCACCCCTCTTATCTTTAATTTCAATGTCGAATTCTTGCAAGAGAAGAATCCAACGAATAAGACGCGGTTTTGCATCTTGCTTGGCAAAAAGATATTTGAGGGCCGAATGATCAGTAAATACAACGGTTTTAGAAAGCAGAAGATATTGCCTAAACTTGTCAAAGGCAAACACAACCGCAAGCAACTCTTTTTCGGTCGTGGTGTAGTTTTGTTGGGCCCCATTCAATGTTTTGCTAGCAAAGTAGATAGGCTTGAAATGTTTGTCCTTTCTTTGTCCTAGGACGGCTCCTAAGGCAAAGTCGCTAGCGTCACACATCGACTCAAAGGGCTTGGACCAATCGGGTGAGACAATTATGGGTGCATTGGTAAAATGGTCTTTAAGGGCCGAAAATGCACTCAAACATGGTCCATCAAACACAAAAGGGGCATCCTTTTCAAGTAGCTTAGTCATTGGAAGAGTGATCTTCGAAAAATCCTTAATGAATCTACGGTAAAAACCGGCATGACCAAGAAAACTTCTAATGCCCTTAACATTGGTCGGTGGAGGTAATTTGGCAATAACATCAATCTTAGCCCTATCAACTTCAATACCCAACCCCGACACTTTATGTCCCAACACGATACCCTCTTTCACCATAAAATGGCATTTCTCCCAATTCAAGACTAAGTGGGCTCTCTCACACCTCTCAAGCATTTTATCCAAGTTTTTTAAACATGACTCAAATGAATCGCCAAATACCGAAAAATCATCCATGAAGACTTCCATGGAAGTTTCAACCATATCGTGAAAAATGGCAATCATACAATGTTGGAATGTGGCGGGAGCATTGCAAAGACCGAAAGGCATCCTCCTATAGGCATAAGTACCGAAGGGGCAAGTGAATGTGGTCTTTTCTTGGTCTTCGGGGTCTATGGGGATTTGAAAGTATCCCGAGAACCCATCTAAAAAGCAATAGAATTCATTGCCCGCGAACCTTTCAAGCATTTGGTCAATGAAGGGCAAAGGGAAGTGATCTTTCCTAGTGGCGTCATTTAGCTTTCTATAGTCAATGCACACACGCCACCCGGTCACGGTCCTTGTGGGAATCATTTCATTTTTATCATTGGCCACAACCGTCATACCCCCCTTTTTCGGCACACAATGTACCGGGCTCACCCAAGAACTATCCGCAATAGGGTAAATGATACCCGCATCAAGAAGCTTAATTACTTCTTTCTTGACCACATCCACCATATTGGGATTAAGCCTCCGTTGTCTTTGGACAACGGGTTTAAAATCATCAACAAAATTGATTTTGTGTTTACAAAAGGATGGGCTTATTCCCGGTATGTCGGATGTCCGCCAAGCGAAAGCTCTTTTGTGAGCCTTGAGTACATTCAACAATTTAATTTTTTCATCATTCACAAGGGAGGAGGAAATGATTACGGGTAGGAGATTTTCCTCATGGAGGTAAGCATACTCCAAATGGCTTGGAAGTTCTTTCAACTCCAATTCACGTGGTGGATCCTCCAATGATGTCTTGATCCTCATATTGTTATCCTTTATGAGCTCCTCAAAAGCGTCCTCACCATCGAGCTCTTCTTCATCATTTGTCTCTTCCATGCTCATGACCAACTCCTCCTCGGTCATTCCTTCAACATTTGACTCTAGCAAGTCAACAAGCTCCGATTCCAATCCAAGCAAGCTTTCCAATTCTTCCTCCACCGCATCATCTATCACATCAATTCTAAAACACGAATCATCATTAGAATAAGGATGCTTCATGGCCTTATCGACCCTGAACGCAATCTTTTCATCCCCTACCCCCAAAGTCAATTTCTTATCTTTAACCCTAATTAGGGCATCCGCGGTGTGTAGGAAGGGTCGTCCTAAAATCAAGGGCACTTTATTATCCTCCTCCATTTCGAGGATAACAAAGTCAACCGGGAAGGTAAATTGCCCTACCTCTATTAGCATGTTCTCCGCAATCCCAACGGGATATTGGAAAGATCTATCGGCAAGACAGATACTCATGCGAGTGGGGGTTAGGGATCCTAGGGCCAATTTAGCATAAAGTGAATATGACATTAAGTTTATACTAGCACCTAGGTCCGCAAGTGCATCACAAGTAATGATTTTACCCAATGTACAAGAAATGATGAAACTCCCAGGATCTCCAAGCTTGGGTGGAATTTGATTTTGGACAAGTGCTGAGCATTCCTCATTCAAAAACATTGCCGAAGCCTCCGACAATTTTTCTTTGTTGCTCACCAAATCCTTGATGAATTTGGCATAATTCGGCATCCCGGCTAATACATCAACCAAAGGCACATTGATTCGAATGCCCTTGATCATGTCCACAAACTTCCCATATTGAGCCGCAATCTTTTCTTTCCTTAGCCTTTGGGGATAAGGAATCTTCGGCTTGTAAGCTTTCACAACCGGAGTAGGTGACACCGGTGTGACCGTTGGTGTAGGAGCATCAACATTCTCTTCATTGTCTTCCTTCCCAATTTCCTAAACAAAAGAGTTAGAAACATTTTTGTCTTTGGCTTGAGGTGGTGGAAGCTCCTTTCCGCTTCTTGTGGTTATAGCATTCACATGCTCATTTCTCGCGGGTGGTGGTTGGTAAGGTTTGGAACCGCTAGAGGGTGAAAGTTGTTGTCTTGGGATTTGTTGTGTATTACTCGGTAAGCCATCGGTTGGCCTACTACTTTGCCCCTCGGACAACCTCTCCATTTTTCGCTCCAAATCTTGAATTGAAGCTTGTTGATTCTTTTGCCCTTGTTCCATGCTCAACCGAATATTTGTCATTTGAGTTTTCATCCTCTCGGTGGCGGTTTATTGCTTTGCCATAAACTCCTTCATCATTTGTTCCATTGGAGTCAAGGTTGGTTCTTGTTTTTGAACCGGTGGTGGTTGTTGTTCTCTAGATGGGCTTTGGTGTCGATTTTGGTTGTAATTTTGGCTTTGGGATTGGTTTTGATTGTATGATTGGTTTTGAGATTGATTGGAGTTTTGGTTGTAAGGTTGGTTAGGTCTAGAAAATCGGATTTGGTTTTGTTTTTGGTTATAGCCTCCTCCTTGGTAACCTCCCGAATTTCGGTTTTGATAACCACCTCGTTGGTAGTTTCCGCCTTGATAATTACCTTGTTGAAGAAAGTTAACACCTTCCTCATCTCCTACCATTGGCAAATTGTCTTGTGCACAATTCACCGTGGCATGATTACCGCCACAATTACCACAACCATCTCGAAGCTCTTTGATCTCTCCTTTGATTGTCTTGAATTGAGCATCGAACTTGGAAGACAAAGCCTTGATTTCTCTCATCATTGCCGACTCATTGGAGCTTCCGCCTCCACTACTAGTACCCTCGGCAAATGCAACATGCTTTCTCACCGGCTTTCCTCCTTTGTCTTTCGCCCAATTCAAGCTTTGTGTGACTTTATCTTCCAACACCTTCCAAGCTTCATTAGGTGTCTTGTAAAGAAATAGACCGCCTCTGGAGGCATCAAGAACATTAGCCGATTCAATGCCAAGTCCGTTGTAAAACAATGTAATTATCTCCGCCTTCGATAGGTCATGTCCGTGACAATTTCTCAACATTTCCTTTAATCGACACCAAGCTTCTACTAAAGTTTCGCCTTGTTGTTTGAAGGCTCTAATCTCATTCAACAAATGCTCGGCCAATGCCGGAGGATAAAACCGTCTCACAAAAGCTTCTCTCATCTCGTTCCATGATCTAATGGTATTTGGCTCCAATTCTTGGTACCAAATCTTAGCTTCACCACATAAGGACATCGGAAAAGTCCTTAGTCTAATACCCACATCCATGTTTTGACCATACTTGAAATAACTCCCTATCTCAAGAAAACTAGCAATATGTTTGTGCGGATCGGCCCGCACCCTTCCATCAAATTGGGTATCTCGGATGAGTTGCATATGATGACCCTTCAAGGAAAAATTATCATTTTCATTATCTTGAACCCGTATGGCCGACCCCGGTGTAGGCGCCACGGTTCTTTCCCGTGAGAAAATAGGAGTATCATCCTCATCCGCCATCTCTTCTTCACCTTCGGAAGGTGTTGAAGGTTCTTCTTCGGGTGATGGAAATTCCTCCACAAAAGTTTCTTCCACCTCAATGGTGTTTCCCGAAGATGTATCGGTATCCGTTTGACTACTAGATGATTCCGATGATCTTTGCTTTGGCTTCCTCCTTCGTTTGCTCCTTTTGGTCTTTTCCGGATTGGACAAGGGACTTAGAAGCTCTTTACCGGAGCTCCTTGTGTTCATCCACTACCAAATCAAACCTGAAGGATCACAAAAGATAAAACCATCAACGCACCGGCGCAATACAAACAAAATATAACCTTCCAAAATAAATTCTAGAAAGGATCAATTAATCACACTTAAATCAAGATCACAAATCAAGCTCCCCGGCAGCGGCGCCAAAAACTTGATGTGCTAAATCTTGTTATAAAATTTATCGTTGATAAGTAAACCAAAAAGTACCAAGCTAGACCAAAACACAACCGGGCAGTGGACCCTGTCGAGTGGTAGTAAAGTATGGCAAGTTCGGGTTCGAACACAGGGAACTAGATTGGATGATCAATGTAAGTGTGAGCAATTTAAAGAGAGAAAGTAAAATGTGGTTGGTTGTGTGACCGAATTGTCACAATGCTTAAAACTATAATTTTTAAGTTAAACTAGGCAAGTGGACTCTTAAGAGTCAGAGTGATTGATTTGGAACTTTCAAATATTAAAAACTATACTTGCTTGGATTAGGTCGTTAGTGATTTCGGGGTGTAAAGTTAAAACCGGCTATTCTATGCAAACAATTTTCCATCAAACCTAGGCTTAACATTCGCCATCACCTAATGATTCAACTTCAATTTACAAACCCATGATTTAATCAAATAACGGACATTCGCCATAGCTACCTACTTGCATATTTGAGCTTAACTTGTTAACCCATTCCAAAACCACATCCGCAATCAAGTTCAACAATTTATAGACAAAAAGTTGACAACAATTCACTAGATAGAAAACATTCGCTATATCTATTACCAAATTATCAAACAAGTTAATTAATTGACATCAAGCTCAAATACACAAGCTGGAGATTAAACATAAGTTCAAGCAACAAGAGTTTATTATTCATCCACATAAAAGCTTTCGCCAATTTGCTAACTCATATCATGCTAGCTATCTAGTTTTACTTGTAAAATCATCCACGTTCACGGAAGAAGATTCATTCATATATTTCGTACGAATAACAAGTATTTTTATTAAACAACAAACATTCGCTATAGTTGTTTAGCCAAAATACCGACAAGTTTAACAAATCAACTAGTTTCATACAAATTTGTGGATGAATCTTAAACTCTAAGCATAAAACTAACAACAAAATGTAACACCCCTAATCACTAACTAGTTCATCCAAGCAAGTATAACAAAACCCTAGCCAACAATCATACTAACATCATCACAAACACATATCATCAAAGAAATAAGAGAAAACATGATTGTATTAAAACGAAAAGTGCAAACCAAGTGATTACAATGTCGGAATGATGAATGTTTGTAACCGAGAGGTGCTAAATGAAAGGAAATCTTCAAAAATGTGAACGAAATCTTCCAATGCCTCAAAATCGCCTAAAAATGACTGGTTTTTCGTGTGTGTGAAATTGGATGAGAAAGTTGGTGAGATCAAAAGTGAAAAAGGGTACTTTTCTAAGCAAAAGTGTTCTGCCGCCCACCAAGCCGGTGGCTCAGTATGTGAAGTCGGCGGCTTCACAAAATTCAAACAAGACGGCGGCTTCTCCAGAATAGCCGGCGGCTTCAACGCATCATCTCAACCCGGCGGCTTCTCCCAAAAACTTGATGTGCTAAATCTAGTTATAAAATTTAAAGTTGATAAGTAAACCAAAAAGTACCAAGCTAGACCAAATTACAACCGGGCAGTGGACCCTGTCGAGTGGTAGTAAAGTATGGCAAGTTCGGGTTCGAACACAGGGAACTAGATTGGATGATCAATGTAAGTGTGAGCAATTTAAAGAGAGAAAGTAAAATGTGGTTGGTTGTGTGACCGAATTGTCACAATGCTTAAAACTACAATTTTTAAGTTAAACTAGGCAAGTGGACTCTTAAGAGTCAGAGTGATTGATTTGGAACTTTCAAATATTAAAAACTATACTTGCTTGGATTAGGTCGTTAGTGATTTCGGGGTGTAAAGTTAAAACCGGTTATTCTATGCAAAAAAATTTCCATCAAACCTAGGATTAACATTCGCCATCACCTAATGATTCAACTTCAATTTACAAACCCATGATTTAATCAAATAACGGACATTCGCCATAGCTACCTACTTGCATATTTGAGCTTAACTTGTTAACCCATTCCAAAACCACATCCGCAATCAAGTTCAATAATTTATAGACAAAAAGTTGACAACAATTCACTAGATAGAAAACATTCGCTATATCTATTAGCAAATTATCAAACAAGTTAATTAATTGACATCAAGCTCAAATACACAAGTTGGAGATTAAACATAAGTTCAAGCTACAAGAGTTTATTATTCATCCACACAAAAGCGTTCGCCAATTTGCTAACTCATATCATGCTAGCTATCTAGTTTTACTTGTAAAATCATCCACGTTCGCAGAAGAAGATTCATTCATATATTTCGTACGAATAACAAGTATTTTTATTAAACAACAAACATTCGCTATAGTTGTTTAGCCAAAATACCGACAAGTTTAACAAATCAACTAGTTTCATACAAATTTGTGGATGAATCTTAAACTCTAAGCATAAAACTAACAACAAAATGTAACACCCCTAATCACTAACTAGTTCATCTAAGCAAGTATAACAAAACCCTAGCCAACAATCATACTAACATCATCACAAACACATATCATCAAAGAAATAAGAGAAAACATGATTGTATTAAAACGAAAAGTGCAAACCAAGTGATTACAATGTCGGAATGATGAATGTTTGTAACCGAGAGGTGCTAAATGAAAGGAAATCTTCAAAAATGTGAACGAAATCTTCCAATGCCTCAAAATCGCCTAAAAATGACTGGTTTTTCGTGTGTGTGAAATTGGATGAGAAAGTTGGTGAGATCAAAAGTGAAAAAGGGAACTTTTATAAGCAAAAGTGTTCTGCCGCCCACCAAGCCGGTGGCTCAGTATGTGAAGTCGGCGACTTCACAAAATTCAAACAAGACGGCGGCTTCTCCAGAATAGCTGGCGGCTTCAACGCATCATCTCAACCCGGCGGCTTCTCCCAAAAACTTGATGTGCTAAATCTAGTTATAAAATTTAAAGTTGATAAGTAAACCAAAAAGTACCAAGCTAGACCAAATTACAACCGGGCAGTGGACCCTGTCGAGTGGTAGTAAAGTATGGCAAGTTCGGGTTCGAACACAGGGAACTAGATTGGATGATCAATGTAAGTGTGAGCAATTTAAAGAGAGAAAGTAAAATGTGGTTGGTTGTGTGACCGAATTGTCACAATGCTTAAAACTACAATTTTTAAGTTAAACTAGGCAAGTGGACTCTTAAGAGTCAGAGTGATTGATTTGGAACTTTCAAATATTAAAAACTATACTTGCTTGGATTAGGTCGTTAGTGATTTCGGGGTGTAAAGTTAAAACCGGTTATTCTATGCAAAAAAATTTCCATCAAACCTAGGATTAACATTCGACATCACCTAATGATTCAACTTCAATTTACAAACCCATGATTTAATCAAATAACGGACATTCGCCATAGCTACCTACTTGCATATTTGAGCTTAACTTGTTAACCCATTCCAAAACCACATCCGCAATCAAGTTCAACAATTTATAGACAAAAAGTTGACAACAATTCACTAGATAGAAAACATTCGCTATATCTATTACCAAATTATCAAACAAGTTAATTAATTGACATCAAGCTCAAATACACAAGTTGGAGATTAAACATAAGTTCAAGCTACAAGAGTTTATTATTCATCCACACAAAAGCGTTCGCCAATTTGCTAACTCATATCATGCTAGCTATCTAGTTTTACTTGTAAAATCATCCACGTTCGCAGAAGAAGATTCATTCATATATTTCGTACGAATAACAAGTATTTTTATTAAACAACAAACATTCGCTATAGTTGTTTAGCCAAAATACCGACAAGTTTAACAAATCAACTAGTTTCATACAAATTTGTGGATGAATCTTAAACTCTAAGCATAAAACTAACAAGAAAATGTAACACCCCTAATCACTAACTAGTTCATCCAAGCAAGTATAACAAAACCCTAGCCAACAATCATACTAACATCATCACAAACACATATCATCAAAGAAATAAGAGAAAACATGATTGTATTAAAACGAAAAGTGCAAACCAAGTGATTACAATGTCGGAATGATGAATGTTTGTAACCGAGAGGTGCTAAATGAAAGGAAATCTTCAAAAATGTGAAAGAAATCTTCCAATGCCTCAAAATCGCCTAAAAATGACTGGTTTTTCGTGTGTGTGAAATTGGATGAGAAAGTTGGTGAGATCAAAAGTGAAAAAGGGTACTTTTCTAAGCAAAAGTGTTCTGTCGCCTACCAAGCCGGCGGCTCAGTATGTGCAGCCGGCGGCTTCACAAAATTCAAACAAGACGGTGGCTTCTCCAGAATAGCCGGCGGCTTCAACGCATCATCTCAACCCGACGGCTTCTCCAGACAAGCCGGCGGCTTCAACTCCTTTCCAGCAGCACAACCCCTTTTTAGCTCAAGACTCCAACACTTTTCATACATTGCTCGAATCTTAACCAAAATGCAGTCCAAACAACGATTCATCCTGGTTGACATCTATAATTCAATTCAAGCAATATTAAGTACCAAAAGTTCACCATATTTACTCGAAACAAATGCAAAATAAATGATATTGCGAAAGATAGACATGTACAAAATGAGCGATATCAGTGCATCCTGGTACTATTTCTCCTGATTCAATCAACTTACCATCGGCTAGCTCTACAGTGTATTTGTTATCTAGCTTAAGGGATTCGATCTCTAATAGTGGTCTAAACTCAGTGGATACAAAGCTTAAATCAGCACCGGAATCAAATAACACAGAAGCAAAGTGGTTGTTTACTAGAAACGTACCAGTGACTGTGTTAGGATCCTGACGTGCTTCTGGTGCTCCTAGCATGAACACACGTCCACGAGCTGGCTGGTTGTTGTTAGCCCGATTGTTGTTGTTGGCTCCGTTGTTGTTGTTTCCACGGTTGTTTCCATTGTTGTTGCGGTTGTGGGCGTTGTTGGTATTGCGGTTTTGATTGTTAAGTTGAGGGCAACGGTTCTGATAATGCCTCATGTCGCCACACTCAAAACACCCCTGGTTTTGGCGTACAGTGTTTTCCTTAGGGGTAGGGTACACCTTACAGTTTTGGGTTTTGTGACCCCATCCCTTACAGCTGTCGCAAAACCAGCATTCACCCTCATGGTGTTTGCTACACTTATCACACTTAGGTTTGTTGCCTAAGTATGGCTTTGGTTCCACAATGGTGGCAGCATAAGACTTTGGATTCCCAGATCCTTTATTGTTTGTTTGACCCTGGCGGTCGTTCCACTTACGTTTCTTATCTCCAGAACTACCAGCTTCAGCACTACTCGGCTCAACCTTACCCGATACAGTTTTCTTGGTAAGTGTCCCCATTCTGACTGCCTCGTCGGTCAGACTCTGCGCTAAGGTAACAGCGCTCCTGAATGTGTCAGGCTTGGAGGACGTAACCAAACTCCGGATTTGTGGTGCCAGACCATATACATACCGCTCAATGCGCTTGTACTCGGGTGTTACCATATGTGGCACAAGTCGAGCTAGTTCCTGGAACCTGGTTGTATAGCCAGTGACATCAGCCCCAATCATGGCAATGTTCCACAGCTCAGTCTCAATTTTCTGCATCTCACATCATACATTTCAGTGTTTCCCATGTCATGGAGTAGGCAGCTGGTCGTCCAAGTGATTGGACTTGACTGTTCCACCAAGTCAAAGCTTTATCAGCTAAGGTGCAGGCGACATATTTCACCGCAGTGTCTGGTAAGCAATCACTGATGTCCAACACAGAATCAATCTTTTCTATCCAGTGTATGATGCCGATAGCACCGTCGGTGCCACAGAAAGGGGGTGGCTTACAAGCCTAAAAGGTTTTATATGAACACCCACGTCGAGTGTTCACAGGTGTCTCGATGTTAGGAGGGGTTGTTCCATTGTTATTTACTCCATGATCGCGGTTGCGTCTTGCCTCATACTGGGCAATGCCTTCAGCAATCCGTCTTGCAATCATTTGTTCAGTGGTTTCTTCGATGTTAGGTGGTGGAGTGGTTTCATGAGCTGGTGGTGTAGCCGTCCGTCGACTGTTCTTAGTGATTCGTCATTTTGGTGGCATGATTTTGTTCTGCGATGAATAAAATGCAGAAGTCAATGCCAAGATAATGAATGTGATGAACAAGATTTCACATTGTCTACCAAAGAAATAGTTTGGAAGATTGAAGAATAAGGCTTCACATGGTATGTCTCACGACTTTGAAACGCCCATATGTACTTTGTACAATATATTCACGTTGGCCATGCGTCATTATATAATGCCAAATACATATTTCTTTTCATTATCATTTAACACAATCAATGTTCAATAGAATCCAAGATAAAAATCAATAATTCAAAGTGTGGTATGTTTCAAAGTTTAAAAGAAATGATCACAGTAATTGTTGAGTGGTTATTTTTCAATCACAAGCATATAGGTATAGATAAAACACTATGGTTGTAGACAAATGAAATGAATACAAAGTACAAATCAACATAAGTCATAATATATCAAAAGGGTACAACGCTGATACAACAGTTTCGTACAAACAAGATGGGATTCCTAATACGCCCATCAACGGTTAGCGCTATACACAAGACAATGGGTTTTTCCTATACATACACCCATTCTAACTTCAGTTTTCCTAGTACAAAGCTAATAAATACATACACGTGCCCAACTGATACAAGTCTACATAATGCGTGATGGGTCTCCTAGTATACCCATCAACCAAAATTAAGCTATCCAATCCAAGTAGGCACAACCCGCCATACCCAGGTCTAACGGAAATACGGTAAAATCCATCCCACGGCTGTCCTCAGCACAGCCATAAGTACACAGACTCCAACAGCCATCCCTGCTGCCCTGACACGCCCCTCAAGTGCCCTAACACTAACACGTGCAGTCTCAGCAACCTCTCTGGAAACAATCATGTCGCCCATCAGGAAATGACAAGTCTCATGCAGGTATATCATAACTGCATCTAAGCATGCCACATCACCCTGTAACTCCATGAGGCGATAGCCTCTACCAGAAGAAATGAGAAATAAAGTACGCATCACAGAGACCAGAGTAGGGAGGGTTAGCTCTACCGGCTCACCGGTGGTAGGAAGTGGAGCTGGTGCCTGTGAAGACTCCCCAGTCTCGAAGGTAGAGGGAAAACCCTCTAGTGATCTCCATCGTGCAAGCATGGGAGTCATCCACTCTAAGTGAGCGAGTCTAGGCGCTCTCAGCGGTGGCTGCTCAACACAATGGATCACTCTCTCCTCATCCTCTAACGACGAGTCGCGGGGCGCGAGTGGTCCAGTGGGAAGTACCCCTACTGTCTTCCTCGGAGCCCGTACCAGTCGGGACCCCCGGGAAGACTCTCCAATGTGAAACTGTGATCTGGTAATAGGGTGTGTGGTAGTAGGTGTAATGTCAGGATGTGTGCACGGTGGCACATAGGTATCATCAGATGTGGCCCAATCATGGATAGACGGGCTCTCGGGCGCTGAAGTCGCAATACCCTTGAGATCCTCAGTGGGCTCCTCTTCCGAAGCGTACACGTAAATCAGGTTTTGTCTCGACATGCTGAGACAAAAGAAATCGTATGCGACGTGTCAGTCGTATGTTAGTTGTATGCAAAGTATGTATGCGTGAATGCATAAATGTTTCTAGCCAAGGATGTAGTCTAGGTTTCTAAGGTTTTCAGTCACCTAAAGACTTCTAGTTCGCTATAACCAATGGCTCTGATACCAAGTCTGTCACACCCCGCCAACCGCTAATCACGATCAGTACTAATTAAACATGCGGAAGCTTAGATATCGTGATGGGGCGTGAGCAGTAAAGTCAACCAAACAATACATACATACTCAGAGCATATGGCTATTGCACAACATAATAGATAAGGATGCCAGTTTTAAATAGTTGTTACAAAAGTAGTACGACCGTGTAAGTCGTACAATGGTAATAGAGTTTTAAAACATTAAGTATTACAATACATATGTTTATAATAAGATTTCATTAGTATAACTGCAATGTCTGCAGTAATACAGAGGAAATCCTCAAAAGCTATCCCAAAATATGTGGCATCCTAAGTTGTCCAGGGTTGTCCATCCTGAATGCATGCGTTGCTTACTTACATAGCTAATTTCCTGTCATAGAAAGAAAGTAGTCAACAAATATGTTGAGTGAATTCACAGGTTTTGTATAAATGTAAGGTATATTAAACCACTTATGTTTGTGTTATTTAAATGTCATTCAATAAATAAATGTTGCCGGTTTTGAAAAATACAAGATTGTAGGGTTGTTACCCAGAAATACAGGTTTATGTGGGTTGTCACCCAAAATATAAGTCCGGTTGTTTACCAGTATTTAAAGATAACCAGAATGTTTTTCCGGTATTAAAAACAGTTGTAGGATCTGTTATCCTATACAGTATGTGGGAATACTTAGACTTAAGATCCCCTGAAAGGTGAGCTAAACGTCGTAGGTTAAAGTAACGCGACCTAACCCTATAACCAAACCACAACCAAAACTTATGTTGTTGCCTGAAGGACATTTAAGTATACGCTCCAACCATAGGAGGGTCGTCACGGCAATAGTACTATTCGTATACTCAGTGGCTAGAGTCACCTAGTTAATGGTTACAGTCTGCATGACATAAGGTCTTTCATGCACACATTTCAAGTCTGGGTCCGTACTAGGATACAGTGTCTAATTCCCAAAACAATTGTGAAAATATTATTTCATATCAAACAGTTGTATAAAGCAATAAAACATTTATATAATTTGCTGCATGTGTTTGCATGCAGTTTCTATGTTTACACCCCTATGTTAAAAGCATAAAATATTTGCAAAGTATGGGCTGTGAACTCACGGTGATTTGCTCGGTAAGGAAAGCTAGCAGCCGACAGGTAATAGCCCAAGGTGTGTTAACCTATATACAATAAATGTAATAACATAAGTACGTTTGATTTGTTTAATCAACTTATGTTATCGGTTTGTTTGTTTTGAAGAAATTGTTGACGTTAAGTTGAAATATTTGTTAATATTTCTTACGTCGAATACTTTGTTAAATGTATATACACGTATGTAGCCGTATATATAATTGAATGTCGTTTTGTTCCCTCTGTGCACATATAGATATTTGGTCTATATATATATATATGTATATGAATATACTTGTTGTATATTATGTTTAGTACGTTTGTAATACGTATATTCCATTTGTATAATTAAAATCTCTATACATTGTATTTGTCGTGTGCATGTATATATATATATATCTATATATATATAGATAAGTTTTAAATACGTAGTTTACACATAAATGTATATAAGTTTTATTTGTTATAAAACTTCTTGTCTTATTAATTTCCGTTTATAAAATGAATATATATCAGCATTTCGAAAGTCATCAGTTGTATATATATATATATATATATATGTATATATATATATATATATATATATATATATATATATATATATATATATATATATATATGTATATATATATATGTATATATATATATAGATATATATATACACATGTATATATATATATATATACATATATATATACATATATATATACATATATATATATGTATATATATATGTATATATATATATATATACATGTGTATATATATATCTATATATCTATATATACATATATATATATGTATATATATATGTATATATATATATATATACATGTGTATATATATATCTATATATCTATATATATATATATATATATATATATATATATATATATATAATCATAATCGTTCATTGTTAAATATATATATAAATTTTATAAGTTATATTTATGTCGTAACTTTATAAAAATGTATCATTCGATCTCGGTTAAAGTTTGCGTTTATGTAATTAAAATTTTATGGCTCATTTATAAAACTTAACCCATTGGGCTAGGCCCATTACTTAGCTCATTATAAAGCGATTATTAAGTCCGGCCCAATTAGTTAAACATACGGCCCAAATCACTAATCTCATTCATTCGGCCCAATATTATATCCAGCCCATTAGATAGTTTTGGCCCAATAGCCCGTTTACTCGTTTGGCCCATTTTTATTTAGTAAATAGCTTTGGGCTTAATGGCCCGTTTAACCGGCCCATTAAATAAAACATTATTTCGGTCCACTTTGTTTAGCCCAAAAATTATAACTGTTTAATATTTGTGTAAAATATTGTCCCGCGGTTGTGTACAATTTAGTTCCAAATTTTGTATTCTAAAGTTTTATAATTTTTATAACTTGACAAAATCTGTATCGGGTACTCGTTAATATTTTTGTACCTCATAATATATCTCTTCTGTTTGGCTAAAGAAAATAAAACATTACTCGTTCTGTACACCAAACCCAGCCTAATCAAATGATTTAATTTACACTATCACGATGCTACACTTATGTAACATACATGTTTTACAAATTATGGTGTTCCATGTGGGTCAAGAATTTGAGAACTTGTTCATCAATGCAATCTTTGACTTTTTAAAATACATGGTCTCAAGATTTAAGCCACGTACTCAAAACAATATAATTAGTTTTACTCATAACAAAATTGGTTTAGTATAGTTATGCAATCATTTGCATTGTTGTAGACTTTTTAAGTCTAATAAGGCGACTATCATACACGTTAAAAAAATAATAATAATAAAATAAAACATGCCAAATTATTGTATCAAAGCATTATATCTTCAAGTTTACATGTACAAAAATTTAAGAAACTTGAAGAAGATATAGATATGTATATATATGAATTGTAAGTATAAAGAGCCTCACAGTGAGGGTATGATGATGCTGGTAACGATGCTGATGATGATTATTTAAGTGCTTTTGTTGTTAGTTTATGGTTTTGGTTTGATGTTGAAATTAAAGAAGGTGAAGGTTTGAGTTGCTCTAGCTTAAACTTTGCTTCCTTCTGTTGTTGCTTCCGAGTTGATCAAGAACAAGAATAGTGGTGTCCAATAATTGAGGTGGTTGTTGCATTATGAGTTTTGGGAGTGAGAGGGAATATATAATCTGATTGTCAGTGTTAAAATGTCAAAGGAAGTATGGTTATGTACTCACTTGTTCCCAAATAATTGAGTTTGGTGACACTTTTTGGTACATTAATTTTGAGTACGGGTATAATTATAGCAATATAAAACATAATATTTTATATTTTTATTTTGTAGATGATCTCCAGATACGTTATTTAAAATTAGAATAATGAGATTTTCATTATCTTAGACAGTTGTACAATTTTGTACATTTTACTGCGCGCATTCAATTGGGCGCCAAATTTCAGTTAAATTACGAATTCATATTTTGAGGTATTGTTCCAAATACTTTCAAACGTATAGGAAAAATAGAATTTTTATCATTTGTGATTTCTGGGTACGTTTTAAAATTATTCATGTTCGTTTATAATACGTTTTATGTTAAACGTATATATAATTCATTCTATCTATATGTTATAGATATATTAATGCTTGTAATTAATAATTGAATTATTAATTATTTTTGTGTCACGAACTTTTGTCATTTATTTTTGTCGGGTTCGTTCCAACACATTTGTACATAACTTTAAATAGCTACGTATGAAGTAATATTTTTTGTTTAAAAGTGATGGGCTTGCTAGACTTACACCACATCAAAAGTTTTGTTAAAACTTAACCAGGAAATTAGCGTAAGAATGCACATGCTTATTGTTTAATTAATACCTAATTTGGAGAGTTGTCACAATTCCCACCCCTGGGTTTAAAACATTAAAAATGAGGGGCTATGAAACTCACCTGAGTCTGATGATATGCAGTGAAGCAAATATGATGTGGTACAATGTGGTGTCCGAAGACTGTAACCTGTCGGGCGTTCAAAACACGCAAGGTTATTAGTATATGTAGACGTCTCAAGAGACCGTCCATGCTAGTTGTTCATCCAACTAGTAATGTCCAAATGATTTGGTTGTCGATGGATTGGTTTGAGTTTTGAAATTATGTACGGCCCGTTGGTGACGGATGTTGTAATAACAATCTTAAAGTATTATTATTATGTGTCGTTCTATTGTATACTATTAAAGTATATGATTTGTGAGTTGTATCGTATATATGTATCGGAGTAACGTGTGTTAGACACTTAGTGTAAAAACTAGTTTTGAAGTTTCTGATCTAGGCGACACTTAGAGAGTCACTTAGCAGTTTTTGGCAACACTAGGAGAGTGTCGCATATATAGTGAAGTTCAGTATTGTATGCGTCACTGAGTGAAGTGTCGCATAAGGTGGCATCACTAGGTTGCGTAACTAAGGTTAAGTGCCGCAGGTGTACTGTTCATAAGATATGCGTCACTTCGATGAAGTGACGCTAGTATGCGTCATTTGGTTAATGCGTCACTCGGTGAGTGTCGCCAATAATAGTTTTACGGCCATAATAGCGTCACTAGGTTGAGTGTCTCTAGGCGACACTTAATCAGTTTAAGCGTCACTGGGCTAGTGTCGCTATAGGATTTGGCCCTCTAGCGACACTAGCGGCTGGTCAAGTTTTCACTTTCGGTTCGATGGTCAAACGTGCTCGATTTGACCCGAGACTTTTATACAAGTCTTAAAATGGTCCAATAAGTTCAATAAAATTTTTGGTTCGTGTCGGGGTTCACCTGAAGTGTCGGTTTTGTAAAATTACCAAAACAACCCTTATGTTTATATTTTCAGATTTTTCACTCGATTAACCTCTCGTTTTATACACTTTTTGTTCCAAACCAAGTCTCACCAAAAATCACAGTTGGAAATCCATATGTCTAGTTCATTTCTGCATTTTATGGTATTTTTATAAGTTCATTTACTATTTTTAACAAAAATAAATATGAAGAGTGGTCGGTTTTGGTCCGAAACCAACACTGGTTCAAAGATCAGATTCTACACCAAAAACCATGTATCTATGGAAAAGGTCAAAGAAAAACGTTTTGTAGAGGACATCCATACGGAGATTTTGGTATAAAGTTCATCTGTTGATTCATCCTAGAACTCAAGTTATAGTCGATTTGGTGAGGTGTATTTTCTGGGCAGATTTATATGCTTTTATATATGTTTATTAAAAACGATTTTTAGGATAATATTTGGACATTTTATAGTTAAATAAGCTACTAAACATGTTAACAAGTGTTACCCAAGTAAAACTAGTGAAAGGTTTTGGAGATTCTTACAAGAATAGATGATCTAAAGGCGACAACGAGACGGAGTATGCTTTCCTTGCTTCCTTGCACCTTTTCCTTCATTTTTCTTCAAGTAAAAGATGGTGGATGATGGTGGATAATGATGGTGGTGATGGAGCCATGGGGTGGAGGAAGAAAGAAAGAAAAGTGTGTGTGTTTTAGTGAGATGTTAGAGTGAGAGTGAGGTGATATCAAATGAATAATTAGAGGGTGGGTTTGAATGCTTATGGTCAAGAACAAGATCCCCTTTTGGTGGATCTTGTTTGGGGGCCGGTTTTTTTATAATGAAAACGGGAGGTGAGGTTGTTAAAATCTTGCCTCCCAATTGATGGTATTATATCCGTGTTTGTTTACCCGATCGTTTAAACGTACATTTATATTTTATATGTTATACGTACGTATTTTAAATGACATTCAAATTTCGATATTTTCAACTTGAAGTATTACTCATAATACTTGGAAAACATTTATAAAAATGTTTGGTTATGGTGTCGGTATTGATTTACGTGCTCGTGTTTCGATTGTTTAATTACGTGACGTTTTTATTAAACGTTTTTGTTATCGTTATAACTCACGATATATTAAGAAATCAATACCATGCAAAATAATATATTTTAAGTTTATAAAATATATTTTGACGTTTATTTCAATTGTCGGGCGCGTTTCAAGCGTTTTCGGTCGCTTCGGAGCATTTTATACGATACGAAATACTTACGTGATATTATCAAAATAATATTTAGAGCTAAATATGTTTATTAAATAATTTCATATTATTTAAACAAAGAAATCGGATCTTTTCCGGGTTTACTAATATTCTAAACAAAGAAATCGCTCAATTAGCCAGTCATGCAGTACTCATCGTCATAAGCTTGATCGAGAATCGGATCTCCACCACTTAGGTGAGAACGATGCTAATTATCCCAAGACATTCAGGGGTTGTAATGTTTGTGAGGGTTAAGGGGTATAGATAGTGGAAATTTTGGGTGTAAGGGTGTTGCTTATCTTAGGACTCCTAAGGTCACGGAAAACTTAATTTAGAAATGGATGAAAGTAAAGTAGCTTTTGTCTTCTATCGGATCTTCTTCTTTTAGGGCGATACTTCGAAGTACTAGCTTTATTTTCTTTTATTTTTTTCTATTTTCTTTTTCTAATTTTCTTTTTTTTTTCATTTTCTTGCAGAACTTCTTTGCCAGAGAACTTCCAAGGATTATTAAATGCAGAAATCCTTCTTCTTTTCTTTCTTCTTCGAGTCTTTTCATTGTGTCAATTTTTCACACCAATGATATTTGTTTTTCGGAGAACACGAGAGAGTAAGACAATTATGAAGGGATGTTTCTAAAAAGCGTTTTTCATAACCTCATAAATTCTAGGATAAGTTTTTGGAAGTATTTGGGAAAGTAGGGGTTTAAACATGTGGGTTTATGAAACGAAAAGGTTTAGGCTCAACAGGGTTTACTAAGTGGATCATCGATACTAAAAATAAGCATCGGAAAGGGTTTTAGGCTTGAAAGAGAAGGCTAAAAAGTGGGTTAAATCCTAAGGAATGTCAAGGTCATCTAATCGCATCTATACCGCGTACGGTACTCACCAATGTGGTCTCGAAGCATATGTCAAGAGCAAGTTCTAATTCAGATATACATGCATCGGCACACACAAGAAATGAACAATGTAGCATTAAAATTGAATGTTTTTAAGGCTCAAGTCCTCACTGCAAATGGGTTGTATGTGCCTAGTCATGTTCTTATTAGATTATCATTTCTTGCTTAAGCAATTATTAACTTATTTTCCTTAGATTTTAAAACAACTTATTCATATTTTGAAAATGACTTCTCTTAAAAACATCAAAACTCAAAAATTTAGAGTTAATCGGGGGATTGAACTCGTTTTTCTTTTTGAAAATTGAAAAATTTTGAAAAATTTTAGAGGAACATTTTATGTGTTAACTATTTTGAACTAAAATCATAAAAACAAACTAAGGTATTCTATACCTGCTATCCCACACTTAGAGGAACATTGTCCCTAATGTTCTCTTGAGTTAAGATTGCAAAATCCCATACTTAGAGTTTGAAGATGCAAGAAAATGTTTCTCAAGTGTTTTGTTTTGGGCTGGAATCCCACACTTAGTGATAAGTTTATGATAGAGTATAGACTACTTTTATTATCACACTAACAAAACAAATAAACATGAATCATAATAAAACAGATAAAAGAGGAAAGGATCAGATACTCCCAGATGGTAAGTTGCATAGGAGCTGAGTTTCTGAATTTACAGAAGGAGATGTGGCCAAGATCTTCTTCTGAGTTCTTTATGAGGATCGGCTCGGCTTCAAGCGACTTTCTTATTTCCATCTCATCATCTCAATTTTATTCTCATGAAGAGATCTCTTAAGTGTGAACACGTTGGATGTACCCATTTTACAAACTTGGTTTTGTTTTTGCAAATGAAAGGAAATCACTGTCTCAGATTTTGAAAGATGTTTTCTAATACAACCCAATTTTATAAATCATGTGTTTTTAAACGAGTTCGAGCATAATGCATAAAAGTAGTATGCAAGTACCTCAAATGCTCGAAACATAAGATGATTTTCCTATTCATCCGAGAACAATGGTTTATTTGCAAAATGAGTTGTATTTAGAAGATGTTTTGTATAAAAGTTGGGTTCATCCAAGTGTGAAGGATAGTCGGAGATCTACTTCATTTCTCAGATTCTCTTTCTTTCTACGATTATTCCATGGGTTGCCTCCCAAGAAGCGCTGCTTTTAAAGTCGAGAGCCTGACTTTATTCCATGGGTTGCCTCCCGAGAAACGCTGCTTTTAGAGTCGAGAGCCTGACTTTGTCTTCCTTCAGTCTAGTTGGTGCTGGAATCTCCAGGGTCGGAAGTGCTCAGAAGTGGAACCCTGGGATTGCGTGGATAGATCCTCAGAAAGTGGCGAGAAATGATTTCAACGATGTTCGGAATCTCTTCTGAAAAGATAGGGAAACTTTCAAGATGTTGCTGAGTAACCCTTTTTCATATGCAGAAGGTCCCAAGTGATATCCCTGATTGTTCTAGATATAGGTCCGCGGGAATCAACTTCATTGAAATCATCAGATTCAATCATCTCTCTTGAGGGTGCTGCTGTCTGAATGAGTCCATGAATCCGAGAAATTGGAGGTGTAAAGTATCGTGTTCTGCTAAGCTGGAGTATCCTCTTATTTCTCGAATGGAATCATGAATATCCTGGATGAGCTTGGTCTGGTAGTTGGTGAACGTGAGATTTGAGTATTTGAAGGTATTGCACACTATATCGTACACCTCACATAAACCATAGTGAAATATCTGTCGATGCTCGTCCGGATTATCCTCAGCAAAGATTTCCTGGATCCGTTCTGTGAGGAAGTTCGCGATGTTAACCATCGAACCTTTTGCTATAGAGGAAGGGATGTCATGCGACCTTTCGGTGAAACTCACATACTCAAGATCTTCAGCAATCTTGTGAGCATGGAACTCAATAGTGCATTCTATGTAGAACCTGTGAGGAAAAGTCTCGTCAATGTGGTCGTTCCTTGCCATAGAATTAAGTATGCCCCGAAGATTATTCATCAGTCGAATGTCAGCATCTACATCAGGATTCCCAGTAGCACGGTACATTTCCTCGTGGAATGAGTGTAGAAACTCACTTTGCTCCCGGGAATATGGAAATGCGGATCTGATCAGAGTGTCATAGATCTTCCTGTAGATGCGCTTCTGTTCTTCAAAGAACTCCAGCTCTTCAGATGTAGGTCTAGCATTTTGTTGCAGGAGCTGAGCAGCGAGATCTTCGGCGAAGGCATTGAGACGATTGTGGAAGAATCTGTAATCTTGGAAATTCTTGGCTTGGTTGACTTCAGACTCGGCTATGATTTCCTCGATCAGGGCCTGTTGTCGTGGAGTGTACTCGTTGGTAGAGTTGAGGATAATGCTAGTCATCGTAGGTATATCGTTTTCAAAGTCTTCGATAGCACTTATCATCTCCTCATGGTTGGTGATAATTGGAATTTCTGGAGAAGGTGGATCAGCAGGAGGCGTAGGAAGATGGATAGACCGGATATCTATTGGAATGTCAGCGTAGACGATATCATCCTTGTCACTCTCTATGAATGGAGAGTCCCTAGCCTGGAAATCAGGGAACTCAACATGATCAGATGGTGGCTGGGTGTCATCGGAGATCTGAGGTATCGATTGTGAAGAGTGCATCTCTATGTCTCTCTCTTCCTGAGAATCAGTATCTCGGCTGGATTCAGGGGTGCCTCCAAATTCGAACAGGGTTCGTGGCGCAGATGCGTCGAAGGTTTGAATCCTTCGGGAAGGCTCTCTTGAATGCAACTCCGGTAATCGGGAAGCTTTGTAAGCTGAGATCTTCATCAGGAGTTTGTCTCTAAGCTCTGGGTGTTGTTTTGCTAACGCAATGGTTTTTTCGATATTTAACAGAGCGTCGAGTCGAGGCGAGATAAGAGGCTTAGAGGGGTCCATGATAGAGGCTATAAGCCTTTCCATAGTTATGTCGAATCCTGCATCATATGTTTTATCAGTAGGTGGATCATCATCTGATTCATTATCTGACAAGGGAATAGTGTTCTCGATCTGCATGATTTCTTCTGTCGGATAGTTGGGATCAGGTAAGCAGTGATGCGGTGGGGTGGATTGGTATAAGTCCTCCTCTTCTTCTTCAGGGTCTTCTTCCATTTCTTCTTCGGATTCCTCCATTTCTTCTTGTTCAGGTTCAGTTTCTTGCTCCATTTCTTCCGGTTCTGACTCATCTGGCTCGGAATCTTCACTCTCTTCTTCTGACTCTAACTCTTCTGTTGATGATATGAGGCAAGTGTGCTCATCTGGTACGTAAGTATATGATGGTTCTGAATCAGAAGTGTCGTCGTCTGAAGTGATCCCGCCCATAGAGATGGCGTATATCTCTGCTTGCTCTGCGAGAAGCTCATCATCCTGGTTTATTTTGAATGCAACAGTTTATCCATGTGCTCTGAGGCTGATAGTCTGCGAGTAAACATCAATAATAGCACGAGCAGTATTCATGAAAGGCCTTCCTAGGATAATGGGTATATTGATGTCTTCCTGAATATCCATCACTACAAAGTTAGTTGGGAAATAGAACCTATCCACCTTTACCATGACGTTCTCAGCTATGCCTCTAGGATATCGGATTGTTTGATCGGCAAGCTGGACGCTCATTCTAGTGGGTTGCAGTGGTCCTAATTCAAGTCTGGAGTAGAGTGAGTAGCGCATGAGGTTGATGCTCGCTCCGGGATCGGCCAAGGAACGGATCATGCCAGAGTGATAGATAGAGCAGGGCAAGGTGAATCGGCCCGTGTATCCTAGTTTTTCCGAAAGGGAATTCTGAATGACAGCGGAGCATTCAGCGTTGAGAGAGATTTTAGGTACTTCGGGTACCTTTTCCTTAGTAACCAGCATGCGTCGAATGTACTTAGAGCCGGAAGGGATTCTAGACACGGTGTCTAAGAATTTTCCGTCGAGTTTGAAAGATTTAGCATTGTATCTTTTTCCGATACGATGTATGAAGGGGACTCGAACTTCCTGAATAGGAGTAGGTACGGGTTTGGTCTTAACTGTCGTCGGGACAGGAGTAGGGTTCTTCATCGGAGAAGAAGCTTCAGAATGGCTCGGTGCCTTCTGGTTATCCGTAGAGTTCAGAGTCTTGGCTTCCTCAACGTGGGGGTTGTGAACAGTATTGCTCGGTGGCGATCCTTGGGGTCGAGTGTCAAGACGGTGGGCTAACTGACCAATTTGATTCTCGAGGCTCTTGAGAACCGAGATTTGATTTCGAAGGAATAGGTCGGTTTGATCTTGTCTAGCCGTCGTCTTCTGATTGAAATCATTCTGCCCTTGGATAAACTTGTTCAGGTTGTCATCAGTGCTCGTGACTGGGACGATTGTCTTCACCGGTTCAGCAGGTTGGGTATCCTCAGTGGCGGTTAATGGAAGTGGTTGATTGTATGGAAGTTGTGGTTGTTGTGGGTACATCGGATATCGAGGCTGAAACCTGGGTGGTTGATTGTTCCGTGGAGGAAACTGGGTTCCTCGTGCTCTTGGCGGAGAAGTTCTAGCGAAGCCAGGTGGATTTTGTTGTCTGGTTTGGAATTGGGCATAGTAGACAGTTCCGTCGGTAGGATCTTTATACTCCACAGCATATTCCTCGGTAGGATGATGGGCACAGTTCTGGCAAGCCTGAACTTGGTGAACTTGCTGTGGTTGCTTCTTCAGTTCTCCAATCTGCTTCGTTAGAGTTTTGATCTGCTCGCTCAGAGATTTGATTGCTTCAGCTTGCGCGGTGCTTGCAATAGGCAGGGATGAGGATTGCTCATCGGACTTCCAGTCGTGGTGATGCATCGTCATGTCTTCGATTAAGGCCCATGCTTCATCGTCAGTTAACTTCGTGAGGTTGCCTTGAGCAGTTGCATCAAGCGTGATGCGATGGATAGGATTGAGACCATTATAGAAAGTATAGAGTTTATCGGTTTTGGTCATCTGGTAGTTGGGACATCTCCTCACCAAACTCTTGAATCGTTCCCTTGCTGAGTAGATTGACTCCTCGTGAGCTTGTGAAAAGTTCACGATGTCATTCTTGGCTTTAGTTTGTTTGGACGGAGGGAAATATTTCGTAAGGAATTTGTTTCCCATGTCCTCCCATGAGGTAATTGATCCGGTGTCTAATCCCTCAAACCAGCTCAAAGCACGTAAGGCGAGAGAAAAGGAGAACAGGTGTAGGCGAACTATGTCTAGATCAACCCCATTCTGCTTATACGAGTTGGAGATTTGAATGAATTTGTTAATGTGGGCGTTAGGATCTTCACGGGGTAGTCCGTGGAATTGGCAGTTGTCCTTGATGAGTTGGACGATGTGGTATTTGAGTTCGAAAGATGGTCCGTCGATCACTGGATAGCTAATTGGTCTTCCTAGTCCTTCGATGGATGGTTTGGTACTGTCGGCGAGAGTAACACGAGCAGCCATTGGTGGAAAACGAGAACGTCTTTCTTTGCGGATGGTACGGATAATCGACTCAGGATCGGGTACGAAAATGAGTGGGTCAGATCCGGATGATCTGGTCGAATATCGTTGTGGATTGAGGGAAAGAATTTTCGGTGGTTACGAGAGAGAAATCTAATCTACGGGTATCACTAAAGAGAAAGTTCGTCGGGACGCCTCAGAATCTTACGATTAAAATCCCAGGCAGCGGCGCCAAAAACTTAACGCGCCACCAACCGTCACGCGTCATCAACGCGACCGTATGGCAGCACGTCGGTGGAAGTTTTAAAAATTATATTAAGCTGGGGACCTAAGTTCTACTAGAGCTGTATAGCTGAAGTATGACCTAGGGTCGTTCTAAAGAGTTAACCGTATTGTGAAACGACTTGTCGAGACGAAAGTTCAAATTGGCGATGCTTTGAAAATAATTTTTGAGAGGGGGTTTTATACTTAGGTCCATAATTAAAATTAAAACTAATTAAAGCAGTAAATAAAAGCGGTAGGTTGAATTAATATAAGGGAACTTGTGTTTCTTATGACTTCGTTAGCTTTTACGTGGGGTGATGCTGTATTGGGGTTTTATATTTGAAAACGTCTTTTAAGATTTGTGTCTTGCGTTCACGTAGATACCTTGTGGTGTAAACACTAGTACCCTACTGATCAGATAAACCGATCAGTATGTCACTGAGTACTAGGCTGTCAAGATTCTGATCAGATCGGACTGCCTTGAAACCCTCCTCACCGTCTCTTATGATGAGACAAGTGACCTACCATATGGGGTGCAGGAATAAGGTGGCAGTCCGCAATTTATCCACTGATCTTTCTTAACACAGACAGAGATATCTAAGCTAGGCAAGGCATTTAAGATTTAAGACAGGCGGTGACTGATTAACATATACATTAATGGTTGTGATTGAGTTCAGAGATATTTGGCTGTGATACAGTCTTCAACCCACAGAGTTTTCCACGGTTACATTGTGTATTCACCCGTATTACGGTCTTTCCTGGATCACAGACTATGCCAGGATATAATACAGTATACAGCCTCCGACCTTTCCAAGGTTTGTGCGTGTTTGTACTTCACCAGAGGTGTTTCCAATGTTATACCGGATACTCAGTCGTATTAGGGCTTTAACTGGATTACATACTTTACAGCCATCTGAACTCAAATTATCTAAGCTTGTATTACAGTAAAACCATCTATGATAGCTAAACAACCCGTTCACTTTATAATCCCAGACCAATATATCCCTGATTAATTCACAGTGTACTATACGATAGGTAGACAGTATTTCCATTGCTTCAAAATCAGACCGTGTTATTTTAAGAAAACATAGATAGGTAGTGACCGTTTGACTAAGGTTCGCGACTCCTTGACATAAAGGTTCTAACCACGTTTATTGGAAGAAAGGCGATAGTTTAGTTTAAAATCATAAGTGTATAGTTAACAGTACACCGGTTTTCAATATTTAACAATTGGGATCATTATTCCACAACGGATTGTGCCCACGACTTTTATAGCTTCCACGTTCCGTACTTCACACATTCGTGATGTTTCCGGCGCTATACAAATGAAAGCCGTATAACGTTACCTCCGTTGTTTCATAACGATGTTATCCCAATTGTATTTAAAGTAGCATCACCCCAAATATTAACAAGCTAACTACATCATAACAAACACAATAGCTAATCTACTCACTAATCATGGCAATGTATCCTAAATCAACCATAATAATAGCATGCAACATTATGAAAGATAAGGATAGAAATAACCGAAAGTAATGCGTAGATTGAATAGTAGCTGAAAGATTACACGGACAGAGCTCTGAAATATTCCGAACAATATTACAAAGGAGATCCTCCAAGAATTCCAACTCTATTACAAAAGCTACCCTATTAATTCTCCTCTAACTCCTTAGAGAAGTGCTAGAGAGAGAATCTATACTATTCTAGAGAGAGAGAGAGTAAATGAGAGAATGAGATATGAAAATGGTGTAGTGAAATGAGGTTTTAGGCTTGGTATTTATAGGGGAAGGATGAAAGCTTTGGTACAAGTCTTGAAGCACCAAATACAAGCATCAAAGCAGCATACGGGGCAAGCGGACCAAGGGGGGTCAAACGGCACCCATCAAGGCAAACACCCCCATATACGGCACCCTAAGGGACGTATATGGCACCTAGGGTACCGTATACGGTACCTAGGTGCCCAGGGGGGGGGGGGTTGGTGCTCCATTTGCTGTATACCGACTTCTTGGTTGCTTGGTTCGTCCGTATCTTCTTCGTTTGGAGTCCGTTTGGCTTGATTCTTGCGCCGTTGGATTCGTTTTTCTGTTACGCTATTAATGACACTAAATTTTCCAAATTTGGAGGTGTTTGAGTTTTGCGTGTTCCGGATGACGATCGGCGAGCTTCCAGACTGCACATCTTATCCGTCTTTCATCCGTTTCTTCTGATTCTTTCACCTTCGGTCTTGGATTTCCCTATGGAATCATAAAATATGAATTAAGATCTAATTCCATAAGTAAATTAAGAAGGGAATATTTAAGGTGACATATTTGCCTCGTTTTGCGTGATAAACGGATGTTTTGGTGATTTTAATAGCAACGCCCATAATTAGACTACTTTGGTTATTTTAAGTAAATAATAGATGTTTTAAGACGATTTCACCAAATATAAGTCCAATAAGTGTAGAATAATGTGCCTAAAAACATGACTTTTTAGGTCACATCAACCGTACACCGTTAGAACACCAAGGTTCAAATATAAGTTGTGGAACTACTTTAATGTACTGTACACCGTAAAGTATACCTTGAGTCGGGAACACTATGGATATGCCAATGCACTGTACACCGTAATTATACCTTGAGTCCGGAATACTGTGGATATGCCAATGCACTGTACATCGTGAGTATTCCTAGGGATGAACGCCTGATTTCAAAGGAGGGTCTAATTCATGACGGAGTTAATTATGCTTAAACCTGCTAATAAAGATTTCTTAAAAGAAAGCAAGTATTCGGCTGTAATACAAGATGCTTAAAACGCTTAACTCAACATAACCGACAACTTAACATACATAGCATACCATTAGTACATACCCAGATAAACTCAGATAGATTTAGGTGTTAAGAAAGGTCAGATAATGAATTGCATTTTGTTACCTTATGCCTACACCCAGGATATATCATCTGTAGAGGTCACTTAGTCCTTTCAGGACAGTGAGGGGGGGGGGGGGGTGGGGGGGGGGTTAAACAACCTCTTTTCGATTAGAATCACGATAACTTAGGATTCAGTGACATATGCTTTTAGGCTCTTAGACTAAAACTTAGGGTCCTAGTGTTTACACCGACTGTCCGTCTGAGGATTTGCCCAGGGTAGTCTCCAATTATCTTTATAATATCATTTCGAAACCCTAATTATCGAAGTTTCAGCAATCACGCTCTACCTGTTGTCTACTCTCTTTTATTTTTATTTTTTTTATTTTTAATTTTAGTCTAGATAACCAAACAAACCTACCTACTTTTATTAAACCCATCCTATTAGGATGCTCGTTTACGGTAAATCACTTTCAGCTCCATTCTCCCCGATTTAAGGACGACACTCGAGTTATACTTACTGCTTACTCCCACTAAGTAGGTAGTACTTATAGTTTGAGCCCCAGCTCTTATAAATTTAAAACCTCACCGTTGTGTTGCAGGGTTGCAGTTGACGACCTGTGATCTCGCTGTCGCAACACAAGGCTAACGTTGTTGCCGACGCCTTAAGCCGAAAAGAACGAGTGAAAACACTTCGAGTTCGAGCACTTGGTATGACTATACACAATAACGTTTCCGCTCAAATTCATGTCGCCCAACTCGAAGCACTCAATGATGAAAACGTGAAAAATGAAGCATTACGAGGCATGGATAAACAATTCGAAACCAAACCCGACGGAGCCCGATACTTCATCTAACATAATATGGTTACCAAGTTTTGGGAACCTAAGAGATTTGGTGATGGATGAAGCTCACAAATCTAAGTACTCGATACATCCTGGAGCTGACAAGATGTATCACGACATCAAAGAGTTGTATTGGTGGCCCAACATAAAAGCTGACATAGCCACTTATGTTAGCAAGTACCTTACGTGCTCGAAAGTTAAGGCTGAATAACATAAACCCTCAGGATTGCTACAACAGCCCGTAATACCACAATAGAAATGGGAGCAGATAACTATGGACTTTATCACTAAGTTGCCGAAAATGCCGAGCGGTTGTGATACAATTTTGGTGATTGTCGACCGTCTCACAAAGTCCGCTCATTTTATAGCAATCAAAGAAACCGACAAAATGGAACATTTAACTCATATCTACATAAAGGAGATTGTAGCAAGACACGGCGTACCCATCTCGATCATCTCGGATAGCGATAGCCGTTTTACTTCCCGATTTTGGCAATCACTACAGAAAGCCTTAGGTTCTTGTTTGGATAAGAGTACGGCTTACCACCCATAAACCGATGATCAAAGTGAGAGAACCATCCAAACACTGGAGGACATGCTACGAGCTTGCGTAGTTGACTTCGGTAAGAGTTGGGAAAACCATTTTCCCTTGTGCGAGTTTTCGTACAATAACAGTTATCACACCAGCATCAAGGCTGCACCTTTTGAAGCACTCTATGGATGAAAGTGCCGATCACCCGTATGTTGGACCGAAGTTGGAGATAGCCAACTCACTGGTCCGAAAATCATTCACGAAACCACCGGAAAAATTGTAGGAATTCAAAACCGGCTGATAGCCACACGTGATCGTCAGAAAAGCTATGCTGACGTGAGACGCAAACACCTCGAATTTCAATCAGGGACAAAGTGCTATTAAAAGTGTCACCTTCGAAAGGTGTCATTCGTTTTGGTAAACGTGGAAAACTAAACCCTAGGTACATCGGACCGTTTGAAATTCTGGAAAGAATTGGTCCGGTGGCATATCGACTGCAGCTACCCCTAGAACTCAATAGCGTGCACAACAATTTGATCTTCGAACACATAGTAGAAATTGTTGATGTTGGACCTCTGTTGAAGTTAATATTATTTTGAACCACTTAACCATAACCAAAAATTATATAAAATACATTTTTAGAAAGATAAGACATGGGGGAACATTGGAAAATTATTATGTAATTTTTATCGAATGTTTGACTAGTCAAAACAAGCTCACAAAAACGTATACTTTTGCTAAAATCTGACCCCAAGGACTGTTTGTGACACTTTTAAATCTTGACACTTTCGGGTTTTCCAGAAGCCATAAAACTTACTTTTTATGAGTTCTAAAACATTTTTAAGAGTTGTCTAAAAGTTTCGGGTCAAAACGAGAACGTTTGACCAAGCCAACAGAACGACACGCGAAATATTAAAACACGAGATCAAATTATTAAAACACTAAAAGCTTAGCCGAAATAAGTTTTAAGCAATTATTTATCGCAAACTCGAACAAAAATGATATAAACATAACACGAACGAAAAACAACACCCTTATGAAAATACGAAAACGAAAACCGCAACATCACAGATCCTTGTGTCGCTCTGGGCACTTCTGTCGCAATAAACCCACGACACGAGCTTTGTGTCGCACAATAAATTGAAATCCTCAAAACCCGTGTGTCGCATACTTATTCAAAATCACAACCTGCGACACATATCCTTGTGTTGCACACTTATTTAAAATTCAAACCTGCGAAAATGCTCTTCTGTCGCAAACAACTTCATGGTTGCAACCACTGCGACAATGCCTTTGTCGCAACATCTCTAACTTTTACAAACCTTGCGACAACACCTTTCTGTCGCAACTTTGCCCTGCGACACAACCCTAGTGTCGCAACTCACAGTTTCTTTAAATATCGCAAGGTATCGACTTCACACTAACAACAAACGAACTACATATGAAAACAATACGGAAACAATAACATATACTTTTATAAAGTATACAATGAAATAAACATAATAATAATGTTATTGAGAATTATTATTACAAAAACTTCACCAACGGGCCGTACACGTTTTCGAAATCATTAAACATTTGGACATTACTAGTTGTGTGGACAGCTAGCATAGATGGACCGTTGGTCATCTACTTACATATAACCTTATGCGTTTAGGGCGCTAGAAGGTTACGGATTGGAAAATATACTTGCTTATAGCAACGCTTACTGACGCGGCCCGAACAGTCAGGTTGGGAAGCTCTCTCCTTGTGAAGGGGGAGAACCGTCCTCGTCGTCGAAGGACTGACCGAATAGTACCGAGCTGCGATCAGTGGGTTAAGTTTTATATTTTATATTTGCTGGGCCTAAGTATACTAAAGCTATGGGTGAGCACAGCGATAGCTATGACCTAGGGTCGTTCTTCAAACTAAAATGGGCATGGGATTAAGGATTTCAATTATCTTAGGTGATTTAGCTGGTTTTAAAGAGTTGATGGGGGTTTTGTTTTGTTTTCTAACTAACTAATTTCTAAAACTAAAGTAAAGTAAATGAGGAGAGGTGGTGATGTGGCTACGAGAACTACAGGTTAAACGCGTGTCTTTACTATGATATTCGTATATACTATTTAGGGGTAGTTATTTTAGTTAAGGCATTAGTTATGATGACGGGCACAGGATTTAAACAGACAAACTTGGAACATTCAATGATTTCACAAAGTAATTCACCTACAACCTTTCCATGGCTTCCACGTGTTTGTACTACACCAAGGGTGTTTCCAACACTATACCAGGTACTTGGCTGCTTTACGGTATTTCCGTTGCATCATTAAAGATTCCTCATTGTTTATCCTGGACTGGTTATATATTTCCTAATGAGCCACAGCTCCTAGCCTATTATCTATCTAACGTAGAGTTGTCCGCAATCAGATAAATAATATGTCACATGGATAACAGCTATGGAATGTATGCTACACCGGAAGTTATCCCAAATGTAGTAACCAATTTAACCAACAACCATCCTCGAGTCTTGTTCCCCAATCTCGGACATTTGAGATATCCGAATCATGGCATGAATTTTTGAATAAACAAAAACATGAACAGGGGTTTCCCACCGGAACAAGTTGGGATGGTCTGGTCTAACGGCTAGTTAAATTGTTAATCATTATTTCATATAAATCATCGTAACTATTTTATGAATGTAAAACTGGTGTATGCAATTAATCTATATTAGAACACCTAATCATATATCCAACAGCACAGGTGATACTTGCATGCAAACCCTAAAGCAACAATCAAACAAGAACATGCAGTAGAGCAACATACAGGGATCAGTTTATTTCATGCAGAGTATCTGGATAAATGGTCAAGTCACAAATGTTCCGAAAGTTCTCTCTAAAACATTTGTTATACGAAGTGAATCTAATCTATCTCTAATCCTACGCTCCGTGTCTCCCTCCGGTGTATTTCAACCAGGAGAACACCGACCATGTCGAGTTCAACGATCATCAGACACAGAATAATTAGCGGCATACCATTAGAAGTTGACCAAATTCTTAGTAGTAGGTTATTAACCACATCATAAGTTGGATAGATAAACATTGGAGATTCATTTCATAAATTCTAATATATATCAACAACATACAGACAGAGTAACCGCATGATTAAAGCATAACTACCCTAGCATAACGACTATCATAGCAAACACAGATTTATTTATCTTAGCATGGAAATAAATCTAGCAAGCATTTTCAAATAAGCATGGCAATAACATAACATATTTAAAAATAACAAGATAGAGATTATAATAAAACCTGACGAAGCGTTATTACAAATCTTGCGTAACCGTAGTCTCGGAGCACCTCCGTTACAAATAAGCTCGAAGTTTCTAATCTACTAGCTTAACTATACTAAACTAACTAATTTATTTCTAGAGAGAGAGTAGAGAGAGAAAGTGAAAGAAAGAATGAGAAGACATATGTGAAAATGGTGAGGAGGTGATTATATTTATAAGCAATGCACAGCCGTATTCTTCAACCGTATTCCTACCCCCAAACGCTCAACCGTATTACTCACCTGTATAAAAATGTGATTTTTATTGCCTGAACACACGATACGGTTGGTTTTGGCCGTATACGGTTGAACTGGATCAAATATGGGTGAACACCAACCGTATACGGGTAAACTGGGCCGTATACGGTTGGGCTGGGCTGTATACGGTCTGCACAAGCCGTATACGGTCCAGGTCCAGCTCAGCCGTATACGGTCTGGTTCAGCCGTATTGCGGTTCTTCGGTTCTTCGTTTCTTCGTTTAAGCGTAGTTTCTTCGTCGTTTATCCGTTTTGAGTGATTCTCATGCTCACGCCTTCGTAATTTCCTAACGAAGAAAATGACATAAGTTAGAAGTCATAATTCTAAGCATAGCTCAAAAAGTGCTAAAATGAGTGAACGAGAATGCTTATGATCGTTTTCGTTAGATTTATCATGTTTTTCTACCATTTTAGTTGATTTTTGAAACGTTGTCTACATTTTAGCCCAAGTAATGAGTTTTAGTAATAAATCGTTCATTTTGGGTAATTTTATCATGTATTGGGCTAAAAATGTGAGAATAATGCACGTAAAAACTTGACTTTTTGCGTGACATCACTTATTTACAAGACTCAGGTGAGTCTCATAGCCCCATTTTTACTGTTTTTACCTTGGAATGAGAATACTACGCACTGTTTTTATGAACACAAGTACTGAAAACACTTATACGGATTGCATGAGTAGCGTACTGATCCACTAAAGTCCTCTCATATCATGGTTCGTTAGTTATCGTTACTTAAGCGTGAATAACTGTGAATAGATCTATTTGGGATTGACAACCCCCATCCGGGCTAGTTGCGTTAGCCAAACGTAAAACGGATGCATAATTATTTGTTCATTACGAGTGTGATTAGGCACTCGCAGAGGCAACAACATTACTGTTAAGTTTCGAACGCATGATGTCGCACCCCCAAATTTAAGGTGCGGAAGCGATTCGGGTCGGGGCGCGACTAATACGGTAATTACAGCATAAATATATAATGAACGACCACTATATGCGTCGTTTTACAACTTGTGTTGATAAAACAAAAGCTTACATCAAAGTATTGTTTACATTAGCTCGTTCGAAATTGAGAGATTTACATACATAATTAATTTATACAAAATATAATAATGCAGCTAAATCTCTGAATGTTTGCATGCTGACACGAGCTAAGTATAATGATCGGGCAGTCCAACCTACTGCTGAGTACCTGTGATACATGCTAAAATGGGTCAGCGAAACGCTGGTGAGCTCACAGGTTTGTATGTCAAAACATATAGTATGAACCGCAAGATTTAATAGAATTTAGGTTGCAATAAAGCAAAATAAAAGTTATACAGCCATGAGCACATAATCTGAGCTTAACTTGAGGGTCGGGTCCAATGAAGGAATTCCGATCGAGGTGCCTCCTACGAGTGCCTAATCTACACTCGTCTACCCAAATGCTAATACGTCTGTTTGACCAGTTAGTGCTTGCTAACCCGGACGAGGATTGTCAATCCTATATGATATCATATACTAACATTCACGTTACAGATGTATTACCAAACTATGTTGTGGAGGGCTTTAAATTGATTAGTTGAAAACAGCTCATGTAGTATTTGATTTGATTTGTACTTGCGTTCACATGTAAATAAATCGAGCAATGTATCACACCCCTGATGAAAATAGTAAAGTAGGGGCTATGAGACTCACCTGAGTCTTGAAGTGTTTAACTTAATAAACTTGATTTGATTTGCCGAGTATTGTTGTCCGAAGACTTGTAACCTGAGGGTGTCCACGACACGTGATGGTTATTAATATGAGTAGGTATTTATAAAGATCACCTTTGTAGTTGTTCGTCCAACTAGAATGTCCAAATTACTACGATTTGGTTGATTAACTTGTCCAAATGACTATGATTTGGTTAATTTGACTGAGTTTTGAAAACGTGTACGGCCCGCTGGTGATTGTTTGTAATAATAATCTTCAACATTATTATTTTGATTTCGAAGTGTTATACTTAAAAAGTATTTACAAACTTTAAATGACGGGGGTCCGGGGGCAGCGCCCCTGGTTAGCGGGGTTCCAGGGGTGGCAACCCCTAGCGGGGTCCAAGGGGCAGAGCCCCTGGCTGGGGTCGAGATGCCAGGTCAGCTCGAAAAATTTCTATTTCTACTATATTGCTTTAGTGAAAAACGCATCTAAAACTTGAATTTGGGTATAATCGTGTGATAAAATTTCAGGTCTCGACACTTAGTAAAATCTGTGTGTTCTTGGTTCTGTTTCATGCGACACTTATAGCGTCACTTGATGGGTTTAGGCGACACTCAGTAAGTGTCGCATAAGGTGGTGAATTCTGATTTGATGGCGTCACTTGAGGAAGTGAAGCATGTGGGGCGACACTCAGGAAGTGTCGGGTACAAGTGACGGGTATGGTATTGTTCTATCTCGGGGCGACACTTAGGCAAGTGCCGGGTACGAGTGTCGAGTATTGAATTTGCGACACTTACTTAGTGACGCAAAAAGAGAGTTTTTAGCGGCACTTAGGCAAGTGACGCAAGATTAGGGCTTTTCGCGACACTTAATGCGTCACTTAAGGAAGTGACGCTACACTGGATTCGTCCATGCGTCACTCCCGACTGGTCGGAATTTTTGAGTTCGAAAACGTGTTTTCCGGTTTCCGTTGGTCCCGATTCTTTTACCCAACCCATATTTGGACATTTCAAGTTTATACAAACCGCAAACAAGTAAAATAACAAAGATTTGAGAGTTTTCGAGAATTGTCGGAAACTTACTGGTCAACGCGAGAGGAATCCGGAAAGATGGAAATGTAGATCGAGACAAGGTGATTCTTTTTCTCCAAATGAGCTTCGAGATTTAAGGTCGTTTGGTGGTGGTTTTTGGTGGTTTAAGATGGTGGTGGTGTGGTGGTAGTTTAGAGAGAAAAGAGATGAAGAGAGAGAAGGTGTGATGATGAAATGAGGAGGGAAAGGGAGGAGGTGGGGGTTTTGGTGAAGCCTCCACTTTTCAGTCCCCGTCCCTGTGCTCCGTGCGGTGTTCGTTTTCCCGATCGTTTAAATTTTAAATAATTATTTTATACGTTTAAATATACGTTTTAAAATACAAATAATTACTCGATATTTTGGTTGAAGTATTTCATCAAATACTTAACATTTGAGTTATAAATTATAATCTTACTTGTTTTGTTTGCTTGCGTTTAACATTTTAATCACGTAGACGTTATTCGTACGATACAAATTTGAATTGAAATATTATCAAAATAATATTTTGGATATAATAGTGTTATTAGATAATGGTATATTATTTAATAAAATCGTTTACCAACGTCCGTATTACTTGAAACGAATTGCATTCGTTTTAAATTGAGTACGATTTAATCAAATCGCATAATTGTATATATTCAACAATATATATATTGATATATTAATTAGCCTAACACATAAGTAATTACATGTATTACAATTGATTAGGCACTAATTACTAGTCCTAATTTGACGGGTGTCACACATGAGCTCATGGCAATAGTATACATTAAATTTGCATACGTGCAACGCATT
Organism: Helichrysum umbraculigerum; assembly: GCA_949592205.1. Lineage (NCBI taxonomy): Eukaryota > Viridiplantae > Streptophyta > Magnoliopsida > Asterales > Asteraceae > Helichrysum > Helichrysum umbraculigerum. The sequence goes on from CATIUR010000001.1 coordinate 292,963,712, forward strand.
GAAATCTTGTGTTCACATTATTATTTTCAACTATCAAACCTATGAATTCACCAAAATTGTTGACCTTTTTAGCGTGTATTTCTCAGGTCCACTGACGCAGTAGGCTGCTTTTGGAAGCATTAGCTAGAGTCGAATGGTTTTCAAAATTGCATTTAAAGGAGTTCATCGCATTACTTTTTGTATAATGGTTATGTAATAGAATCTTCCGTTATAGACGCGGACTCTAGGGATTGTATATTTGGATTGTAAACAATATGTTTTCAAACATTTTATTTATGGAAATGTATTTATTTCAAAACGACACATATAGAGGTCGTTCGTTGTGACTTTATGTAATGATTTTGGATTAGTCGCGCCCCGACGTGTTTCCGCCGCGAGCAGGGTACGACAGATCAAAAAAAAAATTTGGAGTAACTTTTTGATTAATCCAAAAGTGATTTTAATTCACTAGCACAGTAAATGAAAAATATGGGTAACGGGTGTGTTAGACAGGATGACTTGAGAAAGTTAGCCGAGCAGTCCCAGAAGCAGGCACCAGGTATAGGTGAAGGTGCTGCTTCTGCAACTGTACAAGAGGAAGATATAATGATGAATTCCAACTCCTGGAAGATGATGAAGTCCAACTCAGCTCGTGGCTCGGTGGCTGGTGCTCATATCAACGGTCAACAAATGGGTGTACTCAGATTAGGCCAAGTGACCGTGAAATTGGATTACAAATATTAATCATGGTAACTACTAACTAGTAGAATGTTCTAGTTACCATGAGAGGGCTAGAATTCATTTTCAAAATTATTGTGTTATTAAGGGAAAGTGATCTTTAATGGTCGCAGCACCAAAGTTTGTGTAATGTTACATGTAAATTAAGGGTATAGTTATGTATAAGTGAGACACTAAGATTGTCAAACTTTTCAGTACGTAAGTACAATGCTAGTAGCATAGATGATTTCCACCATGATGAATCTAAATTCTATGAAATTTGCTTAGAATTGAAGTAGTCAAATATGTGGATTGGGATAATATGCGAAACCAGTGCAAGTAAGGATGTTTATTGTAACTGAAAATTGGATCAAAACCACTGCACTACACTAACACTAACACTACCCAATCCCACCGAAGGTGGGGTATGGGGGAGGTAGGATGTAGACAGTCATACCCTTACCCAAAGGTAAAGAGACTGCTTCCAGAAAGACCTCCGGCTGGGTTAAAACCATTTATATTAATTAAGTTGATACATTTTTCAAATAAAATGGAGAGCAATTAGCATTGACGTGTGATGCACATTGGTGTAAGATAGACAATAACAAAGTATAAACATAGGTAAACAAGTATGTCTTCAACCTTATGATTAACATAAATCTCAAAACATGGATGAAACGTACTATAAAATATCAATAGAATATTAATATATTTATCCAATCTTATACATCATTAATTAATTAGACTAATTTATATAAATAAGACTCTTTATGTGGATTTATAGGATGTTTTTTGTTAGGTTGGGTATAATAATAGTTGTTTTTATGTGACATAAAAAAACGCTAAAAAAGCCTACTAATAATGATTTCTTAATAATAATGAAATTGTATAAAAGAGCAAACAAAAAGAGGAAATACAATCAACAACTAAACATTAATATTAGTATTCTTACTATAAAATGTAAAAATTATTTATCATAGAAAATTAAGATTATATTCAATGGGTCGTGCCTATATATACGGGCTTAAAACCTAATCTATATTATACTAGTTGGCTACCCGCGCAATGCGGCAGTAGTTTCTATGTAATAGATGGTGTTAGATTATGATGTTTGCTAGTAATAAAGCTTGTTTTGCACTTGCATTTGAATGTCAACATATTAGATTCGTACTTAAATGGTGAGTGTTGATATATTAGTTAGAATTATGATGAATTTAGATCCGATGTCTATATTGTAAGTGTTCCAATTTATATCGAAAATGTGAGTTTTATGAGTGTTTTAAATGAATATTTTTAATGTCGTTAGTATGAAAGTATATATGATTAACACTATGTTTGAGTCAATTGTCTAATGAAACAATAATGAACTTACCTAGCTGTTTGTTATTGGTCATTTTTTATGTAACGATGTGTCTTGACATCATGACATCGTTAGTTATATGAATTAAATTTGTTTTAAGGTGAGTACGTCAATGTTAAATAGTAACTTATATAATTTTAATTGACCTTGTAGCATTTTGAATAGGTAATAATTGATATGATTATTTAAATAATTTGGAGCTTATAACTGTGTAATTACGGAAATAACCATTCCTAAAAATGAGTTAATGCCAATAGAATTGTACACACATGAAATTTCTACATGTAGAAATTATTTGTTTATGAGTTGACTAATATAATTTGATGGATACGTTATTAATGTTAATGATTTAGAGTAAAAAATTGATACAAAATTAAGAGGGGTAAAATGGTCAATTATGATCTTTAATTTATAAGTTTGTTAGGAAAAAGATATAAACCCTTTATAAGGGTTTGATGATTTGATTGATTTTGATAGATTGAATTACCTTAGAATAGCAAACAAATAGAAGAAATAATACCATCAACGACTAAACATTAATATTAATATTCTTACTATATAAAATTTAAAAATACTTTATCATAGAAAATCAAGATGATATTCACGATTCGTGTCTATACACGGGTTTAAAATCTATTTTATATTATATTGGATTTAATTACTTGAATTATATTAATCAACTTCTAAATTTAAATCCTAACAATATTCACTTTCTAAAATTAATTAATTTTTCAGCGTTAAATTTGATAAACTAACATTTTCCATTTCTAAAAATAATCACACAAACTTATATCTCCAATTAAACTTTAAATTCAAATCGTTGATGATTTAAAAAGATTTAAACATGAAAAACTAAGTTGTAATCACATGCGATTAAACATCGACGTATCAATCACATGTGATTAAAGAGTAATCAAATACGGATTTTCAAATCATTGATTATAATTATACATTTAAGTAAAAAATTGAGTTGTAATCATACATGAAATAATCATTATCGGTAAATTGTTCATCAAATATCAATTTTTAAATGAAAATCATATATGATTTAAATGAAAATCATATGTGATTATATAACAAATCACATGCGATTATATAACAAATCACATGTGATTAAATGTACAACTAGGAATCATATGTGATTTTTAATGAAAACAAATGCAATTTTGAAATTCTATTTATGATTATTAATGTATATGAATATTAAATTGTAATCACGTGTTAATTAACATATACCATAAATAAATAATCGTGAACAAATTTTAACTTTTTATCATAAATCACATGTATTTATATTGTAAATCCGGCAAAAAAAAAAGAAAAAAAATTCGTTGAAAATATAGCTTGTGAGATATCTAATCGAAAAGAAAAGGACGATGATTACGAATATGTAATTTTTATAATCTATGGACATACGGTTTGTGAGATATTTAATTTTATAGGTAAAAGTAGAAGTGAGTTTTGTAAAGAAATGGAGCAATCTTATTGGTTCCTCATTCTTCATTTTTTTTGCATTTTCCATTGAACCCACCTCTAATACAAAAATAAATAAAATTAAGGAATTATTTTTTATCAAGGTAAATAAGTAAAACTGAATACCTTGAATTAACTACAATATTTAATTGCTTTTTAAATATTTTACTAACAAAATGTTTCAAGGTAGGATGAGAGTGCAGCCCCTATTTGAGGGGTAGGAGGGGCATAATTTATCCAAGCCATTGATTTCTTCGATCACGGTCCAGATTCACTGTATATTAAATTCACTGCATTATACATTTTACGTCAGATTAATTGCATCGTAATATACGTTTAAAATGAAGTGAATTTAAAATTGCACTGAATCCGAGTTGTTGATCAAAGAAATTAATAGCTGAAATGGAGAGTTGGTTGGCCCTATGCCCCTCAAACAGGAGCAAATGTCTTTAAATTGGAAAAATAAACATAAAGAAGTGATAAATAAACGATCCTACAACTCGTTCAAATTGTTAAGTGTTATCAAACCATATAATAAATTCGTTTCAACTCGTACTATTTTGGACCCAAACAAAATGGGCCATGTGCAACTATTCATGTTGCACACCGTTTTGGCCGGGCCTGTAACATATGTCCACCAAAAATATACAAATTTTTCTAAAATTATTTACATTGATCGTTTTAATCCGAATTAAACCTTACAACCTCATAACTAAAAGGTCACGTTAATTAATACCGCGAAAACAATGACGATTTGATCATATAACGCATTATATTGATTCCATTGTCTAATGCATGAATTTATAACATTATATTCTAGAAATGAAGCATTATTTTGATAAACCTTTTGACTTGTCTCATTAAACTGCACCACAATTATTCAACGATGAACAACATATGTTTATGTGATCAATGACGCAAACGCCAAATTATATATTAACTAGTTATAAAAATCTAAAATGAGCCTTTTTAAAACATCTACACCACAACTTAACCATCCTTATATAAACTCTCCTTAACTTCATATATTCGTATTAGCTTCTTTTTTTGCATCATATCATCAGTCTGCTATTTTCTACAAAAACCTACCATATTATCCATTATTTAGCTACTATGACGCTCAAAGTACGCGGAGGCGTTGTGTCACCACCAACGTTTCGTGCTCTTTCAGCTCTCTTCGAGAAGGGTCTTGATGTCGAGTTCATTCCTATTGATTTCTCAAAGCGTGACCACAAGACACCTCAGTTCCTTGCTCGCAACGTACGTACTATATACCTTTTTGCGTTATAGCTTATTTATACTTTCTCTATATCTGATATTAATTTATTTAATAAATGTATATGTAGCCATTCGGCCAAGCTCCGGTGTTTGAGGATGACAACTTCATTTTATTTGGTAATATTAGATCACAAGTTACAATTTTTGGAACTTGTTAACTTTTAGGTTGTGTGAAGTCTAATAGAAATACTAAAGATAGATCCTATAGGAATCATAAGACTTATTTTAATATTAAAATGATGCACGACACACAATTGAAATTTAGTAACAGATCATGTTTCCAGTTTCCACACGTACATCTGTTACTAAAGTTTAGGACGGTCTTGCATCAGTTTGAACAAATTTATAAATTTAGTTTATGCCTCAGCTCCTAGGCTTTTATCATGTCATTACGAAATTAATAAATGTACATCCGTCTGTAAAAAGTTAAATTCCAAGAGCGGCGATAACGTTTTTATTTGATTCTTCCAGCGATTCGTAGCGTTTTTATTTGATCCTGATCATACTAATTTCTTTTAAATGTATGTTATCCGTTTAGAATCAAGAGCGATTACGAAGTACGTAGCAGAGACATATGCCGATAAGGGAACGAGTCTAATACTAAAGGATCCAAAAAAGTCAGCGATACAAACAGTGTGGATGGAAGTTGAGGCTCAAAAATTTGATCCAACAACTTCCAAATTAACTTGGGAGCTGTTCCATAAACCGTTATTTGGAATGACAACAGATGCTGCGATTGTAGAAGAATTCGAAAAGAAGTTGGAGCCTGTGCTTGATGTATATGAAGCTCGGTTGACTGATAACAAGTATATCGGGGGAGATAGTTTTACACTTGCGGATCTTCATCATCAACCGAATATTCAGATTTTGATGTCGACGAACATGAAGAAGTTGTTCGATGCACGCCCGCATGTTAGCGCATGGGTTTCGGACATTTTATCTAGGCCTGCTTGGGTTAAGGTGACTTCTATGTTTCAGGGTTGATGAATGATGATATATTATGGGTTTGAAGATGTGGTTCTTGTTTTTTGATGTTGTACCTTTTTTCACATGTTTAATAAGTCAAAGTTTGTATTTGATCAAGCAGAGCTATCGCTGGTCAAAATATCCCATATTTTCAGTTTCTCTGTTTTGGTGTTTATTTATGTTATTATTACGGATAATGACGGTTCTAAAGCTGTTTAAATCAAATCAAAATTTGTGGATATACGAACATTTTTATCAGAGGCGGTACCAAGATGTGGGCACTGTGGGTCACTGCCCACACAAAGATTTTCGTAACTTGAGTTATATATTTAATAAGCCGAAACCAACAAAGAATTGCCCACGTAGCTCAGTGGTCCACTCCTTTAACTTTTGAACAATTGGTCACTTGTTCAAGTCTTTGCTTTAGCTTCTTTTTACCTATTTTATCTTATCCTATTTTCCTTTTTTCTTCCATTTTGTTATTTTTTCTTTCCATATTCTTTTAACTACTCCGTAGTTATTAAAAAAGGATACCCTTGCAACAACAAATTATTGAACTCATAGTTTTCTTCAATTTACCCACATAATTATAAGTCCATATAAATATCTATAACCACAAATAAATAAGTAAAAAAATTTAAAATTTTGTGTGAGACAAACATGCAAAAAAAACACAACTAGTCACAAGGTTTGTTCAAATTGCTAAATTTACGAATGTTTGGATTGCTGAATTTATGAATCTTTGGTATGGTTTTCCGTGTTGAAGAATTAAACTGACTTTTTTTCGGTTCGATTGTATACATGCTAACATAAATTTGGGTTGGTTTAGTTTGTCATATTATTTAAAGAATTTTTTTTTTAACCCAAAACCTGATGTGACGATCCTAAAATTCGCCCCCGTTAAAAGAAAGTTCTGGTACCGCCCCTGATTTTTATTACAGTCTTAGTGTTGTTATTTACAAAACTCTTATTTTAGCAACAAATATCAATAAACTTAAGATAAGCTTATAAAATGTCATAATTACTAAATCAAAGACCATATTGCATCATAATTAATAGTGTTGTTAAACCCGGGCCGGACCGCCCGGTTGGACCGGATCAACTGGTAATCGGGGATATCAGCGGTCCAAATTAATATGCTAAAAAGCTAGTCAATGAACCGGTCAAAACTTGCCGGGTATGGTTAACACCCGCCGGTTAATTATACTTTTTGTTCAACTTGATTCAATGATATGGATTTTCTAGAGAAAAGTTTAAGTATAAGAATTTTTTATAGTATGGAAGAACCAATGAGAATGTTCCACATGTAGAAAGAGAATGTTGCACATGTACAAAACCAATTTACCCCCAACATCAATTATCTCACAGACTGCAAATCGAAAAATTATGAAAATTACACCATAAAATTCAGTGTTTTCTTCTCTTCGATTTGCCGTCCCTCAAGGCATACTTTCGACGATTTTTTTTTTTCGTTTTTTTGGTAGGTTTTATACATTATTAACACATGTGTTAATGATTGGTTGTATATTTAATTTAGTGTTACGGTTTAGGTTAGGGATGAGCAAAAAAACCGAAATACCGAAACCGAACCGGTACCGACCATTACAAATGGTACGGTATTCGGTTTTTGATTTGGGGCAAAAAAAAAAACCGGTACCAACCGGTTCGGTACCGGTTGGTACCATGCACACCAAAATACCTAAACCGAACCGGAACCGCATCGGATCGGTACCGAACCGGTACCAACCGATACAAATTGTACGGTATTCGGTTTTTGATTTGGGACAAAAAAAAATCGGTACCAACCGGTCGGTACCGGTATGGTACCAAGCTCACCCATAATTTAGGTTTAGTAGGGTTTATGGTTTAAGGTTTAGAAGGGTTTATGGTTTAGTAAGATTTAGGGTTTAGAGTTTTGTAAATCGTTTAGGGTTTGGGGTTTGGAATTTAGGGTTTATGGTTTTGGCAAAAACCCTAAATTCCAAACCCTAAACCCCAAACCTCAAACCCTAAACCCTAAACGCAACATTTTAACACATGTGTTAGTAAAATGTGAAACCCACCAAAAGAGAATAAAAAAACTCATCGTAAGTATGTCCTGAGGGATGGCAAATCGAAGAGGAGAAAACGCTAAATTTTATGGATCAATTTTCATAATTTTTCGATTTGTCGTTTGTGAGATAATGATGTTGGGAGTAAATGGGTTTTGTATGTATGGAACATTCTCTTTGTACACATGGCACAATATTATTGGTACTACCATTCTTTATAAAATTATTGTACTATAATAATCTTATGTCAGATGTTCTAACTAGTTACTTCTTTCGCTTAAAGAATATTGTTCCCTAACAGACAATGTCGATTTAAAATAGTTAAAAAAATGTCATTTATACTATTATATTGAAAGTTTAATATAATAATTTCTAATTGTTAGTTATTAAAGTTTAATTTCATTACTTACGGAGTATTAAAACATGGACTCACTAATTCATTTTAGAATCCTGATTTTCAACCATATGACCAATTGACCACAACCTCATTGCTTACGTATTCCCTCCTCGTTAGTCGTTAATTAATTCTTGCAGACTCTTCCTTTTCGTAACCAATTTCGATACGCGTGTGAGATATTTACATGTTTTCCTTATATTTTTGAATCTGCACCTTAATCAATACAGAGTATATTTATGATGAAAAATAACGGGTGTTTGGAATTGTTTGTTTTCAAAAACTTATTCGGTGTTACCCTGCTTATTTTAAAGTTCCTAACTAGATCATAACCCGCATAATTGCAGGTGGGATCATTGTATTTTTTTAATAGTACTTTTAGTTTAGAAACGATAGTTTGGCTGTGATTATCTTAATATTGTTGAAATGCAAGCAACTAAAACTGTATGAATGTAAGTACGTAGATGGAAAAATGACTAATACGAAGCCTTTACCAATAAATAAAGTATTTGTTTTTATCTGTTATGAATTTTATATATACTTGAAGGGTAGTGTTGATTAACTGTCGCCCATCAGAAGAAGGTCATCAGCAAAGCAAAAGAGCTCTAACCATCAAAAAGAAGGCCTTGTTTGGTGATTAGGATGAGAAGCATTTTTTGTCAATCATTTCAATTACATTTTTGATTAAGTAATCACTTATTCACAATAACATCAATGCACTAATACGTAGTAATTTATAGGAGAGATGTGTATGCATGAGACTTTATTCTTGTGTTCTAATATTCAGATACAATCCTTGCAATCCAGTTTCTCCTAATAGATAAGAGAGATGTATGCATGTGACTTTATTCTTGTGCTAACCTTGAGTTTTTTCACATCAACCGTAACGCAACTGGAATGTGTCACCGTAGTAATAACATCTTCCTCATTCTTTGGTAACTCCTTTTTGTTTAATGTCTCTTTAACACCTGATTTTAAACCCTGTTAGAAAAGGCAACACATGAGTCATCAGTCAAAAACATCATCAAGCAATGAACTATTAGATAACATTATAATTACAAACACATAATTCTCCACTATTGTTGTGTTAAAATAATTAAGATGATTGAATAGGGCCAGGATACCAAAACTTTAATCTATGCAACATTGCCTTCTCTTTTTCTGGAGCACAATTGTTCAAAAGGTTTTTATTACCAAAATATGGTGGTTATGATCATAGCTTCTTCCACGATCATTGGTTGTACAGGGGAGCACCGGATGTTCCAGTTACAGGCATCTGTCACCATATTACAATAATAATGAACAAAATAACTACATGCATCATTCATCCACCGGAAGACAAATGTTTAAAAAAATAAATATGAATCGTTATGTTTGATAATATAATCAAGTTAAATACACATGAACAGGTATATAATTCATTGCATTACTTCTTTATAAGATGATACGTACCCAATGCTCGTATCGTGATAAAACTAACGGTGGCCACGTGAATTTGTGTTATGTGATTGAGCTTCCAAAACTGTATCGTTAACTTCAACGCACGGAAACAAATAAAGTAAAAATAGAAACTGAAGATAAAAGAAGAAAAGTTTACAAACAAAAATAGGCAAACCTAATATAAGTTCCAGCCCATTCTGAGATGTATGATGTATCAGTAGTGACATGCGTGTTGTTATGATGTTCTCTTATTTCCGCTCATCGTAAAACATACTTAAAGCACAAGATACGAAAAGCTACTTCCATCACATTCCATGGATTTACCCAAATCGCCCCTGCACCGAGATGTTGTGCAACTCCTGCAAACAACATATATATAGAATACATAATGATTACAAACGAAATTTTGTAAAAAGACCAATATTAGGTGGATCCACAATAACATGGGCATAAAAACCACTTGGTTTAAAACAACAGGTCTCTAAACTTTTTATATTTTTAGGAATTAGATAATTCTAGCATTATTTTAGAAGTTTTTAATAATTCTTTTATTCAAAAAAGAATAAATTAAGAGTCGAGTTCGTAGCTAATACAAAACCGAAAAGCAATTGAGCAATATCCACAACAAAAGGATCGGATATAAATTTATTAGAAATACAAATATTGAAAGGTGCGTTATTCATTTATTTTATTATATACAAACGAAACAATGATGAACACAAAGAGTTTAATTAGAAATTAATTTATTGTTAATAAATAGTAAATATAAATAATGTATCAATTAAACAAATTATATCATTGATTTTTTTTTTTTTTAATATAAATTTTGTGTAGATCAAACTCTTATTTCTCATCAAAGGATCTCGGATTAAAGTTGCCCGTCAAAATGACCTTTTGAGAAACTCTTATTCTTTTTATATATAATAAATTAGATATATAACTAAGTCGAGCTTAATTAGATGCATGGAAATGGTTTGCATCGTTAAGTTAAGCTAATAGAATAATGAAGATAAGAATTACAAGATGCATTTTGATATAAGTTACTGTATAAACAAAGGTAATTAATTCTCATCCATATCTCATCCACTATACATCCACATCCATATTCACTATTCATCCTTTAAATCGTCCATATCCACATTAAGTGAATGGATCATATGGATATCAACTGGATCGGGTAACCATTGCCATCCCTAGAACTTATGTGTGATTCTGTTATGGCATATTCGAAAAATAAAAATGCAAAATATGATAATCAAATGCAATTTGATCTATATCGATAAAATAAGGTCACGTAAGCTGAAAAACTATTTATTCGGTAAACTAATTACAATCGCTTAAAACTTCTAATTGAGACTAGGAACTCTTGTAATTTTCTTTTTAATATGCTTAGACCACTGCCATCGGCATTCGTCGGTTGGGGGTCGACGAAGTCATGGCTTTCGTCACCATTGGCACCATCAATTCTTTCCTTTCGTCACTTCCTCCTTATTCAGTAAACCGAAGAAAGCAGAGGGGTTTTTTGCGGGGCCTAACTTATATTTAATGTATTGTTATTTTTTGTTTAGTGTATGTAAATGTAGGTATATTGGTAAATGTGGGGTTCAAAAATTGAAGTGATAAAATCACCATTGGCACCCTTGTGTTTGTCTTTCGTCGGTTTTTGATGTGCTGATGTGGTACAACTGACGAAAGAAGTGATGAAACAACTGTCGGGAGTGGTATTAGAGTCATCTTTAACTCAATGTTCCACTCATACAATTTGTGTCAGGCAAAAAAATGATTTAGATACTTGTACTTTTTATTTATCAAATAATCTTAATAAAATTGTAATTACATATTCAGAACTGGTTCTTAAATTTTAGTAATCACGAAAAATAGGTCTCTTATTTTTAAAACGGATAAATGTCTATAAATAAGCAATCCAAAACACTCCATAGTGACAAATGATAACCGTATATACCTTTTTCATTAATGGTAATTTAAAAAAAAAAAAAAAAAAAAACAAAACCAATTGGCATTTTACTTTTTCTGCCATTGTTGCACTTCACTAATAATTAGAAACCACATGAATTTGGGGCTATTAATAGATTTTGACACCAAGTACGCCGTAATAGAATTTGGAATTTGTGATTTTAGTATCTCTCGATGTCGTCTGATCAAAAACTTGGCGGGCTATCCGAATTTTATTTTTTTTAGAAAGCGGAATATGTTTTTTAAAAAACCCTCCATCTGCATATTTGTCATTTATTAACCCTATTTTTTTAAACCAAGTTACATACTCACGACAATCAATTTCGAAATTCCTTCTTCTAATCAAATGGTTCTATTCACAAGTAATAATCGTAGAAGCAAGTTCGAACACTCCGATTATGAACAGAGCTTGTTCGTGTGAGGTATTACATTTCTTTTCGATTGGTTCAATAGCTTCCCAAATATATATATTTTGTTAGTTTTGATCGATTGTATCGTACTCCGATTATGAACAGAGCTTGTTCGTGTGGTTTTTCTTTTAATCTTGAAACTATATATTGATTGGGGTTTTTTGAATTTTCTTATATGAACTAACTACTTCATCATGAGGCTGTTGTTACCATGATTAATAAGGTTGGTTTACTTTAGTTTTATTTGGATATTGTTTTCTTCATCCCAATACGGTCTACTGTAAAAAAAATATTATAGTTGTGACAATCCTCAAATTAGGGTAAAATCTTTCACTTAGTTACGTGCATTACCTAGAGTTAATTCCCTGATTAGTGAATTTAAAACTATTTTTGTAGAATAAGTTTAGCAAAAACTTACAAATTAATACGTGGTGTATTACTATTAGTGTAGTTATTTATAATTACGTACGAAACAAACGTATCGAACTTGACAAATAAATATATATACAATAGTTGGTGATACAAATAATTAATAATATGAAAATTATTAATTACGAATATTATTTATTTAACGATATACATTTAAAGAGAAACGTATCAAACGCAATACAAAAGTTCAGAAAGAACTTAAAAATACTTTCGAATAATTTTTATTTGAAAATATTATGGGAACTAGTTGGAACAAAAATGAAACGAAAACATTTATATGTTTCTTTAAAACGTGTTGCACGCGAACATAAACAAATACAAAACGTGCCCAAAAGTCAAAAATAATAAAAGTATTATTTTTCCCCTTCATTATAAAGTATTTGGAGAATTACCTCAAAAATATGATTACGAAAATTGAATGAAATCTGGTACACAATTGGAACTGTACCCGAAATTAACGGGTTAAAAACCCAAACTTTTAACACAATAATATATCTCACGACACTCTTCTGTTTACAACCATACTTCCTTTGAAATTTGGAACTGAAGAAATATTTTATATACACTCCCACACCAACTCAGTGATCACAACATAACTCAATAATTGAAACCACAAAACTTTTCCCTTTTCTTCCTTGTGTGTTTGTCGACTGGAAGCCAGAAACAGAAGAAGAACAAAGGCAGCAAGCAACAGCAGTAGTAGAAGTGAAGTAGAACCAACAACCTCCAACTTCATCACCTTCTTCAATCCTTCAAACCTTCAAAAAAAAAAAAAAAAAAAAACCAAACTCACATTCAAGCCTTCAAACACAAAACTAACAAAATGATCACATAATCATCATCTAATTTCGTCATCATCATCATCAAACTCATTGTGAGGATTCAAAACTTTAAATTTCATATATCTATTTTATATATTCTTTGATTTTATAGTGATTATAACATGATTATAATGTATGAAAACTTGTTATATTATGCTTAAACAACATTGTTGTGGTTGATTTAACTAATAAATGGAAAATATGTGTTGATTTAGGACTAAAACCAAACACAGAGCATGAATACGTATTGAGATAAACCCGAACCGATCAACTATGTTTGTGAGCCGATCGGCTCATTTAAGTTATAGCGGATCGGCAAGATGGGAGATAGAGCCGTACGGCTCATTACAATTTGAGCCGATCGATTATGATGATAGCCGATCGGCTATGCTAAACAAACTTAACCAAACGGGTGTATACCTATATCCGAAAGGGTAATGGGTAGTTTTCTTCCATATGTGCATGACCGAATGAAACCATAATTAAGATTGCATAATTTTCTTTATGCATATACATGACTTTGTACATTAATTATTTTGAAATGGTATATTAAAGATCCATTTTGCCTTCATGATCGGGCAAATCTTAAAGTCCAAGATCGCTAGTTTGCATTATATATTCACATGAACGAGTATTTATTAATACGAACGAATTGAACACGACAAATTTTGGGACTATAACAATTAATTGTTACAAAAATGGAATATTTGGAACGAGTAAAATATATAACCACGTAATATGTTTCAAAACATTTTACGACAAAGTGACATTTTTATAACCGAGTATTTATTCAAATAATACTATAAAAGGGACGCGACAAATTTTAGAACGAAAACGTCATTTTAAATATATATATATATATATATATATATATATATATATATATATATATATATATATATACACAAACGACACTTGTATACTTTATATATATATACGACAAGGTATACGTATTTTATAAAGTGATATTCTACGAATATATATATTCAACTAATGAGTATATATATATATATATATATATATATATATATATATATATATATATATATATATATATATATTTACACGCAATGAACTATTCGACTGCTAATATAACTCGAAAAATAATATTTATTTTTCAACACATTTATCACTAACACATTGTACAAACGATTTTAAACAACGAATAGTCAAAACAAACTAAACTCATTAACATAATTTGACAAAATCGTCAAATACTTATATTAGTATATTTATTGCGTCTAGGACCTTGAGGACGCTATTGGACGACGACTTATTACTTTTGACTAGCTGTTATCGCTCATCGCTACCAGTGAGTTCACAGCCCCACTTTTAACTGTTTTACTGCTTTCTAAACTTGGGGTGGAAAACATAGAACTATTTTGCTATAACATGCAACGTATTTATATAATTGCTTTACATGCTTTTATACTCAACTATTTGTATGAAATGATTATTCATAACTATTATGGGAATTAGACAAAGCATCTTGGTACGAACCTAGGTTTACGTGAGGTAGTTGTAATGCACATAAGTCCCAGTGCTTGCAACCTATAACCATTAGCTAGGTGACTCTAGCCACTGAGTATACAGATAGTACTATCGATTTGACAATCCTCCCACTGATATAACTCGTTGGTCATTCCAACCACACGACGGCAGTTGTAACAAGGAGTGTATACTTACCGTGTTACTGAGGCAACGACTCTAAACTAGTCGTGGATTGGTTATAGCACTAGGTGTCGTTACTTTAATTCTAAAGGTTTAGCTCACCTTAAAGGGATCATCGTCTATATTTCCCACAAAACTATACAACAAATAGGATTGGTGTTTCCTACAACTATTTAAATGGAAATGTTTACTTGATTGTTAAACCTGTGTTTCCTACAACTATTTAAATGGAAATGTTTACTTGATTGTTAAACCTGTGTTTTCTATAACTATTTAAATGGAAATGTTTGCTTGATTGTTAAACCTGTGTTTCCTACACAACTATTACTTGTAGTAAGAATGACATTCTTACATTATATAGGAAATGTTTTCTTTTACTAGAATAACTTGGGTTTTCTACTATACATATAAATATTATGTTTGTGTACATGAATGATTTATACTAAACTTGGAGTAACTACGTATATACTAAACCTGTGAATTCACTCAACATTCAATGTTGACGTTTTACTATGTTTTCAGGGAATTATGACTCAGGTACTTCTGCATGCATAAAGGACGTAAGCTACCCTGGACGATTTAGGAACACTTGGATTTCTTTTGTATAACTAATTTCATTAGTTATACTTACGAAATCCCTCTTTTAAAACTGTATTTATTATAACATGTGATGTTTTGACAACACTACTACTAGTACGACTTTCTAAGTCGTACCTTTTGTAATAACTTCAAACCTTGGCATCTTAAATAATATGTTCTGTATGATCATATGCTCTGATACAATGAATGCACACTGTTAACGTCAGCACCCCCGCTGTTTACTCAAAATGCTTCCGCTAATTACTAAATAAACGCGATTACTAATTTTGGGGGTGTGACAGACTTGGTATCAGAGCCATTGGTTATAGCGAACTAGAAGTCTTTAAGTGACTGAAAACCTTAGAGACCTAGACTATAGCCTTGGCTAGAACCTTTGTGCATTCCTGCATACATACCTTTGCATTCATCTAACATACGACTAACACGACACACACAATTTCTTTTGTCACAACATGTCTAGGCAGTTTCCGATTCACATATACTCTTCCGAGGAGGAGCCTGACTATGATAGTGACGATGATGTTCCCGAGCCGGAGCATCCACCTGTAGACACTAGAGCTACATCTGATGATAGTGTTATAGACACACCACCACCACCCACTGATCCCGCTACACGTATGCTAGGATCCACTTTTATGACGACACGTCATCTGGTTGGAGAGTCATCACGCGGACATATACTGAGGAGGACACCAAGGATGAGTGTCCGAGATTTACCTGTAGGACCATTAGCGTCTCGCGATAAGGAACCGATGGCCGAGGAGAGAGAGATACCCTGTGACAAGCCGTCACAGCAGAGGGTTAGAGCTACGCATCTTGACTGGATGCCGCGTATGCTTCGACACTGGAGGACACTTGAGAGGATTCCTTCCACCTTTGAGACTGGAGAGTCAACCCGCACACCGACACCTTCTCATCTCACCGAAGAGCCTCTGGAGCTCACTGTCCCTACTCTAGTTGCGGTTATCCACACTATTTTTGGATGTCACTATGGTACGCGCGATTACATCAGGGAGTTGCGTAGTGACGCCTCCCGACTAGATGGAGATGTGCTTACTATTTATGGGCATCTTGCCTCTGCAGAGATGCACATAGTGATGGATCGAGAGTCAGCTGATGCTACTAGAGCACGTATGGTTATGTTAGAGAGACGTGCGGGGGTGGTAGGCTCTGCAGCTGTAGTTTGTGTGTTGATGGTAGTTGTTAGGATGGTGGTAAGGATGTGCTTAGCTTATCTCAGTTAGACTTATGTATGGCAGGTTGTGCCTACACTGTATTAGGTTAACACTTGACTAGATGGATGTATAGATTGAATCCGTCACATTTTGTATATCACTTTTGACTGATGGGTATATTTATATATAGTAAATCCCATCCTGTATTGTATTAAACTTATGTACTAGCTTTGTTTATTGATATAATATAATGTATGTTTGGTTTATACCTCGTATTCTCTATGGTTGTATCAAGTAGGGTATCCTATTTACATACATATATGTATGTTAGAACGAAAACCAACCGACAACCTTCTGTGATCATTTCGTGTACTCTTTGAAACATACTACATCCTGATCATTAATCTTTACCTCGAATTCATTTGAACCTGATCGTGTTAAATGATAATGAAAAGAAATATGTAGATAGAATCATATAATGACGTCTGGCCAACGTGATTATATTATACTAAGTACATATGGGTGTTTCAAAGTCATATGATGCGTAATGGGGATACCATAATTCCTTCATATCATTCATTGACTAAATAATGTGAAATCTTGTTCTTCACATTCCCTATCTTGGCATAGATTTCTGTGTTTTATTAATCGCAGAACTGAATCATGCCACCCAAGCGCCGAACAACTAGGAATAGTCAACGAGCGACCACCCCACCAAACAACGAAGAAACCACTAAGCAGATTATTGCACGGCGAGTGGCTGAAGGCATTGCCCAGTATGAGGCAAGCTGCAACCGCGAAAATGTGGTTAATAACAGCGGGTCTACCCCTGTTAACGGTGAGACACCTGTGAATACTCGACGAGGGTGTTCATACAAGACATTCCAGGCTTGTAAGCCAATTACTTTTCGTGGCACAGAGGGTGCCATTGGTGTTATACACTGGATAGAAAAGACAGAGTCGGTATTGGACATTAGTGATTGTTCACCTGACTGTATGGTGAAGTATGCTACCTGCACCTTAGCTGATAAGGCATTGACATGGTGGAACTCCCAGGTCCAATCCCTTGGACGGGAAACTGCCCACTCACTGTCATGGGGTGCACTGAAAAGTATGATGTTAGAAGAATTCTATCCCCGTAGCGAAATGCAGAAGGTCGAGACTGATTTGTGGGACATTAAGATGATTGGTGCTGATGTCACTGGCTATACCACTAAATTCCAAGAGTTAGCATGTTTAGTGCCGCACATGGTGACACCCGAATTCAAACGCATTGAGCGTTACATTTGGGGATTGGCACCGCAAATCAGGAGTTTGGTCACGTCGTCAAAACCTGACACATTCAGGAGCGCTGTTACTCTTGTGCAAAGTCTGACTGATGAAGCAGTGAGAATGGGGACACTCATAAAGAAAACTGTTTCGGGAAAGGGTGAACCGAACAGTACTGATGCTGGTAGTTCTGGAAAAGGAAAACGTAAGTGGAATGACCGACAGGGTCAACAGAGCAAAAAGCAGGTTGAAACCACAAAAGCTTACCTTGCCACCACTTCTGAACCAAAGACTTACTTGGGAAACAAGCCCAAGTGTGGCAAGGGTGAACATCACCATGAGGGTGACTGTACTTTCTGTGGAAATTGCAAATGCTGGGGTCATCTGGCCCAATATTGCAGGTCTAACCCTACCCCTCAAGTCAACAAAGATCGACAGACCAATGGATGTTTCGAGTGTGGTGAACAGGGACACTTTCGAAATAAATGCCCAAAACTTAACCGCAACAACCAGAACAACCAAAACCACAACAACCAAAATGCCAACAACCGTGGTAACAACAATAACCGAGCCAACAACAACAATCAACCGGCTCGAGGAAGGGCATTCGTGATCGGAGCACAAGAGGCACGCCAGGACCCTAACATCGTCACTGGTACGTTTCTCGTAAACAACCATTATGCCTCTGTGTAAATTGATTCGGGTGCTAATTTAAGTTTTGTGTCTAATGAGTTTAGATCACTATTAGAACTTGAATCCCGTAAGTTAGATAACAAGTATACTGTAGAATTAGCCGATGGTAAGTTGATCGAGTCAGGAGAAATAGTACCGGGATGCGCCTTGGAGTTAGAAGGCCATCTCTTCGAAATAGACTTGCTACCGGTAGAATTGGGAAGTTTTGACGTCGTAATAGGCATGGACTGGTTGTCAAAGAACCGTACCGAAATTATATGCTTTGAAAAGTTGGTACGACTACTGTTACCAACTGGAGAAACTTTGGTGAAACAGGGAGAAAAGAGAACGAGTGCCGTGAAAATGATTACTTGCATGAAGGCTAGTAAGTATCTCCGAAAGGGATACCCAACATTTTTGGCACACGTGGTGGAAAAGAAACCTGAGGAGCGACGTATATACGATATACCAATTGTACGAGATTATCCGGGAGTGTCTCCTGACGATCTTCCAGGATTACCACCTCCGCGACAAGTTGAGTTTCGCATCGATCTGGTGCACGGAGTCGCACCAATCGCTCGCTCACCTTATCGTCTAGCTCCGTCAAAGATGCAGGAGTTGTCTGCACAGTTGTAAGAGCTCCTAGATCTAGGATTCATCCGACCGAGCTTTTCACCTTATCGTCTAGCTCCGTCAGAGATGCAGGAGCTTTTCATTGACTACTGTGAAATCAAATACCATCAGGACAAGGCTAATGTTTTAGCGGATGCTCTGAGTCGTAAGGAGAGAGTCAAACTTCACAGAGTTCGAGCTTTGGTGTTAACAATCTGCTCGAATCTCATTACTCAAATTCGTGACGCACAACGAATAGCTTTCACCGCCGAACGCATGAAAGAGGAATCCATGAAGGGGATGGAGAAACAGCTCGAAACCAAAGACAATGAAGTTTTATACTTCATGAATCGAATTTGGGTACCATGCGACGATGAATTACGCAAACTGATATTGGACGAAGTCTACCTCGACTCGCGACTCAACTTTGTGGAGGAACCGATCGAAGTATCTGACTCGAAAATACAAAAGCTACGAAACAATCGGATCAAACTCGTCAAAGTTCGTTGGAACTCGAAGCACGGCCCTGAGTTTACTTGGGAATGTGAAGATGGAATACGAAATAAATACCCTCACCTCTTCGAACACGTACCAGACACGAATAACTCAACTTAAATCTCTGGACAAGATTTCGCTAACGGGGGGAGAATGTGACAATCCTCAAATTAGGGTAAAATCTTTCAGTTAGTTACGTGCATTACCTAGAGTTAATTCCCTGATTAGTGAATTCAAAACTATTTTTGTAGAACAAGTTTAGCAGAAACTTACAAATTAATACGTGATGTATTACTATTAGCGTAGTTATTTATAATTACGTACGAAACAAACGTATCGAACTTGACAAATAAATATATATACAATAGTTGGTGATACAAATAATTAATAATATGAAAATTATTAATTACGAATATTATTTATTTAACGATATACGTTTAAAGAGAAACGTATCAAACGCAATACAAAAGTTCAGAAAGAACTTAAAAATACTTTCGAATGATTTTTATTGGAAAATATTATGGGAACTAGTTGGAACAAAAATGAAAAGAAAACATTTATATGTTTCTTTAAAACGTGTTGCACGCGAACAGAAAACAAATACAAAACGTGCCCAAAAGTCAAAAATAATAAAAGTATTATTTTTCCCCTTCATTATAAAGTATTTGGAGAATTACCTCAAAAATATGATTACGAAAATTGAATGAAATCTGGTATACAATTGGAACCGTACCCGAAATTAACGGGTTAAAAACCCAAACTTTTAACACAATAATAATATCTCACGACACTCTTCTGTTTACAACCATACTTCCTTTGAAATTTGGAACTGAAGAAATATTTTATATACACTCCCACACCAACTCAGTGATCACAACATAACTCAATAATTGAAACCACAAAACTTTTCCCTTTTCTTCCTTGTGTGTTTGTCGACTGGAAGCCAGAAACAGAAGAAGAACAAAGGCAGCAAGCAACAGCAGTAGTAGAAGTGAAGTAGAACCAACAACCTCCAACTTCATCACCTTCTTCAATCCTTCAAACCTTCAAAAAAAAAAAAAAAAAAAAAAAAAAAAAAAAAAAAAAAAAAAAAAAACCACACTCACATTCAAGCCTTCAAACACAAAACTAACAAAATGATCACATAATCATCATCTAATTTCGTCATCATCATCATCAAACTCATTGTGAGGATTCAAAACTTTAAATTTCATACATCTATTTTATATATTCTTTGATTTTATAGTGATTATAACATGATTATAATGTATGAAAACTTGTTATATTATGCTTAAACAACATTGTTGTGGTTGATTTAACTAATAAATGGAAAATATGTGTTGATTTAGGACTAAAACCAAACACAGAGCACAAATACGTACTGAGATAAACCCGAACCGAGCGGCTATGTTTGTGAGCCGATCGGCTCATTTAAGTTATAGCGGATCGGCTAGTTGGGAGATAGAGCCGTACGGCTCATTACAATTTGAGCCGATCGGCTATGCTAAACAAACTTAACCAAACGGGTGTATACCTATATCCGAAAGGGTAATGGGTAGTTTTCTTCCATGTCTGCATGACCGAATGAAACCATAATTAAGATTGCATAGTTTTCTTTATGCATATACATGACTTTGTACATTAATTATTTTGAAGTGGTATATTAAATATCCATTTTGCCTTCATGATCGGGCAAATCTTAAAGTCCAAGATCGCTAGTTTGCATTATATATTCACATGAACGAGTATTTATTAATACGAACGAATTGGACACGATAAATTTTGGGACTATAACAATTAATTGTTACAAAAATGGAATATTTGGAACGAGTAAAATATATAACCACGTAATATGTTTCAAAACATTTTACGACAAAGTGACATTTTTATAACCGAGTATTTATTCGAATAACACTATAAAAGGGACGCGACAAATTTTAGAACTAAAACGTCATTTTAAATATATATATATATATATATATATATATATATATATATATATATATATATACAAACGACACTTGTATACTTTATATATATATACGACAAGGTATACGTATTTTATAAAGTGATATTCGACGAATTTATATATTCAACTAATGAGTATATATATATATATATATATATATATATATATATATATATATATATATATATATATATATATATATATATTTACACGCAACGAACTATTCGACTGCTAATATAACTCGAAAAATAATATTTATTTTTCAACACATTTATCACCAACACATTGTACAAACGATTATAAACAACGAATAGTCAAAACAAACTAAACTCATTAACATAATTTGACAAAATCGTCAAATACTTATATTAGTATATTTATTGCGTCTAGGACCTTGAGGACGCTATTGGACGACGACTTATTTCTTTTGACTAGCTGTTATCGCTCATCGCTACCAGTGAGTTCACAGCCCCACTTTTAACTGTTTTACTGCTTTCTAAACTTGGGGTGGAAAACATAGAACTATTTTGCTATAACATGCAACGTATTTATATAATTGCTTTGCATGCTTTTATACTCAACTATTTGTATGAAATGATTTTTCATAACTATTATGGGAATTAGACAACGCATCTTGGTACGAACCTAGGTTTACGTGAGGTAGTTGTAGTGCACATAAGTCGCAGTGCTTGCAACCTATAACCATTAGCTAGGTGACTCTAGGCGCTGAGTATACAAATAGTACTATCGATTTGACAATCCTCCCACTGATATAACTCGTTGGTCATTCCAACCACACGATGGCAGTTGTAACAAGGAGTGTATACTTACCGTGTTACTGAGGCAATGACTCTAAACTAGTCGTGGATTGGTTATAGCACTAGGTGTCGTTACTTTAATTCTAAAGGTTTAGCTCACCTTAAAGGGATCGTCGTCTATATTTCCCACAAAACTATACAACAAATAGGATTGGTGTTTCCTACAACTATTTAAATGTAAATGTTTACTTGATTGTTAAACCTGTGTTTCCTACAACTATTTAAATGGAAATGTTTACTTGATTGTTAAACCTGTGTTTTCTATAACTATTTAAATGGAAATGTTTGCTTGATTGTTAAACCTGTGTTTCCTACACAACTATTACTTGTAGTAAGAATGACATTCTTACATTATATAGGAAATGTTTTCTTTTACTAGAATAACTTGGGTTTCCTACTATACATATAAATATTATGTTTGTGTACATGAATGATTTATACTAAACTTGGAGTAACTACGTATATACTAAACCTGTGAATTCACTCAACATTCAATGTTGACGTTTTACTACGTTTTCAGGGAATTATGACTCAGGTACTTCTGCATGCATAAAGGACGTAAGCTACCCTGGACGATTTAGGATGCCACTTTTGGGACACTTGGATTTCTTTTGTATAACTAATTTCATTAGTTATACTTACGAAATCCCTCTTTTAAAACTGTATTTATTATAACATGTGATGTTTTGACAACACTACTACTAGTACGACTTTCTAAGTCGTACCTTTTGTAATAACTTCAAACCTTGGAATCTTAAATAATATGTTCTGTATGATCATATGCTCTGATACAATGAATGCACACTGTTAACGTCATCACCCCCGCTGTTTACTCAAAATGCTTCCGCTAATTACTAAATAAACGCGATTACCAATTTTGGGGGTGTGACAGACTTGGTATCAGAGCCATTGGTTATAGCGAACTAGAAGTCTTTAAGTGACTGAAAACCTTAGAGACCTAGACTATAGCCTTGGCTAGAACCTTTGTGCATTCCTGCATACATACCTTTGCATTCATCTAACATACGACTAACACGACACACACAATTTCTTTTGTCACAGCATGTCTAGGCAGTTTCCGATTCACATATACTCTTCCGAGGAGGAGCCTGACTATGATAGTGACGATGATGTTCCCGAGCCGAAGCATCCACCTGTAGACACTAGAGCTACATCTGATGATAGTGTTATAGACACACCACCACCACCCACTGATCCCGCTACACGTATGCTAGGATCCACTTTTATGACGACACGTCATCTGGTTGGAAAGTCATCACGCGGACATATACTGAGGAGGACACCAAGGATGAGTGTCCGAGATTTACCTGTAGGACCATTAGCGTCTCGCAATAAGGAACCGATGGCCGAGGAGAGAGAGATACCCTGTGACAAGCCGTCACAGCAGAGGGTTAGAGCTACGCATCTTGACTGGATGCCGCGTATGCTTCGACACTGGTGGACACTTGAGAGGATTCCTTCCACCTTTGAGACTGGAGAGTCAACCCGCACACCGACACCTTCTCATCTCACCGAAGAGCCTCTGGAGCTCACTGTCCCTACTCTAGTTGCGGTTATCCACACTATTTTTGGATTGCATTATGGTACGCGCGATTACATCAGGGAGTTGCGTAGTGACGCCTCCCGACTAGATGGAGATGTGCTTACTATTTATGGGCATCTTGCCTCTGCAGAGATGCACATAGAGATGGATCGAGAGTCAGCTGATGCTACTAGAGCACGTATGGTTATGTTAGAGAGACGTGCGGGGGTAGTAGGCTCTGCAGCTGTAGTTTGTGTGTTGATGGTAGTTGTTAGGATGGTGGTAAGGATGTGCTTAGCTTATCTCAGTTAGACTTATGTATGGCAGGTTGTGCCTACACTGTATTAGGTTAACACTTGACTAGATGGATGTATAGATTGAATCCGTCACATTTTGTATATCACTTTTGACTGATGGGTATATTTATATATAGTAAATCCCATCCTGTATTGTATTAAACTTATGTACTAGCTTTGTTTATTGATATAATATAATGTATGTTTGGTTTATACCTCGTATTCTCTATGGTTGTATCAAATAGGGTATCCTATTTACATACATATATGTATGTTAGAACGAAAACCAACCGACAACCTTCTGTGATCATTTCGTGTACTCTTTGAAACATACTACATCCTGATCATTAATCCTTACCTCGAATTCATTTGAACCTGATCGTGTTAAATGATAATGAAAAGAAATATGTAGATAGAATCATATAATGACGTCTGGCCAACGTGATTATATTATACTAAGTACATATGGGTGTTTCAAAGTCATATGATGCGTAATGGGGATACCATAATTCCTTCATATCATTCATTGACTAAATAATGTGAAATCTTGTTCTTCACATTCCCTATCTTGGCATAGATTACTGTGTTTTATTCATCGCAGAACTGAATCATGCCACCCAAGCGCCGAACAACTAGGAATAGTCAACGAGCGACCACCCCACCAAACAATGAAGAAACCACTAAGCAGATTATTGTGCGGCGAGTGGCTGAAGGCATTGCCCAGTATGAGGCAAGCTGCATCCGCGAAAATGTGGTTAATAACAGCGGGTCTACCCCTGTTAACGGTGAGACACCTGTGAATACTCGACGAGGGTGTTCATACAAGACATTCCAGGCTTGTAAGCCAATTACTTTTCGTGGCACAGAGGGTGCCATTGGTGTTATACACTGGATAGAAAAGACAGAGTCGGTATTGGACATTAGTGATTGTTCACCTGACTGTATGGTGAAGTATGCTACCTGCACCTTAGTTGATAAGGCATTGACATGGTGGAACTCCCAGGTCCAATCCCTTGGACGGGAAACTGCCCACTCACTGTCATGGGGTGCACTGAAAAGTATGATGTAAGAAGAATTCTATCCCCGTAGCGAAATGCAGAAGGTCGAGACTGATTTGTGGGACATTAAGATGATTGTTGCTGATGTCACTGGCTATACCACTAAATTCCAAGAGTTAGCACGTTTAGTGCCGCACATGGTGACACGCGAATTCAAACGCATTGAGCGTTACATTTGGGGATTGGCACCGCAAATCAGGAGTTTGGTCACGTCGTCAAAACCTGACACATTCAGGAGCGCTGTTACTCTAGCGCAAAGTCTGACTGATGAAGCAGTGAGAATGGGGACACTCATAAAGAAAACTGTTTCGGGAAAGGGTGAACCGAACAGTACTGATGCTGGTAGTTCTGGAAAAGGAAAACGTAAGTGGAATGACCGACAGGGTCAACTGAGCAAAAAGCAGGTTGAAACCACAAAAGCTTACCTTGCCACCATTGCTGAACCAAAGACTTACTTGGGAAACAAGCCCAAGTGTGGAAAGGGTGAACATCACCATGAGGGTGACTGTACTTTCTGTGGAAACTGCAAATGCTGGGGTCATCTGGCCCAATATTGCAGGTCTAACCCTACCCCTCAAGTCAACAAAGATCGACAGACCAATGGATGTTTCGAGTGTGGTGAACAGGGACACTTTCGAAATAAATGCCCAAAACTTAACCGCAACAACCAGAACAACCAAAACCACAACAACCAAAATGCCAACAACCGTGGTAACAACAATAACCGAGCCAACAACAACAATAAACCGGCTCGAGGAAGGGCATTCGTGATCGGAGCATAAGAGGCACGCCAGGACCCTAACACCGTCACTGGTACGTTTCTCGTAAACAACCATTATGCCTCTGTGTAAATTGATTCGGGTGATGATTTAAGTTTTGTGTCTAATGAGTTTAGATCACTATTAGAACTTGAATCCCGTAAGTTAGATAACAAGTATACTGTAGAATTAGCCGATGGTAAGTTGATCGAGTCAGGAGAAATAGTACCGGGATGTGCCTTGGAGTTAGAAGGCCATCTCTTCGAAATAGACTTGCTGGTGGTAGAATTGGGAAGTTTTGACGTCGTAATAGGCATGGACTGGTTGTCAAAGAACCGTACCGAAATTGTATGCTTTGAAAAGTTGGTACGACTACCGTTACCAACTGGAGAAACTCTGGTGATACAGGGAGAAAAGAGAACGAGTGCCGTGAAAATGATTACTTGCATGAAGGCAAGTAAGTATCTCCGAAAGGGATACCCAACATTTTTGGCACACGTGGTGGAAAAGAAACCTGAGGAGCGACGTATATACGATATACCAATAGTACGAGATTATGCGGGAGTGTTTCCTGACGATCTTCCAGGATTACCACCTCCGCGACAAGTTGAGTTTCGCATCGATCTGGTGCACGGAGCCGCACCAATCGCTCGCTCACCTTATCGTCTAGCTCCGTCAAAGATGCAGTAGTTGTCTGCACAGTTGCAAGAGCTCCTAGATCTAGGATTCATCCGACCGAGCTTTTCACCTTATCGTCTAGCTCCGTCAGAGATGCAGGAGCTTTTCATTGACTACCGTGAAATCAAATACCATCCGGACAAGGCTAATGTAGTAGCGGATGCTCTGAGTCATAAGGAGAGAGTCAAACTTCACAGAGTTCGAGCTTTGGTGTTAACAATCTGCTCGAATCTAATTACTCAAATTCACGACGCACAACGAATAGCTTTCACCGCCGAACGCATGAAAGAGGAATCCCTGAAGGGGATGGAGAAACAGCTCGAAACCAAAGACAATGAAGTTTTATACTTCATGAATCGAATTTGGGTACCATGCGACGATGAATTACGCAAACTGATATTAGACGAAGTCTACCTCGACTCGCGACTCAACTTTGTGGAGGAACCGATCGAAGTATCTGACTCGAAAATACAAAAGCTACGAAATAATCGGATCAAACTCGTCAAAGTTCGTTTGAACTCGAAATACGGCCCTGAGTTTACTTGGGAATGTGAAGATGGAATACGAAATAAATACCCTCACCTCTTCGAACACGTACCAGACACGAATAACTCAACTTAAATCTCGGGACGAGATTTCGCTAACGGGGGGAGAATTTGACAATCCTCAAAATAGGGTAAAATCTTTCACTTAGTTAAGTGCATTACCTAGAGTTAATTCCCTGATTAGTGAATTCAAAACTATTTTTGTAGAACAAGTTTAGCAGAAACTTACAAATTAATACGTGATGTGTTACTATTAGCGTAGTTATTTATAATTACGTACGAAACAAACGTATCGAACTTGACAAATAAATATATATACAATAGTTGGTGATACAAATAATTAATAATATGAAAATTATTAACTACAAATATTATTTATTTAACGATATACGTTTAAAGAGAAACGTATCAAACGCAATACAAAAGTTCAGAAAGAACTTAAAAATACTTTCGAATAATTTTTATTTGAAAATATTGTGGGAACTAGTTGGAACTAAAATGAAACGAAAACATTTATATGTTTCTTTAAAACGTGTTGCACGCGAACAGAAAACAAATACAAAACGGGCCAAAAGTCAAAAACAATAAAAGTATTATTTTTCCCCTTCATTATAAAGTATTTGAAGAATTACCTCAAAAATATGATTACGAAAATTGAATGAAATCTGGTATACAATTGGAACCGTACCCGAAATTAACGGGTTAAAAACCCAAACTTTTAACACAATAATAATATCTCACGACACTCTTCTGTTTACAACCATACTTCCTTTGAAATTTGGAACTGAAGAAATATTTTATATACACTCCCACACCAACTCAGTGATCACAACATAACTCAATCATTGAAACCACCAAACTTTTCCCTTTTCTTCCTTGTGTGTTTGTCGACTGGAAGCCAGAAACAGAAGAAGAACAAAGGCAGCAAGCAACAGCAGTAGTAGAAGTGAAGTAGAACCAACAACCTCCAACTTCATCACCTTCTTCAATCCTTCAAACCTTCAAAAAAAAAAAAAAAAAAAACCACACTCACATTCAAGCCTTCAAACACAAAACTAACAAAATGATCACATAATCATCATCTAATTTCGTCATCATCATCATCAAACTCATTGTGAGGATTCAAAACTTTAAATTTCATACATCTATTTTATATATTCTTTGATTTTATAGTGATTATAACATGATTATAATGTATGAAAACTTGTTATATTATGCTTAAACAACATTGTTGTGGTTGATTTAACTAATAAATGGAAAATATGTGTTGATTTAGGACTAAAACCAAACACAGAGCATGAATACGTACTGAGATAAACCCGAACCGAGCGGCAATGTTTGTGAGCCGATCGGCTCATTTAAGTTATAGCGGATCGGCTAGATGGGAGATAGAGCCGTACGGCTCATTACAATTTGAGCCGATCGGTTATGATGATAGCCGATCGGCTATGCTAAACAAACTTAACCAAACGGGTGTATACCTATATCCGAAAGGGTAATGGGTAGTTTTCTTCCATGTGTGCATGACCGAATGAAACCATAATTAAGATTGCATAGTTTTCTTTATGCATATACATGACTTTGTACGTTAATTATTTTGAAGTGGTATATTAAAGATCCATTTTGCCTTCATGATCGGGCAAATCTTAAAGTCCAAGATCGCTAGTTTGCATTATATATTCACATGAATGAGTATTTATTAATACGAACGAATTGGGCACGACAAATTTTGGGACTATAACAAATAATTGTTACAAAAATGGAATATTTGGAACAAGTAAAATATATAACCACGTAATTGGTTTCAAAACCTTTTACGACAAAGTGACATTTTATAACCGAGTATTTATTCGAATAATACTATAAAAGGGACGCGACAAATTTTAGAACGAAAACGTCATTTAAAAAAAAAATATATATATATATATATATATATATATATATATATATATATATATATATATATATATATATATATATATATATATATATATAACGACAAACATTATATATATATATATGTATATATATATATATATATGTATATATGTGTATATATATATATATATATAAACGGAATAACTTAGCTACACTTTGTTGTAGCCAACTTAGCTACACCAAAACGCTAATTTCAAGCATAAAACTATAATTTTTGATGTCGTTTTTTTATCATAAACTTGTTAATATCTCTAATCTATCCTAAACAACATCTATAATTGATCTATTTTTCGTTTTCATGTGCTCCCTTAAATTTGGCCAAAACCTACATAAAAAACAACCATTTTTAGCCAAATTTAAGGAAACACATAAAAACGAAAATAGGTCAATTATAGATGTTGTTTAGGATAAATTAGAGGTATTAACAAGTTTAAGATACTTAAACGACATCAAAAAATATAGTTTTATGGTTAAAATGGGTGTTTTATATATATACATACATATATATATATATATATATATATATATATATATATATATATATATATATATATACATACATATATATATATATATATATACATACATATATCGGAATAACTTAGCTACACCTTGGTGTAGCCAACTTAGCTACACCAAAACACCCATTTTAACCATATATAAATATATATATATATATATATATATATATATATATATATATATATATATATATATGTATGTATATATATATATATATATATGTATGTATATATATATATATATATATATATGTATATTTATTTATATATATGTATATATGTATATATATATACGACAAGGTATACGTATTATATAAAGTGATATTCTATGAATATATATATTCTATATATATATATATATATATATATATATACATACATATATATATATATATATACATACATATATCGGAATAACTTAGCTACACCTTGGTGTAGCCAACTTAGCTACACCAAAACACCCATTTTAACCATATATAAATATATATATGTATATATATATATATATGTATGTATATATATATATATATATATATATATATATATATATATATGTATGTATATATATATATGTATGTATATATATCTATGTATATATATGTATATATATATATATATATATATATATGTATGTATATATATATATATATATATATATATATATATATATATATGTATATTTATTTATATATATGTATATATGTATATATATATACGACAAGGTATACGTATTATATAAAGTGATATTCTACGAATATATATATTCAACTAATGAGTATATATATAAATATATATATATATATATATATATATATATATATATATATATATATATACACACGACAAGGTATACGTATTTTATAAAGTGATATTCTACGAATATATATATTCAACTAATGAGTATATATATATATATACACACAACGAACTATTCAGCTGCTAATATAACTCGAAAAATAATATTTCTTTTTCAACACATTTATCACCAACATATTGTACAAACGATTATAAACAACGAATAGTCAAAACAAACTAAACTCATTAACTTAATTTGACAAAATCGTCAAATACTTATATTAGTATATTTATTGCGTCTAGGACCTTGAGGACACTATTGGACGACGACTTATTACTTTTGACTAGTTGTTATCGCTCATCGCTACCAGTGAGTTCACAGCCCCACTTTTAACTGTTTTACAGCTTTCTAAACTTGGGGTGGAAAACATAGAACTATATTGCTATAACATGCAACGTATTTATATAATTTCTTTACATGCTTTTATACTCAACTATTTGTATGAAATGATTTTTCATAACTATTATGGGAATTAGACAACGCATCTTGGTACGAACCTAGGTTTACGTGAGGTAGTTGTAGTGCACATAAGTCCCAGTGCTTGCAACCTATAACCATTAGCTAGGTGACTCTAGCCACTGAGTATACAGATAGTACTATCGATTTGACAACCCTCCCATTGATATAACTCGTTGGTCATTCCAACCACACGATGGCAGTCGTAACAAGGAGTGTATAATTACCGTGTTACTGAGGCAACAACTCTAAACTAGTCGTGGATTGGTTATAGCACTAGGTGTCGTTACTTTAACTCTAAAGGTTTAGCTCACCTTAGAGGGATCATCGTCTATATTTCCCACAAAACTATACAACAAATAGGATTGGTGTTTCCTACAACTATTTAAATGGAAATGTTTACTTGATTGTTAAACCTGTGTTTCCTACAACTATTAAAATGGAAATGTTTACTTAATTGTTAAACCCGTGTTTCCTACAACTATTTAAATGGAAATGTTTACTTGATTGTTAAACCTGTGTTTTCTACAACTATTTAAATGGAAATGTTTGCTTGATTGTTAAACCTGTGTTTCCTACACAACTATTACTTGTAGTAAGAATGACATTCTTACATTATATAGGAAATGTTTTCTTTTACTAGAATAACTTGGGTTTCCTACTATACATATAAACATTATGTTTGTGTACTTGAATGATTTATACTAAACTTGGATTAACTACATATATACTAAACCTGTGAATTCACTCAACATTCAATGTTGACGTTTTACTATGTTTTTCAGGGAATTAGGATTCAGGTACTTCTGCATGCATAAAGGACGTAAGCTACCCAGGACGATTTAGGATGCCACTTTTGGGACACTTTGATTTCTTTTGTATAACTAATTTCATTAGTTATACTTACGAAATCTCTCTTTTAAAACTGTATTTATTATAACATATGATGTTTTGACAACACTACTACTAGTTCGACTTTCTAAGTCGTACCTTTTGTAATAACTTCAAACTTTGGCATCTTAAATAATATATTTTGTATGATCATATGCTCTGATACAATGAATGCACACTGTTAACGTTAGCACCCCCGTTGTTTACTCAAAATGATTCCGTTAATTACTAAATAAACGCGATTACCGATTTTGGGGGGTGTGACAATAGTAATCTTTATTAAAAAAGTTTTCAGATGCAGATGTATTTTGTTTTGCTGAAGTCGGGCCTGCTCAAATATTTGTGCCAAACCATGTGAGTTGTTTGATTATTTATAGTTTCAGCTTTGGCATCTCATTTCTTTGTCTGCAATATATACTTTGTACAAATCCTCTATGGTCATTACTTACAGTTTATGTGGCAGTTATGAGTATGTATATCTGCATATTATGATTGTATCGATCTTTTCTCCTGAAGAAGTGAATTATGATCGAGAGTTTATAATGTTCAATTTGCTAACTTTTTCAGATTTGGGCTAGTACTTTTTTAGCTCCAATACTTTCCCATAGTAAAACTGTATGATTATATAAACTCAAGATTCTAAATTCAACCTTAAAGTGTTAAGTTGTATCATTAATTTCCAGTGAATTGTGGTTTTATTGGTCTTCATGTAGACCATACTAGGGACTCTATTCAAATAGTCTATGTTTCAGTTACGCTTTAAAATGTTTAGATAACTTAACAATTTTAGGTTTTTATGTGACGTAAGCCTTGGTTGTAGTATAAATATGTGTTGTGTAATGGCAGTATTAGGAAACTTTCTTCTTGTTTAACATTTGTTACTTCCATTGTTTTTTGAGTTATGTTTCTTTATAACCGGGCATTATAGAATGACACTTGTAACAAACCAATTTCTTTGTAATGATATCAAAAGATAACTTGATCTCTTAAATATTTTAGGCGGTTCATGTCGGGAGTATCTTCTATATGATACACACCTCACCCCTTCTATAGAGTTCGATGGGGAGTGGCTAGTATGTTGGACAGTGGGCTAGCCGTGGTCAATTTCTTTCGATGTTTGTTTGTTCAATCTAGAAACAAAGGTATATATTGGTTATAATATCGTTACCATGAGGGACTGAAAGATATCTTTTTGGTCATTTAAATTTGCAGAATGTTATACAAATAATGAGATCTATTCAGTGAGCATCAATCGCTGCTACAACCATTGAAATTGTGGCTGGTTACATCCATCTTGTGGGTCTCTCTTCAAGGTAGTTGTTAATTAATTGGTTATATTAGAAAGTTTCTTTCCAAGCTTCATTATATGCTTATTTTGTCTTTTATAGTTCGATTTCTGTATCGTGTTCTTTTCATTAAGTAGATAATTTAGTCCCCTTAGCATGACACCTGTTGTTGGTTTAATTGGATTGGTATTTCTCCAACAAGGATTTCCCATGGCGCGTTATGGTAAAATTAAAGCTGATTTTCTCTCGTTCAAGCTATTAAGTAAATTTTTCATTCCTAGAAATATGTTTGTTTATTTGTTCATGTTGTTATTAAAATGGATATGTTGTATAGTATATGTTAGATTTGCATATATAGTTTGTTTTGTTTGCGAAGGATTTTGGTATATTTTGTATTGGTTAGAAAATTTGGTTATAGAGGCGATTTGTCGATTTGTAGCAGGTTTTCCCAGGCAAAAAATAGCATTTGCAGTTAATAATGGTGTTTCTTATATATTTCTTTTGCAAAAATAAATCGAATAGAGACATTTTGGTTATAAACCAAGTGGTCTCTTTGTGTTTTGGAAAAAGCGGGAACAAAATAATTGAGACCTGTTGGTTATTTAGCAAGTGGTCTCTAAACTTTAATAGAGACCTGTTCTCAATAGGTTTCTTTAGTTGAGACCTGTACTCAAAGAAACCTGTTGGTAAAATGGTCTCTATACGGGGTTTAAACGGGTCTCTTTGTGGTATTTTTGTAGTAGTGGATGTTACATAGAGACCTGTTGGTATATGGTTGACTATTTATGACCGACTTAGAGACCTAGTGTTCTCTAGCCAACTGGTCTCTTTATCAAAAGAGGTTTCTTTGAATATTTTTTTGTAGTAGTGAATGTGTGATCACTAAAGATGAAAAAGTACTTCACTCGGAATAAGGAGTTTAAATATGTAGAAGAAATCTATCTTAAGTGAACATTCTTTTGCTGGGAAGCTTTTCACTACTTTCGGAACTCATGTAAAACAAACATTCACACTACTCTGACAGTTAATCAACAACCAAAAGTTGACAGTGTCAACTTTAAAAAAGCCGATTGCATTTTTATGTTACAAAAACGTATTTCGACACCATTTTTGGACATGATATTGTAAGCCAATCATTAGCACATGAAAAGTTCAATTGGCTACCTGTGAAATTATATAGCTAAAAGTACTTGCTTCTTCTTTAGCAGCCTCCACTATGGAAACCTGCAAATATTGAACACTGTAACAGTAACAGAGTAGAACTTCAAACTTTTCAGTATTTTATCAACGTGAAACGCATCGTCTAAGATGATCTTATTTCTATCAATGTGGGACGGGCAGTTACTTATGAGTTATAACCTGAATCAGGTTTTGTCTAAAGTTTTTTTATTTAAATAATTAGTTTGTCAAATATGAACAATAGTAATATCTTATATTATGTTTGAATTGATTTATGTAGGGGGTTTTATGTATAAAACATTCACTTTGGATGACTTTTAACCGCTTTTGCCTATTGCCTGGTAAGTTATTTTTTATGTACTTGTTTGACCCGTCGGAGATAAAGCATAACCCAAAACAAGCCATTTGCAAATTAGTGGGTCGAAATATCCACCTAACCAAGATGTATGCTTTAGTTTTTTTTTACCTGTGCATTTATTAGGTGGTGAACTGTCTTCTTGCTTGATTCCTAGAGTTCGCCAGCTAATAATATCTCGTCTAATATATAATATGCCTGCAACACCATGAATAAGTGCGGATGAATTAGATAGTGAAAAATCATAAAGGGCAACACAAAGTATATAGTAACTATAATAACAGAAGCATTCAGTAATGATGCCCATATTTGAACGCCTTAACATGATCATTTGCCAACTCGATGGAAAAAATTATAAAGGTATTTAAGTAACCCTTGTTGAATATTGATCCATAAGAGAGGTATTGACTACTCTGAAAGTGCAACTTCTCATCAATAAGTAGTACAAATACATACCAAATATGAAAAACGATGAACATTAAGGGATAATAAATATACCTTATGAAAATGGAAGATCAAGTCTAGCTCACAAACCTGCCAAGATGTTTAAAAACATAATCAACATCCAAATAACAAAACAAAACGTAATTGTGACATTTCATTCTTTGAGACATTGGTGACTTAAAGTTCCAAAGTAACGATCGAGAGTCTCAACAAAATATTGAATAATTTCAAGGATCTCTAATTCATTGTGTAACACCCCCAATTTTAATGATTTGCGGAAGCACGATTTGGGTGTTACTAATCAATATACAAGGCACAAAGAGATATAGCAAACGACTCTATATGCGTCGTTTTAACAAAACACATTAATATATTAAATGTTTACAACATTTACAACTAATACATAGCTCGTGTTCAATTGAATGAGATTTCAGTACATAAGTACTTGTCTGCATGCTGACTCGAGCTATAGTAATCCTGCTAGCAGCCAAAACCTACTGCTTGGTACCTGTGATACACGCTAAAATGGGTCAGCTAAAGCTGGTGAGCTCACAGGTTTGAAATCAGTTAATATAGTATGAACCGCAAGATTTAAATAATTGAATTGCATCCAGCAATTGATAATGTAAGTGTATACAGCCATGAGCACATAGTTGAGCTTAACACGAGGGTCGGGTCCCCTATAGAGAATTCCGAGCGAGGTGCCTCCACGAGTGCCTAATCAACACTCGTCTTCCCAAATATTAGTACGTCCGTTTACCCGGTTAGTGCTTGCTAACCCGAACGAGGAGGGTCAATCCTATATGGTACCATATACTAATATTCACGCTACAACGTATTAACAACTATGCTGACGGAGGACTTGAAATGATTAGTGTGTAAAACTCATGTAGTATATAAAAGTTATACTTGCGTTCACATGTTAAAAATAAGCATTGTATCACACCCCTGAGTAAAACAGTAAAAAGAGGGGCTATGAGACTCACCTGAGTCTTGAGCGTTTGGTCAATAACGTACGGGGCTTAATCAAGCAATGAGATGTCCGCAGACAGATAACCTGAGGGTGTCCATGACACGCGATGGTTATAAACGTGAGTCGGTATCACAAAGGACTACCTTTGTAGTTGTTATACAACTATATATGTCCAAATTACTACGATTTGGTTGATTATTAGATTTGTGTTTTGAAAACGTGTACGGGCCGTTGGTGACAGATTTATGATATTAACCTCAACATTATTATCTTGTTTTTCTAAGTATCTTGCTTGTATTATATATATACCGATGTATTCCCGAAGTCGTGTAGTTGAAAGTTTAAAGTTTTACTAGTCCAACACTTAGTGGAAAAATCTGAGTTTTCTGTGTTTTGCGACACAATATGCGACACAAAAGTTTGTCATGCGACACAAGGGTTGTGTCGCATAAGGATGCGACACAAGAGCTTTGCGACACAAGGGTTGTGTCGCATAAGCGTACAATGCTGATTTAACAGCGACATAAGGATTGTGTCGCAAGGGATTGGCGACATAAGGTACGACATAATGGTTGTGTCGCAAGACTTACGACACTAATTATTTAGTACGACACAAGGTGCGACATAACAGGTTTTATGCGACATAAGCTGCGACACAAGGCTTGTGTCGCAAAGATGAACACCAAGTCAGTACCCAGCGACTGACGCGTTTTTCCGATCCAAAACTCAATTTTAACATACTTTTAGGCTATAAAATCGTGTTCTCTTCCTAGTATTGGACATATATAAGTTACATAAACAACTAACAAGTGAAAATACTAAGAATCGAGAAGTTTCAGGATTTTGTCGGAAACTTACAAAGTGTCGGATGAAAAATCCGAAAAGATAGGATGATAGATCGTGATGTCGTGGTCGTTTTTCTCCAAAGCGGTGCTATGATCCGGTTGCGTTTTATGTGGTTATTTTAAGGATTTGTGAGTGGTGGTGGTTTTGGTGGTTTGAGAGAAAAGAAGAGAGGAAAGAGAGAGAGTTGAGTGAATATGAGGAAAAAGGGAGGGAGGTGGAGGTTTAACCTCCTCCTTTTTCAGTCTTCGTCCTTGCTCCGTGCGGTGTTCGTTTTCCCGTTCGTTTAAACGTTAAATATTTATTTTAAATATTTACTTATAAGTTTTAAAATACGAATTATTACACGATATTTTTATTGGAGTATTTTACCAAATGTTTGATATTTGAATTATAAACCTAACTTAGTTTGTTTTGGTAGTTTGCGCGTTTAATATTTTAGTCGTGTAAAAGTTTATTTGTACATTATAATACGAGTTTGAAATATTACAAGGAATTGTTTTTAAGTAAAAATTGTGTTGTTAAATAGTAATTAAATTATTTAATAATTTGTTCACCAACGTCCGTATTTAATTGAACCGAAATACATTCGATTTAAATTGGGTACGATTTAATCAAATCGCAAAGTTTGTATATATTCATCAATATATAATTCGATACATTAATTAGCCTAACACGGAACTAATTACATGTATTAACAGAGAATTAGGCGCTAATTACTAGTCCTAATTTGGCGGGTGTTACACATTGTCATTCTGGTTAACGCAAATAGAGAAGTAGAGGCTGGCATATCTAAGACAGTGAAACACAACTATTTAGACTAAATGATTAACATTGAAATTGTTGTATGGAAAATGACGCTAGAGATATGAAAACAAGATAGCTAGAGGTGGGCAAGCTGAGCAGGTTGGGTAACAGGCGAAAACGGGTTCAGTTAAATGAAACATTTCAATACACGTAATATACTGGACGGTCATTGACATGCAATCCTTTTTTTCCCTTTTACAAATTTTCCAAATGACAAATTGCATCAATTATTACTACAAAAACAATTGAATACAAATGATTTAGAACGTTATTAACATTTAATATAAACGTCTGGGCTATTGCTTGTTTGACCCGTTCCACCCTTTTGACCCACCCTTTTAGCTTAACCTTTTCAATAGACTTGTTTGAGATAAAACACATCCCAAAATCCACCTATTCATTAGTAAATGGGTTAAAAATTGCCACCGCCAACGCAGATAGAAGGAACAGATAGTCCAGTGATACCTCTTATAAACAACTTTAAATCCTTTCCACTCAAAAAAAGTTACAAAGCTTCGGACCTCGCGTTAGAATCATCCCACTGAGCTCTCGTATAACCTTTGCATAGTTTACAGTAATACCATACAATTGGAATTCTAATCACAGTTCTAAGTTTAAAATTAATTGGCTTGAATGGATATATAACCCGATTAATGCCACTCATGTGTAAGTTTATACCCTGACTAGAATCATTTCTAATAATATCACATTTTAACTATGTCACTATATACGCCGGAGGATAACCCACAATTCAAATGTTTTAGAAAAGGCATTACATCAGTAATTTAACTACACATGATAATCCTTACCTATGAGTAGTTTGACATTATTCCAACAACACAATTATATAACTATAAAAACTATTATACTTACATAGATTACTGTTTTTAATGGGGAAAAAATGTATAAATAAAAAAATGTGAACTGTTAAACCTTCATTGCATATATGTATCTAGATTCATGATAATATACCAACAATTAATATGTATGTATGTATGTATGCATATCTACGCAGAGCTTACCTTGCTTTAACACAATATGTTATGTTGGCATAAGGTGATGTGGCTGTTGGTATCGCATTCCCCTGAACTGTATACCTGCAAATATACATACAGATTATTGGAATAAAAAGATTTCATAGAAATGTTGTATAATGAAGCACACCATAACACATACCACAATTTATATTCAAACAAACATCTGCAATTTAAAACCACCGGACACGACATAATCTCAGGTAGGATCTACTGATGAGTACAAAACCACAAAAAGTGTTATTAAAAGTGACTATTTTGACCCAATAATATAAGAATGGGTAAAGTTTGTCTATGTTTCAGTTAAAACAGGCCACATAAGTAATGTACATATTAATAGGTTATCGATGATTATGGTGTGACCCATTATAGTAATGGTTTGCCTCATGTCCATCGTGTCATTTGATCAGTACTCTTATGTATTTCAACTAATGTTAACGACCCGACCAATTTAGGTGGCAACATAGGCATACGGGGAAGATTACTATAAGACAACATAGATGGCATCAAAATAGTTTAAAGGATATATATGGCATGAGAGGAACTAACCTAGGTATAAATGAATTATTTTAGATGAATATAGACAACATTGCGGATGCATTTCTAATATTGTGCATTTAAATAAGACATCCTTATTGACACTTACACTCAAGTCATTCATAATGACTGATGCTAGATGGCAGTTACCCATAGCCATATGAAGGAGATATTGGTTTAAACGTCTCCCTATCACCTCGCTTCATACAAAGAAAATTGGTTCCCTTAGCCAAAACAAAGCCAGCATCAAATAAACTGATGAGTACCAACAATTACATTTGACAAAATTCAATATTCCCTCACATGATAAGCTTGAAGCATTGATTCATTTAGCACCAAAATGTGATTAGCAAGAAAACTAACCAAAGGTCTAAAAACATAATGAATGTGAACCAACAAAAACACATATATGCACATTTAAGCTGGTTGAAATTTGCAAGACTGACCTGTACAACACGATGTTAGCAGTTACAGTTTTCAAAATTGTTTATTCTGTCACATGATTGGCTTGTGTCAGTGTATCATTTAGCACGAAATAGACAAAATATTAGCACTGACAAAATGACGAAGCTCTAAACCAAAATGACAAAATATGGCAACAGTTACAGTTAACAACATTCAATATTAGCACTGACCTGTAGCGACTGCAATGTAATCGAAAGTAATGTATACGTCTCATGGTTGACATGTGAATTGAATAATCATAGAATAAATGGGAGGGTTTAAACTTAAACAAAGAAAGAAAAAAAAAGATAAGAATTGGACCTTAAATTTTTCACATACCAACGTCACTGTTAATTAGTCATTTGTTGCTTCCTGCCAACTTCCTCTTTCAGCTTGAGGTGACTGACTACCAGGCTGCAAATGATGAAACACACCGGCAATCCTATACAGAATATAATAATTGTGCATTATTCACATTGCATTATTAAGTTGATCGTAAATAGAATTCAATTTATTTTGTTCATGTAAAACACAAAATGACATAGTGATGCACACGAGACTAATAGCTGTATAATCCCTAGTGGTACTAAGCAACCAGCTCATAAGCCATTAATGTATACACACATACACAAATCCAGAGGAATACATTAGCTTATAATATCCTTACTGAGGCTCACATGATGCAAATATACCACAAATACGATGCACAATCGACAATTACATATTAGCAAAACCCTTAACTATAGTACTTACGGTCTTACATATAGGATTCACAACTTCGAACCAATAACTTAATAATAATAATAAACCTTCCGACCAATTTAGGTGGCAATATGGACAGATTACAATATGATATTGAATATGCCAACAGTTATAGTTAACATTAGTCATTGACATAATTCCTTCCATCTTCATCTTTCAATTTGAGGTGACTGACCATTGACATAATTTTGATCGGCTACTAATACCATGATTGGTGGCAGTATGGGCCCACGAGGCAGATTCCAATCTGATATTAAAATGCTACCCAATAGCATACGAATGGTACAAAACCTACCCGACCAATTTAGGTGGCAATATGAGCATACTAGGCAGATTGCAATCTGATCTTAAAGAGCTTTATAACAGTTAAATAGTTTAAACATATATACATTTGTCAAAACCAACATTTGTTGAAATGCATCCGATTAGCTTTGACATAATTTTAATCAGTCACTAATACCATGATTCGATCACATAAACCGTTAATTTAGTAATGACATAAAGCATCTACTAAGCCCCCATTAATGTAGTATTTTTAGAGCACCAAAAACTGCACTTAGAAGCATGATCAAACTAAGTATTTTAATACTTAAATGACTCAACAACAAATGTTTAACCACTTACCATGTCACCCTGTATGAGCAGCAAAAGAAAGTCGGAAGCAACAATAGAATTATTAGCAAAATCAGAATTAAAATTACATAAGCAATCCTGTACACCCCAATTTAGAATTAGATCAAAGAAACCGAAAATTACAATACCTGATTTTCACTTTCAATAATTTGAAATTCATGTAGACAAACGTATTAAACCTCTCGATTAGGTTAATTTGAGTAATTAACTTAAATGAAGCAAATTGATAATCTAAGAAACATAGGTTGAACAAACCGTACCTTTTAATCATCATCTCCGTACGAATTTCAATTTATCATGTGAAAACATGACGTAACCTATATTTCCACTAGTCGCTTCAATGATCGTTCGTTTGAATCGTTCGGTTTGAGGGAAATTAGGGGTTATATGTTATTGTGGCTTCTGATCAAATACCTAGCAATTTGTGTCGATCGGTTTGTTAGGGTTGGAATTGGAATTGTGCGAGCTTTTAAATGCAGAAGGATAAGGGTGGGTTCTTGTAGCGTGAGGGACATACGTGGAAATTAGGGGGGCAAAAAAGGTTGTGATTAATTAATCAATTTTATAATGATAATCAATGGCTAAAATTAAAAAGGGTTAGGCAATGAAAGGTGGGGATTAAATGTTTAAGGTTGAATTTTATTGTGATTAGTTAATTAGTACTCTCTTTTAATAGATAAGAAAGAAGAGATTATTCTTTAATAAATAAATATTGAGATAAACAATTTTCAAAAAGATATTTGAATTTGCTTATCTACCATCAAGTTGAGCAAATAAGCGGAAAAACATTTTATTTAGGAATTCGAAACTCCCCGTGGATAATTGAATGATATGATCATTTAGAAAAAAGACATTGATCGCGCATGTAATGGCAAAAAAAAAAAAAAAAAAAAAACTCCTTTCAGTCCAAATTTATTGTTTACGAACAAAAATAAGTAGTTTTATCACTATTATCACAGTTGGTAGCAAAACAAACAACGTTTATGATTTATCCTCATAAACAACCCTGCTAGTTTAATGGGAAAGATTATTAAACATGTTATAGTAATTCGTACATTGTGACAAAGGTAAATTACGTTGGTGATCTGTACCATAAACCCGTGATATTAATAATAACATTTTTTTAGTTGCTTTATATCCTTTTAGGTTATTATTATTTTATTTTATTTTTACCTCTTA
The DNA here is from genome assembly GCA_949592205.1 of Helichrysum umbraculigerum. NCBI lineage: Eukaryota > Viridiplantae > Streptophyta > Magnoliopsida > Asterales > Asteraceae > Helichrysum > Helichrysum umbraculigerum. The sequence goes on from CATIUR010000001.1 coordinate 293,006,301, forward strand.
CTTTTCTTATAAACCAATGGTTGCAACTTTTTAAAAAAGATACATATACACAATCGACATATGGGTAACAAACAAAAAATGTCAATTTAGGAGGATTTGTAGATTAAAAAATCATTGCTCTAGCACAAAAATGAATTTAGTCTTTCATATGGGCTTACTTAAACTGGTGCAACAAATACTAAGGACTATACAATCAGCATCTACTTTTTTTAGGGCGACAAAAATCATTAGACGTATTAAATATACATTTTACACATTTATTAAAAACATCGATTCGATTGTCCTATAAAGCTTGATAACTTATGTGTAACAAAAAGTCACGTTTTTATACACATATTTCCTACACATTTGACCTAAATTCTTAATGAAAATACTTGAATTAAATATTTATTTACTTAATTTCACAAAGTAGGTCAAATAATGGGCATTACTATAAAAAGTACTAAAAACGTCCAAAAGGCAATCAAATCGAGGCAGATTATTCAACACTGATTCTTACGTTCTTTTAATCTCCTAATAATACAAGTTCTTAATTAGTCTCATATGATGTCACAGGTTACTACAATAATAGAGAATCAAGAATCGTGCAGATCGGATAAGGAACGAGGAAGATAGAGCCGCCTGAGCACAAACCTAGAGCATTCCGCACACGCCTGACTTATAGACATCAAATTTTGGCCAATTTGGCATCATTAGGAGCGTAACGGAATTACAAGATCATAAGAGAAAGAATCAAGTCAAACGGACGAGAAACGAAGAAGATACGTAATAATTAAGCAACGAGAAAAGCCAAAAACAGCACACGAGCAGCACACGGCCACCTGGGAAATCATGTACGGCCCTAGGAAGAACGTGTACGGCCCTTTCTAGGCCGTGTACAGCCTGGCACATGTGTGACACCCCCAATTTCGGGTTGCGGAAGCGGTCGGGTCGGGGCGTCACTAATCAAATATCAAAACACCAAGATTACAACAAACGACTCTAAATGAGACGTTTTGAAAATACATAACATTTCAAAAGTAATACAAGTTTTAGTTCATAAGTTTACAATATCAATGAGTTCGCAAAATGATTTCAGAAGATTTTAACACATAATCATTATACAAAATATAATGCAAGAAAATCTTCATGTCTAAATGGATGCATGCGACTCGTGATAGTTAGCTTATCCTGTAGGCCATTCCTACTGTTGATGAGCACCTGAGAATACAACACTAAAAAGGTCAGCTATAAAGCTGGTGAATCTCACAGGTTTAACATGAACATTGATGTGATCAATATGATTATCTGACGATAATAAAATGTTATAAATGAACAATGATTTAAGCAATTTACTCAAACAATGATTTTTAACCAAATAAGGTCACTAAACAATGATTTAAACCAACGCAGGTTTTTGAACAACATGAAATTTAACAAAGGTGAAACCAACGCAGGTTTCGTAACATTGAACAAACCAACGCAGGTTTTTGAACAATGTTCTATTATGATTTTGCATTGCACTAAGCTATGGTTCAAGGCCTAACCCGATTTTCTGCCTCCCGAACGGTGTCAACACCCATAATAATTACTAAAATGCCCGTTTTTAACTTGGTTGTAGCTAGCAACCCGGACGGGGACGTCACTCCCATGATAGATCTATCTTTTAGTAATCGCGCCTTATTAAGTTAATGAACCATACATGATGAGGACTTTCCCGAATTAAAACACTTGTGCAATACTCGAACAAGGAAAATCAAGACCAAATAATGGTAGCCAAACAATGTAACTAATATAGTTAACTGAATTAAATAATCATTTAATTCCATGAGTTAATAATCAAAATTAACTAATCAAATAACATATGATCACGAAAACAAGTAAGCATTGTATCTCACCCCAATATTTAAAAACAGTAAAAATGGGGCTGTGAGACTCACCTGGTGAGCTAAACGCGTGCGAGTGCTAGCAAAGCCTAAGCCCAATGTATTCTTAGTTGATAATCCCCTATTACCCTAAACGTTAGAGATTATACGTATAAGTAGTTGGCCCATGCCAAAACATGTTATTCGTTTTCATTTAAGTGTCGAGATCATGAATCGTTAATAGTAAATGTCATAAACTTCATTTTTGTTTTTGTTTCGTAATAAAACATTTAAACATTCGTTTCGAGCCAAATCTAACGTTTTATATTTTTGGTTCACGTTTTTCGTACCGAGGCTCGTATTCGGTTGACTTGGTCAAACGTGTTCGGTTTGACCCGAAACTTTTAGGAACACCTTAAATATGTTTATAGAGCTCGGGAAAATTGTCGTTATGTTTTATAGTTGACTCGAAAGTATCGTTATATAAAATGTATCAAATCAGTCCCGTAGCTCAGTTTTCGGTTTAGTCGGTTTGCTTCGCCATTTATTTTGGCTCGTTTCTGTTCCGATTTGGGTTCCGCAAAAATTACCGCATATTCTATTAGGTCTCTAGTACTTTACTTAATTTTACCAAGAACCATGGAAGTCTCTAAGTTAGTTAAATAAAATCGAGAAGGTGTCGGGTCTAAAATCCGGCCAAAAACAGTAACAATCGTACAAATCGCATTTTCTGTAAAAATGGGTGTATTTCTGGAGAAAGTGTAAAACATGAAAGTTGTAGTTCTCTTTCATACGAAAATTTCGGTATGTGGTTCGTTGTCTAATTCAAAGTACACGATTTTATATGATTTTAATCGTGGACTGTTTTCTGGAACCGAAACAGTTTTGTATATCGTGAATAAAAACGTATTTTAACCATTATTTTGAACATGTTCAAGTTGAGTGAGCTTATGTACATGAAAATAAACTTAATCCAAGTAAAACTAATGAAAAGTTTAGATTTATACCAAACAAAACGTGATCTAGAGCCGAGAGTGTGTGGATGAGTTCGGTTTGGTGCTCTCCTTCTTCTTCCTTGCTTATCTTCGATTTTCTTCAAGTTTTTGGACTAGATTTGTGATATTTGTTGAGGAAAATGATGAAGATAATAATGGAGATGAGATATTGCCGAGAGTAGAGAGATAGATATTGAAAAAGTGGTTGTGATGAATGAAGACATGGTGAGGTGGTTTTGTTATTTTAATCATGAAATGGAGACATGATCCTAAAATTTTGGGGAAGGAATATGGGGCTGGTCTCAGCCCTTTTTCGTGGGTCCCACCCCCCATGTGGGTGTGTTAAGTTGTTTCCCAAAGTTACGCTCCGTGCGGTGGTCATTTACCCGATCGTTTCGTCGTTCGTATAAACGTAAAACGTTTTATATATAAGTTTTCGTAAACGATTTAAAACTCAACTTTTTGAAGGATAATATTTGTCCAAAATAATATATTTGAGTTGTTAAAATATGGGTTGGTTCCATTTGGTTGTCGGTTGCACTTTACACATTTGTTTGATTAGCTTAACGTTTGTAAATAACGTATATCTTTGTTTTATATTATCATAATAATATAAATTAATAAATAATGTTATTAAATAATTTCGTATTATTTAATAAATGATTTCACCAACGTCCGTATTTGAGATTACGCGTTCTTTCAGATTTGTTTATATGTGATTATTAAATAATCATTTAATGTTATATATATATATATATATATATATATATATATATATATATATATATATATATATATATATATATATATATATTTATATATATAATATCCGAATACTTTCGTTTTAACACGTACCGAGTACGAATAATTAAATTTTAAATTGGGACCCAATTTTGGGTTATTTTGACCGGGTGTCACATTCTCCCCTTGTTAGGAGAATTTCGTCCCGAAATTCATTTGTAACTTATGCTCGCGTGTTACTAAGGCCGACTATGTGTTATGTCTAATACTAAGACATCCAATTTATCCATGTCCTCTCCCCTTGTTAGGCTTTGACCTACCGATTACTTAAGAAATAGAGAGGTCCGAATTCTACCCGACCGTTATGTCAACATGACCAGGTCGTCCCGTATTAGCGAGTATTACTTTGTTTTGGATGACTAATCCACCGAATTCAGTGAGTCCTTACGTGTTCTTAGAGTTTAGAGTAACTACCGATCTATTATTCCGAACTAAACTCTACTGATCATTTAGGAGAATTGATAGTAAGATTTCCGATATTCACACGACCATTGTCTTCACGACAGGGTTGGTCTGTGTTGCTGAGGTTAACAATGAATTGAACTTATAGTTCACCGAACTTTGTAAATCTTACTGTCTCCTACCATACAACATGCATAACCTAGACCCTATCAGTCTCATATGGAAACGAGATAGTTTAGCACGAATTTGTTTTATATGGGATGTTACCCAAAGCTTAGTTTAACGTGGAAGGTTATCCAAAATTTAGTTTAACGTGGGATGTTACCCACGATATAAAGATTTAACTGGTACGTCTTCCGGTACAAAACAGCGTAGGATGTGTTATTCCTATACATATATGCTAAACCTCGTCTCGCATAGAAACTTTTAGAAACTAAGCTATTGCTTTTCCCTAATTCTATCGAGCACTCAGAATCCAGGGAAATCATAAAGTACACCAAACAAGTATTATTTATCCGATCATGTGTGTATCTCGATGTCTATTAGTGATGATACCAAAGTTCACAATCTCAATGATGGAGGTAATTATGTATTACAGTGCTTAATCCGAATAACCACCATTTGCAAAACCGATTGTACCCCTACTGTATATGGCAAGTAACAATTTAGATTCAATAAAGTAAGAAATCACAAGGATAGTTAGGCCGTCTAAGAATAAGAACACCCGCGTCCTCACTCAAGTTTTGGTAAATTGTCTTACAGGAGCAAAGATGTCATTGTATACTGAGAAATTTTGTTGACCATTTGGAGTTTGAGATTTTTATAAAGTTGGGTGCTATAAACAAGTTTACACGGTTTTGAAACTTTGAGATTCTCGAAATTTTTTTTTTATTTTTTTTTTATATACATTCGTTAGAAAAACTATGATAGCGAAAATCTGTTGAAAATTCGAAGTCCATTGAAAACTTGAATCGATAAAAGCTCGGTTGAAACTCTTGTTGGCAAAAAGGCCTTAAAAATTTTGTTTGCAAAATTTCTTAAGAAGAAGTCTAGTTTGAATTTCTTCCATTTGTTAACAGTTTGGGATTACTCAAAATATGTTGGAATTTGTATCATTCGCAAAACGTTGAAAATTACCCATTTACTGAAAATTTGCTGAAAACCTGATCTTTGAAACGTGTTAGAGTTTTGCTTCGTCAAAATGTATGAAAGTATCCTTTAACGAGTAGGTTCAGAAGATTACAGGAGTTAAAGTTTGATAAGAAAATATTTTAATCTGTTTGGGGAATACTAATCCCAAATGAGCAATAAGACAAGTGAACTATGATTTTTCGAAAATTGATGTGCCGACTATGATGTCGAAACTTTTCTAACTCTACCGGGGTAAGTCTACATTGAAAAGATGACCCTCTAAAACTAGGGTGCATACCGGTACTATTTTCCTGATTCAATCCACTTACAACCGGTAAGTCCTATAGTGTATCTGGTTACCTTAAACGATTTAGTCTCTAATAGTGGTTTAAACTGGGTAAACACGAAACCTAAATCAACATCCGAACAGTACGTGACTGTTTCCGAGTATCCGAGGCCTACAATTATACATACAATAACCTATAGTATATCCTGTGTCCGAGGCCTATTAACATGTATACCAGGTATATTTCCAATTACCCGAGTTTTATATATTATATATATATACCGATCATATTACTGAATTATATCTCCAAAGTGTTAACCGAATTAGATCACCTAAGTGTTAACCAAACAAGATCATTTACGTGATAACCGAACCAAAATTATCTAAGTGATAACAGATCAATATGTATATCAAGTATTTTATCCAACAGTGATGGCCTACTCATATATATATAGCCAATTTGTATATGTATATACCATATATACGTACATATATCCACCTAGTTGTGTCTAGCACAAAACAATTATGAGTCCCGGTTCTCTCGTAATCAGAGTCTACTAATGCATTCCTTTTCAATATAATCCCTTTCAGATCTTACATCATCTTTGTTTAATTGTACATAGTTAGCTACGCTATGTTAAATTAAACTCGTATGATGTAATCTCTGAACCAGTTATACCTAATGAGGAATACTGCCTAACGGTCATAGTCTAGGCCCACTACATGCAACCTAGTTCACTATAACCTTAGTCTCTGATACCAATCTGTGACACCCCCAATTTCGGGTTGCGGAAGCGGTCGGGTCGGGGCGTCACTAATCAAATATCAAAACACCAAGATTACAACAAACGACTCTAAATGAGACGTTTTGAAAATACATAACATTTCAAAAGTAATACAAGTTTTAGTTCATAAGTTTACAATATCAATGAGTTCGCAAAATGATTTCATAAGATTTTAACACATAATCATTATACAAAATATAATGCAAGAAAATCTTCATGTCTAAATGGATGCATGCGACTCGTGATAGTTAGCTTATCCTGTAGGCCATTCCTACTGTTGATGAGCACCTGAGAATACAACACTAAAAAGGTCAGCTATAAAGCTGGTGAATCTCACAGGTTTAACATGAACATTGATGTGATCAATATGATTATCTGACGATAATAAAATGTTATAAATGAACAATGATTTAAGCAATTTACTCAAACAATGATTTTTAACCAAATAAGGTCACTAAACAATGATTTAAACCAACGCAGGTTTTTGAACAACATGAAATTTAACAAAGGTGAAACCAACGCAGGTTTCGTAACATTGAACAAACCAACGCAGGTTTTTGAACAATGTTCTATTATGATTTTGCATTGCACTAAGCTATGGTTCAAGGCCTAACCCGATTTTCTGCCTCCCGAACGGTGTCAACACCCATAACAATTACTAAAATGCCCGTTTTTAACTTGGTTGTAGCTAGCAACCCGGACGGGGACGTCACTCCCATGATAGATCTATCTTTTAGTAATCGCGCCTTATTAAGTTAATGAACCATACATGATGAGGACTTTCCCGAATTAAAACACTTGTGCAATACTCGAACAAGGAAAATCAAGACCAAATAATGGTAGCCAAACAATGTAACTAATATAGTTAACTGAATTAAATAATCATTTAATTCCATGAGTTAATAATCAAAATTAACTAATCAAATAACATATGATCACGAAAACAAGTAAGCATTGTATCTCACCCCAATATTTAAAAACAGTAAAAATGGGGCTGTGAGACTCACCTGGTGAGCTAAACGCGTGCGAGTGCTAGCAAAGCCTAAGCCCAATGTATTCTTAGTTGATAATCCCCTATTACCCTAAACGTTAGAGATTATACGTATAAGTAGTTGGCCCATGCCAAAACATGTTATTCGTTTTCATTTAAGTGTCGAGATCATGAATCGTTAATAGTAAATGTCATAAACTTCATTTTTGTTTTTGTTTCGTAATAAAACATTTAAACATTCGTTTCGAGCCAAATCTAACGTTTTATATTTTTGGTTCACGTTTTTCGTACCGAGGCTCGTATTCGGTTGACTTGGTCAAACGTGTTCGGTTTGACCCGAAACTTTTAGGAACACCTTAAATATGTTTATAGAGCTCGGGAAAATTGTCGTTATGTTTTATAGTTGACTCGAAAGTATCGTTATATAAAATGTATCAAATCAGTCCCGTAGCTCAGTTTTCGGTTTAGTCGGTTTGCTTCGCCATTTATTTTGGCTCGTTTCTGTTCCGATTTGGGTTCCACAAAAATTACCGCATATTCTATTAGGTCTCTAGTACTTTACTTAATTTTACCAAGAACCATGGATGTCACACCCCCAAAATCGGTAATTGTGTTTATTTAATGATTAGCGGAAGCAAGTTGTGATTAGCGGAAGCATTATGTGTAAACAGTTTAACAACGGGGGTGATGACGTTACAATTGTGCATTCATCGTATCAGAGCATATGATCATACAGAACATAATATATAAAGGATGCCAGTTTAAAATAGTTATTACAAAAGTAATACGACTATGTAAGTCGTACAGTAGTAATAAAGTTTAAAACATTTGAGTTTTACAATACATATGTTAAGATAAGATTTCATGAGTATAACTGCAATGTCTGCAGTAATACAGAGGAAATCCTCAAAAGCTGTCCCAAAATGTATGGCATCCTAAGTAGTCCAGGGTTGTCCATCCTGAATGCATGCGATTCATTACTTACGTAGCTAATTTCCTGTAAAACATAGAAAGAAAGTCGTCAACAAATATGTTGAGTGAATTCACAGGTTTTATATAAATATGTGGCATGTTATACCATTTATATTGGTATTATTAAAATGTCATTCAATAAATAAATGTTTACAGGTTTTGCAAAATATAAGTTTGTAGAGTTGTTACCCTAAAATACAGATTTATGAGGGTTGTCACCCAAAGTATATGTCTGGTTGTCTACCAGTATTTAAAGATGACCAGATTTGTTTATCTGGTATAGAATAGTTGTAGGATACGTTCATCCAATAAATTAGGTGGGAATGCTTAGACTTATAATCCCCTGAAAGGTGAGCTAAACCTCACAGGTTAAAGTAACGCGACCTAACCCTATAACCAAACCACAACCAGAACTTATGTTGTTTGCCTGAAGGACAATTAAGTATACGCTCCATCCACAGGAGGGTCGTCACGGCAATAGTACTATTCGTATACTCAGTGGCTAGAGTCACCTAGCTAATGGTTATAGTTTGCATGACATAAGGACTTTTCATGCATACATTGGGAGTCTGGGTCCGTACTAGGATATGTTGTCTAATTCCCAAAACAGTTGTGAAATATATCATTTCATGTCAAACAGTTGTATAAAGCAATAAAGCATTTATATAATATACTGCATGTGTTTTGCATGCAGTTTCTATGTTTACACCCCTATTTTTAAAAGCATAAAACATTTGCAAAGTAGGGGCTGTGAACTCACAGTAGTGGTAGTGATGTGAATGCTAGCAGAGATGTGACGCGCGCCCAAGGTATGTCAGCCTATACGTAGCAATTGTATTAACATGAGTACTTGACTGTTGGTCAAACTATATTAACTATCCGATTGTTTTGAAGAAATTGTTGATTTCTTAAATTGTACGAATCGTTGGTGATGACATTTAGAAGTTTGCTTGGATACATATATAGTACTATCATGATCTTTGCATTTGTAATAATACCAAGTCTTTCAATCATTTGTGGGTACCTTTATCCAAAAATATAAACGTATAAATAATTAATGTCAACTGTGTGTATATAGATTTATATGAACACAATATTTATACATATATCTAATTTATATATGTAGGTTTATTATTAGTTATGTTATATATATACCCTTATATATATATCTGTAATAATCGTCTCTTTTATCGCTTATATAAATATAAATGTATGTATATTTATTTTGTACGTTGTTGTCGTTCTCATTTTTATATTTTACGAAAGTTGTCACATATGTTTTTACTCAAATTTTATGATATGTTATTTACCATTATAAATATATATATATTTATGTGTGAAAGAATACATAATAAATAAAGGGCAATATAATACCAAAAAAAGGACCACAGGTCCAAGAATCGAACTTGTGACCTGTTGGTATATAACAAGCAAGCTAAACCACTAGGCTGTTAGCCCTTGATTGAAATATTATGATAAGTATAAATTTATATCTTGTTAGTGGATGTATTAATATATGGGTTTTTAAAGGTCAAAAATTTAAACAAGGAGTCAATGCAGGAAGAGGGGATCGAACCCCTGACCTTAAGCTTGCTGGCCAGCGCTCTTCACCACTAGGCTAGGATTGCTTTTGTGTTATACATTGATTTATACATTTATATATACGTTAGTTAGTTTTTGTAAAATGGGTGTTATTCATGGCCAACCCACGTACATCTATACTCACTCAAACAAGTTTAAAACCGGATTTCCTCCTGTTTTCCGTTTAGTCTACTCACAGCTCACGACTAACTCGTTGTTGAGGCCAAAATAACGTGATCCGAACGGACCCGTTCGGGTCCAAAGTGGTATCGGTACGGGTATGTACTCGTGTATAAGCATGCATGTATCCACATGTATATATGTATTTAGTTTTTAGTTTCGGTTTTAGATTTCATTACATATACATCAACAAGATTACTGGTAGAAATGTTGAACAGATTCGAACGAATATATCATAAACACAAACATGAAAGTTTGAGATAAAAATTCTCACAGTGGGTTTTGGTGATTCGATGATGATGATGAGGATGAAGTTGTGTACACTGATTATGCGATTATGGTGATGTTAATGACCTTGTTATTTATATGTGATCAAAAGAAAATGAAGAAAAGTAAGGATTTGAAGAATGTTAAACCTTGATGATGAAAACCTACAGATGATCAAGCGATGATGATGATGAAACTGTGAGGATGGTGATAGATGATGTTTGTGAAGTTGATGGTTTAGTTGCTTCACTTTTTCCTTTGCTTCTGATGTCGCCGAATGATGAAGAAAAAGAGGAAGAGACAGGTGATCATACAGTGACCTCAAATAATTTGAGGTTGGTGGGAAAACTTGCGTGTGTGTGTATCTGTGTGGAGAGAGTGGGAGTATATAATTGAGTTGGGTTGCAGATTGTCAACGGAGGGGGTAAGGTCTCAGTACCACTTTGTCCATAGATATTTAGTTTATGTAAAAAGTCTAAGTTTTTACGTTGTTTATTTTGGATACGGGTATAATTTGTACAATATAAAATATAATATTTTATGTTTTTATTTTGTAGGTGTTCTCCTGGTTCGTTATTTATAATTAGAATAATGATGTTATCATTATCTTAGAATGTTGTACAAATTTGTACATTTTACTGTGCGCGTCCAATTGAGTGCCAAATTTTAGATGAATTATGATTTCATATTTTGAGGTAATGTTATAAATACTTTCAAACGTATCACAAAAATTACGTTTTTGTGTTTTGTAATCTCAGAGTATGTTTTACAATTATTTATGTTCTATTTATAATACGTTTCATGTTAAACGTATATTTAAACCTTTTTATCTATCTGTTATAGATATATAAATACTCGTAATTAATAATTGAGTTATTAATTATTTTTGTGTCACGAAACTTTTGTTATTTATTTTTGTCAGGTTCGTTCCGATATATTTGTACGTAACTTTTAATACTTACGTATTACGTATTACTTTTTGTTTAAAAGTACTGGGCTTGCTAGGCTTACATCACATCAAAAAGTTTTGTTAAAACTTAACCAGGAAATTAGCGTAAGAATGCACATGCTTAAATGTTAATTAATACCTAATTTGGAGAGTTGTCACATTCTCCCCCCGTTAGGGAAATCTCGTCCCGAGATTTAGGTCGTGTCGTGAGTCGCTGTCACGCTCTCGAATAAGTGAGGATATTTCTTTCGCATCTCATCCTCACGTTCCCATGTAGACTCTGTACCGCATTTTGAGTTCCATCGAATCTTGACTAGTTCGATCCGACTGCGTCGGATTTTATGTGTTTTCCGATCAATTATTTCGATGGGTTCCTCCACAAAATTGAGTTTTGCATCAATGGAAACTTCGTCAGGAGGGATAATTAGTGTCTCGTCCGATAGACACTTTTTAAGGTTACTCACGTGAAACGTGTCGTGAATATTACTAAGTTCTTGCGGCAGTTTAAGCTTATAAGCTACAGGACCAATCCTTTCTAGGATTTCAAATGGTCCAACATATCGTGGGTTCAGTTTACCGCGTTTTCCAAATCGTACAACTCCTTTCCAAGGAGATACCTTGAGTAGGACTCTGTCACCTACTTGAAATTCCAAAGGTTTTCGTCTATTGTCTGCATAACTCTTTTGTCGGTCTCGTGCCGTTTTCAATCGATTAATCACTTGAGATATCTTGTCCGTAGTTTCTTGGACTATCTCAGGACCTGATAACTGTCTGTCATCCATCTCTGCCCAACAGAGTGGTGATCGGCACTTGCGTCCGTACAACGCCTCAAAAGGTGCCATTTGAATGCTCGTATGGTAACTGTTGTTGTACGAGAATTCGGCTAATGGGAGGTGAACATCCCAGTTTCCTCCAAAATCAATCACACAGGCTCGTAGCAAATCCTCGAGCGTTTGTATCGTTCGTTCGCTTTGACCATCGGTTTGTGGGTGGTAGGCAGTACTCATGTCGAGTCTAGTGCCCAATGCTTGTTGCAGTGTTTGCCAGAAGCGAGAGGTGAAACGTGCATCTCTATCAGAGATGATAGACAATGGTACTCCATGTCTAGAAATAATTTCCTTTATGTAGATTCTGGTCAGCTTTTCCATCTTATCTTTTTCTTTGATGGCTAGAAAGTGAGCTGACTTTGTCAGTCGGTCGACAATCACCCAGATGGTATCCATTCCAGATGATGTTTTTGGTAGCTTCGTGATAAAGTCCATCGTGATGTGTTCCCATTTCCATTTGGGCAACTCAGGTTGTTGCAGAAGCCCGGACGGCTTTTGGTACTCAGTCTTAACTTTTGCACAAGTCAGGCATCTACTAACATAGGTGGCAATGTCTCTTTTCATGCCAGGCCACCAGTAAAATCCTTTCAGATCGTGGTACATCTTATCAGCACCAGGATGTATCGAGTAATTAGACTTATGAGCTTCGTCCAATACTAGGCTACGTAGCTCATCAACACATGGAATCCAAATTCGATTCATGAAGTACAATACTCCATTTTCCTTAGACTCCAGTTGCTTCTCCATCCCTTTGAGGGATTCGTCCTTCATACGTTCTGGAGTAAAGGCTGCTTGCTGAGCATCACGAATTTGGGTAATAAGTTCCAAGTGGATTGTCAGTCCTAAGGCTCGAACTCTTCGAGGTTTTACTCGTTCCTTACGACTCAAGGCATCCGCTACTACATTAGTTTTGCCTGGATGGTACTTGATTTCACAGTCGTAATCATTCAACAGTTCAACCCAACGTCTTTGTCTCATGTTGAGTTCTTTCTGATCAAATATATGTTGGAGACTTTTGTGATCAGTGAAGATCGTACACTTTGTACCGTATAGGTAGTGTCTCCAAATCTTAAGGGCAAAAACGACTGCTCGTAGCTCTAAGTCATGCGTCGTATAGTTCTTCTCGTGAATCTTCAATTGATGAGACGCATAAGCAATGACTTTGTCGTTTTGCATTAACACGCAACCTAATCCTTGATGTGAGGCATCACAGTAGACAACAAAATTTTCTACTCCTTCTGGTAAGGACAGGATAGGTGCGGTGCTCAATTTCTCTTTCAGTAGTTGAAAAGCATTCTCTTGCTTCTCGCCCCAATCAAACTTCTTGTCTTTTTGCGTTAGGGCGGTGATTGGTTGAGCTATCTTCGAAAAATTCTCAATGAATCTTCGGTAGTAACCGGCTAGCCCAAGGAATTGTCGTATCTCAGTTGGGGTTTTTGGGGCTTCCCAATTCTTAATCGCCTCAATTTTGGATGGGTCCACGTGAATTCCTTTGTTATTGATCACGTGACCAAGGAAATGAACCTCACGCATCCAAAACTCACATTTAGAGAACTTTGCATAAAGCTTCTCTTTCTCCAGTAATTCAAGAATCATTCTCAGATGTTGTTCATGGTCTTCCTTTGTTCGCGAGTATATCAAAATATCGTCAATGAACACTATGACGAACTTATCCAAGTAAGGTTTACATACTCTATTCATTAGATCCATGAATACTGCTGGCGCATTCGTTAGCCCAAATGGCATAACCAGGAACTCGTAATGACCATATCGAGTCCTAAACGCAGTCTTAGGGATATCTTCATCCCGTACCTTCAGTTGATGGTAGCCCGATCTCAAGTCGATCTTTGAGTAATAACTTGACCCTTGCAGCTGGTCAAACAAATCATCAATGCGTGGCAGTGGGTATCGGTTCTTAATCGTCACTTTGTTCAGTTCTCGATAATCGATACACATCCGCATTGATCCATCCTTCTTTTTGACGAACAGAACCGGAGCTCCCCACGGTGAAAAGCTCGGTCGGATGAATCCTAAATCCAACAGTTCTTGCAACTGTGCAGACAGTTCCTGCATTTCTGATGGAGCTAGACGATAAGGTGCACGAGCAATCGGTGCAGCTCCAGGCACTAGGTCGATATGAAATTCAACCTGCCGTGGAGGTGGTAACCCTGGTAGCTCGTCAGGAAATACTCCTGGGTAGTCGTGTACTACGGCCACGTCGTCTATGCGTCGCTCCTCGGGTTTCTTATCCACAACATGTACCAAAAATGCTTGGTACCCTTTTCGTAGATACTTATTTGCCTTCATGCATGTAATCGTTTTCACCACACGATTACTCTTTTCTCCTTGAATCATCAACATTTCTCCTGACGGTAAAGGTAACCGTACAATCTTTTCATGACAGATGATCTCCGTGCGGTTCAGTGACAACCAATCCATGCCAACCACTATATCGAAGCTCCCTAGTTCTACCGGTAGTAAGTCTATTTTGAACGAATGACCTTCTAACGTTAAGGTGCATCCTGGTACTATTTCTCCTGATTCAATCAACTTACCATCGGCTAGCTCTACAGTATATTTGTTATCTAGCTTAAGGGATTCGATCTCTAATAGTGGTCTAAACTCAGTGGACACAAAGCTTAAATCAGCACCGGAATCAAATAACACAGAAGCAAAGTGGTTGTTTACTAGAAACGTACCAGTGACTGTGTTAGGATCCTGACGTGCCTCTGGTGCTCCTAACATGAACACGCGTCCACGAGCTGGTTGATTGTTGTTGTTGTTAGCATTGTTGTTGTTGGCTCGGTTGTTGTTGTTTCCACGGTTGTTTCCATTGTTGTTGCGGTTACGAGCGTTGTTGGCGTTACGGTTTTGCTTATTGAGTCGAGGACATCGGTTTCGATAATGCCTCGCGTCGCCACATTCAAAACAACCCTGGTTTTGGCGAGCAGTGTTTCCCTTAGGGGTAGGGTTAACCTTACAGTTTTGGGTTTTGTGACCCCATCCCTTACAACTGTCGCAAAACCAACATTCACCCTCATGGTGTTTGCTACACTTATCACACTTAGGTTTGTTACCCAAGTATGGCTTCGGTTCCACAATGGTGGCAGCGTAAGACTTAGGATTTCCAGATCCTTTCTTGTTGGTTTGACCCTGACGGTCATTCCATTTACGCTTCTTACTTCCAGAACTACCAGCTTCAGCACTGCTTGGCTCAACCTTGGCCGGCACAGTTTTCTGTATCAACGTCCCCATTCTAACTGCTTCATCAGTCAAACTCTGCGCTAGGGTAACAGCGCTCCTGAAGGTGTCAGGTTTGGAGGACGTAACT
The DNA here is from genome assembly GCA_949592205.1 of Helichrysum umbraculigerum. Classification (NCBI taxonomy): domain Eukaryota; kingdom Viridiplantae; phylum Streptophyta; class Magnoliopsida; order Asterales; family Asteraceae; genus Helichrysum; species Helichrysum umbraculigerum. The sequence continues at coordinate 293,021,643 of CATIUR010000001.1, forward strand.
AAACTCCTGATTTGTGGTGCCAGTCCATACACATAGCGTTCAATACGCTTATACTCAGGTGCTACCATATGTGGCACAAGACGAGCTAGTTCTTGGAACCTAGTTGTGTAACCAGTGATATCAGCACCAATCATAGCAATGTTCCACAGCTCAGTCTCAATTTTCTGCATCTCACTGCGGGGGCAGAATTCTTCCATCATCATATGCTTCAATGTTTCCCATGTCATGGAATAAGCAGCTGGTCGTCCCATCGACTGGACTTGACTGTTCCACCACGTCAAAGCTTTATCAGCTAATGTACAGGCGACATATTTCACCGCAGTGTCTGGTAGACAATCACTGATGTCCAACACAGAATCCATCTTTTCTATCCAGTGTATAATACCAATAGCACCTTCAGTGCCACAGAAGGGAGGTGGTTTACAAGCCTGAAATGTCTTATATGAACACCCTCGGCGAGTATTCACAACAGTCTCAGCATTAACAGGGGTCGATCCACTGTTATTAATCCCATTCTCACGGTTTCGGCTTGCCTCATACTCGGCAATACCTTCAGCAATGCGTCTAGCTATCATCTGCTCAGTAGTTTCCTCAGTGTTAGGGGGTGGAATGGTTTCAGATGTAGGGGGTACAGTTGTCTTCTGACTGTTCCTAGTAATTCGTCGTTTTGGCGGCATTATTCAGTTCTGCGATGAATAAAATGCAGAAGTTAATGCCAAGATAATGAATGTGATGAACAAGATTTCACATTGTCTATCAAATGAATAGTATGGAGAATTTGAAAGAATAAGGTTTCACATTGTATGTCGCGCGACTTTGAAATACCCATATGTACTTTGTACAATATAATCACGTTGGCCAGGCGCCATTATATAATGCCAAATACATATTTCTTTTCATCATCGTTCCAGCACAATCAATGTTTTAGGGAATTCAAGATAAAATCAATAATTCAAAGTGTAGTAGGTTTTCGAAGTCGTAAGAAATAGTTTCAACGATTACTAAATGATAACTTTTCCATCACATGTATATAGAGATGAATATAATTCGCACGAAATTTCGAATCGAACCTAAGTTATATTATACATTAACTAGAACGTTCTTACATCATTTCATTACAAAACTTGATGATATCTTCTATATCCATCAAGAGTGGTTTCCCATACAACATGAGTTGCTACAGTATTAATTAGACTAAACTTAACTATACATAGATCCTAACAAAACGGTTATATTCCTACGACAGTTCTTCATCAGTTCTTTATTAAGCTATCTTTAGCTATGTTCTCTGTCGCAGTGTAGATCTTTCACTTTTACTCCTGATTCAGATTGGGAGAGAAGTAGCGTGTTTCCAGCATAGTTTTGTATCGCAGAGTCGGATAATAGCCCAGATCATTCTCAGTTGAACATTTGCACAGACGTTTGATCCAAGACTTAACTCTTTTCTTGCGATTACTAGCCACTTTCTTCCAGAAGCGTATTTTATCCTTAACTCGGACAATCATAGGCCTCTTTAGGATTCTCAATTCTAGCTCACGGTTCCTACATTTGAACACAAGCTCCCAATTTTGACCATCCAATCTTTCAGCCTGATCTCGTACTCTTTCGTACTCCTCTATGTCGACCATGCCGAATTGGTGGTTTTCAATTTCTTCTTCCACAAGTTCCACTATCGGAATTGTTTCGGTATCGACATATACATATTGTATCTGCTCGTCGATGGTTATGTCCTCATCTGATGAGTATTCATTTATAACAGGTTCTGCCATTTTTCCAGTTTCAAGAGATCTATAGGTTACAAAGACATATTTCAGTATCCACAGTTATGTAGTCTCTATTGTCAATATATAATCCAATCACAACGCACAGTAACATAAACAATAATAATAAACCAAATACATATGTCATATCATATAACTGATCATAGTTAGTTCATAAGTTTTTATACAAAACAGGATGGATCTATCCTAGATATCCATCGGTCCAAAGACTAATCAAAGCATGACGGGCCTGTCTACACACCGTTGATCCAAATGATATACAAAACATGACAGGTCTGTCTATACCCGTCGAACCAAAGTTCCAAGTCTAATACATAGTATATATACAATCCTAAGTAGGCACAACCCGCCCTACATAGGTCTAACGAAAATACGGTAGAAATGATCCCACGGCTGTCCTCAACACAGCCATCACTACACAAGCACCAACCACAAGCCCCACAATCCTAACACGTCTCTCAAGTGTCCTCACACGAGCACGTGCGGACTCAGCTATCTCCTGGGCAGTAAACACATGGTTCAACAGAAAGTGATGATGCTCATGTATACCAGCCATGTCCCCATACAGACGGGAGACCTCATCCTGTACCTGTCCAAGGTGAGAACTCCTGCTAGAGGTAATACAGAACAATGTACGCATAACAGCAATTAATGTAGGGAGAGTCTGCTCTATCGCCTCTCCAGTGGTAGGCAGTGGTGCTGGGGGTCGTGAGGACTCTCCTGTCTCAAATGTGGAGGGAAAACCCTCTAATGACCTCCAGTGCCTCAACATAGGAGTCATCCACTCTAGATGAGCAAACCTGGGTGCCCTCTGTGGAGACTCAACAGACTCGTCCGCTGGTGCTAACGGACCAATAGGAAGATCTCGGACACACATCCTCGGTGTCCTCCTATACACAGGCCTGCGAGAAGTCTCAGCAGCCTGATAGTGAATACCTGTAGTAATAGGGGTAACCTCATGTGCTGTCGGTGGTGGCGCGATGTAAGCGTCACTAGTGTCATCTGACATGTCTCTCAAATGAACAGATGACTCATCCCCTACAGTGATGGCGGGACCCTCAAAAGTAGCCTCGGTCGGCTCCTCATCCGAAGCATAAACATGGCAAAGTGATTGACTAGACATACTGTGACAAAGGAAATTGTGGGTGACGTGTCAGTCGTATGTTAGATGTATGCAAACGTATGTATGTATGAATGCATGAATGTTCTAGCCAAGGCTATAGTCTAGGTCTCTAAGGTTTTCAGTCACCTAAAGACTTCTAGTTCGCTATAACCAATGGCTCTGATACCAAGTCTGTCACACCCCCAAAATCGGTAATTGTGTTTATTTAATGATTAGCGGAAGCAAGTTGTGATTAGCGGAAGCATTATGTGTAAACAGTTTAACAACGGGGGTGATGACGTTACAATTGTGCATTCATCGTATCAGAGCATATGATCATACAGAACATAATATATAAAGGATGCCAGTTTAAAATAGTTATTACAAAAGTAATACGACTATGTAAGTTGTACAGTAGTAATAAAGTTTAAAACATTTGAGTTTTACAATACATATGTTAAGATAAGATTTCATGAGTATAACTGCAATGTCTGCAGTAATACAGAGGAAATCCTCAAAAGTTGTCCCAAAATGTATGGCATCCTAAGTAGTCCATGGTTGTCCATCCTGAATGCATGCGATTCATTACTTATGTAGCTAATTTCCTGTAAAACATAGAAAGAAAGTCGTCAACAAATATGTTGAGTGAATTCATAGGTTTTATATAAATATGTGGCATGTTATACCATTTATATTGGTATTATTAAAATGTCATTCAATAAATAAATGTTTACAGGTTTTGCAAAATATAAGTTTATAGAGTTGTTACCCTAAAATACAGATTTATGAGGGTTGTCACCCAAAGTATATGTCTGGTTGTCTACCAGTATTTAAAGATGACCAGATTTGTTTATCTGGTATAGAATAGTTGTAGGATACGTTCATCCAATAAATTAGGTGGGAATGCTTAGACTTATAATCCCCTGAAAGGTGAGCTAAACCTCACAGGTTAAAGTAACGCGACCTAACCCTATAACCAAACCACAACCAGAACTTATGTTGTTTGCCTGAAGGACAATTAAGTATACGCTCCATCCACAGGAGGGTCGTCACGGCAATAGTACTATTCGTATACTCAGTGGCTAGAGTCACCTAGCTAATGGTTATAGTTTGCATGACATAAGGACTTTTCATGCATACATTGGGAGTCTGGGTCCGTACTAGGATATGTTGTCTAATTCCCAAAACAGTTGTGAAATATATCATTTCATGTCAAACAGTTGTATAAAGCAATAAAGCATTTATATAATTTACTGCATGTGTTTTGCATGCAGTTTCTATGTTTACACCCCTATTTTTAAAAGCATAAAACATTTGCAAAGTAGGGGCTGTGAACTCACAGTAGTGGTAGTTGTAACACCCCCAAATTTAGTGATTTGCGGAAGCATACTTGGGTGTTACTAATCAATATACAAAGCACAAGATATACAGCAAACGACCTCTAAATGAGACGTTTTGTAAAATAGTTACATTCCATAAATTAATCGTTTGAAAACATATAGTTTTCTTTACAAAAATATGTAAGCCTAGAGTCCGCGTATGTGGCGGGAGATTCTATTACATAACCATAGCAACAAAAGATAATGCCAAAGAATCTCCGTTAAATGCAGTTTGGAAATTATGCGACTCTAGCTAGTGATCCTGGAGTGATCCTACTCCGTAAGTGTACCTGAGAATACATGCTAAAAATGGTCAACCAAAAGGTTGGTGAATCTCACAGGTTTATCAGTAAATAATCAGTTTGAACACAAGATTTCATCAGTAGTGCCCGTAGGCGTATATCAAGTATTTGCAAATCTCGTAAAAGTAAAGTAATCAAGTTATACCGTTGCCATGAGGCTCATAATCGAAGCTTAACCCGTAAATAATCAGTTGCTCCCGTGACATGCTCGAAATTGAGCAAGCATAAGTAAACGAAATAATAGTCGCCCGTTTATACATAACGGTTCGTGGTAGCGCTACTACCCCGGGCGGGGAGGGTCATTTCCCTAATGGATCCATTAACTACTGTTCGCGCTTAAGTACATAACTAACGATATATGATGGAGAGACTTCAGTAAATAGTAAGTAACTCATGCAATTCCGTTTGGTATAGTAAACAGTTTAGTACTTGTGTTCAAGAAAATCAGTAGCATGCATCTCCCCCAATAAGTTAAAACAGTAAAAGTGGGGCCGTAAGACTCACCTGAGTCAAGCAGTGGTAAATAGCAAGTAGTAGTAAAGCAAGTAGGTTCTCCGAACCCGTGACCTTCTAGTGCCTAAACACGTAAGGTTAAGTAAGTAGATGTCTCGCAAGACCATCTAGGCTAGTTGTTCATACAACCCGTTGTGTTTAAATGTTGGTTTGTTCGCGTTCGTAACAAAGTATACGGCCCGTTGGTGATTTGTTATAATTAAAGTTTATCATTCAATACGCAAATTAAAGTAATTGTAATAGGAAAGTATGTTTTATTATGATTGTTAGGTCGTATCGTATAAGGATTTGAGGTTGTAAAAGTTCGACACTTAGTGAAAATGTGAGTTTTCAAGGTTCTGGTTTGTGCGACGTAGCATGCGACGTTGCAAGCGACGTAAGGTGCGACGTAGGCAGGTACGTCGCATGATGTGACCTTCGCAAATCAATGCGACGTAGGGGGCGACGTCGCTAATGCGACGTTGGTTCGGTTTGCGATGTTAAAGTCTACGTCGCTAGGTGCGACGTCCGCAAGTTAATGCGACGTAATAGGCTGCGTCGCTAGTGCGACGTTGAGGTTTTTGTGCGACGTAGGTCGCGACATCGCAGAGGCCCCTGGCCAGGTGCGACGTAGCGGTCTGTTGGCCGGAAAATGTGCCGAAAATGAGTTTTCCGGTTTCCGTTCGGTCCAAATCTTTTACCCAACCCTTATATGAACATAATAAGCCTATTTAAACCATAAACTAGTAAAAATCATCAAAAACGAGAGATGTCGGGATTTGTCGGAAACTTACAAAGTGTCAGATTGAAAATCCGAAAAGATAGGAAGGTAGATCGTGTTGCGTTGGTCGTTTCTTCCAAAGAGATGATGAGATCCAAGGTCGTTTAGTATGTTTATTTGTCGTTTTTGTGAGGTTGTGGGTTTTGTGGTTAGTTGGTGGATTTGAGAGAAAAGGGTGAAAGAGAGAGAGAGAGAGAGAAAAATGAAATGAGAAGAAAAGGTGGAGAATGGGAGGTTATCTCCCATTTTCGCTCCGCGTTCTCGCTCCGGGTGGTGTTCGTTTTCTCCGTCGTTTAGGCGTTAAATATTTATTTTACGCGTTTAATTATATTTCAAAAATCATAAATCTTGTTAACTAATTTATTTAAATTATTTCCTTAAATCTTTAATAGTTTAAATTAAATTTAATTACTTTTGTTATTAAATCGTGTAAGTTTTAATCGTGTAATACGAGGCAGTTACTATTTGTTATAAAATAGCATTTCGGTCATAGTTGCGTTATTTTAGTTTATAAACATTTGTTCACCAACGTCCGTGTTAATCGAATAGAATTTCATTCTATTTAAGTTGCGTACGATTTAAGCCAAATCGCAAAGTTGTATATATTCACCAACATATAATCTGATACATAAATTAGCCTAACACAGAACTAATTACATGTATTCACAAAGTATTAGGCACTAATTCTAGTCCTAATTTGCCGGTTGTTACATTCTCCCCCTGTTAAAAGAATTTCGTCCTGAAATTTAAGTCGAAGTCGCGTTAGGGGCAGAATCGGTGAATAAGTGGGGATACTTGAGTCGTATTTGGTCTTCCCGTTCCCAAGTGAATTCCGGACCGCGCCGCGAATTCCACCTGACTTTGACGATTGGAATACGACTTTGTTTCAGTTGTTTGACCTCACGGTCCATAATTTCGACAGGTTCCTCAACGAAATGTAGTTTGTCATCTATGCGAATCTCGTCAAGGGGGATAATAAGTGTCTCTTCAGACAAACATTTCTTTAAGTTAGAAATGTGAAAGGTAGGGTGCACGCTGCTGAGTTCAGAGGGCAGCTGCAATCGGTATGCCACTGGACCTATTTTCTCGAGGATCTCAAAAGGTCCAATGTACCTGGGGTTTAATTTTCCGCGTTTGCCGAATCGGATTACGCCTTTCCAAGGCGATACTTTTAAGAGTACTCGATCCCCAACTTGGAACTCGAGTGGCTTGCGTCTCACGTCAGCATAGCTTTTCTGACTATCACGCGCGGCTTTGAGTCGGTTTTGGATTTCAACGATTTTCTCTGTGGTTTCATGTATGAGTTCAGGACCAGTGAGTTGACTCTCTCCCACTTCAGTCCAACAGATAGGTGATCGGCACTTACGACCGTACAGTGCCTCAAAAGGTGCAGCTTTAATGCTGGTGTGATAGCTGTTGTTGTACGAGAACTCGCACAACGGTAGGTGTCTTTCCCAATTTGTGCCGGAATCCACTACGCAGGCTCGTAGCATGTCTTCCAGTGTCTGAATAGTTCGTTCGCTCTGGCCATCGGTCTGAGGATGGTACGCGGTACTCATATCGAGACGGGTACCCAGTGATTTTTGGAGTGATTGCCAGAAGCGAGATGTGAAACGGGCATCCCTGTCAGAGATAATCGAGAGAGGGACACCATGTTGGCAAACGATTTCTTTGATGTAAATTTGTGTAAGGCGTTCCATTTTGTCGGTTTCTCTGATTGCCAAGAAATGAGCCGATTTGGTGAGACGATCGACGATCACCCAAATGGTATCGCAACCGCTCGCCGATTTAGGTAGTTTGGTTATGAAATCCATGGTAATTTGCTCCCATTTTCATTGAGGAATTTCAGGTTGTTGGAGCAATCCAGAAGGTCTTTGGTGCTCGGCCTTGACCTTGGAACAAGTTAAACATTTGCTGACGTACAAAGCAATGTCAGCTTTCATATTCGGCCACCAGTAAAACTCCTTGATGCCGTGATACATTTTGTCGGATCCCGGGTGGATAGAATACTTGGACTTGTGAGCTTCATCCATCACCAAGTCCCGAAGGTTCCCGAAATTAGGCAACCAGATTCGGTTAGAGAAATACTTAAGTCCGTTGGGTCTGATCTCGAATTGTCTGTCCATGCCTCGCAAGGCCTCGTTCTTGAAGTTATCGGGTTTCAGGGCTTCGAGTTGGGCAAGGTGTATTTGGGTGGTGAGGTCGTTATGAATGGTAATACTGAGTGCCCGGACTCGGAGTGGTTTTGTTCGTTCCTTACGACTGAGAGCATCAGCAACCACGTTTGCTTCGCCCGGATGATATTTGATCTCACAGTCGTAATCGGTGAGTAATTCAACCCATCTACGTTGCCTCATGTTAAGATCTTTCTGGTTGAAAATGTGTTGGAGGCTTTTGTGGTCGGTGAATACAGTGCTGCGGGTACCATAAAGATAATGTCTCCAGATTTTTAAAGCGAACACCACGGCCCCTAGCTCGAGGTCGTGAGTTGTGTAGTTTTTCTTGTGAACTTTAAGTTGTCTGGAGGCGTAAGCAATGACCTTGTCTCGTTGCATCAGCACGCAACCGAGACCTTGGTGAGAAGCATCGCAGTATACCACGAAGTCATCGGTGCCTTCGGGTAGAGATAGAATGGGTGCACTGCAAAGCTTGGATTTCAAGAGTTGAAATACCGACTCTTGTTTATCGGTCCAATCAAATTTCTTTTCCTTCTGAGTCAGCACCGTGAGGGGTTTGGCAATTTTTGAGAAGTTTTTGATGAAACAACGGTAGTAACCGGCCAATCCTAAGAATTGGCGTACCTCGGTGGGAGTGGTTGGTGCTTGCCAGTTCTTGATTGCTTCGATTTTCGACGGGTCTTCATGAATTCCCTGACTGTCGATAACGTGTCCAAGGAATTGAACGGTGTTTATCCAGAACTCACACTTAGAGAATTTGGCGTAAAGCTCCTCATGTCTAAGTAGTTCTAGGATGGTTCTGAGGTGTTGTGCGTGTTCCTGTTCGTTTCGCGAATAGATAAGGATGTCATCGATAAAAACAATGACAAACTTGTCGAGGTAAGGTTTGCACACCCGATTCATAAGGTCCATGAATACAGCCGGTGCGTTGGTTAGACCAAAGGGCATCACTTGGAACTTGTAGTGCCCGTAACGGGTTCTGAATGCGGTTTTTGGGATGTCAGCATCGCGAACACGCAACTGATGATAACCTGATCGAAGATCAATTTTTGAATAACAGCTTGATCCTTGGAGTTGATCGAACAGATCATCGATTAGAGGAAGTGGGTATCGGTTCTTGACGGTTAGTTTGTTCAACTCTCGGTAGTCAATACACATTCGAAATGAACCGTCTTTCTTTTTAACAAACAAGACCGGAGCTCCCCAAGGTGAAGAACTCGGTCTGATGAATCCTCTATCCAGGAGTTCCTGTAACTGCGTGGACAACTCCTGAAGTTCAGATGGAGCTAGGAGGTACGGTGCTCGGGCCACCGGTGCGGCACCCGGCACGAGATCAATCGAGAACTCAACCTGTCTAGGTGGAGGTAAACCTGGTAGTTCTTCTGGAAAGACTTCGGGAAAGTCTCTAACGATTGGCATATCTTCAAGTCGCTTCTCCTCCGACTTTTTCTCCGTGATGTGCACGAGTATTGCGGGGTAACCCTTTTCTCAGAAATTTTCGGGTTTTTAAACAGGAGATTAAGTTTAATCTCTACCCACCGGTCTCCCCCTGTATGATCAAGGTACTACCGGCGGCGAGAGGAATTCGGACGATTTTATCATGGCAAACAATTTCGGCCCGATGCTTGGACAACCAGTCCATACCCACGATGACATCAAAACTTCCTAGTTCAACAGGCATTAAATCGATTGAGAAGGTTTCGTTTGCGAGGTTTAAAGTGCAATTAGGTATCACACTACTGGTTTCTATGAGTTTACCATTTGCGAGCTCTACAGTGTACTTAACATCTAAGGCCGAAGGGGTGATATTAAGTAGTGGGCAAAACTCATCAGATATGAAACTTTTATCAGCACCGGTATCAAATAATACTGAAGCAGTAAGATCGTTGAGAAGAAACGTACCCGTTACAACATTCGGGTCTTCCCTAGCTTCCCCTGCTTTGATGACAAATGCTCTGCTACGAGCAGGGTTGTTGTTCCGTTTGTTGCTGCTGTTGTTGTTGTTGTTGTTGTTGTTGTTTTTCTGCTTAGGGCAATTATTCTGAAAATGCCCAGGACTTCCGCACCCATAACAAGTCTTCGGGGCACTGGTGTTTCGACAATCCTTGACCAGATGCCCAAAGCGTTTGCAGTTTGTGCAAGGGCAGGAACCATCGTGATGACGATTGCATTTGGGACAGTAGGGCCTGCTTCCAACGTACCCTTTCCTTTCAGAAGTGCCAGATGAATAAGCCCTAAGGGGCTCAGGCTTTCGGTTGGTGATTTGGTTGGACGAGTTGGGGTTTCCTTCCCACTTTCGTTTGTTGTTTGCAGGTGGGGCTGAAGTTGTGTTACGGCGGACAGCGTTTGCCGTGAGTTCATGGGCCATACGGATGGCGTTCTGGATAGTACCTGGTTTGGATGAAGTCACCAGGTCCTGGAGTTTCTCGGGCAGTCCATCAACGTATTTCTCGATCCTCTTGTACTCAGGATCGACCATGGTCGGGCACAGAAGTGCCAGCTGGTGGAAACGGTTGGTGTAACCGGTGATATCATTACCTTGCATCTTATGGTTCCAGAATTCCAGCTCCAGTTGTTTCAGTTCATCCCTGGGGCAATACTCACCCCTTAACATCTCCTTCAACTCCTCCCACGGGAGTTTGTAAGCATTGGCAACGCCCACAGTTTGGGCATAGGTGTTCCACCACGTGAGTGCGGTGTCAGTAAAAGTACTAACTGAGAACTTAACTTTGTCCCCCTCCGCACAGTTGCAGATAAGAAATACCGATTCAACTTTCTCGATCCAGCGTATTAGACCGATAGCTCCCTCGGTACCTGCAAAGTTTAGAGGTTTGCAGTTCTGGAAGTCCTTGTAAGAACAAGGTTTAGCAGCAGAGGTTTCAGCGGCATCACTGTTTCTCGAGGAATTTGGTGGAGTATTCCGAGCTAAGGCTTCAGTAACATCCTGGGTTATGAGGGATGTAATCTGGGCATCGGTGTATGGTCGTGTCTTTGGCGGCATGATTCTTCAATAAAAGAAATGAAGATACATGAGATTTTGTATGAACTTGTAATTGTCACAGATGTACATGTATAAAAGCAGTAATACATAACATCAACATGGAAAATGACAATTAATGTTAGTTGAGATAACAAAGGATATCTGATAGATAAAGTGAGTTCAAAAGTTACATCTTACAGAGATATTACAAAAGGTGTCGGGAATGGTTACATCCGACTAGTTTATAGAGTAGTGCTAGATAGTCCCTAGATTACGAGATAGATTACAAGACAAAAACTACACTAATCTTAATGTAGATTAATTTGTTCCATCAGCGCGACAAGGCGGTCCACGGTTTCTGCTAGTCGGTTGGTTTGTCTGGCGTTGTCTTCAACCAAGGCCAGTCATTGTGCTAGTGTTCGAGAATGATCCGCAGTCTCCTGTGAACGCTGTTCACATTCTTCTAATCAGTTTCTTACAAGTTCATCTGCACCTAATTCGGCGGTCATGGAATCCTGAATTATGCTTACAGAGAGGTTGGTATCCTCTTGTTCTCGCTGTAGTTGTGATATGCGGTCAAGAGCTTGACGAAGCAGGTAAGTCATTCGGTGTTGTTCCAGTTCCAGGTTTTCGAGTCTTTGCTCCTGACGGCGGGATTGGGTAGCCAATACTGGCAACGTGAGATGTGCCGAGTTCTGAGAGTTATGTACAGGATAAGGGCTGGTTCGAGGTGACCTTGTGTTCCTCCTGGCTACTCGTGGGTTCCGTGACCCACGTGAGTGAGAGTGTGTCGGATTAGGTGGTGTGTTTGCCATTCCTGTGGCAGAGTGTAAGTAAGACGAGGCTAATATATATAAATATATATCATATCCAGCCTAGTGTCTAGCACGTATCAAGTAATGGTCCGGTTCTCTCGTGGTCAGAGTCAACTAACGTATCCCCGTTCAACATAATCATTTCAGACATTACATCATCTTTTCTTAATTGTACATAGTTGATCAGGCTATGTTAAATTAAAGTCGTATGCTGTAATTCCTGAACCAATCATGCCTAGTAAGGAAATACTGCCTAACGGTCATAGTCTAGGCCCACTAAATGCAACCTAGTTCACTATAACCTTAGGCTCTGATACCAATCTGTAACACCCCCAAATTTAGTGATTTGCGGAAGCATACTTGGGTGTTACTAATCAATATACAAAGCACAAGATATACAGCAAACGACCTCTAAATGAGACGTTTTGTAAAATAGTTACATTCCATAAATTAATCGTTTGAAAACATATAGTTTTCTTTACAAAAATATGTAAGCCTAGAGTCCGCGTATGTGGCGGGAGATTCTATTACATAACCATAGCAACAAAAGATAATGCCAAAGAATCTCCGTTAAATGCAGTTTGGAAATCATGCGACTCTAGCTAGTGATCCTGGAGTGATCCTACTCCGTAAGTGTACCTGAGAATACATACTAAAAATGGTCAACCAAAAGGTTGGTGAATCTCACAGGTTTATCAGTAAATAATCAGTTTGAACACAAGATTTCATCAGTAGTGCCCGTAGGCGTATATCAAGTATTTGCAAATCTCGTAAAAGTAAAGTAATCAAGTTATACCGTTGCCATGAGGCTCATAATCGAAGCTTAACCCGTAAATAATCAGTTGCTCCCGTGACATGCTCGAAATTGAGCAAGCATAAGTAAACGAAATAATAGTCGCCCGTTTATACATAACGGTTCGTGGTAGCGCTACTACCCCGGGCGGGGAGGGTCATTTCCCTAATGGATCCATTAACTACTGTTCGCGCTTAAGTACATAACTAACGATATATGATGGAGAGACTTCAGTAAATAGTAAGTAACTCATGCAATTCTGTTTGGTATAGTAAACAGTTTAGTACTTGTGTTCAAGAAAATCAGTAGCATGCATCTCCCCCAATAAGTTAAAACAGTAAAAGTGGGGCCGTAAGACTCACCTGAGTCAAGCAGTGGTAAATAGCAAGTAGTAGTAAAGCAAGTAGGTTCTCCGAACCCGTGACCTTCTAGTGCCTAAACACGTAAGGTTAAGTAAGTAGATGTCTCGCAAGACCATCTAGGCTAGTTGTTCATACAACCCGTTGTGTTTAAATGTTGGTTTGTTCGCGTTCGTAACAAAGTATACGGCCCGTTGGTGATTTGTTATAATTAAAGTTTATCATTCAATACGCAAATTAAAGTAATTGTAATAGGAAAGTATGTTTTATTATGATTGTTAGGTCGTATCGTATAAGGATTTGAGGTTGTAAAAGTTCGACACTTAGTGAAAATGTGAGTTTTCAAGGTTCTGGTTTGTGCGACGTAGCATGCGACGTTGCAAGCGACGTAAGGTGCGACGTAGGCAGGTACGTCGCATGATGTGACCTTCGCAAATCAATGCGACGTAGGGGGCGACGTCGCTAATGCGAAGTTGGTTCGGTTTGCGACGTTAAAGTCTACGTTGCTAGGTGCGACGTCCGCAAGTTAATGCGACGTAATAGGCTGCGTCGCTAGTGCGACGTTGAGGTTTTTGTGCGACGTAGGTCGCGACGTCGCAGAGGCCCCTGGCCAGGTGCGACGTAGCGGTCTGTTGGCCGGAAAATGTGCCGAAAATGAGTTTTCCGGTTTCCGTTCGGTCCAAATCTTTTACCCAACCCTTATATGAACATAATAAGCCTATTTAAACCATAAACTAGTAAAAATGATCAAAAACGAGAGATGTCGGGATATGTCGGAAACTTACAAAGTGTCGGATTGAAAATCCGAAAAGATAGGAAGGTAGATCGTGTTGCGGTGGTCGTTTTCTTCCAAAGAGATGATGAGATCCAAGGTCGTTTAGTATGTTTATTTGTCGTTTTTGTGAGGTTGTGGGTTTTGTGGTTAGTTGGTGGATTTGAGAGAAAAGGGTGAAAAAGAGAGAGAGAGAGAGAAAAATGAAATGAGAAGAAAAGGTGGAGAATGGGAGGTTATCTCCCATTTTCGCTCCGCGTTCTCGCTCCGGGTGGTGTTCGTTTTCTCCGTCGTTTAGGCGTTAAATATTTATTTTACGCGTTTAATTATATTTCAAAAATCATAAATCTTGTTAACTAATTTATTTAAATTATTTCCTTAAATCTTTAATAGTTTAAATTAAATTTAATTACTTTTGTTATTAAATCGTGTAAGTTTTAATCGTGTAATACGAGGCAGTTACTATTTGTTATAAAATAGCATTTCGGTCATAGTTGCGTTATTTTAGTTTATAAACATTTGTTCACCAACGTCCGTGTTAATCGAATAGAATTTCATTCTATTTAAGTTGCGTACGATTTAAGCCAAATCGCAAAGTTGTATATATTCACCAACATATAATCTGATACATAAATTAGCCTAACACAGAACTAATTACATGTATTCACAAAGTATTAGGCACTAATTCTAGTCCTAATTTGCCGGTTGTTACAGTAGTGATGTGAATGCTAGCAGAGATGTGACGCGCGCCCAAGGTATGTCAGCCTATACGCAGCAATTGTATTAACATGAGTACTTGACTGTTGGTCAAACTATGTTAACTATCCGATTGTTTTGAAGAAATTGTTGATTTCTTAAATTGTACGAATCGTTGGTGATGACATTTAGAAGTTTGCTTGGATACATATATAGTACTATCATGATCTTTGCATTTGTAATAATACCAAGTCTTTCAATCATTTGTGGGTACCTTTATCCAAAAATATAAATGTATAAATAATTAATGTCAACTGTGTGTATATAGATTTATATGAACACAATATTTATACATATATCTAATTTATATATGTAGGTTTATTATTAGTCATGTTATATATATACCCTTATATATATATCTGTAATAATCGTCTCTTTTATCGCTTATATAAATATAAATGTATGTATATTTATTTTGTACGTTGTTGTCGTTCTCATTTTTATATTTTACGAAAGTTGTCACATATGTTTTTACTCAAATTTTATGATATGTTATTTACCATTATAAATATATATATATTTATGTGTGAAAGAATACATAATAAATAAAGGGCAATATAATACAAAAAAAAGGACCACAGGTCCAAGAATCGAACTTGTGACCTGTTGGTATATAACAAGCAAGCTAAACCACTAGGCTGTTAGCCCTTGATTGAAATATTATGATAAGTATAAATTTATATCCTGTTAGTGGATGTATTTATATATGGGTTTTTAAAGGTCAAAAATTTAAACAAGGAGTCAATGCAGGAAGAGGGGATCGAACCCCTGACCTTAAGCTTGCTGGCCAGCGCTCTTCACCACTAGGCTAGGATTGCTTTTGTGTTATACATTGCTTTATACATTTATATATACGTTAGTTAGTTTTTGTAAAATGGGTGTTATTCATGGCCAACCCACGTACATCTATACTCACTCAAACAAGTTTAAAACCGGCTTTCCTCCTGTTTTCCGTTTAGTCTACTCACAGCTCACGACTAACTCGTTGTTGAGGCCAAAATAACGTGACCCGAACGGACCCGTTCGGGTCCAAAGTGGTATCGGTACGGGTATGTACTCGTGTATAAGCATGCATGTATCCACATGTATATATGTATTTAGTTTTTAGTTTCGGTTTTAGATTTCATTACATATACATCAACAAGATTACTGGTAGAAATGTTGAACAGATTCGAACGAATATATCATAAACACAAACATGAAAGTTTGAGATAAAAATTCTCACAGTGGGTTTTGGTGATTCGATGATGATGATGAGGATGAAGTTGTGTACACTGATTATGCGATTATGGTGATGTTAATGACCTTGTTATTTATATGTGATCAAAAGAAAATGAAGAAAAGTAAGGATTTGAAGAATGTTAAACCTTGATGATGAAAACCTACGGATGATCAAGCGATGATGATGATGAAACTGTGAGGATGGTGATAGATGATGTTTGTGAAGTTGATGGTTTAGTTGCTTCACTTTTTCCTTTGCTTCTGATGTCGCCGAATGATGAAGAAAAAGAGGAAGAGACAGGTGATCATACAGTGACCTCAAATAATTTGAGGTTGGTGGGAAAACTTGCGTGTGTGTGTATCTGTGTGGAGGGAGTGGGAGTATATAATTGAGTTGGGTTGCAGATTGTCAACGGAGGGGGTAAGGTCTCAGTACCACTTTGTCCATAGATATTTAGTTTATGTAAAAAGTCTAAGTTTTTACGTTGTTTATTTTGGATACGGGTATAATTTGTACAATATAAAATATAATATTATATGTTTTTATTTTGTAGGTGTTCTCCTGGTTCGTTATTTATAATTAGAATAATGATGTTATCATTATCTTAGAATGTTGTACAAATTTGTACATTTTACTGTGCGCGTCCAATTGAGTGCCAAATTTTAGATGAATTATGATTTCATATTTTGAGGTAATGTTATAAATACTTTCAAACGTATCACAAAAATTATGTTTTTGTGTTTTGTAATCTCAGAGTATGTTTTACAATTATTTCTGTTCTATTTATAATACGTTTCATGTTAAACGTATATTTAAACCTTTTTATCTATCTGTTATAGATATATAAATACTCGTAATTAATAATTGAGTTATTAATTATTTTTGTGTCCCGAAACTTTTGTTATTTATTTTTGTCAGGTTCGTTCCGATATATTTGTACGTAACTTTTAATACTTACGTATTACGTATTACTTTTTGTTTAAAAGTACTGGGCTTGCTAGGCTTACATCACATCAAAAAGTTTTGTTAAAACTTAACCAGGAAATTAGTGTAAGAATGCACATGCTTAAATGTTAATTAATACCTAATTTGGAGAGTTGTCACAATGGAAGTCTCTAAGTTAGTTAAATAAAATCGAGAAGGTGTCGGGTCTAAAATCCGGCCAAAAACAGTAACAGTCGTACAAATCCCATTTTCTGTAAAAATGGGTGTATTTCTGGAGAAAGTGTAAAACATGAAAGTTGTAGTTATCTTTCATACGAAAATTTCGGTATGTGGTTCGTTGTCTAATTCAAAGTACACGATTTTATATGATTTTAATCGTGGACTGTTTTCTGGAACCGAAACAGTTTTGTATATCGTGAATAAAAACGTATTTTAACCATTATTTTGAACATGTTCAAGTTGAGTGAGCTTATGTACATGAAAATAAACTTAATCCAAGTAAAACTAATGAAAAGTTTAGATTTATACCAACCAAAACGTGATCTAGAGCCGAGAGTGTGTGGATGAGTTCGGTTTGGTGCTCTCCTTCTTCTTCCTTGCTTATCTTCGATTTTCTACAAGTTTTTGGGCTAGATTTGTGATATTTGTTGAGGAAAATGATGAAGATAATAATGGAGATGAGATATTGCCGAGAGTAGAGAGATAGATATTGAAAAAGTGGTTGTGATGAATGAAGACATGGTGAGGTGGTTTTGTTATTTTAATCATGAAATGGAGACATGATCCTAAAATTTTGGGGAAGGAATATGGGGCTGGTCTCAGCCCTTTTTCGTGGGTCCCACCCCCCCATGTGGGTGTGTTAAGTTGTTTCCCAAAGTTACGCTCCGTGCGGTGGTCATTTACCCGATCGTTTCGTCGTTCGTATAAACGTAAAACGTTTTATATATAAGTTTTCGTAAACGATTTAAAACTCAACTTTTTGAAGGATAATATTTGTCCAAAATAATATATTTGAGTTGTTAAAATATGGGTTGGTTCCATTTGGTTGTCGGTTGCACTTTACACATTTGTTTGATTAGCTTAACGTTTGTAAATAACGTATATCTTTGTTTTATATTATCATAATAATATAAATTAATAAATAATGTTATTAAATAATTTCGTATTATTTAATAAATGATTTCACCAACGTCCGTATTTGAGATTACGCGTTCTTTCAGATTTGTTTGTATGTGATTATTAAATAATCATTTAATGTTATATATATATATATATATATATATATATATATATATATATATATATATATATTTATATATATAATATCCGAATACTTTCGTTTTAACACGTACCGAGTACGAATAATTAAATTTTAAATTGGGACCCAATTTTGGGTTATTTTGACCGGGTGTCACAACATGATCGTTTATTCTCGTTTTGCTTCGTTTGTTTGTATCTTGGTGATTTGGTGCTTGTACGTGTGACCATATGCCTTGCCTATAAAATAGAGGCCTCATTCTCCTCATTCCACACACCTTTCAACACACTTCTCACTATTACACTCTCTCACTCTCTCTCTCTCTCTCTCTAGAGTCTATCTCTCTAGTTTCTCTCTCTAGATTAGGGTTTTAGTTAGTTAGTTCTTGGTTAATATTTAACCTAGACTAACGGATGGGCTACTTTTGTAATAGTGTAAGGAATATTTCGATGGGCTTATTTGTAATATTGTCGAAGATATTGCGGTGGTTCCGTTCGTGTATTCTTTCAACATTATTCTGTTTACGCATAATATACGGTTACTTCTTTCATTTTATATTTTGATGATTGCTATTATTGTTATGATAGATTTAAGATTGTTTGCCATGCGTAGTGAGTAGTTCTCTTATGTGCTTGTTATGATGTAGTTAGGTTATATATCTTAGGGGTGATGTTACTTTAAATACACAAATGAAAACCGGTGTACTGTTAACTTTACATTTATGAATTTCTAAACCAAATCGCCTTTCCTCCAATAAACGTGGTTAGAACCTCTATGACAAGGTATAACACCCCTCATTTACTTGTAATAATATTATAGATAATACGGAAGCGAAGATAAATGAAATGCCATAATTTGTTACATATTCTTCGAAAATACCAAAACAGTTTAGATGTTTAAATCACATCAATTTAACACTTGATCAAAAGATTAGCATGACGGGGTATTATATAAACTAAACTGAACTGTTACAAAATAATCAGAGTAGCTTGAATATCAAACATTCCATGCTTCCAAAGTTTGAACTCCCTGCTACCCACCCACATACACAAAACAAAATTCTGCAGGAAGTAACAACGAGGGATTAGCACATAGCTAAGTGAGTAAATCCAACACTCAACATTTAACTTAGCTAAACCAATTAACTACAACAAGTAATCGCAACCACAACAATCAACAACAACTTAATGAGGATCGGCGGATCCGGGGATAACCTTAGAACCCGGGTGGCTCCCCAAGATCACTTATCCAAACATATCCGTATGGCCATAACGGACGAGACCGATAGCTAGTGTTTATTATACTTAGGTACAGTTCAGCACACACAACAAATGAAGTACATCCCTGTACCATTCACACAACAACACACTAGCCCAACCAACAGTTCATCAACTCGTTGACCTCATTAACAACAATGCCCGAAGGCCACACAAAGCACATATAGGCATATGATCAACAATAACAACTAATCAACTCAATAATCAAGTCTACGTTTACCTGTCGTAATCAAATGATTACAACTAAGCCAAACGGTGAGTTTTGAATCCACTCACCAATACCTTCGTCCTCAACTACTCAGATTCTCGGGGCAACTTTGTCTTTCAAAGGATCTGAGATTCATCACCAATAAAAAGTTAGTAATCGAAATCGCCCAAATATAACTTATAAAAGTTCAACACATTTGGAACTCATTAATATAAACATCGAGATTACTAGCTACTAACCATGCATATTCAATCATAATGCATCATTTAATTATCATATAATAACAATTGGAATGTGTTTTAACAACTAACATAAAATGCCCTGGAACAGCCAGAAGCCGCCGGCTGGGCTCACTTAGCCGCCGGCTAAACCCACCAAGCCGCCGGCTTCCGCGTCCAGCCGCCGGTTCCCAACCCTGGGACGCCGGCTCTAAGGCATTTTGAGCAACCAGAAATAAAACGAGTTTTAAAGCTATTTTTACCCGCCGGCTAGGGTCCTTGACCCTCCGGCCAAATGCATTTAGCCGCCGGCTAGGCTTCTTATCCGCCGGCTTCCCTACCTTTAAACAGAACCCGCCGGCTTGCCTCATCAAGCCGCCGGCTTCTCATGCAGATCAAGAACAGCAGCAGCAGCAACTAAGAAATATGCACGAACCAAAAACTAACAATTTCAACTTTTGAGCATAATCCTTAGAAAACTCGATTCATAAAGCTACTACAACCTCATATGATATCTAATTAACATTAAGCAACTATAATAACCTCCAAAGATGCTAGATTTACATCCAAATCATGAAACCCAAATTGAAATCTTCCACTACATTAATTCATAGATCAAAACTTGGATTTAATCTATATTATCAACTATGATCATCGCATAACATCACATATCACAAGTAATTATCTTAAAACACAAACACCCAAAGCAATTCATCAATTTCTAATAAATTTTAACATGTGAGCTTATGAGAAAGTTACTTACAATATATAGATAATCAAGAAGATAATCACTAGGTGAGGAGAAGAATGATTAGATGCATCACTTCGATTCACTCTTCTAATTTGATGATTCAAGCTTCTTGATTTAGGTTAGGTTTAGGTTTGTTGTTTGAAAGAGAATGAGAAAGAACCATAAATAGGTAAAGTGACTAAATGAAGATCGGTCCATCTTTTTAACCATTTAACATTGTGGTTATTTCATACCCGCTCTAAATCTATTGACTGGAACCTAAAAATCAATTGCGGGAAATTTATTTTATTATACCGTCAACTTTCATAATTTAATTCAAGCAATATTTCATTATCCACAATAAGTCCTAAGACCTATTTCACCAACTTTTACAATTAAACAATTATATCGCAAAATTATTTAAAACAATTAAATACGCAATTATAAATAGAAAAATACCAGGCTACCGGAGAGGATGTTACAAATCTCCCCTCCTTAAGGAGATTTCGTCCTCGAAATCTCAGCCCTATCAACCAATCCAGGATATCTGGATTTCATCGACTCCTCGGTCTCCCAAGTTAGGTTGGAACCTAAACTATGTCTCCATTTTACTAACACCATAGGAATTTGTTTCTTCCTAAGTTTGGTAATCTTTCGGTCTACAATTTCAACTGGTTCCTCTACTAACTTCTGGGTTTGATCAACCTTTAACTCTTGCAATGGAAGAATTTGTGACTGATCCTCTATATTACACTTTCTCAAGTAACATACGTTAAACGTATCATGAATACCAGAGAGCTCTGGAGGAATATCTAATGCAATTGACTGATCGTTTACAACTTGTCGAATCTTAAATGGACCAATGTACCGAGGCGCTAACTTTCCACGTTTTCCGAATCTAATCACACCTTTCCATGGAGAAACTTTAAGATATACTAATTCACCTTCGGTAAACACAACCGGTCGTCTTTTAGGATCAGCATACTGTTTCTGTCTATCTCTTGCGGCTTTCAACTTCTCACGTGCAATAGCTACTTTATCAGCGGTTATTTGTACAATATCGGGCCCAGCAAACTGTTTCTCACCTGCCTCTAACCAACATGTAGGTGTTCGACAACGACGACCATACAACATTTCATACGGAGGCATCCCAATACTTGAATGATACGAATTGTTGTAAGTAAATTCAACTAATGGGAGATGTGAATCCCATGAACCTCCATATTCCAAAATACAAGCACGAAGCATATCCTCTAAGGTTTGAATCGTACGTTCTGACTGACCGTCTGTCTGAGGATGATAAGCTGTGCTAAGGTTTACACGTGTACCCAACTCTTGTTGTAGACTTTGCCAAAAACGAGAAGCAAAACGAGTATCTCTATCCGACACAATCGATAAAGGAATACCATGCCTGGAAACGATTTCGTTAACATACAATTGAGCAAGTTTAGTCAACGATGCTGTTTCACTTGTAGCAAGAAAATGCGCGCTTTTAGTCAATCGATCCACTATAACCCAAATCATATCATTGCCTCGAACAGTACGCGGTAGTTTAGTCACAAAATCCATGGTTATATGATCCCACTTCCACTCAGGTATCTCCAACTGTTTTAACGACCCATACGGCTTTTGATGTTCCGCTTTGACCTGAGCACAAATATGACAAGATCCCACAAACTTTGCAATGTCGGTTTTCATCGTTGGCCACCAATACAACGGTTTCAAATCATTATACATTCGAGTACTACCCGGATGAATAGACATTCGTGACTTATGAGCTTCATTCAAAATCAAATCTCGAATACCACCAATGGAAGGAATCCAAACACGAGACTGATAAATCTTTAATCCCCTTGAATCATCAACTAATTCGTTCTTGCGTTTTAACATGATTTCAGATTTCAGATTCTGGTCTTTCAATGCTTCAAGTTGTACAACTTTAATTTGTTCAATCAAATCCGAAGAAACATTCACTTTTAAATAGAAAGCTCGATTAGGAGTATTCTTTCGACTTAACGCATCGGCGACCACATTAGCTTTGCCCGGATGGTATCTAATTTCACAATCATAATCTTTTATCAATTCCAACCATCGCCTCTGTCGCATATTCAATTCTTTCTGGGAGAACACATACTGTAAACTCTTGTGATCGGTACAAACAACACATCGAGTCCCATATAAGTAATGTCTCCAAAGTTTTAGGGCAAATACAACTGCTGCGAGTTCTAAATCATGCGTAGGATAATTCTTCTCATGTGGTTTCAACTGTCGAGAAGCATAAGCGATAACTCTATCCCTTTGCATTAAGACACAACCCAAACCCGAATATGAAGCGTCGCAATAAACCACAAAATCATTAGTACCCTCTGGTAATGCTAATATCGGTGTCTGACACAACAATTGTTTCAATGTCTGAAAAGCTTGCTCCTGTTGAGTAGTCCACACATACTTCTCATCTTTACGTGTTAGTTTGGTTAACGGACCGGCTATCTTAGAAAAATCTTTGATAAATTTCCGATAATATCCCGCTAACCCAAGGAAACTCCTTATCTCAGAAACAGATTTCGGCGCATTCCAATTCATCACAGCAGCAACCTTCGATGAATCCACTTTCACACCATCTCGACAAATTATATGACCCAAAAACTGAACTTCTCGAATCCAGAATTCACATTTGGAAAACTTTGCATACAACTGTTCTTGTCTCAATGTTTCAAGAACCAATCTCAAATGCGTGGCATGCTCAGTTTCAGATTTCGAATAAATAAGTATATCATCAATGAAAACAATCACAAATTTATCCAAGTATGGTCGACACACCCGATTCATCAAATCCATAAATACCGCTGGAGCATTCGTCAAACCAAAAGGCATAACCAAAAATTCATAATGACCGTACCTAGTACGAAAAGCAGTTTTAGGTATATCTTGTTCACAAACCCGGACTTGATGATAACCCGACCTCAAATCAATCTTAGAATATACCGAAGAACCTTGTAACTGATCAAACAAGTCATCTATTCTCGGAAGAGGGTACTTATTCTTTACCGTTCTCTTGTTCAATTCTCTATAATCAATACACATCCGCAATGACCCATCTTTCTTTTTCACAAATAACACTGGTGCACCCCACGGCGAGGAACTAGGTCTGATAAAACCTTTATCCAACAATTCCTGAATCTGATTCATCATTTCACGGATCTCCGAAGGAGCTAATCTATAAGGAGCTTTAGCAATCGGCGACGAGCCCGGAACAAGATCAATTCTGTATTCTACTTCCCTAACTGGTGGTAACCCAGGCAATTCATCGGGAAACACATCAGGGTATTCACAAACAACAGGAACATCCGAAACAGTTTTCCTTTCTAATTTGGCATCGACTACATAGGCTAGGTATGACTCGCAACCTTTTGACAATGACTTCCTAGCTTTCATCAGCGAAATCAAAGGAATAGCTACACCATCCCGTTCTCCTCGAGCCACAACATATGACCCTTCGGAGATTGGGATCCTAACCAACTTCTGGTGACAATCAATACTAGCCTTATTCTGACTCAACCAATCCATACCAATTATTACATCGAAACTAGGGATTGGCATCAACAAGAAGGAAATAGGAAAAACATGATCATCAATAGTAATATTAACTCCAGTCACCGAGGTGGTAACAGGAACTAACTTACCACTAACTATTTCTACTTCTATAGGCTTTGTTATCACAGTAGGGGCTAATTTCAACTTATCACAAAATTGCACAGAAATGAAAGTACAATTAGCACCCGAATCAAACAATACACGTGCAGGTACAGAGTTTATAAGAAATGTACCCGTGATAACATCTTCAGTACGCACGGCCTCAACAACCGTCATCTGAAAAGCCCTACTAGTTGCTGGAGGAGGGTTCTTTCTTTTCTGACCGGAAGATCCCGAACTCCCGACCGAACCCGACCCCGTCGACCTTGCCTCCGGACATTGACCAACCTTATGCCCTTCTTTCTTACAAGTCCAACAAACAAAATTTGGATAACGGCAACTTTTTATCTCATGACCTAATTCACCACACTTCATACATTTGTTTGTCTTAGCCGTACACGGACCATCATGCCGAGACCTACACGAACTACACCAGTTGGAACTATTAAAACTTCCCGAAGAACTACTTCTTCCAACAAATTTCTTACCACCTTGTCGATTCCCTTGCCACTTAGATTTATTCCTACCCGACGATTCAGTTCTTGCCTTAGAGAAACTTGTATCCCTTCCTTGCCATAATCGCAAGCCTCTCAAATCACTATCGGCAGACCGCGCGAGGTTAAAAGCATGCGATAAATCCTTAGCCAATCTCACAACCGTACGGTAGTTATCCGGTAAAGCATCCACAAATTGTTCGATTTGAGTTTTCTCATCCGGAACCCATTGTTGAACGAACCTAAGCTTATCCGTAAACTGTGAAATCAATTCATCAATAGTCATGTCATCCTTTAATCGAAGATTCACAAACTCTCTTCGAATCCTAGCAATATCAAAATCCGAACAGTATTGGTTACGAACCGCCTGATGAAATTGAGTCCAATTAATAGATTCCTTTTGTTGTTGCGGCAAGTGTCCGGTAACAGAATCCCACCAAACCATCGCATCATCCTTCATACATTGAACCGGATATTTGACTTTAAGTTCCTCATCACAGCAAGTCACATCAAATTTGCGTTCCATATCCCTAAGCCAATTCAAAGTTACCGTAGGATTTTTACTTCCTTGAAATTCCGGTGGTCGACTAGCCATAAAAGTCTTGTATGAACACTTCTTTTCCGATTGAGAGGATGAACCAGAACCAAAGACTGGAGCTTGCTGAAATAACTGTCTAGTCGCAGCTTCCTCAGCTTTCCTCTTGAATTCCCTAAGGAATACCAACTCGTCTTCCATCTCATTAATATACTCATCTCGGTTAGATTGTTGTCCGGTTGGTTGAGAAGTACCATTATGATCATGTTGCTCGGTATGAGTCCCGAATTGAGGAGCGACGATCCGGGAGGCATTGTTGGGGTTGGTGGTCGGTGGTTCGTTATCTGCCATTTCTGAAATTCAACACAACACTTGAACTTTTGTTAATCGTTAGCATCTAAATACTAACTACCATCAACCAATACTAATCCCATTCCCAAGAATGTTTGATATATCACGCTCGAGTTTTGGGATTGATCATTCAACAATGAACAATTATCCCAAAACTATGCTCTGATACCAACTTATAACACCCCTCATTTACTTGTAATAATATTATAGATAATACGGAAGCGAAAATAAATGAAATGCCATAATTTGTTACATATTCTTCGAAAATACCAAAACAGTTTAGATGTTTAAATCACATCAATTTAACACTTGATCAAAAGATTAGCATGACGGGGTATTATATAAACTAAACTGAACTGTTACAAAATAATCAGAGTAGCTTGAATATCAAACATTCCATGCTTCCAAAGTTTGAACTCCCTGCTACCCACCCACATGCACAAAACAAAATTCTGCAGGAAGTAACAACGAGGGATTAGCACATAGCTAAGTGAGTAAATCCAACACTCAACATTTAACTTAGCTAAACCAATTAACTACAACAAGTAATTGCAACCACAACAATCAACAACAACTTAATGAGGATCGGCGGATCCGGGGATAACCTTAGAACCCGGGTGGCTCCCCAAGATCACTTATCCAAACATATCCGTATGGCCATAACGGACGAGACCGATAGCTAGTGTTTATTATACTTAGGTACAGTTCAGCACACACAACAAATGAAGTACATCCCTGTACCATTCACACAACAACACACTAGCCCAACCAACCGTTCATCAACTCGTTGACCTCATTAACAACAATGCCCGAAGGCCACACAAAGCACATATAGGCATATGATCAACAATAACAACTAATCAACTCAATAATCAAGCCTACGTTTACCCGTCGTAATCAAATGATTACAACTAAGCCAAACGGTGAGTTTTGAATCCACTCACCAATACCTTCGTCCTCAACTACTCAGATTCTCGGGGCAACTTTGTCTTTCAAAGGATCTGAGATTCATCACCAATAAAAAGTTAGTAATCGAAATCGCCCAAATATAACTTATAAAAGTTCAACACATTTGGAACTCATTAATATAAACATCGAGATTACTAGCTACTAACCATGCATATTCAATCATAATGCATCATTTAATTATCATATAATAACAATTGGAATGTGTTTTAACAACTAACATAAAATGCCCTGGAACAGCCAGAAGCCGCCGGCTGGGCTCACTTAGCCGCCGGCTAAACCCACCAAGCCGCCGGCTTCCGCGTCCAGCCGCCGGTTCCCAACCCTGGGACGCCGGCTCTAAGGCATTTTGAGCAACCAGAAATAAAACGAGTTTTAAAGCTATTTTTACCCGCCGGCTAGGGTCCTTGACCCGCCGGCCAAATGCATTTAGCCGCCGGCTAGGCTTCTTATCCGCCGGCTTCCCTACCTTTAAACAGAACCCGCCGGCTTGCCTCATCAAGCCGCCGGCTTCTCATGCAGATCAAGAACAGCAGCAGCAGCAACTAAGAAATATGCACGAACCAAAAACTAACAATTTCAACTTTTGAGCATAATCCTTAGAAAACTCGATTCATAAAGCTACTACAACCTCATATGATATCTAATTAACATTAAGCAACTATAATAACCTCCAAAGATGCTAGATTTACATCCAAATCATGAAACCCAAATTGAAATCTTCCACTACATTAATTCATAGATCAAAACTTGGATTTAATCTATATTATCAACTATGATCATCGCATAACATCACATATCACAAGTAATTATCTTAAAACACAAACACCCAAAGCAATTCATCAATTTCTAATAAATTTTAACATGTGAGCTTATGAGAAAGTTACTTACAATATATAGATAATCAAGAAGATAATCACTAGGTGAGGAGAAGAATGATTAGATGCATCACTTCGATTCACTCTTCTAATTTGATGATTCAAGCTTCTTGATTTAGGTTAGGTTTAGGTTTGTTGTTTGAAAGAGAATGAGAAAGAACCATAAATTGGTAAAGTGACTAAATGAAGATCGGTCCATCTTTTTAACCATTTAACATTGTGGTTATTTCATACCCGCTCTAAATCTATTGACTGGAACCTAAAAATCAATTGCGGGAAATTTATTTTATTATACCGTCAACTTTCATAATTTAATTCAAGCAATATTTCATTATTCACAATAAGTCCTAAGACCTATTTCACCAACTTTTACAATTAAACAATTATATCGCAAAATTATTTAAAACAATTAAATACGCAATTATAAATAGAAAAATACCAGGCTACCGGAGAGGATGTTACACAAGGAGTCGCGAACCTTGATCAACCGGTCACTACCTATCTGTGTTTTCAAGGAAAGACCGTAAAACGGCACAGTTTTTCGTATAGCATTGGAAACACTTCAAGTGGAGTACAAATACGTGGAAGTTAAGGAACTGTCGTAGGTTGAAGACTGTGTCACATCCTGGTTGAACCATACAGCTCTGGACTATATAATGACCATTAATGTAAAGTTTAGCAGTCATCAAACCCAGTCTTAATCTTAAATGCCCTGCCTAGTCTAAATGTCCTCGTAGTGTTAAGAACGGTCAGAACTATAGTGGGTCTGTTACTCTATCTCATGCGCCCAGGACTATTGCTCCAAGAAGGGTCAGTGTTCCGTCATATGGAAAGTGTTGAAGAGTTGAGCAGCCTCCTCTAATCAAAATCACCATAACCTAGCAATCCAGTGACATACTCTCTGAGTAATCAAATAGTAGGGTGTTAGTGTTTACACTACGAGCACTTAGGAAAAGCAGGACACAAATCTTTAAAAGACGTTTTCATACTTAAACCCTAGACATCACCCTATACATAAGCTAACGAAATCATAGCAAGCACTATCCTCCATTACTGATTAAACCCTATCTTTTATTTACTGCTTTTATTTTATGTTTTATTTACTTAGCTTAGTTTAAACGTACCTAAAACCAAAGCAAAAAACCTTTTTAAAACCCACCATAAATTTGAATAGTTTGTCTTGACGACTCCGCTTCACAATACGATTGATCTTAAGAACGACCCTGAGTAATACTTGCCTCTGTAAGTAGAATTTAGGTTCCCAGCTCTTTATAAATTTAAAACTTACCCCTTCGTGTTATGCCCCGTTGTGTGAAACGACCACTTCGGGGTGCAACAATAACTAAGACATTTAGTCAATTGCAAAGAACTCAAATACCAAACGCCATTCTTTCAACTTTGTAGGTTTTTATTTACCTTTTCTCTTTAGCCCCTAATAATATCTAGAATCACCATCTAGTCCCTCTATTTATTATTCACTGATTATTTCAGCCCCACTATTATCTGTGTATTGTATTGTATTTATTAACAACCTTACTAGTAATAATAAAGAAGTGTGTGTTCATGTATTTTACAAAAAAAAAGTATACGTTTTTAAGATGATACACATAATCTTAAATTTATTAAAAAAAGTATATTGATCTTTGAAAGTAATTTTCCTAAAAAAAAAAACTCATTAGTCTTTTCTAAGAAAAAATAAATAGATTGAAAGTTCAAAAAAAAAAAAAAATTATAAAAGATTATTGATTGTGTACATAAAATATAATGATACATGTCTATCATCCAATCAATTTCTTGTATCAATACAAAAGAAATTCACATTGTTACCAATCTAATATCTCAATGTCTCAAATATCTCTAGTCACGTTTTTCAGCTTTCTAGCCAGGTCAATTAATTGAGGTTCATAATGTATATTCTTTTTATATACAAAAGTTAAAGTTATGGGTTGCGATATATGATGATAGACTAATATCCTATTAGTTATTATTCTTATACAAAAATGCCTTTCTTATTTAATATATGAATCAATATTTTTTAGGCTTTGTTGTTTGTTGACATTTGTAATATCCCGACTCTACAAAAATCATCATAAAATTATAAAGTAGTATAACTTATATTGCATTTTTTGTACTTTTATATTGTTTACTAGATTCAAACCCGTACGATGCACGGTAATTTAAAATACACAATTTTAGTAATAAGTTATTTGTGTGTCTAGTATTAAACAAAAAACCTTTAAACATATAACATCGATAAACCAAATTCAAAAAACCAAAACAAATATAACTAACCTCTAACTTATCAAGAACTTTCATCTTACATATGTAACACATAGTCATTTACTATTATATCATATAAAGGACAATGTATGTAAATTGATTATGAGGAAACTTTTATTAATCTTGTTATACAATTTTTTTGTATAGCACACATATAACTAATATGAATATTATATTCCATATTATTGTTTAATATAATATATTATTTTATTTATAATCATAATTCTAAATATTCACGCTCAATAATCTTGTTTTTTCTACGCCTCCTAAATATATTAGGGCAATTAGGGACGGATGCAATAACAATAAATTATTTATAAATTTAAAATAAAAATCGACTTATATTTCTTGTAGACTAACAGGATATATTAATTATATTTATTTTATTTATTTAATACTCCATCTAAGACAAACAAATTTAGTCTTTGGTCAAATGTTATCTCACGGTGTACTCCATTAATCTAGGAATAATTTTTTTTTAATCATTATTGTATTAGAATCAAGATATAATTTTCCATTTTGTTATTTGTTTGCTCATCTAAACCGTTTAGGGTAAGGTTCAAATAAGAACACTTATTATGGTGGGAACGGTAGGAACGGAAATTTTTACTTTAAACTTTAAGATTAAATTGTGTTTTTGATGAAAAATATATATCAAAATTCTTAGAACTATGTGTTTTTTACTATGAGATTTTTTTTTTTTTTTTAAATGTGATACACATCATAAATTTTTTTTGTGTATCACAGTATTACACATAAAAGGCTGTGATACACGACTTTAATTTGTGTATCATATATTTTCTTTTATTTTTTTAATTAATCTAATATTAAAGAGGATAAAATTTTAATAATTTTAGCATAACTTTTTTGCAAAACATGTACATACATTGAATTTAAAAGTGAAAAAAAAGTCGTTCCTACGATTCCTACGATAAGAAGTGATCTTACAATAACTTTTCCCCATTATTTTCATCTATATTTAATTATTTAGAAATAATGATAAATTATCACATGTCATTGTTGCCTATATGGCAAATCCTGGAGCCATCTTTACTACTCGCTTAGTATATAGATAGATTTTGTTTATCGTTTATATATTAACTCATGATTTCCTTTTATATATAAAAAAGTACATGTTATGCGATAATATGTTGCCCCCTAACTAGAATGTTCAAGTTTCGTCACTTTTTTATGTATTCGTTGGTGGGAAAGGTTATTGTAAGATCACTTATCATCGTAGGAACCGTAGAAACGACTTTTTTCACTTTTAAATTCAATGTATGTACATGTTTTGCAAAAAAAGTTATGCTAAAATTATTAAAATTTTATCCTCTTTAATATTAGATTAATTAAAAAAATAAAAGAAAATATATGATACACAAATTAAAGTTGTGTATTACAGCCTTTTATGTGTGATACTATGATACACAAAAAAAATTTATGATGTGTATCACATTTTTTTTAAAAAAAAATTCTCATAATAATAAACACACAATTCTAAGAATTTTGATATATATTTTTCATCAAAAACATAATTTAATCTTAAAGTTTAAAGTAAAAATGTTCATTCCTACCGTTCCCATCATAATAAGTGTTCTTATTTATACATTTCCCGTTGGTGGGAAAATTATAAGGTTTAGGCATGTGTTAACAAACAATATTAATGAGAAAAGCTAATGTGAATGTACATGATATGAAAGTAGCTACTCTAATCTGAACGAATATTTCATTGAGAAAATTACGTCAGAGAACCATTCAACGCATCGTTTCCAATACGTATACCATGTCAGAAGTTGTTTTCGTTTCTAGACCACCATTTCGCCAAATTCATCGGCGACTTGGCGAATTTTCGTTTAACCATTTAAGTGGCCACACGTGGCTCCTAATATTCGCCGGTAGCCCAAGAAATCGCCGGCCCCGCCCGTATATCGCCAAGCTTAGTCAAACGTTGCAGAAATCGCCAAAATGCCAAAAGACTTGGCGAACCGGCGAAATATTTGAAAACTCGGAAATCGCGCCAACCACCTCCTTTTCCCACTCCCTGGCCGTCTCTTTCCCAGTTCAACCCTTATACTTTCCACATGCGATTTCCGGCGATTTCCGGCGATTTCTTTGCCGGCGAATCATCTCCTCTCGCATTCACTGTATACTACATCTCACACGAAACCACACTCATCCTAAAGCGAATCTAATTTGTGTTAGGCTCAGGGCAGCGGTGGAGGCAGCGGCGGTGGAAGCGGCTGTGGCAGCGGTGGTTTTTTGCGTTGATGCTCTGCGCTGGTGGTTAAAACTTGGTGATTCTTTGCGATTTTGAGTGGTGTCCTGTTGTTCTCGGCTACGTTTCAATAAAAATGAAGAATTATTCTCGCGCCCGGGTATGTTACTGATTTATGTATTTCTTTAATAATTATTTGAAAAGAACATGCTGTAGCTTTCTTTAGTTTCTTAGTTGTTTATGGTTGATTAAAAATTAAGGAGTGTGCTGTCGTGTATTTCGTAATCTTAATTGTGTATGCGTGATTAAAAATTAGTCTCTGGAAATTATGGACTGTTGTGCCCTGTATTGCCTAACTGTGTATGAACAATTGCTGTAAGGGGATAAGATATGTCTATGTTGTGCCCTGATTTAAAATTAAGTAATGCCTAATTGTGTATGAACAATTGTTGTGCCCTGATTAAAAATTAAGTAATGCCTAATTTTGTATGAACAATTGTTGTGCCCTGATTAAAAATTAAGTAATGTCTATGATTATAATGGAAATTGCTTTAAGGGGATAAGATATGTTAATTGGTTCAGTGGTTGCATTTGGTATAGTATGATTGGTTAGCATATTGCTTATGATGCTTATTT
Organism: Helichrysum umbraculigerum; assembly: GCA_949592205.1. Lineage (NCBI taxonomy): Eukaryota > Viridiplantae > Streptophyta > Magnoliopsida > Asterales > Asteraceae > Helichrysum > Helichrysum umbraculigerum. The sequence goes on from CATIUR010000001.1 coordinate 293,054,038, forward strand.
CAAGTTTATTACTGCTATTAGTCATAGAAGTGCCATTGTTTTATTCAAGACTGCAATCTGTTATGAGTCTTTTTTTGTGCTGCTAATTTTTCAGGATGGTTATAACGTTATACTAGTATGGTTGATTGTGTTATGGTTACTGGTGGTTGCTGTAAGAGTTTTGTTACTGTCATTCACATAGTTGCAAGGATGACTAGAATTGCTACTATTTTGCTGTGTATGATTGCTGCTATGTATATGGCTGATATTGCTAGTTTGGAATTGGTTAGCATCACTTCTGCTTGTTCTTCTGATTCTATGGCTGATATGCCTTAGGTAGTGACCGATGGTCAGATTTAAAATTTAGTTGTATGCTATTGAAGTTGAAGTCATGTTTTGCTGCTTGGGGTTGTTTCTGGATCATCTTATGGTAGCCATGTTTTTGTGATTGACCACTGGATTGTCGCTGCTGTACTAAGGTTTAGTCATAGGTTATGGAACGATTATGGGCTGCATAGTTTTATGAGAGGTATACTATTGAAGTTTAATTCTAAGGTGGGTGATGTTAAACTGAGTTTAAGTGGGTTGAGGACATGATAGTGGGCTGTCAAGAACAAAGCAGGAGATTGCATTTCTAAGGAGCAGAATTGTTTTTTGTTTAATGTTAGGTTGGTTTTGAAAGCCGAGTTTAAACTTAGCTACGATATAGCTGAGATTTGCATAGATTCGAAATATAATTGGTATAGAGAGTTGCATACCTTAAAAAACTGTTGTGCATATCCTATTTGTAAAACATATTAACAGTACAACATTACTCCTCATAAGACCCCAAAGATTGAAGATGAAACAATATCAGAGTAGTGAGTAGAGTAGTGAGCAAACCGCTTGTTTCTATCCTTGAGTAGTTGGCCCCAAACAATGACAACAACTATTGATGTAGGCAATATAATAAGGGGTTTTTGTTGAAGTGGTGTTTATGTGTTTGGTTATAACTTTAGGAATGACTAACAATATGTCAACAAGTTGTTTTTACAAGTAATCAATAGGACTTATGAATGACTAACTCTAGGAATGTGTTTGCGAGTTAACTCGTTACCTTAATTATCATGTCTTACTAACGTGTTTGTTTTTTCCTACCGCAGAAATATGACGCTACTGTGACTATCAGAAGCAAGATGACTATGCTTGAAAAAATGAAGAGAAAAATACAGGGTACGCCTAGAGAAAGCTTGTTTAGAGGAACATGTTTTGGTAGGTGGTTAGATATTGGGTACGATAAGTTTTTGGGTCGTTTAATACATCGAATGCTCGAGAATCAGTTGGAGTGCATCGGTAGGCATGACCCCTTGCTTCATCCGTTAACTTATGATGTCGGGGGTTACCAGCTGAATTTTGGAAGCAAACAGTTTTGCCTTATTACCGGATTACGTTTTGGAGACCTAGACTGGTCGAAATACAAAGCCAAAACTATCCCTTTCCGCCATCGAGTATTTCCAGACATAGCAGTAGATAGTCCGGTACACTTGTCCGACCTTCATGACTTGTACAAGGGGCCTCGATTTGCCAGTCTTAGTGACCTAGATGCCTTTCGCGTGTGCCTTTTAATTGTGTTGGAGTATGTTTTCCTTGGAAATGGGGGTGAGCTTAAAACAGTGATCGACGCGGATTTCTTGGAGCTAGTTGAGGATTTGGACAAGTGGAACCAGTTTCCATGGGGCACTCACGTGTGGCTTCTGACACACGATCAACTTAAGGATGCGGTCCCCGGAAGAAGGGCTAAACATTTTTATGACTTAGATATTAGGGCTAAGGCATCGGTGACATATACACTGAAGGGATTTATTCGGGCATTCCAGGTGAGATAAGTAATCAAACTACAATACTAACATTTTTTCCGGGATACTAAAAATATTTTAATACAGGTGCTGATCCGTGTTTGTTCTCCATCAAACTTCACCACTATGGAAGGTTTTCCGACCCTCCTAACAGGACTTATGAAGATGGTGCCGTCACTTATGTTGATTGTTTACATTTAGCAAGTTTTTGTATTGATCAAATGGATAGGATATATTCTGAATTAGGTTATGATGACACTTCAGCTAGATTCTACTATTTTAAAAAGCATAATCAGGACTTGGATTCCGGGCTCCATGCATTGGAGCATGAAGATGATGATGTATTTCAAATGATGCTGCACAGTGAAGGCAAACAGGTTGAAGTTTACGTCTCACGTATAAGAGTCACTACAGTTTACAGCGAGTCAACCAGAAACATGAATAACGGGGCAACCGAAGGCGAAGATGGCAATTCAAATTCGAGAAGAAGGTTGTTCCTTTAGGTAGGGTGTTTGTCGTTAGGCAAATACAAAATCAAGTAGTAACAACATCAAGGATTAATTGTATGTGTTTGTTAGTGGGATATATGAGGTTGTTTGCTTAGGTAGTTAGTCTTTAAGCATTTTTAGTATCAAGTCTTAGGTCGAACCTTTTCCCGTTAGGTTGTGTATCGTTGTGTACCTGTGACAACATCAACGATTACTTGTGTGTGTTTGTTACAAGATTATGAGGTTGTTTGCTTAGTTAGTTAGTCTTTAAGCATTTTTCGTGGAATGTCAATGTGCTAGTTTTTCTATAAAATGACAAACATAAATCCCACAACTAGAACCATCAGTTTGTTGAGGGGACTCGATCCCAACATACTGCAAGTTCACTTGTAACTTATCCACTCGTTCAACACTTGCGTTACTCCAGTAATTTAGGTTGTCCAAAAATAGTGGAATTAGTTCTTGCAATTTAACGTGAATGCTGTGCAGGAACGTCAACCTCGAAGTTGTTTCCGACGGGTCAAATGAGAACTTGCTGTCATAAATCTTCACATTCCATGAAGTGAGGTCTAACTCAGCAAGCATCCAATGCAGACTAGACTGATTCAATGGGAAAAGGACCTGCAAATCAGTTGAAGTTAATTTAGATGAACCATTGCAATGTGTAATAGATTTGAGGTAAATGCATTATTAGTTACCCTATCAAGAGTCCACCAAGGAGGGCACGGTCCCTCACTTCCATTAGCCAACGCATATATTCTCTCACAGTCATGCAATATGTAATGGAAATCAACGGGAAGGATTCCACACCGTTCATCCTTGTAGGGTGATGAAGCGACGATAATCGACCAAATGTTGATGTGCTACAAGACATAAAAAATTAAGTGACTACAGACTACATATATAAAACTGTGCACCAAACAACTAAATCGTAAAGGGCAAAACCGCACATTAACTGTTAAAAAAACAGCAGCAAATAAATGTTGGCAAACGACTGCGAAACAAAACTGATATCATACCTCGCTTTCTAGCCAACCATCCTGAGATAAGTTAAGTAGCCTACCCCAAAACTCCAAAGTCAACCCGTGGGGGTAACCTGTGACAAACGAATAATGGTCGACGGGATTTCCATTGTCAACCCAGCGTTGATAGAACTCGAGTGCGGTGGTTTCAAAATCAGTCTCAAGCTTGGCCTTCGTGGATGGTAATAACACTTTGTGGCCAGTGGCACGGCCATCCTCATCTATCATCGTTGGCTATGATTAAACAGTAAATGATTGTTAAAAGTAAAGTGGGTAAAAAGGCATTATAAATGTGTAAATATATACTCACTTCCTCATCATCATCAGCACAACTTTGAAGATATGTACGTAAATCTTCATCTGTCCAATGGTCGATGGGTTTACCAATATCCTCTTCCATTAGCCTATGGGTTTGTTCTATACCAACAACGGTTTCTGCTTTTCTGATACACGCTTGTTTGTTACTAACATACGGTTGCTCCTTCTGAATAACTTCCTGTTCTTTACTAACAATCGGCTCATCATCCAAAAAAAATGTTGCAAGCTCTTCTTCTGTAACCTCGAAAGCATCCATGTTATAATCCGGATATGCTTTCTTCCACAAAACTTGTTATATCTAACAATCTCACAACAGTCCGAAATACACTTTACCTCTGAGTACATTTGTAGATAAGATAGATAAAATACCTCTAGTAATTCCCCGATATTGGCAAAACGCCCCAGTCGCCTACATTCCACGTAACCCAAACGGTTCCCTGCTTGCATTTATTCCACAATATTGAACCGCCTTTCAAACTTGGCCAATAAAGAATCCACCTCAAGGAACCGTAACGTTTCCTGATACCAGGGCCTTTCAGTCTCAGCGTGTGTCACCTTAATATCTCTCGGTCCATTTTTCGCCTAAAATATGGACAGTGATCCTTTTTGTAAATAGAACATTTCGGAGTGAAATAAAACCAATAAACAATCAAATAACGAACAAACAATAAAGTTTGATCAAACTATTGACAACATATACCTCCGTAGGCTTCTTATCGAATTTCACACAAATAGACCAATCATAAGGTTTCTTTTGAGTCCAAGCGACACCTCTTGGTACTCGCCAAGATTTATCTTTAACATGAAACATTCTGCAGCACGGTAGTACTTCTAAAATCCATATCTATTAGCAAAAATAATACAAAATTATTAGAGAAGCTTATACAGGAACTTTTAATGATTAATTAAATAATAGTGCGAATAATTACTACCTTGAACGCGAACATGAACCCTCTAAGTGAATACTTTGGAGGCCTTTCACCATTTGGATCAAACATTAATCTGGTTTTCATATCAACACTAAGTGACTCGTACGTGCACCGCCAAACATAGGAACCCCAAGCAAACTTGTTCCATTCTTCTAAATCTTCAACCAACTGTAGTAAATCGTCGTCAACGACAGCATCATTATCCCCGTCGACAAATCCGACTTGCACAAGCTCTAATAGACAAATTCGCACAACATCCATTGGTGTATACCAATTAAGTAGGTTGGTAAAAGTGTCATGGAGATCACGCACACACACATGTTTTGTCACAACCCTCCCATTCCCGAATACTCTATCTCTAAACGAAACCCCCCCTGTTCCAAGTATTTGCGGTAAGACACCAAACTTCATCCCAGTGATCAAACAAAATTCCTCTGGCCCAAAATGTAACGTTTCACCGCCGACATTAAAAACCAACTCCTGCTTGCCTTTATTAACCACAACAAGGTTTAAAAGCATAAAATGCAACAACTCGGGTTGCAGACTACAATCCTCCGTATAGAGCCATATTTGACCAAAGCAACTATTACTAAATAGTCTAGAGCATCCATTGATTTGCTTCACCTTCTTCTCTATTTCTTTGAGAATATCAAATCTGGTCTTCACACTCACATCCGCATAGTAGTACTTACCCTGCATATTAATACGTATCGGCTTAAAGGGCCATAATATTACAATAAAATTTAGAACCATAAAACAATCACTAAGTCTGGAATAATTGAAGATTCCAACACTCCATATAACAGTAGTATTAAAATTAAAGAAAGGCACTATAATAAAAACCTTGTAATTCATCTCCTTTTGTGTAGAACACCTAGCGGATAACAGGACAACTAAAAACACAACCAACCTGAAAACACCAAATAAAATACATCAGGCTATTTAGCTAATCTTTACGTTAAGAAACAAATAATAGCATATAGAACCTTGTAACAAGCACAGGTACAAGGCACAAAATGGAGATGCTCTTAGCTAAAAAAAATGGATTCGAATTAACCAGTAGTAATGTAATCCTTGCTTGCTTGCTTTCTTGTGTATGATTCTTGCTTGCTAGTCCTACGAACTTGCTTTCTTTCTTTCTTTCTTTCTTTCTTTCTTTCTTTCTTTCTTTCTTTCTTGCTAACATACAACAAACTACTGCTGCCGTTCTTGGTTCTGATTAACCATGGCTTCTTGCTTCGTTCTGCTACTGGTGCTACTTTCTGATTCTGCTACTTTCTTTCTTATGATCACAACACGTGATCACCTTCTTGCTTGCTGCTAATACTTACTGCTTGTTCTTGCTTCTTGCTGCTGCTGTGCTGCTAAACCGTGATCAACATGCTGCTTCCTGCTTGCTTTCTCTCGACTCGATGGGTTTACAATCTGACCTTTCTTCCTTGCTGCGCACCAGGTATGAACCGCAACCGCTCTGATACCAAGTGTTGGTAACAGACTTCCCTTAAACCCTACGAACACACAGAAACACACACTCATTAAACGACTCTCATGTGTTTTGGGTTTTTCACTGCTATATTACTTGCAAATATGGGAAAACTGATTACACCTTTACAATAGAAACCTACATCTATTTATAATGCTAAGCAATACTAACTCTAACAAATATAAATGAACTACCACTAGCCACTACTCCTATAAAACAGGAAACATGCTTGTGGACGTGGGTACAGGTTGCAAAACTTCTGCCACTACTCATGCAACATAAACCCACTATCAAAGGCTCCACTAACTCCACTACTTACTTGGTCAATAATACTACCGCAGTCCTAATGTCTTTAACTAAGTTTGGATTACTGACCCATGACCCGTAAACTACTAAACCAACCCGAAATATCAAGATTATTCCAACAGACTCGACCAGTTTTGTGACCATGCTAATAGGATTCATGCATATTAGCTATGGAAAAGCACTAACAATAGATTACCAGGACCAACAAATCTGAATTCTTTCCAAGTACCAGCACTAATACTAGATTACTAGTCTCACTTCACTTCCTATATGGATGAAACCTTCGACTACCGCTATTGCAATTGTCGTAGCCTTTATCAATATTACGGTTATACATGACTCAAACAATTGTAACCAAAACTTCACCTATGTTGATCATAGTTTCAACTCAACAAAATTATATAAGGAGAAGTGCATAAAGTTTAACAGAGTTGCAATAAACCTCAATAGTCTTCCAATCAAACCTTGAAACAATGATCTGATACATAACAATAAACCTCAATAATTACCATTTTGGTTAAAATTGATAGACTTGCGTATAAACATTCCACCACCACCAGCCCTACCAAACCCTTTACATACATAGAGACACCAACCCCATGCCCATAACCGTATCCACCCATACCCACACCCGTATCCATCAATTAGCAAATTAGGCTTCAGCTATGGTTATGATATCTAGAAGATGATATATACACTTCAATTAACAACATTGTGCAGCTGCAAATTCATACATTTACACACGTTGGTACACATGACATTCAAGATTCAAGTGAAACATTTACCTTAACAAATGAGCACCAAGATCTCAGGAAAATCGCGGGCCATAAATGCTAGTTGTTCGCCGGATTGAGGTTGCCGTCGCCGATCCAAGGTGAATCGGACAAGGAAATCGTCGGTCACTCACAGAAGAACCCATTTCCAAAACAGACCAAACACATGTTGGAAAATGGGGAAAAGGAGGTGGTTGGCGCGATTTCCGAGTTTTCAAATATTTCGCCGGTTCGCCAAGTCTTTTGGCATTTTGGCGATTTCTGCAACGTTTGACTAAGCTTGGCGATATACGGGCGGGGCCGGCGATTTCTTGGGCTACCGGCGAATATTAGGAGCCACGTGTGGCCACTTAAATGGTTAAACGAAAATTCGCCAAGTCGCCGATGAATTTGGCGAAATGGTGGTCTAGAAACGAAAACAACTTCTGACATGGTATACGTATTGGAAACGATGCGTTGAATGGTTCTCTGACGTAATTTTCTCTATTTCATTAGTCTTTGCTGCTAGACATGACAGGACGAAAAGTCTAATAAACTTGCAACTTGATTCTCACTCAACACTTTGATTTAATTAATTCAATAGTTCATGACTTCGTATCGCAACGTGTTTAATAAACGCAGAGGGTATTAAAGTATCCGAAACTGTTCACTTGTAGTACTGAAGTTCACGTTTTAACAAAACCATTAACGAACTATACTGAAGTTTCGGATAAGTTACGTTTAGTAAATTATTCATTTGGAGTAACATAGTAACCGGGTAGCGTTGCCACGGGTTGTCAATACCGGAAATATCAATTTCAATTACTCCCTCCGTTCCATATTTATAGTTCAGTATTCCTTTTATAGATGTCCCAAATTTATTGTCCACTTTCATAAATAGATAAGAATAATGAGATAAAATTCTTTTTTACCCCTAGTGTATATATGTAAGACAAAAAAGTAGGTAAAAAGTAGAGGGTAAAACTGTCATCTTACCAAAAAGTAAGAAAGATGATTGTGTTTTCTTAAACTGCGTGTTTTTTGTCTGGGGACAATAAAATTGAGACGGAGGGAGTATTACTTTAGAAATGGATCGGAGGAGCAGGGTAATATATAGGAGCAGGAAGGGCAGCGCTTATACCAATAGGAGTTGTCCAAGTGTCTATTGCTGTCCCCCTACAGCTACCAACCAGGGACTATTCTTGTATATTTTACATACTTTTGGAGCTGACCGCAAAATGGAGTAAAATAGTACGAATTGTAAAATCACGTGCCTTGCACATTCCTTGCTCCTCACCTAATAAACATCTCTGAAAACCCTAGCTGTGATTTGGACGATCCTCCTCCGGTTGTTCCCCCGCCACCATCGCTCCGCCACCGCGTTTCTCAACCGCTGTCGACTCCTCCTCTGTAGTATAATTCTTTGTCGCAGACTCGACGATGCTTCTTCACTATGAGATTTCTCGAATTAAGGTTTTTCCTGTTTTAGATTATGATATCATATTGAAGAATTTAAGAGCTTTGAAACCTCATCAATCTCAACAATGTTGTTCCATAAGAAATTTAATTTGTTTCCTAATGTTAAATTATATAAAAGTATGTATCCTATTGTATGATACCTTACAAATTGATATTTTTTATGCTTTTTATGCTACGTTGCTATCATATTGATAATTAATACAACTTTTGCATCTTCTGTTTCGATTGGGAGAATTAGAACTTGTATGAGCTCCTAGAGATGTTTTCATAACTGGTAGACATATAACCAAGAGTAGTTTATTCACTAATGAAGAATGCCCTTATCAGTTATCTGATCTCCCACATTTTAAATATATCATATTAATTAGATGATTAAGATGTAATTATATTTTGCAGGAAGTCCATCCAACTGTAATTCGTTGGTGATCTCAAAGGCACTATTTCCTTCGGTTCCAGATCTGGTAAATCACTGTGCTTTATCCCATACTGTGAAACTGACCCAACTTTGATTTGTAGCAATTTTCAAGTGGTATAGTTGTGAATTAATGACGCCGTTTTCTAAGAAGCTACTGTATGATACTTCTCGCCGATACTTCTTTCATAATCACCGTATCTATACGTCACCTCTGCTATCACTACAAGCACATCTAACTCTTGCCTTTATTCTGGTTCATTATTTTAATTTATGCTCTTATTTGCTTCAGTTGACGATAAAAAATATCTGGATTACTATATTATGTATAGCGAAAGACGAACAATCTTTGAGTGATGGATTGATTACTTAGTAACGAGAACTTATCTTTTTGGGAATATTTGGATTCATAAACAGCTTTTTTTATCTTTGCTCTTTATATGAACCCAACTTTCTGGAAATGTATTGCAGTGTGGTTTTTATATTAGTTTGTTCTATCATTTTGGACCATTCTCATCGTAATGGTAGTGGAAAGATTCATTGGATGTTTGGGTTGGGTTTAACACCTATCCTCTAGTACATATACTTACTTGGGTATTTGAAAATCTTAATTCTTGATGAGAATTTGATGTGTTCATTTTAGATCCTTAAGCCAGCTGCGAAGAAAAATAAGTTCTTGATGTCTACAAAGATATAATTGTTGTGTTATTTTGACTGACTATAGTTTCCCGAGGTTAGATCCCCTTGTGGTCCAATAGTAACATCTCTCGCTGTACTTTATATCCTCTTCAATAGACACCAAAATTATTTTCTTAAATTTTGTGTATCTGACTTTGATTGTAAAATATGACATAGTTTAATCAATCTTCAAATCAGTTTCTTACTATTGTTCTATGTCTTCTTTCTCTTGCAGATAATGTGTGGTGATTTTAGGGATGAAAAAGTGGGTGGTGAATCAACAATTAAACCATGCCACTCCTTTCATGTTATGCTGTATAAAGTTTTTAAAGAAACAACGAGAGACTTGAGCAGCAGAAGAATGTAAAGGAGATGGCTCATGGATCAAGAAAATGATGAAATTGTGTTTTTGGTATCGAATGTGTCTATATTTAGCTCTGAACCCAGGTTTACCAGTTTAATTGAAGATGTTTTGAATGTGTCTATATTTAGCTCCAAAATATTACATCTTGTTTGTATCAGAGACGTTAATAGCAGTTAATCTGGATGCTGCTTCAAAATGTCAATTTGGATATTGTTGGTTTTTCTCTTTCTGTTCATCATTGATATTTATTTGCATTTAATTTGTGTATGCGAGAAGCAAGTATGGGCACGTGTGCTTTGGACATAATTCATGCACTCCCATCTAATAGCAGTTGTGGATATCATGCAACATCCCCTTATACGAGCTTTATTGTACCAAAGAGTTTTGTGTTATACGAACTTTATTGTACCAAAGTTTTGGGGTAATATGAAAACTTACTGCATTTTACGTTTAACTTACTGCATTTTAACTTTTAAGGTGGTGTAAACCTGATATGCACACTAGATCTCGGATAAATCACTGCATTTTATGTTTATATTACTGCACTTACGTTTTAATGTAGTGGAAAACTGATTTGAATGAGTAGATATGGGAAAACATTTACTGCATTTTACGTGTATGTTACTGCATTTTATGTTTAAGGAGTTTGAAAACTGATATGAAAAGTAGATCTTGAAAACTTACTTCTTTTTACGTTTAAGTTACCGAATTATAGTTTAAGTTACTGCATTTTAAGTTTAATGTGGTGGAAAACTAATATGAATAATAGATTTTTTTTTAAATAATCATTGAATGTTATGTTTAAACTATTACATTTTACATTTAAATTACTGCATTTTACATTTTTTAAGCTCATGTAAATCTGTCAGTTTTAAACTGATATGAAAGAATAGATTAAAAAATCACTGTATTCTACATTTATGTTACTGCATTTTATGTCTAAGGTGGTGAAAAACTGATCTAAATAAAGTAGATATCGAAAACTTAAAAAGAAGTAAATTTACTTGACTGCAGTAGAACAATATGTAGTGCTGTTGAATCCACTGTATTTTTACCACATTCTACTGCATTTTACCTATTCTATTGCATTTTATCCCTCATTACTGAATTTTATTGTTTTTAATTGGATTTTAGTGCATTTTACAAAGAAAAACCACATTTTACTGCATTTAATGAATCTACTACATTTTAACCCATGTTACTGCATTTTTTGCTTTTTACTGGATTTTAGTGCATTTTACTGCATTTTACAAAGAAAAACCTCATTTTTATAGAACAATAAATTGACTGCAATTTAATAGTACTGGATTTTTGTGTTTTTACTTAAAATGAAGAGAATGCTATTGGTGTCCATACATTATATATTTAAATGCAGTAAATTTACTTGACTGCAGTAGAACAATATGTAGTGCTGTTGAATCCACTGCATTTTACCACATTCTACTGCATTTTATCTAATCTACTGCATTTTATCCCTTATTGATGAATTTTATTGTTTTTAATTGGATTTTAGTGCATTTTAAAAAGAAAAATCGCATTTTACTGCATTTAATAAACCTACTACATTAAAAAAGCAGTAGCATAATTTACATCAATTGCAATAGCATAAAATGAAGTATAAGAAATGTAGAGAATGGTGGAAGAAATATAAAATGCATTAGAGTTTTTTAGATACTTTTTAAATCTACTGTTTAGATCTAGATCTGATCTAGTTAAAATGCAGTAATATATATAGTCTTCCAATGCTTGATTTCTTCCTTGTTTGAGATTCATGTGCTCTTTCACTAATTCCATCTCCATAATTTGGGACAAAACTCCTCTGTGAACACTTCTTTGAATTAACTCCTTGTCTCGAGCCCACTTGTATCCTTAACTGTGTCCCACCAAATCGAGCATATGATCTGTAAACTGCTAATTTGGCCTTGTCCACTTCATAATTCATGTCAGATATCAAATATGGAATCCATATAAGTAATCCACCTCATCGCTTCTATAGTGACTTTATCTTGTTCTCGTGTAGATGTGTTCAGTGTAGCAGTTGATTGAGCTTGTGCAGCAAGTACTCCTGGAATCGTTACATTACTGCCTGTAGCCCTGACCTCTAGCGCTTGTATCGCGGCATCATCGCTATGCTCCACTGGCTTGTTTCCGGCTGTCCTTGCAGTAGCTTCGAGTGCTCCTATTGTTATAGCACTCTGTTGGTGCACATTTCCAACACCTCCAGCTGGTTGAAGTACGGGTGTTGCCTCCACATAACGCCCTACCACCTGCCCTAGAAATCAGCCTATACGTTATTGAATAGACACATATTGTATTAGATACCTAGTAATGTAGTTATACTTATGTTTGCTTTCATCATGTACATTTGTACTTACTTTGTTATTTTCGATGTTTGATGAATTGTGATATACTTTTCTTGTTTAAAAATGCATATTAAAAACAATGTTAAGAAGTCGCATATTGTTAAGAATAAATGTCAAAATCAACTATCAACTTATTCGTTAATCAAATAATTATCAAATAGGCTAACTACCTACTTCTTATTCTCTTGATAAACCGATATTCAAACACAATCTAAAAAGCTATGATAACAAGTCTGCCATTGTAAAACATACCACCAAAACAAATTTTATCGATAACAACAAACTTAAGATAACCTAACAACTCATTTTTAAGGTAATGTATCAAAATTATAACAGGTACAGAAAATGTAAGCAATTGTCTAACAAGATAAAAAATTGGTACAAAAATTAAACCTTTGGAGCAACAGTAGTAGCAGCTTTAACCACTAAACCACGAGTTGACTTGATAGTCAAACTTCTTCTAAAAGGTGAAGAAACAACAACAGATGAAGATTTAGATAATGTCGTGGAAGCCTTTAATCCATCAAATGCCGGAACAAAACACGTTAGTGATGTTAATTGAGCACGCAAGTGCTCAGCAATCATGATCGTTGATTCAGTCAACTTGGATGACTGTCCCAATTCTGGAACATGACAACAAGGTTGGGATGAATTCTCTTTGTCACGAGCTGTTAAAGTAACAGAATTCCAATTCCCGATGTCTGGATACATTCTAGCAGCTTCCACATTTCCAATGGCTGTACAGTGCACGTAAATCAGCTACAAAGTTAGAAATTCAGTAAACATTAATTTTCATAAATCTGACATACAATGGAAACTTTATAATATATTATAAAAAACTTATGCTTACAACAAGGATTAATAAGGGCCCATCAAAATGGTTGGTCGGTTTAAAAATCGTGGTCATCCTTACAATGGCATCCAAAATATACCCACACCAGTCGTAATGTAGTATGTCTACATTGTTGCAGTCAACAAAAGGTATAATTGATTCATTGATTGATCCATCTGGCCCACACTCGATTATTAAAGTTGTTACAAATGCAATAAAACTAATCTTGTACCATCTATCACCATCAATGTAATCCACCATCCAGTCATGAAGTCGATTGACAATGATTTTTTCATTCGCTTCAACTTCAAAATGTTCTCTGAATTCATCAATTACATCTGAAACTCCTCTTTGTGGATTATATGCATTAATGTTGTAATTTGTAATTGGAAAGCCAACAACATCATGAATCAGCTCCTTTGTCACTTTGATTGATCTACCATCCGGGAAGTTCAATCTACGTGATTCAGGATCGAAACTTTGAACAACAAATAAACCTAATTTTAAAGGCACTGTATCGTAGTTAAAGCAGTAGTTAAAGCAGTCAAGCAACGTTCCGAATCCTATGTCAGATCTCACCTAAAACAACCTTTTTTGCAAGTTTTTTTTTTTTTGCTTGTTGATCTCTTCTTCTCAACCTCAAACTTTACACTTTTTAATTTAGTGGACTTTTTGTATGCACTTTCTTTCACTGATTTATTTACGAAGTGTACTACATGAACAATATCAGATAAAAATATTACTCATAAGACATAAAATGCGGTACCAAGACATTAAAATGAAGTAAAATAGTTAAATTACTAAAATGCAGTTTGCAGCATAAAACATACAGTAAGACAACCTCATTATTTTTTTTAAATTTTTTTCCTAGTGTTTTAGTGTAATAGACAGCTTTCAAGATGCAGTCTTCAAGAGTTATAAAATGCAGTTATCCATATTCAAGATGCAGTAAAATATTTAATATTATTAAGTATTCCATTTTTCAAGTATAATCTACAAAATCGACTGTTATAAACACATCAACATCATGTAAGTTAAGCTTTGATTTTACACATTTTTTACAGATCTAACATCATTCAGATATAAAAACAGATTTATATATAAAACAAGTATATACCTATTGCAATCAATTCCGCTTCGTCACTACCTTCATATGTTAAGTTTATATGCATCGTCTCCTCTTTTTTTTCCTCTTCGAATCTGTAACGTGTTCTTCTTTGGCTCCTACGTGTAGCTGTTAGAGAAAATACAGTATTATTAGTAGAAAGATAGTAGAAAATAGTTACAAAAATGAAGAATAAACATATTATGATCACAAAAACTTACGAGTTGCATCGTTTTTTGCTATTTAAAACAAGCATCCGGTGTATCAGATAAGATAACGGAGTAGATCTAAGTAATTTTTTCATGATTTTTTTAAGAAAAACTTTAACGAAGATGATCGGCAGCGATGTTTTTGGATGGATTAGATGATCGGAGAAGGTGATCTGATCGGAGAAGGTGATTTGATCATTTGAAGATGGTGTTTTCGTGTTTCAGTAGAGAGAGAGGGGGAAAGTAAATGAGATCCCTGACCGATCTGACCGAGTGATACAGGTAGTGTGAAACATTTTTACACATTTCGTCCCTTGACTATAGTTTTTGCAGTTGAGTCCTTGTTGACTGAGATGATCTATGCCGTTGAAATGGAATGGATGGTCAAGATGTCATCTGCCTTTTATGCTCCTCTAAACATCCCATCCCCCTGAACCTTACCGGCTTACCCTATTACTTTTTGGTTTATTTTTTATTCCATTATTAATTTTCTATTATAAATTATAAAGGGAAAAAAATAACCACCAGCAGCAGATCATCATCGTTCTCACCATTCATTATGAACACAAACAAGACATGGCTATGGTGATTTATCTTTTCATATTTTATCCCACATAATCAAATCCAAATTAAATAATAACACCAATATCATCATCATCACACCAACAATTACCTCCGATTTGCAATCCTCAACCCTAACCTCCGTTTTTCAATCTGAGAACCGATTTAAATCTTTGCGGCTACCTGCAATTCGAGGTAAATATGATCCAACTCTCAAACTCTTCGTCTCAAACTCCACCACCGAGTTCTGACTCCGTCTCAAACTCTCAAACTCCGGCCCCGTCGTTTCTTACTCTGGCCACCGGTTTCGATTTTTGATTTCCCATGTTCAGATCTCCAGTTTCAATTGGGGTCAGATTGCATTTCATGATGGCCAGATTTGCAAAAGCAATATAATCACTCATTATAACCTTTTAATTTCAAGGTCTCAAAAATGAAAGCTAACAGCTAATTTCAATCGATGGATGGAAACATAAAACATCCACAAGCACCATTGACGACGACAACCGTTGACCACTTGACCAAGTTCGGTGGGGGTGAACAAAACCCATCAGTCAGATCCGAAATTGAGATGAGATTTTAGGGTTTCGGTTGGAGGGGAAACAGAGGGGAGGCTGTGATGAGTGGCGCCGGAGAGACGAAGAACTTCCGGCCATTTTGGTTGCTACGGCGTTCTGGCCGGTCATTTTGGTGATTGGGGGCTAAACTAGCGTGATGAAATTGGTGACGAAGGTCTTACAAGGAGATTGATTATTAGAAAAAATTTAAAAGTTATAAGATGTTTGTTTTAGGGTGACTAGCTTATTGGAGCGTACGAGAGTTTAAGCTTATTTTTTCTATAACTTTAAGCTTTTAGCATTGTTTGGTACACAAAAATTTAAGAGCTTATTGAAAAAATAAAATCTAGAAAAAAAAGCTACTACAGGTAGCTTATGGAAATAAGCTCCTAGCTTATTAAACGAGAAATTACATAAATGCCCCTTAGATACCTATTTATCATTTACTTTCTTATCCAATTATGTAAATTCATATACTTAAGCTCCAGCTACTTTTGTCAAACACTTATAAGGAAATAAGCTCCAGCTTCCAGCTTGAAATAGAAGCTCTAGGTACCAGCTTCAGCTCCAACTACAAGCTAGTTTTGCCAAACACACTCTTAATTTACATTTTTTATATGTACACACGGGAAATTTAAAGCCATGTCAGCATGGTAACGGGTGAACCGGAGAGGTCACAAATTTTAACAAGTTTGTCAAGTTAATTCATGGTTTTTAACACGTGAACTTCACTATTTCAAGTGAACATTTTTAGATACTTGATTCCCTTCTATGTATATTAACCCGTCACAAGTAATTGGAGTTTTTTCCAAATTAAAAAGGAAAAGAAATGAAAAGAAAAAAAAATAGTTCATAACTTTATATCGCAACTAATTATGTGTAGCTGCTACGTAGTAAGGGTAGTAATCAAGTCGGATTGGAGTTTTCTCCGAGTTATTTGAATCAGGTTTAGTTGTTCGCATTTGGAAATTTTCAGTCCAATCCGAAGTAGACCCTAATTCGTACTGGCAATTTTGATCAAACTTGATTCGCATTCAACTAAGTAATTATTTTAATAAGCAATTGACTGTTATAGATAATTGTGGTTGTCATCTATTGGAGATATAGTAGACGAATTAGAGTACTAGTTAGTTTACTATTGCTTGGAGGATGCTCCATTGTACTCTACATATACTGGTTCATGATAATAAGAGACATCTCTCTTTCTCTCTTATCTCTAATTTACAACACGTTATCAGCACAAGTCTCTAACACAATTACTTTAAGGTACGTCCTAAAAACTATCGTAAGCATGAATCTCTTTATTATATACAATTGCATATTATATGTGTGTTGATTGTTGAATCATGTGCTATTTAGTCTAATTATGAATACGTGTCAACGTACTGTGAATTTTGGAAGTCATATGAATTCTATGTTCAATTCCTAATATTTATGTGATGCGATTTCTTGTAAAGTATCGAAATTTGTATATTAGATTTCACAGGAACAATAAAGTCATGGACACGTGTTTTACTGTATCATATTTTTCGTATAATGTTTTTCTTATTAATCAGATTAAAGAGATATATATACTTTTTACTTTGTATAATAATAACATACAAAAATATATCAGTTTATTATTGTGACACCCGATCAAAAATAACCCAAAATTTGGTCCAAATTTAAACTTTTATTTCAAGTATTATATACTTAAAATACCAAAGCGTACAAGTATTATATATATGATTATATGTATATATAACACAAAACAATTATTCAAAAATCGCGTATAAACAAATCACGCAGGAATTCAAATACGAACGTTGGTGAAACCATTATTAAATAATATGAAATTATTTGATAACAACGATAATTATTTTATATTATGTTTACAATATAACGACACGTACGTTTTGCTTAAAACGTGACCGAACACTACAAAAATGCATGAAACGCGCCCTACCGACGAAATAAATCAAAGTTATAGTTTTATAACTTAAAACTAAGTATTTTGGTAAAATACTTCAAGTAAAAATAACGCGATTACACGCGTATAATTATAACGTTTAAAAACGTTACCCGATTTAAATAAATGTACTAAACGCGACCGACGACCGAACGAAAACTTGAATATCATTTTAGTAACTTAAAAGAGATTACTTGAGTAAAACTTTCATCAAAAATACTGTAATTTAAAACGTAAACGAAATGTACTTTGTTAAACGTATAACGTTTAAATGAACGACGAAACGAACGGGTAAACGGGCACCGCGTGAAACGAAACTTTGGGAACAAGATTTACCACCCACATGGTGTGGGACCCCCACAAAATCTGCTGATTTTCAGCAGCCCACACCCAACCCATACCCTCTCCATGTGATACTTACACACAAACATGCAACCCATACCCCATTATTCACCCTCCACTCACTTGATTTCTCTCAAATCTCCCTCTCTCTCTCTTTGAACGTTTTTCACAGCCTTTGGAGGCTGTCACAAGACCACCATAAACCACCACAATCACCACCATAGATCCACCACGAGCCGCCACGCCGGAATTCAAGGAAACGCACCAAAACGAGCATTCGACTTCCGTTTTCCTTCTCCTCTTCATCTCTTTGTAAGGTGTTGGGATATGACCACGTAATAAATAAATGCATGTCCGAAAATATTTAAGCCTACGGGGTCACACGTATTGACACTTATGCTCAATATAATTAATTAATATAAATGTGAGATATATTAATTAATCCGTTCACGAAATAATTAATAAACGTTTATTAAAATGTTAATTGTACGTTTATTAAAAGGAGAGGGACTTAAATGTAATTAGAAAACTTATTTACCAAGTTACATATACCCTATAAATAGAGAGGTAATTAACCCTGAAAATATTAATTAAGAATTCAATTCTCTCTCTCTTCTCTTAGTATACGTACGAAAAAAAAACAAACCCAAAGGGGTTTTCTTGTTTTTCGTTTTTAGTGGTTTGACCAAACAAAGAACGGGTACTAGCATACCTATTGAGCTGCTGTCGTGTGTGCGATCGTAGAGGGGTTTTGCTTTAAACCCTAACTATATTATTATAGTTTATTGGAGCTTTGCTAAAAGGTACAATTCTATTCTTAACTAATTACATGTACGTGTTTATTCGCTTCCGCAATTGTGTGACAATTTGAATATATTATTGTATACTCTAACAGTGGTATCAGAGCCACACGTATGTGTTGTAATTAGTTAGATTCGTTAAACATAAAATTTGGTGAGGGTTATTAAAGTTTATGTTTCGACGATCGGAAATAAGAAAAATAAAGTTTTTGCGTTTTGGTTATGTGAGGTCGACGAACGGTAAAATAAAAAAAAAAAAAAAAAACAATTGTTGCTTGTGAACTAGATCCAGCGCAAGACAAGAAAAAAAATTATTATTTTAATTGATAGTCTAGTTCTAACTAGATAACAAGGTGTTTCATGGTCAACAAGAAAAAAATAGTTTTGTTTGTTCTGGGCCATGTGGCAAAACTGGCAGGAAAGGTTTTTTGTTCCATTCGTTGGATCTAGGATAATAATCTTATTTTTATTATTATTTTGTTTAAATTGTTAAATGTTAAAAATCCCACTGAAAATTTAATGTTTAACGAGAATAATAACATGGTTAATGTAAATTGTTTGTTATTATTAATGTACCTATTAAATTAGCAAATAAAGGGTATCCATGAAATTCATGCATAATTTGGCATGGATATCACTTTTATATTGATATGCTAGTTAAGATTAATTGTTAATAGTAATGATTATGTATTACTTGTTTAAACTGTTTAATTGACAAGTTGTCCCTAGTTGCCATGATTTAGGGTTCTACCAAATGTTGCATGAAAATTAATTGTTAATAGATTAGTAAGTTTATTTATTTTGCTTATTCTTATTGTAACTTGTAAAGTAAAATGGTTTTATGGAAAAAATAAACTGGACTAATAACTATGAAATAAGATTTATTATTTTCTTGCAAATCTTATTGTCAACTCGGGTTGGGCTCACATACCGTAATTTTCTCCCACGACGAGATTTGCAAGTTAATAATTTGTTTTAAACCACAACTAGGAGCTTGTATAAGAGAGGTATCTTCGACTTGGTGTCTAAGATGACGGGTTGGATAAACGATGTAAAGATCCTAGCCCCTCCTCTGGCCTCTTCATGACCTCTTTTATACATGGCCGAAAAGGTTTAAAACATGTTGAATCGTCAATTTTAATAAAAGTGCAATCTCTAATTTAATATAAATATTAAATTAGACATCTTGACGCACGTTAATAAGTGGATTAACTGGAAAATTTTTATTAAAATCTATGATACGAAGATGTGTGCATGCTTCTTCGTACATATTTGATACACATTATCAAATTATTACCCATTTAAATTAAGTCATATGCCATCCAATTTGTAAGAACACTTGTACTTGCTTTTTGCTCTGCGTGAGACGTAGGTGAATTGTATCCAAGGTAAATTACCACTCATCGTGAGACGGTGGTGGACTATTTACAGTTCTTAATTGGACGACTTAAAACGAGTTAAGCGGTGAGATCCTTAAGCCCGTGGCATACGATGGGATGAAACATGCTTAATGAAACTTACTGCTTGATCACTAAGTACACATTAAGTCCCATAATTCTAAGAATTGCACTTGTAATGCAATAATTGATCGTCACTTACCTTTTTGAGTACACCATTGCTAGCAGATCAACTGATGTGATGGTGGTATGTCAATTAGGATCCTAGCCTTAAGAAAATTAATTGTTTATACATTATGTAAACATTTGGGTATTTAATTTTCTTTAAGGATTTATTATCGAAAATACTAAACTTGAACTTTTATCTATTGTAGATGGAAAATCCTGCACCGAACTCGAATTATTCGGCTTTCAGGCAAATGCTAGAAAAAGAAAAACTTTCTGGAAGTAATTTCAATGATTGGTTTCGTCAACTAAGGATTGTCCTTCGTGTTGAGAAGAAAACTGACATCATTGAAAAGCCGTTGGGACCTGCTCCTGCTGTTACTGCTCCTGCTGAGGAATTAGCAGCATGGAACACTCTTTATGATCGTCATAATGAAGTTGCTTGTTTGATGCTCGGCAGCATGACTCCCGAACTTCAAAAGCAATTTGAAAATCATAGTTCACTTGATATGATTACAGAGCTTCTTCCAAAGAAATTGGCTACTCCACAAATCCTTGGGATTAGAAGTGGAAAGATCCAGAAAGATAAGAAACTGCAAGCTAAGGGTAAGGCTAAGGGCAAGGGAAAGCAAGGTGCTTATGTCCCTAAACCTAAGCAAACCCCTCCAGCGAAGAAAGAGCATCCGGCTAAGAATGAGGCGTGTCTCCACTGTTCTGAAGTGGGACACTGGAAGAGGAGTTGTCCTGCCTATCTTGCTGAGTTGATGAATATGAAGAAGAAGCAAGCCGGTTTGACCGGACCTTCAAGTGTCTTCACGATAGAATTATATTCTTTCTCTAATTCAAAATCCTGGGTATATGACACTGGTTGTGGTACACACATTTGTAATACCCTACAGGGATTTAAAGGAAAGAAGAAACTGAAACATGGGGCACTCTACTTGTACGTGGGCAATGGTCTACGTGCAGCTGTAGAAGCCATTGGAAGTTTTGACTTAGTTTTGCCTTCGGGATTAATCATTGTATTAGACAATTGTTATTATGCACCTACTATTACTAGAGGTGTTGTTTCAGTTTCACTTTTGAAAGATAATGGATTTATCAATGTTTTTACTGATTATGGTATTTCAGTTTCTAAAGATAATGTTCATTATTTTAATGCTATTCCTTGTGATGGTATTTATGAAATTGATATGCATGATCATGTTTCAAAAGTAAATTCTATGTATTCAGTTAGCAACAAAAGAGCCAAGCCTAACTTGGACTCTACCTATCTTTGGCACTGTCGTCTTGCACACATTGGAAAGAAACGCATTGAAAGGCTTCAACGTGAAGGGCTTTTAAAATCAACTGATGATGGATCCTTTGATAAATGCGTGTCTTGTGTTTCGGGTAAGATGACAAAGAAACCCTTTCCGCATCAAACGCAAAGGGCTACTGATCTACTTGGAATCATACATACTGATGTTTGTGGTCCATTTAGACATGTGTCAAGACAAGGTGCTAACTACTTCATCCCTTTTACTGATGATTTCAGTCGTTATGGTTATGTTTACTTGCTTAAACATAAACATGAAGTCTTTGAAACATTTAAAGTGTTTAAAAATGAAGTAGAAAATCAACTGGGTAAGACCATCAAGATCCTTCGTTCGGATCGAGGTGGTGAATACTTAAGCCAAGAGTTTAAGGATTATCTGAAAGCGTGTGGAATTGTCCAACAGCTTACTCCTCCATACACACCACAACATAATGGAGTGTCTGAGAGGAGGAATCGAACCCTGTTAGACATGGTGAGATCCATGATGAACCTTACAACTCTCCCATTATCATTTTGGGATTATGCTCTAGAATCTGCTGTACGTATTTTGAATATGGTTCCAACCACGAAGGTTGATAAGACACCACATGAACTGTGGCATGGAAGAGTCCCTAATTTGTCTTACTTAAAGGTCTGGGGATGTGAGGCGCTTGTGAAGCGGGATACGCCTGACAAACTCGAACAAAGATCTGTTAAGTGCATCTTTGTAGGATACCCAAAGGAAACAATGGGTTACTATTTTTACTTTCCTTTTGAAAATACTGTTAAAGTTGCTCGATATGCTGAGTTCTTTGAAAAGAATCTCATAGCTCAAGAAAACGGTGGGAGGATAGTAGAACTTGATGAGACTCAAGAGGAAGATGTATCACCTTCTACAAACACTAGCGAACATCAACTTGGGGGGGAAAGTGGTCAAAGTGTTGAACCTCAAGTCGATGTTGTTCCAATTCGTAGGTCCGCAAGGACTATACGTGCTCCAGAGAAGTTGTGTCTAAATGTAGAATCTGAGGAACACGTGTTAGGGGATCTTAATGAACCTCCTAGTTTCAAAGCTGCATTATCAGATCCAGAATCTGAAAAATGGCTTGAAGCTGCGAATGTGGAAATGAAATCCATGAAAGATAATCAAGTCTGGCGCTTGGTTGATCTTCCACCCAATGCTAAAACCGTTGGCTGCAAGTGGCTCTTCAAGAAGAAGACCGACATGGATGGAAATCTACACACCTATAAAGCTCGTCTCGTAGCGAAGGGTTATACTCAAGTCTACGGAGTTGACTATGATGAAACCTTCTCTCCTGTCGCGGACATTAGGGCTATTAGGATTCTCTTAGCTATAGCAGCGTACTATGACTATGAGATTTGGCAAATGGATGTCAAGACTGCCTTCTTAAATGGTTACTTAGACGAGGATGTCTATATGGTTCAACCTGAAGGCTTCATTGATCCAAAACATCCCAGCAAAGTGTGCAAGCTTCAAAGATCCATTTATGGACTAAAGCAAGCATCAAGAAGCTGGAACAAGAGGTTTGATGAGGAAATCAAAAAGTTTGGATTCACTCAAAACCCTGATGAGCCATGTGTATATCAAAAAGCTAGTGGGAGTAATGTTACTTTCCTTGTCTTATATGTTGATGACATATTGATCATAGGAAATCACATTCCAATGTTACAAGATGTAAAATCCTACCTTGGAAAGTGTTTCGCTATGAAAGACTTGGGAGAAGCAGCATTTATTCTTGGAATCAAGATCTATAGAGATAGAACAAAGCGGTTAATTGGACTAAGTCAAAGTGCTTATATTGATAAGATCTTAAAGAGATTTAAGATGGAAAATTCTAAGCGTGGAAATGTTCCGATGCAAGAAAGACTTGACTTGAATAGCAAACAGTGTGCTTCTACACCTGCTGAGGTGGAGCGTATGCAAAGGGTTCCTTATGCTTCGGCTGTGGGATCTATCATGTATGCGGTTAGATGCACTAGACCTGATGTGGCGTTCGCACAGAACATAACCAGCCGATTTCAACAGAATCCAGGTGAAAGTCACTGGACTGCTGTGAAAAATATTCTCAAGTACCTGAGGGCTACTAGAGATATGTTCCTAGTTTATGGTGGAAATCCTGAAGCTGAGCTCAAAGTGACTGGATATTGTGATGCTGGATTTCAGACCGATAGAGACGATATGAAGTCTCAGACAGGATACGTCTTCGTCTTGAATGGAGGCGCAGTGGATTGGAAGAGCAAGAAGCAATCCACAACTGCCATGTCTGCAACAGAATCAGAGTACATAGCATCTTCGGAAGCTGCGATGGAAGCTGTCTGGATTAGAAAATTTATTTTTGGGCTTGGCGTGGTTCCCACACATAAAAACCCCATAGAGTTATACTGCGATAACTCAGGAGCAATTATCATTGCCAATGAACCTGGAGTTCAGAAAGGGGCCAGACATTATCCTAGGAGATATCACTATGTTCGGGAGCAGATCGAATTAGGTGAAATCAATCTACTCAAAGTTCACACAGATGATAATCTAGCTGATCCGTTTACGAAGGCTTTACCTAAGGGAAAACTTAATCAACATGCAGAGGGCATAGGACTTCGTTTTGCTAGTTATTTCATGTAACTCTGTGTTTTAGTATTTGGATAAAGGATGTTAGACAATTATTATCTAATAAATGAATTAAAGTACTTGGTATATTTGTTTTCATTTAATAATTAATTGTATCCTATATTTGCATGTTTAATCCATGAATAATTTATATTATTCTAAAATGTCCATTATCGATCAACTATGTGGGAATATAGTTGAACTAAGATAAATCTGAGTGATTGGTATGGATGGTCCCACCAAACTCACATTATTTCCATGAGATGAATATCGGACTACCCCAACTGACAAGTTATTGCTTTATGGATCGGCGTCATTAAGTGAAACTTGTAAATGGTTGCTTTACTTATCCTTAGACTTGAGATGCAAGCAGGTCTTGCATGTATGGATTGCATCTTCTTGATATAGTTCTAGCTATCCTGAATAAGGTAGTAATAAAGGGCTATTTTCAAAAGTGTAGTGAAGTACATGACTGACACGTGTAGTCAAGATAGGATTTGTTCCTTCAATTAGCTATTGAAGTATGATACCACTGGCCCCCTCATTAGAATTAATTAAGATGTGTGTACGGCCGTACCCAAATGAATTCTAGATTGTCTCAATTGATTTGGTAATCTTGATTGATTAAAGGAATGAGAAACAGAATCGTTAACCTATGGAATGACATTGATCCATATCCATAAATTAACAAGGTATCTGAAACAAAGGGATAGTGAAGACTAAAATCATTTTCTTAAGAAGCTTGATTATACTTTAAGAAATTATATTATACTTTGAGAAACTATAATATATTTTAAGAAACTATACTTAAACATTTTCGGGGACATTGGCGTGTTGCTAGACGCTTACCAATGTCATTGTTTTTATTAATGACATGCTCAAGTGGGAGCTGTTGGGATATGACCACGTAATAAATAAATGCATGTCCGAAAATATTTAAGCCTACGGGGTCACACGTATTGACACTTATGCTCAATATAATTAATTAATATAAATGTGAGATATATTAATTAATCCGTTCACGAAATAATTAATAAACGTTTATTAAAATGTTAATTGTACGTTTATTAAAAGGAGAGGGACTTAAATGTAATTAGAAAACTTATTTACCAAGTTACATATACCCTATAAATAGAGAGGTAATTAACCCTGGAAATATTAATTAAGAATTCAATTCTCTCTCTCTTCTCTTAGTATACGTACGAAAAGAAAACAAACCCAAAGGGGTTTTCTTGTTTTTCGTTTTTAGTGGTTTGGCCAAACAAAGAATGGGTACTAGCATACCTATTGAGCTGCTGTCGTGTGTGCGATCGTAGAGGGGTTTTGCTTTAAACCCTAACTATATTATTATAGTTTATTGGAGCTTTGCTAAAAGGTACAATTCTATTCTTAACTAATTACATGTACGTGTTTATTCGCTTCCGCAATTGTGTGACAATTTGAATATATTATTGTATACTCTAACATAAGGAACCTTTTACTTTTCATTATATATACTTGAAACTTACTTATTTACATGTTAGAATGTTCACTCAACAATAAAATGTCCAAGAACAAAGCTTAAATTATGTTTTATACACATATATATGAAAACAGTTTGTAGGACAGATTTTGTACCCTTCACGAAACAATTCATATAAAATCGAAAACACAATGAAAATGCATGAAACCAAAGCCAAAATCTTCGTATTTTCGTTGCCTACAACTTTTGTGTTTTGCTCGAAGCTCAGAAATACACCAATTCTCCTAGAAAACCCGATTTGTAAGACTGTCACTGTTTTGGCCGGATTTGGGACCCGACACCTCTCAAATTTTATTTAGCTAACTAGATTGACACTATAGTTCTTGGGAAAATTTGACAATATACTAGACACATAGGAGTTCACCTGTGATTTTTGGTAGAACTTGATTCGGAATAGAAAGTAGAGAAAACGAGGGATTTGTCGAGACGAAATCTGGAAAAATATAAACATAAGGGCTGTTTTGGTAATTTTGTAAAAATGACACTTCGAGGCGACCACTAAACGTAACGATAATTTTTACAAGCTTTATAACCATATTTAAGACTAGCGTAAAAGTCTTGGGTCAAACCGAGCCCGTTTGACCAAGTCAACACAAAACGAGCCACGTATTGATGAATATGAAACGATTGAGAAATGCTAAGAATTGTAACTCGAAATGAATCTTGATAATGTTATCATATAATATGTAACGACACTCGTGTAAGAGAACTTATATACTTTGGGTAGTATATGTATTACAACTTAAATATGTATGAGATTACACTCATACCTAGATGAGATTACACTCAAACTAGTACGAGAATACACTCGCACACGTACAAGTTTACACTTGTCCATCGTAGGGCTTTCACCCATGAAGAGTTACACCATCTCGAACTTACATTCGCGCAAACATTTCACGTAATGGTACAAAACAACAGACTATTGAAATTACTTTTCAAATATACAACAAAATGAAATATATAATAATAATAATAATGATAATAATAATAATGATAATAATAATAATAATAATAATAATAATAATAATAATAATAATAATAATAATAATAATAATAATAATAATAATAATAATAATAATAATAATAATAATAATAATACTTGAATTATTATTACACCCCATCACCAACGGGCCGTACACACTTATACAAACAAACTATTGGACATTAACTAGTTGAGTGGATAACTAGCATGGATTATCTTAATGATGTCCATTTACTTACTTAACCTTACGCGTTTAGGACACTAAAGGATTACTAGTTCAGGTTACTACACTGCTTGATTTCTGCATCGTCTGCTAGACTCAGGTGAGTCTCACTGCCCCTTTTTACTGTTTTACTTTGGGGGAGATGCATCACTTGTTTACTAAATGTATTTGTTACTGAATATACTTGTTTACTGTATGTACTTGTTTACTGAAAGTGATTGTTTACTAAGATTACTTGAATTACTAAATACATTTACAAATGTATTATTTTACCGACTTATTTACTTACCGATTTTAATACATATACAAAATGTATTATTTTACCGACTTATTTACTACCGACTTTTAATACATATACAAATGTATTATTATACAGACTTATTTACTACAGACTTTAATACATATACAAATGTATTGTTTTACCGACTTAATTACTACTGACTTGAATACATTTACAAATATATTGTCTTACTGAATTACTTACTTACCGACGTATTACCTTACTGAACTGCATGAGTTTCCTTTAATCCAATGAAGTCCTCTGAATCATAGTCGTCAGTTATACGATAAGCGCGAATTTTAGTATATGGATCCATATGGGACTGACAATCCCCGCCTGGGGTGGTAGCGCCACCACGGACAGCACTAGTATAAACAGGCGTTTCTTATTCGTTTCATATGAGTATTTTTGGATTAGTACTCACGGGGGCAAATTACATACGTGTTAAGCTTCGACTATGATGGCTCATGGCATGACATGACCGACTATACCGACCTTACTGTACTTATGAAATACTTGGTTACCGACTTATTACTATTGTACAATTATACTTTACTGTTTTACTATTGTGAATGATTTACTTACTGATTTACGCAAACTGTTTACTACTGTACATACAAACCTGTGAGATTCACCAACCTTTTTGGTTGACCTTTTTAGTGATGTATTCTCAGGTACTCAGCAACAGTAGGATGGCCCGCAGGGTATGCTAGGCTAGTACGAGTCGCATGCATAACCACTTGGAGATTTTATTGGCATTATATTTTGTACTATGATTATGTGTTTAAAATCTTCTAAATCATTTAGCGAACTCGTAATGATGTATTACTTATAACTTAAAACCTTGTACTACTTTTGAAAACTTATGTAATGTAATGTATTATCTATAACGTCTCATGTAGAGTCGTTTGCTTGTACTTTGGTGTTTTGATATTTGATTAGTGGCACCCAAAACTCGCTTCCGCAAAACATTAAATTTGGGGGTGTCACAGATTGGTATCAGAGCCTAAGGTTATAGCGAACTAGGTTGCATTTAGTGGGCCTAGACTATAACCGTTAGGCAGTATTCCTCATTAGATATAACTGGTTCAGGGATTTCATCATACGAGTTTAATTTAACATAGCCTGATCAACTATGTACAATTAAAGGAAGATGATGTAAGATCTGAAAGGGGTTATGTTGAACAGGAATGCATTAGTTGACTCTGACCACGAGAGAACCGTGACTTGTACTTGTTCTGTGCTAGACACTACTAGGTGGATAATAAGTATATATGGGTTACACCTATATGATTAGGCTTATTAATATCCTCAAATGTTTAGTGACACACTTACTGTCCGAATACACTTTAGAATAGGCCTGTGGTAAGTTGATCGAGTCAGGAAAATAGTACCGGGATGTGCCCTGGCAGAGAGGGTCATCTCTTCGAAATAGACTTACCTAGGTAGAGATTAAGAACTCCGACACCTTAATCTACACAAATTGGTCATCAGAGGACACGTCATTCACTCACCCATCATGTTTAACATCCTGATTCCGTATTCCTCTAGGTACAAAAATCTTTTCTATCTCCCTATCACATTCCGCAATAACTTCTGATATATGTTCGGACGTAATATCCCCGACAGCTCTTGTAACACTCAAAATCTTGTAATCTTTTGAACTCGCATGTTAAATGATTACAATCTTCATTATTCTACACTGTTGATTGTCACTTGTGTTGTAATATATTACTGTTATATATACAACTACGATAATCATACTCTTACACAGAAACTCACATTTTTCCGTGCTGTTATTGAAGGAACATGCCACCAAAAAGACAATCGTTCAGCGCGGCTGAACTCGCACGATTTGTTTCTCAAGGAGTAGCCGAAGCTCTAGCTACTCGATCATCACCGTCTGTGAACGATGCTCCTGTTGCTAAACCCTGCAGCTACAATGACTTCCTCAAATGCAAACCTCTGAACTTTAAGGGAACGGAAGGTGCCATTGGATTAATCAGGTGGATTGAGAGAATGGAGTCAGTCTTTAGGATCAGTAACTGCTCGGAAGACTGCCAAGTTAAATATGCCACCTGTACATTTCTGGAAAGTGCTCTGACATGGTGGAACTCGTACATTCAGTCTGTGGGAATTGATGCTGCATATGGAATCCCATGGGAAGAACTGAAAAGGATGCTAAGGGATGAGTACTGTCCCAATGAGGAACTCCAGAGGCTAGAAGATGAATTCTGGCACTTGACCGTTCAGGGTACTGACATCATCGGTTATACAACCCGATTTCAGCAGCTCGCTCTTCTCTGCCCATCTATGGTAGATCCTGAACGCAAGCGGATTGAGAGGTACATCAGTGGACTCCCAAAGGATATTCAAGGGAATGTTACTTCATCAAAGCCTGGAACTATTCAGAGTGCTATTCGTATGGCACATGAGCTTATGGCACAGATTGTAAGGTTCGAGACATCTACAACACCTACTGGAAACTCTGGCAAGCGTAAATGGGAAGGAAACCCCAACACCTCCAACAAAAAGGTGAGTCTCACTGCCCCTTTTTACTGTTTTACTTTGGGGGAGATGCATCACTTGTTTACTAAATGTATTTGTTACTGAATATACTTGTTTACTGTATGTACTTGTTTACTGAAAGTGATTGTTTACTAAGATTACTTGAATTACTAAATACATTTACAAATGTATTATTTTACCGACTTATTTACTTACCGATTTTAATACATATACAAAATGTATTATTTTACCGACTTATTTACTACCGACTTTTAATACATATACAAATGTATTATTATACAGACTTATTTACTACAGACTTTAATACATATACAAATGTATTGTTTTACCGACTTAATTACTACTGACTTGAATACATTTACAAATGTATTGTCTTACTGAATTACTTACTTACCGACGTATTACCTTACTGAACTAAAGTTAATATAACAAAAAAAAAAGAAAGAAATATCTATCTGAAATTTATCGACTCTAAGTGTAAAATATTTTTTTTAGAAAAAAAAAACGCTTTCCATAGAGTTGAATCCAAAGACTACATTACGATATCACATTATTGTATTAGAACCAAGCAAGCAATGAAACTAAAGTTAATATATAAAAAAAACAAAAAAGGAAACAAATTTCTATCCGAAATTTATCGACTCTAAGTGTAAAAAAAAATTAAAGAAGAAACTTAAACTAAATAATATATTGGGAAAAAAGGTACTTTGGAGGATACCACCGACTCCTATACCATATTTTAATGGTACGTGTCCGTCCCACCTCACAAGGCAAGTATCAACGCCGGACAAATCACATATCCACAAATCACCCATATATGTTAAGGCACGGATTCGAACCCGTGACATATAGGTCACATATGTGGGGTATGAGATTTATAAAAAAAAAAATGAAGCTAATTAAAATTAAAATTATAAATCTTACATTTGGGATAAACACGTTGAAATTCTTAGAGATATTTAGTCGAACATCTCGTGTGCATTTATGAAACTTGAAAATTTATAATTAATTGGTGAAAATACATTTGATGATCGGAGAAAAAATAAATTGAAAATGAAAAATTAAAACTACTATTAGCAATTTAACAAATAGGGCATATATATATAATAAAAAAGTTAAATAAAATATTCAAATTTGAATTAATAAATGATAAATTGTTTGACAATTATTATGTGAGTAAGATTAAACCTTGATTTGTATTTATCTTAAATAATTAAAATTTTAATTTAATTGATTGTTAAAATAAAAATAAATGGGTAGTTTAGACATTTGATCATCCCCACTCCACTATTTAGGTTGTCATTATATTAAGGTAAGATCAATGGTCTAAATTAAAAGTTTTAATTTATTATGGTGGAGATTAGTTTATAGGTTACTAAAAATAAAATGACTACCTAATTCACACTCTGTTATAATATATTATAAAGATAAAGATATGG
Organism: Helichrysum umbraculigerum; assembly: GCA_949592205.1. Taxonomy (NCBI): domain Eukaryota; kingdom Viridiplantae; phylum Streptophyta; class Magnoliopsida; order Asterales; family Asteraceae; genus Helichrysum; species Helichrysum umbraculigerum. The sequence continues at coordinate 293,085,263 of CATIUR010000001.1, forward strand.
GTGAGGTCATGATTTAACTGTTATATATACGCGACTATACATGGTGTTATTTTTAAGTGCCATGGACTACATATAGATTGTCCACAAGGGTATTGATATGTTGGTAACACTCTCTTAGTTGAATTGAAAAACATTAACAAATGGGCATTTAAGTAATTTCCAATCTCCCTTTTTCTAAACTTTTAAGCCAACATGCTAAATGATTTATAAGTGATAAGATAAGATAAGATTTTCTGTATATCTGTACCAAATTATATTATAATACTGCTTTTATTAGGTGAGCAGATGTTACATTTAGATATTTGCATGAGGCTAATATATCCTACACTTTCTAGTGTGGCTTAATATATATTTTTTCATATAGCTTATTGTGACTCTGACTATGAGTATGATGTTGTTTAATAGATGATTAAGCTATACTTTCGTCAATATGTATGTCGATAGATTTAGCGTAAAGCTTGATAAAATCTACCAAGAGTTATATTTAACTCTAACTACTATAATTAAAGTTTTACTATTCTGGTGGATAATTTAAGCATTAATTTAACTATGTTAATCATCATGCATCTTCACGAGGATATAAAATGATATATCATTCACCCTATATTTCTAGACTAGTTATTCATGGCATAATGCAATTATCTCGCATTATTTGACATCGTGTAATTCTAATCTTGTGATCTTGACTTTATTAAAAGAATCTTTGTCTTGTAAATTTTAAGGCTTAGATGTATGAAATAATTTGAGCATTTGATAGAAGAAATATGACCAATAATAGCAATACAGTTTAAGATAAGATCTTACGTAGATTAATAGTTTACAATATCTACGTCTATACTTGAGATATATGGCACAAGTAGTTGTCGTACACCCTTGAACCCTTCATAGATAACATGTGGCTGACGACTCTTAAAATGGTTAATGTATTTAACTTGTCCGATAATTGCTTCGTAATTTAAATTCGTAATTAAATCATGCGTAGAGAAATATATGTACGCATTTAGACCAAGGCTAGTTCTAGTGATGTGAACCTATTGCACTCTTGATTACAAATGATAAAAAAAAAATAAAAAAAATAAGTGAATAGTCTTACTATTGAATGAGTTCCAAATTCACTCATGAATTATTGAATTGATTGATTTTAAAGGTAATGTAGATCATGTTATTAGTTTATACTCATCAATCATCATATACTCGCTTTAATATCATATGATCTATTGTTGCCTCGTATTTCTATGCTAGTACATTGATGAATGAGTTGATTCGGTCATGTGATTACTTATCATTAAAGAAACGGATCTTGACATGATACATAATCATAAGTGAATTAATAAATGTATTATTGATAGTGGTATATATGCAACATATGCTATTGTTATGCATGTCAACTTATTTGTTATGTGATATACTATGTTTCATTTGTTTGTATTTATCTATATTTTTGGTAGTATTATTCATGATAAATCATAGTACATGATGAAAGGTAATATGTAGATCACGTATTTTGTGCTAACATACTTCAAATGATGATGATGATAATGCATGCATATGAGAAAGAAGAGCATATAGCAATAATGCATGCATTAACTTATATTAAAAAGACAAGTGCACTTGAAGCACGTATGGTCATATTTTGATGTTTGATGGACCTTGATTATTATATGATCAGCATGACCGGTTAGATCATCCCGAGTCAATGATGATGCGAAATGTATATATGAACTTGAAAGTTCTTAAAAATGGTAATTTTGACATAAGTTGAATGCTCTCAAATAAAATTGATATTACCAACTAAAGTTGGAATTGAATCCCTAGAGATTTTTGGATATGATAAACGGGGATATATGTAGACTATATATCCACCTAGTGGACCATTTAGAGTTTAAATCGATGCATCGTCTAAATGGTCATGAAAATTGCAACCTAGAGCTTGCATGATTAAGTGACTCGCCTAGTGAGGTTGCAAGCACATATTCCATATATCATATTTATTTTGAAAATGTCGGTGAATGAAACATATATTAAGCGTCTTCAGTTCATTGTAATTAATGTTGAACACCTATTAGTTCATACACAGATTACTTTTGTTGAAACGCTAACAAGTGTATTTCGTATACCGCAAAGACTGCGGTCATGATGAGAGCATAACTATTACTTATAGTATGGCCATGTTAATACATATGAAATAATATGAATTCGCATCAGGCCAACAAGATTATGATGACTCCCCGTGATAATTGATTTTTGGTCATAAAAGATATATCCCATCTTAAGAGTTGTGTTATACTTAATTTAGTTACTCTACCACAACATACAAGGATATTATTTGAAAGAAGGTTATGAATAAACTTGAAATATTGTTGGGAATATGTATGGGGAGGGGAATAAGTAGCTTAAATTGGAATTATCACAATACGATATTGATCCTCATAGTGAAGAATAAGAACTTAAGGTTCAAATGATAATTCAAATTTATTAATGGCCAGACATATTCGATGACCAAAATTGAGTGACTAGGTCACCTATATAAGCTGCTCATGCTCCGATTAATAATGGTAATAAGTCCATGGCACGTGGAACGTGGTAGATTTATTGATTCCAAATAAAATCCTCTAAGTGGAAAAGGAGCAATAAATTTAGATGGTCAAAATCGAGGTAATAAAGACCCCATGAGATTTGATAAAGAGACACTAGACATAAAGGTTCTAAATCAACCACGGGTACCCAAAAGTGAAAACTGAATAGTGAAAAGATCTTAATAATTTATATCGTGTCTCGTAAAGTGTGGAATCGAATACATGAAATTGACGTCGTTAATATTTTTTGTATAATGTAGCGCTATATGTTGTTAACGAGGATCGTAAAAGTATTGATGCCAAGAAGTGCATATGTTGATATTAATGGCCAATATAAAAAGACGCAAGAAATTTATAAGAGGTGAAATCTCTCGATGTGAGATGGTTAGGATTGAATTATACACACGAGAAGTGCAAAGTCTATCCTATATAAATCGGTCTTATTGCAAAAGCCCAATGAGTATGAAGCTAAGAGATATAAGGCAAGAGTATTAACACAAAGATTTTTGCATAGACCTAGATTTAATTGAGAGGCGATATTTTATTTTGGTTGGTGGATGCAACTATTAAATATCTTATAAGTTGGTCTGGCTATATAAGAAAACTTAAATCGAGTCTATCCCTCTCTTTTATTAAAAGAGGCGTTGATTATCTAATCAAATCTTGCATTAGCTTTTTATAATTAAGCCTTCCCAAAATTTTGATTAGCAAATAATTATCTACCAGCATTGTTCACTTACCATAATACCCCTAAAAATCCTAGAACCCCACCAACTGTCGCCATTTTTTTCCATATTCAATTTTGAAATTCAAACTTTGCATCTAAATTAAGAAGATATTCAACACTTATGGCAATTAAAATCCATTATTACCTTCCTTGGTTACTGTCTTTCCTTGATTCAGCCACACCTACAAAATTGATAATTGTTTTGAAATCTGATCCTCAATTCAATCTATTCAAATTGTTCCTTTTAATGGTTCTTTTTCAATTTTAAGATGCAAATGGTTTCAGTTTTCTCCAATCCCCTACCAGGTATGCTATTTCATGTATCAATTATGTTTCTTTTCATCATTAAGATGACTTCCTTTTTTTTGAATGATTTAATTTGTGCTTGTAGGAATACCGGCCTATCAAACAAACCCTAACTCGTCATCACTCGCACTAAAACTCTCCAAATTGCAATCAAAGTCAGCAAGAAACAGTCATACGCAATTAGATATGAGGGGATATGAAGGGATTGGAAGCCTAGCTAATTAGTTTGACTTCCATAAGAGAAATTAGATACGAAGGGATTTTGTATAACATCAACACCGAAGAGTCTTCCATCAGATTAACTAACGGTAATCATTTCCATTCGATTTGTAATTTTCTTATGTTATGTTTCAGTCTGGTTTATAAAACCTAATCAGGGCATTCTTTTGTTGATTATGTATACATTATACAAGTGATTACTATTTGTTTATAAAATGAAATGAATCGCTTATGGTTTCGTTTAATTATCAATTAGTTGACTAATTTGTTAAGTCACTCGACTGGCTAGCTTTGCAGTTTGTACAATGTTATTTTATTTTTTTTCTTGTTCCTAAATACCATCGATCTGTTTATTGGATTGATGGAATATTTGGGTAGAAAAGATAAAATGCATACAGAAAAAATAAGCCTCACGGGCAAGAAAGTTAAATATTGAGATTGACATTTACATGGATAAGAATTAGAAAGCTAACTTACATAGTAATTTTATTTTGTATATACTTGCTTAGTTATGTTGGTCCGTTCTTGTCTCATTTACCATGTATTCTTATCGAATTTAAAATTATTGAGTTATTAACTCATTACTAAAACGATGCAGTAAGAGCATTTGGAACTAGAGGGAGAAAAACTATGGTCCAACAGTGATGCACTGATGCCGAGTGACAAAGACAATGGATACATTTTGTTTCTATCAAGGTACCTTATCAGACCCATGTTTGAGTTTTATATCTGTATTTACTCGAAGTGATGTATCGTGATCATTGAATGGGATGCTTTTAAAAGCTCTTTTTTTTTTTTCTAAAAGAAGCAATTTGAATCCTTATGCTGTCATTACACTTGCAAATGAGTTAGAAACACATGTATAATTATAACAATATGTATTTATTATAATAACATTTTTACAGCAGCTATGAAGACAACTAACTCATCTATGATATTTTGATTTCTTAATGTATTAAAGCTAAGGAAAATCGAATACATGTAAGTCTCCTCAAGCAATTTCAACATTGCGAAGTCAGGTCTATATTAAGTAGTCTTTATGGTCTCTAAAGGTTTGTTGAAAATTATAAAAGATGTGGATGACAATCATTTGTTGAAAATTTTAAAACTGAACTTTAAATGTTTTTTTACAAAAAAATAAAATAAAAAAGGTAGATGAATGCAACAAAAACGCACTAATAAGCTGTGTTTTTTTATATAATTTTTTGTCTATTTCTTTTAATGTTAAATCACCTCAAATCAGAAATAACGCTCGCTTTGAGGATGAGACTGTGGACGATAATGAAGATGTAGGCAAAGGTCATTAGTAAGTTCTCAGAACTAGATAAACATCCCAAGTTCAAAACTTTGAGATAAGAAGCAAAAAAGGCTACGGAGGGACGTAACTGATGTAGTCAGAGTGCAACAAAGCTCACTAGCGGTAGTTTTGGTATTCATCTCACGTAAGTTATTTTGTTACTATTGTCTTCCTCGGTATCAACACTTCAAATGTTTGCTACATAGACAAAATATAACAATTTAGTCTATAAAGATTATATTGCACAATGGATCACCTGTTAATGCACCTTTGTAATAGGTTACTGATTTAATTTGTGCACTTACCTATTTTATGTTTCTATAGGTGGTGATATATATATTGACCATTAGTTCAGGTATATGTCGATTATGACTATGTTTTATCGAAAAAGGGTCAAAGGGGTCGAAAGTAATCTAGGCTGTAATTTGTAAAGATTATATTACCAGTTTTAAAACAAACGGTCATCATACATCATCATGTCATGGAAGAAATGTAGCATGAAATAGCTATGAATCTATTTCTTATGATCTTTGTACAATTCAATATATATCTTTGTACAATCCCAATAAGATCTTTTGATTGCCCTTTATAAGTTGGAATATACATGTTGCTGTAGTGAATTCTTTTTTAATTAGCCTACAATTGGGAAACGGGTATAGAAGTGAATTGGTGACTTTTGAATTTTAATCGAAATTTATTCGAGTTGTGTTAATATCTTTATATGGAATTTCTGTTAACCGGCAAAGATTTTTTGTTACAGGCGGAATTTACTGAAGATGACGATGGACATCTTATAGGGGAGTTTATCAAGGTATGCCAATTAAGTAAAACTAACTTATCTTATCAGTGTGTCATGTTCTTCATTCCTTTACCTTATTTTTCTTTTCCCTATTCCTTCTGAAATGTGGCTAATGTTTGTTTCAGTATGTTCTCTGTGAGATACGATCACCCTCGGTTCAAACATCTTACTCCGTTGCTATATTAGAGGCATTCCGTAAGTTTTTCATACCAACTAATACGATATAATATTCATGTTCTGCTCATGATTAGGATCTGATCGGGCCGAAATAGTTGGTCCACCTTTATAATAAAGGTTTAGATTTTTGATAATATAATGATGCATCATATATGTTTGCTTCATGGAAATAACTGAAACAGCAAAGATTGTTAAATGTCCAGTTATTTTATTTTCTTTTCGGTTTGGTTTCGGGCCCACTCTATTTTCACCTACAACTCTATAAAATGATAATAACTGGGTTTGATGGGCTGATAGATTTCAAACCGACTTGTACAACCAATGTGCAACTTCTTTCAAGCGAATATTTGGTGATAACATCTTTGGCTGAATCACGCAAGTAATAACTGCTACAACAAATTGCGTTTCTCATGCTGTTAAGTGCATACAATATCCTAAATCCTTTTATTGGTGGTCTACATTATTGTTGTAGCCTGTAGCAATTATTCTTTCTCGATTCATAATTAACTCATCATCATTATCTTCTTGTATGTAATAGAGGGTGTTATCAGGTCCAACCAACCCGTTTTGGACCTTCTTAACCCATATTGCTTACGTGTTTGACCCGTCTAAATTGGTACCTCTAATGTATTCCTAACCCAAGGACGCTCCGCCTTATCTATACGCCAATTGAAATATTTAAATGATAACCGATGGAAAATTTAGCTTTACTGATAAATTGTTCTTCTCCAGGCCAAATTGCCATTTCATGCGATCATTTTTTGGTCTTGAGTCATGTATCTTGGCATTACGGAACAAGATGAAGGCAAAGGGAAATTGGATGAGACAATAATAAGCGCTAAATAATACCCTCTATGTATATGAATCTCCCTCTTTTCAGCCATGAATAATAGCTAATCAGAGCCACTTATCGAATTTTACAGTATGGTACTATAGTGATTTGAAAGCTCTGTCTTTATATGTTTGATATGCAGGATGACCTTGACTATGAGTCATGATTTAAGACTAAACATTGAAGCCAAACTAAAAGCTTCAAGAAGAGCTAGGACTTTTCCGTGAAGATGCAAATATGAAAGCCAAAATCATCACATGGGTTAGAGAGTGCTCCGTATATTAAAAAATGGTGCTGTTACAATAGATAAAGAAGCTTAATGTTCTCAACTGTAAGAGTGTATTAAGTTTACTACCTCTTTAAGTAGGTCGTTAATTTGTTATTGTCGTTTCCTTTTGTCTTGTGCAGCTGAAATGTTCTATGATTGAGGTCGAATTGGATACAATTCATGTCTAATGTGTTCCTGTGACGAATACATGTAATGATCTACTAATTAGCTTAAAAAATAGTATACTTGCTTTTCAGCATACTTGATTAGCTTAAAAAATTCGTAAACATATACCATTGGATTCAATACATTTTACTATAACGACAAATATGTAAATTTATAAGTTATGCTCTTAAAGTGGTTATATAATACAAAGTTATAAGTTAAATCTTGTACTAGCCCCGCGAAGTCGCGGGTTATGATCTAGTTAGATCTTATTTAAGCTCATTAAATGTTTGATGATCTAAAGGTCCTTAAGATTGATAGGAAAGACTTCTCGAGAACACCATTTGATAAAATTAAATAAAAACCTTATATCGATGAAAATCGTTTGAGCACATATGATAAATTCGTTCTTGCAATATTTCTTGAAAAGAATATGTTATATAAAATGATTGTGTAAGCCCATGCATCATTTGAATATAAGTATTTTGAAATTCGTATATTATTAATACTATTTGGAAGCTTCCAGAGGCAGTTGGTACTCATTACATAAATTAAGATGAACGATTTTGTAAAGACAATGTTCTATCATGGGTTAAGGATTGAAGCATCCTAATGACGTAATATTCGTGCCCCAATAGAAACCTATATAAGAAGTGCTAGTAAGACTTTTGGGCTAATGACAATTACTAAGCACTCTAATGGTTAGATGATTAATTGACCCATTTAGACCTCCGAAAGATAACGAAGAAATTCTTTATCCAGAGATACCCTACTTCAGTGCGGTTGGGGCATTGATGTTTCTCGCTGGTCATACACGACCTGATATATCATTTTCTTTGAATCTATTAGCGAAATACAGCTCGTGTCCTACACGGAGACATTGGGGTGGTATCACACAAATATTTCGCTACCTTCAAGGTACGAAAAATGTGGGATTATATTTTACTAACCAATACAAAACTAGCTTAGTTGGTTTCCAAATGCAGGATATATGTATGACCTCCATACTGGTCGATCTCAGACTGGGTATGTCTTCATAGTCGGTGGTACTGCAATTTCTTAGCGTTCAGTAAAGCAAACAATCACAGCCACCATATCAAAACATGCGGAGATTCTAGCAATTCATGAAGCAAGTCGAGAGTGTGTTTGGTTAGGAAATGTGATACATCAAATATGTGATTCATGTGGTATATCTTCTTAACAAAAGTCACCTACAATATTATATGATGACAATGCAGCATGCATCACTCAACTTAAAGAAGGATACATCAAAGGTGATCGAACCAAACGTATTGCACCAAAGTTCTTATTTACTTATGACTTACAGAAATGTGGAGATATCAAGGTGCAACAAGTACATTCAAACGAGAATCTGGCATATCTGTGACACCCGTCAATTTAGGACTAGAATTTAGTGCCTAATCAATTTTAATACATGTAATTAGTTCTGTGTTAGGCTAATTAATGTATCAATTATTATATATATTGTTGAATATATATCTACACAATTATGCGGTTTGTTTAAATCGTACAAGTTTCAAATCGAATGTAATTCGGTTCAATTTAATACGGACGTTGGTGAACAATTTAATTAAATAACATAAAGATTATTTAATGAAACTATCATATCTCAATAATATTATTTTTATAATATGTCGTATTCATTCCATATCGTACAAGCGAGAACAACGCGATTAAATGTGAACGCGCAAACAAACAAAATCGAGATAACGTTTTATAACGCAATTATTGAGTATTTTATAAAATACTTCAACAAAAATATTGAATAATATTTCGTATTTCAAAACGCATAATTAAACGCCTTTAAATACTAATTAACGTTAAAACAATCGAGAAAACGAACACCGCACGGAGCGCTTTGCGTGGACTGAAAATGGAGGAGTTCCACCAAAACCACCTCCTTTTCTTCTTCTTTCTCCATTTCCCTTTTCATCTTCTCTCTCCCTCTTTCTTTTTTTCTCTCTAAATCAAAAACCCACACCAACTCACAAATCACCAAAATAAATATACAAAACGACCTCGGATCATCAAGATTTTTACAAAAACGGAACCACCACGCTACGATCTACAATCCTATCTTTTCGGATTTTCAATCCGACACCGCGTAAGTTTCCGACAAATTCCCGAAACTTCTCGTTTTAGCTTGTTTTTACATATTTACGAGTTATATAACATGTATATGTCCATTACTAAGTATAGAACACGATTTTATAGCTTAAAAACGGGTTTGAAATGGGTTTTTGGCCGGAAAAATCTAAACAGCCGGACTTTCTGGGCTGATGTTCTTCCATGCGACACAAGCCTTGTGTCGCATGTTGTGTCGTATTTTGGCACTTGTGTCGTATAAAAGCCTCTGTGTCGCACCTTGTGTCGTACCCGATAATTAGTGTCGCAAGTCCTGCGACACAACCACTATGTCGCAAACTCCATACGACACAATCACTATGTCGCTGTTGAATCAGCATCTCGCATATATGCGACACAACCCTTGTGTTGCATAGATATTGTGTCGCACCTCTATGCGACACAACCCTTGTGTCGCATAACCACTTTTGTGTCGCATGATTGTGTCGCATAAAACAACAGGTTTTCAAACTACAATTTTACTAAGTGTCGAGACCAAAATTTTATCACTTGATTTCACCCAAATTCAAGTCCAGATGCGTTTTTCCTTAAAGCAATATAGTAGAAATAAAAATTTTCCAAGCTGACCTGGCAGCTCGACCCTAGATAGGGGCTCTGCCCCTTGGACCCCGCCAGGGGCTGCCGCCCCTTGGACCCCGCTACCAGGGGCGCTGCCCCCGGACCCCCATACTTAGATTCCGTAAGCACATTTTTCACCAAGTGTCAAACTTGTACAACTTCAAAACACTTATACGATACAACTTTTCAAACATAATGGAATTTGTTTTTCAAGTATAACGCTTTGAAATCAATGTGGTAACATCAAGACTATTGTTACAATTAATCACCAACGGGCCGTACATGTTTTCAAACATATTTCAGAATCAAACAAGTCGTTGTAACTTGTATCAATTCATTCAAACAAGTCGTTGTAACTTGTATCAATTCAATCAAACAAGTCGATGTAACTTGTATCAATTCAATCAACCAAATCGTAGTAATTTGGACATATATATAAAGTTGTATAACAACTACAAAGGTAGTCTTTCGAGATACCGGTACAATTAATAACAATCAAGTGTCGTGAACACATTCAGGTTTCAAGTCTTTGGACATCAATTCACTGCTAATTACTTCAAGTTTATTAAATTAAACACTTCAAGACTCAGGTGAGTCTCATAGCCCCACTTTTACTTATTTGAACTGTTTTGGGGTGAGAATACATGCTCAATCTGTTTTCATATTACGCAAGTATCAAATTATTGCTTATTATGCATGAGTTGTTTATCTAATCACTAAAGCCCTCCACAACATAGTTTGGTAATACAATTTGTAGCGTGAATGTTAGAGTATGGTATCATATGGGATTGACAATCCTCATCCGGGTTAGCACGCACTAACCGGTCAAACGGATGTATTAGCATTTGGGAAGACGAGTGTGGATTAGACACTCGTAGGAGGCATTTCAAGTTAGGTTTCCTTAATTGGACCTAGCGCTCAAGTTAAGCTCAGACTATGTGCTCATGGATTGTATAACTTTTATTTTGCTTAATTGCATCTTAAATTCAATATAAATCTTGCGGTTCTTACAACTATACATTGACATACAAACCTGTGAGCTCACCAGCGTTTTCGCTGACCCATTTTAGTATATATCACAGGTACCCAGCAGTAGGTGGACTGCACATGCAGGGACTATTAGCTCGAGTCAGCATACATACAACTAGAGATTTGATTGCATTATTATATTTTGTAAAAGTAATTATGCCATGTAATCTCTCAATTTCAGGAACCGAGCTAATGTAACATTATTTTGATGTAAACGTTTATCTTAGTAATACAAGTTTAAAACGACGCATATAGTGGTCGTTCATTATATCTTATGTGCTTTGTATATTGATTAGTGACACCCAAATCGAGCTTCCGTAAATCATCAAATTTGGGGGTGTCACAGATTGGTATCAGAGCCTAAGGTTATAGTGAACTAGGTTGCATTTAGTGGACCTAGACTATGACCGTTAGGCAGTATTCCCTATTAGGTATAACCAGTTCAGAGATTACAGCATACGAATTTAATTTAACATAGCCTGATCAACTATGTACAATTAAACAAAGATGATGTAAGATCTGAAGGAAGTTATGGCTGAACATGATACACTAGTTGACTCTGACCTCGAGATAAACGGGACTCAAAACATGTCTTTGCTAGACACACAATAGGTTATTATGTGATATATATATATATATACATGAATAGACCTCACTTACAATCTTAGGCTATATTATATTATATGAATATAGGTCTCATTCTTTCTAACACTCTGTCTCAGAATGGTAAACACACCACCCAACTCATCTCGTTCCCATTCGTACGAATCACAAGGTTTAAGGGTAGCTAGGAGGAACCCCAGGTTGCCTCGAGCGGGCCCATACCCCAATCAATTCACACTAACGGATTTGTCCGCTAGGCTACACCGTCACGAGCAACAACTACGTGACATGGACATCGAGTTGCAAGAGACCTGAGAAAACTGGACACTCACCCTAATGGGACAAGTTACTCAGGTCTCTGAAGACCACGAAAACACTATCAACAATATGAACGTTCTAGAAAATCGAGTGGGTGAAACCATCGAGACCATGGAGATCGTTCACAATCAAGTGACTGACAATCACAACGAAATCACTGTCCTGCGATCAAGGTTGACTCAATGTGAGACACGCCTGAGGGAAACCGAGGAGGCACTCGGAATGGTTAGCCGACTTGCAGAGTCCGTTGACCGTCTCACTGCCTTAATGCCACAACTCAATCTTCGTCAGAATTAGCTTAGGCTGAATCTGCACTTTATAACGCTTTCGTAGGACTAATGTAAATTGACCGGATGAAACAATTCCCGGAACTTTTGGCACAATATCTAAGTCTGTAACTTTTGAATTCTCAAACTCGAAATTGTCTGTAATCGTTTAACAACGTAATATCAATTGACAATTTCTTTCGATTTAAATCTATATTATGGAACTATTACACTTGTGATGTGTATAATGTCGCTTTAATACGTACATCTACCACAATTATCATTCTGTTACAGTTTCTTACGTACCTATTGTTTCTTTTTCTTGAAGAATCATGCCACCGAAGAAAAAGAGTTACAGTGAAGCCGAACTCGCTGCTGCCGTTAATCGGGCCGTAGCCGACGCCTTGGCCGCTCGGGATCCAATCCGAACGTCCGAGGAAACAGCCGATACCACCGCCACCACTCATACTGTCAAGCCTTGTTCCTACAAGGACTTTCTCAGCTGTAAACCCCTCTATTTCAAGGGCACGGAAGGTGCCATTGGCTTGATCCGTTGGATTGAGCGTATGGAATCCGTTTTCAGTCTCTGCGACTGCACTGAGAACAACAAAGTCAAATTCGCTGCTTACACCTTTCAGAAAGGTGCACTCACGTGGTGGAAAACCCACGCAAACTCTGTAGGCCTTGAGGTTGCAAATCGACTTCCTTGGGCCGAACTGAAAAAGAAGCTGACAGAAAAATACTGTCCTGAAGAAGAACTGCACAGACTGGAGGAGGAATTCTGGCACCTGACGGTGCAGGGAAATGATGTTGCTGATTATACCACAAAATTTCAGCAGTTTGCTTTACTATGCCCAAGCTTGGTTGAACCGGAAAGTAAGGGAATTAAGAGATACATTCGCGGTCTCCCTGAGAGCATTCAAGGAAATGTCGCCTCATCCAAACCAACCACCACTGAGAGTGCCATTCGATTGGCCCACGAACTCATGGCCCTAGTTGTCAGCCGTGAGACCTCCAACACCTCATCCTCCAACAACAACAAGCGCAAATCCACTGAACACCACCACAACTCAAACAAGAAAAACAACGCCATTCAAGTCTACACCACCAACTCTGAATCCAACCGCAACTACACCGGGGACAGGCCTTATTGTCCCAAGTGTAACTATCACCACTTTGGTCAGTGCAGGATCCCTTGCAACAACTGCAGGAGGTTCGGGCATTCGACTAAGGATTGCCGAGCCCCCAAATCCAACAACAACCCCTCTAACAAAAATGCCCAACAACCTAAGTCCTGCTTTGAATGTGGGAACCCTGGACACTTTAGGGATACTTGCCCAAAATTGAAGAATAAGGGCAACAACAACAACCGCAACAACAACAACAACGCCAAAAGTAGCGCCTTTGTGATCAACTCAGGGGACGCCCGTCAGGACCCGAATGTGGTCACGGGTATGTTCCTCCTCAACAATTTAACTGCTTCTATTCTGTTTGATACTGGTGCCGATAGAAGTTTTATTTCCGATGAATTTTGCCCTCTACTTGACATCACACCTGTTGCTTTAGACGTTAAGTACACAGTAGAGCTAGCAAATGGCAAATTGATAGAAACCGATAGTGTGATACCTAATTGCACTTTAAACCTAGCCGGCGAAATCTTCTCCATAGATCTTATGCCAATCGAGATAGGGAGTTTCGATGTCATCGTAGGCATGGACTGGTTATCCAAACATCGCGCTGAAATCATTTGCTATGACAAATTTGTTCGCATACCTCTCGCCGTCGGTAGAACCTTGGTCATACAGGGGGAGACCGGTGGGACGAGACTTAACCTCATATCTTGCCTAAAAACCCAAAAATTTCTGAGAAAGGGTTATCCAGCAATCCTCGCGCACATCATGGAGAAAAAGTCGGAGGAGAAGCGACTTGAGGATGTTCCAATTGTTCGAGACTTTCCAGAAGTCTTTCCCGAGGAACTACCTGGTTTACCACCACCAAGACAGGTTGAGTTCTTAATTGATCTTGTACCAGGTGCTGCGCCTGTGGCCCGAGCACCATACCGTTTAGCTCCATCCGAACTTCAGGAGTTGTCCACCCAATTACAGGAACTCCTGGAACGAGGATTTATCAGGTCGAGTTCTTCACCTTGGGGAGCTCCGGTCCTATTTGTTAAGAAGAAAGACGGTTCTTTTCGAATGTGTATCGACTACCGAGAGTTGAACAAGTTAACTGTCAAGAACCGGTATCCACTTCCTCGAATCGATGATTTGTTCGACCAACTTCAAGGATCGAGTTGTTATTCAAAGATTGATCTCCGATCCGGTTATCACCAATTGCGTGTTCGCGATGCTGACATTCCAAAAACAGCTTTCCGAACCCGCTATGGGCATTACGAATTCCAAGTGAAGCCATTCGGCCTAACCAACGCACCGGCGGTATTCATGGACCTTATGAATCGGGTGTGTAAACCTTACCTTGACAAGTTTGTCATTGTCTTTATCGATGACATACTCATTTATTCGCGCAACGAGCAAGAACATGCGCAACACCTCAAAACCATCCTTGAACTACTTAAACACGAGGAGCTATATGCAAAATTCTCTAAGTGTGAGGTCTGGATCCAAACAGTCCAATTCCTTGGTCACGTGATTGACAGTCAGGGGATTCACGTTGACCCATCAAAAATCGAGGCCATCAAAGACTGGCAAGCACCCACCACTCCGACCGAAGTACTTCAATTTTTCGGTCTTGCCGGGTATTACCGACGATTCATTGAAAATTTCTCCAAGATAGCCTTACCACTCACGACTCTGACCCAGAAAGACAAAAAGTTTGACTTGACTGATAAACAAGAGTCGGCATTCCAACTATTAAAACAAAAGCTTTGAAGTGCTCCTATTCTATCATTACCCGAGGGCACCGATGACTTCGTGGTATACTGCGATGCTTCTCATCAAGGTCTCGGTTGCGTGCTTATTCAACGAGACAAAGTCATAGCTTATGCTTCACGACAGCTCAAGATTCATGAAAAGAATTACACTACCCACGACCTCGAATTAGGAGCCGTCGTTTTCGCCCTCAAAATTTGGAGACATTACCTCTACGGCACTAGGTTCACAATCTTTACAGACCACAAAAGTCTCCAACACATATTCGATCAGAAGGATCTCAACATGAGGCAACGTCGATGGGTCGAGTTGCTTACCGATTACGACTGCGAACTCAAATATCATCCAGGCAAAGCAAATGTCGTTGCTGATGCCCTCAGTCGGAAAGAGCGAGTGAAACCACTTCGGGTTCGAGCCCTCAGTATGACAATTCACAACAATTTAAACATTCAAATTCTCACTGCTCAACTCGAAGCCTTAAAACCCGAGAATGTCAAAGATGAAGCCTTGCGAGGCATGGATAAACAATTCGAAGTCAAACCTAACGGGATTAGGTATTTCTCAAACCGAATCTGGTTGCCTAAATTTGGGAACCTACGAGACTTAGTGATGGATGAAGCTCACAAGTCCAAATATTCTATCCATCCGGGATCCGACAAGATGTACCACGGTATCAAGGACTTCTATTGGTGGCCGAACATGAAAGCTGAAATCGCCACCTATGTCAGCAAGTGCCTTACTTGCTCCAAGGTCAAAATCGAATATCAAAAACCTTCTGGTTTACTTCAACAACCCGATCTTCCTGAATGGAAATGGGAACAAATTGCCATGGACTTCATAACCAAACTACCCAAGTCAGCGAACGGTTGCGATACCATTTGGGTGATCGTGGATCGTCTCACAAAGACTGCTCACTTCCTGGCAATCAAGGAATCCGACAAAATGGAACGCCTCACCAGAATCTATCTGAAGGAAATCGTGACTAAACACGGTGTTCCTATTTCAATTATCTCCGATAGAGATAGTCGTTTCACTTCACAATTTTGGCAATCACTTCAAAAATCACTGGGTACTCGACTTGATATGAGTACCGCATACCATCCTCAAACCGACGGCCAAAGTGAACGAACAATTCAAACACTAGAAGACATGCTACGGGCCTGCGTAGTAGACTTCGGTGTAAACTGGGAAAAACACCTACCATTGTGCGAGTTCTCGTACAACAACAGTTATCATACCAGCATTAAAGCTGCACCATTCGAGGCACTGTACGGTCGTAAGTGCCGGTCACCTATCTGTTGGACCGAAGTTGGGGATAGCCAACTCACAGATCCAGAAATCATTCACGAGACGACCGAGAGAATCGTCGAAATTCAAAACAAACTCAAAGTCGCGCGTGATCGTCAGAAAAGTTATGCTGACGTGAGACGTAAACCACTCGAGTTCCAAGTTGGAGATCGAGTACTACTCAAAGTATCGCCTTGGAAAGGCGTAATTCGATTTGGCAAACGAGGGAAGTTAAATCCCAGATACATTGGACCATTCGAGATTCTCGAGAGAATTGGTCCAGTAGCATATCGATTGCAGCTGCCATCCGAGCTCAGCAGCGTGCATCCCACATTTCATGTTTCGAATCTGAAGAGGTGTCTGTCTAATGAGACACTTATCATTCCACTCGATGAAATTCGAGTTGACGAGAAACTTCACTTTGTTGAGGAACCCGCCGAAATTATGGACCGTGAGGTCAAACAACTTAAACAAAGTCGTATTCCCATTGTCAAGGTTAGGTGGAATTCGCGGCGCAGTCCGGAATTCACCTGGGAAAGGGAAGATCAAATGCGACTCAAGTATCCTCAACTCTTCACTGACTCAACATCAAACACGACTACAACATAAATTTCGGGACGAAATTCTTCTAACAGGGGGAGAATGTGACACCCGTCAATTTAGGACTAGAATTTAGTGCCTAATCAATTTTAATACATGTAATTAGTTCTGTGTTAGGTTAATTAATGTATCAATTATTATATATATTGTTGAATATATATCTACACAATTATGCGGTTTGTTTAAATCGTACAAGTTTCAAATCGAATGTAATTCGGTTCAATTTAATACGGACGTTGGTGAACAATTTAATTAAATAACATAAAGATTATTTAATGAAACTATCATATCTCAATAATATTATTTTTATAATATGTCGTATTCATTCCATATCGTACAAGCGAGAACAACGCGATTAAATGTGAACGCGCAAACAAACAAAATCGAGATAACGTTTTATAACGCAATTATTGAGTATTTTATAAAATACTTCAACAAAAATATTGAATAATATTTCGTATTTCAAAACGCATAATTAAACGCCTTTAAATACTAATTAACGTTAAAACAATCGAGAAAACGAACACCGCACGGAGCGCTTTGCGTGGACTGAAAATGGAGGAGTTCCACCAAAACCACCTCCTTTTCTTCTTCTTTCTCCATTTCCCTTTTCATCTTCTCTCTCCCTCTTTCTTTTTTTCTCTCTAAATCAAAAACCCACACCAACTCACAAATCACCAAAATAAATATACAAAACGACCTCGGATCATCAAGATTTTTACAAAAACGGAACCACCACGCAACGATCTACAATCCTATCTTTTCGGATTTTCAATCCGACACCGCGTAAGTTTCCGACAAATTCCCGAAACTTCTCGTTTCAGCTTGTTTTTACATATTTACGAGTTATATAACATGTATATGTCCATTACTAAGTATAGAACACGATTTCATAGCTTAAAAACGGGTTTGAAATGGGTTTTTGGCCGGAAAAATCTAAACAGCCGGACTTTCTGGGCTGATGTTCTTCCATGCGACACAAGCCTTGTGTCGCATGTTGTGTCGTATTTTGGCACTTGTGTCGTATAAAAGCCTCTGTGTCGCACCTTGTGTCGTACCCGATAATTAGTGTCGCAAGTCCTGCGACACAACCACTATGTCGCAAACTCCATACGACACAATCACTATGTCGCTGTTGAATCAGCATCTCGCATATATGCGACACAACCCTTGTGTCGGATAGATATTGTGTCGCACCTCTATGCGACACAACCCTTGTGTCGCATAACCACTTTTGTGTCGCATGATTGTGTCGCATAAAACAACAGGTTTTCAAACTACAATTTTACTAAGTGTCGAGACCAAAATTTTATCACTTGATTTCACCCAAATTCAAGTCCAGATGCGTTTTTCCTTAAAGCAATATAGTAGAAATAAAAATTTTCCAAGCTGACCTGGCAGCTCGACCCCAGCTAGGGGCTCTGCCCCTTGGACCCCGCCAGGGGCTGCCGCCCCTTGGACCCCGCTACCAGGGGCGCTGCCCCCGGACCCCCGTACTTAGATTCCGTAAGCACATTTTTCACCAAGTGTCAAACTTGTACAACTTCAAAACACTTATACGATACAACTTTTCAAACATAATGGAATTTGTTTTTCAAGTATAACGCTTTGAAATCAATGTGGTAACATCAAGACTATTGTTACAATTAATCACCAACGGGCCGTACATGTTTTCAAACATATTTCAGAATCAAACAAGTCGTTGTAACTTGTATCAATTCATTCAAACAAGTCGTTGTAACTTGTATCAATTCAATCAAACAAGTCGATGTAACTTGTATCAATTCAATCAACCAAATCGTAGTAATTTGGACATATATATAAAGTTGTATAACAACTACAAAGGTAGTCTTTCGAGATACCGGTACAATTAATAACAATCAAGTGTCGTGAACACATTCAGGTTTCAAGTCTTTGGACATCAATTCACTGCTAATTACTTCAAGTTTATTAAATTAAACACTTCAAGACTCAGGTGAGTCTCATAGCCCCACTTTTACTTATTTGAACTGTTTTGGGGTGAGAATACATGCTCAATCTGTTTTCATATTACGCAAGTATCAAATTATTGCTTATTATGCATGAGTTGTTTATCTAATCACTAAAGCCCTCCACAACATAGTTTGGTAATACAATTTGTAGCGTGAATGTTAGAGTATGGTATCATATGGGATTGACAATCCTCATCCGGGTTAGCACGCACTAACCGGTCAAACGGATGTATTAGCATTTGGGAAGACGAGTGTGGATTAGACACTCGTAGGAGGCATTTCAAGTTAGGTTTCCTTAATTGGACCTAGCGCTCAAGTTAAGCTCAGACTATGTGCTCATGGATTGTATAACTTTTATTTTGCTTAATTGCATCTTAAATTCAATATAAATCTTGCGGTTCTTACAACTATACATTGACATACAAACCTGTGAGCTCACCAGCGTTTTCGCTGACCCATTTTAGTATATATCACAGGTACCCAGCAGTAGGTGGACTGCACATGCAGGGACTATTAGCTCGAGTCAGCATACATACAACTAGAGATTTGATTGCATTATTATATTTTGTAAAAGTAATTATGCCATGTAATCTCTCAATTTCAGGAACCGAGCTAATGTAACATTATTTTGATGTAAACGTTTATCTTAGTAATACAAGTTTAAAACGACGCATATAGTGGTCGTTCATTATATCTTATGTGCTTTGTATATTGATTAGTGACATCCAAATCGAGCTTCCGCAAATCATCAAATTTGGGGGTGTCACAATATCTATTTACCAAGGCACTTCCTAATTTTACATTTCAGAAGCTTGTTCGTGATATTGGGTTGCGTCGACTTGATGAACTTACCTGATGTACTCATCAGGGGGAGGAAATATGCGCTGCACTCTTTTTCCCTTAGTTATGGTTTTATCCCACTGGGACTTCCTAACAAGGTTTTTAACGATGCAGTATCATCACGCGTATTGAAAGATTATGTACTCTTTTTTCTTCACTAGGATTTTGTCCCATTGGGTTTTACCTAGTAAGGTTTTAACGAGGTATAAGTCTTTATGTAATGGACACCCAAGGGGGAGTGTTATAGATAATTGTGGTTGTCCATATCTATTGGAGATAGACTAGACGAATTAGAGTCCTAGTTAGTGTACTATTGCTTGGAGGATACTCCATTGTACTCTATACATACCTATGGTTCATAATAATAAGAGACATCTCTCTTTCTCTCTTATCTTTAATTTACAACATTGACCAACTAAAAGAGCAATTTATATACTTAATTTGGCTCAACGTTTCAACAAAACACCTGTCAACAAATTACGAATTATAAATCTCCAATCAAGTAACATACATCATAGGGTTTAAAATCTTTAAGTTTCCATATGGTCAAATAACTATTTGTAACATTTTCTTTGAAGGATTATATACATTACCATTAACTTGTGTAAAATTTAAGGGTTTAAGTAAACGATCGCCAACGTACTTTCCTTTTTATTTCGAGATCACCAATCAACATGTTTTATTATCATGATCACCAACGAACTTTCAAAAAATGAATTTCTTTGTAATTTTTATTGACGATCTTAACTCCGTATTATAAGTATGTTGGCGATCTTCAACCTGTAGGTAAAAGTAGATTGGTGACTTCGACACGAAATTTGAAAGTTCGTTGGTGATCATGGTAATAAAACCGGTTGATTGGTGATCTCAGAACAAAAAGGATAGTACGTTGGCGATCGTTGACTTAAACCCTATAAAATTTAAAGTAAATATAGTTATTATTGAATTCGAGCTTCTGAGTCAAGTCCACTAAAATATCAACGACTCGAAAATTGTGTTTAACAATGAATTCGGAGAGAACCCGAAGTCAAATTGTTCATCTTGATTTAAATGTGATCGAACTTAGAGTTCTTTGATATGAAGTTGAAATAGTTGGAGAATTAATGTTATAATTTACCTTATCTTAAATTTTGTTGTGGAGGCGAGTAACTAACTAACTATACTATCCCGCCCAGTCTCCGGCCTGATTATATGTAAGCTAGCGGTTTTCTAAGTGATAAAAATATTATAAACCCCATAACAAATTAATTAATGTCTGAAACTTAGGATAGTTAACATAAATTTCATTAGCCATTTATTTCATGTAATAATATTAGTATCGTTGAAGTACGATACAATAGTAGCTCAACTACAACCTTTTGACTCTACTAAACGAAATCATTAAAGTACAAACAATCACAAACACAACGTACAACTCTTAATCAACCCAAAACTCATCAACGACCCTCAAGCATGGACGCTACTTTGATCCAAGCAGGCCTAGAAAGGATATCCGACACCCACGCGCTGACATGCGGCCGCGCATCAAACAATCTCTTCGTATTCGTCATCATCAAGTAATAAATATTTGGTATATGATGTAGATCAACAAGCGTGAAGGTATCTCCGCCCAAATACTTGCTCTTCGTTAGCCGTGATTCATACACATCAAGCAAATCTTCCAGCTTCTTTTCGAACTCGGACACTACTGCTTCATCAGTTGATTTTCCCCATTTCGGCTTCAGAACTAGCTCCATACCTAGCTTAAAACTCGTTGGTTCAAATTTTTGTGCTTCCACTTCACTCCAGACCGCTTGAATTGCTGATTCTTTATGATCTTTGGATGTTAAAGGCGTCCCCTTATCGCCGTACACCTCTGCTACGTACTTTGTAATAGCCCTCGACTCTGAAACAAATGAGTAATTAATTAATAAATTAATTACATGGGCGTCCCGTGAATTTCAGTGGCCCTCTGCAATAACTAAAATTAAGTTTTAGACATCAAAAATTGATCTCTTAAATTAACATGTAAAAGTAAGTATATTGTGACTATTTTTACCAAATAAAGTGAGATCACCATCCTCATACACTGGAACTTGACCGAATGGCTGCATATACACAATAAATATACATATTCATAAACATGTAAAGTTTACAAAATAGTCGACTGATAAATGTATATATTCATAGAAATTGAAGTTTAATGGTAGAGACAAAAGAGATTTAAGTAGGTACGTTGCGAGTGAGGAATTGAGGTGTCTTTTGTTCCTTGGCAGCCAAGTCAACAGGAACAAATTCGAACTCGAGATCCTTCTCAAAAAGAGCAGCCATAGCACGAAATGTTGCCGTTGAACCGACTCGTCCGTGCAATTTGATTGCCATGGTAGCAATATTAGTCTGTAGTAGAGAATGGTTAATTTGAAGAAGATGAAGGTGCGAGTAAAGATGTGGAACGTAGGGATTATATATATAGTTGTTGTGGTGGGAGGTAGTATCGGTCCTCTGCCCCTATTAATCAATTTTAATGGGAACAGCTAATGTGAACGTACATGATTAAATCTTTGCGGCTAGAAATAACAGGAGGAAAAGTCAACTAAACTTTCAACTTGATTCTCAGTCAACACTTTAATTTAAATTAGAATGCAAGACCAATTTGGCTCAATGTTTCAACAAAACTCACGATTATAAATTTCCAATCGTGTAACATACATGAAAGAGATTTAAAATCGAGAAATGATTAGTTCACAAAAATTTTAAATTTTTTTTCTCACAAACTGATGTGGCAAGGTGACTTGTAGATCCACGTCGCTAACTTAACCCAAACAAATTTCTCTCTTCTACTTTTTGATCTACAAAATTTCCTCTCTCTCACTTTCAAATAAGTACGCTCTCTTTCTTTCCAAATAACACAATCTCTTTAAAATGGGGTGTTTAATTGTTAACGAGTTTTATTAATTGTTCCTGATGTTAATTTTACACCAATTAAAAACAATTATGAGTTTTCTTATGTCTGGTGCTAGTTTGCTAGGTTTTATTCAAACTTCCTTGGGTGAGGAATTAGGATGGGTGGAAGTGGGTGGTAATTCGGGTTGGCAGATTGACGGGTCAGAATTGGTCAATCCGAACCCAACCTGATTTTTAAATCGGGTTGAGTATTTCGACCCAATTCGAAACCCGGCTAACCCGAACTCAACCCGACTAACCTGATTTTTAAAATAACCAACAAGTTTTCATGTCATTTTCGAGTTAACAAGTTAGTTTTTGGGTCAAATGAGTCACACGGTTCAATCTTTTCAAAGTAATAACTAATCAATAATAAGCATAAAAATGCTCATTAATGCATCTTCAACCCGAACATAAAGATATCAAACAACCATAATTTAAGAAATCGGATGCATTATACAAAATTACAAATGATTCTTTTCTATCTTGATCATAGTTAATTTTTGAAGTCGTTAATTCTTCAACCAATAAAATTAGTACCACAATAAATTAAGCTATTAGTAATGAGAATGTGGTTGGGAGTTTTGCTATATGAGTATGTACGTATAAAAGTGAGACTTTGCTATATGAAATATATGCTTTACATTAGATATGACACTTCAAAGTAGCGGGTTACTATTCATTAGTTCTACTGTTTCAAGACATCAACATTATTATGTACTAATCTCATATTATATTAAGTGTGCTAGTAATTTTATAGCTTGCATTCATTCATTTTCAACACGCTTATAAAGTTTGAAAATGTATATTTAAATTAAAATAAATTAAAAATGATATTAAAAACATTTCGGGTTGTTGGGTTCAACCTTAAAAATCATTTGGTGACCCGAACCCAACCAAAAAAGATATCGAGTTGTCGGGTTTCGGGTTGATGGGTTGGCGCCTCAAAAGTTCCGACCCAAATCTTGTTATTTCCGCGTTGGGTTCGTGTCAAGTTTTAGGTCGATTCGGAAATTGCCACCCCTAGGTGGAACTCATCCACTTATTTATTTAATATTTATTATTAATATATATTATATTGTGGTCATACATTATCTTATTCATTATTATTAATTGGTTTATGAAAAGAATATTGCAAAATATGTTTATTTATGTAGACTTAGAGTGTATTTGGCAATAACGGGCTGGAGCTTGTGGCTGAAGCTGGAGGCTGGAGCTCAGAGCCGGCCCTCCCCATGGGCGACGGCCCAAGGCAGCAGTTTGTAGGGGGCAGCAGACTATTGGCCAGCTTATATTATACTAGGCTCATTGTTATCATTAGCCCAACTATTTTCGTTACTCTTTAGACTTGGGCCAACTTATTTAATTAGGCCAGGGCACCAACACTTTAAAAGCCCACTAAAATAAACAAATTAGCCCGTTTATCCAAAGACTTTTATACATTACGTTTCATTAGATTTACAACTAAAAATAAACCGGCCCGGGCATTCAAACAATCAAGCAGAAAACGATCGGGATTTACTTGCGAGTTTGAAACGATCGGCTGTCTCTATCAGAGATGATTGAGATTGGAACGCCGTGTCGGGATACGATCTCCTTCAAATAGATTCGTGTGAGACGTTCCATTTTGTCAGTTTCCTTGATGGCGATGAAATGAGCTGATTTGGTGAGCCGGTCCACGATCACCCAAATGGTGTCGCAACCGCTAGCTGTTCTTGGGAGTTTAGTGATGAAATCCATAGTGATTTGCTCCCATTTCCATTCGAGAATGTCCGGTTGCTGTAGCAGACCGGTGGGCTTCTGATATTCAGCTTTGACTTTTGAACATGTGAGGCACTTGCTGACATACGTGGCAATCTCTGCTTTCATGTTTGGCCACCAGTATGATCCCTTGATGCCATGATACATCTTGTCAGATCCAGGATGTATAGAATATTTGGACTTGTGAGCTTCATCCATCACCAAGCCTCTAAGATTCCCGAACTTGGGTAACCAAATCCGGTTTGCGAAGTACTTGACCCCATTGGGTTTGGTTTCAAATTGATTCTCCAGGTTTCGCAAGGCCTCATCTTTGATGTTTTCAGGTTTCAATGCTTCGAGTTGAGCAGCGAGAATTTGAATGATTAGATCATTATGGATGGTTATACTAAGGGCTCGGACTCGAAGTGGTTTTGTGCGCTCTTTGCGACTTAGGGCATCGGCAAATACATTTGCTTTGCCCGGATGGTACTTGATCTCGCAGTCATAGTCGGTGAGTAACTCGACCCAGCGACGTTGCCTCATATTGAGATCCTTCTGATCGAATATATGCTGGAGGCTTTTGTGATCGGTGAAGATGGTACATTTTGTGCCATACAGATAGTGTCTCCAGATCTTGAGAGCGAACACTACGGCTCCTAATTCGAGATCATGAGTTGTGTAGTTCTTCTCGTGAACTTTGAGTTGTCGGGAGGCGTAGGCAATAACCTTGTCTCTTTGCATCAACACGCAACCAAGACCTTGGTGTGAGGCATCACAGCACACCACGAAGTCTTCGTTGCCTTCGGGTAATGATAAAATTGGTGCACTGCAAAGCTTTTGCTTCAATAGCTGAAATGCTGACTCTTGTTTATCAGTTCAATCGAACTTCTTTTCCTTCTGAGTCAGTGTTGTGAGAGGTTGGGCTATTTTGGAGAAATTCTCAATGAAGCGCCGATAATAACATGCCAGTCCTAAGAATTGGCGTACTTCGGTTGGCGTCGTCGGTGCTTGCCAGCACTTGATAGCCTCAATCTTTGATGGATCTACGTGAATTCCTTGACTGTCAATCACGTGACCAAGGAATTGAACGGTTTGCATCCAGAACTCACACTTGGAGAATTTAGCATATAACTCTTCGTGTCTGAGAAGTTCTAGGATGACTTTGAGATGCTGCGCGTGCTCTTGCTCATTGCGTGAGTAAATAAGAATGTCATCTATGAAGACAATGACAAACTTGTCGAGATATGGTTTGCACACCCGGTTCATGAGATCCATGAATACAGCCGGTGCGTTAGTTAAACCAAATGGCATCACTTGGAACTCGTAATGTCCATAACGAGTTCGGAAGGCAGTCTTTGGGATGTCGATGTCACGAACTTGTAACTGATGATAACCTGATCTTAGATCTATCTTTGAATAGAAACTTGACCCTTGAAGTTGGTCGAACAGGTCATCGATACGAGGAAGTGGATAACGGTTCTTGACGGTCAATTTGTTCAACTCTCTATAGTCGATACACATCCTGAATGAACCGTCCTTCTTTTTCACAAATAGTACCGGAGCTCCCCATGGTGAAGAACTCGGTCTAATGAATCCCTTATCCAGGAGTTCCTGTAACTGAGTAGACAACTCCTGAAGTTCTGAAGGGGCTAAACGGTATGGAGCTCGTGCAACGGGTGCTGCCCCGGGCACGAGGTCGATCGAGAACTCAACTTGTCTCGGTGGTGGAAGACCAGGCAAGTCTTCTGGAAAGACTTCTGGAAAGTCTCTAACAATGGGCACATCCTCAAGTCGTTTCTCTTCCGACTTTTTCTCCAAGACATGTGCGAGGATCGCCTGGTACCCTTTCCTAAGGTACTTGCGAGTTTTCATGCAGGATATGATATTCAGTCTCGTCCTACCGGTCTCCCCTTGTATGATTAGAGTACTACTGGTGACAAGAGGTATACGGACGATTTTGTCGTAGCAGACAATTTCAGCTCGGTGCTTGGATAACCAATCCATTCCAATAATGACGTCGAAACTTCCAATCTCAACGGGTATAAGGTCAATAGAGAAAATTTCATAAGATAGATTTAAAGTGCAATTTGGTATTACACTGTCAGTCTCAATTAGCTTGCCATTAGCTAATTCTATAATGTACTTAGCATCTAAGGTAATAGGGGCAATGTTAAGCAATTGACTAAACTCATCAGATATGAAGCTCCTATCAGCACCAGAATCAAACAGGACAGAAGCAGTAAGATTGTTGAGAAGAAACGTACCCGAGACCACATTCGGGTCTTGACGGGCCTCTCCTGAGTTCAGAACGAAAGCTCTTCCCTTCGCAGTGTTGTTACCCTTGTTCTTCAGCTTTGGGCATTCATTCCTAAAGTGCCCAGTTTCTCCACACTCATAGCAGGACTTTGGTTGGCTGGTGGTGGTGTTGGTGTTGACGGTGGTAGACCTACAGTCTTTGGTCAAATGTCCATACCTTTGACATCTTCCACAAGGTGTGCCGCAAGGACCATCATGATGACGGTGTGCCGCAAGGTGTGCTTGAATGATGATTGGTTTTGAGTGGTGTTCCCAGACCACTTTCTTTTGTTGTTGTTCCCAGAAGATGGTACAGATGTCTCACGGCTGACAACCATTGCCATAAGTTCATGAGCAATTCCGATAGCTCTATCAAGGGTGGTTGGTTGCGCTGAGGCGACATTCCCCTGGATATTCTCCGGAAGGCCGCGGATGTACTTCTTGATACTTTTTCCTTTCGTATCAACCAAACCTGGGCACAACAGAGCGAATTGCTGGAACTTGGTGGTGTACCCAGCAATATCGTTCCCTTGTACCGCCAGATGCCAGAACTCCACTTCCAGTCGGTGTAGTTCTTCCTCGCGACAGTACTTCTCCCTTAGCTTTTTCTTCAATTCAGGCCAAGGAAGTCGGTTTGCGATCTCGACGCCAATAGAGTTTGCGTGGGTGTTCCACCACGTGAGTGCACCTTCTTGAAAGGTGTAAGCAGCAAATTTGACCTTACTATCTTCAGCACAGTTACAGAGACTGAAGACAGATTCCATTCTTTCAATCCATCGGATTAAGCCAATAGCACCTTCCGTGCCCTTAAAGTAGAGTGGCTTGCAGCTGAGAAAGTCCTTGTAGGAACAAGGTTTGATAACAGGAGTAGGAGTGGTATTGACTGTCTCTTCATTCCTTTGAGCGTCTCGAGCAGCCATGGCTTCGGCTACAGCTCGGGTAACCGCAGATACGCGAGTGGGGCTTAATCATATATCTTCAATATATAATAGCCTATAAGATAGAACATAAATGAGGCCTATGTATGTATATACGCCTATATCACATAATAGCCTAATGTGTGTCTAGCACAATTCAGGTATAAGTTTCGGTTTCTCTCATGGTAAGAGTCAACTAGTGCATTCCTGTTCAACATAACCCCTTTCAGATTTCACATCGTACTCATTTAATTGTACATAGTTAGCTAGGCTATGTTAAATTAAACTCATATGGTGTAATCACTGAACCAGTTATACCTAATAAGGAATACTGCCTAACGGTCATAGTCTAGGCCCACTAAATGCAACCTAGTTCACTATAACCTTAGGCTCTGATACCAATCTGTCGCACCCCTAAATTATGATGCGGAAGCAGGTCGGTTCGGGGCGCGACTAATCAATACACAAAGCATAAGATTACATAATGAACAACCACTACATGCGTCGTTTACAAATACATTGAAATTATAAAGGTTTTACACCGTTATAAAATAGTTTACAAAAGCCCTTGAGTTCAAATGATAGAGATTCTATGGCATAACTAAATTATACAAAATATAGTAATGCATGACAATCTCTTGATGTCTGTATGCGACTCGAACTAATGGGCATCCTGAATGGCAGTCATACTGCTGCTGAGAACCTGAGAATACATGCTAAAGGTCAGCTATAAAGCTGGTGAGCTCACAGGTTTAATTATACGATATGATGTATGAACCACAAGATTTAATAATGATGTTTGAAATTAATCAAATATAATGTATATAAAGCCATGAGCACATAGTCTGAGCTTAACTGAGATGTCAGGATCACAATTAAGTGCCTGAGCGAGGGTGCCTCTATGCGTGTGCCTAATCAACACACATATGAACAAATGATAATCGTCCGTTTGACCAGTCAGTGCTTGCTGACCCGGACGGGGATTGTCAGTCCCATATGGATCCATACACTAACATTCACGCTACAAAGTATTACCAAACTATGCTATGAGGACTTAAAATGATTAGATGATTTACTCATGTAATATATAGCGATGTTTTGATACTTGTGTTCAGATGTAAAACAAAATGAGCTGTATCTCACCCCTAGGTAAAAGCATTTAAAAAGGGGCTATGAGACTCACCTGAGCCTAATGAGATGCTATGAAGCACTAATGAGATTATACAAGAGAATTGATGTCGTTCAATCGACTGAAACCTGCAGGGCATATTAAACGCGCAAGGTTTTAAATGATTAGATGTCTCAGCAGACCATCTATGCTAGTTGCTCATTCAACTAGAAATGTCCAAATGATTTGGTTTGATTGATTAGTTTTGAGTTTTTGAAAGATGTGTATGGCCCGTTGGTGAGTTTTTTTTGGTAATAATAATTCCAAGTATTATTATTATTATGGTGATGTGTTATACTCGAAAAGTATACTTGATGTGTTTAGAATTCGTATAGGTCATGTATTGTTGTGTTGTTGTCTTAAGTGATTACTAGTTGTTACCACTTCTAGTTATAATCTTGTTTCCACTGCTAGTTATAATCTTGTTATTACTCCTAGTTATAACTCGTTATTACTCCTAGTTATAACTTGTTATTACTGCTAGTTATAACTTGTTATTACTCTTAGTTATAACTTGTTATTACTGCTAGTTATAACTCGTTATTACTGCTAGTTATAATTTTGTTCCCACTGTTAGTTATAACTTAGTTGCCTCTGTTAGTTATAATCTTGTTGCCTCTGTTAGTTATAATCTTGTTGCCTCTGTTAGTTATAATCTTGTTCCCTCTGTTAGTTATAATCTCCAGATTTTTGACTCAACAACCCTCTCGTTTTCTACACTTTTTAGTCCGAACCAAGACCCACAAAAAATCACAGATGTTCCCCTATGGGTCTAGTGTAAATCTGCACTTTATGGTAATTTTATAAGTTCATCTACTATTTTTAACAAAAATCAACATGAAAGGTAGTCGAATTTGGTTCGGAAACGAGTAACATTCAAAGATCAGCTTCTATACTTAAATCCGTACAGATCTGGAAAAAGTGTAAAACACGAAAGTTGTAGCTCTTTTCAATACGCAACTTTTAAAAAAAAATTGGTTGTCTAAATCATCTTAGAGCTCGAGATATTAACGATTTTGTGGGACTGTTTTTGAGAGACAGAATTTGTCATACATACATACTTATGAAAAACGTTTTTAAGATTTAGATTTGGACATTAACAAGTTGTATGAACAATATATCATCTATATAAACATAATACAAGTATTTTACGAAAGTGTCGGGATTCTTACAATGATCGAATGAAGAATCCGAAAAGGTGGAAGCGTAGCTCGCGTTCTCGTGATCGTTTTTGCTTCAATCGACTTGATGATCCAAAGAGGTTTTGATGGTGAATTATGGTGGTGAAAGTGGCTGATTTTAGAGAGAGAAAGATCAGATATTAGAGAGAGAATGAGAGAGATTGAGTTGGTTATTGAATGAAGAAAGATGAGATGATGGTGGTGGTTAAAGTCAAGAAACTTCCTCAACAAGATCCACGTTTTGTGGATCTTGTTCCCATGGTTTGAAAACTGGTTGTGGTGGCCCCACCAAGTGTGGTGTCTCCAAATTTTGTTCCTCGAGTTTGCGCTCCGTGCGGTGTTCGTTTCCCCAGTCGTTTAAACGTTCGTTTATGTTTTATACGTTACAAGTACGTGTTATAATTAACGAATGAAATGTCGATAATTTTGATTGTAGTATTACTCAAATAATATTTGGAAGCATTTATAAAATGTTTTGGCAAAGTGTTAGTGATAGTTTGTGTAATCGTTTTACGATTATTACATATCATGACGTTTAAACTAGACGTTTTGCTTTTCGATATAACTTTCAATATTTATAGTGGAAGTATTTTATCAAAATACTTTACTTGAAGTTATGAAAATATAACTTTAGTTGGTTTTGATTGTTGGGCACGAATCGTGCGTTTTTGGGCGCGTATGAGTGTTTTATACGATACGAAATACTTATAGAATATTATCGAAATAATATTTAGGAATTAATAATGTTATTAAATAATTTCATATTATTTAATAATATAGGTTCACCAGCGTCCATATAAATAAATCGAAATTTGGCCGATATGATAATGCACGATTTAATATAATCGCGTACTGATATATATCCATCAATATATATAATGATACATACAATTAGCCTAATATAGCACTAATTACATGTGTTGACAAGTGATTAGGTACTAATAACTAGCCCTAATTTATCGGGTGTCACAATTTTGCTTCAAAAAACGCACAAAAGGCATCGTTTTAGGTGATGTATGAACTTGTAGTTCGGAGGTTACCTCCTAGTATTGTATAACTTTTATTTATTAATAAAAATCGGCGTGGGGATGAGCCGCCTAGCTTGACAAGGTTCCAAACCCCTAAAAGAGTGTATTATTTGTTTACAAGGGGCAACTTTTTGTCGGCTCGCCCGGAGCATTGGAAAACCCAGGACCGGCCCTATTGGAGCTTACGGTTGGAGTTGGGGCTTGGGCTTCTTGATTAAGGGCTTCTAGGAGCTTATTTTTTTGAGAAGCCCCATTCTTTTTATGTTGCCAAACAAGCTATGAGGCTTATAATAATTAGAAGCTCAAGTCTCCAAAAGCTCCTATAAGCCCCTCATCCAAACACACCCTTACAAGTAAGTTTAAGTTTCTGATTTTGTTAAATTTTTTTCTCTCTTAATCTCATCCAATCAATTTTTCAAACTTAACAATCACATCTTAATGTCTATATTTAGTTATACACATTGCAGCCTACTAATCAATTACCTTATGAAAAATATGATCACTGTGTTTTTACTTTCCGTGAGACGGTTTGCCGACAGCCAAAGTAGGAAGAAGCATCGATCGACGTCGTATTAAATCATTTTGATTTATCTAAGAATAATGGATAATGGAATAATGGATGTTTAGAAATTACTTCATCCGTCCCGATTTAATAGTCCAGTATTCCATTTTGGGATGTCCCAAATTGATTGTCCACTACCAAATATAGAAAGGAAATATGATTTCATTTACTATATTGTCCCTACTTCAAAATTAAATTACAAAAGTGAAAAGGAAGTTCAAATTAATTGGTTAGAGGTAAGGATGTCATTGTGCAAAAAGTAAGTATTAATTATTGTGTTTATCTTAAACTGCGTGTTTTCTGTCTGAAAACAATTAAATTGGAACGAAGGGAGTATATATTTGGAATGATAGAAAATCTGCTATTCAAAAAGAAAGAGATAAAACTGTAAAAATAAAAAAGGAAGAGAGATAGACTTAACTTGAGTTAAGTTAGTAAAATGACATGCCTGTACAATTCATTTCACCTTGACACGTAAGTTTGTGTAAATCTTTTAGTAAAACTTATGTGAGTGTATCATTAAGTTTCCATATCGTCAAACAATGATTTGTAAGATTTTCATTGAATTCTAGCTTCCGAGTCAAGTCCACTAAAATATCAACGAGTCGAAAAGTGTGTTTACCAATGAATTCGGATAGAAACCGAAGTATGGTCATACTGTTCATCTGAATGTAAATGTAATCGAACTTAGAGTTCTTTGATATCAAGTAGAATTAGCTGGAGAATTATATGATAAAAAAAAAAAAAATGCAATCTTAATTTCATTACACTAGGGTGATTATCAAATTCATTCACTCAAAACATTAATCGGTCCTTGAAATTCCACCGTTTTTATCAATTTCAATTTTATCAAAAATATTTCGTGAATCGAATACAACCTAAATGGATTTCGTATCAAAATATACCGTCCAAAGTCATACTCCCTCCGTCCCAAAATAAGTGTCCCGTTTGACTTTTCGGAGTCTTTTTTTTCCATCTTTGACTTTAAATATTTTTCTTTGTGTTATATAATATTTGATGAAAATTATACCAATGAAAATACATTTAAAACTCAATTCATTCATATATTTTTCATGAAGTGTTATATAATACAAACAAAAATAATTTACGGTCAAAGATAAAGAAAAAAGACTCTGAAAAGTCAAACGGGACACTTATTTTAGGACGGAGGGAGTATAACGATTTCTTCACAAAGAGAACCCAGTCACCCACAATTAAGTAGACCCAGTCAAAAGTCCACACTCCCGATGACTTCTGAAACAAAATGGTTCTAGAAACAATGACGATTGATTACATACAAAATTATAAAAAATAATCGTTAATCAGCCGACGAAATACGACTTTTGACCAAACCAAAAAGTACAACAATATCACCACAACGTACAACTCATCATACAAAACCTCATTCACCACCGAAACAAAGACGTTACTTTAACCCAAGCAGGTCGAGATTGAATATCCTTAACCCACGCGCGTACATGCGGACGCGCCTCAAACAACCTTTTAACTCTTGTTGACATCAAAAAGTTAATATTTGGTATATGATGAAGATCGGCTAATGTGAAACTATCTCCGGCTAGATACTTGCATTCGGTTAGCCGTGCTTCGTATACGTCGAGCACGTCTGATAGTTTCTTTTCGTGCTCGGCTACTAGTTCTGGGTCTCCATGAACTCGCCCCATAGCTATTTCCATTAGTTTCCATGATGATCTATCGAATTTTTGGTTTTCGACTTCCATCCATACCGTTTGTATCGCCATTTGTAGCGGATCCTTCATTATTAATTCGGTCCCCTTGCCTTCGTATTTGCGTGCTACGTATTGCGTGATCGCTCTTGATTCTGAAACAAATCAATAAATATATATATTTAGCCTTTAGAAACCGGAGCGAATTCCTAAAATCGTGTTTTACTGGAAAAAAAAAATGTATCATGTTGATAACAGCAGTAGCGATTAAAACTTTAGGACATGCATTACTGATTGTATTTTAATCATTTATCATCTAATCATCTATTTGCTCAAAAAATATAATCACCTATTAATTGGGGCCTGCTAACCATACCCCCTGGCTCACCCTTTTTTTTTTAATTTCTGCTCCTACCCCCTATTTTTTTTAATTTCTACCTCCTGTTTAGTCTAAAACTGAAACTGATTCTGTACTGAACTGGACCAAACTTAAATAAAACTAGACTGAAAAGGTGGGCCAGGGGGTAGGAGTAGACTTTTAGGGGTGGGAATAGAAAATCCCTATGTCAATGTACCAAACGGTATGTGGCCTAGTAGTATGTGTGGCCTAGCGGTATCATGTGGGGAACCTTTCAACTTAATGGTTGCGGGTTCGAGCCTCGTGAAGACAATTTGATAAATATTTGTGGTCATATATAATAACCGTGGGTACCGGTGTAGATTAGCCTTTCTAAAAAAAAATGTATTATGTCAATGTTGTCATGTACAAATATTAATGAAGGTCTCAAAATTTCTTTTATTGAGACTTATTATATTGAAAAAATAATTATTATATAAACCAAATATAAAATATATTTTTTCTATATAAGTGAAAATTCGGAATATATGGTGATCGCTTACCAAATAGTGTGAGATCACCATCTTCAAACGCTGGAACTTGACCAAATGGCTGCATAGATATATCAATATATATTACATACATCAGATCTAATAATATTTGAAGTCATTGATAAATATACAACAACTCATAAATTGTAACAAGATGATTAATTCATACGTACGTTGCGCGAAAGGAATTTAGGGCTTTTGTGTTCCCCCCAGGACATCTTTACCGTAACGAACTCAAAATCGACATTCTTCTCGTA
The DNA here is from genome assembly GCA_949592205.1 of Helichrysum umbraculigerum. NCBI lineage: Eukaryota > Viridiplantae > Streptophyta > Magnoliopsida > Asterales > Asteraceae > Helichrysum > Helichrysum umbraculigerum. Next base: position 293,119,818 of record CATIUR010000001.1, read on the forward strand.
AAGGCAAGCTAGAGCACGTTGCGTTGCGTTCGAACCGATGAATCCGTATACTTTAACTGACATATTGTAGTATCAAGAGATTGATTTTGTTATAAAATGATCAAAAGTAGGTTATACTGAAAATTGATAACTTATTAAAGATTGTAATAGAGAGATGTGAGTAACTAAGTGAATTGGAAGATGATTGTATAGCAGATAATACTGAAATGAAAATAGCAAAATGAATGGATTATATATATAGAATAGAATCCAATATATTTACAGAAATAGTCCTTGGATTATTGGTTCATGTTCACTTTCGGCTGTTTGACTTCTAAATTTGCATTATGATCCTGAAACTCTTGATTCACATGTCGTTGAGGAATTTAAATGATTAAGTTAATCATTATTGTTAGGTCACAAAGTTGTTTTTAAATAAACAATTAAGCATAGGTCGGATTGATTTTTTTATTAGGATCATGCAGTTTGCAACTTCGAAATATGTCATACTTATACATGCATAAAAACATACTTCCCATGTATAAAAGTTCGTGTCTACTTTTAGTTTGTACATACTTTTAAGATAATTTGAGACCATCAACTTTATTTTATGCAATTTTTTTTTGAAAAAAGATAAATCTACACTACCTAACCACGATTATTATATACAATCATGAATATTTACAAATTTTGAAACCACGACCATTAAATTGAAAGGTTCCCTACATGCCGATATGTCACGAGCCCTTTGGTTTATTTTAAGCATTTGATTAATAAAATCTAATCACTTGTCACGAAATAGATATATTTGGCCTAGTAAACATTACTTTGACCAATGAGAACAGAGGTGATTGAAATTGTAGTTGTAGATGTTTTCTTTGTAACATGACTCGATAGTTACGTCACCCATTTGCTTTTTATTTTTCTTGATTATTATTTCTTTTTTTCTTTGAGGAACCCACGACGAAAGAATCATCCACCAATATTGACTTTTTGACGGTCTTCGTCAACGCTGAGCTTATCGATCTTTTGTTAATGCAAGTTGGGATAATTAAGGGTGTGTTTGGCGTAACTAGCTGGTAGCTGGAGCTGGAAGCTTGTAGTTGGAGCTTGTAGCTGGAGCTTATTTTTGGAGCTGAAAGCTGGAGCTTATATAAATTTTTAGAAGTGTTTGTTAAAGTAGCTGGAGCTGGAGCTTAATATGTGAATAGACATAAAAGGACAAAAAGTTTAAATCAAAGACATGTAGAGAGGGGTATTCATGTAATTTCACACCCAATAAGCTTGTAGCTTATTTTAAAAGCTAGTTGAAGTAGCTTATTATTCTAGAGCTTATTTTTTCAATAAGCTCCCAATAAGCTCCTACACTTTTGTATGCCAAACAAAGCTTGTTTTGGAAAAAATAAGCTCAAGCTCCAACAAGCTCCAACAAGCTCCTACAAGCTAGTTTGCCGAACATAGCCTAAATTTTATATTAACTGAAGTGGGATAATTAAATTTTAATTAAATTTTACATAAATCTGAAGTGGAAGAGACGATTCAGATGGCTGAAAATCTTGGAATCAATTTGCATGGTTTTCAGGATCAGGTGTTAAATCTGGTTAATGGAGAAGGGAATTTTGGTCATAAACAATGAATTTTTTGTCAATAAATATAAAAGGGGCGGCGGATTGCCGCAAAGAAAAATGGATTAGTGATATTAAAAGAGAAAATAGTATTACTTTTATGTGTATGCAGGAAACCTCAATGGCTGATAGTTCGAAAATACGATTCAATCAATATTGGGGTAATGGCGTGTTCGAAGTGGAATGGGTGGATGCGACTGGTCGTTCAGGTGGCTTGTGTTCTATATGGGATCCTAACCATTTTCGTAAGATTAACGTGGTGAAAAACAGGAACTTTCTCTTAATTCATGGGTTGAATATTGTGGATGCTTCTCCTTTAACTGTTGTAAATGTGTATGGACCACAAGGTATATCGGATAAGCAGAATCTTTGGGAGACTCTATTGGGCTTTAAAGCGAAGTTCTCAGGAAACTGGATTTTCATTGGAGACTTCAATGAAGTTAGATTTCCGGAAGATAGGTTTAACTCGATGTTTAACCATAAAGGGGCTCAATATTTCAATGAATTCATCTATGGGAAGGAGAAAGTTCACTTTTCGGGCTGGAAATACACAAAAGCTAAGCAAGATTGATAGAGCATTAGTCTGTGACGGTTTTTGGAACAAATGGTCATGTGCTTCATTATTTGCTTTGAACATCAGTTTGTCTGATCATGCGCCAATTATCTTGATCACGGAATCACATAATTTCGGCCCCAAGCCATTCAAATTCTTTGATTCGTGGCTCAATCATCAGGAGTTACCGGAAGTGGTTAAAAATTGTTGTGATAAAATAGTTCCATGTGGTATCCCATCGAAAAATTTGTCAATAAAGTTAAGAGCAATGAAAGAGGCAATTAAAAGATGGATTGGTTCGATCAAGCAGAATCAGAATGGAAAATTAGATGAGGCTAGAGATCAAGTCTTAAAGTATGAGGCATTGTTGGAAGAGAGGTTATTATCGGAACAAGAGTTAGAGCATGAATGGGATTGCCGAATGTTGCTGGAAAAAATTGAACAAGAAAGGGTTTTGGATCTTAAGCAGAAATCTCGGGTTAGATGGGCAGTGGAGGGAGACGAGAATAGCGCATTTTTTCATGGTTTTATCAATAACCGTATTTGTAAGTCACGAATTAATTGCTTGTTTATTGATGATGAATGGTGTCGGGTTCCAAGCAGGATAAAGAAGGAAGCTCAGGACTTCTTTGCATTGCGATTTAGAGAACCCATTGGATCAAGGCCTTTATTTAACTGTGAAGGAATTAATAAATTGGATGATGCTGATCGTGACATGCTGGAGAGACGATTTACTGAAGAAGAGATTCTTAGTGCGGTCAAGGAGTGTGAGGGCAGCCGTGCTTCGGGACCGGATGGATTTAATTTCAATTTTATTAAACGGTTTTGGCAGGTTTTGGAGAATGATTTCATGGAGCTGTTCAATCGGTTTTACGTGGACGGTTTAATCCATAAAGGTTTGTCATCGAGCTTTATTACTTTAATTCCTAAAGTGAATGACCCGTTGAGCTTGAATGATTACAGACCGATAAGTTTGCTGGGTTGTGTCTCGAAAATCATATCTAAGGTGCTGGCGAACAGGTTAAGTGGCGTCATTGGTAAGATAATTTCTGATGTACATGCTGGTTTTTTAGCGGGTAGAAACATACTTGAGGGCCCATTAATGATTAACGAATTAATAAACTGGACAAAACGCACCAGATATAAAGCCTTGTTCTTTAAAATAGACTTTGAAAAGACCTTTGATTCAATTAATTGGAATTTCATGGACAAAGTTCTTGAACATGTGAATTTCTCGGCAAGATGGAGGGCATGGGTTAGGGGTATTCTAGCATCTGCTAGGGCTTCGGTCTTGATAAATGGATCCCCTTCGAAAGAATTTCAGTATGAACGTGGAGTGCGCCAAGGGGATCCACTCTCTCCATTTTTATTTATAATAGCAATGGAAGCGTTTACGTTTTTCATGAACAAAGGCTGTCATCTTATAACACCCCTCATTTATAATCATTTAAATATAGTAATTCGGAAGCGTAAGTCCAAATAACTAGTAATAGTTTACACCATTTTATCAACATATAAAATTCAACCTTTTAAAACATAACTTCTCGACAGAGGTGTTATATAAAAACATGTTAAAACATTATTTTATACAATTCCACTATCAGAGTAATGCCTCAAGGTCAAACATTCCTTCTAGTCCAACTTCTTGCCCACCCAATAAAATAGCCAAAACCTGCAAGAAGGGGGTAATGTGGGGGATTAGCATAACGCTAAGTGAGTAGATAACTAATCAACAGGCTAACTTAGCTCAACAACTTTGCATACAACAATTAACACATAACCAACAAAGTAGACAATACCACCATTTAGCAAAGCAACAGGGCAACTGTTCAACTGGTCAACTTATCATCAAAGCAACTATTCAACAAGCAACAGACTTCATAATGAGGCATCGGTGGCTCTGGGGATAACCATAATACCCGGGAGGCTCCCCAAGAACACTTACCCAACCATATCCGTATGGCCATAACGGACGAGACCGATAGCTAGTGGTTATTCTCAACTAACACAGGAGGTGTGTTAAACCTTGAATAACCGACTAGCCTAACCAACAGTTCAACAACTCGTTGACCTCATTAACAACTGATGCCCGAAGGCCAACAACAAGTCCAGTGATCACATAATCAACTAATCACATATTCATCAGGTCAACGTTATTATATCAACCATATTATTACTAACTATAATAATCATCATGGCAACTACAATAGTAATAATATGTTACTTGTTGTAACCAAACTCGTTACAACCAAGTTATCCTGAGGATTAGAGATCCACTCACCGACCACCTCAGGCATCCACTCAGTAGTCTAATATCACTGAGTCTTCTGCTCAACTGGAATTACAACAAAATAAAACAAGTTAGTTACCTGTCTCAAAATATATATATATATATATATATATATATATATATATATATATATATATATATATATATATTACATTATTCCTACATTACAATTAGCATCGTAACAACATGATTCACAATCACCTTTCAATTTATAATTATCATGACCATCTCATCACATTAATCCACTTCAATCATCACTAACCAATATAGTTAAACCACAACTAAGGTTATTAACCTCTACCATCAACAATTCATCAAACTTCCAATATTTAAGTCTAATGAATACTTAACAATTAAGTTCACACAATCATCATCTTTAATCATCAATTAAGTGTTCTTAATCACCAAAATGCTAATTTTATCATATAATTCATTATCATCATCAAGTTCATCAATAACCTCAAGAACACTTAATCAAATTCTTTAATTTCAAGTTACAACTAAACTTATAATCATGAATTAGGCACTAACTAACAACAATAACATAACAATAGGCTTCAATTCATGATTTACCAACTAACCCATAAACTATCTATATGATCATACATAATTTTTCTTCATTACTATGTTAGGATATAAGTTATAATCCTCATACAAACCTCAACTAGCAATTATATAAGCATAACAAGCTTCAATTTCATATCAATCATCCTAATTCATCATTTACACCAAAACCCATTTTCTAAGGTTATAAAAATTGAAGAATCAATACTTACAAGATGATTAAAAGGATGGAAGAATGATTAATCCATGTTTTGGAAGCTTGAATCATAGTTCTATAAGCTCAATTTAACCTCCAAGCTTATTTCACAATTTTTGAATCGTCCCTATGGTGCGTACGGTTCGGCCAGACCAAGAACAAGAAAGAACAGGGATTGATTCCACAAGATTTTGATGATTGGTGATGATTTTGATTAGGTTTAGGGTTTAGATCAAACCCTCGCTCACTCCCGAATTCTCTCGAATGTTTTAGGTGATAAATATGAGATTTTTCACATATAAATGATAATACGTGTACTAGTTTTGTCCCCCGTACTTATCATTGTCTGGAACTTAAAAATCATTTGCGAGGGAACACTATTTTATTTTACCGTCAACTAAATAAAATTAAAACAACCAATAATTTATTAGTCACAATAAATTATTCGACTATTATCACTATTTATTTCAAATAATACAACACACCTATTTTCTGACACACTTAATAATAATTCACAGTCATAAAATATTAAATACTACTAGACCCGAGAACTGGGTGTTACAAATCTTCCCCCCTTTAAGAGATTTCGTCCTCGAAATCTAATCCCACTTAATCGATATAGATTAACACAACCACCAATTATTCTCATTTCAATTCACTAATAATCTTTTTCTTACACACGTTTAACCACATACTTATTCATTATTATAATCACACAAAGGTGATTACAATTTAATTCACTAATACACATCTTAATTCCCTCTAAATACCACATGTATTTACACATACTTATTCCCTTAAACACAGAATGTATATACATCTTATTAGCTTACACATCATCGAGATATACTTCAATTTACTTTTTATATACACATAAGTTGTGTGTTGTTCTCCACTAAATTTGTTAACACCAAACACATCAACTATCTAATCACAATAATCGTTATACATATTCCATGTCACCCCCCCAGAGTAACTCCTTAATTATGTATACATTTAACATCCTTTCTACAAGCACATATCCACATGTGCATATTTTGATACATTTTACTATGCCACTATTCAACATATATCCTATCTCTGATAATTAACTGATCGCTTACATGATCATTCATATCCACTATGTCAATCTTAACTTGTAGTCACTTAACGTGTCATCTTTATTACAACACAACTATAACAACAATTACAACTATGACGACAACAATAATCATAGTAACAATAAGGGGTACCGAACACTACTACATGCATCTTAGCAACAAATTGTAACTCGATTCGTCACCAATAATTTAACTAATAATCATATACTTCTTTAGTCATCACATTGCTATATTTTCCCATTTCAGCAACTAGTTAATTATTACTTTACAACTTGCAAATATAATTACAACTCGATTATATGAAATCCTTTACTTAACAGGAATCCACAACCATATAATCATCAACATATAACATTAACTAATAAGCATTATGTAGAGGTCCATTTCTATAGATTAAAATTATTATCATTTAATCAACTAGCACCATGTTACACCAACTTGGATGCTAAACAACACCTGTTAATACCAAACGTTTTCAACAATGGTATTTCAACAACACGAGGTGCTGTGATTAATCATCTCGTCAACAATATCAACACACAATTATTCACAGTCCACTGACCTCTACTTTGCTTAAATCAACTTTTTAATTCATGCTATTGGCAATGCATCACACATACACATCAATTGTGCCATAGATATCACATTAGCAACAACAACTTAGTGGTTTATTACTCTTTCATATTAGTCCATCATTGACTATTTATCAATTACAGGTCAACATATCTTACCTGATATTTTAAAACCACTTAACTTTATCTGGTACTTAGTAACCTTAACAACTCCATGTGAAATGGCATAATATAAATACGTTGGCCAGACGTCGTCATATTATGTCAGTCACACTTTATTCTCAGGTCACTTCATACCATTTATCTCATAAATAATTATCTTTACTCTCACATATTTCTCAATTAATAACTTGTTACAATTTTCAACTTATCACTTTAATGTGAACTATTCATACGATCGTGTATATATTAACAATACAGACATACTACACCAATGTCTGACCTGAATATATCAAGCAACTTCTTTATTACCCAATTCAATATTAAATATTATTTATACAGCTTAATACTTATAGTACATTAGTACTAAATAAGTCATCAATATTATGTATAATATTCAACACATAATCATCCATCTATATACCTTTAATCAAATTACAATTGAGTATTTCATGCTCCACTAATACATCTATATAAGCTCATGTGCTTATTTCGTAATTTCTTAAAACGCTTAATTCAACATTTTATAATACTCTAAGTAGTTCAACTACTTCATCTCATTTCAATTAGTTCACATGATATAGTTCATATGATTATCTAATCAATGTTTACTAATTCTTGCTAGTAGCAATCAACAATACCATTTACTGGCATACTTTGTAGTTAAGTAAACCGCCTACAATCAACTCATACACAATGAACCATATAGACCTCTTAAAACAAGTTTTAATATTGCATATAGTCACAGGGATGATCTCTGGGCTCAATAAAACAAAAGCCCAATACAAAACGTAAGCTAAAAGTTCAAAATAAGGTTCGAAAAACAATAAAACGCGATTTTCGGGCCCCAAACGACCCCGAAGTGCCAAAAACTGACAGGGCTCATGGCAAAGCGATGAGCTTTGACCGTTGAGCCGTTTCCAAGTGACCCTGTAAATTTCGTCTTAATCGGACACCGAAATTTTCAAAAAAAATTTCTACGTCAAGTATTACGTCGAACGAAGCAAGATTTTTTTTTTTTTTTTTTTTTTTTTTTTTTTTTTTTTTTACTAACTAACGCGATCCGGGAAAACGGGTCAGGATCGCGTTCCTCAGTTAAAAATGTTCTGTAACCAAATTAAGCATACAAACGCGATCCGGAGAAGTGAGCGGGATCGCGTTCCCAAGAGAAAACGCATCTGAACCCGAAATACACACACAAACGCGATCCTGGAAAATGGCTGGGATCGCGTTCCCAAGCATAAAAATAATCTGTGACAAAATAACACATACGAACGCGATCCAGAAAAGATTGTTGGGATCGCGTTCCCAAGTAGAAATCTGAGTTTCAGCAAAATTCATATTTTTAGCCAATTTCAATCGCGTATAACTTTTTACTCGTTTAGAGTTAGACTCTAAAATTTTGCAGGCACGTCCACTATGCCAAAATGAAACTTTCCCTTTTTACACTTTTTCAATTTACACGTTTTACAATAAAACGGACGTACGACTCATTTTTGACCATATTCGACCATTTTGGTTGACACGCTATATTTCAAATGACTCGGTTTCTGACTTCCACCTTTTACCAACATGTTTCTATATACATTAGTGACGTGTGGGCATATTCGTCACCTACAAACACTCATTCTACATTGTTTTGACACGTTGACCCGTTTAGGGGTCCAAATGGGCACTTTTAAGAAAATAATCACATTGACTACCCAAATCATTTTCATCACCTTTTACTACTATCTTTATGACTTAAAGTCACTTTAACATTCTTTTTAATCAGACCACTACTCATTTTAACCTTTTAACCATCAAGTGACCCATTGGGCACTTTTAACAACCCATTTGGGTTTCAACCAATATGTTCACTAATTTAACACCCATTTTACACTTCTTTGACTTTACCAAGTCAAACAACTTCACTTCCACTATCGGTGTCACATTATAACCTTGAAACACCAAATTCACATAAAATCATCAAATTCACAACAATTACAACAAGTATTCAACCATGACTTTTTTTCACAACTTGTCAACGCATATATAGACTAGTTGACCACTTTGACTTTCTAAATTTTTTTTTTTTACATAACAACACGACTCAAACCTATTATTGGAGAATACCAACATCCCATTAATTTCATCATATCAATTCAGTTTATCATTTATCAAATAATTCCCTAGCAAGGATCTATAATCACACCTTGCATTTATCAACTTATTTTCACACTGTAGATACACTTAATTTCACATAATACAACTGTTACATCTTAGTCAACAATCTATCTACACAGTTTCAACACTTTCTCCAAAATTTTAATTTCCTTCATATTTACTCGTAAATTTTCACATCCTCACATTACAAGTAACTATCACCAATAATTCAATTTACTCTACTAACAAGCAAAGTAAATAATTCAAGTTTATTGATATTCACCAAGTTTATCGAGAATTACCTGGTATATCTAGGCCCACGTGTGTTGAGGAATCATTGAGAATACCAGACGGTTCCTCATGTTCCTCCGTCTCTGCAACCAATACAACAATCTTGCAACTTGTTATAGGTTAGTACACATTCACTAACAACTTTCTCATGCAACCACTAATCCCCACCCCTGGAATGTTTGACTTGACACAAATCTAAGTTTGGGATTGAACATCTTATAATGTACAATTCACCCAAACCTATGCTCTGATACCAACTTATAACACCCCTCATTTATAATCATTTAAATATAGTAATTCGGAAGCGTAAGTCCAAATAACTAGTAATAGTTTACACCATTTTATCAACATATAAAATTCAACCTTTTAAAACATAACTTCTCGACAGAGGTGTTATATAAAAACATGTTAAAACATTATTTTATACAATTCCACTATCAGAGTAATGCCTCAAGGTCAAACATTCCTTCTAGTCCAACTTCTTGCCCACCCAATAAAATAGCCAAAACCTGCAAGAAGGGGGTAATGTGGGGGATTAGCATAACGCTAAGTGAGTAGATAACTAATCAACAGGCTAACTTAGCTCAACAACTTTGCATACAACAATTAACACATAACCAACAAAGTAGACAATACCACCATTTAGCAAAGCAACAGGGCAACTGTTCAACTGGTCAACTTATCATCAAAGCAACTATTCAACAAGCAACAGACTTCATAATGAGGCATCGGTGGCTCTGGGGATAACCATAATACCCGGGAGGCTCCCCAAGAACACTTACCCAACCATATCCGTATGGCCATAACGGACGAGACCGATAGCTAGTGGTTATTCTCAACTAACACAGGAGGTGTGTTAAACCTTGAATAACCGACTAGCCCAACCAACAGTTCAACAACTCGTTGACCTCATTAACAACTGATGCCCGAAGGCCAACAACAAGTCCAGTGATCACATAATCAACTAATCACATATTCATCAGGTCAACGTTATTATATCAACCATATTATTACTAACTATAATAATCATCATGGCAACTACAATAGTAATAATATGTTACTTGTTGTAACCAAACTCGTTACAACCAAGTTATCCTGAGGATTAGAGATCCACTCACCGACCACCTCAGGCATCCACTCAGTAGTCTAATATCATTGAGTCTTCTGCTCAACTGGAATTACAACAAAATAAAACAAGTTAGTTACTTGTCTCAAAATATATATATATATATATATATATATATATATATATATATATATATATATATATATATATATATATATTACATTATTTCTACATTACAATTAGCATCGTAACAACATGATTCACAATCACCTTTCAATTTATAATTATCATGACCATCTCATCACATTAATCCACTTCAATCATCACTAACCAATATAGTTAAACCACAACTAAGGTTATTAACCTCTACCATCAACAATTCATCAAACTTCCAATATTTAAGTCTAATGAATACTTAACAATTAAGTTCACACAATCATCATCTTTAATCATCAATTAAGTGTTCTTAATCACCAAAATGCTAATTTTATCATATAATTCATTATCATCATCAAGTTCATCAATAACCTCAAGAACACTTAATCAAATTCTTTAATTTCAAGTTACAACTAAACTTATAATCATGAATTAGGCACTAACTAACAACAATAACATAACAATAGGCTTCAATTCATGATTTACCAACTAACCCATAAACTATCTATATGATCATACATAATTTTTCTTCATTTCTATGTTAGGATATAAGTTATAATCCTCATACAAACCTCAACTAGCAATTATATAAGCATAACAAGCTTCAATTTCATATCAATCATCCTAATTCATCATTTACACCAAAACCCATTTTCTAAGGTTATAAAAATTGAAGAATCAATACTTACAAGATGATTAAAAGGATGGAAGAATGATTAATCCATGTTTTGGAAGCTTGAATCATAGTTCTATAAGCTCAATTTAACCTCCAAGCTTATTTCACAATTTTTGAATCGTCCCTATGGTGCGTACGGTTCGGCCAGACCAAGAACAAGAAAGAACAGGGATTGATTCCACAAGATTTTGATGATTGGTGATGATTTTGATTAGGTTTAGGGTTTAGATCAAACCCTCGCTCACTCCCGAATTCTCTCGAATGTTTTAGGTGATAAATATGAGATTTTTCACATATAAATGATAATACGTGTACTAGTTTTGTCCCCCGTACTTATCATTGTCTGGAACTTAAAAATCATTTGCGAGGGAACACTATTTTATTTTACCGTCAACTAAATAAAATTAAAACAACCAATAATTTATTAGTCACAATAAATTATTCGACTATTATCACTATTTATTTCAAATAATACAACACACCTATTTTCTGACACACTTAATAATAATTCACAGTCAGAAAATATTAAATACTACTAGACCCGAGAACTGGGTGTTACACATCTTGATCTTTTCAATGGATTGAGAACACCCAATGGTGGTTCGGTATTATCACATTTGCTCTATGCGGATGATGTAATGATTATTGGGGAATGGAGGCATGATAATATTGATTTTATTACTCGATTTCTTAGGGCGTTTAACCTCATCTCATGTTTAAAAATTAATTGTCATAAATCGTCCATTTATGGTATTGGATGTGAGGAATTTGAAGTGCAGGTGGTGGCTAACAAGCTTGGTTGTAAGGTTGGAAAAGTACCTTTTATACATCTGGGGTTAATGGTTGGTGCGAATATGAATCAAATTAAGAACTGGAAACCAGTTCTTGATTTAGTTGAAGCCCGTTTATCCTTGTGGAAAGCCTCTACGCTATCGATTGGTGGTAGGCTTATATTATTGAAGTCGGTATTTGAAAGTCTGCCAGTATATTACTTCTCTCTATACAAAGCTCCCATGCTTCTGATACATAAAATAGATGCTTTAAGGAGACGTTTTTTGTGGGGAGGAAGTAACAACAAAAAGCCAATTAACTGGGTGTCGTGGGATGTGGTAACAAAGCCGAAGGATCAAGGAGGTTTAGGGTTAACATCATTATCAGACTTTAACTTAAGTCTTCTTGCGAAATGGCATTGGAAATTCAGAAACGAGCAAGAGAGGTTATGGAGAAAGACGATCAACGCGTTACATGATTCAGATGGTATGCATAAAACAATTCCATGCAAGTTGATAGCAGCTGGGAATTGGAAAACTATATGTACCATTGATAAATTCTTTTTGAGCAAAGGTATAGACCTCACATTGCAAATCAAAGGCAAGGTTGGTAATGGAGCTTCTTTGAGATTTTGGCTTGATAATTGGTTGGGTGTTGGGCCGCTTTATTTAAGATTCCCTGCATTATTCAAGATGGAATCGCAAAAGAAGATTAGTGTAGCAAGCAGACTAAATGCGGATGGTTGTTTTAATTGGAGTTGGAAATCTGGGAGTTGGTCCGGGCTAGCAATAAATGAATTGGTTGAACTACTAAATTTCGGGAATCAAAGTCTCTTTTAGTAGCATGAATGATCAATGGGAATGGGGTTCAAAAGGTGTGAATAAGTTTTCTGTCCAAGAGGTTCGTAAGTTATTGGTTGCGGGTTCGGTTTGTGAAAACATTAAACCCTTTCCATGGAATAAGGCCCATCCAGTAAAAGTAAATGTCTTTGGTTAGCGGTTAAGGTTGAATAGACTACCAACTAAATCGGCATTAGTACGACGAGGGATACATATTGGAGATACAACCTGTGTTCTGTGTGGAGAGCATGAAGAAACCTTGGATCACTTACTAACTAACTGTAGAATTGCGAAGGAAATATGGAATGCTATAGAGAGTTGGTGCAAGCTACCTCCGATGATATTCTTTGCTGCAAAAGACGTGTTATTTCACCATGAATATGTCAAAGGTTCATTGGATCGGAAGAAATTAATTCAATCAGTGATCATGGTTACTTGTTGGGTCATTTGGAAAACACGGAACGATTGCGTCTTTAATGGTTCGAAGGTATATGTGGAGAGCATGATAAAGAGGGTAAAGTCGATGGGATTTTTATGGTTGAAAAATCGGGTCCGTAAATGGTGCTTGGAGGAGGAACAGTGGATGAAGTTCTCGTTTGAATGAACAGCGTCTGAAGCCTTTGTGTACCAAGGAACACATGCATGGGAAATACTAAGTAAAAGGGACTTGTACTTAATTGCTTTGTATTGTTTCTTTTGGTGTAAATTGATATAACTTTAGCCTAACTCCTCATGGGAAGCTATCAAAAACAATTATAGGGTGAAAACCGGTGGCTCGGCCCATATGATCGGGGATTTTTTCCAGAAATCCTTTCAGGTTTTTTTCATCCTTTTTAGCTTCCTTGCAGTTCGGTTTTGGGCTTTAGTTATAGCATGTTTTTGGTGATTGTAATAGTGGTGTATGTACTTTATATGTCTATTTAGCATCTTGCTAGTAGACTATGTTAATATATTTTGCCTTTCAAAAAAAAAACTATTCATTCATTTATTTAATGTCTCAATTAAACACACTTGCATAAAAGTATGCTGGCTTAAGTTATACGCGTAAAACTTATACATCAAATTTTAGTCGGATAAAATAGAAAATAGGTCACTATATAATATTGTTTTTTTATGGTCGTATATATATATATATATATATATATATATATATATATATATATATATATATATATATATATATATATATATATATATATGGGGAGATCAAGAGGGAAGTAAAAAAATGGGGGAAGGAGGGAAGCTATTCTCAGCCACACATTCTGGTCAACTCAAAAGTCAACGCGGTGGCATTTTTGTGAATAACTTGAAATTACCTCCCAACACGTTAACATTCATTTCAAAAACATGTTAATCAAATTACAATTTAATATACATAAACATTCATTTATCATGAATATTAACTTATATATGTTATTTATATTAATAAATATCATAATTTAACATTCAGTACTATATAATAATATATATTAGTTAAGATTCATCTTTAAAAAAGTTAATATCTTACTTCTTTTTTTTTGATTTTAAGATTTACTGGTGATGAATGTTAGCTTATATGTGTTATTGACAATGATGAACACTTTAATATTCATTTACAATGCATATATATATATATATATATATATTTTGAACGGTAATTTTATTAATAAGAAAAGAGTTAGCAAGGAGCTAGTAATTACAAAGGATATTTTAACCAATCAGTCCCACTAATAGGCTTATGACCTCTAGATATAAGCCAAGAGAACGAGTACAAACGAATAAAATCGAAGATATCACTTTTCCTCATGGATTGAGAGCTAAAAGTGACATTATTAAAAAAGTGACATTATTACGGTGCCGCCAAATCATCCACAGAGTGGATACAATTATGATATTCAAATGATGTTTCTTCTCGCTAGACACAGGCCATGCGATTATCCAATCTCTCCATTGTTCATAAGAAACGAAGAAAGGCAAAGTAATATCGCACCACCTACAGACGAGCCTCCAAATATCCTTAGCTATAACGCACTCAAAGAAAACATGTGTGTTGGACTCTACATTACCATTGCAAGAGGGGCAGGATATCTCCGTGATTTCAATGCCTCTAGAAGAAAGGTTTAGACGGTGAGGGAGCCGATCTAACTTTAAACGCCACATGAAGATGTTAACTTTACGAGGAAGAATTATGTCCCATAGAGTCGGGGGGTTCATAGAAGGCAAAATACGATCATCAATATAACGACGTGTAACACCAACAGAAAACACGCCATCATTAGCTAGAGACCAAACACAAGAGTCCGTAACGGAGCAAATATCGACCTGACTAATCTCAGATAACATGTCATTAAGATAAGCAAAATTTCGCACTCCTATATCAGCTCTTGACCAACTCCAACACCATTGGCCGTTAGAAATACGGTCCCTGATCAAACAGTCTTTGTCAACTTCCAACCGAAAAAGTCTGTTGTACCTGAGATACAGAGGGGAGTCGCCAAGCCAGGTGTCTTTCCAGAAGCGAATAAGAGTACCACATCCAACTTTAAAACGAAGGGAATTGGAAGGGAGAAGGTTACTCGAGTGTAAATAATTTGAAGACCCAACAATCTTAGACCATAAGCCATTCGAATTACAACCATGAAGATCAAAACCCCCCTCGTTACCATGCAGCGCCTTAATAACTTTGACACAGAGATGATTCGGAAAGGAGTAAAATCTCCAGCGCCATTTCTGAAGGAGAGCTAGGTTGAAAGATTTCAAACTACCAATACCCAAACCACCTTTGTCAAACGAGGATAAAACATTTGTCCATTTAACCCATGCAAGTTTTTTTGTATCTTGAAAACCGCCCCAAAAAAAAGAGGCACGAATACTCTCCAAAATGTTCAAGATGGATTCAGGAGCTTTGAATATTGAGAGAAAATAAATCCCAAGGCTACCAAGAACAGCCTTAATTAGCGTGAAACGACCCCCAACAGAGATAAGATTCGATTTCCAAGAAGAAAGCTTGGCCTTAAACTGGTCAATCAAGGTCTTCCAGTTAGAAGTAAGATTCATATTAGAACCAACAGGTAAGCCAAGATAAATGAAAGGGAAGGAGCCCGCTGCACAACCTGTGATGTTAGCCATATGAATCACTTCCTCAGCTGGAACGCCATAGCCATACACGTTAGACTTATGAATATTTAATTTGAGACCCGATGCAAGAAAGAAAACTTGTAAGACACGAATGATGTTGGCCATATCATGAGAGTTCCATTATGTAGTAATCACAACATCATCAGCGAAAAATAAGTGTGAAAGCGTAATGTCAGAATTACCAATCTTTATGCCACGTATGAGGCCTGAATGGACAACATCTTTGAGAGCAATATGAAGACCTTCCATGACGAGGATAAAAAGGAAAGGAGAAAGAGGATCCCCTTGTCTTAACCCGCGTTTTACATTAAACTCGGAAGTTGGACTTCCATTAACCAAAATAGATGTCCTTGAAGATTCAAGACAATCTTTAATCCATGAACGCCATTTAAAACCGAAGCCAAGACTGTATAACACAAAATCAAGGTATTTCCAACTTACAGAATCAAAGGCCTTTTCGAAATCAACTTTAAAGAGCAACAACTTTTTCTTCCTTTTTTATACCAATCTATCACCTCATTAAGCATGAGAGGACCATCAAGAATTTGGCGACCCGAAATGAAACCGGATTGCTCATGACTAACGAGATTATCAACGACTTTTGAAAGTCGTGTTGCTAAAATCTTAGCAATAATCTTGTAGTGAATACCAATAAGAGATATAGGACGGAAGTCTTTGATATGGATAGGATTACTAACCTTTGGAATAAGAGTGATAAAAGAAGAGTTAGAACCCAAAGGCATCTTTCCAGAACTCATGAATGTCTAATTTTAGAAGCTCCCAATATCTCTTCACAAAAGCAAAAGAAAAACCATCGGGACCCGGGGCTTTGTCACTGCCACATTCCCAAACCGCAACCTTGATTTTGTCTAACGAAACAACAGCTTCTAAGAGATCGTGATCATGGGGGTTTAACCTCGAGGAGACAGAAATAGGAGGAAAAGCGACCATAGAATCATGAGCCTGAAATTTCTCTTTGAAGAAAGAAAGAAACGCCTCTTTAACTTGATGAGGATCCGAGATCCAAACCCCATCATGCATGATGCCATGAATCGATTGAGTTCTTCTTTTTTGATTCACTAAACCATGAAAAAATTTAGTGTTCTCATCTCCTTCCAAATCCCATTTAATACGCGCCTTTTGAATAGTATCTAAGGATTCAAAATTATCGAAATTATCTAAAGCATGTAAGAGATTGACTCTTGTTTCCAGATCCTCATAAGCAGCACACCCAGATTCAATCTTACCTTCAATACACTTCAAATCATTAACAAGGACATGCTTACTGTTGCCTTCATTATTTTTTAAATTGGAGTGCCACTGTTTGATTTTTACTTTGAGAAGCTTTAATTTTTCATGGGACAACAATTTATTGCTATGAGAAGTCTGCCCAATATTAGACAATTCTAACGAAATAACATCATCGAAGCCTTCGCGAAGAAACCAGGAGTGATATATTTTGAATGGAACCGGTCCAAAATCAGTCTTGTTGCAATGAAGAAGAATGGGGTTGTGATCGGACCATATGCGTTCAAGAGCAGAGACACATATATCAGGTAACGCCTCAATCACATCTTCTGAAACCATGAACCGATCCAATTTACTTAGCTTCGTACCAGCTTTATTCATCCAAGTAAATAAACGACCACCCAAAGGCAAAACAACCAAACCTGTGTCATTAATAAAGGAGTTGAAAACATCAGTTTCACATCGCGAGAATATTGAGCCATAACGTTCATGTTCATCACAGACTTCATTCATGTCACCAAATAAGAAATATTTACCCCTATGAGAATGCATGAAATCACGAACTTTATTCCACAAAGAAATCTTGGCCAGCGGTTCGTGAGGACCATAGATATTGATCATAAAGCAATCTCCAACATAATTTTTCCATCTCCCTTTGATAATGATAAACATGTCATCACACCAAATATCTTCTTTCACGAAGAAGTTTGGATCCCACATGGAAATTAAACCACCTGATCTACCACGAGCCAAACTACAGGCGTAATCGAAAGTGTAATTTCCCCACATGGATTTAAGACGGAAGACTTCCAATCTAGTCATCTTGGATTCCTGAATACCTAAAAAGTGAACGTTATGTTTGAAACAAAGCTCTTTAATCCAGGTTCTTTTTCGCCTCTTCTTAGTACCTCGAATGTTAATCGAAAGAACATTCATTTGTCAACAATATGCACCCCTATACCGTTTATCATAGGATTCAACGATTTACGACAACTTCTCACGTCATAACCTAAGGTGTTTCCAACCTCGATCAATCTGGTCATTTCATATATGAGTGAAATACTCTTAATGTCTTTCTTCCGATATCTACCAAAAGATGTAGAGCACTTACTAGAGTTGGAGGATCCCTTTTTCAAATGTTCAAAACCTGGAGGACAACTCATATCAGATGAGCATTCCTCTTTAGTGGGTTGTTGTTGAGAAACATGATTATCATCCCCATGTATATTTCGATCATCAGAGGCAACACTATCATCCTTTGCACAAGGCCCGTTATGTTCGTTCTCCTCTTTATTTTCAAACAAGTCTTTATGAGCATCTTCGAAGCTTCCAACAGAATTATCATCATCCGAATCGACAATCTTTTCTTCATTGATTTCGTCCTCTGAAGATGTTGAATCAGAAGATTCATCAACAATGTTAATACTCCAAGTACCTAGTTCATGCACTTGGACTTCGAATGACTCCCCATGAATTTCTACATGAACCCTTTCAGACAAGAATTGATGAAATTTGGTAGTAATACAAACTCTACCCGTACACATCGCAGCCGATTGATCGATTTCGAAGAACATGAACTTCCCAAACAAACATGCCACTTTCTTAAAGGCATTAGAACCCCATGCACAAAGTGGAAGGCCACTAATCTCCACCCAAATCATACGTTCATCTACCTTAAAGGAAGGTGAAACAGACTTAAAAGAAGACGAGAGACCCTTCATGCATTCATTCATTTGAAATGCCATGCAGGATGCCACAGAAGTAAATTGAATCCAAATCCATAATCCTCCAACGTGATGGATTTTTAAATCAACGAAACCTTCGTTCTTACAGATCCTGTACATATTACCCATAGAATTCACATCTTTTACCTTAACCAAGAGAACCTTGGATGTATCTTCGACGTTGATCAGATCTAGGTCGTTTAAAGATATGGAATGTGCTTTGACAGACGCTGGAGTATCTCCCTTGGAGATAGAGCAACCATGAACGACAGACGCGAAAGAAGGTTTATCAGAAG
Organism: Helichrysum umbraculigerum; assembly: GCA_949592205.1. Lineage (NCBI taxonomy): Eukaryota > Viridiplantae > Streptophyta > Magnoliopsida > Asterales > Asteraceae > Helichrysum > Helichrysum umbraculigerum. The sequence goes on from CATIUR010000001.1 coordinate 293,139,185, forward strand.
GGATGCCAGAGTTTTTCAAGTTGGAATTTATAGGGTTGAATTTTTCAGCTCTTATTGGTGCACTATGAGTTTCAGGATTGTTAAGTTTCGATTGGGATCTGGTAAGATTAGGTCTCTGAAATCTAGCCACCATAACATACAAATGAAAGTTTCCAATCCATATGTTTGATAAAGACCTAGCAAAATCATTGGCATCTTTTACACCCAAAAATCGGATAAAACCAAATCTCTTACCTGATTTTGATCGCTTATTAGCAATGAAAGCATCAACGAGTCGTCCGTAGGGAACACAGACTTTCCATAATCCCTTAGCATCAATCGAATCTGGAAAGTTAGTAATGTAAAAGGAAGTCGCAACCTTCTCTAAATCCTTTTGTAAAGGGTTATCAATGGGTTTTGACGAATGGCCTTTATCATTACGAAAGATCCAAGTCTAACCTTTTGAATCTGTAGAAAAAGAAGTTTTACCCATTGACAATAATCGATGAAAATTCAGAGATCCATTTACAATGCATATTAAATAATACATGCATGGTATTATACACAATGATAATAATAACATTCATTTACGATGAATGTAACTGATATACATTATTATACACTAATGAATGTTATGTTATCACATTCAATTGTGTGTAATAACATATATACGTTTATATTCATCATAAATGAATGTTTAGAACTATGAAGTTGTAATTTTGATAACATGCTTTTCAGATGAATATTAACGTTCTGGAAATTTTTTGAGTTTGTGATATTCGATTGTAATGACAACTATAATTCGATTAATTACTCGTTTATATGTTTTCTTACAAAGAAATTCGTTTAATTCTATTGTTTTCATCACCAAATCAAAAATTTCTCAAAAAACCCAAAAGTTACACCAAATTCATAATTTTGGATGAATCCGAATTATGACGAATTGAAGATGTGTATAAATGTGTGTTTGATGGATTCGAAAATTTACAATGTTATTTATTGAAGAATCATTGAACTACATGCTTTAATTTTGAATTTTAGGCAAAAATTGAGAAAATGGGTATTGTAGAAGATGTGAGAAAATAAGTGGTTGTGCTTTACTTCCCTCCTTCCCTCAATTTAAGAGCTTCCCTCTTGATCCTTCCCCTATATATATAATGTTAATAAAGGTTTAATAGCATAAATTTTATTTTTTTTCGTTTTAAACACTCAACTTATGAGTTGACCATACTTTAACCACTAAAGTTCATTTACCCATTTAAAAAACCCTTTCGTTAACTTATAATGAAAGTTTAGATCGGGATATATAAACTTTGAACTGATTTTTTTATCGACTAAGGTTGTTAAGAGAGAGAGATCTTACCTAGAATCATTTTTGTATTAACAAGATCGAAATAGTAAGATCAAATCGGAATCGTAAGATCCTACTCATACATTATGATCTCATAAATGTGTACTATAATGCATATAAAAGATTAATTGCATGACAAATAGTAAACATATTAACCTTTTATTGGACAAAAATTAACTAATTTATATTTTCTTAACTTATATTCATGTTAAGTAAGATCAGATCGGAGCGACATCATAAGATCCTATGCTCAAATCGAAATCGTAAGATCTTACGATCCCAATTTGATCTTACGATCCCAATTTGATCTTACGATTTCGATCTTGTGAAGACAAAAATGATCCTAGGTAAGATCTCTCTCTTGACAACCTTGGTCGATAAAAAATCAGTTCAAAGTTTATATATCCCGATCTAAACTTTCATTATAAGTTAACGAAAGGGTTTTTTTTAATGGTTAAATGAACTTTAGTGGTTAAAGTATGGTTAACTCATAAGTTGAGTGGTTAAAACGTTTAAAACAAAGTTGAGTGGTTAAAACGAAAACAAATTGAAAGTTCAGGGATTAAACCATTATTGACCCTAAGTTGAGTGGTTAAAACATTAAAAAAAAGTTGAGTGGTTAAAACGAAAAAAAATGAAACTTTAGGGATTAAACCATTATTAACCCATATATATATATATATATATATATATATATATATATATATATATATATATATATATATATATATAATGTATTTTTTAAAACGTCAACCATACAGTTATATTTACACTCAGAATGTCTTGACTGAAGGACGTGCATTTTAGTTAATTTGGTAATCAAGGAAATGTTTAAATGAAATTGCAAACAAAATTCTTATGGCGGGTTTAGTTATAAAAAAATATTCTAAGTTTGTCTTTTTATGTTATTTTAGAAAATGTGAAGTGTTTCATTTCTCTAGAAAGCATTGAAAACTTATAAAATACGTTCAAAAGTGAAGGATGAGTTTTCCTTTTCCAAGAGAGGGTAGAAATGAAAACATGAAAAAGCATCAAGAGTAGTTTTCAAATTTTTAGTTATAAAAATAAGAATTTTACTTTTCTTAGAAAAGTTTTTTAGAAAACTCAAATTTAAAGACGTTCTATTTTTCTAGTTTTCGTATAAAACTTTCTAGAAAAGTGGAGGATTTTTCCGTAACTAAACGCACTCTCAAGATTTCGACTTTTTTAAATAAATGTCACTCGAACTATGTTTTCGACATTTGGCTGAATATATAAGTTACCATAGACATTATTATTTTGGATAAGACCCCACAAAAGCTTTAACAGAATGTAGGCCAATAATATTACATGATTTTCGCCTAACGCTTAATATGGCAAGGCGCGTATAGATCATGTGTAAAACAAAACAAACCTAAATTTGACCATCAAATCTAATCAAAGTCCACCTCACCTACAAATTGTTATAAAGAACACTGTTTCTAGAAGCAATGACGATTAATTACTCATGAAATTATAAACTACTTGTATTATTGATTAGCATCATCTTACACGCCGCCACATATGACTGAATAAACCATATCAAAATTTACGACAATTGATTACAAACACAAAAATTAGAATACAACAATAATACAATTGATCTCAAACAAACCTAACTAACATTGATCACCACGGAGACGTGGCCGCAACTTTAACCCAAGCAGGCCTCGAAAGTATATCGGCAGCCCAAGCGCGAACATGAGAGCGACCCTGAAACCATCCTTTCGCTTTCGTTGACCTCAAAAAGTGCATTCCTGGTTGATGATGAAGATCCGCTAGCGTAAAACTATCTCCCCCTAAATACTTGCTTTCGGTCAACCGTTCTTCATATACATCGAGCACATTCATCATCTTCCTTTCGAACTCTAGACCACCACGAATATTCCCTTGTGTAGTCATTTCTAGTAGCTTTGAGAACGGTAGATCGAATCTTTGGTTTTCGACATCCATCCACACTGTTTGTATTGCTAACTTGTTTTGATCGGTTAGTATAAGATCTGTCCCAGTACCTACGTATTTATTCGCTATGTATTGCGTGATCGCTCTTGATTCTGTCATGTTTGAGAAAATATATACACAGTTACTTGAAGTATATATCATACTATATCCTTTCTCATCCCCAAATTAATTGTCCACTTATTCAAAAATACACGTCATACTAAAGATGATCGATTGAAAACAAAAATATATTAACTATCATAAACTTAATCAATTTCGCCAATCTTTTTTAGAAGTCAAGCCAGCTATTTTGGAACAAACTAAAATAGTAAGGTCAATAATAATATACAGAGAGGCGATGTATCATATATGTATATGAAATTTATAATGCTTAATTTATTACCGAATAGCGTGACAGCTCCATCTTCAAGAGCTGGAACTTCACCAAATGGCTGCATATAAATACATATACACATTAGATCTAACGATACGAAAGATCTAAGAGTTTTTAAATGTAACATTAACGTACGTTGCGTGCAAGGAATTGAGGAGTTCTGTGTTCTCCGGAGGCTGTGTTGATTGTAACTAACTCAAAATCGACTTCTTTCTCGTATAGACAAGATTGAACACGTTGTGTTGCGGCTGAACCGGCGTTTGCGTACAGTTTTACGGCCATATTTTAGTAGAAGTAGATGAACTTGTAAAAAGCTATAGCAAAATTGATGAGTTTTAGAATGGAATTGAGAGATTTATGTAACTGAAAACAATGAACAATTTGAATATTGTAATGAAAGTAATGAAGTGAAAGATGAGTTTTATATAGATTTTGAAAAGAACAGAATTAGTCCTTTGGTTATCTTTCCATATTCACTTTCAGATATTTGACTTTTGTTATTGCATTGTAACCCTTCAACTCAAACTTATTTTGTTATCCTTAACATTTTAGTTAGTTCAAATCTTTTATGGGGATGTCATCCGTGATGTTGACAGCACAAAACAAATGTGTAGTTCATCAATAAGGAAATTACATATTTACATTTTCGGTTCTTCAATTTTATAAAATATACACAAATAGTCCTTCCAACAAAGCTTGTAACACCATTGTGCATTTCAATAGCACAAAGTATTTTCCAATTTTTTTATTCTTTAATACCTAAAAAATGTTTGGATATGTCCTCGAGTCTTTGACCAAAAAGGCAGAAACTATATATGTGAAATATTAGTCCCCATTTGTATCAGAAATACACGTTTAAATCGAGCAAATGAATAATGTTAATAAAGCTTTAGTTAGAATAATAAAATTTAACTTTTCTATGCCAGATCTAACTCTTCAGTTTTTAGTATTGTAATAATTTATTGCATCAATTATAATACTCCGTATATTGTTTAGAATCTATACATCTAAACTAAACATATATATTCCAAGACTCTGATTTTCATTAGTAATAGTTGCTACCAATAAACAACCTCATAACATAGTTAATTCTCAAAACACTAAAAAAAAAAAGTCATTTTTTATCATATTTCTCCACGCTTCTATAAAGTGTGTAAATTTTTTTTATAAAAGATAATATTTTCCACACCTGTATATAATAAAAGATAATATTTTCTACACCAATATATGTAAAAGAGAAAAACTCACACTTGTAAGTATGGAGAAATTACAACTTGTCAACAGTTAATAGTGTGTAAAATATTTGTAACACATGGATTTCTCATGCAAGAGAAAGTGTGGATAAATTGGGTGTTACACATTGAAGTTCACACCTATAAATGTGGATAAAATTAGATTTTTTCACACTTACAATTGTATATTCTTTTTCTCACACTTAAATATGTGAAGATTGTGGTGATTTCCATACCTATTGATATAACAATTTCCTACACAATTAAATAAGTGTGAATAATTTAACATAATTCCACAAATTTTTAAATAGTGCGAAAGAAAAAGTGTGGATAAATTATATCTTTGTTGTAGTGTTAAAGGTTGTTTTGACGGGTAATCTTAATCCGGATGTCTTTGAATCCGATGCAACATTTCCACAAGGATTACACCTCAAGCGGTGTTTATATGTCGAGAAATGCTAGAACCACAAAATTTGTACAAATAAAAATTCATAAATTGATGTGAACCAATAGCATGTGGAGAGAGAAGCATGATAGAGAAACAAAACTTACATTTGATTGGACCTTCTCATCATCCACATCACTTTGTGAATGTTTGTTTGTAAAGTTTGTGTGATTATAGTATTTCTCTTATCCGTTTCATGTGAAATTGCACAAAGATGGTATTAAACCCATGACCTACTTCAGTGGTCCAGTTTAGCATGGCGATGACCGTATTTGACATACTTGACTTCAAACAAATTTTATATTTTAATTATCTTAACATGAATCCCTATTTTCTTTTTTTTCTTTTTTTTAATTAAACTGACATATTCCTGGAATAAGCTCTAAATTAGTCTTTTCCCAAAGAATCAAACAATAAGGTTGTACATGAAAACGACTTTTATATTTAAATATCTATTACTATCTCCATTCCAAAATTATTGTCCAGTTTTGACTTTTTTAAGTCTTTCTTTTTCAACTTTGACCTTAAATATATTTGTTTGTGTTATATAATAATTAATGCAAAATATATGAATGGATTGGGTTTTAAATGTATTTTCATTAGTATAATTATCCCCTAATATCAATTGAGCAAGTGTTATGAATAGTAATTTTGCTTAACTCTATTTATCATCTTATATATATAATTAGTATAGATACAATGACAACCTTTATATAGCTTAATCGTTCACTAGCTTCGTCTCATATCTAACAGTCCAGTGGTCGATTCTTGGCAATAGTAGTTTTTGCTACTCTCTCCATTAAATAAATTTTGTATTTTTACCCTTGATCAAGGGGTATCATTTGACAGGCTCCCCATCGGTCAATCATATTAGCCTCCCCTCTCTGATATTAAAAGCTATATGAAGACAGATGTTCCATTTTCTGCTGAGATCCCTTTTTTGGAGATAGGGATCAAAATCTCCAGAGAATAGAAAGAAGGAAGTTAATTGAGAAGTTTTTCATTGCCTTCTCCTTAGGTTCAAGAACAGTGGTAGGTTTCAATGCAATTGTATATCTCTAATAAGAGCATGCACGCTGTGAATTAGAAGGAGAACCGGTGGCAGTGCGATCTGGATTATTAATACCAGTGACTGAATACATGAATGGTCCCCTTGTCACTTGAGACTGCCAGCCACTCGGCGGTAGAGGAAAATGTTAGGCTATGTATTTCTGCTCTAGCTGCAGCCCTTCTTACCAGCATCAGATATCAAATTGTTTCAGTACACCCACTGACCCACTACTAACCAAGTATGTTTTAATTAAATTAAATGAAGCTATAATATCAGGCAATCAGTATCAGAAAGAAATGAGTAAAGATAAAAATATAAAACGTTAAATATAGAAAATAGTCTTCAACATAAGTAGAGTCCATGTCACCTTAGGTTCACAGCTCTGCAAGGTTACAATTTTCAGCATTCATGTTTAGGGCATCAAAAGAGATGGATTTCAAGTTTCAAGTGACTCAATTCTTTGTCAAGGGTTGATATTGGTTATTGGTCTAGTGGATGAAATGTAGTTGCATACGCATTCATGGAAGGCATCTTGCCTCCCTCACATTGTATTCTCAATTGAATCTCACAAGGTTCGTAATCCATTATATTTCAAATTTCACCAAACGAGAATAGTCGATGTCCTGTATCATATATACATCTATCTTCTAAAGCCTCCAACTTAAACTAGTTAAACCTTTAAAGTTCATTTTCCGGACTGCATTTGCACCTTCTCTTGCTGTTTTCCACTTAGCATCAGCATAAAAGAAACTTGATTGTGAACATATTTTGAGATGTTTTCCTTTCAAAATCGTCATCCTTTGCTGATCAAACAAATAATTATCAAAAGTTGCTTCAATAATATTTATTAACCCAGTTAAACACATGGAATCTTAAATATTTTATAAAACTTTCACACACTATTTTAAAATTTTGACAAAACTAATAACCAAGTTAACCTACTGGTATGTTCATACTCACTTGTGGATCGAAATATAATTCAATTACTCTGTGTCTTGAAACTTTGACAAACCATTAGGATTCTGAAAGAAGAAGAAAAGAGAGAGATATGGAATTATCTGATACAGTACGATCCTATCATCTATATATACATCAGATACATAAGAGTACATACAAAATAACAGAAATATCAAAGAGTTCTAGCTAACTATTGTCTAATTAGTTTTAACTTATAAACTGTTACATTCCTTGAAGTCTTTTTGAGTGCCACAGTTTGCACTATATACACCCTTAAAAAAGCTTCCAAATACTCCGTAGTAAACTGTAACGTTGATCCAAGACTATCAACTGCAAATGATGCAATGCACAACTAACTTGAAGAGCACAATGTACATATGATTTGAAGAGCAGTTTTTCTTTGCTTGCTAATTAACTTCACTTATGAAAAAGCAAGCGTATGCTATTCGGATTAAATCTTCTAACAGCACTTTTCCTTTGGTAGCCAAAGACGGATATATGTGTTGACCAGAAAAGATCAACCATGAGGGGAAATTGTAGAGCTACGAAAAAACCAATTGGGATGGAAGCTAACACACATATGGGAGCAATCATCCATAGCTTTTGGTGACAAAATACAAGGAACAAGGTTGCACTGAAGGCCACCATCATGGCAATTGTTGAGAGCAATAAGGAGAAAAGCCCAATAAGCAATCGGCTTGGCAAACTCACTAGAAAGTCAATCTCGGAAAAACGTGCAGTCAAGATAGATAAGAACACTAGTAATGCGGTACTTGATGAAAATAGTGATATCGCATCTGATATAGCAAATATAATGAAGGCAACTTCTTTTGTAAACAAAGGAATTCCTTTTTCCTGATCGTTTCCTCCTGGTACAGTTATTGCAGCTGCGAATACGATTGTGGTAATTAGGGCAGCAGTGATGCTGCATGATTCGGCAGTGGTTTTCATCCACTGTTCTCCTTCATTCAACAATTTCTCGTGTTCCCTTGTAAACACCATATCTGGTGTTTCCTTGAAAATGTTCTCATGAGTAATGTAAGTAGGGAAGACGTGTTTCTTTACCTCCTATATTGAATTAATTAGTTTAACATATTAATTATAATGCTAGCTAGAACCACGTTAATGAAAGATATATGGTTCATATATATAGCCTATTTAAATAATACCTCGCGCCATTGAAGTTCTCGTTGTAGTTGTAATGCTGCACCTCTTCTTCGACGGAGTTCACGTAATGGCGCCAACCTTCCCGCCAAGTGCACAATATTGTTCTTAGAAGAATCTAGAATTGTTCTATAACGATTCTTACGCTCCCCAATCTCATACATAAGGTTGTAGACTTTTTCCGAACGGTGTATTATTGACAACTGAATAATGTCATACCCATTTTCGTCTGTACTTTGAATTGCTCCAGGTGATCTAAGTAGAATCTCATCGACAACTTTATAAGCATTTTGAGATGCAGCCTCAAGAATTGGTCTGGTATAATGGGAATGAACAGTTTTAGTGAGCTTCAACTTGTCTATTTCATCACATACCAATTCTAGAATCTTTATTGCTTCTTCCCATTCCTTTTTTTTGTTCTCAATATGCTTGGTGGGTCCACCTACAAGTCAGAAATTTTACTAATTAAATTAGAGCTAGATTCTCAGAGTTAAATCCTAAAATTTAAATCATCCACTCTATATCCCGTACCTAGTATCTTTATGCCCTTCCACAATACGTAATAAAGCATTACGAACGACAAACAGACCATCGATATGAGGGCATATATCAATGCACAGATGGATGCAAGCCACATTGGAACTGCATAAGCACACAAAGAGTTACTACGTACTAGAGTATGACACTTTGAGATCAAATATACAATTAATATTTGAGTTGTGTTTACCTGTCATCAACAGCCCTACTAAGAAGGCTTCAAACAGAGTATCAACCATCTTTTTTCCCCTGACATTGGCAACTATCCACACAGGAAGGAAAAACAACGAAATATAGAAATACACAAGTGCAAAAAGGGTCCTTTCTGAAATGGCGTCCAAAGCTGAAACAGAACAACAAAAATAACAAAATGAGAAAAGCACAATTCTTTCACTCTTATAACAACAATAGAAATAAAACCAATTCTAATACATCAGAAACTTACAAGGATAAATAAGTGTTTCCACATATCCTAACCCATGCGGAAAGGTTTTAGCTATAGCCATGAGGACGTTATCATTCTTTGAAGCAAATTCTGGAAATTGAAGGACCAATTCTGATGCTAAATCTGCAAGTATGAGCTACAAAGTATTAATATACAAAGAATGGAAACGTCTCTATATCATAGCAATTTGATTATATATTATTGGCTACTATACTTACTATATTGCTTTGCAGAAACTGCATTAACAAGAAGGTCAACCCCTATTTCGCCACCAGGGTGAACATTTGGTTGAACAGAGTCACTCGAATGTAATGAATTCTCCCCGCTTTTGGCATCATCATTGACGGCTTTCAACAAAAATCCGATGGTATCAATATGCATATTTTCGTAAGCTTTGTGCAGTGGATCTTCACCTTTATGGTCTTTAACCCGCAACAAGCCTTTGTGTTTTCTCAACAAGAGATCCGCTGCATATGTGTTACCAACAATTGCGGCTATGTGAAGGGCTGTGCTTCCATCAGACCCTCTCTTTTTAAGTACATCGTTATAATTGATATATGGGAGTAATGCTTTTACGAAATCATTATGACCTATTCCAACTGCTATGTGAAGTGCCGTACTACCATCCGTACTGATTTCCTTTCTCGCTAGATTTTTATGCATTTTTAGTATGGATTCTGCTTTTGACCAATTTCCCTCTATAGTAGCTTCGTGCAATCTTACCTTTTCTTGTTCACTTATAGAAACATCAGACCTCGATAAGAAAATTGTTACTGACATTACTGAACGCCATCGGCTGCCAAATGGGTGTCCTTTTTCATTTTTGATGTCTTCACCTTCTGCTTTGGTTTCGGCCGAAACTGAGTCTGTACATATTTCTATCTCAAGTGAGTCTTCACCATTTTGGTTTGTTGCCGCTGCAACTGCATTTATCTCTTCTATTTCGGTTTCTCCTTCCAACTTTGTTGGACCAGAATCTGCGTTGAAATTGTTTTACATATATATAGTTCATGAAATTATACCCGGCGCATGCATCATGAGTAATATACTAGCTGCTAGGATTGTCAATGAATTGGATCGAATCTTGATCCAGATCAACCATTTATGACTTATTGGATACAAAATATATCCATCAATACAATAAGTATCCGATAATGGCTGCTACGTGAATTAAATTTATTAGTTTTCATATATTCATATTGATGTATATTGAAGTGGCCGGTGTCTTTACTTAGGAGCCAGGTATATGGTTTGAAATTGAGAATTACTAGAATATAAAAACATTGATGACGAAACTCATTACCTCATTTACATTCCGATAAAGGTAAATGTCGTAGATCAACAGCCTATTTTTTATTTCAGTAAATTGATTATGTCGGCCATGTACCCTTCTAGTTTGTCCCAAGGTCAACAACCTACCAATTTTATTGCTAAGGTATGATAAAATTTGTTTCAATGTAGGCTATTTGGTAACCAGTAACCGGAACAACCGATAAACTCAATTACATGGCCATTTAACATTTTTAAAAATAGTTACGTGGATTATTTTTGCACATGTGTATGTGTATGACATATTCAATACTTACGTGGATTTATTATTATACCTTTAATATCACCCGTCATCATCATCTTCAAGGCACAACAGGTGTAAAATCTCAATTGCAAATGCTACTAACCCAAACTAACAGAAACTATCACTCCGATTACAATTAAATTCATCATAATCATAACCCAAGCCTAATTCACCACCACATTCATCTATAATCTCAATTGCAATCTCTAATTGATCATCTAAATACCTATCTAACAAACTCAATTCTTCACCATCGGCAGAGGTACCAACGCTGGCTGCGGTTAGGTGGCGGCGATTTCAGCCGGCGATGGTGACGACAGAGACAGAAACAAATCTCGGTTTTCTTCAACCCCGAGATCTAACAAAACCCGTTCAAAATCACCGATTTAGATTTACAATTTAACAAGATTACTGATTTCAAAACCGCTAAACAATACATGGATGTTTTCCTAAAATCTCTGTCGTAGTTTAATTTCTAGGAGGTGGTGCACTCGAATTTTTCAGTTGGTTAGAGATTTGCATCAGTACATTGTGGCTATGGTGGTCGTTGTTTGATATGGGGCAAATAGTCAGTCAGCTGAAGTCAACTCATTAATAATGAGCGTTATGTTTAGTTAGTTTTAGTACAGGTGTCAAGTAAAGTCCAGGTGTCTAATAGTGATTGGGTAGAACACGTCATTGATAGGTATAGTATAAAAAGAGTCAAATGTCCTGTAAAACTGGTTTTATGATATTCAGAATCAATAAAATTCCCCTTTTCCTCTCTCGAGCTGTTCTCAAGTGAGTGAGCTAGGGTTTCTACTCTTCCATTGATAAGCTGTACTTATCAACTGATATCAGAGCTTTTCGATTTACCACGCGAATGTTTCATGGTTAAATATACGAACGTACAAGTAATGGAGCGAATGGAAGAAGTCAATCGTCATATTCAATCACATGATGAGTCGATTAAGACTATTAATCTACAATTAACAACGTTAACGGAGATTTCGAAGCAATTACAATCGGAAGTACGCGGATTATCAGAATTGAAAGACAGCATGAAGATTTTGATTTCTGATTTTCACAGTCGTCATAACAAAAATTCATATGCGTATTCACATTATTCAGGAGGCGAAGTTTCTGGATCTAAAAGCAAAGATGATGATACTATCAATTCAGATTACAAACTGATTAATCAATTAACTAAATTCGATTTTCCGGATTTTGATGGAGACGATTTCAGTGAATGGATATTCAAGTGCAATCAGTTTTTTGAGTTGGATCAAACACCTGAGGAGATGAAAATTAGAGTTGTAGCGATGCATCTTAAAGGCAGAGCTCTGCAATGGCATCAGGCTTTTGTGAAGGAGATGAAAGGTAAGCGAATGACATGGCAACAATATATTGAAGAGTTGAAGGATCAATTCATTGAAGGTATTGTTGTTAAACCTTTAATTGAGCTGCGAAATTTAAAGTTGAGCACTACTGTTAGCGAGTATAATGCTGAATTTAACGCACTTAGGAATCAAGTTGAAGTGCCTAGTGATTTGCTACTGGATCTATATTTAGGAGGCTTACCTAATGAATTGCTACATACAGTTCAGTTATTAGATCCTAAATCACTAAATCATGCTATGAAGTTAGCTAGAATTCAGGAAGGTGCTTATTACTCGTTATTTGGACTGGAATTACCAAAAGTACCTAGGTATTTGGAAAATTCAGTTGATAAGCCAACTCACAATAATTTGTACTCAAAAAGTTCGTACTCTCCAGCACCTACTGCTGTACCTGTCCTAGATTTTTGCCTAGTACTTCAACCGTAAGCTCTTCGTTCAGTAACAGTGCCTACAACAACAATTTTAACAAAAAGTTCACTGGATCTCCATCTTACCAAAGGTCTACTTATAAACCTCCTGTGCCTTCTAGTGTTTCAAGCCAAAGTAAGAGTACACCTGTTAAGCAGCTGAGTAGAAAGGATTATGATGAAAAGCAAAAAAATAATCAATGTTTCTTTTGTAATGAAAAGTATGTTCCAGGACACAAGTGTGCAACCAATAAGCTCTATATGTTGCTATGCCCTGAGTCTCAAGAATCTGACTTAGCAGATGGTGGATTAAGTGAGTTAGAAGTTGTGGATGATTATTCAAATGAAGATTTTGGAGATGTATCAGTGTCTATTCATGCTATACTTGGAGTTAGTGGGTTACAAACTATACAAGTACAAGGTTTGGTTAAAAAAACAGCCTGTGACAATGTTGGTTGATAGTGGGAGCACTAATAACTTTATTGATATGAATGTTGCTAAGAAAATGGGACTCAAACTATTTCCAATTAAAACATTGCCAGTGGCTGTAGCTGATGGTTTTAAATTGACTGTACATTACATCTGCAAAGGTGTCAAATGGACTGTTCAAGAAGCTGAGTTTATCTCTGATTTTTTGGTGATGCCTATTGGAGGTTATGGTATGGTTTTGGGAGTACAATGGCTATCTACTTTGGGTGATATAAAGTGCAATTTTCAGAAGCTAACAATCGAGTTTATGTGGCAAAACAGACACATTAAACTAATGGGAAATCAAAATCTCAGAAAGGGCAATGATAATGATGGACAGTGGAGTACCAATTGGGTGGAGGATCAAGCTTATTTCTTAGATTCTGATGACGGTTGAGCTCAATTGTGGTCCATTAACCTGAATAATCTTCTAAGTAACAACAGTGTAGATGTTGTAAAGGAGAAGTCTCTCAAAGCAGTGTTAGATGTTTATGCAGATGTATTTTCTGAACCCAAAGAATTGCCTCCATCAAGAAGTCTGGATCACGCTATTACCTTACAACAAGGTAGTAATCCAGTAAACTTAAAAGCATACAAATATGGTACTCTTCAAAAGAATGTTATCGAGGACCTTGTGCAAGAGATGTTGAGAAGTGGAGTTATTAGACCCAGCCACAGTAGCTTTGCTTCTCCAGTGGTATTAGTAAAAAAGAAGGATGGATCATGGAGATTTTGTGTGGATTATAGAAAGCTAAACCAGCTTACTATCAAAGATCAGTTTCCTATACCTATAGTGGAAGAGTTGATTGACGAGTTACAAGGGAGCACAGTTTTTTCAAAGTTAGACCTCAGGAGTGGTTATCATCAAATTAGAATGAAGGAATCGGATATAGAAAAGACAGAATTTAGAACACATGAAGGGCTGTATGAATTTGTGGTGATGCCATTTGGGCTCTCTAATGCTCCGGCAACTTTTCAAGGTCTGATGAACTCTGTTTTTAAACCCTTCCTGAGAAAATTTGTGCTAGAATTTTTTGATGATATTCTGATCTACAGCAAAGATTGGGATGATCATTTACAACACTTACACTTGGTACTAAAAACTCTCAGAGATAATACTCTATTTGCTAAACTTTCTAAGTGCTCGTTTGGTAGTTCTCAAGTCGATTATTTAGGCCATATTATTAGTGGCAGTGGTGTACAAGCTGATCCAAAAAAGATCGAAGACATGATCAATTGGCCGGAACCCAAGAATATTAAAGAGTTGAGAGGGTTTTTGGGACTCACGGGCTATTATAGGAGATTTGTGCAGAATTATGGAAAAATCGCAAAACCATTGACTGATTTGCTGAAGAAAGGTGGTTTTGTATGGAATTCACAAGCAAGTGTAGCTTTTCTAGAGCTAAAATCTGCTATGAGTAACACTCCTGTATTAGCCTTACCTAATTTTCATGAGCCTTTTATCATTGAGACTGATGCTTCTGGAGTAGGAATTGGAGCTGTATTGTTGCAGAATAAGCATCCTATTGCTTACTTTAGTAAAGCACTTGGGCCAAAACATCTTCAATTAGCTACTTATGAAAAGGAATTGTTGGCAATAGTAACAGCTATTCAAAGGTGGAAAGGTTATCTGCTACATCAGCCTTTTGTTATCAAGACTGATCATCAAGCACTCAAGTTTATTCTCGAACAAAAGCAATGTAATCCTACTTTACAAAAATGGCTGAGTAAACTCTTGGGGTTACAATACACTGTTTTATATCAGAAAGGGTGTGACAATCAAGTGGCAGATGCATTATCCAGGAAACCTTGTGTTAAGGATGAATTGAGTTGTCATGCTATATCCACTGTTACTACTGACTGGTTGAGCAAGGTATCTAGTAGTGTAGCTGTCGATGGCAAGTTACAAGCTTTGATTGATGTATTGAAAGAGAACCCAAACTTGAATGGGAATTATCAGTGGAAAGATGGGTTGTTACTTCAGAAAGGAAGATTGGTAGTAGGAGAAGATTCGGCTCTCAGAAATGAGCTTATATACTATTTCCATAATAGTGCTATGGAAGGGCATTCTGGAGTCCATGCTACTACCCAAAGGATGACAAGAACTTTGTATTGGAAAGGAATGCAAGCTCAAATTCGTCAGTTTGTGAGAGAATGCCACACTTGTCAACAATGTAAGTCAGATAATTCTGCCTACCCAGGGTTATTCCAGCCTTTGGAAGTCCCTTTACGATTTTGGGCTGTAATCTCAATGGATTTTGTTGAAGGCTTACCCAAATCTGGAGGATACACTACTATTTTAGTAGTGGTGGATAAATTGAGCAAGTTTGGTCATTTCTTGGCTCTTAAACATCCTTACACCGCTGCTATGGTTGCTCAACTTTTTCTAGATAACATTTCTAAACTGTATGGTATGCCTGAGAAAATAATTTCGGATAGGGATCCAGTATTTCTGAGCAGTTTCTGGAAGGAGTTATTCAAAGCCCATCATACTTTTTTAGCTCATTCTACTGCTTATCATCCTCAGAGTGACGGACAAACTGAAGTGGTGAATAGATGTTTGGAGACATATTTGCGGTGTTACACTGTTGACAGACCAACTACTTGGGTGAATTGGCTTCCTTTGGCTCAGTTTTGGTATAACACATCTCATCATACTAGTTTGAACATGACTCATTACCAAGCTTTATATGGACAACCACCTCCTTCATACATTCATTACACTGCCAAAGATTCTACTAATCAAGCAATTGATTCACTGTTACAGGAAAGGGAAAAGAATGTACAATTACTGAGAGCTCATTTGTTACATGCTCAACAAAGGATGAAGTCCCAAGCAGACAAGCATCGAAGTGAGCGATCATTTGTGGTTTGAGATTGGGTGTATCTTAAATTGCAGCCCTACAAACAACATTCGGTCAATAAACGAGCTTTTCACAAATTGGCTGCCAAATACTATGGTCCTTTTAAGGTGTTAAGGAAAGTGGGCACAGTAGCTGATGTGACCTAAAAAGTCATGTTTTTAAGTACATATTTCCGCACTTTTTGGACTATTATTTGGTGAAAACATTTCCAAACCATCATTATTTACTAAAAATCACCAAGGTAGTCTAAATATAGACGTTGCTGCAAAAATCGGTTAAAACGTCCAAATAACACGCAAACCGAGGCAAAACTATCACCTTAAATATTCCCTTCTTGATTTTCTTATGTAATTAGATCTTAATTCATATTTTATGATTCCATAGGAAAATACAAGACCGGAGGTGAAAGAATCAGAAGAAACGGATGAAGAACGAGGAAGATATGAAGCTCGGAAGCTCGCCGATCGTCAACCGGAACGCGTAAAAGTCAACCACTTCCAAATTTGGCAAACTTAGTGTCATTAGAAGCGTAACGGAAAAACGAATCCAACGGCGCAAGAATCAAGCAAAACGGAGCTCGAACGAAGAAGATACGGACGAACCAAGCAACCAAAGAATTAGCGGAGGGCAAACGGGACACCACCCCTCGTATACGGCCTCTAGGTGCCGTATACCCCCTGCTAAGGGCCGTATACCCCCTGCCAAGGGCCGTATACCCCCTCCAGGGTGCCGTATACGGGACCTTATGCCTTGGAAAGTGCCGTTTGACCCCCTTGGTCCGATACCCCCCGTATGCGCTTTGATGCTTGTTCTTCATGCTTTGTGACTTGTACCAAGCTTCCTACTCTTTCCCTATAAATATAGGGCATCCTCATTCATTTTCAACACACCTCACACACCAACACACCTTACATTTCACACTTTCTCTCTCTAAACTTTCTCTCTCTAGATTTAGGTTAGCATTCTCTCTCTAGCACTACTCTTAGGAGTTAGAGGATAATTAGTAGGTAATTAGCTCTTCTCTCTAGTTTCTCTCTCTAGCACTACTCTTAGGAGTTAGAGGAGAACTAGAGAGAAGATTAGGAGTAGATTAATTATGTAGTTAATTAGTAGAGGCTATCTTATGTAATGCTTGGATATTAATGAAGGAATACAAGTGTTATTCTGCTCGCAATTCTTATCGGTATTTTCTATCCTTTCTATTATTAATTTGTCATATTGTTCTTGTTTGATGTATGTGATTTATTAATATTAGAAATGTTTATTGTTATGCATTGTGAGTAGTGTGCTTGTATGTTTGCCATGATTAGTGAGTAGTTTGTTGTGATATATCTAATTGGGATAGCACCATTATGAAACAACGGAGGTAACGTTATACGGATTTCATTTGTATAGCGCCGGAATCATCACGAATGTGTGTAGTACGGAACGTGGAAGCTATGAAAGTCGTGGGCACAATCCGTTGTGGAATAATGTTCCTAATTATTATATATTACAATTTTTTGTGAACTTATAAGCTAAACCTCTACCCGTTTATCTGTCCAACTTATGTTGTGGTTTGTATCCTCCTCCCTAGAACCTAACCAATTGCTAGAAGTAGGATTGCAACCTATTCTGTGTATGATGATCAATGGACTCAACATGGTCGTTGTTCCCTTGATAGAAACATATCTGTGAGGGACACGAAGCGTAGGATTAGAGATAGATTAGGTTCATGCTTATCTGTTGTGTATCTTTGGGACAACTTCCGGGGTACCCATGATGTAATCCTTAGGTCAGTACTGTGATGCTAGTATTCCGTCCTATTGCATGTTCTTGTTTGATTGTTGCTTAGGTACTGCATACTAGACATACAATAACAATGTTGCTGCCTTAATGATTAGGTTTTCATAAACATGATAAATGTAATACAGATAGGTTTGAAAACTTGTGGTGCTGTTTAACTATACATTTATGATTTTAAACTAAACTATCGCCTTTCCCCCAATAAACGTGGTTAGAACCCTTTTGACAAAGGAGTCATGAACCATTGATCAAACGGTCACTACCTATCTATGTTTTCCGAAATAAACATGGTCTGATTTTGAAGCTGTGGAAATACTGCCCAACTTATCGTATAGTACACCGTGAATTAATCAAGGATTTATTGGGCTGGGATTTATTAAGTGAACGGGTTGTTTAGCTATCATAGATGGTTTTACTGTAATACAAGCTTAGACATATTGAGTTCAGATGGCTTTAAAGTATGTAATCCAGGATAAAGCCCTAAAACGTCCGAGTATCCGGTAAGCCGTGGAAAGGCCGTAGGCTGAACACTGTATTACATCCTGGCTGAGTCTGTGATCCAGGAAAGACTGTAAAACGGGTAAATACACAATGTACCAGTGGAAAACCTGTAAGTTGAAGACTGTATCACAGCCGAATATCTCTGAACTCAGTCACAACCATTAATGTATACGGTAATCAGTCACCACCTGTCTTAAATCTTAAATGCCTTGCCTAGCTTAGATCTCTTTGTATGTGTTAAAGAAAGATCAGTAGACAAATTGCGGACTGTCGCCTTAATCCTGCACCCCATCTGGAGGGTCACTTGGTCTCATCATAAGAGACGGTGAGGGAGGTTTCAAGACAGTCCGATCTGATCATACTCTCGATAGCCTAGTACTCAGTGACATACTGATCGGTTTATCTGATCAGTAGGGTACTAGTGTTTACACCACAGGGTATCTACGTGAACGAAAGACACAAATCTTTAAAAGACGTTTTCAATCTAAAATATCACAACAGCTATTCTAAGTCATGGTGAACCACGTCTTTGTTATCCTTATGTGTTATATATGCTAGTCTCCCTTTAGTTTTATGCTTTGTTAATTTCAGCAGTTTAGTTTAATTAAATATAAAAACCAAAACAAAACCCTTCCAAGTCATTAAAACCCTAGCTTAATTACTGATTAATCGGAACTAGCTATGTTTCAATTCTACCGTCGTGAGGAACGACCCTGGATCATCCTTAGCGCTTACTCGTATCAGGTATTCATACTAGTTCCAGTAGGTAGTACGGAGGATTAGGCTCCCCCGACTATTATAAATATTAAAACTACCATGCCGTGTGTCTCGGTGGCTGGACCAACGACCGGAGTAAAATCCGACCGACCGCTGAGGGCACGACAAGTTTTTGGCGCCGCTGCCGGGGACGGTAGTACGATTCGGAGCCTGTTTAGATAAATTAGTTTTTAAGCGATCCTTTTTGACTTGGATTCACCATCCTTGTCAGAAGTTACTTTCTGCCCATAGATTAGCTTAGATTAGCTTAGAATAACTTCCCTCCATACTACAACTTTAATTCTTAAACCTTCTTCTTGTGCTGTCTTTTTATGAAAACTTGGGCAAATGGCAAATCTACAACAACTAAGTGATCAACTGCAAAGTCTTATTAATTTAATTGAAGATAGACGTAGGAGTGATGCCCAAATAGATAATGAATGTCAAAGGTATAGTATGATTTATTCGGATAACATAGGGTACTCAAATCCTCAATTACAATATCATTATAACCCTTATGCTTTCCAAACACATCAATACCAGCCTTACTATCCTGAACCATTCAGAGTCTACCCACAACCATCTTACCGTGTATACGAACCACAACCATACGGGAGTTCTAACTTGAGAGATATGCCCATAGCTTATCTCAGCAGCAATGCTACTCTTTCTCCCTCTTACAACTCACTTGAGCAAGTGTTAAAAGAAATGGATGATATGACTAAAAGAAGTCTTGATAGGCTACAGACACCAGTCCAAGTGAGTAGCAATGGAATTAGGGATCAAGTTACAACAGACTATAGGATACAGGAAGATGATAGGCACTCACACACTACATCTACTACAACAGACTATTCTGGTTGCAAACTTCCTTCAAACCCTTCACCCACACAATCTTCTAAATCCTCACTTTCACCTATTCTCAACCTATCTACATCCGAAACCGATGAGGAGTTCATTCTAGAGGAACTTTCCGAGTCATGGCAACTTGAAACTCTTGGCCGGAGTGACGAGGATGACGAGGTAGATGAAGAGATAGAAGTAGAGAGCCCGGAGATGGAGATTTACACAGAAGACCCAGCTTCAAAAGGACCGGAGGAATACGCACCGACTCTGAGAAGTGATTTCATTCCAATTCAAACCGACGTGGTTGACAACATTCCGCAACAAGTTGTGGTTGACACTGTCCCACTTATCTTTCCGAATGAATCACCCCTTGATCTAGTTGAACCTTCAAATGCCATAGAATCTGTCACCCAAGTAGTCGATGAGAATGTTGCTACAAGATTGGAGACAATAACGGATACTGTCCCACCTCCATGCCTAGAGTACAACACTATCATTGACCAAAAGACCATAGGAAGCAAGGTAGGTTCTGTGTCATGGTTTCCCTACAAACCATCTCTCCACCACATAATGTCTTATACACCATTGAGAGGTGAGGATTCCTTTGACCAACCCATTCTGACCAAGGAGGTATTAGAAGTTGAGAGACCTATTACACCCACGGTAGAACAATTCCCTCACTTCGAACCATCTCCTTATATTGGACATACCCTGGCCTTAATCTGCTTTAAACTTTTAGGTATGTTCCAATACTACCCCTTGTGTCTACTGATGGATGCTAAGGAGCCTCTAGGATTACCTGATATGTAGTGTTAGAGTCAAGCTAGAGACTCGAACAAAAACAAGCGCTTCTCGGGAGGCAACCCGTGTTTAACTTAGTTTTGGTAATATTAGCTAATCCAATAAGTAGAAGTTGAAACCCTAAAATGAATGTTCCAAATTTTCTATTTTATGAACAAATAGGATTGTTTTCAAAATTGCCCCATTAATAGTCCAATTTTTGTCAAACTTTAAAACTTCCTACTCCCGCTTGTTTGAACTCTATTGCAACATTCAATTTTTACCATTATCTAAAATCTCAAGTTCTTAATATCCCCTTCACTCACAAATTTTGGAAACCTACTAGAATGAGAATTAGGAGCCTTAGTCATCTTATACACCCATTCACATATTTCGAGCATTGGAGGTACTTACATATATTTCTGTAAGCATACATATAAGATCCTTAAATGATTCATCTGAAAACCTGATTTGTATGTTAATATATGTATTATGCTCGAACTCGTTTAAAAATATGTGCTTTGGAAATCTCTATACTTGGTTGCCTAATTTAAAATGCTCATGCTAGTGTTTCCATATCTGCTATTTGTGCTGCGGTGAAATTATAGGCAACTAACACTTTTTTGTGTGGGATTAGACTCCAAGTCATACACTGGTTTGTTTCATCTACAAAACACTTACTTTGATAGGATCTTCGCAAACCAGTGAATCTATGGTTTGGAGAATAATCACTTGTTTGTTAGATCACGTTTGTTTGTTCTTGTACAAATGCCTAACATACAGGGACTGATGCCTATGGATAAAGAATCTTCGAGAATAATGGAAAGAATACACGGGGAGCTTATAGTTCATTAAATTTGGGAACTTCTGGAGCATTGCTTTGCAGGGAACAAGAGATGACACTTCTGGATACGAAGATGATTTCTAGTTGTCTATGACTAGTTCATCAAGTTGATTAGCTCAATTCTCATCACATGTGCCCACAAATTCTAAATCCTACAGCTAAACCTTGCCATATAATGGAACCCAAAAACCAACACTACCATCCACCATCACCATATCCACCCACATTCACCCATCCATCCACCCCTTCACACATACAACCATCACCATCAGGGACCATTCATATGAAGGAATAGATACGGGATTAAATTGGGAACTGGAGATCTCTACCGATAAAGAACAACATCAAAATCATTTCATCAGTTTATTGGCAAAGATCTCGGGTGATAAGGATTTATGGTCATCGGATCCAGCACTTTCTGATCCTTAGGAGCAGTCGAGTTACATCAGCGGCTCTTGATGATTAGGATCTTTGTCCATTAACCTCTATCCAACATTTGGTGATTATTGGTTAATTCTGCTTGTGTCCGGAGGGCGACATCACTTCGCTTCATTTTTTACAATCTATCCTTTTCGCCTGCATTATTTTCTAGAGAAGTTGGTGATTTGAGTGGACGTTGAGTGACTGGAGGATCCAAGAGATGACGAGCATTCAAGGAAGAAACCGTGGAATCAAAGGCAGACAAACAAGCTCACACACCTGCGGACCACGGATCTTACATACATCTCTAAGGGAAGGAGCGTGGTCTATCTTCTTTCGAAACTCGCACGTACCAAAGATCTAAGTGTGGGATCTCAACCCACACTGCAGCCACTCAGCAAGAATCGCCTCCAAATCTTTAAACACTAAAGTGTGAGATTCACTCAAAAGAATCTCCGCTTACATGATGGAACGATTCTCTGCTAAGTCTGGATACAAGGCATTGTGCACCAGATCGACACGTCCAAAGCTGAACCGCTCTTCATGGAATCGGAGGATCAAAGACCCACTTCATCTCCTCTCACTTATCGATCTCAGCTTCATAACGACAATCGTCATCTGGGGAGTTTCTTAACCTTTACTCCGTCTCTTGATTTAAATTTTGCTTGGTTAGCATGTTAATCTAAGAAGTAATCTATACTCTATCCTAAAGCTTATTACTAAGTGTGGGATTCCAGCCCATTACATACATTTGAGTAACATTTTCTATATGTTCAAACTCTAAGTGTGGGATTACACTTTACTGTACAATCTCAACTCAAGAGAACATTAGGGACAATGTTCCTCTAAGTGTGGGATAGTAGGTATAGAATACCTTGGATTGGATGTTTACAAATTTTTATGTCCGAATAGCTCAACTTAGAAAATGTTCCTCAAAATTTTCAAAATTTTTAAACAAAACTAATAAAGTATGTGCCAAATCATTCGATTAGCTCTACTATTTTTGAGTTATAACACCTTTCAAGAGGATCCATTTCTAATATGAGTTAGTTATTCAGGAACATTTGGGAAATTAAGGTAGAAATTTCTTAAATAAGTAGTGATAATCTAAAGGAGCATGGCTAGGTACATACAACCCTATTTGCAGTGAGGTTTTGAGCCTTAAAAGCATTTATTTTAAATGCTACATTGTTCATTTCTTGTGTGTGCCGATGCTAGTATCTCTAAGTTAGAACTTGTTCCTGACATACGTTTCGAGACCACATTGGTGAGTACCGTACGCGGTATAGGTGCAATTAAATGATCTCGACATTCCTTAGGATTAAACCCATTTTCACATATCTTTTCAAGCCCAAAACCCTTCCGATACTCATTTTTAGTATCGATGATCCGCTTAGAAAACCCTGTTGAGCCTAAACCTTTCAATTCTTCAAAACCCTACATCTTTAACCCACTTATACAAAATTTCCAATAACTTATCTTGGAATTTCTGAGGATTATGAAAAACATCTTGAAGAATCTTCTTCTGAATTGATCTACTCCTTCGTGTTCACCAAAATTGAAGAAAATCAAAGGTGCAAAAAATTGGCACCAAAGAAAAGACTCGAAGAAGTCCGTGATAAGAAAGAAAAGATTTCCGAAAGAAAAGCAAAGAAAAATATCCTTGGAAGTTCTCTGGCAAAGAAGTTCTGAAGAAAGAAAAAGAAAATAAAAAAACAGAAAAAGAAAAGAAAAAGAAAAGAAAATAAAGCTAAGTGCTTCAAAGTATCAACCGTTCAAAGGAAGATCCGACAGAAGACGAGTAGCTATCTCCTCCGTTCTACAATAAGTTTTTCATGATTTCTTAGGATGCCTATGATAAGCAACCCTTTCAACCAAAAATCACCACTATCCATACCCCTTAACCTTCACAAACATTACAACCCACTTGAATGTCTTGGGATAATTAGCGCCGTCCTCTTCCTAAGTGGTGGAGATCCGATTCTCGACCAAGCTTATGATGATGAGTGCTGCATGACCGGCTATTTGAGCGATTTCAATTGTGCTAGAATGATAGGAAACCCAATACACTCTGAGTGAATTGAGTGACCACCTTTAGTGAGATCGCCTAGTCATGTATACTCCAAAGATCACGAGATTTGGAAAGTATGCCTGGGAAAGTCAGTACTTATTTCTGGAAGGATCATCTTAACTTTCCCCGTGTTCTCTAAATAATTTTCCCATATGACAAAGTGGTGACTTCTTGGAAATGTTTTAACTCACCCAAACTATTATAAAAATGTTTTCACTAGACATAACTGAGTTGTTGCTTGAGGACAAGCAACTTCTAAGTGTGGGATACTTGATGTGACCTAAAAAGTCATGTTTTTAAGTACATATTTCCGCACTTTTTGGACTATTATTTGGTGAAAACATTTCCAAACCATCATTATTTACTAAAAATCACCAAGGTAGTCTAAATATAGACGTTGCTGCAAAAATCGGTTAAAACGTCCAAATAACACGCAAACCGAGGCAAAACTATCACCTTAAATATTCCCTTCTTGATTTTCTTATGTAATTAGATCTTAATTCATATTTTATGATTCCATAGGAAAATACAAGATCGGAGGTGAAAGAATCAGAAGAAACGGATGAAGAACGAGGAAGATATGAAGCTCGGAAGCTCGCCGATCGTCAACCGGAACGCGTAAAAGTCAACCACTTCCAAATTTGGCAAACTTAGTGTCATTAGAAGCGTAACGGAAAAACGAATCCAACGGCGCAAGAATCAAGCAAAACGGAGCTCGAACGAAGAAGATACGGACGAACCAAGCAACCAAAGAATTAGCGGAGGGCAAACGGGACACCACCCCTCGTATACGGCCTCTAGGTGCCGTATACCCCCTGCTAAGGGCCGTATACCCCCTGCCAAGGGCCGTATACCCCCTCCAGGGTGCCGTATACGGGACCTTATGCCTTGGAAAATGCCGTTTGACCCCCCTTGGTCCGATACCCCCCGTATGCGCTTTGATACTTGTTCTTCATGCTTTGTGACTTGTACCAAGCTTCCTACTCTTTCCCTATAAATAGAGGGCATCCTCATTCATTTTCAACACACCTCACACACCAACACACCTTACATTTCACACTTTCTCTCTCTAAACTTTCTCTCTCTAGATTTAGGTTAGCATTCTCTCTCTAGCACTACTCTTAGGAGTTAGAGGAGAATTAGTAGGTAATTAGCTCTTCTCTCTAGTTTCTCTCTCTAGCACTACTCTTAGGAGTTAGAGGAGAACTAGAGAGAAGATTAGGAGTAGATTAATTATGTAGTTAATTAGTAGAGGCTAGCTTATGTAATGCTTGGATATTAATGAAGGAATACAAGTGTTATTCTGCTCGCAATTCTTATCGGTATTTTCTATCCTTTCTATTATTAATTTGTCATATTGTTCTTGTTTGATGTATGTGATTTATTAATATTAGAAATGTTTATTGTTATGCATTGTGAGTAGTGTGCTTGTATGTTTGCCATGATTAGTGAGTAGTTTGTTGTGATATATCTAATTGGGATAGCACCATTATGAAACAACGGAGGTAACGTTATACGGCTTTCATTTGTATAGCGCCGGAATCATCACGAATGTGTGTAGTACGGAACGTGAAAGCTATGAAAGTCGTGGACACAATCCGTTGTGGAATAATGTTCCTAATTATTATATATTACAATTGTTTGTGAACTTATAAGCTAAACCTCTACCCGTTTATCTGTCCAACTTATGCTGTGGTTTGTATCCTCCTCCCTAGAACCTAACCAATTGCTAGAAGTAGGATTGCAACCTATTCTGTGTATGATGATCAATGAACTCAACATGGTCGTTGTTCCCTTGATTGAAACATATCTGTGAGGGACACGAAGCGTAGGATTAGAGATAGATTAGGTTCATGCTTATCTGTTGTGTATCTTTGGGACAACTTCCGGGGTACCCATGATGTAATCCTTAGGTCAGTACTGTGATGCTAGTATTCCGTCCTATTGCATGTTCTTGTTTGATTGTTGCTTAGGTACTGCATACTAGACATACAATAACAATGTTGCGGCCTTAATGATTAGGTTTTCATAAACATGATAAATTTAATACAGATAGGTTTGAAAACTTGTGGTGCTGTTTAACTATACATTTATGATTTTAAACTAAACTATCGCCTTTCCCCCAATAAACGTGGTTAGAACCCTTTTGACAAAGGAGTCATGAACCATTGATCAAACGGTCACTACCTATCTATGTTTTCCGAAATAAACATGGTCTGATTTTGAAGCTGTGGAAATACTGCCCAACTTATCGTATAGTACACCGTGAATTAATCAGGGATTTATTGGGCTGGGATTTATTAAGTGAACGGGTTGTTTAGCTATCATAGATGGTTTTACTGTAATACAAGCTTAGACATATTGAGTTCAGATGGCTGTAAAGTATGTAATCCAGGATAAAGCCCTAAAACGTCCGAGTATCCGGTAAGCCGTGGAAAGGCCGTAGGCTGAACACTGTATTACATCCTGGCTGAGTCTGTGATCCAGGAAAGACTATAAAACGGGTAAATACACAATGTAACCGTGGAAAACCTGTAACTTGAAGACTGTATCACAGCCGAATATCTCTGAACTCAATCACAACCATTAATGTATACGGTAATCAGTCACCACCTGTCTTAAATCTTAAATGCCTTGCCTAGCTTAGATCTCTTTGTATGTGTTAAAGAAAGATCAGTGGACAAATTGCGGACTGTCGCCTTATTCCTGCACCCCATCTGGAGGGTCACTTGGTCTCATCATAAGAGACGGTGAGGGAGGTTTCAAGACAGTCCGATCTGATCATACTCTCGATAGCCTAGTACTCAATGACATACTGATCGGTTTATCTGATCAGTAGGGTACTAGTGTTTACACCACAGGGTATCTACGTGAACGCAAGACACAAATCTTTAAAAGACGTTTTCAAACTAAAATATCACAACGGCTATTCTAAGTCATGGTGAACCACGTCTTTGTTATCCTTATGTGTTATATATGATAGTCTCCCTTTAGTTTTATGCTTTGTTAATTTCAGCAGTTTAGTTTAATTAAATATAAAAACCAAAACAAAACCCTTCCAAATCATTAAAACCCTAGCTTAATTACTGATTAATCGGAACTAGCTCTGTTTCAATTCTACCGTCGTGAGGAACGACCCTGGATCATCCTTACCGCTTACTCGTATAAGGTATTCATACCAGTTCCAGTAGGTAGTACGGAGGATTAGGCTCCCCCCGACTATTATAAATATTAAAACTACCATGCCGTGTGTCTCAGTGGCCGGACCAACGACCGGAGTAAAATCCGACCGACCGCTGAGGGCACGACAGTAGCCTATCAGCTAGAGCTACCTGCTAATTCGAAAATACATGACGTGTTCCATATTTCCTTGCTGAAAAAACAGTTGGGTGCTCACACGATCAGCAGCAAATTACCACCTATTGCTCAAAATGGAGAATTCAAATTGCTTCCTTTGAAGATCTTGGATAAAAGAATGATTAAACGAAAGAATGGTGTTTTGGCTGAGGTGCTAGTTCAGTGGTGTAATACAGAACCAGAAGACAGCAATTGGGAAGGGGTGCAAGATTTACAAACACAGTTTCCTGAGTTTGATATTTGGGCGAATTACCACCCTTGAGGCCAAGGGTGTTTTCGAGGAAGGAATAGTTGATATGGGGCAAATAGTCAGTCAGCATAAGTCAACTCATTAATAATGAGCGTTATGTTTAGTTAGTTTTAGTACAGGTGTCAAGTAAAGTCCAGGTGTCTAATAGTGATTGGGTAGAACACGTCATTGATAGGTATAGTATAAAAAGAGTCAAATGTCCTGTAAAACTGGTTTTATGATATTCAGAATCAATAAAATTCCCCTTTTCCTCTCTCGAGCTGTTCTCAAGTGAGTGAGCTAGGGTTTCTACTCTTCCATTGATAAGCTGTACTTATCAATGGTGGTCGTTGTTGCCGACGGTGTTCGAACAGAAAGGGGGATACGAGCAAATTTGGACGTTAAATCATTGTTGTGGTAATCTTCATCTTCTTCACATTCCTCGCCGTAACGCTCTTCTTCCACCGGCTGAATTGGATCAACGGTGACGGTGGTAATAACAATGGCAGACGATGATTGAACATAAGGGAGGTGTTTGATTTTTTTGTTTATTATGTTGCTTGTGTTTTTGTTAGTGTATTTTAACTATGAAAGTGTTTATAGATTGTAACAATCAGATGAATATAATCATGAATTTAAGAAATTGATGTGTCGTAAAGTTTCGTTTGTTTGTTTGAAATTAGGGAAAGAAAAGAAGATGATGATGAGTTGACTTTGACTTGGGCTAATAATATCGTTATAATTTAAATCCAGGTGTAATATACAAGTAGTAAAGAATTCTTGTTGGCCTATGATGTGGACGCGTAGTCAGCATTTCCAAATTTTTGTAGGTAAAAATGTGGTTTGTAAGAATATTAGCACATACTAACCGGTTACAGAGCATACATTGATATTTTATGGGGTAGGTTGGCGACTTTGGGATAAATAAGGAGGGTAGATGGCCGACATAATCAATTTACCCTTTTTATTTTGTACTAAATTATGCTATTTACCCATTTTATTAACATTGATGCAATGAACTTTCGCTTGTTGTGACAATGTATGCAACTTATAACCGTTAACGCATATAGTACAAGTGTTTGAAATCTTTGATGACGATTTACCTTGCTTGCAGTGATAGAGGTTTACCGAATTATTTGAGGAGGGCAAACTCATTTGACATATATATATATATATATATATATATATATATATATATATATATATATATATATATGTGTGTGTGTGTGTGTGTGTGTGTGTGTGTTAGCATAGAATATTAATATTATTATGCTACACAAAAACTAATTTAAATTTATTTATTTTTCTTAATTAGTATTAGTATATGAATAAACCAAAGGGCCTTTGCTCTAGCTGTATATGGGGAACCCATTCAACCAAGAGGTTGTAGGTTCAAGCCTCGTGGTAAGCATGTATATATTCGTGTGATGTATATATTATGTGGGGTAGGTTAGATTGTAGGATTGACTTTCTAAAGAAAATTAGTATATGAATAAGCTTATTGACATGCATTGTTATGCATTTACATTAGTTAATAAATTTATTTAAAATATCTGTTAAAAATTACTCCCTCCGTCCCAAAATAATTGTCCACCGACCAAAAACACGCAATTTAATAAAAGTACAATCATTACTGCTTTCTCTTTCTTACTTTTTGTAGAATGACAGTTTTACCCTTAAGCAATTAATTACCACATTCTATAAAGTTTGTAATAACAATTTGAAGTAAGGGTAATTTGGTAATCACTATCAAAATTTCCTTTCCATATTTGGATGTGGACAATTAATTTGGGACGTCCAAAAAAGGAAACGTGGACTATAATTTTGAGACGGAGGTAGTAGAAGTTTGTTATATTCATTGTTAATTAAAATGGTAACTTGCATACCTAGGGACAAAGAAGAAGAGTAGGTTGTGGATCTCCACCATTTAGCCCTCTCATAACTCAAACACACGCTACAACAAAAGTGTCTATTTGTCACGCTTTTTTCTTCACTTTAAAAAATTGTGAACTTATTAGTTAAGTAGTTCACACTCATAAACAAGCTGGTTTTACCCGCGCGTTGCGGCCAAGCAGAAAAAAATTATAATTTTAGGTGAATATATTATATGCGCGTTTTGAATATAATCAATAACACATCAAAACTATATAATTAAATAGTAAATACCAATTATCATACGTGAATCTTACACATGATTACAATAGCATTAACATCAATCTTATATTGAAAGTGATATATTGAATAAGTTAAATCAATGTACTTACATCAAAATATAAACATGAACATATTAATTTAGAAATAAATTTTTTTTTTCTTATTATAAATTCTATATAAGTCACGTATAATATTGACTTGTTAAGAAGAGAGAGTACACACACTTTTAATGAGAAAAAATCAAATTTCATTGAAAATCTTATAAGCAACATCAAGAAACATCATTATTTTAATTTGTATTTATTAGACCCAACATACATAAGTTTAGTCATCTTTTGCGTTTGAGCGTGGACATATTAATATACTTATTCAAAAATTAGGTAATACTAATTTGAACAAAAATTTATAAGTTAAATGATACTATCGTTAGATTTCCGTTAAATGATACTATGTTTTACATTTTCCTTAAATTCAATTTGGCAAACCAAATCGAATCAAAAGCTACGTACGATTAAAGTTTAAAAAATATATTTTTAATGAGTGGAATATCAATTATTCAAGATCAATAAGCTTGGTGATATTATTATCATTATTATTATTATTATTATTATTATTACTTTTTATGTTATTTACTTTTATTTTGTTAATTCATCAAACAACATTATAAGTATTGTTTTTGTCTCAGTAACTTACTTATACTAAGGTAATAATGTAACTTTAAATCAGCCAGTTTATCTTTTTATTTAAAAAAATTGTAAGTAATGATAAAAAGAATTGACACTTTACATAAAACACACCTAACTTGTACTTTTTTGTCAAATCGAGTTAAGTGTTAATGTTATAATTACTGTTTTTGTCTTTGTAACTCATTCCTTTATATTAAGTTAATATTGTAACTTTGGATCAACCGGTTTATCATTTTTATTACAAAAATTTGTAAATAATGATAAAAAAAAGATTGACATTTACGTTAAATAAAACACATCTAAATTGTATTTTTTGTCAAGTCGAGTTAACTGATCAAATAAAAGATAACACATTGGTTAATCAAGTAGTTTGAAAGTTTTGTTAGGTAAATGGTTCTAACAATTTATTTGTGAAGGATAATAATGAGCAAGGGAAAAAGGATGATAATGAGGAAAAAAAAAGTTGGTAGAAGACGTAACTTTTTTCTATCAAAAGTCAAGATTTAGTCATTGTTATATTGTAGTAGATAATTAAAATTAAATAAGCAATTTTAACCAAATGAAAATGCAAAAGAAAAAATATTTGTCAAATTTTGATTGGCTATATACTATTCATTAAATAGTACTCCCTCCGTCCCAAAATAATTGTCCAGTTTTGACTTTTTGAAGTCTTTCTTTTTCAACTTTGACCTTAAATATTTTTGTTTGTGTTATATAACCATTGATAAAAATTATACCAATGAAAATACATTTAAAACACAATCCATTTATATATTTTGCATCAAGTATTATACAACACAAACAAAAATATTTAAAGTCAAAGTTGAAAAAGAAAGACTTCAAAAAGTCAAAACTGGACAATTGTTTTGGGACGGAGGTAGTAACATTTTAGCACTCCTGCTAAATGTTATAGTATCTAATGTGTACAAAATAATACTAACAAATTTAAGTGTGAAGAATTTCAATTAATAATAATATATCTCATAATGTTCACACTTTTAAGTGTTGCAAATTCTGAATTTTATCGCGCTTGTAAGTGTGAATCATTTTTTCTATATTATTAATAAGTGTGAACAACTTGATTACATTTTGGGTTTTATTAACGAACGTCTCAAGGGCTTTCGTTAAGATGTTTAGACATGCATAAAATAGTTGTACATTAACTAAAATTTAGGGAGAAAGAATATATTACTTTCAAAGTATCTATATCTATATCTATACTATATAATAAAAAGGTTGAGATAATGTCTTAAAGGAGAAATAGTAAATGACTATTTTACCCTTTAGACTATTTTACTAAACTTTTAAGCGCTCTATCAATGCAATTCATTGTGAAAATTAATACAGTTTGATTCATTTCGGTTACAGAATATATGACCTATAATTAATTGTATCTTCTATAATAGATCTAACTTACATATAACACATTAATGGATATTAAATTGTTTCTTACAAGTACTTTAATATAAATGTCGATCGAAAATCACAAAAAAAAAAAAAAAAAAAAAAAAACTACTAATTTTAATAGTCTTCTAATTTCTAAATAATCTATATTACTTGAATAATATATACAGAATTCTCAAAATCTTAAGGGAAAATGATTGGTGGACCTACAGTAGTAGGATTAAATATAGATCTAACAATATGATTGGTAAATGTAAAAAATTGTTTGTATAAAATTTAGAGAGAGAGAGAGAAATAAACCAATCATATTTTTATGTTTATATAATTAAGCCTATATGGGGAGACACTTATAATTTCTTTACTTCTAAGTAGAAATTTACACTTAATGCTAATAAGTATTTATAAATTTTAATCAATCTATATAAAGAGTTCCACAACTCGGTAGTGTTAAAAATTTACTTTTAGTTGATATGATTTTTGTAAACTCTCAATTATTATAGTTATTTAGCTTTGCAGTTTGGGTCGAGTTGGGTTTGCGGTTTTCGATTTGTGAGTAAAAATTTCACAACCTCAACTCAATCCTAAATTGACTTGATAAGTAGCCAGGTTAATGGGTCAAAAAGAACCGGACACACAACTCCCATTGTGTTGGTTGGCCAATCATCCCGGATCATAACCCGTTCCTCACCATAATAATTAAAAAGTTAGCGTATTTTTATTAATAGCCCGACGAGTGAAAAACTCAATCCTAAAGCCGTTTATTTAATGTTAGTTTTGGATCGGATTTTAAGTTGTGTCAATAATTTGAAATATAAAAGTACAGTATAAAATGGTATACGACTATCGTTTTATCTTTCACTCACGATAGGATGCCATTGAACGTCTTAAGGGCTTTCGTTAAGATGTTTAGACATGCATAAAACAGTTGTACATTAACTAAAATTTAGGGAGAGATAATATGTTACTTTCAAAGTATATATATTTATGCATATCCTAACATCTTAACGGAAGCTCATAGTGCTCTTGCAATATCCTTACATTTTTTACACTTTTCAAAATCGTGAATAAATTAGTGTGAACAATTGATATATTTATTGTAGTGACGCCCTTTATATTTGGTGAATTAGTAGTAAGTTGTAGCTTGTAGTTTGTTAAGTGGAGTTTTTGATATGAGCCGGAAGCAAGTTGTAGCTTTTATCTTTTAAAAAATATGTGACAGAGTAGTCGCAGTTGAAAAACACGGGATTGACAAAATTGGACAAAGATAATAAGCATAACATTAAACACAATTAATAAAAAGAAATTTATAAGAATTATATTCTTTTAACGATTTTCTTCTATTTTTTGTATATACAATGGGTGTTGTTAACGAAAACCCTTAGGGCTTTCATCAAAATGTTTGGACATGCATAAAACAGTTCTACATTGACTAAAATTCAGGGAGACAAACAAAAATTCAAGGGGATAGAGAATATAATATTTTCAGAGTACAAATTTTTATGCATGTCAAACGTGTTAACGAAAGCCCCTCAATTTTCCATATATAATAACTAGGTTTTACTTGCTCTCGTATTTGCGAGGAAATGTATCCAAATTTAAAACATAAGGTGTTATGTACGTTTCTTCGCCATCTCCGACGACGTCTCCAACAATCATCTCCGGCTGCATTTTTCTTCTTCCAGTTTTTCATTCTTTCGTCATGTCGGATCTAGTTCTTTTATACATTATATATTTCGTTTTAAAAGCGGGTTTGTTTCAAATTATAAGTTATCCACGTTCAATCATACTTTCATAATATAAATAGATTGATGATTTTCAGGGGTCTTTTTCCCTTTTCTTTTTTAATATCTTGTGAGATTTTGATTCGTCTTTTATATCGTGAAAAGTTCAATATACCAATTTATTGTGAGAAAAGTCAATTTATCGTCATGAGAGATTCAATTTATCGCGTGACTTAATCTGCCATCTGAATATAAGGGTTAATGTAGCCTTACTAAGAAAAGAAAGATATATGGGAATATATGTTTTATACTAACTCAATAACAACCAGGGTTGTAAAACACTGGCTAGGCGACTTGAATTGACTCGGGCTTAAAAGTTGGTCAATGAGTCAAAATTGGTCAGACTCTGGATTGCTCATGAGTCAAATTCGGTCTACAATAAACCCATGTTAATACATATGATATTAAAATTATATTATTTAAATATAAAATAAAGTGAAATCATGAGAAAGTGGCACTAATGCGGCACTATACTTTGCAAATTCAATTTTATAAGATAATGTGTTTGCCAGCCTGTTTGCTTTTTTATTTTATTTTTTTCTTTTCTTTTAGAAACTTTTTTTTGATGTGAACATTTTGTTTATAGACATGTGATAAAGCGTAGGACTTGAAGCTCAAAACTATTATATTAAACAATTTATGTTAGTTTAGCAAACAAAGTTGTAACTTAAATTTCGGTTCTTCACATTCATTGTATTTTTGATTAACTAGCAATTACGTCCGTGCCGTTACATAAAAAAGGAAAAGAAAATGGTGTTTAACTATTGATCAAGACGTGCATACCTTGTTCGAGAACGAAAGCAGGATCATAAAGGGAATACAATTTTTCCCAAACAGCTTTAGCCGAAGAAAGGTTGAATACATTGACGAGTACTTTCTCAGAAATCGACCCGAAAATCCAACCTTTGAGAAGACTGTCATATTGTTTCTCGATCTTCTCGCTTAAACCTTTTCGACCAGCAAGCGTATCATCCACAATCCCACACATATCATGACTTTCCATGAGGCACAACATCTGTGCCTTCCAAAGATGATAGTTGTGGTTCCCGGAAAGCTTAACTGAAACAAAATTAGACACGTTAGTAATTGATGCGTACAAGTACTGATTGGCATCAACCGGCGTGGTGGCCATTTTACTACAAAATCTAAAGAGGAACGGATCCACGAGAGAAAGGTGAAAAAGACTAGTGTATTATTGACACATATATATTGCATATAAGACTTATAGTCTAGTCATCGATTAGTTAAGAAATGCAAGGGACGAGCAACCACAAATGTATATTTTATTATTATCTTCGTCCAACAACTATTAATGTGATAAACGATTTTTTCTTACCCGATCGTCGCAGGGGTTTCTATAGACGTATAATTTTCAATGAATAATTTGATATACACAAAGTATATTAGAACTTATTATCGTAATGTGGATATTGAATCAAATACTACAAAGCTGAAAAGGTTTATTTCGTAACGCAATTTTTGAAAAAGTGTATTTTCGTAACATGTGTCTATTACATCTAAAAAATACACAGAGCTTATCTTTGTTCTATTCTCCGTTCTTTCCATGATGTTGCTACTGAAAAACAACTACACTTTGGTACGCTAGAAAGTAGGGGTGGCAATTCGGTTGGATCGAGTTAACCCGCTTGGGTTATCGAGTTGGTGGGTCAGAAGTAGTCGACCCAAACCCGACCTGATTTTATAATTGGGTTGAGTATTTCATCCCAACTCAACCCTGACCCAACCTTACCCGACCCAGATTAACCATTTAACTAGTGAGATCATCATGATTTTGGATCATTTTCTGTTAATGGATCAATTTTGGGTCAAATAAATCACATTAATAAGCATAAAATTGTTTATAAAATTCAAAAAACTCGTATCACATATTAAGTTCATCAAAATTTAATACAAAAACACCATTAAATACGTCGGATTATTATATTAAGAAAAAACTTCTAAATTTCTAGCTACATTTAAAATTTATTCGGGTAGTCGGGTCAACCCAAAAACTCTTTAGGTGACCCAAACCCGACACAGAAAATAGTCAGGTTGGCGGGTTCTTGGGTCAAAAAACCTCAACCCAACCTTAATTTTTTCGAGTCGGTTTCGTGTCAGGTTTCGGGTCGTGTCGGAAATTGCCAGCCCTACTAGAAAGCATACATCTAAACATATTTGGTATTTATTCCTAAAATGCAGTGAATTCGGTCTACCCCTCCTTTTTCTCGTTTGAGGTCTTGTCCTCTTATCCTAAATTTTGATATTATTCTAAAAAAAATAGATGAATATACAAAATATATATAATCTACATATTTTTTATTATATACTATTTATATAGAATTCATAATTAATATAGGTACTAGCATATACATTAATGTTATAGCTTTGATATATATCAAATACGATCTATAGCTTAATCAACAAATACTTGAAGCGGTAGAGTATGTGTTTTTTTATTATTAAGGAGGTGAACCTTTAATTTTTATTTTTAAGACCAAAAAGAGATTTTGTATAGATGAAAAATGTCATCTTCGTCGCAATGTTTAAAAAGTTGCATAATAAAAATTACATCTACATCGCAACGTGCGGGCAAAATAAATAAACCTTATTAACATCAATTGAGAATGAAATCGGGAACCAAATGCATCAATATTTATCAGTTTACAAACAACTGAAGATCATATTCTTGAAATTGATGATCAAACTGAACAATATCTCAAGATCAAAAAAGTTCAAATAAATTATTGAAAAAACGTCATATGTGATTAATAATTCGTATTTGGAACAATTCAAGCTCTCATCCACTGTACACTCATCAAATGTATGATCTTCATTTCGAAAAAGTAATATATTTTTTTCTTTATCAAAGAATGAGTTAATTGGATGTAAGAATTATAATACTTGAAAGTGACAAATTGGACATAGCGTAAGTGGTACCGTTATTGTAAATGGCCAGACTCCACATGTGTGAACGAAAGGACATGGGTTCGAATCCGTTTCTCAGCATAAGTAAGTGATTTGTGGACATGTAATTTGCCCGTGTTGAGGTTCCTTGCAGATGGGACGGACACGTACCATTGAAATTATGAAATATAGTACTGGTGTCAGGAGTACCCTCCAAATTACCTCTGTATTTTACATGAAAGAGCTCTCTCCCAATTGCACTTGGTGCTAATTAAATTGAGAATAGTTAATGAACATCAAACTTAAGGTCACATTGAGAAAGAGCTAATGACATGC
The DNA here is from genome assembly GCA_949592205.1 of Helichrysum umbraculigerum. Lineage (NCBI taxonomy): Eukaryota > Viridiplantae > Streptophyta > Magnoliopsida > Asterales > Asteraceae > Helichrysum > Helichrysum umbraculigerum. Next base: position 293,176,244 of record CATIUR010000001.1, read on the forward strand.
TAATTTCGTAGATTCTTAATACGTTGTCCAACAGTTGAAGCTTTGTACATACTGCATCCACTCCTTGACATGAACTACAAGAACATGACTCACAATTAGATGGCCAATTGATTTATCAAATCACCAAAGAGATTGTTCAACTCAAACAAGGTAAAGGTTGTGTTGAGATCTATCACCATAATTTGTAAGGATTATGAGATGAACTTGATGCACTTGAGGCACCATTTGCAAATGTAGTTGTGTATATGGTAGATATAATGAAGAAAGGGATCAAAGGAAAAGATTAATACACATTCATTATGGGACTTGATGCGAATTACACCACCAACATAAGTCGTCAACTTCAGTTAATGCAACCATTACCACTGGTTTCAAAGGCCAAAATAATGTTGAGACAAGAAGATAAACCAACAGAAACTACGCAACAACCATCTACTATACCCACTATTCTCAACACCATAGACAAGCCATCCTAAAGCCACCCTTATTTCAACAACCAGAAAAAACACTGAAAGTTCACAATAATATATGAAAAGGTAATCACCTTCATGAAACGAATTACATGTACAAACTGTAACAAAGAAAGGTTACACTAAGAGTTGATGCTACATAACTGTCTGTTCTAAATGCGTAAGAGAAGGTCACACCAAAGTGAGTGCTATAAGATGTAGTATTGACCCAGCCTGAGTCCTCAGATCAATGATCAGTGTATTGAATTTTATATTTCGCTTGGCCTAAAATATCCTTGGTTTCCTAGTGCAGATCACTATGAAATGTTATAGATCGACCAGGTTAAACAGAAGATAAATTTCAAGAAATTCAAGGGACAATATAAGTGTAAGTGTCGAATAACCATAAATCCATAACTTATATGGATCCACCACATTGTTGAGTCTCCCACGGTCCTAGAACAACAGAAAAGGTCCCAGTCATAAAGTGGGACCTACCTATAGGTCATGGTCCTTTTGTCAATCCTTGGGAGACATTTATGCAGCTTAAGCTCATTCACATGGACAGGCACATACTAGTTCACTGAATTAGTAGTTCTTGATATTTGTATTTTGTACAACCATATGACAGAATAGCTCATATGCTCGTAACAGTTTTCAAACATAACCCATCTCTCGTCTTCGTTTTCACAAGTTGATAAGTTCACAGCTGTTACATTATATACAACGGTATTTACGAAACTATATACCCGGCCCTTTCTTTAGAAGTTTCGGCGAAAGAGAAACAACAAACATACAATAAAAGAAAAGATGCCCTTTTCAACGTTTTCTGCACTTAGAAAGAGTCATCAGGCTTGACAAAGTTGTGATATTCCAGTTGAGTCATCTCCCCACCCGTTTTTGGGTCAAATTTGCATCTATAAAAACTGCACAAAACTTTATCGCATCAGCCTTAAATACTATGTCAAATCATTTAAAACGAAGACATCAAACTTTTTCCACTATAATCGAAACTACAAACAAATAGTGTATATATATCTGTTTCCAAGTTATAGCCCTTTATCCAAACTTTGTTACCAACATTATTGATTTGGTGGTAGATCTCATCCTCAAGCAGTTATAAAAAGAGAAACAGATCATTTGGTCAGAAAACTTATGATCTACTCACCTTCCATCCATGCCAAGAATGACCACTGTATTCTTTTGATGACCAAATGCAGCAATATACTGAGTCCCTTCAACCAAATGAAATTGAGCCAACGACCACTTAGAGCTAAAATACTTGGGTATAACTCCTGAAAGAAAATTTATGCCAGTCACCCAACCGTCATTTTAGTAGAAAGAAAATAAAGGAAAAAATACAGTATACATTGCAAGAATGAAATATTTATTTTTTGAAAAGAAAAAAAAAAGAAGCAAAATACCACAGTTGCACATATGCATTTACATTTACATATAGATAACTATAGCGTATTTTTGCCAGAACAATGGTTAAAGATTCATCGCAATTGTATACCTTTAATAAGAGCACGCGGTGAACTAGAAGGAGAACCAGTGGAAGTGTGATCTGGATTATCAACGCCCGTGACACTGAAAACATGAATGGTGCCCTTGTCACTTGAGACTGCTAGCCACTCGGCGGTAGAGGAAAATGCAAGGCTATATATTTCAGCTCTATCTGCACCCCTCCTTACCTGCATCAGACATCCAATTATAATTAGTACAATCACTATTAAGTGAATAATTCTAATAATATATATAAAGCTATAACTTCAAGCATACACAACAGTTTGATCAGAAAAGTTAAATACAAAAAACAAAAAAAATGTAACTGGTCAAAGTCAGATTAGGTTCACGGCTCTGCAAGGTTGCAATTTTTAGCATTCATGTTAATTGTCAAAAGCTTCAAAAGGAATGCATTTTAAGTTTCAAGTGACTCTAAGTGTTTGGCAAGGGTTATTACAAGTTATTGGATCAATAGTAGGAGGATCAGATGTAGTTGCATATGTATTCATGGAATGCATCTTGCCTCCATCACATCATATTCTTAACTGTATCTCTTAAGCTAAGGTTCATAATCTATAATATTTCAGAAGTTACCAAACAAGAAGTAGTTGATGTCAGGTATGACGTAAATATCTATCTTCTAAAGCTTCCAACTTAGTCTGATTAATCCTTTCACTTTCATAGCCACAATTTAAATTATAGACATGACTTCGACTTCATAAAGAATATTTGCATCCTCTTTTGTGGTTTTCTATTTAGCATAAGCTTATAAGAAACTTGATTGCGATAATACTTCAAGGATATTTTTCTTTCATAATAGTCAGCTTTTGCTGATCAAACAAATATATATCAAAAGTTCCTTCATTAATACTTATTAAATTGATAATAAACGTAGAATCTCAATTGTTTTATACACTTTTCAAACACTGTTCTAAACTTTTGACCCAATCAGTAACCAAGTTAACTTAACAGTATGCCAAGACTCACCTGTGAATAAAAATAAAGGTTTCATTAACTCCGTGTCTTAAAAATTTGACAGGAAAACAAATCATTTATTTAGAGACAGAAAAGGTATCTAACTTTAAGAGAAAATGAGTTGAAAGCCTCCAATTAGTAAACACTAATGTTGAAGACTATCAACTGCAAATGATGCAATGCACAACTATTAAACATCCATTCTTACTCCAATAACATGTCCATAATCCGTACAGGAAATATAAGATTCAATCAAAAACTTATCCTCATGTACCATTCTACAAGTGCAGTTGCAGGGAAAAGCAAAGGATGATAAAGCACAGGAAACTCCATAAACTCAAACAGTCATCAAGCATCTTTGCGATACCAAAATTTATGGTTTGACAATGGCACAACGCCAAGGGTTGAAGATATAATTTTGACAGCCTAAGCAAAGGTAGAAAACTGTAACTGCAACCAAGTAACTCTATCTGATTGCCATGAGCTTGGTCTAAGAGTCCATACCTAAGAGAACATAGAATCATCTTCAAAAAATAGGAGTCCAAGGGGCACCAGAACAATCAAATTAGTAATTAGCTACAACCTTAACATATAACTCAACAAAAACTGCTTACTACTTCAATACGGCCAAAATCTTTATCTGAGCTGATCTTCGAAAGAATGCACTTTTATTCTCAATTAAGACAAAAACACACCATAACACAGGCACTAATTTGGCTAATAGCAATGCATTGAAGCTACTTTTACAGCTTATGTTGTCATATACGAAGGTGTTTGGGTAACGCTTATTTAAAATCAAATAATAAGAACATGGATAACCAGTTCTAAGAAGTTATTATACATCAGGTCAGGTATGGAATATGGATGCAGTTCTGCTTCTTGGAATTGTAATATTTTCTTGGTGTTAAGTGTTTGATATATTCCTATTGTTTGAATAATTGATGGACTAAAGACGATACATAAGTAATCTAACTCTACTCTTAATCAATCAGCTTTGGTGAATTGGTGGTCTCTTGCATCAGATCAATTTTTAAAATGGATAACTTGACCCCTGAATAATCATATCATATATATCATATGAGTAGAGATTACCCATACCATAGCAGCTTCACAACTTAATCACTACATTTGTCGTGTCTAGTATCAAACTACCAGAACTGGCTATTTCACTCCTAAAAAATCAGATAACCATACCCAACTTGAAACTGAAAGAAGGATAACAACATAATCACTATCAAAACAATCAGGAATCAAATAGAAGCATCAAGCATCACAAACATTTTTTATAACTAACAAATCATAAACAAACTTAACCAAATTAACACCAACCTCATGCAACAGTGTCCCATCAAGTGTATTAAAAACGCGAACAAGCGTCCCCTTATTGCTAGCAGTAGCAATCAAATTCCCATCCTGCGACAACGCAAAACACGCAATCCTCGAATCATGAGCTAATATAAACTTCGTCCGTTTCGAAGCATAATGCTCAACCCTAACTTGCCCTTTCCTCAATCCAAGACAAACAAGCACAAAATTACCAGACGCTTGTGAAACCTCACACAATCCTTTTGGATTAACAAACGTCTCAATCTGTTGCAACAATTTCAAATCCGTAAAATTATACACAAATATCTTCTGTTCTAAAATCACCACAATTCGATCTCGCCGTAATCGAACTCCACGAACCTCCGATCGAAACGAAAGCTCTCCGATACATCTACCTTGATGATCATCCCAGATCATAACCTTATTAAGAGGATATTGTGGCTGTGTACCACCACCTACTAACGCAAGTATATTACATCTAAACAGCATCTCTACAATCCCTATACCACCTCCGTTTTCGAAATCACGACGAAAGATTTCTCGAAACGGATCGCAATTGTAAATCCTAAATCCTTGATTGATTCCGCAAGCAAAACATCCGTTATCTTGATTGAACGAAACGTGATGTAATGAAATTGGTGATATATTAGGCATTTGTGGGTTAGAAGTTGGAATTAGGGTTTGTTCACGTGCCGGAACAGAAGCCGGAGCGGAATTAGGTTGAATTGAAACATGAATTTCGTCATTACCGTCATGATTGTCTAAAATTCGTTGTTGGTGGTGGTGAGGATTGGTTATGATCGGCGGGAGACTGCCGTGAACGTCTCCGGAAAGTGTCTTTGCGTGATCGGTATCCTCTTGTGAATGTGGATCGGAGTTAGGGTTAGGGTTTGGCCATACCGGAGAAGAAAAGGTTGAAACAGTTGCCATTATTGTATTGTAATGATCTGAAAATTGTTGGGTAATCTTCTGTATAGAAATGAATTATGTGAAATTAAATGTTATATTTACACTTTAAGTCCTTTTATTTGAGTTTTCTTATAGTTGAGTCCTTTTAGTTTTCGGTGGAGTTCAAAATTTTACTTGCTATTTGGTTTGTCTTATTGACGATGATTTTGATTGATGATAAGCACATGTCGATTTTTTTCTTAAAATGTGGGTGTTTTTGACATTTACGGGTGTTGGGGAGCTTATTTGAGTTGCTTTTTTTTTATAAGCAAATAAGCTAAAAACTTTGAGCTTATTTTCAATCCCCTAAAATAGAAGCACAAATAAACAAATAAGCTTTTATAAATAAGTTTATCCAAACACTTATATGGAAGATTACCTAATAAGCAATCAACATAAGCTCCCTCCCTCCCCCTCTTAATTGCATAAATGGGGTGTTATATCTCCTTTTTGTATAAATACATCTTTCAAAATGAGGACTTTCGGTCAAAAGTTCTTCAATTTTATAGAAGAGCGGTTCATTGTTGGGTTATGTATTAAACTTTAAACCTTTAATTATGGTATGAGTCGACCTTTTAGAACTTCTATTGTATATATTAAACTTGTAAATATCGTCTATCGTATGTAAACTTTCTTTTTTGATAAGGTCAAAATAGAAAAGTTTCCCTTTTTAGCCAAACTCAAAAAGGAAAATTTAAATACAACACGCGATATTTAGAACAAATAAAAGTATGTCACATGAAATAGTAAAAATGTGAAGTTTAATACATAATGAAACAATAAACCTCTTTTCTAAAGCTATTTTCAAAGCTTTTGTTGTAAAATTTTTTTATAAAAAGCTTTTACTCCATCAATAAAAAGTAAATCATATATATAAAGTATAAAACTATTAAAAAGTACAAAAGTTATTAGGAAAGATAATGCAAAACCTTTAAAAATTTTAAGATTTTATAACGAATTCTGTCAGTGTAATTTTTGTACTTCTTAACAATGTTATATTAATAAAAGTTTTTTTAGAAAGAGCAAAAGCTTTATATAAAAAAACTTCACAATAAAAGCTTTGAAAAAAGGTATAGGAAAGTGTATACTAGCAATGCTCTTAGCACATGTACTTAAATAATAGGCAATAACAAACTAAGTTGCTATTTTTATCACAATTTATCAACCACCTTTAAAATGTTAATTGTTATTTAGAGCACTAAAAACTAGGGGTGTCAATTCGAGTTGGGTTGAGTTGATCCATTCAGGTTATCGAGTTTGTGGGTTAAAAGTACTCGACTCAAACCCGACCTGATTTTATAACCGGGTTGAATATTTCAATCAAACTCAACCATAACCTGACCCAGATTACTCATTTATCTAGTGAGATCAATATATTTTGGATCATTTTATGTTAATGGATCAATTTGGGGTCAAATAGATGACATTATTAAGCATAAAATTTGGTTATAAAATTCAAAAAACTAATATCACCTAATATATTCATCAAAATTTAATACTAAAACATCATTAAACACGACAGATTATTATATTAAAATAAAACTTCTAAATTTTTAACTACATTTAATATTTATTTGGGTTACTGGGTCAAAGCAAAAACTCGTTAGGTGACCCAAACCCGACCCAAAAAATAGTCAGGTTGACGGGTTTCGAGTTGACGGGTTCGCAGGTCAAAAAACCTATACCCAACCTTAATATTTTCGAGTCAGTTTTGTGTCGGGTTTCGGGTAATATCGAAAATTGTCAGTGTAAGGCCCGCCTTTCACGCAAACCAAAACCTATCATTTATATATTATATTTGGAAAATCGGAAGCGTAAGTCCCCCAAAACAAAAGATTTACCGACTTACAAAGCTTCCCAGTTTAACGACTACAAAAGATCGCTACATTAGTTAAGCATTTACAACCATATTAGTTACCACCCATATTAACACAAAACGGCCTTAGATAAAACATTTTCCAAAAGACATCCACAAAAGATCAGAGTTGCGCCAAGCTTTAGTCAAACTCCCAGTCAACATCTACAACCCGAACATCTACATCAACTAACCACAGTCTGCAAAACATTAAACAACGAGGGGATTAGCCAAAGCTAAGTGAATGGAACCGTAACCGACGATTCAACCCACTCATAACAAGTCTTACAACAAAGCAACAACAACAATTAAACACATAAGCACATAACGTCAAGAGGACCGGCGGTTCCTGGTATCCACCCAACCCAGAAACCACGACTACTGGGCGCCAAGCCAATCCCAGTAATCAACCGATAGCTTGAGTACTACCTTCACTGACTAGGCTTGTTCTCAACTATGTGTCTCAAAGAAACCTCGACAACTACACAGTAGTACCCAAACCCAACCAACAACAGTTGACCTCTGAAAACAACCACGTTGCATTCACAATGCAAAAACACACAACAACAAGCAACAGTTCACAACTGTTCACAACTGATCAACAATTCAACAACAATCACACAACAACTCATATAATCAGCAACATAAACAAAACAGACAAGACTGGTACCGGTACGACCAATAACAACAACCTACTGATATAAACTATCCTGGTTACCCGTTGTAACCGAACCCGTTACAACTGGGTGGAACAGAGGACTACAATTCCACTCACCAAAATATATACGCCTGATCGCCAACTCAGAGGTCTTATCTTACTGAGTGGCCGTCCGCTTATCTGGAAACAACAAAGACAACAAGTTAGTATCTCGTTCCACAACTTAGTCTAAATCATAATCCATATCTTACACCACAATCTTATCATATTTAGAATCATTATTCATGATTAATCTCATATATATAATCCAATTATCAACTTAGTTAAATCATTTAACATCATATAATCTTAGAATAAAAATTGCTGGAAAACCCCACGAAGCCGCCGGCTTGGGCAGGGAAGCCGCCGGCTTGGCTGAGAAGCCGCCGGCTTGGCACCCTGACCCGCCGGGTAAATTAACATTTTCAGCATCAGAACTTAAATCACCTAAATAAGCCAATTCAGACCGCCGGCTTGGGGTCCTAACCCGCCGGCTGACCACATGAAGCCGCCGGCTTCAGTGATCAAGCCGCCGGCTTGATCATAATACCAGCAGCAGCAGAAACAGCAACACACATACGGACCAAAATCCCAATTTCATCAAAATCAGTTTGCAAACACGATTTTTCCAAGTAAATGACCACTAGCATCAACCACAAGCATGTAATAATTACAACAAACATCATCTAACTCATGCATCATTATCTCATTCACCAAAATCACTAAAACCTAACTTATGAACTAACATGAAGAACACTAACAATTTCTAGCATATAATCACCATGTAATCATGTTAAAATCGTTATCTAATCATTTAGAAACATCAAACACATGTTATTCAAGCTTCAGTTCTAACAAATCATTCATATTCATCATAAACCCAATTTCTATGATATAAGCTCAAGAACACTAAAACACTTACAAACAATGAGGAAGATGATAGAGAAGATGATGAAACTCAGATTTTCACAAGCTAGATTCAATCTCAATGTTTGTTCTTGATTAATTCCAAAGAGATGAGAGAATGAGAGTTTTTCAAGAACACAAAGGAAAGTAGGTGAAATGAAATAAGTCGGTCCACACAATTTAATCCCACCGCCCCTTTTACAACACAGTATAATTTATACCCGTTCCTAGCCTATTGTCTGGAACCCGAAAATACCCGTAAATCAAAATACTTTTATTTTACCGTCATCTTTAATAAATTAAAACAAGCAATAATTTATTAGTCACTGTAAAAACTGAGGCTCTTTTACTTGTTTATTATTAAATAAACCAACCAAACTTATAAAAATACAATTTATTTCCAGGCCCAGAAACAGGGTGTTACAAATCTTCCCCCCCCCCCCCCCCCCCTTAGAGGATTTCGTCCCCGAAATCCAATCCCACATATAACTAGACCAAACGCTACCATCACACATGGGCATACAATACTATAAACTATATTACATCAAAGTAATTATAGAATCTACCTTGGTTATTCACTTCGAGCAATTCTCCCACAGTCACTTGATCTCCCACTGTCATTTGAAAAGCTCGAGCAGGCGCCAACTTTCTCTTTTGTCCAACCGATGATGCAGAACCCGAACCAGATCCCGAACTTCCAGCTAAACCCAAACCTTGCCTAACATTCTCCGGACATTGCCCAGCCCGATGACCCTCTTTCTTGCAGTTCCAACACACAGACTGAGGAAAGGTACACTCTCTACTACCATGCCCAAATGCTCCACACTTAATGCACCTTAACATTTGAGGAGTACATGGACCCGAATGTCTCGACCTGCAAGCAGTACACCAAGGGTTTGGATCACTACCCACCGAGCCCTCGCTAAACTCAATCCTTCGGTTCTGACTCTTACTTCCAGTAGTACTACTCTTAGATTGTTGCACAGACTTATTCTTACCCAACTTTTCCCATGCTTGATTGTCACTATGCACCGACCTAGCTAACTCAAAAGCCTCGGTCAAAGAACGTGCCAACCTCACTGATGTCCGGTACTGTGGTGGTAAAGTCTTAACAAAATGGGTAATCCTAGTCCTCTCGTCAGGAACCCATTGTTGAACAAATCTTAACTTATCGGTGAATTGATTGATAAGCTCATCCATTGTCATTTTCTCAGAAAACTCCAAATCCAGAAACTCCTGCCTAAGTCTAAGCATATCAAACTCAGAGCAGAATTGCTTACTAATCTCTATATGAAACTCAGCCCAAGTAATTCTAGATCTCTGCTCAGGTGTCATTTGTGCAGTCGCAGAATCCCACCAATTCATCGCTTGACCTTTCAATAACTGAACCGCATACTTAACTCTTAACTCATCTTCACACTGACACACCTCAAATTTCCTCTCAGTGTCCCTTAACCAGTTCAGTGTCACCATTGGATCATTACCTCCTTCAAAATCTTTGGGTCCACATGCCTTAAAAGTTTTAAATGAACACAACCTATTCTGCTGAGGTGGAGGAGGAGACTGATACGTTTGCTGAGCTACCCTAGATTGTAACTCCAAATACAACTGTTCTATCTTTCTAAGTCTTATAACCTCATCCTCCATATGCAACACATAATCCTCTTGACTAGCTTCATCATGATGAACATTTGAAGTACCACCTTGATTAACATTATTAATTTCCGGAGGTGGAAGCTCCGTTCTAGTAGCATTATTGGGAGTCGTATTCTCATCATCTGCCATTCCTGTACTCACAACCAAAACACAACTTGCAACTTGTTAATCGTTAGTATCACCTATACTAACCAATCCCCAACCAAAAGCTAATCCCACAAACCGAAAAGTTTGACTAACACCAAATAGATTTGGGATTGAACATTCGCAAATGCCCAATTCACCCAAACCTATGCTCTGATACCAACTTGTAAGGCCCGCCTTTCACGCAAACCAAAACCTATCATTTATATATTATATTTGGAAAATCGGAAGCGTAAGTCCCCCAAAACAAAAGATTTACCGACTTACAAAGCTTCCCAGTTTAACGACTACAAAAGATCGCTACATTAGTTAAGCATTTACAACCATATTAGTTACCACCCATATTAACACAAAACGGCCTTAGATAAAACATTTTCCAAAAGACATCCACAAAAGATCAGAGTTGCGCCAAGCTTTAGTCAAACTCCCAGTCAACATCTACAACCCGAACATCTACATCAACTAACCACAGTCTGCAAAACATTAAACAACGAGGGGATTAGCCAAAGCTAAGTGAATGGAACCGTAACCGACGATTCAACCCACTCATAACAAGTCTTACAACAAAGCAACAACAACAATTAAACACATAAGCACATAACGTCAAGAGGACCGGCGGTTCCTGGTATCCACCCAACCCAGAAACCACGACTACTGGGCGCCAAGCCAATCCCAGTAATCAACCGATAGCTTGAGTACTACCTTCACTGACTAGGCTTGTTCTCAACTATGTGTCTCAAAGAAACCTCGACAACTACACAGTAGTACCCAAACCCAACCAACAACAGTTGACCTCTGAAAACAACCACGTTGCATTCACAATGCAAAAACACACAACAACAAGCAACAGTTCACAACTGTTCACAACTGATCAACAATTCAACAACAATCACACAACAACTCATATAATCAGCAACATAAACAAAACAGACAAGACTGGTACCGGTACGACCAATAACAACAACCTACTGATATAAACTATCCTGGTTACCCGTTGTAACCGAACCCGTTACAACTGGGTGGAACAGAGGACTACAATTCCACTCACCAAAATATATACGCCTGATCGCCAACTCAGAGGTCTTATCTTACTGAGTGGCCGTCCGCTTATCTGGAAACAACAAAGACAACAAGTTAGTATCTCGTTCCACAACTTAGTCTAAATCATAATCCATATCTTACACCACAATCTTATCATATTTAGAATCATTATTCATGATTAATCTCATATATATAATCCAATTATCAACTTAGTTAAATCATTTAACATCATATAATCTTAGAATAAAAATTGCTGGAAAACCCCACGAAGCCGCCGGCTTGGGCAGGGAAGCCGCCGGCTTGGCTGAGAAGCCGCCGGCTTGGCACCCTGACCCGCCGGGTAAATTAACATTTTCAGCATCAGAACTTAAATCACCTAAATAAGCCAATTCAGACCGCCGGCTTGGGGTCCTAACCCGCCGGCTGACCACATGAAGCCGCCGGCTTCAGTGATCAAGCCGCCGGCTTGATCATAATACCAGCAGCAGCAGAAACAGCAACACACATACGGACCAAAATCCCAATTTCATCAAAATCAGTTTGCAAACACGATTTTTCCAAGTAAATGACCACTAGCATCAACCACAAGCATGTAATAATTACAACAAACATCATCTAACTCATGCATCATTATCTCATTCACCAAAATCACTAAAACCTAACTTATGAACTAACATGAAGAACACTAACAATTTCTAGCATATAATCACCATGTAATCATGTTAAAATCGTTATCTAATCATTTAGAAACATCAAACACATGTTATTCAAGCTTCAGTTCTAACAAATCATTCATATTCATCATAAACCCAATTTCTATGATATAAGCTCAAGAACACTAAAACACTTACAAACAATGAGGAAGATGATAGAGAAGATGATGAAACTCAGATTTTCACAAGCTAGATTCAATCTCAATGTTTGTTCTTGATTAATTCCAAAGAGATGAGAGAATGAGAGTTTTTCAAGAACACAAAGGAAAGTAGGTGAAATGAAATAAGTCGGTCCACACAATTTAATCCCACCGCCCCTTTTACAACACAGTATAATTTATACCCGTTCCTAGCCTATTGTCTGGAACCCGAAAATACCCGTAAATCAAAATACTTTTATTTTACCGTCATCTTTAATAAATTAAAATAAGCAATAATTTATTAGTCACTGTAAAAACTGAGGCTCTTTTACTTGTTTATTATTAAATAAACCAACCAAACTTATAAAAATACAATTTATTTCCAGGCCCAGAAACAGGGTGTTACAGTCAGCCCTACTATAAACTATGTTTTGAGTATTATTAAATAAAATAATAATAAATTCAGTCATTTATTTAAAAGTGTCATACCATCACCTCTATAAGTGTAGAATTTAAACGTTTTGTTTATAGATTATAGTTCAAAAAAGAATGACAAAAAGTAAAGAATGGAGGAATCATAATAGGACTACTTCATTTCAAATATACATTAAAAAAAATAATCTAAATATCTTACAAATTGTATGTTTATAAATTATAAAAAAGTTTCATAAGCAAAAGCAAAATCAAAATCGTACGTACTATTATTTATTCCATTTTGATTACATTATGTCTTATAATAACACTTAAATTACGAGTTTTATATCATCTATTGACTATTGTGCCAATACTTTTCTAGTTTAAGTGCTAGGTGCATAAGATCAAATTAAAGGGACGTACAATGTCAACTTAAATAGGTTTAGAGGCTATAAAGTGTATATTACCGGTTATAATAGTAACTTTCATGGTTAACCGGATTTACACGTAAGAGCGAAAAAGAGATGAGATGAGGTGTCATTCGCTCTACTCCCACGCAATTCGGTGTCCAAAATATTTAAAGAGCACGACAGATTATGGCATATTCGACTTGTACTTTGTTTTTTTACGAGTTTTTTTTTTTTTCAGCCGGTGAAGAGGGAAGTAAAAAAAATTGGGGGAAAGAGGGAAAATATTATCAGCCATACATTCTGATCATCTCAAAAGTCAACGCGGTGGTATTTTTGTAAATAACTTGAAATCACCTTCCAGCACGTTAACATACATTTTAAAAACATGTTAATCAAATTACAATTTAATATACATAAACATTCATTTATCATGAATATTAACTTATATATGTTATTTATATTAATGAATGTTATAATTTAACATTCATTACTGTATAATAATATGTATTAGTTTAGATCCATCTTAAAAAATATTAATATCTTACTTTTACTTTTAATTTTTTAGATACAGATGGAATGAATGTTAGCTTATATGTGTTATTGACAATGATGAACACTTTAACATTCATTTATAATGTATATTAAATAATACATGGTATTATACACAATGAACATTATAACATTCATTTACAATGAATATAACTCATATACATTATTATACACTAATGAATGTTATGTTATCACATTCAATAGTGTGTAATAGCATATATACGTTAATATAAATGAATGTTTAGAATTAGTAAGTTGTAATTTTGATTAACATGCTTTTCAGATGAATGTTTAATTTTGAAAGTGAAAATCTGATTTTGAACTTTTTTGCTGTTTGTACAATTGTATAAGTTAGTATTTATCACAAATGAATGTTAAAAATATTAAGTTATAAATTTAGTTAACATTCCTTTCAAATGAATGTAAACATTTCGAACAATTTACAAATTTATGAAATTTGATAACGAATTACGATCATAATCCGATTAAGTACTTGTTTATATATATATATATATATAATATATATTTTTTTATGAAATTCATAAATCGAAAAGTGACCTTTGATAAACTGAAAACGAAATTACCGAATTGTTATCTTTATACGAACTCAACAATTAACGAATGTTGAATATAAACCTTAAAATAAACAAACAATCGAATCAAAACATGTATGATAAATTAATTAATGTTAATAAAACAACTCAATAGAATATGAAATATCTTGAAGATGGAGTGAATATTTTAAACAACAAAAAGTAAATCAGCATGAGATCTTCATCACCGTCAACAGCGACATCTTTCCGTCGGAGAAATCGTATTGAGTTGCCGTTGATCTTCAATATCATATGCTATGATAAATTTTTGTGGTGAAATTTTTTATCCACTCCATTAATTAAAGGTGAAGTTCAGTAGGTGAGAAAGTAATGATTAAAGAGAGAGAAAAGTTCTTTTAGAGAAAAAGAAGATGATATGTACCGAAAAAGATTACGTCCTTTTTAATTTAGCTTAACACGTGGCTAATTTTTATGGACTTCCCTAATTCCCTGAATTTCTCTCATTCCCTCTTGATTCACTCCCTATATATAATTTAGATTAACTTGAATGTAGTTATTATAATAAGTAGGGTTTGTGGCAAGGGTAGCCCACGACTTCCTTGAGGTCATGGGTTCGAATCCTGTCATAGGCATTATTTATCATAAACATACCTACCACCAATTAAGTGTATGACCCACAACATTAAGACTTAAATAACCCGAATTCCGGCTCGAACGTTGTGGTATATGTGATGGAGATAATTTGCCTGACGATGTTGAACCTTGTGGGGAGTTTGGTTGTGCTCCATTGAAATATAAAGCGGCTGCATTGTTTCATTTTAATTTCATTTTGTTTTAGAGTAATCCATTGTTTGATTTTAGGGTTTATTCGATTTGAGCGAGTATCATGGTGACGGCCGTGTTTATAACGAGAGAACAAAGACATAGAAGAGAAGGGGGAAAGGGAAAATGACGAATATACCCTCATGCAAAAATCACATAGTAAAAGTTAACGTAAATGGGTAGGGGTACCATTTACGAGCAATGATGAAAGTCATTGTATGGAAAACCTGGATAAAAAAAATTTAAGTATGATCTGTGAAAATGTGTGTAAATCACATGTACGGTTTATGAAGTTTTCTCCTTTTTTTTTTTGAAAAAGTTTTACACTTTCTTAAAGTGCGGAGAAAAAAGTGTAGTTAAATGATATTTTTTAGTTCTTTAATGTGGTGAGGAAAGATCAAAAAAAGAATGGTAAAATCGGAGAATGGAAGAATCAATAGGATTGCTCCATTTCAAAAATTCATTTTCACATTTTTTTCCAAAGTTAAATATCTCACAAACCGTATGTCTATAAATTATAAAAATTATATATTCGGAATCAGCGTCTTTTCCTCTTTGATTTTAGATCCAACAAGATATACTTTGGACAAAGTTTTTTTTTTCATTTTTATTGGGTTTTAAATATTTATAATGTAAAATAACATGTGATTTAACACTAAAAAATAATCACACTCTATCTCTAATTAAACCTTAAATTTAAATCATTGATGATTTAAAGAGATTAAAATATGAAAAATTAAGTTGTAACCATATGCGATTGAACATTATAGTATCAATCACATGTGATTAAAGAGCAATAAAATACAGATTTTTAAATCATTGACTATAATTATATAATTAAGTAAAAATCTTGTTGAAATCATACATAAATTATCATATATCAGCATTTCTCATCAAATATCATTTTTTTAGATGAAAATCATATGTGATTATATGCAAAATCATTTGTGATTATATAACAAATTAAATCACTTGTGATTAAATGTACAACTAGCAATCACATGTTATTTTAAATGAAAACAAATGCAATTTTTAAAATTCTTTTTATAACTATTACTATGGATGAATATTAAGTTGTAATTACGTGTTAAATAACATATACCATGAATAAATAATCGTGAACAAATTTTAATTTTTTTTTATCATAAATCACATGTTGATTATATTGTAGAATCCGGTAAAAACGAAGATAAATAATTCGTCGAAAGTGTGCTTATGACATCTCAAATCGAAGTGAAAAAGACGCTGGACCGAATATGTAATTTTTGTAATTTATGGATTTACGATTTGTGAGATAATTAATCATGGGGGTAAAAATAGAAGTGGGTTTTGTAGAGAAATAGAGCAATCCTATTAATTCTCCTATTCTCTATTTTTTTTTTTTTTTTGCCTTTTTTATAAGAACCCTCAACGATAACGATAAAAGTTTGCAGGTGCATAGTGTAATGATTGTATTTTCCTTAAAATGTATATATTGGGGACAATATATAATTCAATAATTTGGGACTGTGGAAGTATTTAACTATGTAATGTTTGGGATGTTCTATGATGAAAAATCCTTAGTCCTATTGTTTATACTTTATATTTAAGATCTTATCATTTAAGGTTCTACTTTATCGTTCTTTTTAACATACACAATTGCTGGTTCATCCTTGTAAAAAGTTATGGATCTGGTAGCTATGAATATTTTATCACAATGTCAGTGAATTTGTAAGGGACATAATCCATAACTGATAATAACATTTTGACATTCAGGATACAGGACAAAAAAAGTAGAATAAAAAAAATGATAATTATGATATTAACAGAATGAAACTTGGTCAAAATTTTATTATGAACAGAGTAGGTGGTTACATATGGTTCATAAGGCTAGATGAATGATTTGTTGTGACACATATATTTATATATGATATCAATGCAGTTACAATTAATGGAACAAATTAAGCACTTCAGTCACGATCATAAACTCAGTCTAGTGCATTTGTAGCCCAATCGCATCAATAAAAACTCCGACTTAGAAGATGGAGATGTAGATGGTTTTGTTACGGAAAACATCATGGTGGCCAATGCAAGATGTGTAAGGAGTGGATCTATTCATTTCATTTGTGTTACTACAAGTGTCATGATTGTGACTACTCGCTACACAAATTCTGTGTAGAGCTGCCCAAAACCCAAAAGAAACACCCATTACAACTTGATCATGATCTTACCTTGTCTAAGGGGAATCAGTTCCATGATTCTGATTTCAATTTTGAATATACTTTTGATACTCCATGGAGGTGTCAGCTCTGCAATCTTAGTCGAAAAAAGTTCTTTAATTACCATTGGTCCATTTGTAACTTCACCATGGACATAATTTGTGCTACTATGTCTGAACAAAAGATGGACCACCCAAGTCACCCCCACCAATTGGACCGTTTATTCAGGTCGAATATATCCTATTGTTACCCTTGTAGCAATAAACATGAAGGGACTTTCTACTACTGTACTATTTGTCCTTGGTTCTAGATCCACATGGACTGCGCTTTGCTGCCAACCAAGTAATCGATTCAAGAGTATACAAATGATTCTTTCGCTCATTCTCATTTACTCACCCTTTTCTATTCATTCCCCTATATCGAACAAAAATCTAAGTTCTATATGCTTTGCAAAGTTTGTGATTATGGTTTTGAAACATACATGTGGCTTTACAAATGCGATAGATGCCGATATTACGTTCATGTTCATTGTGCTACTTCAAAAAAAGAATTATTCATATCTATTTTCCTTCCTTCAGGTGAGCAGTCTTAATAATTATTTGTTTAGTTCTACTGGTTTGTGTGGAGAAGATATTCTCAATCATAAATTAACTTCAAATATGTTAATCATCAGGGCTTGGTGCAACATCTAAAAATTTCAAAGACGAGGATCATCCTAATCTACTCCATTGTTCGTTTTGTGATGAAAGTTGCAACCTTCTCAAGCACCATTTTGAAAATCGACCAGAGGACTTTAATATTAAAATAAAGCATGATGAAATGCTCAACCATTCTAGTCATCAACACCACTAATTTACATTGACACTCAATTGTCACTCATTAACAAATCAATTTCTCTTCATGATCCAATGAAGAAAATTCATCTATTATGTGATGGATGTGTGAAACCTATCACAACACTTCCATTTTATAAATGTTCCCAAGGTTGTGATTTCGTTCTCCATGAGTGGTGTGCCAATCTACCCCCCTCAAGTACACGACCACCCAGCTCATCCACACCTGTGACAATCCTCCAATTAGGGTATTTACTTAACCTAATTTCATGCATTACCTAGAGTAATTCCCTGACTAGTGAATTCAAAACAAATTATGTGTTAAGTTTTTGATAAACTTACTATGTGATACGTGATATATTTGTTTGTAGTTATATGTGTATATATAATTACGTACGAAATAAACATATTGATCGCAACAAACTAAACGTAATAACGTTAGTGTTATGAAATAATTAATAATTCGAAAATTAATTATTACAACTATTATATAATTATATTATTGAAATAATTTAATAATGTATACGTTTTATAATAAATGTATGAATCGCAAATAATAAAGTTCCGAAATGAACTTCAAAAATACTTTTGAATAATCTTTAGTTTGAAATTATTATATAAAAGTATTATAACGAAAAGAAAACGAAACATTTAGACGACTTTTATTACGCGTAATACGAACATAAACGATTTTTAAACGCGCCTAGAGGTTCCAAATAATAAAAGTATTATTTCGTAAGTTACTGTTTTAATGTATAGGACATTACCTCAAAATATGATTTCCAAATTTAACTGAAATCTGGCACGCGTATTTAACCCTACAGTACATTTACTGTAAACAATTATATTATACTTTTGCCAAAGTATTTCGAGTATATGATTATAAATTACTAAGTTCGAGATATAAAGAAACACAACGCGAAATTTTATTATAACTAAAGTACCACAAATTATACCCGTGCACGAAATTAACGGGCTAAAAACTACCAATAGTACACGTTCTAAAATATCTCGCGACAGATTGAAACTCCCTCCATACCTCCCTTTGATTTTTAAAACCTGTTATATACTCCCTCTCTGAGATCACAATCCCAACCACCACCAATAATTCAATCTCATCTCTGTATTTGTGTGTGCGTACTGGAGAACAAGCAGAGGAAACAACAAGCAGGAAGCTTCATCATCTTTAAAACCTTCAAACACCCAAACATCAAACACTTCACAAAATGGTTTCTTGATCATCTTCATCATCTTCGTTCGTAATCATCATCACCATCTCAGAAATCGTCATCATCTTCATCTAAATCATTGTGATTAATTTTTAACTGAGGCAATAACAAAACAACTAGTCGTGGTTTGGTTATAGTACTAGTGTCGTTACTTTAACTCTAAAGGTTTAGCTCACCTTGGAGGGATTATAGTCTATATTTCCCACTCAACTAAACAACTAAACAACAAATTGATTTGGGAAGGGTATTCCCTGTGACGACTAATAGGACAGGTGTTCCTTTGAGAGACTATTTTTAGGAAACTTTTACCTTAAATGGTTAAACTTGGTTTCCCACAAAACAACTATTTACAGGAAATGTTTACTTAAATGTTAAACCTGTGTTTCCTGCTATAACTATTATTGGAATGTTTACTTTATTGATAAACTTGAATTCCTGTTAACTATCTGATGGAAAATGTTTGCTTGACTGCTAAACCTGAATTTCCTTAACTATTGAAATGGATATGTTTACTTATTTGTTAAACCTGTATATCCTGCAATTACTTATTAGGAAATGTTTATGATTTAACTTGTGTTTCCTACACAGTTATTATTGTAGTAAGAATGACATTCTTACTAACTATAGGAAATGTTTCCTTTAATTAGAACACTTGTGTTTCCTACTTACATATAAATATTATGTTTTTGTACATGAATGATTTATATACAACTTGATTTATTTCATTCACACTAAACCTGTGAATTCACTCAACATTCAATGTTGACGGTTTACTATGTTTTTCAGGGAATTAGGACTCAGGTACATCCGCATGCATAACGGACGTAGGCTACCCGACTATTTATGATGCCACTTTTGGGACACTTGGATTTCCTTTGTATTATCAATTTCATTGGTTATACTTATGAAATCTCTCTTTTATAAACTTGTACTTTCATATACTTATGTTGTCTTTGACAACCCTACTTATGTACGACTTTATAAGTCGTATCTTTTGTAATAACTTTAAACTTGTGGCATCTTAAATATATGTATGTTCTGTATGATCATATGCTCTGACATCGTGAATGCACTATCGAATCTGTCCGCCCCCGATGCTTAACAATTATTAAAAATGCTTCCGCTAATTAACTAAAGCTTCCGCTAAACACTAAATAAACGCGATTATCGATTTGGGGGTGTGACAGAACTTGGTATCAGAGCTATTAGTTATAGAGAACTAGAAGTCTTTAAGTGACTAAAAACCTTAGAGACCTAGACTATAGCCTTGGCTAACACATTTCTGCATTCATACTAGTGCATACGTCTGACACGTCACACACGATTCTTTGACTAGGTATGTCGAGACACGCACCTATTTACCTCACTGATACTGATACTGAGGAGGAGCTCATGGAGGGGCCATACGACGGGATACCTACAGCAGTGTCTGAGGAGGTTTACCCACCTACATTCCCTAGAGATACTTCAGATGGTTCGATAGCCACTCCACCATTGCCATCCACTGATCCTACTACCCATATGTTAGGATCTATCTCTATGTCTAGACGTCACCTTATTGGAGAGCCTGATTTTCGGCCTACACCTAGGAGGACACCGCTGTCGTGTGTCAGAGATTTTCCCATAGGACCCTCATCATCTCGCGGCAAGGAGCCGATGGATGAGGAACGAGAGATTCGCTGTGATCAGCAGACACCGATAGAGATGAGCAAAGACCAGATAAAACTGGTTTTCAGTCCAGTTCAAAAAAGTCCAATTTTTTAACAGAAAATTAAAAACCAGTCTTTTCTAGGACTGGTCCAGTTTCAGTCCAGTTTTTTGCCAGCTTTGCCAGTTTTTCTTAGAATTTCAGTCCAGTCCCAGTCCAGTTTCAGTTATTTCCAGTCTTTTTTTTTCATGGTCGATAATTTTGTCAATAGTTACAATAAAATTTTAAAACCAATAGAAAAAATCAATAAATGTGAAGTATGATTAAATTAAAATGTATATAATTGAAATTGTTGATGTGAAAATAAATAAAAATTTATAAATAAAGAAATAAAAATGTATCAAATACAATTTGACCTAAATTTAAATTTTATAAAGAAAGAAAAAAGTTAATGAACAATAAATAAACATAAATAGCTTATAATACATTTCAGTCTTTTTGCTAGTTTTAAACCAGTTTCAGTCTTTAACCAGTTTAAACTGATTTCAGTCCAGTTTTTAACCAGTCTTCTGACAGAAAAGTAGGACTGAATTAGGACTGTCAGGCAGTCCTAGGACCAGTCCAGTCTTTTTCCCAGTCCAGTTTTTCTAGGACCGGTCCCAGTCCGGTTCAGTACCAGTTTCAGTCTTAGACTGTTTTGCTCATCTCTAGACACCGAGAGCTAGAGTTCCGCATCTGGACTGGATGCCACACATTTTACGCCACTGGAGGACCATTGAGAGGATTCCTTCCACCTATGAGACTGGGGAGTCATCTCACACGCCTACATCTCTACATTTGACCGAGGAGCCTCTAAAGCTTACGGTCCCTACCGTGGTCGCCGTTATTCGTACCTTGCTGGGATTTCACTTTGGTACGCAGTCTGCCATCAGGGTGATGCGCAGTGACACCTCTCGTCTTGATGATGATGTGCTGGCGATATATGGACGACTTGCGACTTCTGAGTTACATATCGAGGTAGACAGGGAGTCTGCCGATGCTACTAGATCACGTCTGATCCGACTAGAGCGTCGTTTGGAGACTGTAGGTACTGCAGTTGGATTCTGTGTGTTGATGGTAGCTGTTAGGATGTTTGTGGGATGGAGTCTACCGTATTTCTTTTAGACCGTATGTATGATGTATTAGGACTATAGTTATGATGTATTTGGGTTAACTTTTGACTAGATGGATGTATAGGTTAAATCCGTCGCATTTTGTAGATCATGTTTGATCCAATGGGTATCTTTTGCAGTAAATCCCATCTTTGTACAAAACTTATGTAACAACAATTAACCCAGGATTATGATATATATAACTTATGTTTGGTTTACATTACTGCATACATTATGAATGATATCAATTGGTGATTGACTTCATACTATATTTATATTTATCACGTACTTTATGAGTGATGACTTGATTAGATATCTTACGAGTGTTTCTTGTGTGTGATTAGGACTGAATCATGCCGCCTAAACGTAGAATTACCAGGAACAGCCAACGAAACCCCACACCACCTCCTGTTGTTGAGGAGACTACTGAACAAATGGTTAACCGAAGGATTTCTGAAGCCCTTGCTCAGTATGACACTGACCGAAACCGTAGCGGTAGTAGAGACACCGAACCAAATGCATCTGGTAGTAACCCTGAGAGCACTCAGAAGGGATGTTCATATAAGACATTCCTAGCTTGTAAACCGAGTCATTTCCGTGGTACTGAAGGTGCCATTGGAACCATCCATTGGATAGAGAAAATGGAGTCTGTGCTAGAGATTAGCAAGTGTGCCCGTGAAGACATGGTAATGTATGCTACATGCACGTTTAGTGATAA
This sequence comes from Helichrysum umbraculigerum, assembly GCA_949592205.1. Taxonomy (NCBI): domain Eukaryota; kingdom Viridiplantae; phylum Streptophyta; class Magnoliopsida; order Asterales; family Asteraceae; genus Helichrysum; species Helichrysum umbraculigerum. The sequence continues at coordinate 293,199,126 of CATIUR010000001.1, forward strand.
AGCTTTGACCTGGTGGAACGCCCAAAGGCAAGCAATGGGACGTCCAGCCGCTCATTCACTGTCTTGGGAAACTTTAAAAACTATGGTCATGGAAGAGTTTTGTCCCCGCAGTGAGCTGCAGAAGATTGAGTCTGAGCTCTGGAATATTGCTATGGTTGGTGCTGATATCACAGGATATACCACCCGATTTCAAGATCTGGCTCGTCTTGTACCGCACATGGTCACTCCTGAGTACAAGCGCACTGAAAGATATATCTGGGGTCTAGTACCACAAATTCGAAGTTTGGTAACATCAGCGAATCCTGCTACTTTTAAGATTGCTGTGGAACTAGCACAGCGTTTGACTGATGAAGCAGTAAGGATGGGGAATCTTACTAAGAAAGCTGCTACTGAAAAGGTTGAATCCAGCAATGCTGATGCTGGGAAAGGAAAACGCAAGTGGAATGACCGTCAGGGTCACAAGAATAAGAAGCAGGCTAGTACCACGAAAGCCTACATTGCCACTAATACTGAACAAAAGACTTACATGGGGAGTAAGCCCAAGTGTGGCAAGTGTGAACGTCATCATGATGGTGATTGTACTTTATGTGGGAATTGCAAACGCTGGGGGCATCTGGCCCAATACTGTAGAGCGAACCCTACCACTCAAGCAAATAGGGATCGACCAGCAAATGGATGTTTCGAATGTGGCGAGCAAGGCCATTTCCGAAACAAGTGCCCTAAACTGAACCGTGGCAACCAAAATAATCCGAACCACCCTGCAAACCCGAACAACAACAACAATCGTGGAAACGTCAACATCCAGCCAGCTAGGGGTCGTGCATTTGTCGTTGGAGCGCAAGAGGCACGCCAGGACCCTAACACTGTCACTGGTACGTTTCTAGTTAACGATCATTATGCATCCGTATTATTTGATTCTGGTGCCGATTTGAGTTTTGTGTCTAAAGACTTTAGACCACTATTAGACGTTAGATCTCATAAGCTAGACAACAAGTACACCTTAGAACTAGCCGATGGTATGTTGATTGAATCAGGAGAAATAGTACCAAGATGTACTCTAGCATTGGAGGGTCATCTTTTCAAAATAGACCTACTACCGGTTGAGTTGGGAAGTTTTGACATCGTAGTCGGTATGGACTGGTTGTCGAAAAATCGTGCAGAGATTGTTTGCTTTGATAAAATGGTACGGTTACCATTGTCAACTGGAGAAACTTTGGTGATACAAGGAGATAAGAGTACGAGCACCGTCAAAACTATTAATTGCATAAAAGCTTGTAAATATCTCCGAAAGGGATATCCAGCATTTTTGGCGCATGTCGTGGAAAAGAAATCTGTAGAGAGATGCTTAGACGATATACCTGTAGTACGAGACTATCCAGGACTGTTTCCTGATGATCTTCCAGGATTACCACCTCCGCGACAAGTCGAGTTTCGCATCGATCTGGTGCCGGGAGCCGCACCAATCGCTCGCTCACCTTATCGTCTAGCTCCATCAGAGATGCAAGAACTGTCTACACAGTTGCAAGAGCTTTTAGACTTAGGATTCATTCGACCGAGCTTTTCACCCTGGGGAGCTCTTGTTTTGTTTGTTAAGAAGAAAGATGGATCTATGCGCATGTGCATTGACTACCGAGAGTTGAATAAAGTAACGATTAAGAACCGATATCCGTTACCACGCATTGACGATCTGTTCGATCAGCTTCAAGGATCGAGTTACTACTCGAAGATCGATCTGCGTTCTGGTTATCATCAACTGAAGGTTCGAGAAGAGGATGTGCTGAAGACAGCGTTTAGGACTCGTTATGGTCATTATGAGTTCTTAGTCATGCCGTTTGGATTGACTAACGCGCCGGCAGTATTCATGGATCTCATGAACCGAGTGTGCAAACCTTACTTAGATAAGTTTGTCATTGTGTTCATTGATGATATTCTGATTTACTCAAAGACGAAAGAGGATCATGAACAGCATTTGAAACTTATCCTCCAACTACTTGAGAACGAGAAGCTGTATGCTAAGTTCTCCAAATGCGAATTTTGGATTAGAGAGGTTCATTTCCTAGGTCACGTCATAAATGATAAGGGAATTCATGTGGACCCATCCAAAATAGAGGCGATTAAGAACTGGAAAGCACCGGAAACTCCCACAGAAATTCGACAATTTCTTGGTTTGGCTGGCTATTACCGACGATTTATAGAAAACTTTTCAAAGATAGCCCAGTCACTCACCACCTTAACTCAGAAGGATAAGAAATTTGAATGGGGAGAGAAACAAGGGAACGCCTTCCAACTGTTGAAACAAAAGTTGAGCACCGCACCGATTCTATCCTTACCTGAGGGAACAGAGAACTTCATTGTTTATTGTGACGCCTCACATCAAGGATTAGGTTGTGTTCTCATGCAAAACGACAAAGTTATTGCTTATGCATCTCGTCAATTGAAGATTCACGAGAAAAACTATACGACTCATGACTTAGAGTTGGGAGCAGTCGTTTTTGCATTGAAGATTTGGAGACACTACTTATATGGCACAAAGTGTACAATTTTCACTGATCACAAGAGCCTACAACACATATTCGACCAGAAAGAGCTCAACATGAGACAGAGACGTTGGGTCGAATTGCTGAATGATTACGACTGTGAGATTAAGTACCATCCGGGCAAGGCTAATGTAGTAGCAGATGCCCTAAGTCGTAAAGAGAACGTTAAACCTCGCAGAGTTCGAGCCTTAGTGTTAACAATCCACTCAAATCTCATTACTCAAATTCGTGACGCGCAACAATTAGCTTTCACCACTGAGCGCATGAAAGACGAATCCCTGAAAGGAATGGAGAAACAACTTGAAACAAAAGAAAATGGAGTTTTATACTTCATGAATAGAATTTGGGTACCGTGTAACGATGAACTCCGTAAGCTGATATTGGACGAAGCTCACAAGTCCAACTACTCTATTCATCCTGGTGCAGATAAGATGTACCAAGATGTGAAAGGTTTCTATTGGTGGCCTAACATGAAGAGAGACATCGCTACTTATGTCAGCAAATGTCTAACTTGTTCAAAGGTCAAGGTTGAGTATCAAAAACCTTCAGGACTTTTGCAACAACCAGTGATGCCACAATGGAAATGGGAGCACATAACGATGGATTTCATCACAAAGCTACCAAAGACATCAACTGGTGTTGATTCAATATGGGTGATTGTCGATAGACTGACGAAATCAGCCCACTTCATTGCTTTCAAAGAGACTGACAAACTTGAGAAACTGGCAAATATCTATATTAAAGAAGTCGTTTCTCGGCACGGTGTGCCATTGTCGATTATATCTGATAGAGATAGCAGATTCACATCTCGTTTCTGGCAAACGCTACAACAGGCCCTAGGTACTCGACTCGATATGAGTACGGCCTATCATCCGCAAACCGATGGCCAGAGTGAACGGACGATTCAAACGCTCGAAGATTTGCTACGAGCATGTGTGATTGACTTTGGAGGAAATTGGGATACTCATCTTCCATTAGCCGAGTTCTCCTACAACAATAGTTATCACACCAGTATACAGATGGCACCATTTAAAGCGTTGTATGGACGCAAGTGCCGATCTCCACTCTGTTGGGCAGAGTTGGATGACAGACAACTATCCGGACCCGAACTTGTCCAAGAAACTACAGACAAGATATCTCAAGTGCTTAACCGATTGAAAGCGGCGAGAGATAGACAAAAGAGTTACGCAGATAACCGCCGTAAACCTCTTGAGTTTCAAGTAGGAGATAAAGTTCTACTCAAAGTATCGCCTTGGAAAGGGATAGCACGGTTTGGTAAAAGAGGAAAACTGAACCCGCGATATGTTGGACCGTTTGAGATCCTTGCGAGGATTGGTCCTGTTGCTTATAAACTCAAACTACCACAAGAGCTTAGTAGTATTCACGACACTTTTCATGTGTGTAATTTGAAGAAGTGTCTTTCTGACGAAACACTTATCCTACCTCCTGACGAAGTCTTCATAAACTCAAAGCTTAACTTTGTGGAGGAACCAATCGAAGTAACCGACACAAAAACAAAAAAACTGCGAAACAAACGAATTAAACTTGTCACAGTTCGATGGAATTCGAAGCATGGCCCAGAGTTTACTTGGGAACGTGAGGATGAGATAAGAAAGAAGTACCCTCACCTGTTTGAACAAGCGATCAACACGAATAACTCAAATTAAATCTCGGGACGAGATTCCGCTAACGGGGGGAGAATGTGACAATCCTCCAATTAGGGTATTTACTTAACCTAATTTCATGCATTACCTAGAGTAATTCCCTGACTAGTGAATTCAAAACAAATTATGTGTTAAGTTTTTGATAAACTTACTATGTGATACGTGATATATTTGTTTGTAGTTATATGTGTATATATAATTACGTACGAAATAAACATATTGATCGCAACAAACTAAACGTAATAACGTTAGTGTTATGAAATAATTAATAATTCGAAAATTAATTATTACAACTATTATATAATTATATTATTGAAATAATTTAATAATGTATACGTTTTATAATAAATGTATGAATCGCAAATAATAAAGTTCCGAAATGAACTTCAAAAATACTTTTGAATAATCTTTAGTTTGAAATTATTATATAAAAGTATCATAACGAAAAGAAAACGAAACATTTAGACGACTTTTATTACGCGTAATACGAACAGAAATGATTTTTAAACGCGCCTAGAGGTTCCAAATAATAAAAGTATTATTTTTTAAGTTACTGTTTTAATGTATAGGACATTACCTCAAAATATGATTTCCAAATTTAACTGAAATCTGGCACGCGTATTTAACCCTACAGTACATTTACTGTAAACAATTATATTATACTTTTGCCAAAGTATTTCGAGTATATGATTATAAGTTACTAAGTTCGAGATATAAAGAAACATAACGCGAAATTTTATTATAACTAAAGTACCACAAATTATACCCGTGCACGAAATTAACGGGCTAAAAACTACCAATAGTACACGTTCTAAAATATCTCGCGACAGATTGAAACTCCCTCCATACCTCCCTTTGATTTTTAAAACCTGTTATATACTCCCTCTCTGAGATCACAATCCCAACCACCACCAATAATTCAATCTCATCTCTGTATTTGTGTGTGCGTACTGGAGAACAAGCAGAGGAAACAACAAGCAGGAAGCTTCATCATCTTTAAAACCTTCAAACACCCAAACATCAAACACTTCACAAAATGGTTTCTTGATCATCTTCATCATCTTCGTTCGTAATCATCATCACCATCTCAGAAATCGTCATCATCTTCATCTAAATCATTGTGAGGAATTTTTAACTATTTTTCTTCATTTATATAAACTTCTTAAATTTATGAAATTGTTGGATGATTGATGTTATAAACTTGTTAAAACATGTTATACTAAGTTTATATAACATATGATGATGTTTGATCATGTTAAAAACGGATTAAACCCAAAAATCATTATGTACATATAAGAACAGAGACGAACTAGCTGCTGGAAAATATTCAGATCCGGCGGATCACCCTTGGATCCGGCGGATCCTCAGCCGAAACCCAAGTGAATCCGGAGGATTCACGGGAATCCGGCGGATTCCCACCTTTCGACCCGCACACAAATATTCGGCTAAAACGATGAACGAGTAAAAGACACCCTCGATCCGGCTGATCATTGGTGGATCCGGCGGATCCTCTTGAACATGAATGAATCCGGCGGATCATTGGTGGATCCGGCGGATTCCCCTTATTTTGGACCCGATCCGGCGGATCTTGACCCGATCCGGCGGATCCCCTTAAACCTTGCTGAATCTGGCTGATTCACCAGAATCCGGCGGATTCCCCGGCTGTCCAGGCCCAGTCCGTTTCATTTTACAAAATGTACAAACCAGTAATCGTTATATGGACCGAGGCTTATTACTCGACTAATGTTGAGACAACTTTGAGACATAATCATATTCCGCGACATAATTTAATACGGACATTTTGAACGCGACAAAACTTCGAGACAATTACATATATATAAATACTAATGGACAATATGTATATATCGAAACGAATAAAATGAGTTACATTTTATAACGACCTAGGTTATGGTTTTGAAACATAAACGACAACAAAGTTTCATTCGCGACAATTTATATATTTCAATAAATACAAAACTTATTCAAGTGTATTTATATATATTCGATATAACCAAGTTATTTTTATAACTATTATAATTATGTTTTGAAAAACATAATCAACGACAAACAACGACTATGTACATATCAATGTATATTAACAATGACGACAGCTAATATATGTATTAGAATATATATATTCAACTAATATGTATATAAATATACATAATCGAACTCAACGACTATTTGAACGCAAATGTTATCAACAATTAAAATGTTACAAACATTTCAACTTAACAAATAATCCATATACTTATACAAGTATTATTATTTGCGTCTAGGTATTTGAGGATGCGTTTGGATTGTTTGCTAGCTATTTTGCTGAAAACTTGCAAACCGTGAGTTCACAGCCCCTATCTTTTATTGTTTTAAATGCTTTTAAAACCAGGGGTGAAAAACATAGAACTACTTGCTATTACATGCTATATGCTTTATGTAGTGTACTGCATGCTATTATGTGAAACTGTTTAACATGATTCTGTCATGCTATCAAACTTGAACTGTTTCTATAAAATGTTTTCATATTGAATTAACTTGAATTAATTATATGAAACGTTTTCACAACATTTTGGGAATAAGACAACAGATCTTGGTACGATCCTAGGTTTACGCGAGGTAGTTGTAGTGCACATAAGTCCCAGTGCTTACAACCTATAACCATTGGCTAGGTGACTCTAGCCAGTGAGTATACAGATAGTACTATCGATTTGACAACCCTCCCAGGATATTACTCGTTGGTCATTCCAACCCCATCGACGATAGTCGTAACGAGGAGTGTATACTTAAGGTGTTACTGAGGCAATAACAAAACAACTAGTCGTGGTTTGGTTATAGTACTAGTGTCGTTACTTTAACTCTAAAGGTTTAGCTCACCTTGGAGGGATTATAGTCTATATTTCCCACTCAACTAAACAACTAAACAACAAATTGATTTGGGAAGGGTATTCCCTGTGACGACTAATAGGACAGGTGTTCCTTTGAGAGACTATTTTCAGAAAACTTTTACCTTAAATGGTTAAACTTGGTTTCCCACAAAACAACTATTTACAGGAAATGTTTACTTGAATGTTAAACCTGTGTTTCCTGCTATAACTATTATTGGAATGTTTACTTTATTGATAAACTTGAATTCCTGTTAACTATCTGATGGAAAATGTTTGCTTGACTGCTAAACCTGAATTTCCTTAACTATTGAAATGGATATGTTTACTTATTTGTTAAACCTGTATATCCTGCAATTACTTATTAGGAAATGTTTATGATTTAACTTGTGTTTCCTACACAGTTATTATTGTAGTAAGAATGACATTCTTACTAACTATTGGAAATGTTTTCTTTAATTAGAACACTTGTGTTTCCTACTTACATATAAATATTATGTTTGTGTACATGTATGATTTATATACAACTTGATTTATTTCATTCACACTATACCTGTGAATTCACTCAACATTCAATGTTGACGGTTTACTATGTTTTTCAGGGAATTAGGACTCAGGTACATCCGCATGCATAACGGACGTAGGCTACCCGACTATTTATGATGCCACTTTTGGGACACTTGGATTTCCTTTGTATTATCAATTTCATTGGTTATACTTATGAAATCCCTCTTTTATAAACTTGTACTTTCAAATACTTATGTTGTCTTTGACAACCCTACTTATGTACGACTTTATAAGTCGTATCTTTTGTTATAACTTTAAATTTATGGCATCTTAAATATATGTATGTTTTGTATGATCATATGCTCTGACATCGTGAATGCACTATCGAATCTGTCCGCCCCCGATGCTTAACAATTATTAAAAATGCTTCCGCTAATTAACTAAAGCTTCCGCTAAACACTAAATAAACGCGATTATCGATTTGGGGGTGTGACAACACCATACACTAGCTCTCTTGCCTAAAGTCTCTGGTAGGTTCTTTGGTGTGTTTAACTGTGGTATTTGCATGTTACCTTCTAATGGTTTCACATATGGATGCACAAGATGTAAATTCTATGTAGACATAAATTGTGCCTTCATACCTGAAACAATTACACATGAATGGCACCCCAACCATCTCCTCTATAGAATTAAGTGTTCACTCAAGCTATCAAAAAAGTATTGCAAGGCATTTCATTTTTCGATGATAACTAGATGGGGGTTCCATTTTCATGGTTGTGATTTCTATGTGCATATAGAGTGTGCAAGAGTGTGCTTTGTTATTGCCTAGAGAAATTAGGCACAAGCACGTTAAACATCCACTGAGTCTAAGGTACGGCCCAGTTGAGGACCATATTGACGAATACTTTTGTAGCATTTGTGAGGATGAATTTAACCCTAGAATGTGGTTCTATCATTATACTACATGTGCTGAGTCTATGCATACTGCTTGTGTGCCCTTGATACTTCAAAATGAACAAGCTACATATTCCAAGTATAGGTCGCAAGGCATCTTTAAGTATCTAAATGTCAAGTTTGGAGGAACTATTAAAATTGAGGATCACCCACACTCTCTGGCATTTGTTCAAGGAATTGAATGTAATGGTGAATGCGAACACTGTAAGGAACCATTGCAATACGAGATGATCTATAAGTGCATGGAGTGCGAGTTTGCACTTCATTATTCATGTGCTTCATTGGTTGTTTAATAGTGTTTCTTAATTGGGATAGGTTTTAATTTGGGGCAACCATCATACTATTGTACCTTTGTTATTTATATGTTTTTATATAAATATGTAACTACTTTTACCTGTAAACTTTGGGCAACTTTTAAATAAGTGTAGGTGTTGAGCTTTAAATTAAATTGTTACTAAAATCATTATTAAAAGATAAGTGTATAGGCATGATACGTGTTTAATGTCTAAATGAGTTTAAGTTTTGATGTGGCACTTAATTAGGTGCTAACGTGTTCAACTGAGAATGAAATGGATGATTTTATTTAAGGAGGAGAGAGAGAAGAAGAGAAGAAGAGAAAAAAGAATTAAATGAAATGAAATGATAAATGAAGATATAAAAATCATTAGAATTCAATAATAAAGCAAATATATAGTAGAAATTTTATCAAATGTAATTGTTGAAAAATACTATGATCAGATGTGGTAACTCATATTGGTTGTGTGATATTATATGATAAAAATTAGATTATTAATTGAAATGAAACGAGTTGTTGGAGATAGTGTTTGGAATTGGATGTGTTTTTTGTTGTTTGAAGCTGTAACATTTAGATAACTGGATGTTGGAGTGAATAGATAATATGAACAATGAAATGGGAGTAGAAGTCTACCAAATTATGTCAGACAAGAATATATTTTGTTTATTTTTGTTTTACCCTTGAATAAACGAATTATAAAACTGATTTTGATGGTTGTAAATAACCAGAAAATTAGACGAAGAATCAGAAACATTAAAGACTACATTCTTATTCTATACGGAATGATTTGATAAAACATATCCAAACCGAAAAGGACATTCAAATATGTTATTCATCCTTCCAAGACTATGATGATCAGCTGATATTTTATATACTCAAACCTTCCCGAGAAAGAAAATGTTTCAGCTTTCATGGCCTTCCCAAAGAGGAAATTGCTATAAGTTCATGGAAGGGGGAGTTGTTTAATTCAACTATATATGTCCATGTAGCTTTACTTACCTTCTTGTCCTTGACATCTGTTTATTGTTGTTGAAAGGCCTGGATCAGAACCAAAAGACAGAAAGCTTCAAAAGGCTGACCGTGAGAGATTGAGGAGAGACCGTTTCAATGAACAATTCACCGAATTGGGAAAGACACTCGATATGTCTAATATTTTTCTTGATTGCTATTGTTTCAGAAGGGGAAATGCTCTTAGATGCTGTTAAATGGTATTTCATCACTTTTAAAAACAGAATAATAGTGTTTTATCTCCATGTTGTTCATGTAAATGACAATTTGATCTCAAATAAAATAATATGGGCAGATCCTGAAAGACCTAAGTTTGACAAGGCAACTATACTCGGTGATACAATTCAGATGCTAAGTGAATTGACTGCTCAAGTCAGCAGACTAAAATCTGAGTACGCCACACTCACTGATCTCGTGAGGTATAATTATTTGTTTTTCTGGCATGAGTTCTGTTGTTTGTAGAGGTGTTACTTTTGAATCATTTACTTATGAATAGGCTGATTTGGGCTATGCATTTTCTTAGACTCTAACCAACCAAATGGGTCAAAATGTGCAGATCACAGGACAACAGGTAACTTACTTACTGTCTACTTATCTACGGAGTACTATTATAGTATTGGCTATTGAAAATTCTCGAAAAATGCGTTGGAATGAGTTATTTCAAAAGTGAAACTTCTGCTTTAGTACTTTGCAAGTAAAAGTGGCTAAATGGGTGGGTTGGACAAGTTGGATAAATATCGGTTTCATCAACTCTGTCTAAGGGTTTTGATTATAGGTTAGTGATTATTATAGAAAATATCAAAATGTTAAAGGTGGCAAATAAGGCGTTGGACTAGAATTATAGCTTGCCTTTGTGATTATAACTTAGTGAGTATCGTCGAAAACGTCATATTTTGCCTTTGTAGCTTGCCTGTGTTTATCATATATGCATATCTTTGGATTTGGACTATATACTTATTATCTGCTTAGTGAAAGGCCCAACAAACGACCCTCTTCTGAGAAGCTCATAAAGCAGTCACTCTTTAAAATTTAAAAGCATCTGACTATCTTGAACGTACCTTTCTTTATTGTCTTTCTCCCTTACATCATCGGTTTAGGATACTAAATTTGTCACTTTAAAGTTAATATGTGACTTTTACCATCATTAATTATGTTATTGTTAAGTTATCTAATATACTCTTTTTCCATGTTTTTGTTTTCTTAGGCCAAAGAAGCTGATCTTCTTTTACAGAACAAGGAATGATATGCACAGGAAAAATTGTCATAGGTAATTATAATGTAATCTTTTACTATTTTCCTACTCCCGTTTAAGAATTTTTGCAGGCTTATCTTATAAATGTTTTCCCGACCTCTTGTGATATGGAGAAAGTGTATATATGACGAATTAGTGCCTGCAAATTTAGCTTAAAGAATTGAAGGCTCAGGCTGCGATTGTCTGTATTTAAATATCATAAATGTAAGTTGGTCATAAAACAATTATCATTCTACTTTGTAACCTAACTACATATCAATGATTATGATAAGTTTTCAATGTAGAAGAGCCAATAATTGCAGAGCAACAAAAATGGGCTTTATGGTATTACAACAACAAAGTTGTCCCCTGAGATGTAAAATAATCATGTAGATGCTAAACCTCAGGATATACTACTGATGAGATTTCTAACTTTGAGGAATCGATGCATTGTCTATTCAGCCTCCACCTCTATAAGTACTTCCGGAAGATCATATGGTGTAAATTACACATAATCTTTCTTTATTGGCTCTTACCCATCAATAAATCAATATATATATATATATATATATATATATATATATATATATATATATATATATATATATATCTCCAAATCTCAGTTCCAATGTTTAATACCTATGCGAGTGACCCGATAGGACTTCTTTTGATCTCATCCAATAGGACTCCTTTTAATCTAACACCCAAATACAAATGACGTAAACATTCTTCCTTGGTTTAATTCTACAGATGATGATGATGAAAGAACTCTTTTGCTTTGGATATATGGGAAAGGATCATATAATCGTGGAGACATATTTGCAGCACACATCATCGGGTAAAAACTGAATACTACCCACCTTCTCCTTCCTTCATTTTCCAGTTTCTTTGTTATATAAATGTTTATCTGAAAACATACTATTACATTTACAATATACAGTTTTTTGCTATATGACTACATTTGCAGTTGTAATTTTAGTTTTGGGTTACTTTGTAGGTCTTTATTAACTGAGATACTTTTATAATGTGAGTGCCCATTTTGTAAGTTAAGAAACTATAACATCAGTTCTACATCTTTTGTCCTAATCACTTCTTGAGGGTAAAGGGGTGATTTTTTGCTTTTAAAAAATCACCATATATCGTAGTGTATTGATATATTAAAAAGAATTACCATATGTTTTACATACAATTTTGTAAGATCTTTTATCGCTGCGTGGCGCGGGTAATTTTGATGACTGAAATCATGTTGCAAGAGTTTAGCACTTCGCGGGAGACAAAAGTTACTCCAAATTTTTATTTCCTTAAAAATGAGCAACCACTAACGGCATTTGTGGGCGCAAATGAAAAAGAACTTAGAGAAAACATTAAGGCGGCTACTGGTGGGTTTATCCAGCTTCAATAGAAAACATAAGCTAAATTTGTAGGTCTTGTATGTGAGCTTTAAGATGTTATATACCATGAATGAATAAGAAATTGCGCATATATCATAATTGGATGCAAGTTGAACAAGGTTTTCCTTATTAGTTGATGTAAATTAATTTCTTTGCTATGTCTAACCTGGATGGTCAGTGATTTGTATTTACTGCTGATATTGAACCAAGTATACTATCTTCTTCGACTGTTTTTTATTCCTTGATTAATTTTGTATGAAATAGACAGTGTTGGTTTATACAATGATGGTTTAATCTCGTACATTCCCGTCTTGCTTATTCTTTGTTTTTTTTTTAATCTCTATAAACTAATTTTATCTTGATCCTTCTTGTGACCTATTGAAGGAGGTTATCATCCTCAATCATAGTATTGGCTTAAGGCTCTAGCATTTACAACTGCTTTAGATACGATGTGAACGTGCAAAAATCCTTTGAGTTGATTAAATGGGGGGATAAAATGGGTTGGATAATAGGTCTAAGAACGTGCATAAATCCTTTGATGTCTCCTTTGGATATGATGTGAACGTGTAAAAAATCCTTTTTGGTATAGGCCTATGAGATGGCTTTGATCGAATTCATTAATCGATATATACAAATCAACAAAATCAAGTTCATACAGGTGTTAGATGGGACATCGGAGCATGGGGTACTTCATTTGTAACTTACAAAATCAAACCATATTTATTAGTATTTAGTATCCTTGGCAACTATTTATTGTGTATTATTTTAATCATTATCTGGCATTTTATTTTTTTGGTTTACCTTTACGTATATGTCTGTCAATACCTGCTAATGGACAACTATTCCTTTTCATTTGCTAACTATATATGTAAGTAGTTCTCTATTTGCAGTTAGGTATAACAACTTCGTTACTTTTGACTACATGTAAGGAATCATCCTACTTTATAATTTATGTTTTAGCCCACAAATTTTGCGGGTTATAAACTATTTCATATGAAAGAAAACCCAAATTGACACATTTATAAGAATATGGGTCAAAATTGCTTCCCTTTAAGCTTCAGTGATTTTCCTTTACTTTCTTTGACGCGGGAGACAAGGCTGTTTTACCTATTGAGAATTCTCTAGGAGGTAACATTCACCGAAATTATGATCTTTTACTTCATCACAGGTTACATATTGTTGAAGAGGTGCAACTTTTGTCAGACAGACACCAGACACTGTTTGTTGGCCAATCATGTCTTTGAGTGATGAACGCCATCTATTTTGATGAAAGCCTAAATAAGATAGAAGTATCATTGTATCTCAAACGTTTCTTATTTGTTTTTTATATATTTTAAAAACGAAAGGAGTTTATAGTTGTTTGTGTGACAGTGGGGTTGATAAGATAGTAGCATTGCCCTTCGAGTTTAAGAAGTCCGAATGAGCCTCACATGTGTGAGCTGGAATCAATGCGTTGAATGGTTCAATATAGAGTATTCACCTTTTTTTTTTTTGCAACGTGTACCAATGCTTATGCATGCTACGAGACTATAAAAGGTTGACCACAAACTTATTAATAGCTTTTCGGCCTTTTATTGTGCAAGTGAAAGTTATTAGATTTTGTACCCGAAGATCGCCGAGTGATAAGCATCAAATAGATACTATATTTTATACTATTTATCCCTATATTTATATACATTTTAATGCATTTATATGATTTTAGATACTTATTTTGTTAATATTTGCAGAGATGTATTTTAATTGAAGAAAAAGGAACGAGAACAAGTCCAAAACTGAAGAAAATGAGGAAATGAAGAAAATAGAGCTTAAACCTTAAAGAATTAAAGACTTAAATAATAATATTGAAGAATTGGGCGGAAATGAAGATTAAAATCCGTAAAAGAAAAGAAGAAGCCCAAAAATGAAGCCCAAACCCGAAGTTGGAAGATTCTGGAATTGAGGTCCAACCGGCGGTTGGGGTTTAAAGGGATTAAGGCGGTGGAAGACGCGGAGTTGGACCAGGACACATTTTGCTCCAACCGGCGGTTGAAAGATCGGCCAGCAAAACTATAAATAAAGGCCTTAGTTAGCGTTTGAGATATACGATTCAAAAATACAAAATACGATTATTAGGGTTTTAGGTCGACTTAAGGTGCGATTTTGGAGGCTAAGGAGCTAGGATTTGAAGGTTTTTAACCCTAGGAAAAGCTGGTTCGACAATTGGTTCGGTTTCTTTATCCTTGTAACTTTAATAACCTTATTGAGTTAATTTATGGATATTGTTTATTTGAATTACTTGTTAATTAGGTTTTCGTTATAACTATTTGAATGAATGTTGATTAAGTTTATTATATGAATTTATGTTTATGTTGGAACTATATTATTGAATGTTTATTATACAAGAATTGTCTATATTATAATATATTGATGATTGTTCTTGACATAGTTAGACTGATTTATATTAAACGAGGACGACCATATTAAGTTTGTATAAATTAAGTGATTGTGTTTATGTCTTGATCTTAACCTTATGCGATAGACGAAGAATAATTCATTAATATAAAGTAATATTGTGATTCACGCCATACCGATGAAATTGTATTAATAAACTGCTGATAGATCTTATTAATTAGTGATACTCTGCGTAACCTTATGATTGTATTGCTATGATGAAGATTAGCTTAACCTTAAGTAATTTTCTACATTAGTGATTCACCAGTAATAATAGCCATAAGTAAATATAATAAGTTTAATAAATAATAGTTTGAATAATTATAATCTTCTATCCAATTGAGTATTCTTAAGTTGTTCCTGAAACTTATCTATTAGAATCTGTATCAATTATAAATATGTTCGTTCGGAACTAAAACGTCCCCCTTATCTTGTATATTATTGTACATTGGATCCTTTATTTGTATTATTAATTGTAATTAGGAGTAAATAGATAATTAGTTATAATATTAGAATCACGTTTTCTGTGTTCCTTGTGTTCGAATTTGGACTTACTTATAAAGCTATATTATACGAACAGGTTAATACTTGCCTGAATTGTGTGATAGTATTATTTAGTATTTCCTTAATTTAAAACTTGTGATTATAATTGCCAATACTTTCCACACATCAAGTTTTTGGCGCCGCTGCCGGGGAACACTTAACCGGTTGGACTTTTGTTCTATCGGAGAGCGGTGTATTTTAATTAAACTAATTATTTTCCCTGTATAATTTTTATTTCTAATACTTTGCAAAATCAATACGAAAAATCAGCTCACCCATTGAGAATACTGACAAAAACAAAGGTATAAGGAGAGTAAAGCCCTACCTCATTGATTTATCATATAAGAGGTAAGGTGCTTCTAAAAAGCAGTAGGTTTTTAATAAGCTTCGCGCTGACCTGTTTCTCCGCTTTTGTGTACTATCAATGAAGCTACCGAGATCTATTGACTAGCTTTGTAAAAGAAATTTAACAATTTGACTAATTTGTGAAAATGTGTAATTATGTAAATGTATTTAATTTGTATAATATATTTTATTTGTATTATATGTGTTATAAATTAAGTGATAATTTGTGTATACAGAATTCGTTAACTGTTAGTGAAATGGAAAATAAGCAAATGAAAATTTTGAATGAAACTATGGAATGCAAGGATGTCTGTGTTGATGAACATTCTCTTAGGATATTTGATAACCCTATACTAGATATTATATCTGAAGAAGAGGAAGAGGATTTAGAAAGTATGTCTGAAGAAGAAGGGATTGATTTAGGAATTAGCACTGAGGATGAAGATACTAATTTAGGAAGGATACCTGTGCCAGTAGTTAGTGCGAGAGATGGAATGATTCAGCTTTTAGAAGTTGGAAAAGATGATACATATTATATTATGGCTGTCATCAGGGCATCTACTATTGACTTTACACCTGAACAAAAATACATAATTGAGAAAATTGAAAAAGAATATGAAGACTGGTATAATCCTAACCAAACCCAAATGGTGAACTATTTTGATAAGTATATAACTGAACTGAAGGATACGCTATATCAGCAAGAAGCTCAAGAGGAAGATTTCTTTGAAGGTCAGAAGATTTTGTATTCATGTGTCTACAGAGCATTGACAAGATACCCGTTTCCTTATTCTGATAAACAAATGAGTTTATTGGAATCTTATAAGAATTAAATGGAATGGGCAACTGGAAATCCAACGCAGATGGCAGATATTTGTTTGATAGAAGAATTGCAGGAAGTAATGAGCTTAATGGAACATAAGGATTATAAGAATTGCAGCACTTATTATGTAGACTGCACGGTGGAATTTTATGTGCAACAAATACTCAATGATTTGCACTATCCAGCACAAGATGAATAGAGAAGGAAAGTTCCAAATGGGATATCTGAAGTAGCATTAGTTAATGTGGTGAACTATGTGATTATGGAGCTTAAGTCAATTTTTCATGGGATGTATCACTTTTGTCATATTGATCTATTTCATTTAGGATTATCTCAAATTTATACGAGAATGATGAATATGTTTAGATTTTCGGGATTGTTATTTACTGAGCGTCAGAGGGAGTTAGTGAAAGGAATGCTATGGGAAATTGAAGAGGTAGTAAGAAACCCTACAAGTGGAAAGTATTGTGACACCCGGTCAAAAATGACCCAAAATTTGGTCAAAATTTAAACTTTTATTTCAAGTATTATATACTCAAACTACTGAAATGTACAATTATTATACATATAAATATATATAATAACGTTAAACGATTGTTTAATAATCGTGTATATGCGAATCTGACAGGACGCAGAAACTTAAAATGGAAGTTGGTGAAACTATTATTAAATGATATGGAAGTATTTAATAAAGTCAATTATTACTTCATATTATGTTTATAATATAACGAACACGTACGTTTTGCTTAAAACGTAACTGAACGCGACGAAAATGCACGAAACGCGCCCGACCAACGAAATAAACTAAAGTTATATTTTTATAACTTATTATTAAGTATTTTGATAAAATACTTCAAGTAAAAATAACGCAATTACACGCATACAATCATCACGTTTAAAAACGTTACACAATTCGAATAAACACACGATTCGTGACCGGCGACCAAACGAAAACTCGAATATTATTTTAGTAACTTAATTACACTACTTTGAGTAAAACTTTTACTAAAAATATCGTGCTTTAAACCGAGAACAAAACGTATCCTATAAAACGTATAACGTTTAAACGAACGACGAAACACACGGGTAAACGACCACGGAGCATAACGTAACTTTGGGGAACAATTTAACACACTCACATGGGATGGGACCCACTTAAAATCTGCTGGAAACCAGCCCCATGCCCCCTTTCCACAATTTGTGGATCATGTCTTCTTGACTACAAACATCAAACTCACCCTCACTTGTTCCCCATTTCCATCCACCTCCTTCTCTCTACTCACTCTTTCCCAAACGAGTTGGGCTGTCACCAGCCACTACCACAATCCCCCATCACCACCAAACATCCACCATACAACCGCCATAGAGCCACCATCGGCCGCCACTCGGAAAATCAAGAAAACGCAAGGAAAAGAGCTCTCGGCTTAGTTTCTTCGTCTCTTCATCATTTTCTTTGTAAGGAACTTCATCACTCATTAATTTTACTTTCTTAACATATATATATATGTTAGTATGCTCACTCAACCATAAAATGTCCAAATAATAAATCGAAACGCGATTTAAAACTCGAAAACTAGAGCTTAATCTTCCTGTCCAGATTCCGTTCAAACTTCAACGATTTTTATAAAAATCATTTTAACATGAAAATAGATGTTTCTTAAGCCTAAAATGTAGTACAAAGAGTAAGGTTTCTAACAAAATTTGTTTCGTAACATTTCAACTTCGTTTGCTATTTTAAAATAATTTTCTCCGGTGACATAGAATTACTGTTCCGGCGGACAGAAACTTTCAGTAATTTCTCGAGGCCATATCTCGAGTTCTAGACCTCAAAAACGTATGAGACCACTTGGGAAATCTTGGTAATTTTGTTATATACAAAAAGTTCTTCTTTGACCTTTTCCAGAAATACACGGTTTTTGGTGTAGAAGCTGATCTTTGAACTGGTGTCGGTTTCGGACCAAAACCGACCACTCTTCATATTTATTTTTGTTAAAAATAGTAGATGAATTTATAAAAATACCATAAAATTCAGAAATGAACTAGACACATGTATGTCCAACTGTGATTTTTGGTGAGTCTTGTTTTGGAATAAAAAGTGTAGAAAACGAGAGGATCATCTAGTCGAAAAATCTAAAAATATAACCATAAAGGCTGTTTTGGTCATTTTACCAAACCGACAATTCTAGTCGACCATAAAACGTAACGACAATTTATAAAGCTCATTTAACATATTTAATACTTCCCTAAAAGTTTTGAGTCAAACCAAACACATTTGACCAAGTCAATGAAGATGAACACTTTGACGGAAACGAAAAACTTATTAATGCGACAATACCTCTTTGAAACCTATGCGACAATGACATTGTCGCAACATCATTGTCGGATAAAACATCATTGTCGCATAAAACATCATTGTCGCATAAAACATCATTGTCGTAAACATCATTGTCGCAAACCTCATTGTCTCATGAATAGTGATTCCCGATAATTGCTATTTTCTCATGAATAGTAACTTGCTATTGTCTCATGAATAGTAATTCCCGACAATGTTATTGTCTCATGAATAGTGATTCCCGACAATGTTATTGTCTCATGAATAGTGATTCCCGATAATCGCTATTGTCTCATGAATAGTAACTTGCTATTGTCTCATGAATAGTGATTCCCGATAATCGCTATTGTCTTATGAATAGTAACTTGCTATTGTCTCATGAATAGTGATTCTCGATAATCGCTATTGTCTCATGAATAGTAACTTGCTATTGTCTCATGAATAGTAATTCCCGACAATCCTTATTGTCTCATAAATAGTGTTCAACACTAACTTTGCATAACCGACTTTTCAAACAAGACAATATCACAATATACTTGATTTAACGTCAATACAATATTTGGAATAACTCGGAAACATATGACACATATACTTTTGTAAGTATACAATGAGACAAACATAATAATAATGCTTTTGATAATCATTATTACGAAACTCACCAACGGGCCATATTTACACAACGACAGACTACAAATACGAACAATTACAAATAACAGACTAATGGACATTAACTAGTTGAGTGGATAACTAGCATGGATAATCTTAATGATATCCACTTACTTACTTAACCTTACGGATTTAGGACGCTAGAGGTTACTGGTTCGGAGAACCTCATTGCTTGATTTACTGCTTGATACTACTAGACTCAGGTGAGTCTCACGGCCCCTTTTTATTGTTTTACTATTTTGGGGGAGATGCATTGCTTGTTTTACTCGAACACATGAACTTACTTACTTGATTTACTTACTGATTTACTGGTATATTGATTGCATGGGTTTTACTTAATCCAATGAAGTCCCTTTAATCATAGTTGTTAGTTATCGACTTAAGCGCGAGTTTTAGTAAATGGATCCATTTGGGACTGACAATCCCCGCCCAGGGTAGAACGCACTACCACGAACATACTGGTATAAATGGGCGTTTCTTACTCGTTTCATATGAATGTTTTTGGATTAGCATTCACGAGGGCAAATTACTAGGTACTTGATTATACCCATACTTACTGTTAAGCTTCAACTATGATGCTCATGGCAATGTATATCGAAACTATTGCATACGTGCAATCATTACTTACTTTTACTACTTGATGTGTTCAAAACTGTTACTTACTATAAACCTGTGAGATTCACCAACCTTTTGGTTGACCTTTTTAGTGATGCATTCTTAGGTACGCAGCTTGAGTAAGGATGCCCAGCAGGATCTACTTATATGCTAAGCTAGTACGAGTCGCATGCATACACACTTATGAAGATTTTACTGGCATTATCTTTTGTACTATGATTATGTAACAAAAATCTTTAGAATAAATTTGCGAACTCACTAATGATGTATCTTTATGACTTATTACTTTTGAAAACTTATGTAATATACTGTATTGCAATGTATTTTCTAAAACGTCTCATTTAGAGTCGTTTACTATATATCTTGTGCTTTGGTTATTGATTAGTCACGCCCCGACCCGATTCGCTTCCGCAACCCGAATTAGGGGGTGTGACAAGTATGAAATGTTACATTTAGGATTTTATGGTTTTATGGATGAGTTAAGACGTAAGCATCAAGAGCGTGAAACTAAAGAAGTAAATGGATGTAAGGTGATTGATGAGGAAGGACAAGTAGCTAGGGCAATAAAGAAAATAATGAGGGAATTTTACGAATTGCAAATAGCAGCTGATGAACATCACCGACATTTTGAAGATTCTATTGCTCAAGTACCAGATATCACTAAAACCATGTTTAGATACTTTTTAAGAATCTTTCCACCTGATCAGAAAATCCCTATAACCTTTATGCTACCGAATGGTTACTATGTTTCACCACTAGCTCGAGAATGGGTTCATCAACCTTGAAGACATTCACACATTCTTAGTCCCATTTGAGTTTTTCATTTTGTTATTAGTTATGATTTCTTTTGATTAAACTTTCGTTATTTGTTTGTTGACTATTATTAAGTTTTTAATATATGTGTTATTTTAGGAATAATTGTCATTTTCATATATATGTTTAAATGTTATTTCTCTAACAGTGTTTACGTGGTTAAATGTTTTCATATTAATCTCGGTTATATTATACGAGGTATGGTACTTTTCAACTTAATAACCATATTTTATGCTTGCATATAAATTCATTTTAAGGTTCATATTGGATTTTATCCTCACTTTTATAAGTTTTTTTTTTATGAAACCGTAAAATGATTATAATGTTGGTTTGCCAAGTGTGAGTTATTTTATAAGAATTGTTAAAATATTTTGATAAAATAATGGAAGTAGGTATGAAAATTTTAACTATGTTATATGCTAGACTAATAACATACATACCAAATTCTTACTTTATTGTTAACTTAGTGAATGAATGGTTTTTCTTTGAATATTGATATATTTTTTTTAAGGTGTGGATACATTAATCCAGTGATTGCTTTTATTTAATTATTCTTTATAGTTAGGATTTTTGGAATCTGAATTGTATATATGTTTTTGCTGTAAAGATAATTATTATAAAATGTTTTACTAGATAATGATATGAAACATTTATAAGATAATTATTGTGTAATCCAATTCGGTAAACGCGGGAAGTTAAATCCCAGGTATATCGGGCCCGTAGCATACCGGTTGCAGCTGCCACCCGAACTCAGCAGCGTGCACCCCACTTTTCACATTTCAAACTTAAAGAAGTGTCTGTCTGATGAGACACTTATCATACCACTTGACGAGATTCGCGTCGATAACAAACTTCATTTTGTTGAGGAACCTGCTGAAATCATGGACCGTGAGGTCAAACAACTCAAACAAAGTCGTATTCCCATTGTTAAGGTCAGGTGGAATTCGCGGCGTGGTCCGGAATTCACTTGGGAACGGGAAGACCAAATGCGACTCAAATATCCTAAGTTATTCACTGATTCTACATCAAACGCGACATCGAGCTAAATTTCGGGACGGAATTCTTCTAACAAGGGGAGAATGTAACACCCGCCAAATTAGGACTAGTAATTAGTGCCTAATCTTATGTTAATACATGTAATTAGTTCCGTGTTAGGCTAATTAATGTATCGGAATATATATATTGATGAATATATACAAATTATATGATTTGATTAAATCGTACAAGTTTAAATCGAATGTAATTCGGTTCAATTATTTCGGACGTTGGTGAAACATTTTGATTAAATTATAAAAACATTATTGATAACATTTTGAGTAATACTTCTAAATTGTCTCGTATCACACGGTAAAAGCTTACACGATTTAAAAACGATAAATACGCAAATTTATTTAAACTACATTTTATTATAATCCAAATTATTAGAGGTTTGATAAAATAATCCAAGTAAAACATTTAATAAATATTCACATCTTAAAACTTATATTTAAATGCATACAAAAATATTTAAACGTTTAAACAATCGGGAAAACAAACACCGCACGGAGCGCAAACGCGGGGAACAAGTTTGGGACACACCCACATAGGGGTGGGCCCCACGAAAATGCAGCCAAAAAAGGAGGATCCCCTCCCCACTTTCTCACTTCTCATCTTTCTCTTCTCTTTCATCTCTTCTTTTTCTCTCAAACACCACACTACCACCATCACACAAAATCACAAAATACTACCACCACACGACACCGGATCGCAAAACTCTTTTAGGGAAAAATGATCACCACTTCGCGATCTACAACTCTATCTTTCCGGAATTTCATTTCGGCACTTTGTAGGTTTCCGACAAAACCCAAAACTCTCCGTTTTTACTCATTTTTACTTGTTTGTTGTTTATACATGCTCAAAATATCCAAAAATGGGTTGGGTAAAAGATTTGGACCAAACGGAAGCCTCACGACCGACTTTCCGGCCACCGGAATCTGAACAGGCTCCGACGTCGCATCTGGCTTGGCCCAATTGCGACGTCAGTTGCAACGTCGCAATACCAATCACTACGTCGCACATAGCGACGCCACCCACAACGTCTCATTAAATTGCGAAAGTCGCACATAGCGACGTCATACTCAACGTCGTAGTCAGGGCTTGCGACGTCGCACCCAACGTCGCACCTTACGTCGCATGCTACGTCGCATAAAACAGAACCTGAAAAACCATAATTTTTAAGAGATTTTCACTAAAACAAGGTGGTAAATATGAATTTTTCCCTCCGAGCTGACTCGGCAGCTCGACCTCGACCAGGGGCTCTGCCCCTTGGACCCCGCCAAGGGGTTGCCACCCCTTGGAACCCCGCAACCAGGGGCGCTGCCCCCGGACCCCCGTCATAATGAGTTTGTAAATACATTTCATACTAAGTGTCAAACTTATAAAACACTTCGAAATCAAAATAATAATATTAAGATTTTTATTACAACCATTCACCAACGGGCCGTATAAACTTTCGAAACTCAAACAATCGAAACAAATTATGGGAAATTGGACATTCTAGTTGGACGAACAACTTCAAGGTATTCTTGTTAGATACCGACTCATATTTAACCAACGCGTGTCGTGGACACCCTCAGGTTACAAGTCTTTGGGCTTCACACTCGGCTAATCACCCAAGTTTATTAAATTAAACTCTCAGGACTCAGGTGAGTCTCATGGCCCCTCTTTTTACTGTTTTTACTCAGGGGTGTGATACACTGCTTATTTTTAACATGTGAACGCAAGTACAACTCTTTATATACTACATGAGTTATACAACTAACCATTCCGAAGCCCTCCGACAGCATAGTTGTTAATACATTTGTAGCGTGAATATTAGTATATGGTACCATATAGGATTGACCCTCCTCGTCCGGGTTAGCAAGCACTTACCGGGTAAACGGACGTACTAATATTTGGGAAAACGAGTGTTGATTAGGCACTCGTGGAGGCAAAAACGCTCATGCTGTGACCCTGACCCACGAGTTAAGCTCAACTATGTGCTCATGGCTGTATACACTTACATTATCAATTGATGGATGCAATTCAATTTTTTAAATCTTGCGGTTCATACAACTTATATGTTATTTCAAACCTGTGAGCTCACCAGCTTTTAGCTGACCTTTTAGCATGTATCGCAGGTACTAAGCAGTAGGTTTGGACTGCATAAGGGAATCAATAGCTCGAGTCAGCATGCAAACATTTGAGATTTTCTTGCATTAGTATATTTTGTACAAGTACTTATATACTGAAATCTCTCATTTAATCGAACACGAGCTATGTATTGGCTGTAAATGTTGTAAACATTTTAATATCAATATATTTTGTTAAAACGACGCATATAGAGTCGTTTACTATATATCTTGTGCTTTGATTTTTGATTAGTAACACCCAAAGTATGCTTCCGCAAATCATTAAATATGGGGGTGTTACAAATAAGTTTAATATTATTAAAGAATTAGTGAGTTAATATTAAAAATATTGTGTGGCTACTTAGTAGATTTTAGTTTTAGTTTTTAGGATAGGTTTACGAAACCATGATCACTAGAAAACGTTGCTACGTAAATTGAATTAAATATTTTTTTAGCTTTATATAAATAGCGGTAGTTTCATTAGTTTTTATCACACAATAAGCCCATAGAAAATAATAGTATGTGTTTATATATTTCTGGATTATCTTTAAATTGTGTTGTTCATTTTAAATTTTTGGGTACGTTTAATTTATTTGCCTGTTTATTTTTAGACTACTTTTGCCATTTTTGGAAGTAGGTATACTGTACAGTACAATACAATACATGCAGCTGAACACGGCATTATTCTTCTTGATACTGCTTTAATTTTTGGAAAAATATGAACTTTGTGGGTATGTTCCCTGGAAACCCTCACGAGACTATAACTCGTCCACTTGGGATACCGAGGGGTTTAAAGGCTTATTGCATATGCTAAATGCAATCGTGATTAACTACGAAAGTGTGGATGTTGTATATTATTTTTCAAGAGATCAAGGAATCAACCAAGCAGATTTTTCTTAGCCAATGATGAAATTTATAATTTCAGTCAGAGGAGTTTTCTGTTCTATTTTTCTTTCCCTTACTCACTTTTGTTTATCAATTTTTATACAATGAGGGCATTGTATAATTTACGTGTGGGGATAGGGTTAGTAAGAAAAAGAATTTCTTTAATTAAATCATTTAAGTTTCTATTGTTCTTAAAATTTTATTAAAAATTTAAATTTTTAAGTGAATAACTAAGCATTTATTAGTTAGAATACTGTTGTTAAAAGTTTTGTTTTGTATTTAAAAGTTTAGACTTTAATGTGGATTAACTGTTTTGTATATATAACGTAAGCTACTTAATAAGGAGTGATATATAGTTATGTGATATGATGTACTAATAGGCAATCTATATGAAGATTTCTGAATTTTAATAAATTAATAAAATAACTTGTATATTATTTTATGGTACATAATATGATGTATGACATAAAAAGTCTTAAATTTTAAATTTATTATACAATAATTTTATATATCTTTTTACTTATGTAAATACATTTGGGGTATATATTGATGGTTTCCTCTGTTATACGAAAGTATAGACCTGGTCTCTATTAATATATATTTAAAAATTAAGCAAACGTAAGTCAAAAGTACTTGAAAAGTCTTAAAAATAAAAGATACCTAATAAGGTCGCCAAAATGGTTTGACCAAGTCTGGTTTTGCTTAAACCTGAATCAAGTTATGTCGCTCTGTTGCATGAAAATGCAGACCTGTCACCAATGTCTTGATTCTTAAAAATGTATTTTATATATTTAATGGAAATATAAAAGAAATTTATATAATTAAATTTAAAGGTATATCATATATGGAAATCATAAGTAATATACATACTAACAATAAAGGTGTATTCAGAAGTATAAATATAGATTGTTTAAAGTGGACAAATATATTAGTAATCATTCATGAGCTATATATTACACAAATAATAATAATTTTTATTTATACATTATAGTTATCCATGTTAATTAAATTGTTTAAATTTTTAATTTATGAAACAGGTTTTTAGTATTGGTATTCTGATTCTTAAATATTAGTTTGATGCTTATTTTAAATTTTATTCAGTATTCTACTTGAGGACAGGCAGAACTTAAGTGTGGGGATATTTGATAAGCATCAAATAGATACTATATTTTATACTATTTATCCCTATATTTATAAACATTTTAATGCATTTATATGATTTTAGATACTTATTTTGTTAATATTTGTAGAGATGTATTTTAATTGAAGATTGAAGAAAAAGGAACGAGAACAAGTCCAAAACTGAAGAAAATGAGGAAATGAAGAAAATAGAGCTTAAACCTTAAAGAATTGAAGACTTAAATAATAATATTGAAGAATTGGGCCGAAATGAAGATTAAAATCCGTAAAAGAAAAGAAGAAGCCCAAAAATGAAGCACAAACCCGAAGTTGGAAGATTCTGGAATTGAGGTCCAACCAGCGGTTGGATTACCCAACTGGCGGTTGGGGTTTAAAATGATTAAGGCGGTGGAAGACGCGGAGTTGGACCAGGACACATTTTGCTCCAACCAGTGGTTGGAATACCCAACCGGCGGTTGAACGGTCGACCAGAAAAATTATAAATAAAGGCCTTAGTTAGGGTTTGAGATATACGATTCAAGAATTCAAAATACGATTATTAGGGTTTTAGGTCGACTTAAGGTGTGATTTTGGAGGCTAAGGACCTAGGGTTTGAAGGTTTTTAACCCTAGGAAAAGCTGGTTCGACAATTGGTTCGGTTTCTTTATCCTTGTAACTTTAATAACCTTATTGAGTTAATTTATGGATATTGTTTATTTGAATTACTTGTTAATTAGGTTTTCGTTATAACTATTTGAATGAATGTTGATTAAGTTTATTATATGAATTTATGTTTATGTTGGAACTATATTATTGAATGTTTATTATACAAGAATTGTCTATATTATAATATATTGATGATTGTTCTTGACATAGTTAGACTGATTTATATTAAACGAGGATGACCATATTAAGTTTGTATAAATTAAGTGATTGTGTTTATGTCTTGATCTTAACCTTATGCTATAGACAAAGAATAATTCATTAATATAAAGTAATATTGTGATTCACGCCATACCGATGAAATTGTATTAATAAACTGCTGATAGAACTTATTAATTATTGATACTCTGCGTAACCTTATGATTGTATTGCTATGATGAAGATTAGCTTATCCTTAAGTAATTTTCTACATTAGTAATTCACCAGTAATAATAGCCAACAAAGCAAATAGACATAAGTAAATATGATAAGTTTAATAAATAATAGTTTGAATAATTATAATCTTCTATCCAATTGAGTATTCTTAAGTTGTTCCTGAAACTTATCTATTAGAATCTGTATCAATTATAAATATGTTCGTTCGGAACTAAAACGTCCCCCTTATCTTGTATATTATTGTACATTTGATCTATTTGTATTATTAATTGTAATTAGGAGTAAATAGATAATTAGTTATAATATTGGAATCACGTTTTCTGTGTTCCTTGTGTTCGAATTTGGACTTACTTATAAAGCTATATTATACGAACAGGTTAATACTTGCCTGAATTGTGCGATAGTATTATTTAGTATTTCCTTAATTTAAAACTTGTGATTATAATTGCCTATACTTTCCACACATCACCGAGCTAAGAGATAAGTTTAAGAACATTAAACAAAACCTCAAGCCTCTCGTGTCTTCTGATTTCTCCAGGTGTGTAAGCTTTAAGTTTATTTGAAAACGTTATTGCTATACTATTACACATATATCTTGAACAAGCTAAACTGCTGACGTTCTGTGTGGTCTGAACATGTTGACTTACTCTTCTACTATTTTTATGAAACACCCGGTAGTTTAATTATCATTATATATATATATATATAAACAAAGATAATTATTGGACCATAGGTATACTAAATGAAGCCCCAAAGAATACATGAAACTTACTATATATACTGAACACGTTTATTTATCCTGGCAAGTTTATTTCCTATTTTTTTCTTTCTTTCTTTGATCCCAGATTAGGTACGGGGAAAGAGACAGATGACAGTAGTTTGTTTTGCTTAATTGTTGATGCACTGGAGCCATCAGTGAGGGAAGGTTTGGTGAAGAACTTTTGTGACCGGAAACTTAATTCATATCAGCACATATTTGAAGGAGATGGTTCGTTATTTCATAGTTATTTTCTTGACTTTGGGAGTTTAATTGTCACTGGGTAAAACAATAAAACATTACAAAAATTGGCTAAAATACGTAAGTATGCTGGGGATGTTGGACTTAATTGTTCAACCCAAGTTTGATAGTTAACGGGCCAAAGTAATTAGGAATGGGTCAAGTTGGTAATGATAAATAAAGGGTTGTTATGTTCTGTGTTTGGGCAGATGGGCCAAACAAAACATACACGCAGGAAACTATTAGGGCTAAAGGGATGCATCGGTTAGTGAAAAGATGCACCTGTACGTTAGAAGCAGTTAGAAGCAAGCGACATGTCTGTTAAAATGAAACGGTACAATGGTTAGAATGTATCGATTAGTATTGTATATATATGTATGTGTCGAACAAGAATTCTGTAACCCAGATTTCAGAAGATTAATATATTTAGAGGGTTCAACCCATTGTTCTTGTTTTCTTGATGATGATGATTCTTGTTGATTGTTAACATGATACATGATGTTTGTTTGATATGGAGATCCTGAAATGGATGTAAGGACCTGTGCAACATTGGTATCAGAGCGAGAGGAATCAAACAAACATCAACATGTTATCATTCAACCTGCGTTTTTTTTTAATATCACAAACAAAAGAAGGCAGCCATGTTAGAAAAGAGATGCGATTGAAGAGAAAGTAAGATTAGAAGCGGTTACACCACCAAGACGGCGGTTAACCAGAGAAGAAAAGAGACACGATGGTCTCAATAGAAAGCGATGGCAGATTCATAGCAGATCTTTAAAAGGAAGATCAAGGGTATCGCAGAAAAATAAACACATAGCAGATGTGTGTTAACAGAGGGCATCGCGTGAACCAGCAAACAAAAAAAAGGGGATGTGGGTATTTAAAGAAACAATCCTATCAGATTAGTGATATGAGAAAAAATGCAACAACGAGTGAAAATAGTGCTGTTCGTTTTGTCACAAAATTGAAAAGAGACCATGAAGAATCAAGTTTGAAGAAAGCAAGGAACAAGAAAGATTAAATAGATTCAGAGAAGAAGTTGATCAGAAGAAGATCAATAAAGACAGATTGCATGTTATGAACAAGAGTAGAAGTAGGAATGTTGTTAAGTTTTTGACAACGCAAAGAAAAGACAGAGACCGATTCAGAGGAATCGATTAAGAAAAAAAAAAGAAAATTGATCTGGAGTAGATCGTTTTCAAGAGAAAGAAGAACTGATTGGGATTAGATTGTTTTTCAGAACGGGTTAGAGAAACCCAAATTCGATTCAGAAAAATCGAATAGAGAGAGACAAGAAAAGTTGTGTGAGGCAACCGATAAAGGAGTTGTGTGAGGCAACCGCATAGAAAAGTTGTGTGAGGCAACCGACAAAGGAGTTGTGTGAGGCAACCGCATAGAAAAGTTGTGTGAAGCAACCGACAAAGGAGTTGTGTGAGGCAACCGCAAAGAAATTGTGTGAGGCAACAACAACAATCGGTGATAGATTGAATGGAAAAAGAAAAAGGAATTTGATCAAGGGATCAAATTTGG
The DNA here is from genome assembly GCA_949592205.1 of Helichrysum umbraculigerum. Classification (NCBI taxonomy): domain Eukaryota; kingdom Viridiplantae; phylum Streptophyta; class Magnoliopsida; order Asterales; family Asteraceae; genus Helichrysum; species Helichrysum umbraculigerum. Next base: position 293,228,937 of record CATIUR010000001.1, read on the forward strand.
AGATGAGAGAAAGAGAAATAGCATTTGAGAAACAAATGCAGAGAGAACATAAAGTTCAAGATTATAACCGGATCAGTTATAGTCAAGAGGAAGACGTGATGAATAAGAGACAAGTTGTACTAGTGGAGTATGATACCAAAGAAAATGTAGAAGAGACCGACATCAGAAAGAGAAAGAGGTACACAATTTATGACTCATAATACAAGTTTATGGTAGTGCACCAAGAGACGAAGAAACAAGATGAGAAGCAGACCAAGCGGGTCTGGATGTTGTGAACTGGACAAGGAACCAGTGTGAAGGTCAGGAAACAAGAAGAAAGAAACCTGCAGATTTGAAGAACAAATATGGGTTAACAATTAGGGGGGTGATTGTTGGACTTAATTGTTCAACCCAAGTTTGATAGTTAACGGGCCAAAGTAATTAGGAATGGGTCAAGTTAGTAATGATAAATAAAGGGCTGTTATGTTCTGTGTTTGGGCCGATGGGCCAAACAAAACATACACGCAGGAAACTATTAGGGCTAAAGGGATGCATCGGTTAGTGAAAAGATGCACCTGTACGTTAGAAGCAGTTAGAAGCAAGCGACATGTCTGTTAGAATGAAACGGTACAATGGTTAGAATGTATCGATTAGTATTGTATATATATGTATGTGTCGAACAAGAATTCTGTAACCCAGATTTCAGAAGATTAATATATTTAGAGGGTTCAACCCATTGTTCTTGTTTTCGTGATGATGATGATTCTTGTTGATTGTTAACATGATACATGATGTTTGTTTGATATGGAGATCCTGGAATGGATGTAAGGACCTGTGCAACATTGGTATCAGAGCGAGAGGAATCAAACAAACATCAACATGTTATCATTCAACCTGCGTTTTTTTTTAATATCACAAACAAAAGAAGGCAGCCATGTTAGAAAAGAGATGCGATTGAAGAGAAAGTAAGATTAGAAGCGGTTACACCACCAAGACGGCGGTTAACCAGAGAAGAAAAGAGACACGATGGTCTCAATAGAAAGCGATGGCAGATTCATAGCAGATCTTTAAAAGGAAGATCAAGGGTATCGCAGAAAAATAAACACATAGCAGATGTGTGTTAACAGAGGGCATCGCGTGAACCAGCAAACAAAAAAAAGGGGATGTGGGTATTTAAAGAAACAATCCTATCAGATTAGTGATATGAGAAAAAATGCAACAACGAGTGAAAATAGTGCTGTTCGTTTTGTCACAAAATTGAAAAGAGACCATGAAGAATCAAGTTTGAAGAAAGCAAGGAACAAGAAAGATTAAATAGATTCAGAGAAGAAGTTGATCAGAAGAAGATCAATAAAGACAGATTGCATGTTATGAACAAGAGTAGAAGTAGGAATGTTGTTAAGTTTTTGACAACTCAAAGAAAAGACAGAGACCGATTCAGAGGAATCGATTAAGAAAAAAAAAAGAAAATTGATCGGGAGTAGATCGTTTTCAAGAGAAAGAAGAACTGATTGGGATTAGATTGTTTTTCAGAATGGGTTAGAGAAACCCAAATTCGATTCAGAAAAATCGAATAGAGAGAGACAAGAAAAGTTGTGTGAGGCAACCGATAAAGGAGTTGTGTGAGGCAACCGCATAGAAAAGTTGTGTGAGGCAACCGACAAAGGAGTTGTGTGAGGCAACCGCATAGAAAAGTTGTGTGAAGCAACCGACAAAGGAGTTGTGTGAGGCAACCGCAAAGAAATTGTGTGAGGCAACAACAACAATCGGTGATAGATTGAATGGAAAAAGAAAAAGGAATTTGATCAAGGGATCAAATTTGGAGATGAGAGAAAGAGAAATAGCATTTGAGAAACAAATGCAGAGAGAACATAAAGTTCAAGATTATAACCGGATCAGTTATAGTCAAGAGGAAGACGTGATGAATAAGAGACAAGTTGTACTAGTGGAGTATGATACCAAAGAAAATGTAGAAGAGACCGACATCAGAAAGAGAAAGAGGTACACAATTTATGACTCATAATACAAGTTTATGGTAGTGCACCTAGAGACGAAGAAACAAGATGAGAAGCAGACCAAGCGGGTCTGGATGTTGTGAACTGGACAAGGAACCAGTGTGAAGGTCAGGAAACAAGAAGAAAGAAACCTGCAGATTTGAAGAACAAATATGGGTTAACAATTAGGGGGGTGATTGTTGGATTTAATTGTTCAACCCAAGTTTGACAGTTAACGGGCCAAAGTAATTAGGAATGGGTCAAGTTAGTAATGATAAATAAAGGGCTGTTATGTTCTGTGTTTGGGCCGATGGGCCAAACAAAACATACACGCAGGAAACTATTAGGGCTAAAGGGATGCATCGGTTAGTGAAAAGATGCACCTGTACGTTAGAAGCAGTTAGAAGCAAGCGACATGTCTGTTAGAATGAAACGGTACAATGGTTAGAATGTATCGATTAGTATTGTATATATATGTATGTGTCGAACAAGAATTCTGTAACCCAGATTTCAGAAGATTAATATATTTAGAGGGTTCAACCCATTGTTCTTGTTTTCGTGATGATGATGATTCTTGTTGATTGTTAACATGATACATGATGTTTGTTTGATATGGAGATCCTGGAATGGATGTAAGGACCTGTGCAACATTGGTATCAGAGCGAGAGGAATCAAACAAACATCAACATGTTATCATTCAACCTGCGTTTTTTTTTAATATCACAAACAAAAGAAGGCAGCCATGTTAGAAAAGAGATGCGATTGAAGAGAAAGTAAGATTAGAAGCGGTTACACCACCAAGACGGCGGTTAACCAGAGAAGAAAAGAGACACGATGGTCTCAATAGAAAGCGATGGCAGATTCATAGCAGATCTTTAAAAGGAAGATCAAGGGTATCGCAGAAAAATAAACACATAGCAGATGTGTGTTAACAGAGGGCATCGCGTGAACCAGCAAACAAAAAAAAGGGGATGTGGGTATTTAAAGAAACAATCCTATCAGATTAGTGATATGAGAAAAAATGCAACAACGAGTGAAAATAGTGCTGTTCGTTTTGTCACAAAATTGAAAAGAGACCATGAAGAATCAAGTTTGAAGAAAGCAAGGAACAAGAAAGATTAAATAGATTCAGAGAAGAAGTTGATCAGAAGAAGATCAATAAAGACAGATTGCATGTTATGAACAAGAGTAGAAGTAGGAATGTTGTTAAGTTTTTGACAACTCAAAGAAAAGACAGAGACCGATTCAGAGGAATCGATTAAGAAAAAAAAAAGAAAATTGATCGGGAGTAGATCGTTTTCAAGAGAAAGAAGAACTGATTGGGATTAGATTGTTTTTCAGAATGGGTTAGAGAAACCCAAATTCGATTCAGAAAAATCGAATAGAGAGAGACAAGAAAAGTTGTGTGAGGCAACCGATAAAGGAGTTGTGTGAGGCAACCGCATAGAAAAGTTGTGTGAGGCAACCGACAAAGGAGTTGTGTGAGGCAACCGCATAGAAAAGTTGTGTGAAGCAACCGACAAAGGAGTTGTGTGAGGCAACCGCAAAGAAATTGTGTGAGGCAACAACAACAATCGGTGATAGATTGAATGGAAAAAGAAAAAGGAATTTGATCAAGGGATCAAATTTGGAGATGAGAGAAAGAGAAATAGCATTTGAGAAACAAATGCAGAGAGAACATAAAGTTCAAGATTATAACCGGATCAGTTATAGTCAAGAGGAAGACGTGATGAATAAGAGACAAGTTGTACTAGTGGAGTATGATACCAAAGAAAATGTAGAAGAGACCGACATCAGAAAGAGAAAGAGGTACACAATTTATGACTCATAATACAAGTTTATGGTAGTGCACCAAGAGACGAAGAAACAAGATGAGAAGCAGACCAAGCGGGTCTGGATGTTGTGAACTGGACAAGGAACCAGTGTGAAGGTCAGGAAACAAGAAGAAAGAAACATGCAGATTTGAAGAACAAATATGGGTTAACAATTAGGGGGGTGATTGTTGGATTTAATTGTTCAACCCAAGTTTGATAGTTAACGGGCCAAAGTAATTAGGAATGGGTCAAGTTAGTAATGATAAATAAAGGGCTGTTATGTTCTGTGTTTGGGCCGATGGGCCAAACAAAACATACACGCAGGAAACTATTAGGGCTAAAGGGATGCATCGGTTAGTGAAAAGATGCACCTGTACGTTAGAAGCAGTTAGAAGCAAGCGACATGTCTGTTAGAATGAAACGGTACAATGGTTAGAATGTATCGATTAGTATTGTATATATATGTATGTGTCGAACAAGAATTCTGTAACCCAGATTTCAGAAGATTAATATATTTAGAGGGTTCAACCCATTGTTCTTGTTTTCGTGATGATGATGATTCTTGTTGATTGTTAACATGATACATGATGTTTGTTTGATATGGAGATCCTGGAATGGATGTAAGGACCTGTGCAACATTGGTATCAGAGCGAGAGGAATCAAACAAACATCAACATGTTATCATTCAACCTGCGTTTTTTTTTAATATCACAAACAAAAGAAGGCAGCCATGTTAGAAAAGAGATGCGATTGAAGAGAAAGTAAGATTAGAAGCGGTTACACCACCAAGACGGCGGTTAACCAGAGAAGAAAAGAGACACGATGGTCTCAATAGAAAGCGATGGCAGATTCATAGCAGATCTTTAAAAGGAAGATCAAGGGTATCGCAGAAAAATAAACACATAGCAGATGTGTGTTAACAGAGGGCATCGCGTGAACCAGCAAACAAAAAAAAGGGGATGTGGGTATTTAAAGAAACAATCCTATCAGATTAGTGATATGAGAAAAAAATGCAACAACGAGTGAAAATAGTGCTGTTCGTTTTGTCACAAAATTGAAAAGAGACCATGAAGAATCAAGTTTGAAGAAAGCAAGGAACAAGAAAGATTAAATAGATTCAGAGAAGAAGTTGATCAGAAGAAGATCAATAAAGACAGATTGCATGTTATGAACAAGAGTAGAAGTAGGAATGTTGTTAAGTTTTTGACAACGCAAAGAAAAGACAGAGACCGATTCAGAGGAATCGATTAAGAAAAAAAAAAGAAAATTGATCGGGAGTAGATCGTTTTCAAGAGAAAGAATAACTGATTGGGATTAGATTGTTTTTCAGAACGGGTTAGAGAAACCCAAATTCGATTCAGAAAAATCGAATAGAGAGAGACAAGAAAAGTTGTGTGAGGCAACCGATAAAGGAGTTGTGTGAGGCAACCGCATAGAAAAGTTGTGTGAGGCAACCGACAAAGGAGTTGTGAGAGGCAACCGCATAGAAAAGTTGTGTGAAGCAACCGACAAAGGAGTTGTGTGAGGCAACCGCAAAGAAATTGTGTGAGGCAACAACAACAATCGGTGATAGATTGAATGGAAAAAGAAAAAGGAATTTGATCAAGGGATCAAATTTGGAGATGAGAGAAAGAGAAATAGCATTTGAGAAACAAATGCAGAGAGAACATAAAGTTCAAGATTATAACCGGATCAGTTATAGTCAAGAGGAAGACGTGATGAATAAGAGACAAGTTGTACTAGTGGAGTATGATACCAAAGAAAATGTAGAAGAGACCGACATCAGAAAGAGAAAGAGGTACACAATTTATGACTCATAATACAAGTTTATGGTAGTGCACCAAGAGACGAAGAAACAAGATGAGAAGCAGACCAAGCGGGTCTGGATGTTGTGAACTGGACAAGGAACCAGTGTGAAGGTCAGGAAACAAGAAGAAAGAAACCTGCATATTTGAAGAACAAATATGGGTTAACAATTAGGGGGGGTGATTGTTGGACTTAATTGTTCAACCCAAGTTTGATAGTTAACGGGCCAAAGTAATTAGGAATGGGTCAAGTTAGTAATGATAAATAAAGGGCTGTTATGTTCTGTGTTTGGGCCGATGGGCCAAACAAAACATACACGCAGGAAACTATTAGGGCTAAAGGGATGCATCGGTTAGTGAAAAGATGCACCTGTACGTTAGAAGCAGTTAGAAGCAAGCGACATGTCTGTTAGAATGAAACGGTACAATGGTTAGAATGTATCGATTAGTATTGTATATATATGTATGTGTCGAACAAGAATTCTGTAACCCAGATTTCAGAAGATTAATATATTTAGAGGGTTCAACCCATTGTTCTTGTTTTCATGATGATGATGATTCTTGTTGATTGTTAACATGATACATGATGTTTGTTTGATATGGAGATCCTGGAATGGATGTAAGGACCTGTGCAACAGGGTAAAGGGTCAAACGGGTTGAACTTGTGAAATTCCTTTATTAAATAATATAAATCATTATATTTCTATATAATCATAGTATGGTCAGGAATCGGGACATAGCCCCAATCTATTTGCACATATGGATGACTACTTAACTCTCAGAAAGATGTATGTCTTTTGAGTGACTATGTCCAATACAGATAGCAGCATGCCTCTTATATCAGAGTATCATTAATTATGAAAATGTCCAATACAGATAGCAGCATGCCTCTTATATCAGAGTATCATTAATTATGAAAATATTTATATTGATCTAACATGTTACATGCCTCATGAGACAATTTTGTTAAAAGTATGCATAGGAGCTTTTCTATCTTTCAATAATCTGAATACCTGATCACTACAAATTAATAAGCTATATGAAGCACCTTTGTAGTTTTTAGAAATCTTAGATATATCTGATTGTGATTTACACAATTATTTTCTTAACAACAATTACCTCACTGCATTTTCAGGCTTATGGGAGTGTTCCAATACACCAGTGATATCAAATTGTGAAATTTGTAAACCAATAATTGCAGCTGTCTATCACATACTTTTGAGTAAGTTGGTACCGTAATGCAGTTGTTTTCAATTAACTCACATGAGTAACAAAATATGATTTTTAATTTTTTGGCAATCACAAATTGCGAGAGTAATACCAACACTGAATGATCTGATGCAATCCCAAACATCTGCTATTTGTTGTTTAATGAATGGCATATGCTTGCAGGTTTGTGTTCCATGAGGATTTCTCTGCTTTTTTACTGGCTATTGAATGCCAATAAACTATTTTCAACTACACATAATTACCATAAAAGTATGACCTTTTTCATTGCTGGTAGTATAGTATATTGAATCAATGTATGCATTAACTTAGATATAAAGGTGGAAAATATGGATTTGTCAGACATGTTGGGTAATAGGTCAAAATTGATAATTTTTTATAAGAGCCAAAAAGGGTCTATTGACCAGAAATATCTTTTGTGAAAAACTATTTTTTTTTGTGATTACAACTTGTGTTAACTATAATGATAATAATAATCTAATATTCTAATTTGTTTATGTTTATAAAATTACTTAAGAGATATATGCATTACAAATACACTTTAGCAAGTTTCGACTCAATACACTTATTTGACGTATATATTTCTTAGCTGTTTTGCCTAACACCTTGACCCGTTAAAGAAAAACACATAACCTCAAAAGTAAATGGGTTGCTATTGCCACATGTACTTAGAAGTTAAATATCACATGCTAAACGTTTTGTATTTGATCAACCTCAGATCAACCTAGACTTTCATAGAAGTTGTTTGGGCTGAACCTGAACAACCTGGAATTGAACTGTCCCGTGGTACCATTCTTGTGGCGCTGATCAAGTAGCCTATGTAGTGTTCATGGGCTGCTCCTTTGTAACATACAATCGATCTATACATGTCTGATCAACGGGATAGCAGGCTAGACTGTCGTTGAAGTTGTGCCGGGGTAAACCTAAACCACCCTTGATCTGGGTTGTGGTACATTGCCATGAAAAGTGGCATTGCTTTCTATTTTAAATTTTAGTCAAGTTAGGAAGTTAAATTTTACGTGAGAAGTCTTTTTTAAACATCTATTAATTAAATTATTGTTTAAGAAGATATGACAGTCTTGGGATGTCAAAGTAACTTGACAATGACCAAAGACTATATTCCCGTGATATTGATTCAAAATCCTAAATGAATCCTGAGAGGTAATCTCTATTTACTTCAACATTTTGTCAACATACTAATATATATATGCTTAGAAGGAATAGCAAATCTACCCATTGCCACTCTATTTGTTGCATCCATGCTCGTAAGTAAACATTTTGGTCAGAAAATACTAAAGAGTGTTTCTATGACTTGAGCTCCTGACATTTTTGTAATCTTATGAATCATTTTTTTAAGTTGTTATTGCTGTGTAGCAGGAGATATTAAGAAGTTGGATGAAATCTTGTAGACATACAAACTACTCAAGTAAAGTTCAACAAGCTTTTATTATATTTTCTGACAGAAGTCCTGAAAACTTGGTTAACCATCATGCCATATGTAACTAAATACCATGCTACACAAAGGGAAAAAAAATGAAAGATCTATTGATAGTTCTAGGTATTTTGGGCATGTACCCGGACATAAAGAAAATAATTTTAACGGAAAACACGAAGAAGTGTGTTGGTGATTTTGTAGTAGAAAATGTAGTCTGTGAGGTTGTAGGTGTTGAAATCTTGTGTAAACGGTTGGCAAAAGTAGTTGTATCCTTTAAACTCTTCTCAAATAAATAATACAGGGTTCTTCATTTTATATTGTGCTTTATATAAATTTGTTATTTTTAGTTGTTAATAACATTAGTCTATTCCTTTTCTCTGATGTAACATTTCTTATTGTTACATTTTCAAACTTAAATTTGCTAGCTCACAGTTATTTAAACTTTTATTGTTACATTTACAAATTCAAATAATCGTGGGTCTATAAACTAGCAAAATGACATCATTTGATTAAAATTTCTTAAAGCTGATATTGTAAACGAATCCTTGTGATTATCAATAAAAAGAAAAGCTTTTGTTTAGTGTCGATTTTGTTGTTATAACTCGATCTCCATCATGCACGTACAAATTGATGTAAGTAATTCCGCGACTTAATCAATTCAATTCAAAGACGAGATCGTACAGGGATCACAAGTGATACAGATAAAATACATCAATTAAACTTACATTTATCAACCAATATCATGAGTAACGACACATGTAATTAATGGATGAAGAGATGAGTCTATAATCTCAAGTCCTTCCTTTTTAATAAAAAACAAAATTTATGTGTTTTTAAGTTTTTTAGCTATTTTTTTTAGCTACATGGATAGTTTTCATTCATTTGTAATGCATTTTTTCACACGTTATCATTTTGATGTCAATGTGCGGCTACTATGTTTAGTATCGTTTTTCCCTTACTAGCGGTTAACATCAAATAAACTATGCATAACCATTGTTTAAATACAACAACGACAGTAAAAAATTGAAGAGGCCCGCAAATTTTGCTGGTTCTAAACTATCAAAACTTTGGCAAAATTTTTACAACGTAGATAAGGCTTGATGCGTCACCAGTAGTCGGTAAGGATTTTACCCTTGTCGTTGCACCGGCTACTGGCGACGGCGATCAGTGGGTGTTTTAAATTTGTAATTGCGGGGCCTAAGTTTTCCCTAATGATGCTAATCCTAAGGGTGAGCAAGTGGTAGGTATGAACTAGAGTCGTTCTTCAAACCGACTGAATTGAAACTAAGGCGTGGCAGATGAGGGCTTTCAAACTAGTGAAGGGTTTATAAAATAGTGGGGGAGTTCTAGTTTCTATATTAACTATCTTAGGCAAGTAAATAAATAAAAGCGAAATAAAAATAAAACGTAAAGCAGATAAAATAAGATAGTGTTTGCTGAGACTTCATTAATTAAGTTATAGGATGATGTTTGGAGAAACTATTTTGAAAGATATTAGTTAATTATTACTCTTGGATACTTGTGATGTACACACTAGATTCCCTACTAATTAAAATCCCATTAGCATGTCACACCAGGAATTAGGTTATGGTGACATCACAAAGTATTTAGAATAATAAGCAAAATCTTAATTATGGTTTAATAATACTTTCATATGAACGGGAACAAAATCTTAAGGTACTAGACATAACCGAATCATACAACGATTCCTCGTCATCCTAACAGATTTGTATATTTAAAAAGTTCATTTATGACTTTAAACCAGCCCTTGCTTAAGACTACCCAATAAATCCCCGAATTATCCACAACGTTCCTCACTTAAAGTGGTTTCGCCGCTTCAAACCTTGGCCATGTCTTGTCCTACGATAATCCCCCATGTAGCCTTGCAGTTCCTTAGTTTCATTCCTTTGACAAATTATATTGACACAGATGACTGACTACCTTTTAATTGGACGTCGTTAAAAAGGTGTTGTAATCACGTTTATTGGTGGAAAGGCGATAGATTAATTTGAAGTTTAAAAGTCTATTTAGAAAGGTTAATTAAACTAGGTTTCTCATTTTATAATATTAGTCCATAATATAACTACCTTCGGTCGTTACACAGCTTCCACGTGTTTGTACTACACCTAAAGTGTTTCCAACGCTATAATGCGTAACAGTCGAATAGGGGCCGTCATATTACTTCGTAATATTGTACCGTTTCGTAGTATAACAACCTTCGGTCGTTACTCGACTTCCATACATTTGTAATCCACCTTGAAGTGTTTCCAGTACTATATCGAGTAACAGTCGAATAGGGGCCGTCATATTACTTTACGATAATTAAGACCGTTTATATTTTACTACTATGATAATCCTAAGGCAACAATCAAACAAGAACATGCAATAAGACGATCAAAGAAATACTACCGATTTTTAATATTTAATTATAAATCATCCCATAATTAACTAACTACATCGCAAGCAAACACAACAAGCGTACTACTCTCTAATCATGGCAATAACTAAATCTAGCATAATCAATATAAACGTAATTAATTAAGATAGATAAGGATTAGAAAGAACCAGGATTAAATGCGGGAGAAAGTAGACCTGAATTAATTGACACAATTCCAAGCTTACATAGAAGATTACAATGCGTTCCGTACTTTCCTTCTATTCTAAACAAGCTCCTAAACTAGCCTAAAACTATTTTTTAGTAAGAAAATAGAAAGAAAGTAGAAGCAATATCTTAAGAGAAGTATATTGTTCTAAGAATGGCGTGTCTTGAAAATGAGGCTTTGATGGCCTATTTATTCTTGAAGAGGGGCTCACTTTAGCATCTTGGGGCACATGTTAGCAAAAGGTGGATAAAGGTCTAGCTCATGTACCCTAAAGCGCGTAAAGGTCTAGCACATGTACCCTAAAGTTGCGGAAAGGTCTAGCACATGTACCAGGCTAGTACGGGCAAGGACGAAAAAGCGGCCGGGGGACGGGGGAGTGGCAGCTGGCGGCGGTGGCATGGCTGCCGGCGGCGGCTGGCATGCTGCCATCCCGGTTCGCTTTCTTTTGCTCGTTTCTTGTTTCGTGCGTATCTTCTTCGTTATGCGCCCGTTTACGTCGATTCTTTTTGCGTTGGATTCGTTTTTCAAAAACGAAGACTTTGATGCAAAGAAATCATTGAGATGTGTCTCTCATCTTTAGATATCTCGTACGAATTGTTTGAATCTTCCGGTATACGTAGAATCTTCATTCTTCATCCGTTTTTGTTGATTCTTCTTTTGTTGGATTCGTATTTTGAAAACGAACATCTTGGATAAGATGGATCTTGGTGATGGGTACTTTTGTCTCTAATTCTTATTTTGATGCCTTGAATCTTAAAAAGTGCGGAATCTTCGTTTTTCATCCGTTTTGCTTGATTTTTCTCGTGTAACTTCATTTTAACCTTCTTGGCATAATATCACTGATTTGTGCATTATTTGAGTCCAAATGCCAAGTATTGTTCCAGGATGAGAGAGATATCGGTAGCAAAAATGTGACTTTTTACGCGATATCAAGTATCCCACACTTAGAACTTTGCTTGTCCTCAAGCAAACTCGAATTTTAAGCATGGTTAAAGATAAGTAGATAATGAATTATTTTAGGGCGGAACTTTTTACTGAGGGGTTTTGGAAAAATAAAATATTCGTGCTTTTAAGAAAGTAGGGTTGTAATCTTTGGGAGCTTGCTTTTGATCTTTGCTCTTGGATACATGACTAGGCGATCCTCTCAAGGTGGTCACTCCATTCACTCAAAGTGTTTAGGGTTTCCTATTCTAATATTATCAATCACTCAGAACGCCAGTCATGTATCGTTTATCGTCATAGGCTTGATCGAGAATCAAATCGTTACCTTTTAAGTGAGAGCGAAGTCAATCTAGCCACAATCATTCTAGGAGGAGTGATGTAACATCTTTGGAGTGGAGTGTTGGTGATATGAGAGGGGTTGTGTTGGGTTTTTATGGGTTTCTTTTTGGTGAAGAGGAAAGCTGGAATTTTTGGGAGGATTGACGCCCTTTTCTTTATGATTTTTGGAAGGAGTCTTTTTCTCCTTGACTTTCTTTTCTTTTGATTTTTTTCGACGTCATATCCTTGTAGCTGCTCTTCTTTCATCTTTGGAACTTAATATGAAGTTTGAGGGATGCTTTTGAGAGGGTAGGGATAACGTATTTATTTTTGGGTGTACGGATGGGTTTAAGAATGATGTGATTCGATCTCCTTTTTACTCACCAGTTTGGATTCGAAATGCATAACAAGAGCAAGTTCTGATTTTTAAACGTATACATCGGCACATTCAAGAATCGAAGAAGTGAAGCATTAAAAGTGAATGCTTTATATGGCTCAAGATACCTCACGAATCGAAAAATTGGGTTGTTGTGTGCCTAGTCATGTGATGCTCTTTATGGGATTATTAAACTAATATCTCAAAGGAATTCATTTTTTATTTATCCTTCTTCCCCAAAGTAAATCATTCTTTATCTAAAATTTTCATTTTCAACATATTTTTAACTAAATTTTGAAAATTTTCTTTACTTTTTGGAGAAGGATGGTCTAAAGAGCAGCGAGCGTAGAATCAAGCATATATCATTATCCATTTTTCAGTAGTGTAACTACTGCTATCCCACACTTAAAGGAACATCGTCCTTGATGTTATTCTAAGTTTTGACTGGGGTAAAGATCCCACACTTAGGATTTGAAACATCTTAGACGTATTCTTTTAGCAGTGTGTGTTGGGTTTGAATCCCACACTTAGTGATAAGCATAGTGGATATGGTATATTTATAATGAAGGAAAGAGACTGGTATAGAAGTACTCCGCGGTATTGGCAGTGTATGCGTTTGCCGAACTTCATCTTGCTGGGTTCACTCTTGATCAAGTCTTCTTGTGATTGGTCTCGTAGGTGTGAACGCGTTTGATATACTTGTTCTTTGATGCGCGAAGTCAAAAACTTGATGCGTTAGGCAGAAACTTGTTCGTATATCCAAGTGTGAAAGATAGTCGGAGACTTCATCTCTTCTTGGAATGTAAAGTTGCGGAAATGTAAAACACGGGTTGCCTCCCGAGAAGCGCTCTTTTAAAGTCGAGAGCTCGACTTCTTTTCTCCTAGTTAGATGGAGATAGATGCATCCATGAGATCCCCTTTGTTGATGTTGTGGGCCCTAGGTTATGGGAAAGTATATCGAGGTGGATAGATTCTCATGAAATGATTGACTATTGTCATAATCAATTCGAGTGGATGTCGTGCCCCCAGCGGTCGGTCGGATTTTACTCCGGTCGTTGGTCCTGCCACCGAGATACACGGCAGGGTAGTTTTAAATTTATAATAGTCGGGGGGGAGCCTAATCCTCCGTACTACCTACTGGAACTGGTATGAATACCTGATACGAGTAAGTGGTAAGAATGATCCAGGGTCGTTCCTCACGACGGCAGAATTGAAACAGAGCTAGTTCCGATTAATCAGTAATTAAGCTAGGGTTTTAATGACTTGGAAGGGTTTTGTTTTGGTTTTTATATTTAATTAAATTAAACTACTGAAACTAAATAAACATAAAACTAAAGGGAGACTAGCATATATAACACATAAGGATAACAAAGACGTGGTTCACCATGACTTAGAATAGCTGTTATGATATTTTAGTTTGAAAAACGTCTTTTAAAGATTTGTGTCTTGCTTTCACGTAGATATCTTGTAGTGTAAACACTAGCACCCTACTGATCAGGTGAACCAATCAGAATGTCACTGAGTACTAGGTTATCGAGAGTATGATCAGATCGGACTGCCTTGAAACCTCCCTCACCGTCTCTTGTGACGAGACCAAGTGACCCTCCAGATGGGGTGCAGGAATAAGGCGACAGTCCGCAATTTATCCACTGACCTTTCTTTAACATAAACGGAGATATCTAAGCTGGGCAAGGCATTTAAGATTTAAGACAGGTGGTGACTGATTACTAATACATTAATGGTTGTGATTGAGTTCAGAGATATTCGGCTGTGATACAGTCTTCAACCCACAGAGTTTTCCACGGTTACATTGTGTACGCACCCGTATTACGGTCTTTCCTGGATCACAGACTACACCAGGATGTAACACAGTATACAGCCTTCGACCTTTCCGTAGTTTGTACGTGTTTGTATTCCACCATAGGTGTTTCCAACGTTAAACCGGATACTCAGTCGTATTAGGGCTTTAACTGGGCTACATACTTTACAGCCATCTGAACTCAATATATCTAAGCTTGTATTACAGTAAAACCATCTATGATAGCTAAACAACCCATTCACTTTATAAATCCCAGCCCAATAAATCCCTGATTAATTCACGGTGTACTATACGATAAGTTGGGCAGTATTTCCACAGCTTCAAAAACAGACCATGTTTATTTTAAGAAAACATAGATAGGTAGTGACCGTTTGATCAATGGTTAGCTACTCCCTGTCATAAAGGTTCTAACCACGTTTATTGGAGGAAAGGCGATAGTTTAGTTTAAAATCATAAATGTATAGTTAAACAGCACCACAAGTTTTCAAACCTATCTGTATTACATTTATCATGTTTATGAAAACATAATCATTAAGGCAGCAACAGTGTTATTGTATGTTTAATATGCAGTACCTAAGCAACAATCAAACAAGAACATGCAATAGGACGGAATACTAGCATCACAGTACTGACTTAAGGATTACATCATGGGTACCCCGGAAGTTGTCCCAAAGATACTCAACAGATAAGCAAGAACCTAATCTATCTCTAATCCTATGCTTCGTGTCCCTCACAGATATATTTCAATCAAGGGAATAACGACCATGTTGAGTTCATTGATCATCAAACACAGAATAGTTGGCAATCCTACTTCTAGTAATTGGTCAGGTTCTAGGGAGGAGGATACAAACCATAACATAAGTTGGACAGATAAACGGGTAGAGGTTCAGCTTATAAGTTCACAAACAATTGTAATATATAATAATTGGGAACATTATTCCACAACGGATTGTGCCCACGACTTTCATAGCTTCCACGTTCCGTACTACACACATTCGTGATGATTCCGGCGCTATACAAATGAAAGCCGTATAACGTTACCTCCGTTGTTTCATAATGGTGTAATCCCAATCACAACAAACTACTCATTAATCATGGCAAACATACAACCACACTACTCACAATGCATAGCAATAAACATTTCTAATATTAATAAATCACATACATCAAACAAGAACAATATGATAAATTAATAATAGAAAGGATAGAAAATACAGATAGGAATTGCGAGCAGAATAACACTTGTATTTCTTCATTAATATCCAAGCATTACATAAGCTAGCCTCTACTAATTAACTACATAATTAATCTAATCCTAATCTTCTCTCTAGTTCTCCTCTAACTCCTAAGAGTAGTGCTAGAGAGAGAAACTAGAGAGAAGAACTAACTACAAGAATGCTTCTCCTCTAACTCCTAAGAGTAGTGCTAGAGAGAGAAACTAGAGAGAGAGAGAGAGAAATGTGAATGAGAGGTGTAAGGTGTGTTTTGAAATGGTGGAATGAATGAGGTATTTATAGGAGAAGCTAGTTGATCTTGGTACAAGTCTTGAAGCATGAAATACAAGCATCCAAGCTGCATACGGGACCATCGGACCAAGGGGGGGGCAAACGGCACCTCACAAGCCACCAGACCCCGTATATGGAACCCCAAGGGCCGTATACAGCACCTAGGGTACCGTATACGGTACCTAGGGCCAAGGTGGGGGGGGGGGGTTGGTGCTTGGTTTGGCCTCCGCTTGTTTCTCGGTTGCTTGGTTCGTCCGTATCTTCTTCGTTTGGGCTCCGATTTGCTTGATTCTTGCGCCGTTGGCTTTGTTTTTCCGTTACGCTTCTAATGACACTAAGTTTGCCAAATTTGGAAGTGTTTGACTTTTGCGTGTTCTGGATGACGATCGGCGGGCTTCCAGACTGCACATCTTCTCCGTTCTTCATCTGTTTCTTCTGATTCTTTCACCTCCAGTCTTGTATTTTCCTATAGAATCATAAAATATGAATTAAGATCTAATTTCATAAGAAAATCAGGAAGGGAATATTTAAGGTGATAGTTTTGCCTCGATTTGCGTGTTATTTGGACGTTTTAACCGATTTTTGCAGCAACGTCTATATTTAGACTACCTTGGTGATTTTTAGTAAATAATGATGGTTTGGAAATGTTTTCACCAAAGAATAGTCCAAAAAGTGCGGAAATATGTACTTAAAAACATGACTTTTGAGGTCACATCAGTGGACTATCTCTCGATGATGCCTTGTAGTTTAGAAGATGCTCTGAAGTTGTCCTTGCAAGTCCCTGAAGTCCGAAGGTGATGTAATCGACTGCTTTAGTGATAGTCCCACTAGGGTCGGTCATGGTGGTTGTGTCTGTCTTAACAACCTCTCTTAGCGGTGGGTTTTGCCAGAGAGAGCATACAAACACCTAGAATTGCAGTTTTATGATTTCATAGTTTCCAGTCTTGGGGTCTCCATTGAATCTTCTGATGGATGTGCACAGGTCCTTGATCTGCCGGTGCTGATGGTTGTTGAATGGAAAGTCGGATTCTGAGAAAACTAGAGTAAGCTGACGAAGTATCTCCTTGCATCCTGAGTAGAATATGAATTTCGTTCTGGAGTTACTTTTCCATTGCTGAATCTCCCTTAGATGGATCGTAACAGAAGTAGCGATATCAAGTGGTGATTCATATGTAACCCTAAAGGGTTGTTCGTGCCTTGATTCCTCCCAAACGAGATCACTAAGTTCTTCAATCATTAACTCAATTTATTTTTCCATAGTGGAGTTGATAACCATAGATCCGCTTTCCTTGGAATTGAGGTGATCTTCTCTACTTAGCAAGTTAAGCAATGAGGTGAGGTCATTCGTCATCAAGATGTCGGCACGACTGCTCGGATGTCCATTATTCTCTTTCATATGCGCTCTAATGGATCCTAACATCTCCCATTGCGTTGAGGTAAATGGAATGTTAGATCTTTTAAGGGCATTGTAGATACTAGCGTAAGTCCGTTTCTGTTGTTGACAGAATTGCAGTTCAGCAGGGGAAAGGGCAAGCATGTTGACTATGCCGCTTATTCCTCCTACTACTTTGTCAAATCTTTGGATGAATTCTTCGAGCACTTTATGATCTATGATGGTTTGCGGTTGGTATCTTGTGCATTTGGAATATTCCTCTAGTGTTTCTCCTCTCGTGGGATGGTTGTGGTTACTTCCCGCCATTTCTTCAGTGGTGAACGGATTAGTTGGCGGTATACTTCTTTTGTGTTCCTTTTCCATCTTTCTCATCCCAATTTCTTCCATCGTTGAGTTTTTCACTGATGGAGATGCATTTTTCATCTCTTGTCCTATTCGTCGGAGGTCAATCGGGAAATATGGCATAATTGCCATTTCCTTACTAGATTTACTTTCACTTGTTGACCTTGCAGTTTCTTTGTCCTCTGTGGTCTTGTTCATGGAGATCATGCACATATCGGCTTGGTCTCCAGTGTTAGGATTGTCGATATGGAAAGTGATTATAACATCCATTCCTCGGGTCTGGTAGTATTTTAATATTTTCTGATGGTGAATTATTTTTACTGTATCAGAAAATAGTATCGGTGTGTTTTAGTCAAATAAATGAGGAAAAGAGTTGAATAATTTATTGTGACTAGTAAATTATTGATTGTTTTAAATTGTTATAGTTGACGGTATAATAAAATAGTTTTCCCCGTAAATGGTTTTTAAGTTCCAGACAATGATAAGTACGGGGAATGAAATTTAACAAATTGTGTAATATACTCATATGTTGAGTCGGTCTTTTATTCCAGCATATATCTACATACATACTTACAATACTTGCATACATACATATGTAACTTGTGAAAACCCTAAATTGATTCATGAAATCCCTCTCTAACACCAAATTGAAGCCCTAGAACTCGAATTCAAGCTTCAAGAACATGGATTATCATCCCTTGATCCTCCTAATCATGTTGTAAGTGTTAATTCTTGATTTTCATATAAACCTAGAAATGGGTTTTTGAGTATTTGATGAAATTAGCTTGATTAACTTGAAATTGAAGGTTGTAATGCTTGTATATTTGTTATTTGATGCTTATATGAGGATTATAAGCTAAGCTATAACTAAGAAATGAAGAAAATGATATATGATCATTATGGGTTTAATTGATTATTATGAATTATGATTTATAATCTTAATCTAATGAAGTTTAGTTGATAATTGTTGATAATGATCATATTAGGGTTGATTCATGATGATGATTAATTATGTTCAAGCTAAAATGTGTAAAGTTGATTATGATGATTATGAAGTGTTTAATGAATTATTGATATTAGAGGTTAATAACCTTGGTAATGATTTAACCATGTTGATTAATAATAATTAAAGTTGGTTAAAATGATGATGTAATACTACGATAATAATTTGATAACTGATGGTGAACTAATGATGTTAAAAGTGATTATTCATACTCTTGGAATGAATTATGTGAAATTACTATAAGAAATAACTTGGTTGATGTGTAGTTGAAAAGTGGTTATCATGATATCTAATCCTGATTAGGTGATAATTCAAGAAGTATGAATTTGTTATTGATAATTGGAATTGTTGATGTAAATCTATTGGATTGATGTTATATAGATTTTGAGATAAGTGACTGACTTGTGTTATTCTGTTGTTTTCTCAGATGTGGAGAAGACTCAGTGACATTAGACTACTGAGTGGACGACTGAGGTATTCGGTGAGTGGATCCATAAACCTCAGTGTGATTTAGTTGTAACAGGTTTGGTTACAACGGGTAAACGTATTATTATTGATTCAGTTGCCATGATTATTTTGGTTTAATAATAATACTGTTGATAGACTATTAGTCTGATATGATACATGATGAGTCTGTAGCTATGTGATCACTTGTTGTACTGCCTTTGGGCACCAGTTGATTCAGAGGCTAGCAGACATCTGGGCTGGGCTTGGTTTGCTATTGGTTGGATAACACAAGGTCTTAGTACAAGTATTATTGTCGTAGCCTGTGTTATTTGAGTTGTAGCACCAAGTAGTCGGTTAAACCTCTGTATGGGCCTGCAGTGGTTTTAAAGTGTTCTTTGAGAGGGTGGTACCTCAAGAACCACCGGTCCTCTTTGACGCCAGTTGATTGTGATGTGATAAGTTGTAAACAGGTGTGTTGTGTGCATATGGTTAGTTGTTGTGCACAAAGTTGTTATGCTAAGTTGGACTGTTGTTTATTGATTTACTCACTTAGCTTTACGCTAATCTCCCACATTAAAACTTCTTGCAGGATTGATTATAATAAGGGTGGGCAAGAAGATGACACTGGAATGGAATGTTTGACAAATGAACGTTTACTCTGATCTTGATTTGATAAAAATCAACGTGTCTTTGGAATTATATAACACTTATGTTGTAAAGTTTGAGGTTGAAGAAAACTAATTTATGTATATTTTATATGATATATGTTTTAAATATACGCTTCCGAGTCACAATTAATATTACAAATGTATAAAGAAATGAGGGGTGTTATAAGTTGGTATCAGAGCATGAGTTTGGGTGAATTTTACATTATAAGATGTTCAATCCCAAGCTTAGAATTGTGTCACGTCAAACATTCCAGGGTGTGGGATTAATTGTTGTATGGGAAATTAGTTAGTTGGATATGTACTAAGCTATAACAAGTTGCAAGATTGTTGTTTTGGTTGCAGAGATGGAGGAATATGAGGAACCCAAGGGTATTCTCAATGATTCCTCAATACTCGTGGGCCTAAGTTTATCGGGTACTTTTCGATAAGCTTGGTGTATTTAAATAAGCTTGAATTATTTATTTTGCTAAGATGATTATGATTAGTAGTAAAGTAAGTTGAGTCAGACTGATATGTACCCCCAGTTGTAAGTCATTGATGATTATTACTTGTTAATGTGATGATAGGAATATTAATAAGTCATTTTGAATGAACTTGAAATGATTAATTAGGTATTGAGTTGTGTAGACACATTGTTGAATAAGGTGTAATTGTTGTGTTATATGGATTTAAATGTGTCTACACTATGAAATTAAAGTATGAAATCGGTTGTATGAGTTGTGTATGTGGAATTCCTTGCTCTTGTGGAATAATGATTTTAGGAGCAATATGATTAAGTGTAGTAGTAGATCTTGATAAACAAAGTTGATATGACTCCAAGTAGTGAAAGTAATGAGATGTTGGTATATCTAATGGATGTGATTTAGAGTCATGTTGTTGTTTAATCTAAAAAGTGTCCATTGATTGGAATGTGTGCCTTTGACTAGGAAAAATCAAAGTTGAAATTGGTAGAGTCAAATTGTGTAATGACTATGTTATAAAGTGATAGAGGTGGCTAGATGTTTATGTGTTTTGCCTTGATCATGATTGTGGTTGAATTATGATCTAGGTATTAAAAGTGGAAAAAGTAAATGTTGAATACTTGTTGTAATTGGTGTAGAGATGATGGATTTATGTGAAATTGGTGTTATATGGGTATAATGTGACACCGATAGTGAAAATGATTTAGTTTGACTTAGAATAGTCAAAGGAATGTGTAATGGGTAATGGAATAGTGATCATATGGGAGGAAACCCAAACGGGTTGTTAAAGTGCCCAATTGGGTGACTTATTGGTTAAATGGTTAAAACGAGTTGTGATTCGAGTATAACGAATGTTAAAGTGACTTTAAGTCATAAATATAGTAGCAAAGTGTGTTGAAAGTGTTATGATAGTTAATATGGTTGAAATTGGTAAAAGTGTCCAATTGGACCCTTAAACGGGTCGACTAGTTAAAACATGATGAAACGAGTATATGAGGGTGATGAATATGCTCACACGTCGCAAATATATGTAAAAACATGTTGGCAAAGGGTGGAAGTCAGAAACCAAGCCATTTGAAACTTGACGTGTCACCAAAATGAGCTAAAATGGTCAAAAATGAGTCGTACGTCCGTTTTCTCGATAAACGTGAATTTTGAAAAAGTGGAAAAATGGAAAGTTGCATTTTGATTATATAAAATGCCTGCAAAATTTCAGACCTTAATTCCTTACGGTTTGTGAGATATGCGCGTGTAAAGTTCGTGTTTTTGCACTAAGTTGTGAAGGAAATTGATGTCTGCTGTGCAGGTGTGGGACCCGGTGGTTAGGTTAGTGGACCCGGCGGGTTGGGTGGTTAACCCGGCGGCTTGGGACCATGACCCGGCTGCTTCTTTAGGCTTAAAACGCGACTTAACTTCTGTTACTCAAAAGTCATTGTACCCGGCTGCTAGATGTTGTGACCCGGCTGTTTGGGGTCTGAAGCCGGCGGGTCCACCCTATAAGCCGGCGGCTTGTGGCCTTTTTAGGTGAAAATTAATTTTTTAAGTTTTTCGACGTTCGACGTAACGTTTGACGTAGAAATTTCCGTTAGAAAATTTCGGTGTCAGAATAAGATGAAATTTACATGTCCACTCAAAAACGACCCAACGGTCAAAGATCATCGCTTTGCCATGAGCCCTGTCAGTTTTTGGCACTCCGGGGTCGTTTGGGGCCCGAAAATGGCATTTTATTGTTTTATCGGACCTTATTTCGGACTTTTGACTTACGTTTTATATTGAGCTTTTGTTTCTTTATGCCCAGAGATCATTCATGTAGCTGTGTGTAATATTAAAACTTGTTTTAAGAAGTCCACATACTCTTATCGAGTATTAGTTATTTTCCGGTTGTTTACTAAACTGCAAAATCAGGTAGCAACTGGTATTGTTGATTGTTGCTAACTAGGATTAGTAAACATTGATAATAGAGTTATGTGGACTATATTATGTGAATTAGTTGAACATGATGAAGTATTTAAATCATGTAGAGTATTAGAAAGTGTTGAATTGAGCATTTTAAGAATTTGCAAGATAAGTACATGAGCTTATATTTATGTGATAACTGAACATGAAATGCTCAATTGTAATTCAACTAAAGTTGTCTAGATTGATGAATATGTGTTGAATATTACACATAATGTTGATAGGATAATTGGTATTAAATACCATGTAATATACTGTCTTCATAATTGTTGCACTATTGTTAATGTTGATATTGGAATCAGGTAATAAAAGTGTTGATTGATGTAATTGTGTTGTACATTACATCAGTGTTAATGAAATAGTGAAAAGAGTTATATTTACCTGATTATGTGATTAGTTGTTCATTCAAAGTGATAAAGTTGAAAAATTGTAGCAAGTCAATACTTGATCGCGTACTTGTTACTAAGGTGTTATTATGATTGTGTAAATGGTTGATATCACTGTTGTGATATATAATAGAGTAAACATTAATAACTTTGAAGATTGATGGTATGAAGTAGCCTGAAAATAAAGTGTACCTAACATAATATGACGACGTCAGGCCAATGTATTTATATTATGCCATTTGACATGGAATTGTTGAGGCTACTAAGTACTAGATAAAGTTAAGTGGTTTTAAAATAACAGGTAAGATATGTTGACCTGTAGTTGAGAAATAGTCAATGATTGACTGAAATGAAAGAGTAGTAAACCACAAAATTGTTGTTAATGTGGTATCTATTGTACAATAGATGTGTATGTGTGATGAACTGCAACTAGTAATAATTAAAGATGATTTAAGCAAAGTAGAGGTCAGTTGACTGCAAATAATATTGTGTTGATATTGTTGAATAGGTGATTAATGATAGCACCTTGTGTTGTTGAAATACCACTGCTGATGACGCATGGTATTACCAGGTGTTGAGTTGGCATCCAAATTGGTGTGATAGGATGCTAGTTGATTATGTAAAACTGGTTGTAACCATAAGATTTGACCTCTACATGTTGCTTACTTTTATGTATTTGGGATTATATGATTGTAGATTTCTGTCGAGTAAAGAGTTTCATATAATCAGGTTGTGTTTATAATTACAAGTTGTAAAGTAGTAATTAACTAGTTGCTAAAAGTGAAAATTTATAGTAAGTTGTTAGCTAAAGAAATATATGATTATTAGCTAAATTACTAATTGTGAATTGAGTTGAGCTTTATTATTAATGTGTAGGTTGTGGTATTCATTACCACTAATGTCATTGTAGTAATAATAAAGTGTATAAGTGATTGTAGATTTCACTTATTTCAATTGATCACGTGTTTTAAATTGTATACTTGGCTAGTTATGAATGATCATGTAAGTTGTCACTTAAATTATTAGAGACAGGATATATGCACAGTAATTGTGCAGGGGGAAAGGATAGAAACATGTACAATTGAATATGTGCATGTGGAAAGAATTGAAAATGTGTATTTATATTTATAAGTTGCTCACGGGAGTAACAATTGATGTGTGCATATTGTGATTAAATAGTTGAGGATGCTACATTTTATGATGGATATTGCATCTTGCGTTAGCAAACTAAATAGAGTACAAAGCACAACTTATGTGTTTATGTTAATTCAGTTGTAATACACACTGGTAGTGTGTAAGTTGATGAAATAACATATACTTATATAAAATGTATACACATTTTTTGTTTGTGTGACTAAGGATATGCATGAAGGTCGTCTGCATAAGTTATTTTAAAATGTACCCACATCGGGTGCATATAGTTATGAGTAATTAGGCGATTAAAGTTGTATGAAAAGTACGGTATTAGTGAAATGAAATGTGTGATTCTATTTCACTAAATTGGTTAAGTGTGATCAGATTTCGAGGACGAAATCTCTTTAAGGGGGAGAGATTTGTAACATCCATTCCTCGGGTCTGGTAGTATTTTAATATTTTCTGATGGTGAATTATTTTTATTGTGTCAGAAAATAGTTTCGGTGTGTTTTAGTCAAATAAATGAGGAAAAGAGTTGAATAATTTATTGTGACTAGTAAATTATTGATTGTTTTAAATTGTTATAGTTGACGGTATAATAAAATAGTTTTCCCCGTAAATGGTTTTTAAGTTCCAGACAATGATAAGTACGGGGAATGAAATTTAACAAATTGTGTAATATATTCATATGTTGAGTCGGTCTTTTATTCCATCATATATCTACATACATACTTACAGTACGTGCATACATACATATGTAACTCGTGAAAACCCTAAATTGATTCATGAAATCCCTCTCTAACACCAAATTGAAGCCCTAGAACTCGAATTCAAGCTTCAAGAACATGGATTATCATCCCTTGATCCTCCTAATCATGTTGTAAGTGTTAATTCTTGATTTTCATATAAACCTAGAAATGGGTTTTTGAGTATTTGATGAAATTAGCTTGATTAACTTGAAATTGAAGGTTGTAATGCTTGTATAATTGTTATTTGATGCTTATATGAGGATTATAAGCTAAACTATAACTAAGAAATGAAGAAAATGATATATGATCATTAAGGGTTTAATTGATTATTATGAATTATGATTTATAATCTTAATCTAATGAAGTGTAGTTGATAATTGTTGATAATGATCATATTAGGGTTGATTCATGATGATGATTAATTGTGTTCAAGCTAAAATGTGTAAAGTTGATTATGATGATTATGAAGTGTTTAATGAATTATTGATGTTAGAGGTTAATAACCTTGGTAATGATTTAACCATGTTGATTAATAATAATTAAAGTTGGTTAAAATGACGATGTAATACTACGATCATAATTTGATAAGTGATGGTGAACTAATGATGTTAAAAGTGATTATTCATACTCTTGGAATGAATTATGTGAAATTACTATAAGAAATAACTTGGTTGATGTGTAGTTGAAAAGTGGTTATCATGATATCTAATCCTGATTAGGTGATAATTCAAGAAGTATGAAATTGTTATTGATAATTGGAATTGTTGGTGTAAATCTATTGGATTGATGTTATATAGATTTTGAGACAAGTGACTGACTTGTGTTATTCTGTTGTATTCTCAGATGTGGAGAAGACTCAGTGACATTAGACTACTGAGTGGACAACTGAGGTATTCGGTGAGTGGATCCATAAACCTCAGTGTGATTTAGTTGTAACAGGTTTGGTTACAACGGGTAAACGTATTATTATTGATTCAGTTGCCATGATTATTTTGGTTTAATAATAATACTGTTGATAGACTATTAGTCAGATATGATACATGATGAGTCTGTAGCTATGTGATCACTTGTTGTACTGCCTTTGGGCACCAGTTGATTCAGAGGCCAGCAGACATCTGGGCTGGGCTTGGTTTGCTATTGGTTGGATAACACAGGGCCTTAGTACAAGTATTATTGTCGTAGCCTGTGTTATTTGAGTTATAGAACCAAGTAGTCGGTTAAACCTCTGTATGGGCATGCAGTGGTTTTAAAGTGTTCTTTGAGAGGGTGGTACCTCAAGAACCACCGGTCCTCTTTGACGCCAGTTGATTGTGATGTGATAAGTTGTAAACAGGTGTGTTGTGTGCATATGGTTAGTTGTTGTGCACAAAGTTGTTATGCTAAGTTGGACTGTTGTTTATTGATTTACTCACTTAGCTTTACGCTAATCCCCCACATTAAAACTTCTTGCAGGATTGATTATAATAAGGGTGGGCAAGAAGATGACACTGGAATGGAATGTTTGACAAATGAGCGTTTACTCTGATCTTGATTTGATAAAAATCAACGTGTCTTTGGAATTATATAACACCTATGTTGTAAAGTTTGAGGTTGAAGAAAACTAATTTATGTACATTTTATATGATATATGTTTTAAATATACGCTTCCTAGTCACAATTATTATTACAAATGTATAAAGAAATGAGGGGTGTTATAGTGATGGATTCTCCCTGGGACTGCAGACTTATGGTCTGTGCGAAGACGTTGATGATTGCCTTATGTTCCGGGTCTTCAAAACCAGGCGGTTGACACACATAAATCTCTTGATTTATCTTCCCATACAAAAAGGCTGATTTTACATCCAGTTGGAATACTTTGAATTTCTTGTATGACGCATAAGCAAGAAATAATCTAATAGATTCCAATCTAGTAACTGGAGCAAAAACTTCATCATAATCAATACCTTCTTGTTGTGTATAGCCTTGAACAACTGATCTTGCTTTGTTCTTGACTACTACTCCTCGATCGTCTCTTTTCACACGAAATACCCATCGAGTTCCAATAGGAAAGAAACCTCTGGGTAATGGAACTAATTCCCATACTTGTAACTTTTTGAATTGATTCATTTCTTTATGCATAGCTTCTATCCAATGTGAATCTTTCAAAGCTTCATCAATCTTCTTTGGTTCAATTTGCGATAGAAAACAAGATTGAATTTCAGCTACAAGTATTTCTTCAGGAAGATCTGATGTTGAGGCTTCATCAGGATTAGCTTGAGAAGAAGACGCTTCAACTTGAGATCTTGTCTGTACACCTTTATCAAAATAACCCATGATATTTTCAGTTGGGTGATTTGCATGAATTCTTGACCGTGGAATCGGATCAGGCACAATGATCGGTTCCAAATTAGTTAGATCTAAAGTAGATCCAAGACTTTCATCATTCAAATTTGTTACCGGTTCCTTTTCATCATCAGAAGAATATGATATTTCTTGTACATTAGAAAACTCAGGAACTGGTTCAGCAGCAGATTGAGATGGTGGTTTTGAAGAAGATGCTGATGGATTGGATGTAGATGGTTTGGATGCATCAGCAGACAAATCTAATCCATGTAAGAGAGTAACAACTTGTTCAACTTCATCATGTTCTTCAGGAAGATCAAATGAATCAAACACAATATTATAATCAAACAATCTTTTAGGTCCAATTCCTTGTGCAGATTCAGTGTAACGCAGACAGGTTACTTCAAAATGTTCTTCCACTCTCTTCGTCATTTTGTTAAACACACGCTTGTTTGGTGAGTTATTTGAAAAACCCAAAAAATAACCTTCACTCGATTTAGCACCAAACTTAGCTATTCTCTCTTTAGTGTGCATTATCAAACATGGACATCCAAAAGGTTCAAGAAACTGCAGATTTGGTTTTCGGTTATTAAGCAATTCATAAGATGTTTTGTTTCGCTTCTTAACCAAATTTACTCTATTAAGAACATAACAAGCTGTATTTACAGCTTCTGCCCAGAAAGTGATAGGCAGTTTTGAATCTGCTAACATTGTCCTGGCAGTTTCAATGAGAGTACGATTTTTCCGTTCAGCAACTCCATTTTGTTGTGGAGTATAAGCAGCACTGAACTGATGATCAATACCTTTTCTAGAACAGTACATCTCCATTGTTGTGTTCTTAAATTCAGTACCATTATCACTTCTCAGTTTCTTAATTTTCAAATTGCACAGATTTTCAAGTTTATCAAACAAATAAACAAGAATCTCAGTTGTTTCATCTTTTGTCGACAGAAAATATGCCCAAGAAAATCTTGAATAATCATCAGTAACAACCAAATAATAAGATGCTCCGCCAAGACTCTTCTTATTTACAGGTCCAAATAAATCCATGTGCAATAGCTCCAATGGTCTTGAAATAGAATTCACTTGCTTTGACTTATGGGATTTCTTGTGTTGTTTTCCTTTTTGACAAGGAACACAATGATCGTTTAGTCCAAAAGATTGTTTTGGAACACCTAGCACAAGATCATTTTTAACCAAATAATTCATTTTTCAAAAATGAATATGTCCCATACGTCTGTGCCATAGCAGTGATTCTTTTTCAGTTGCTTTAGATAAAAAGACACGTTTCATGGCTTGTTTCAACAGTTCTCATATCGACAATGTACGTATCTTTTTCTCTTGGAGCACGAATCAACACTAATTCTTCAGGAATTACAAAGCTAGGTTTCAATATACAACATTCTTTATCAGTAAAGACTGTAGTATATGTCGCACCCCCAATTTCGGGTTGCGGAAGCGAATCGGGTCGGTGCACGACTAATTACATATCAAGCACACAAGGTATAATGAACGACCACTATATGCGTCGTTTTGAGCTTGTATTGATAAAAACATAAGTTTACATCAAAATAATGTTTACATTAGCTCAATTACTGAAATTGAGAGATTTACATCACATAATTACTTTATACAAAATATAATAATGCAATTAAATCTCTGATTGTAAGAATGCTGACTCGAGCTAATGATTCCTGCTTGGGCAGTCCAACCTACTGCTGTGTACCTGTGATACATGCTAAAATGGGTCAGCGAAACGCTGGTGATATCGCATTTAAAAGTCATGTTTTTACTACCGATATATCTCTCATTCTGGAACGATTCTTGGCATTTTATTTCAAATATAGCACAAATAAGTAACATTATGCCAAGATGGTCAAAACGAGGTTGCACGATAAAAATCAAGTAAAACGGATGTGAAACGAAGATTCCACACACGTTTGAAGATTCAAGGCATAAAAATGAGATTTCAAGGCCAAAATGCCCTTCACCAACATCCATTATTTCCAAGATGTTCGTTTTCAAAATTCGGATCCAACAGAAGAAGAATCAACTGAAACGGGTAAAAATGAAGATTTCGCGCCCGCCGGAGGATCCAAATGATCCGTACGCAATATCTGGAGCTAGGGATCTCATATCAGGGCCTATCCTATGTCAAAATCTTCATTTTTGAATTACGAATCCAACAAAAAAAGAATCAACTCAAACGGACGTATAACGAAGAAAACACGCACGAATCGAGAAACGAAGCAAAAGATAGCGCAACGGGGCGGGGGTGGGCCCACCACCGCCGGCCTCACCACCACCGCCGCCGGCCACACAGGTGGCGCTGCCGGCTGGCCTGTACCCGCCTCAGTTTCCGTTTTTGGTAACTTTTGGTACCCGGTGCGTCTACTTTTCGTGTTGTACGGTACCCGGTGCGCCTACTTTTCGTGTTGTACACACCATTTTTGGCAAGCTTTCTAACATGCACCTCATGGTGCTAATGTGAGCCAAAGCTCACCTATAAATAGGAGGCTTTAGGCTTCATTTCAAAATGTCCCATATGCACTAGTCATATAACTTTCTTACTTTCTCATTCTACTTTCTTACTTTAAATTTAGCATTAGATTAGTTTAGCACTTTGTTTAGAGTAGAATGAAAGCTAGGAACGTTGTTGTAATCTTTGGTGTAGGCTTGGAGTTACGCTCATTAATTCAAGTCTATTCCTTCACGCATATTAATCTCGGTTATTTCTATCCTTATCTATTTTAATTAAACATGTTTGCTTTAATTATGTTTGGGATCGTTATTACCATCATTAGCGAGTAGATTACTATTGTATTTGTTGTGATGTAGTTAGTATATAATTGTGGGATGACTTTGAATACATCGTGAGATAATATGACGGCCCCTATTCGACTGATTACTCGGTATAGTATTGGAAATACTTTTGAGCATAGTACAAATATATGGAAGCCAGTAACGACCGAAGGTAGTTGTATTATTGATCGACGTTATAAAATGGGAAACTTTGTGAACGGACTTATCTTGTGATTTTAAACCTAAAACTTATATTCGACTTTCGATTAACAAACGTGATT
Organism: Helichrysum umbraculigerum; assembly: GCA_949592205.1. Classification (NCBI taxonomy): domain Eukaryota; kingdom Viridiplantae; phylum Streptophyta; class Magnoliopsida; order Asterales; family Asteraceae; genus Helichrysum; species Helichrysum umbraculigerum. The sequence continues at coordinate 293,258,698 of CATIUR010000001.1, forward strand.
GTAACCTTGTAAAGAGGAGTCGCGAACCTCAATACTCGGTCAATAGTTATCTGTGTAAAAACTATGTTTTTAATTGTAACGTCATGCAAGCATTATAAAATGCAATGTGATTACGTGGACTTGCCATGAGTATTGTACACTTCCAATCACAATGTACTTATCATGTAAACATCGCGAAGCAATTAAACTCACAACGGAAACATTGGTAAACAATTCAATACGTTGTGAGCTACCATAGTATTTTCCGACATGGTCTGGGTTTGACTTTACGTAAAAAGCCGTCAGCATTTTAATTAGTTGTTTTACCTTAGATTAGATTAGATTAGGTAGGCTATAGGCTAAATGACCATTTACGAAAACCTAGGGATTTGTTAATTGTATTGAGAAAGGCAAGTTTAAAATCCAACTTAAACCGATACTTTTTATTAAAACCATGCAACCTAAAGTACGGTACGCAAGAAACCTAAATGTTTTCCCTTGTTTATCACGCTTAAGTTTCATGGATAGAAATTGACTAAATAAGTCCGGACACAAGTTCTAAGTTAGTTGTTTAATGGATTCATAATCATTGTGGTATTAAGAACGGCTAGACATGCTATGGACTTGCTACTCTATTCCTTCGCCCACGAGCGAATACGTTCAATAATATGGGCCACTGACTCCCTCACAGGAGAGTGTGGAGAGTTGAGCATTGTCTGTCTGGTCAGAATCATGATACCTTAGTTCCTCGTGACATATTAGTTGATAACCGACTAATAAGGAATCTATTGGTTATACCATAATTTAATGGATCTCATAAGCAACCCAATTTAGTTAATCGTTTTCCCCGTAAGAGTCATCATCCCATAATTATTAACTAACGAACTCACAACAAATACTACTTTGCATTATCTGACATCTTATTACATTTTATTCGCTTTATTTAGTTTACTTAATTAACTGAACCTGTGACAACTCTCCAAATTAGGTATTAATTAACAATTAAGCATGTGCATTCTTACGCTAATTTCCTGATTAAGTTTTAACAAAACTATTTGATGTGATGTAAGCCTAGCAAGCCCGTACTTTTAAACAAAAAGTATTACAAAATATGTGATTAATTATAATCGCGTACAAATATATCAGAACGAACTCGACAAAAATAAATGACAAAAGTTTCGTGATACAAAAATAATTAATAATATAATTATTAATTACGAGTATTTACATATCTATAACATGTAGATATAAAGGTCTAAATATACGTGTAACATAAAACGTAATATAAAACGAACATAAATAATTCTAAAACGCGCATACGACGTCAAATCATAAAAGTGCAAATTTTCTCATTCGTTTGGAAGAAGTTAGAACGTTACTTCAAAATATGAAATCCTAAATTTACTGAAAATTGGCGCTCAATTAACTGCGCGCAGTAAAATGTACAAAATTGTACATCTATTTAAAATAATGATAACATCATTATACTGATTATAAATAACGAACCAGGAGAACACCTACAAAATAAAAATATAAATTGTTAATTTTTATATTGCTAAAATTATACCCGTACTCGAAATTGATGTACCAAAAATGGACACCAACCCTCAATAATTGAGAGACAGTGTCCAGCTTAAACCATACTCTCCGATCATTTTGTTTTCCCTCTCATTTTCTTTCTGTGATCTTTTCTAAACACACACCCATATCATTTTTTCTCTCAAACAAAAATTAACAAGATCAAAATCAGCAGCAAGCAAACAACATCAGGAAGTGAAGTAGAACAACAAGCCAGAGGCTTCACCATCTTCACCATCATCGATCATCATTTTCATCTCCAATTCTTTGTAAGGAAACTTTCCGTCTTTCGATTTCTTTGCTTAAATTTCGTTATATATGATGATAACATAACATAATCTATATATCTAACACATAAATTTGATGATTTCATGATTGATTCTTCAAATGGGTTTTGAAAACCAAAGCTATAAATCAAAAATTAAAAGGTGTAAACTTGTTAAAATATAATGTTAGGATGATAAAAACGACATATAACACTTATATAAACATTTGGTATTGAGGTAAAAACGATTTGGAACCAAAAGATCGGGTATGTGTTTTGCCCTGTTCGAACAGGCTCTGGAAGTAACATGAATCCGGCGGATTCATGTAGAATCCGGCGGATTCCCCTATGAAACTCGCACACAAATCTTCGGCTAAAACGGTGAACGAGTAAAAGACACGCTCGAATCCGGCGGATTCACCTAAATCCGGCGGATTCCCAAAGCTTCACATAAACGTCTTGTGAACGCAAAAGAATCCGGCGGATTCAATTGAATCCGGCGGATTCAATTGAATCCGGCGGATTCAATTGAATCCGGCGGATTCACCTATTTTGACCCGACCCGGCGGCTTGACCCGAAGATCCGGCAACACCTTTTCATTTAACGAGAATCCGGCGGATTCAAATAGAATCCGGCGGATTCCCGTGTCTGGTCAACACCTTGACTTTTATTTTAAAAACAAAACGATTCCATTTATTAGTGACATTATAAAACGAGACAAACTATGATTACGGACATTGGACTTGTTTATTTCGTTCGAACAAACGATATATGAATGAATACATATATGACATATGTAACACCCCCAAATTTAACAGTTTGCGGAAGCATACTTGGGTGTTACTAATCAATATACAAAGCACAAGATATACAGCAAACGACCTCTAAATGAGACGTTTTGTAAAATAATTACATTTCATAATTAAATCGTTTGAAAACATATAGTTTTCTTTAAAAAAATATGTAAGCCTAGAGTCCGCGTATGTGGCGGGAGATTCTATTACATAACCATAGTTACAAAAGATAATGCCAAAGAATCTCCGTTAAATGCAGTTTGGAAATCATGCGACTCTAGCTAGTAATCCTGGAGTGATCCTACTCCGTAAGTGTACCTGAGAATACATGCTAAAGAGGGTCAACCAAAAGGTTGGTGAATCTCACAGGTTTATCAGTAAATAATCAGTTTGAACACAAGATTTCACCAGTAGTGTCCGTAGGCGTATATCAAGTATTTGCAAATCTCGCAAAAGTAAAGTAATCAAGTTATACCGTTGCCATGAGGCTCATAATCGAAGCTTAACCCGTAAAAATCAGTTGCTCCCGTGACATGCTCATAATTGAGCAAACATAAGTAAACGAAATAATAGTCGCCCGTTTATACATAACGGTTCGTGGTAGCGCTACTACCCCGGGCGGGGAGGGTCATTTCCCTAATGGATCCATTAACTACTGTTCGCGCTTAAGTACATAACTAACGATATATGATGGAGAGACTTCAGTAAATAGTAAGTAACTCATGCAATTCCGTTTGGTATAGTAAACAGTTTAGTACTTGTGTTCAAGAAAAATAAGTAGCATGTATCTCCCCCAATAAGATAAACAGTAAAAGTGGGGCCGTAAGACTCACCTGAGCCTAGTAGTAAGCAGTGGTAAACTGTGAGTAGCGTGTAGGTTCTCCGAACCCGTAACCTTTAAATGCCTAAACACGTAAGGTTAAGTAAGTAGTTGTCTCGCAAGATCATCTAGGCTAGTTGTCTACACAACTCATTATGTCCAATGTTGGTTTGTTATCGTTTATGTTTTAGAACGTGTACGGCCCGTTGGTGACGGCTTTTGATGATGATAATAGTTTCTGAGTTTATTTCATGGTGTTTAACAAAGTGGGGGAAATTGGGTACGGGGGTCCGGGGGCAGCGCCCCTGGTTAGCGGGGTTCCAGGGGTGGCAACCCCTGGCGGGGTCCAAGGGGCTGGCCCCTGGCTGGGGTCGAGATGCCAGGTCAGCTCGAAAAATTTTTATTTCTATCATATTGTTATGGTGAAAAACGCATCTGGACTTGAATTTGGGTGAAATCAAGTGATAAATTTTTGGTCTCGGTACTTAGTAAAAATGGTTTGAAACTTTCTGTTTTTAGCGTCACTTATAGCGACACTTAAGGTTTAGGCGACACTCCTAAGTGTCGCATAAAATTGCGAAATATAAAGTTTAGGGCGTCACTTAGGGAAGTGACGCATAAGGTGGCGACACTTAGGCAGTGACGGTAACAAGTGTCGGTTTAAGGTTCTAGGCGTCACTAGAGTAGTGTCGGGCAAGAGAGTCGTATAAAATTAGATTTCGATCATAGGCGTCACTAAGGCAAGTGACGCTAGTAGTGACGGATATTGAAAATGCGTCACTTAGGTAGTGACGGGAAAAGAGGGCTTATGCGACACTTAGTCAGTGTCGCACGAAGTGACGCATATCTGGGTTCATCAGTGCGTCACTTACGTCTGATTGACGGATTTTGAGCCAAAAACATGTTTTCGGGTTTCCGTTTGGTCCGATTCTTTTACCCAACCCTTATATGAACATAATAAGCCTATAGAAACCATAAACTAGTAAAAATGATCAAAAACGAGAGATGTCGGGATTTGTCGGAAACTTACAAAACGCCGAAATGAAATTCCGGAAAGATAGCGTTGTAGATCGGGATGCGGTAGTCGTTTATTTCCAAAGGGCCGATGAAATCCAAGTGCGTTTAGTGGTAGTATTTTGTGAATTAGTGAGAATGGTGGAGGTGGTGGTGATTTAGAGAGAAAGTAAGAAAGAGAGAGTAAGAGAGAGAAAGAGATAGGTGAAATAAAGAAAGAAAATGGGAGGTGGGGGTTTTATCCCCACTTTTCAGCTTTCTCGCCCCGCGTTCCGCGTGGTGCTCGTTTGCTCCGTCGTTTAAACGTTAAATAACTATTTTAAATATTAATGGTGCGTTTTAAAATACAAATTATTACGCGATATTTTATTTAAATATTTTACTAATCAATTTATATATTGAATTATAAAATGTAAGTTTGTTTATTTAATTTGCGCGCTTTAATATCTAAATTTGTGTACGTTTTGTTTGTACAATACGAATGAATACGAAATATTATCATAATAATATTTTTAACATAACAATGTTATTTAATAAAATTGGTCACCAACGTCCGTATTAAACTGAATCGAAATACATTCGATTTAAATTGCGTACGATTTAACCAAATGCATTTTCGTATATATTCAACAATATATATAATTCGATACATAAATTAGCCTAACACAGAACTAATTACATGTATTAACAAAGAATTAGGCACTAATTCTAGTCCCAATTTGCTGGTTGTTACAACATATATATATATACGAACTTTGTAAATTATACGATTTGGATACGATTACACTTTCGAGATATTTAACACTTATTAAACAAACGTAAAGATATTAAAAACAAATGATATTTATTAAACGGAATAAACATATTATCAAGTTTTATAACAAATAAAACTCGACACTTTTTAAAAATACGAAACAACGTATTACAATATATATATATATATATATATATATATATATATATATATATATATATATACGAGAACACACGTTATATATATAGACACAAACGACATTTGAATTATATTCACGATTATACGTTTTCTTAAACAAATGAAAACTTATATATATTTTGATATACGTAAACAATGTATTGATTAAACATGTATACATACGACACTTAAGAATATATATTCACAAATATATATATACACAATGAATTTCACGTTTAACAAACGTATAAACTAATAATATACAGCAAGTATATTACTTAAGTATACATATATAGAACAAATATATGTACACACACGACGATATTGGAATAACATTCTAATTATACGAACAACTGTAAACAAAGTATATGTACAAATGAAACAAAACGACCTTCCGATAAATAAACAATTACATATTGGTTTATATACTTAACCAAGTATACGACAAAAGAAATAATAACAATATTTCTACACAATGTCACCAACAATTACAACGACTTATATTATTAAGAAATCAACCAATTCTTCAAACAAACAAACTGTTAACATAAGTGATTAAAACAAATCAAACGTACTTATGTTAATATATTTATTGTATATAGGTTAACATACCTTGGGCAATTATCTGTTTGGCTGCTAGCTTTCCTACCGAGCAAACTACCGTGAGTTCACAGCCCCTACTTTGCAAATGTTTTATTCTTTTAAACATAGGGGTGTAAACATAGAAACTGCATGCCAACACATGCAGCAAATTATATAAATGCTTTATTGCTTTATACAACTGTTTGATATGAAATAACATTTTCACAACTGTTTTGGGAATTAGACACTGTATCCTAGTACGGACCAGACTTGAGATGTGTGCATGAAAGACCTTATGTCATGCAGACTATAACCATTAGCTAGGTGACTCTAGCCACTGAGTATACGAATAGTACTATTGCCGTGACGACCCTCCTGTGGATGGAGCGTATACTTAACTGTCCTTCAGGCAAGAAACATAAGTTTTGGTTGTGGTTTGGTTATAGGGTTAGGTCGCGTTACTTTAACCTGCGAGGTTTAGCTCACCTTTCAGGGGATTATAGTCTAAGCATTCCCACACTTATTATTTAGGATGAACATATCCTACAACTGCTTTATTTCAGTATACGTACTGATTATATTTATATTCTGGTAAACAACCAGACATATGATTTGGGTAACAACCCACATAAAACTATATTTTAGGGTAACTATCCATATCATCTTATAATTTGCAAAACCTGCAAACCTTTATTTATTGAATAACATTTCAATAATTTAAACATAAATGGTTTAACATACCACATATTTATACAAAACCTGTGAATTCACTCAACATATTTGTTGACGACTTTCTTTCTATGTTTTACAGGAAATTAGCCATGTAAGTAAGGATCGCATGCATTCAGGATGGACAACCCTGGACTACTTAGGATGCCATTATTTTGGGACAGCTTTTGAGGATTTCCTCTGTATTACTGCAGACATTGCAGTTATACTCATGAAATCTTATCTTAACATATGTATTGTAAAACTTAAATGTTTTAAACTTTATTATTACTGTACGACTTACATAGTCGTACTACTTTTGTAACAACCGTTTAAACTGGCATCCTTAATATATTATGTTCAGTATGATCATATGCTCTGATACAATGAATGCACAATTGTAAAGTCATCACCCCCGCTGTTAAACTGTTTACACATGATGCTTCCGCTAATTATAACTTGCTTCCGCTAAACATTAAATAAACAAAATTATGGAATTTGGGGGTGTGACAGACTTGGTATCAGAGCCATTGGTTATAGCGAACTAGAAGTCTTTAGGTGACTGAAAACCTTAGAGACCTAGACTATAGCCTTGGCTAGAACATTCATGCATTCATTCATACATACGTTTGCATACATCTAACATACGACTGACACGTCACACACAATTTCAATTGTCACAGTATGTCTAGTCAATCACTTTACCATGTTTATGCTTCGGATGAGGAGCCGACCGAGGCTACTTTTGAGGGTCCCGCGATCACTGTAGGGGATGAGTCATCTGTTCATTTGAGAGACATGTCAGATGACACTAGTGACGCTTACATCGCGCCACCACCGACAGCACATGAGGTTACCCCTATCACTACAGGTATTCACCATCAGGCCGGTGAGACTTCTCGCAGGCCTGTGTATAGGAGGACACCGAGGATGTGTGTCCGAGATCTTCCTATTGGTCCGTTAGCACCAGCGGACGAGTCGGTTGAGTCTCCACAGAGGGCACCCAGGTTTGCTCATCTAGAGTGGATGACTCCTATGTTGAGGCACTGGAGGTCATTAGAGGGTTTTCCCTCCACATTTGAGACAGGAGAGTCTTCACGACCCCCAGCACCACTGCCTACCACTGGAGAGCCGATAGAGCAGACTCTCCCTACATTAGTTGCTGTTATGCGTACATTGTTCTGTATTACCTCTAGCAGGAGTTCTCACCTTGGACAGGTACAGGATGAGGTCTCCCGTCTGTATGGGGACATGGCTGGTATACATGAGCATCATCACTTTCTGTTGAACCATGTGTTTACTGCCCAGGAGATAGCTGAGTCCGCACGTGCTCGTGTGAGGACACTTGAGAGACGTGTTAGGATTGCAGGGCTTGTGGTTGGTGTTTGTGTAGTGATGGTTGTGTTGAGGACAGCCGTGGGATCATTTCTACCGTATTTTCGTTAGACCTATGTAGGGCGGGTTGTGCCTACTTAGGATTGTATATATACTATGTATTAGACTTGGAACTTTGGTTCGACGGGTATAGACAGACCTGTCATGTTTTGTATATCATTTGGATCGACGGTGTGTAGACAGACCCGTCATGCTTTGATTAGTTTTCTGGATCGATGGGTATCTAGAATAGATCCATCGTGTTTTGTATAAAAACCTGTGAACTAACTACGATCAGTTATATGATATGACATATGTATTTGGTTTATTATTATTGTTTATGTTAATGTGCGTTGTGATTGGATTATATATTGACAATAGAGACTACATAACTTTGGATACTGAAAAATGTCTTTGTAACCTATAGATCTCTTGAAACTGGAAAAATGGCAGAACCAGTTATAAATGAATACTCCTCAGATGAGGACATAACCATCGACGAGCAGATACAATATGTATATGTCGATACCGAAACAGTTCCGATAGTGGAACTTGTGGAAGAAGAAATTGAAAACCACCAATTCGGCATGGTCAACATAGAGGAGTACGAAAGAGTACAAGATCAGGCTGAAAGATTGGATGGTCAATATTGGGAGCTTGTGTTCAAATGTAGGAACCATGAGCTAGAATTGAGAATCCTAAAGAGGCCTATGATTGTCCGAGTTAAGGATAAAATACGCTTCTGGAAGAAAGTGGCTAGTAATCGCAAGAAAAGAGTTAAGTCTTGGATCAAACGTTTGTGCAAATGCTCAACTGAGAATGATCTGGACTATTATCCGACTCTGCGATACAAAACTATGCTGGAAACACGCTACTTCTCTCCCAATCTGAATCAGGAGTAAAACTGAAGGATCTACACTGCGACAGAGAATATAGCTAAGGATAGCTTAATAATGAACTGATGAAGAACTGTCGTAGGAATATAACTATTTTGTTAAAATCTAGGTATAGCTAAGTTAGTCTAATTAGTACTGTAGCAACTCGTGTTGTATTGGAAACCACTCTTGATGGATATAGAAGATATCATCAAGTTTTGTATGAAACGATGTAAGAATGTTTCAATTTATGTATATTATAACTTAGGTTCGATTCGAAATTTCGTGCGAATTATATTCATTTCTATATATACATGTGATAGAAAATTTACCACGTGATAATTGTTTGAAACCATTTCCTGCAAACTTTGAAAACCTACTACACTTTGAATTATTGATTTTATCTTGAATTCCCTAAAACATTGTTTGCGCTTGATCGATGATGAAAAGAAATATGTATTTGGCATTATATAATGACGCCTGGCCAACGTGATTATATTGTACAAAGTACATATGGGTGTTTCAAAGTCGTGCGACATGCAATGTGAAACCTTATTCTTTCAAATTCTCCATACTATTCATTTGATAGACAATGTGAAATCTTGTTCATCACATTCATTATCTTGGCATTGACTTCTGCATTTTATTCATCGCAGAACTGAATCATGCCGCCAAAACGACGAATTACTAGGAACAGTCAGAAGACAACTGTACCCCCTACATCTGAAACCATTCCTCCCCCTAACACTGAGGAAACTACTGAGCAGTTGATAGCTAGACGCATAGCTGAAGGTATTGCCGAGTATGAGGCAAGTCGAAACCGTGAGAATGGGATTAATAACAGTGGATCGACCCCTGTTAATACTGAGACTGTTGTGAATACTCGCCGAGGGTGTTCATATAAGACATTTCAGGCTTGTAAACCACCTCCCTTCTGTGGCACTGAAGGTGCTATTGGTATTATACACTGGATAGAAAAGATGGATTCTGTGTTGGACATCAGTGATTGTCTACCAGACACTGCGGTGAAATATGTCGCCTGCACACTGGCTGATAAAGCTTTGACTTGGTGGAACAGTCAAGTCCAGTCGATGAGACGACCAGCTGCTTATTCCATGACATGGGAAACATTGAAGCATATGATGATGGAAGAATTCTGCCCCCGCAGTGAGATGCAGAAAATTGAGACTGAGCTGTGGAACATTGCTATGATTGGTGCTGATATCACTGGTTATACAACCAGGTTCCAAGAACTAGCTCGTCTTGTGCCACATATGGTAACACCTGAGTATAAGCGTATTGAACGCTATGTGTATGGACTGGCACCACAGATCAGGAGTTTAGTTACGTCCTCCAAACCTGACACCTTCAGGAGCGCTGTTACCCTAGCGCAAAGTTTGACTGATGAAGCAGTTGGAATGGGGACGCTGACACAGAAAACTGTGCCGGCCAAGGTTGAGCTGAGCAGTGCTGAAGCTGGTAGTTCTGGAGGTAAGAAACGCAAGTGGAATGACCGTCAGGGTCAATCAAACAAGAAAGGATCTGGAAATTCAAAGTCTTACGCTGCCACCATTGTGGAACCAAAACCATACTTGGGTAACAAACCTAAGTGTGATAAGTGTAGCAAACACCATGAAGGTGAGTGTTGGTTTTGCGACAGCTGTAAGGGATGGGGTCACAAAGCCCAAAACTGTAAGGTTAACCCTACCCCTAAGGGAAACACTACTCGCCAAAACCAAGGATGTTTTGAGTGTGACGACACGAGGCACTATCGAAACCGATGCCCTCGACTCAATAACCAAAACCGTAACGCCAACAACGCTCGTAACCGCAACAACAACGGAAACAACCGTGGAAATAACAACAACCAACCAGCTCGTGGACGCGTGTTCATGTTAGGAGCACCAGAGGCACGTCAGGATCCTAACACAGTCACTGGTACGTTTCTTGTAAACAACCACTTTGCTTCTGTGTTATTTGATTCCGGTGCTGATTTAAGCTTTGTGTCCACTGAGTTTAGACCACTATTAGAAATCGAATCCCTTAAGCTAGATAACAAATATACAGTAGAGCTAGCCGATGGTAAGTTGATTGAATCAGGAGAAATAGTACCAGAATGTTCCTTAACATTAGAAGGTCATTCTTTCAAGATAGACTTACTACCGGTAGAACTAGGGAGCTTCGATATAGTGGTTGGCATGGACTGGTTGTCACTGAACCGCGCGGAAATCATCTGTCATGAGAAGATTGTACGGTTACCTTTACCGTCAGGAGAAATGTTGTTAGTTCAAGGAGAAAAGAGTAATCGTATGGTGAAAACGATTACATGCATGAAGGCAAATAAGTATCTACGAAAAGGGTACCAGGCATTTTTGGTACATGTTGTGGACAAGAAACCCGAGGAGCGACGCATAGACGACGTGGCCGTAGTACGCGACTCCCCAGGAGTATTTCCTGACGAGCTACCAGGGTTACCACCTCCGCGGCAGGTTGAATTTCATATCGACCTAGTGCCGGGAGCTGCACCGATTGCTCGTGCGCCTTATCGTCTAGCTCCATCAGAAATGCAGGAACTGTCTGCACAATTGCAAGAACTGTTGGATTTAGGATTCATCCGACCGAGCTTTTCACCGTGGGGAGCTCCGGTTTTATTCGTCAAAAAGAAGGATGGATCAATGCGGATGTGTATCGATTATCGAGAACTGAACAAAGTGACGATTAAGAACCGATACCCACTGCCACGCATTGATGATTTGTTTGACCAGCTGCAAGGGTCAAGTTATTACTCAAAGATCGACTTGAGATCGGGCTACCATCAACTGAAGGTACGGGATGAAGATATCCCTAAGACTGCGTTTAGGACTCGATATGGTCATTACGAGTTCCTAGTTATGCCGTTTGGGCTAACGAATGCGCCAGCAGTGTTCATGGATCTAATGAATAGAGTATGTAAACCTTACATGGATAAGTTCGTCATAGTGTTCATTGACGATATTTTGATATACTCGCGAACGAAGGAAGACCATGAACAACATCTGAGAATGATTCTGGAGTTACTGGAGAAAGAGAAGCTTTATGCAAAGTTCTCTAAATGCGAGTTTTGGATGCGTGAGGTTCATTTCCTTGGTCACGTGATCAATAACAAAGGAATTCACGTGGACCCATCCAAAATTGAGGCGATTAAGAATTGGGAAGCCCCAAAAACCCCAACTGAGATACGACAATTCCTTGGGCTAGCCGGTTACTACCGAAGATTCATTGAGAATTTCTCGAAGATAGCTCAACCAATTACCGCCCTAACGCAAAAAGACAAGAAGTTTGATTGGGGCGAGAAGCAAGAGAATGCTTTCCAACTGCTGAAAGAGAAATTGAGCACCGCACCTATCCTGTCATTACCAGAAGGAGTAGAAAACTTTGTTGTCTACTGTGATGCCTCACATCAAGGATTAGGTTGCGTGTTAATGCAAAACGACAAAGTCATTGCTTACGCGTCTCGTCAATTGAAGATTCACGAGAAGAACTATACGACGCATGACTTAGAGCTAGGAGCAGTCGTTTTTGCCCTTAAGATTTGGAGACACTACCTATACGGTACGAAGTGTACGATCTTTACTGATCACAAAAGTCTCCAACATATATTTGATCAGAAAGAATTCAACATGAGACAAAGACGTTGGGTTGAACTGTTGAATGATTACGACTGTGAAATCAAGTACCATCCAGGCAAAGCTAATGTAGTAGCGGATGCCTTGAGTCGTAAGGAACGAGTAAAACCTCGAAGAGTTCGAGCCTTAGGACTGACAATCCACTTGGATCTGATTTCCCAAATTCGTGATGCTCAACAAGCGGCCTTTACTCCAGAACGTATGAAGGACGAATCCCTCAAAGGGATGGAGAAGCAACTGGAGTCTAAGGAAAATGGAGTATTGTACTTCATGAATCGAATTTGGATTCCTTGTGTTGATAAGCTACGTAGCCTAGTATTAGACGAAGCTCATAAGTCCAATTACTCGATACATCCTGGTGCAGATAAGATGTACCACGATCTGAAAGGATTTTACTGGTGGCCTGGCATGAAAAGAGACATTGCCACCTATGTTAGTAGATGTCTGACTTGTGCAAAAGTTAAGACTGAGTACCAAAAGCCGTCTGGACTTTTACAACAACCTGAGTTGCCCAAATGGAAATGGGAACACATCACGATGGATTTCATTACGAAGTTACCGAAAACATCATCTGGGATGGACTCCATATGGGTGATTGTCGACCGACTGACAAAGTCAGCTCACTTTCTTGCCATTAAGGAAACGGATAAGATGGAAAAGCTGTCTAGAATTTACATAAAAGAAGTTGTTTCTAGACATGGAGTTCCATTATCTATCATCTCTAATAGAGATGCACGTTTCACCTCTCGCTTCTGGCAAACACTGCAACAAGCTTTAGGCACTAGACTCGACATGAGTACCGCCTACCATCCACAAACCGATGGTCAAAGCGGGCGAACGATACAAACGCTTGAGGACTTGCTACGAGCTTGCGTGATTGATTTTGGAGGAAATTGGGATGTTCATCTCCCTTTAGCCGAATTCTCGTACAACAATAGTTATCATACGAGTATACAAATGGCACCTTTTGAGGCGTTGTACGGACGCAAGTGCCGATCCCCACTTTGTTGGGCAGAAATGGACGACAGACAATTATCAGGTCCTGAGATAGTCCAAGAGACAACGGACAAGATAACTCAAGTGCTTAATCGATTAAAAACGGCACGAGACCGACAAAAGAGTTATGCAGACAATAGACGAAAACCTTTGGAGTTTCAGGTAGGTGACAGAGTCCTACTCAAAGTATCTCCTTGGAAAGGAGTTGTACGATTTGGAAAACGCGGTAAACTGAATCCACGTTACATTGGACCTTTTGAGATCCTAGCAAGGATTGGTCCTGTAGCTTATAAGCTTAAACTGCCACAAGAACTTAGTAATATTCACGACACGTTTCACGTGAGTAACCTTAAGAAGTGTCTATCCGACGAAGCGTTAATCATACCTCCCGACGAAATCTACGTCGACGCAAAACTCAACTTCGTGGAGGAACCGCTTGAAGTAATGGACACGAAAACACAGAAACTCCGAAACAGTCGGATCAAACTTGTAAAAATTCGATGGAACTCGAAAAGAGGCCCAGAGTTCACCTGGGAACGTGAGGATGAAATGCGCAAGAAGTACCCACACCTATTTGAAACCGTGACCACGACTCACGATACGAATTAAATCTCGGGACGAGATTTCCCTAACGGGGGGAGAATGTGACAACTCTCCAAATTAGGTATTAATTAACAATTAAGCATGTGCATTCTTACGCTAATTTCCTGATTAAGTTTTAACAAAACTATTTGATGTGATGTAAGCCTAGCAAGCCCGTATTTTTAAACAAAAAGTATTACAAAATATGTGATTAATTATAATCGCGTACAAATATATCAGAACGAACCCGACAAAAACAAATGACAAAAGTTTCGTGATACAAAAATAATTAATAATATAATTATTAATTACGAGTATTTACATATCTATAACATGTAGATATAAAGGTCTAAATATACGTGTAACATAAAACGTAATATAAAACGAACAGAAATAATTCTAAAACGCGCATACGACGTCAAATCATAAAAGTGCAAATTTTCTCATTCGTTTGGAAGAAGTTAGAACGTTACTTCAAAATATGAAATCCTAAATTTACTGAAAATTGGCGCTCAATTAACTGCGCGCAGTAAAATGTACAAAATTGTACATCTATTTAAAATAATGATAACATCATTATACTGATTATAAATAACGAACCAGGAGAACACCTACAAAATAAAAATATAAATTGTTAATTTTTATATTGCTAAAATTATACCCGTACTCGAAATTGATGTACCAAAAATGGACACCAACCCTCAATAATTGAGAGACAGTGTCCAGCTTAAACCATACTCTCCGATCATTTTGTTTTCCCTCTCATTTTCTTTCTGTGATCTTTTCTAAACACACACCCATATCATTTTTTCTCTCAAACAAAAATTAACAAGATCAAAATCAGCAGCAAGCAAACAACATCAGGAAGTGAAGTAGAACAACAAGCCAGAGGCTTCACCATCTTCACCATCATCGATCATTATTTTCATCTCCAATTCTTTGTAAGGAAACTTTCCATCTTTCGATTTCTTTGCTTAAATTTCGTTATATATGATGATAACATAACATAATCTATATATCTAACACATAAATTTGATGATTTCATGATTGATTCTTCAAATGGGTTTTGAAAACCAAAACTATAAATCAAAAATTAAAAGGTGTAAACTTGTTAAAATATAATGTTAGGATGATAAAAACGACATATAACACTTATATAAACATTTGGTATTGAGGTAAAAACGATTTGGAACCAAAAGATCGGGTATGTGTTTTGCCCTGTTCGAACAGGCTCTGGAAGTAACATGAATCCGGCGGATTCATGTAGAATCCGGCGGATTCCCCTATGAAACTCGCACACAAATCTTCGGCTAAAACGGTGAACGAGTAAAAGACACGCTCGAATCCGGCGGATTCACCTAAATCCGGCGGATTCCCAAAGCTTCACATAAACGTCTTGTGAACGCAAAAGAATCCGGCGGATTCACCTATTTTGACCCGACCCGGCGGCTTGACCCGAAGATCCGGCAACACCTTTTCATTTAACGAGAATCCGGCGGATTCAAATAGAATCCGGCGGATTCCCGTGTCTGGTCAACACCTTGACTTTTATTTTAAAAACAAAACGATTCCATTTATTAGTGACATTATAAAACGAGACAAACTATGATTACGGACATTGGACTTGTTTATTTCGTTCGAACAAACGATATATGAATGAATACATATATGACATATATATATATACGAACTTTGTAAATTATACGATTTGGATACGATTACACTTTCGAGATATTTAACACTTATTAAACAAACGTAAAGATATTAAAAACAAATGATATTTATTAAACGGAATAAATATATTATCAAGTTTTATAACAAATAAAACTCGACACTTTTTAAAAATACGAAACAACGTATTACAATATATATATATATATATATATATATATATATATATATATACGAGAACACACGTTATATATATAGACACAAACGACATTTGAATTATATTCACGATTATACGTTTTCTTAAACAAATGAAAACTTATATATATTTTGATATACGTAAACAATGTATTGATTAAACATGTATACATACTACACTTAAGAATATATATTCACAAATATATATATACACAATGAATTTCACGTTTAACAAACGTATAAACTAATAATATACAGCAAGTATATTACTTAAGTATACATATATAGAACAAATATATGTACACACACGACGATATTGGAATAACATTCTAATTATACGAACAACTGTAAACAAAGTATATGTACAAATGAAACAAAACGACCTTCCGATAAATAAACAATTACATATTGGTTTATATACTTAACCAAGTATACGACAAAAGAAATAATAACAATATTTCTACACAATGTCACCAACAATTACAACGACTTATATTATTAAGAAATCAACCAATTCTTCAAACAAACAAACTGTTAACATAAGTGATTAAAACAAATCAAACGTACTTATGTTAATATATTTATTGTATATAGGTTAACATACCTTGGGCAATTATCTGTTTGGCTGCTAGCTTTCCTACCGAGCAAACTACCGTGAGTTCACAGCCCCTACTTTGCAAATGTTTTATGCTTTTAAACATAGGGGTGTAAACATAGAAACTGCATGCCAACACATGCAGCAAATTATATAAATGTTTTATTGCTTTATACAACTGTTTGATATGAAATAACATTTTCACAACTGTTTTGGGAATTAGACACTGTATCCTAGTACGGACCAGACTTGAGATGTGTGCATGAAAGACCTTATGTCATGCAGACTATAACCATTAGCTAGGTGACTCTAGCCACTGAGTATACGAATAGTACTATTGCCGTGACGACCCTCCTGTGGATGGAGCGTATACTTAACTGTCCTTCAGGCAAGAAACATAAGTTTTGGTTGTGGTTTGGTTATAGGGTTAGGTCGCGTTACTTTAACCTGCGAGGTTTAGCTCACCTTTCAGGGGATTATAGTCTAAGCATTCCCACACTTATTATTTAGGATGAACATATCCTACAACTGCTTTATTTCAGTATACGTACTGATTATATTTATATTCTGGTAAACAACCAGACATATGATTTGGGTAACAACCCACATAAAACTATATTTTAGGGTAACTATCCCTATCATCTTATAATTTGCAAAACCTGCAAACCTTTATTTATTGAATAACATTTCAATAATTTAAACATAAATGGTTTAACATACCACATATTTATACAAAACCTGTGAATTCACTCAACATATTTGTTGACGACTTTCTTTCTATGTTTTATAGGAAATTAGCCATGTAAGTAAGGATCGCATGCATTCAGGATGGACAACCCTGGACTACTTAGGATGCCATTATTTTGGGACAGCTTTTAAGGATTTCCTCTGTATTACTGCAGACATTGCAGTTATACTCATGAAATCTTATCTTAACATATGTATTGTAAAACTTAAATGTTTTATTCTTTATTATTTCTGTACGACTTACATAGTCGTACTACTTTTGTAACAACCGTTTAAACTGGCATCCTTAATATATTATGTTCAGTATGATCATATGCTCTGATACAATGAATGCACAATTGTAAAGTCATCACCCCCGCTGTTAAACTGTTTACACATGATGCTTCCGCTAATTATAACTTGCTTCCGCTAAACATTAAATAAACAAAATTATGGAATTTGGGGGTGTGACAGAACCAAAACCCCCAACGCACTCTTTTAAAACATTTACTAGAAAAGAAAGATTGATTGGATCACCTCCGTTTCAATTCAGTTTCTCTTTAAGAACGAATCTAGGTCCAACTTACCGCCTACTAACCTTTTGGTTCAGTACTAGTAAGTCACACTTAGACCCCAGCAATTATAAAATTTAAAACCACCCGTTGATATCAACCTCAACAAGTTTTTGGCGCCGCTGCCGGGGAGACTAACTGTCCGATCCAGAGGCCCAACCAATCCCAATTCTAGTAAACCCTTAGGATAAAACCTTCTAAAAAAACACAAAAACATTTCCTTTATTGTCTATTTTCTTTTATTGTCTTTTTTTTAGTTTATGACCTGTTCCCCTAGATCTGCACCACTGTTTAATTTTCCCGATCCAGAACTTATAATACGCACTATTCGACGAGAAAAGAAGCAATCTGCACTTAAGCAAGCAATGGCTGAACGCATCACTCTCGCTGATAACAGTAAACCCTCTATCGTAGGAAGAGGAGGACCAATTCTCTACCCTGAAACCCCTGGTCAATCTTTTGAGCTTAAACACCACATCATCCAACTAATCCAAAACCACTGTCAATTCCATGGATTGCCCAGTAATGACCTAAACTCTCACCTCGACAAGTTCATCTCTCTTTCAAATTCCTACAAGCAAAACGGAATTGGCCAAGACACAATCCGTTTATACCTTTTCCCTTATTCGCTCACCCATCATGCGCAAACATGGTTTGAAGGTCTAGAGACCGGCTCTATCCATTCATGGACTGTGATGGCGACAAAGTTTCTAACCAAGTACTTTCCGCCTTCTAAACAAACCAAAATCCGAAATGACGTCATGAACTTTCGACAAGCTTTCGATGAGTCATTATATACCGCATGGGAACGATTCAAAGGAGCCTTGAAGAAATGCCCTAATCACCGACTCGATAAGTCTGCACAATTGTGCACTTTCTACAATGGTCTAGATCCTAACCACCGAACTACCCTCGATGCTGCTGCACAAGGAAGCTTCAAGGCAAAGACCGACGAAGAAGGATGGAACCTAATAGAAAATATGACTATGCATCACCACGATTGGAATTCTGGAGATCATTCAACATCTTCCACACCTATCGATGCTGCAAACCCGATTCCAGTCGAAGCAATTAAGACACTGACAGAGAAAATGGACTCGCTCATCAAACAGTTTGGAGAACTTAAGAAACAACAGCACCAAGTACACCAAGTGCAAGTCTGTCAACACTGCACCAACCCGCAACCATCTGGCGAATACCAAGTTGAATACGAAGAAGCAGATGGCACCGTCTACTATGCTCAGTTTCCAGCTCGACCCCCCGGTTTCAACCAGAACAACAACCAACCTAGAGGACCCCCCCTTTCCGCCAAGAAACAACCAACAACCATACCAACCCTGATACCCACCTAGATATCCACCTTACCAACAACAGCCACAACTTTCTTATAATCAACCCCTTGCACTTCCTGCACCCACTTCCGACACAAACCAAACCACTGAACAAACCACCAAGACAAATGCCCCAGCTTCAAGTTCAGACGACGCCTTCACCCAATTCATGCAAGGTCAACACATGCTCAACCAAAAGACGTCAACTAGACAAGATCAAGCCGACCTCTTCATGAGAAATCAATTGGCTGTGCTAAAGAATTTGGAAGCTCAAATTGGACAATTGGCACAACGTCTTGAGAATAGACCCCGAGGAAGTTTGCCCAGCAACACGGTTCAAAATCCGCATGTTGAGGAAGCAAAGCAACTTACAACACCCAAGGAAGCAGCCACCACTCCACCTGCTGCTGTTCCAGTAAAGGAAGAACCAAAGGTCAAGATACCAGCTTTGGAAACCACTCAAACCATTAACAAAGAGGTTAGAATCCCTTACCCCGCTAGACTTAAAGTTCAACCCAAGAAACTATCATCCTTTAAACTAGATGGAAAATTCCTTGATACCATGTCTAGAGTTCCTGGTCGTAATAAGTATATTAGAAAATTGCTATCCACCAAAGATAAATTGCCTGAAGTGAACAACATTCCCCTTAGTTCTGAAACCTCAGCCCTACTTAAAAATAGCCTTCCCGAAAAACTAGGAGATACTGGTAGATTTACACTCCCTTGTTCTATCTACAATTCCGGAAATATGAGCGCTTTAGCCTACTTAGGAGCCAACATTAACCTTATGCCCTACTCCCTGTTTAAGAGGCTAGAACTTGAAAACTTAAAACCCACTAAGATGACCGTCCAGCTAGCCGACCAATCTGTTAGATACCCCAAGGGAATAGCTGAGAATGTCCTTGTTCAAGTTGACAAATTTTTCTTTCCAACGGATTTCGTGGTAATGGATATCCACGAGGACATAAACATCCCAATTATCCTTGGAAGACCATTCATAAATACAGCTAGAGCAGTGATTGATGTGTATAACCACACGATTGTTTTACGATCGCATGGTGAAAGCATCACTTACAAGATTGACCAACCAGAATGCACCCCAGAAGAGGAAGAATGTTGTGCTATATCCACAGGAAAAGTCTGTTCCGATGATGAATCAGAACCAGAGGAGGAACCGCAATTCACCCGATCATCAGTTCTCATTTCTGACACTGAATACGACCCCGAAAAGGAAGAATACGAGGAAGCAGATGAAGAAATTGAATCTGACCCTGAAGAGGAAGAAGAAGAGGAAGAGGGAGAAATGGAAGAAGATGAAGATCACACTATTTAACCACAAATGGCCGAAGTTAAAAGAATACAAAACTGCGATGATTACTCTTCATCTGAAGAATCAGTTGATTACGGAGTCATCCGCCAAGAACTCAGATCCTCTCATGTTAAAAGAATGGGAAACATCCTAAATTCCTATCTCGATCCATCAAAACCCTTTACCAGAACCCGACTCCGAGACATAGAAATCTTTGAAGAAGGACTCCGATCATCACCACACCCAGACCAGTATGCCAAACTACTACAGAGAATTTCGGCATATAAGGCACGTCAACCAGGAAGCTTTGCCGAAGAGAACATTCATGACATAACAACCGAAGTCTGAACCATCGAAATCGATAGTTCTCGACCCTTCAACAACGCGCCCTCAGACGAAGAACTCCACCAATTTCCCGATTCACGTGATAAGGACTCCGACTGCAACAGTGAATGTGATGACGACTACGTCAACATCACTCTTGATGAACGCTCTATTCCACAACCTCCTCTTGCTCCACCTAATTCCCATGCTGTCACAACTGAGAGACTAGAAATTCCTCTGATAGATACTCATCAAGACATGATCGAGATGATTGACGAATACGACGATGTCCGAATCATCGTAGAAGCTATCAAAGAGTCAACCAATGACTAGAACACCGCACAGAGACACATGATAAGGGCAATCGTACGAGACTACGATTCATACCTCGCCAATTATGGAGAACCAGAGCCTAGCACTCTTCGGAGAAACATTCGAGCATTCTCTGACCTGCTTCAAGAACAACTTACCAGAGAAGCTCGACAGCGAGAAAGACCAAACTACCCAATGGGAGAAATCGAATTCTACGGAAACCAAAGGCGAATATACCAAAAAGTATATTGTGCCTTAGCCGAGTCAGCTTTTCCTTACTCATCAAGTCAAAAAGTTATTCTTGCATCAATGAGAACCAATCTGGAAAGAGCCACAGGGAACCCAAGAAGTTATGCCGACATCAGAATGGTGGGATATCTTAGAACTCTTCTAGATCTCATCGAAACTGGAGAGCACCTCACAGCATCAGAGAACTGCAGGATCGTCATTCAATCCACCATTGGGCACCACATTGAACTAATAATTGATGAGCTGAACGAGCCAGCCTATGAAGAGGAAACCCGTGAGGTACCGAGATTCATCCCGCACATGTCGCAAATCAATTTAGCCACTTATGTGACTACCCGACTGCGCGAAATGTACCAAGAAGAAGACGTAGAACTCGACGTCTACCGAAATGGATATCGCGAGATATTCAGCAAGTTAATTTGCATCTTCACCGACTCGGATTTTCCTTTCAACCGCGAGCAACATCAACTAATCAGACAAGTGTGCCAAGCAACCAGATCCTTCGGAGGAGACCCTTGGGCTAATGATTTTGAAGAAGTGAAAACCGAATTCATGGCTTTAATTGCCTCAATAGGTAGAAACCACCCACAGCGTGAAATAGTTCGAACTTACACCTGCACTCGAATTGACCCTAACGGACCAGTCACAAGGGCAGTTCGATACATCTGCTATGGAATGGCAATCCTTGACCGACTCGCCACCGACCACTTCAAAAGCTTCATAATGCTATCCACCAACCCACCAACTCTCATTGCTGACATGATAGAGCAATTCCTACAGCACTATCCACCACGATACTCTCTACCAAGGAACCATAGTGACCACGCCACCACTACTGATGCATCAAGCATCATCTGAAGAAGAAAAGGACTAAGTCGAGCTCTCGACTTTAAAAGAGCGCTTCTCGGGAGGCAACCCGTGTTTTTAACATTTTTGCAATTTTACTTTCCAAGAAGTGATGAAATCTCTGACTATCTTTCACACTTTGATCATACAAAGAATGCTCCAGCCTGCAAGGAAGCATCAACAACCAAAGAATAGTATATCCTACGTGTTCACACTCACGAGACCAATAACAAGAAGACTTGATCAAAGAAGCACCAAAGAAGACAAAGACCGGCAGATGCAACCAAAAGAACACTGCAACTACCGGGGAGTACTTCTATGCCATCTCTTTCATTCGTTCTAAATATGCCATATCCATTGTGCTTATCACTAAGTGTGGGATTCAAACCCAACACACACACTGAAAGAATGAATCTTGGATGTTTAAAACCCTAAGTGTGGGATTTTACCCCATTCAGAACTTAGTATAACATCGAGGACGATGTTCCATTAAGTGTGGGATAGCAGTAGTTGCACTACTGTTAAATGGACATTGGTATATGCTTGATTCTAAATCGTTGCTCTTTATTAGGCCTTGCTTCTCCATAAAAGTAAACAAAATTTTTCAAGATTAAGTTAAAAATATGTAGAAAATGAAAAATTTTAAAGAATGATTTACTTTGGGGAAGAAAGAAAAATAAAATATAAGTTCTTTTGAAAAACAAGTTTGACAATCCCATAAAGAGCATCGCATGACTAAGCACACAACAACCCAACTTTCGATTCGTGAGGCATCTTGAGCCATATGAAAAGCATTCACTTTTTAATGCATCACTTTTTCGATTCTTGAGTGTGCCGATGTATGCGTTTAGAATCAGAACTTGCTCTTGTTATGCATTTCGAATCCGAACTTGTGAGTCAAAAAGGAGATCGAATCACATCATTCTTGAACCCGTCCGTACACCCAAAATAGGTACGTTATCCCCTACCCACTCAAAAACATCTCTCAAACTTCCTACAAAGTTCCCAAGATAAAAAAAAAAAAAAAAAAAAAAAGAAAAGAAAAATCAAGGATATGACGTCAAAAGGATAGAAAAAGTCCCAAGGAAATTCGAAGTAAAGAAAGTCAAATGGAGAAAGAAGACTCCGCCCAAAATAGAAAGAAGGCGTCAATCCTCCCAAAAATCCAAAAATTTTCAACTTTCCACTTCACCAAAAAGAAAAAAAACCAACGAAACCCCTCTCACACCACCAACATTCCATCCAAAAACCCAACATCACTTCCCTTAGAATGATTGTGGCTAGATCGACTTCGCGCTCACCAAAAAGGTAACGATTTGATACTCGATCAAGCCTATGACGATAAACAATACATGACTGGCATTCTGAGCGATTGATATAATAGAATAGGAAACCCTAAACACTTTGAGTGATTGGAGTGACCACCTTGAGAGGATCGCCTAGTCATGTATCAACGATCAATGATCAAAAGCATGCTCCTAAAGATTACAACCTTGCTTTCTAAAAGTATCAAATATCTTTATTTCTCCGAAACCCCCTTAGTAAAAAGTTCCCGTCTTAAAATAATTTCATTATCTGCTTATCTTTAACCATATTGAACGTTAGTTTGCTTGAGGACAAGCAAAGTTCTAAGTGTGGGATACTTGATATCGCATAAAAAGTCATGTTTTTACTACCGATATCTCTCTCATTCTAGAACGATTCTTGGCATTTTAATTCAAATATAGCACAAATCAGTAACATTATGCCAAGATGGTCAAAACGAGGTTGCACGATAAAAATCAAGTAAAACGGATGTGAAACGAAGATTCCACACACGTTTGAAGATTCAAGGCATAAAAATGAGATTTCAAGACCAAAGTGCCCTTCACCAACATCCATTACTTCCAAGATGTTCATTTTCAAAATTCGGATCCAACAGAAGAAGAATCAACTAAAACGGGTGAAAAATGAAGATTTCGCGCCCGCCGGAAGATCCAAATAATCCGTACGCAATATCTGGAGCTAGGGACCTCATCTCAGGGCCTATCCTATGTCAAAATCTTCATTTTTGAATTACGAAACCAACAAAAAAAGAATCAACTCAAACGGACGTATAACGAAGAAAACACGCACGAATCGAGAAACGAAGCAAAAGATCGCGCAACGGGGCGGGGGTGGGCCCACCGCCGCCGGCTGGCCTGTACCCGCATCGGTTTCCGTTTTTGGTAACTTTTGGTACCCGGTGCGCCTACTTTTCGTGTTGTACGGTACCCGGTGCGCCAACTTTTCGTGTTGTACACACCATTTTTGGCAAGCTTTCTAACATGCACCTCATGGTGCTAATGTGAGCCAAAGCTCACCTATAAATAGGAGGCTTTAGGCTTCATTTCAAATGTCCCATATGCACTAGTCATATAACTTTCTTACTTTCTCATTCTACTTTCTTACTTTAAATTTAGCATTAGATTAGTTTAGCACTTTGTTTAGAGTAGAAAGAAAGCTAGGAACGTTGTTGTAATCTTTGGTGTACGCTTGGAGTTATGCTCATTAATTCAAGTCTATTCCTTCTCGCATATTAATCTCGGTTATTTCTATTCTTATCTATTTTAATTAAACATGTTTGCTTTAATTATGTTTGCGATCGTTATTACCATGATTAGCGAGTCGATTACTATTGTATTTGTTGTGATGTAGTTAGTATATAATTGTGGGATGACTTTGAATACGTCGTGAGATAATATGACGGCCCCTATTTGACTGATTACTCGGTATAGTATTGGAAATGCTTTTGAGCATAGTACAAATATATGGAAGCCAGTAACGACCGAAGGTAGTTGTATTATTGATCGACGTTATAAAATGGGAAACTTTGTGAACGGACTTATCTTGTGATTTTAAACCTAAAACTTATATTCACCTTTCGATTAACAAACGTGATTGTAACCTTGTAAAGAGGAGTCGCGAACCTCAATACTCGGTCAATAGTTATCTGTGTAAAAACTATGTTTTAAATTGTAACGTCATGCAAGCATTATAAAATGCAATGTGATTACGTGGACTTGCCATGAGTATTGTACACTTCCAATCACAATGTACTTATCATGTAAACATCGCGAAGCAATTAAACTCACAACGGAAACATTGGTAAACAATTCAATACGTTGTGAGCTACCATAGTATTTTCCGACATAGTCTGGGTTTGACTTTACGTAAAAAGCCGTCAGCATTTTAACTAGTTGTTTTACCTTAGATTAGATTAGATTAGGTAGGTTATAGGCTAAATGACCATTTACGAAAACCTAGGGATTTGTTAATTGTATTGAGAAAGGCAAGTTTAAAATCCAACTTAAACCGATACTTTTTATTAAAACCATGCAACCTAAAGTACGGTACGCAAGAAACCTAAATGTTTTCCATTGTTTATCACGCTTAAGTTTCATGGATAGAAATTGATTAAATAAGTCCGGATACAAGTTCTAAGTTAGTTGTTTAATGGATTCATAATCATTGTGGTATTAAGAACGGCTAGACATGCTATGGACTTGCTACTCTATTCCTTCGCCCACGAGCGAATACGTTCAATAATATGGGCCACTGACTCCCTCACAGGAGAGTGTGGAGAGTTGAGCATTGTCTGTCTGGTCAGAATCATGATACCTTAGTTCCTCGTGACATATTAGTTGATAACCGACTAATAAGGAATCTATTGGTTATACCATAATTTAATGGATCTCATAAGCAACCCAATTTAGTTAATCGTTTTCCCCGTAAGAGTCATCATCCCATAATTATTAACTAACGAACTCACAACAAATACTACTTTGCAATATCTGACATCTTATTACATTTTATTCGCTTTATTTAGTTTACTTAATTAACTGAACCAAAACCCCCAACGCACTCTTTTAAAACATTTACTAGAAAAGAAAGATTGATTGGATCACCTCCGTTTCAATTCAGTTTCTCTTTAAGAACGACTCTAGGTCCAACTTACCGCCTACTAACCTTTTGGTTCAGTACTAGTAAGTCACACTTAGACCCCAGCAATTATAAATTTTAAAACCACCCGTTGATATCAATCTCAACAGCTGGTGCGCTCACAGGTTTGTATGTCAACACATAATTGTATGAACCGCAAGATTTATAATTGAATTTAAAATGCAATTAAGCAAAATAAAAGTTATACAGCCATGAGCACATAGTCTGAGCTTAACTTGAGTGTCAGGTCCAATTAAGGAAACCCAACTGAGGTGCCTCCTACGAGTGCCTAATCTACACTCGTCTTCCCAAATGCTAATACGTCCGTTTGACCAGTTAGTGCGTGCTAACCCGGACGAGGATTGTCAATCCTATATGATATCATATACTAACATTCACGCTACAGATGTATTACCAGACTATGCTATCGAGGGCTTTAGTGATTAGTTGAAAACAACTCATGTAGTATTTGATTGATTTGTTCTTGCGTTCAACATGTAAATAAAACGAGCAATGTAATCACACCCCTGATTGAAAAATAGTAAAATAGGGGCCATGAGACTCACTTGAGCCTTGAGTGTTTATCGAAATAAACTTGAATTGATTAGCTGTGAATTGATGTCCGAAGACTTGTAACCTGAGGGCGTTCAATACGCGCGATGGTTATTAATTGAATAGGTATCTTAAAAGACTACCTTTGTATTTGTTCGTTCCACTATAATGTCCAAATTACCATGATTTGGTTGATTGACTTGAGTTTTGAAAAACGTGTACGGCCCGTTGGTGACGGTTTGTAATAATAATTTCAAAGTATTATTATTATGAAGTCGAAGTGTTATACGAGTTTGACACTTGGTGGAATGTATTTACAAACTCTAAGTGACGGGGGTCCGGGGGCAGCGCCCCTGGGTAGCGGGGTTCCAGGGGTGGCAACCCCTAGCGGTCTGTGTCGCTATGTGCGACATTGTTGGTCCTTGCGACATAACGGTCTGTGTAGCTATGTGCGACGTCAGCCATTTAAGGCGACATTGAAACTGATGTCGCACCATGCGACATCGTGAGGTGTGTTGCGACGTTGTGGCTAATGTCGCAATTTGTCTGGGACAAATGCGACATTACGGTCTGATCGGATTCCGGTGGTCAGAAACGGGGAAGGACGACTTTCGTTTGGCCCGAGACTTTTACCCAACCCATATTTGGACATTTTAAGTGTATACAAACAACCAGAAGTCAAAAATAATGGAAATCAAAGAGTTTCGAGAATTGTCGGAAACTTACGAATTGACGCCGGGAGAAACCGAAAAGATGGAAAGGTAGATCTCGACGTGGTGGGAGGTGAGAATGGGGAGTGGGGAGGGTTTTCCCCCATTTTTGGGCAGATTTCGGTGGGGGCCCACCGAAGTGTGGGTCTCCACTTTTTACTCCGTGTATGCGCTCTGTGCGGTGTTCGTTTTCCCGGTCGTTTAAACATTAAATAATTATTTTATGCGCTTAAATACGTGATTTAAAATACGAGTATTTATTCAATATTTCTATTGAAGTATTTTATCAAATACTTTATGATAGTGTTATAACACATAATTTAGATTTGTTTGCGCGTTTAATATTTTAATCGCGTTGACGTTATTTGTACGATACGAATTTGAATTGAAATATTATCAAAATAATATTTTGGATATAATAGCCTTATTAAATAATGGTATTTTATTTAATAAAATTGTTCACCAACGTCCGTATTAATTGAGTCGAATTACATTCGATTTGAAACTTGTACGATTTAATCAAATCGCATACTTGTATATATTCAACAATATATATTACTTGATACACAAATTAGCCTAACACAGAACTAATTACATGTATTAAAACTTGATTAGGCACTAATTACTAGTCCTAATTTGACGGGTGTCACAGTATACTTCTTGTCACACACTTGCGAAACACTAAGTAAATTGTGGTTCAACTGTTCCACAAAATTTACTTTCTCAAAACTCACTAGTCCATTCGTAAGTGTACCTTGACCAGTAATCACACCACCTTGATCTCCCGCAAAAGCAACATATCCTCCATTATAAGCATGAACATCTGTCAGGAGAGATACATTGCCCGTCATGTGCCTAGAGCAACCACTGTCGATATACCATCTACTATTCTGTATCACTTCTGGTTGCTGTGGCACATAAAAGAAAAAAATTAATTAGAAATGGAGACACAAGCCTTAACCGACTTGGGTACCCCAGTAACATCATCAACAATAAGTACATCAGTCAAAATTTTATTTTTCAACATTTCAGGAACATTGACTGATGCAGTATTGTTAGATGTTGAACAACCTTTTAGATTTTTCACTTTCCAAACCTGCTTAAGTTTGAAAAAATGCTTGGTAACAAGATCTTGATTTTTATCAGAAAAATTGAAAGACTCAATCTTGTTATTTCTATTAACAGGAGTGGAAACAGATGAACTTTTCTCATAAAATGATTTTCTGGAAGAATTTCTAGAAGAAATTGGTGAAATTCTTGAAGAATTTTTATGTTTAAAGTTTTGAGTAACACCTTTTCCAGACTGTTTTCGAGCAAGCACAGGACAATCATTAATCAAATGACCTTGATTTCTACAATAGAAACAAGATCGGTTTTCAACAAAATATTGAGATTGAGGAACAAACCGTTTAGAACGACCGAAAGAAACATTTTCAAGACACTGATTATATTCATTTCTTTTCAATATTCTAAATGCACATGTTCAGCCTTAGCTTTACCTTTCATTCTTTCCACTTTATCATCAGTTTCATTTATGAAAATGTGATTTTCAGGTTTAACATTTTCTTTAACAATTGGTTTGTATTCCTGATCAATTATGTTTTCAATCTCAATAACCTCTTCAGCAGACACAAGAGGTTCAGACTCAACTTTACTTGATTTAGACTCACAAACAATAGGCTTGACTGACTCAGCCTTGTTTTCAACACGCTTCACAAACTCAATCTTAATTTCACTAGATTTTGTCTTAACTGGCTCAGACTTACTAGTGACAACATCAGAATTAAGATTGTTGTTTATTTCAGACTCAACATTCACAACCTTTCCTTGATTAAATTTGACAGGTTGTTCAAACTTAAGAGATGTCGTGCCTTTCTTTTTCAATTTTGGCACAAAATTTTTAATGTTATCATTGGAAGGCATTGTCGTGTAATCCAAAGGAGGTGCAACCATTTTATAACCAATACCAGGTTTACCTTTCCTTATTTACTGTGACTCAATGATATCATTAATAACTAGAAAAGAAGTAGAAACATTTGATAGTTTACCAGTTAAACGGACAACTTCAGCTTGAGAATCAGATAGTTGTTTCTTTACTTTTTCAAGCATAACAACGTAACTACTGATTTCATCTTGTTGTTCAAAAATTTTAGCTCGAAGTTCTTTCTTTTCTTCAAAAATTGATTTTAACTTTAAATCAAACAATTTTTCATTTTCTTTCAGTAAATTATTCGCTTCAAGTAATTTATCATGTTCCGAATCAATACGTTCTAACTCTTCTCTAAATCTTCTAAGTTGACCAGTCAATTTTATACCAGAAATACAAGAAAGTGGTTCTTTATCTACCTCATGAATGTTGGCCATAAAACATTTGTCTGGAGCTTCTTCCTCATCATCATGAGCAGAGAAATCAAAAGCTATATCAGACAGCTGTGCAACAGCTAATATCATCGCTTTTTCTTCATCTGTAGTCTTTTCTTCTGGCTTCTTAGGAGAAGGTCTGGTAAATCCAGAAGCTGGATTTTTCTTCTGATCACATTCTCTGGCAAAGTGTCCAAGATTCTGACAATTGTAACATCGGACTTTGCTTTTATCGAAACCCAACCCTTTATCATTTGGATTGTCCAGAGTATTTCGACCAGTCTTCTTAAAATAATTATGTGTCCTTCTCGTCAACATGGCATAACTCCATTTAATGTCAATTATTTCTAATTCATCAGCATCAATTTGACTAAAATCCTCTTCAGTCAAATTTAAAGAACCAATACGGTTTGACAGAAAATCTTCATAAGAAGAAAGAAACGCTGAGAAAATGGAAGCATGTTCTTCAGTAACAGCTGGTAACGATCCGTGAGTACTGAAAATTAGATTCACAGTACTTGTTGAAGGCATGCTTGAACCACCAGCTAATAAAGCAGAATCAAAATTTTTAGTTTTTGAACCAGAGACATCAACACCATAAAGTTTTGGATTTTGAACAGTTGCAATGTGTTTTGTCTCTTTTCGTTGTATATCTAATAGCGTTGCTTCCAAATGAACAATCAAATCGTCTAATGACATTTCCATAATGTCTGGATCAGCTTCCATCAATAGTACACGAGTATTCCACTTCTTTGGTAATGAATTAAGAAGTTTCTTATTCATGTCTATTTGATCCAGATTAATTCCACCTTCAAGCAATTCACTCACAAGCTGTGAAAAACGTGAGCACAAATCTGAAAGAGACTCATTTGGTAACATATCAAACACCTCATATTGTTTCTTGATGAGTTCTAACTTATTTTGCTTATACTTTTCACTTCCACCACACCTCTTCTCAAATGCTTTCCATAAATCATAAGCCGTATCATATTGACGAAATTGCTTCATAAGAGATTGTGGTAACGACATGGTAATAGCAGCATAAGTTTTTCAGTATAATATGCTTTTCGTTCTTCAGGAGTCATAGACTTTGTAGTCTTGAATGGAGTTGGTCCATCAAAAACACCAGTTCTAAGAGGACGTTCATATCTTTCTTCCAAATAGATTTTCATATCAGGATCATTAAAGGAAATAAACGCCTCGAATCGTTGTCTCCAAAGAAAATAATCCATACCAATAGTAAACATTGGTGGTTTATTTGTACTTCCAACCTCATTGTTTTGTTTAAGAATTGCACCAACTTGTTGTAACGGAGTAGCCATTTATAATTACACAAAGAAATAAACACTTACGCTTAAGAGTTACTGAATTATACGCGACACTGACAAAGTGTCATTTGAAGTGTCGCAACAAGTGTCGCAACAAGTGTCGCAAATATTCAGTAAGTGTCGCAAACAATTAAGTAAGTGTCGATACTAGTGACGCAAACAATAAAAGTTTCAAAAGATTAAGTGTCGCAAGAAATGTCGGACAGAGTGTCGAACAAAGTGTCGTCATCTATTGCGTCACTTAAGTAAGTGTCGCAGTAAGTGTCGTATGAAACCTAACTTGCGTCGCTTAGACAGAATCAGACCTAACTTCCCGACACTAGATAAGTGTCGCAAATATTCACCTACCACCTGACACTAACAAATGCGTTACGCACAAAAGGCACTAAAAATCCACTTCGCGACACTAGACAAGTGTCGCAGGTAGGGTCGCAAAATTGATCCACTCAGTAAATGTTTTCTTCGGTGTAATCCACTATCGCGACACTTCAGAAGTGTCGTGGGGAGTGTCGCAGAAAAAGCTAATGCGACACTAAGGCGAGTGTCACAGGTCTGCGTATTCAGGCACCAAAAAGTGATTTTCAGGCTAAAAATAAGATTTTAAGAGTTTTTTGTTAGAACATGTTGTTCTAACATTTTATGACAATAGTTTGTATATTGTTTTAGCTTAGATTAATTGTATAAATGACCTATTGTATTGCGACAATAGCCATACGACAATAGTATTGCGACAAAGCTATTGTCGGATGGTTAGTCATTGCGATAATCAAATTGTCGCATTGACTAAGTTTGACTTCATTAAGTCTTATTGTCGCATGTATGTTTGGAGGTCTATAAATAGACTTCCTTAGGTCATTTTGATAGAGATTTTGAAAAGAGTCTTCATTTTTTTAACTCTTTGATTGTAATATCTAGAGAGAGAGTTTGAGAGAGAGAATTCAAGCTGATTGTACATGCTTTGTAATTAAATAAAAGTTCATTACTCTTATTTTACATCTTGCATTTCGATTCTGATTTTGATTTCACATGAACAAATCTCATTCATACTTGTTCTACTTTATCATATAGCTATTTCCGCTAGCTATACGATTTGTTCGATTGCGTTGTGGTTCGGATCTTGGTGGAGCATTGCGATTACAAAGTGGTATCAGAGCCGTACACAAGAAATCGAACTGATTTGAGTAAGATTGATTGAGTTTTGAGGTTAAAAAAGGTGTTCAGAACTTTCGGTTTTCATACGGATTTGGATTGGATTCTATTCTAAGGAGAATTCAGTGTACGACAGTGTTAATTCGGATAGAATAATCAAATACGAATCTTCTTCTGTGATTATTACAGCCTAATTCATCAAATTGGTGAATTAATTCGTGATTTTCGAATTGGTAATTGTACGAAGTTTGCGTAAGCTGTATGGACAGGTTCATTTGACATCTTTTGGTCAAATTGAACACACACGAAGATCGGATTTGTAATTCCGAGCAGATTGATATCAAAATTGGCTCATTTGAGTTAGATTTGAGGAGTTTACATCATTTTTGTGATCTGACCAGTTTCTGCGTGAATAGTAAATCCGACAGTAGCAATAACCGCTTTTCTCCGTGAATACGTTTGGGCGGGAGACTTGAAATTCCGACAAAAGAGTATTGTCGCATGAACAGTATCTATTGTCGTATGAATAGTAGTAATTATTCACGGATTGCTATTGACGGATTGAGCTATTGTCGTATGAACAGTACGATTGGTATTCACGGACTGTTAGTCTCGGAATCTGACATTCTCGGATTCTGACATTCTCGGATTACTACTCTCGGAATATTATACTCGGATCTTATTCTCGGATTTCCTATTCTCGCATCAACAGTATTTGTTGTAGAACTGTGATTGTCGCATGGTTTTAAAGTGTTCTTAGTTTTAAAAAAAAAAAAAAAAAAAAAAAAACTAAGTCCTTTTGTGACCATTTAGCGACGATTTTGGTCGGAAAAATTATCGCATTACCAAGTTTTGTTCCCAGGCTTAAAAGTGCTCAATTTTTGCCTGGAAAAAGTTTCATTTTACCCGACAAATTTTGAACATTTTTGAACGACAATTTGGTGACAAAAATAAGGTGAAGAATGGCATCTTCAAAGTTTGAGATGGACTACAATTTTAATCCTCTACCTCCAAGATTCTTCTGTAATAATGATTACACTAATCGGAAGACTAGATTTGAAGAATTTATTGCGTTTAGTAATCCTGATTTGTGGATTCCCATTATCGATCGGTATGAGTGGCCGAAAGCAAAGGGGACGTACTTTGGTGTTATTCCGTTTAAATCAGTGAAACTAATGGATGAACAAGAACGCAAGGAGTTTGACAGAGACAAGAAAGCCTTTGAGACAATTAAAAGTTCTTTACCGGAAGATGTATTTGTTGCTTTCACTAAAGCTGAACGTTCTTACGACTTATGGGCTGCTTTGTCAACAAGGTTTGGGGGAGAAGATTTGTTGAAATTGCCAAAAGCTGATGACGGAATTAAGGATGAATCAATACAGAAAGATGATGAGCTTAAAGCCTTGCAATCTAAAGTTCTAATCATGGAAACTGAACGTGATGAAATGCGTTCAAAGATTGCTAGAATGGAAGAACGGGTTCTCGAACTTGAGAATCAACAAATGGGACTAATCAAGCTACAAGAAGATAATGGTCTAGCTTTGAAGACTATTTGAGATCTTCATGACCAAAACTCTCATGGCTCTCACTCAACTAAACAACTTGAAAAGGTTGTACAACTTGCAAAGGTTGTGACAAAGATTTACAAAAGTAAATCTTCGTGTGGGAAAAAGATTTCTCAGTTTACTAATTATTCTTTGCAAAAGAATAAGAAATATTTTAAGAAATCGCAATCAACCAGAACATTTGTTCATCAAAAGGTTGATGTTCAGGATTCTGTCAAGGTCAAGAATGTTAACAAATCGGTTTCAGGACAACAAAAGAAGACAAAAAGAGCTTCTTCAGCACCGATACAACCTTTTTCAGAATCAAGACAAACAAAATCTTGTGCATACACACGGGCACAGATGTTTGCATTAGCACCATCATGATATAATCGTAAGGTGTTTAATCAACCAAAAGATTTTGTTCCTTTCTCCCAAAGGCGAACTCCTTCACAATCGATTCCTTGTCAACAATTTAGATATGAAACACCATGTTTCTTATCTAGATGGAATTCGATTTCCTTGGATTATGTAGACACAACTTATCGATGGCTGTAACACCCCCAAATTTTATGGTTTGCGGAAGCATACATTGGGTGTTACTAATCAATATACAAAGCACAAGATATATAGCAAACGACCTCTAAATGAGACGTTTGTAAAATAGTTACATTTCATAATTTGAATCGTTTGAAAACATATAGTTTTCTTTACAAAAATACGTAAGCCTAGAGTCCGCGTGTGTGGCGGGAGATTCTATTACATAATCAAATTTACAAAAGATAATGCCAAGGAATCTCCGTTAAATGCAGTTTGGAAATCATGCGACTCTAGCTAGTAATCCTGGAGTGATCCTACTCCGTATGTGTACCTGAGATACAAAGCTAAAAAGTGTCAACCAAAAAGGTTGGTGAATCTCACAGGTTTAGTAATAAGTAAGTGTCATGAACCACAAGTATGTACCCGTATTGCTATCCAGCAAAGTAAGTTAATCAGTATATCAGTACAGTGCCATGAGCTCATAAGTTGAAGCTTAACCGTGTAGTGTGAATATATCACGTACCCCCGTGAGTGCTATCCGCACACTCATATGTAACAAATACTAATATGTCTGTTTCTACGTGTAAATCAGTACGTGGTGGCGCTACCACCCCAGACAGGGATTGTCAGTCCCAAATGGATCCATTTACTAGTACTCGCGCTTAAGACCATAACTAACAACTTACGATAAGGAGGCTTTCAGTGGATAAAAGTAACTCATGCGTTTGTTTGAAATCAGTAATGTTTTCAGTTCAGTACATTGTGTTCATACGTAAAACAGTTGCTAAGCATCTCACCCCAAAGTATAAAACAGTAAAAGTGGGGCTGTAAGACTCACCTGAGTCGAGCAGGGGTAAATAGCAAGTAGTAGTAAATCAAGTAGGTTCTCCGAACCCGTAACCTTTTAGTGCCTAAACACGTAAGGTTAAGTAAGTAGATGTCTCGCAAGACCATCTAGGCTAGTTGTTCATACCCCGTTGTGTTTAACGTTGGTTCGTTCACGTTCGTGTCAAAGTATATACGGCCCGTTGGTGATTTGTTATAATTAAAGTTTTATCGTTCATAACGCAATTTAGAGTATTTGTAATAGAAAAGTATGTTCTATGATGTTTGTTAAGTCGTAGGGTATGAGTATTGGAAGTTGTATAAGTTCGACACTTCGTGTAAAAATAGTTGAAAATCTGCTGCTTTGTGCGACACTTCATAGCGTCACTTAAGGTTTAGGCGACACTTAGGAAGTGTCGCATAAAATCGCGAAATATAAGTTTAGGGCGTCACTTAGGGAAGTGACGCATAAGGTGGCGACACTTAGGCAGTGACGGTAACAAGTGTCGGTTTAAGGTTCTAGGCGTCACTAGAGTAGTGTCAGGCAAGAGTGTCGTGTAAAATTAGATTTCGATCATAGGCGTCACTAAGGCAAGTGACGCTAGTAGTGACGGATATTAAAAATGCGTCACTTAGGTAGTGACGGGAAAAGAGGGCTTATGCGACACTTAGTCAGTGTCGCACGAAGTGACGCATATCTGGGTTCATCAGTGCGTCACTTACGTCTGATTGACGGATTTTGAGCCAAAAACATGTTTTCGGGTTTCCGTTTGGTCCGATTCTTTTACCCAACCCTTATATGAACATAACAAGCCTATCAAAACCATAAACTAGTAAAAATGATCAAAAAACGAGAGATGTCGGGATTTGTCGGAAACTTACAAAGTGTCGGATTGAAAATCCGAAAAGGTAGAAGTGTAGATCGTCGCGAGGTGGTCGTTTATTTCCAAAGGGGCTTGAAGATCCGAGGTCGTTTAGTATGTTTATTTTGCGATTTTCGTTGATTTTTGGTTTGTGGTTTTTGAGAGAAAAGAAAAGGAGGAGAGAGAGAATAAGAAATGAAAGAAAGTGGGTGGAGGTGGGAGGTTAAATCCCCACTTTCGCCCCGCGTTCCCGCTCCGTGCGGTGTTCGTTTGCTCCGTCATTTAAACGTTAAATATTTATTTTACGCGTTTAATTATATTTATAAATCACAAATCTTGTGAAATGATTTATTTAAATTATTTCCTTAAATCTTTAATAGGTTAGATTAATTTTAATCACTTTTGCTTATAAAATCGTGTACGTTTTATTCGAGTAGTACAAGTCAGTTATTAACTATTATAAAATAGCATTTCAGTTATAATTGCGTTATTTTAGTTTATAAACATTTGTTCACCAACGTCCGTGTTAATCGAATAGAATTTCATTCTATTTAAGTTGCGCACGATTTAATCAAATCGCAAAGTTGTATATATTCACCAACATATAATCCGGTACATAAATTAGCCTAACACAGAACTAATTACATGTATTAACAAAAGAATTAGGTGCTAATACTAGCCCTAATTTGGCGGTTGTTACATTCTCCCCTTGTTAAAAATAATTTCGTCCCGAAATTAGCTCGGTTGCACGGTCGGTGCGTTGTCTGGGAAGAGATGTGGATATTTTTGTCGCATTTGGTCTTCCCGTTCCCAGGTGAATTCAGGACCCCGTCTAGAATTCCACCTGACTTTTACGATGGGAATACGACTCTGTTTTAGTTGTTTGACCTCGCGGTCCATTATTTCCATGGGTTCCTCGACAAAATGAAGTTTATCATCGATCTGAATTTCGTCGAGCGGTATAATCAGTGTCTCGTCAGACAGACATTTCTTCAGATTAGAAATGTGGAATGTGTTGTGAACGCTGCTAAGCTCAGCAGGAAGTTGCAGGCGGTATGCCACTGGACCAATCTTTTCAAGGATTTCGAATGGTCCGATGTATCTAGGATTTAGTTTGCCTCGTTTTCCGAATCGAATGACACCTTTCCACTGTGCCACCTTGAGAAGTACCTTGTCCCCAACTTGGAACTCAAGGTGTTTGCGTCTCACGTCAGCATAGCTTTTCTGACGATCACGCGCGGCTTTTAGTCGGTTTTGTATGCCGACGATCTTTTCAGTTGTTTCATGTATGATTTCTGGACCGGTGAGTTGTGTATCCCCCACCTCGGTCCAACAGATAGGTGACCGGCACTTACGACCGTACAGTGCCTCGAAGGGTGCAGCCTTTATGCTGGTGTGATAACTGTTGTTGTACGAGAACTCGCACAACGGCAAGTGATTTTCCCAGTTTTTACCGAAGTCAACTACGCAGGCTCGTAGCATGTCTTCCAGTGTTTGTATGGTTCGTTCGCTCTGGCCATCGGTTTGAGGATGGTAAGCCGTACTCATATCCAGACGAGTACCAAGAGATTTCTGCAGTGATTGCCAGAAGCGAGAAGTAAACCGAGCGTCTCGGTCGGAGATGATTGAGATGGGCACGCCGTGTCTTGACACGATCTCTTTCAGGTAGATCCGTGTCAAACGTTCCATCTTATCTGTTTCCTTGATGGCCAGGAAATGAGCAGATTTAGTGAGTCGGTCGACGATCACCCAAATGGTATCGCAACCGCTAGAAGTTTTCGGGAGTTTAGTAATGAAATCCATGGTGATCTGCTCCCATTTCCATTGTGGTATTTCAGGTTGTTGTAGCAAACCGGAAGGTTTCTGGTGTTCAGCTTTAACTTTGGAACAAGTAAGACACTTGCCAACATAGGTTGCAATGTCAGATTTCATGTTGGGCCACCAGTACATTTCCTTGATACCGTGATACATTTTGTCGGCGCCGGGGTGTATAGAGTATTTTGACTTGTGAGCTTCATTCATCACCAAGTCTCGAAGGTTCCCAAAACTTGGTAACCAGATTCGATTCGAGAAGTATTTGGCCCCGTTAGGTTTGGTTTCAAATTGTTTGTCCATGCCTCGCAAGGTCTCGTTTGTCAAGTTTTCTGGTTTGAGTGCTTCGATTTGAGCGGTGAGAGTTTGATTGATGAGGTCGTTGTGAATGGTCATACCGAGAGCTCGAACTCGAAGTGGTTTCACTCGTTCTTTTCGGCTTAAGGCATCGGCGACAACATTCGCCTTGCCTGGATGATAGCGAATTTCGCAATCGTAATCAGTGAGCAACTCGACCCATCGACGTTGCCTCATGTTGAGATCCTTTTGATCGAAGATGTGTTGGAGACTTTTATGGTCGGTAAAGATTGTACACTTGGTACCGTATAAGTAGTGTCTCCAGATTTTTAGAGCGAATACAACAGCCCCCAACTCTAGGTCATGAGTTGTGTAATTCTTTTCGTGGACCTTGAGTTGTCGAGAGGCGTAAGCGATGACCTTGTCTCGTTGCATCAGCACGCAACCAAGACCTTGGTGTGAAGCATCACAGTATACCACGAAGTCATCGTTGCCTTCGGGTAAAGATAAGATAGGTGCACTGCAGAGTTTCTGTTTTAGTAGCTGAAAAGCTGACTCCTGTTTGTCAGTCCAATCGAACTTCTTTTCCTTTTGAGTCAGTGCAGTGAGAGGTAGGGCTATTTTCGAAAAATTCTCAATGAACCGCCTGTAGTATCCGGCGAGTCCTAAGAATTGGCGTACCTCGGTCGGGGTTGTAGGTGCTTGCCAACATTTGATAGCCTCGATTTTTGAAGGATCGACATGAATTCCCTGATTATCAATGACGTGTCCAAGGAATTGAACGGTTTGCATCCAGAACTCACACTTAGAGAATTTGGCGTATAACTCTTCGTGTTTGAGCAGCTCTAGGATGGTTTTCAGGTGTTGCGCGTGTTCTTGTTCAGTGCGCGAGTAAATCAAGATGTCATCGATAAAGACGATAACAAACTTGTCAAGGTAAGGTTTGCACACCCGATTCATAAGGTCCATGAATACAGCCGGTGCGTTGGTTAAGCCGAATGGCATCACTTGGAATTCGTAATGCCCGTAACGAGTTCGAAAAGCGGTTTTTGGAATATCTTCATCACGAACTCGGAGTTGGTGATAACCCGACCGTAGATCGATTTTTGAATAAAAACTCGACCCTTGAAGTTGGTCAAACAGGTCATCGATGCGAGGAAGTGGGTAACGGTTCTTGACGGTTAATTTGTTGAGTTCACGGTA
Source organism: Helichrysum umbraculigerum (assembly GCA_949592205.1). Taxonomy (NCBI): domain Eukaryota; kingdom Viridiplantae; phylum Streptophyta; class Magnoliopsida; order Asterales; family Asteraceae; genus Helichrysum; species Helichrysum umbraculigerum. The sequence continues at coordinate 293,298,136 of CATIUR010000001.1, forward strand.
GTCGATGCACATGCGGAAAGAACCGTCTTTCTTTTTCACAAACAGGACCGGAGCTCCCCAAGGTGAGGAACTTGGTCGAATAAATCCCTTGTCCAGGAGTTCCTGTAACTGAGTAGACAACTCCTGAAGTTCGGATGGGGCTAGTCGGTAAGGGGCTCGTGCCACGGGTGCTGCACCGGGCACAAGGTCAATAGAAAACTCGACTTGTCTAGTTGGCGGAAGGCCAGGCAAGTCTTCAGGAAAGACTTCTGGGAAGTCTCGAACGATAGGCACATCCTCAAGTCGCTTTCCCACCGACTTTTTCTCCATAACGTGTGCGAGGATTGCCTGGTACCCTTTTCTCAAGTATTTTCGGGTTTTCATGCAAGAAATGATATTTATTCTCGTCCCACCGGTCTCCCCTTGTATGCTCAAAGTTCCACCGGTGACGAGAGGAATGCGTACAATTTTCTCGAAACAAACGATTTCGGCTCGGTGCTTGGATAACCAATCCATACCGACGATGATGTCAAAGCTGCCGATTTCGACAGGTATCAAGTCAATGGGAAAGAGCTCGTTAGCTAAGTTCAGAGTGCAATTAGGTATCACACTGTCGGCCTCAATAAGTTTTCCGTTTGCCAATTCTATAGTGTACTTAGAATCTAAGGCAATAGGTGTAGTGTCAAGTAGTTGATAAAACTCATCAGAAATAAAGCTTTTATCAGCACCAGTATCGAATAATACGGAAGCAGTCAAGTTGTTGAGAAGGAACGTACCCGTGACCACATTCGGGTCTTGACGGGCTTCCCCAGATTTCAGCACAAAAGCTCTTCCTCGAGCATTGTTGTTGTTCCTGTTGTTGTTGTTCAGTTTCGGGCAGTCTTTCTTGAAATGCCCCGTACCGTTGCACCCATAACAAGTCTTTGGTGCAGAGGTGTTGGTGTCAGTGGTGTTTGATCTACAGTCCCTAGCCACGTGTCCGAATTTCTTACACTTGCTACAGGGACACGAACCAAAGTGGTGTCGTTGGCACTTTGAGCAATAGGGCTTGGTTCCCTTGTACGCCCCCTTGTCATCAGTATTGGAGGTGTAGGCTTTAATGGTTTCAGGTTTCTTGTTTTGGTGGTTGTTGTGGTTGTCGGACCATTTTCTTTTGTTGCTGTTGGAGGATGGAGTGGGTGGTTCTGGGTCCTCATTCATGGCTAAAAGTTCATGGGCCAACCGGATGGCACCATGAAGAGTGGTTTGTTTTGATGAGGCGACATTTCCCCGGACAGGTTCCGGGAGGCCGCGGATATACTTCTTGATCTTTTCGGGTTCAGTACCCGCCATGGTTGGGCGAAGGACGGTGAGTTGTTGGAATCGGGTGGTGTATCCAACGATATCAGTTCCTTGCACTTTCAAGTTCCAGAACTCTTCGTCCAGCTTGTATAGTTGTTCGGCCGGGCAATACTCATCAGTGAGCATTTTCTTTAAATCCTCCCAAGGGAGTAGATAAGCGGTATCAATACCCACAGACTGGGTATAGGAATTCCACCACGAGAGGGCACCATCTTCGAGGGTGCAGGTGGAGAATTTGACTTTGTCGTCCTCCGCACATTTGCTGATGCGGAAAACGGATTCCATCTTTTCGAACCATCTGATAAGTCCGATGGCTCCTTCGGTCCCCTTGAAGCTCAAGGGTTTGCAGTTTTGAAAATCCTTGTATGAACAAGGTTTAGCAGCAGAGGTTTCAGCGGCATCGCTGTTTCTTGTGGAACCTGGTGGAGTATTCCGAGCTAAGGCTTCAGTAACAGCCTGGGTTATAAGGGAGGTAATCTGGGCATCGGTGTAAGGTCTTGACTTTGGCGGCATGACTCTTCAATAAAAGAAATGAAGATACATGAGATTTTTGTAAGAGAAATTGCATTTATTTCAGATGTGCATGTATAAAGATGGTAATACATAACATCAATATGAAAAAGGATTATGGCAATTAATATGAGTTGAAACAGCAAGAAATACTTGATAGATGATACGAGTTCAAAGGTTACATCCTACGGATGTATTACAAAAGGTGTCGGGAATTATTACATCCGACTGAAACATAGAGTAGTGCTTAGATAGTTACTAGATTACAGGATAAAGACTACACTAGTTTTAACGTAGATTAATTTGTTCCATCATCGTGACAAGACGGTCCACAGTGTTTGCAAGCCTGCTAGCTTGTCGGGCGTTGTCTTCGGCTAGTGTTAGTCGTTGTGTTAGTCCGCGCGCATACTCTTCTGCCTCAAGTGAGCGTTGCACACATTCATCCATCCTTTGTTGCAGAAGGGCATTTTCCACCCTTATTTCTATAATTTGGTTGCGAAGGACATCCATGTTGTTGTTTGTGGTTTCTAGGTCGTCGGAGACTTCTTCTATGCGTTCGAGGGATGTAAGTCTCCAATTTTTGTTTGTTTCCTGTAACACGACATCCATGGTGCGAAGTCGTTGTTCGTGTTGGTTCACCCTAGCGGCTAAGGCCGGCAAGGTAGAGTGAGTGGAGTACGGGCCAGCTCGAGGCAACCTAGCGTTCCTCCTTGCTACCCTTGGGTTCTGCGACCCGGATTGAGAACGAGATGAATTGGATGGGATGTTTGCCATTTCTGAGACAAAGCGTTAGTAAGATGAGGCTAATATATATACATCTATCATATCCAGCCTAGTGTCTAGCACGTATCAAGTAATGGTCCGGTTCTCTCGTAGTCAGAGTCAACTATCGTATCCCTGTTCAACATAATTATTTCAGATCTTACACCATCTTTCCTTAATTATACATAGTTGATCAGGCTATGTTAAATTAAAGTTGTATGCTGTAATGTAAGTCCCCTAGTTTTAGGATCGATAACTTCGTTATCTGTAGTATTAAGGTGCGGAATCCCTCAATACGGTGTTATTTTACTAACAACGAATATGTTCGTATTGCGTTTTAACTAGACTTAGCTTTAAACAACGAATCGTCAAAGCCTAGCCTTAGGTTATGTTTTTCTCTGGTTTGTTGAATTCGCAGCAATTGAAATCAGAATGCAAAAGTTATTTTCAGTGTTAACGATTTTACAAAGAAAAATCGTTTAAATATTCTGTCTCGGCTCGGCTCGCATGGGCCAGCGAGTTCAGCCCAACTCGCCTTGCAGCCCAAGCCCATTACCAAGCTCGATTCGCTACTGACTTCCACGAATTCAGTTCTCATCTCGGCTCGTTAATCTCGCGACCTGAGAACTCGACTCGCACAGAATGTATTTATTTCGTATTTAATAATTCGTCTAACTTAACACAATAATATGTTTAACGAATATTACTAACAAAACAAATATTTATTTACAAATCTAAACCAATATACAAACGTAATAATAATTACACTAGTCCTATATCAAGCTAGATCTGTTGTCACAATCTATGTCTCAACAGACTCCCCCTTGACAATAGCTCTAGCGTCTTTATCTTCACGCTGTCTTTGGTCTTCATTTGTAAATCTTACTTCCTGCAAAAATTTTAAGCTTGATGCATGTTTTAACCATCCTATGATAATCTCGTGCTAAATCACCCCAACCAACAGTAGATATGATCTTGTTCTTGTATAACATAATCAAATCTTCCTTTGATAAATTCATCAAATGTCTGTGATCATATACACGAAGAATTTCTTTTTCGCCATTAGGATAATCATCATCAGCTTCAATCATAAAGGCTTCTCCTGTTCCAGCATCTACCCCCCAATATTTCAATTTTCCCAAAATATTCTGAGGCATAGTCTTCATTGGTATTTGCTTAATGCATTTGACCGCTGGATAAACCTTCTTCCTTCTTCTTCTTCCAGTTCTCTGACTAAGTTCGTTTAGCTTTATCATTTTTCCTTTCCTTGGCTTAATCTTCGAAAACTTCATAGATAATCCTTCAGTCCTAATGATACGCTCAACATACTTAGCATAATCATCATCACTTGGATTTTTCATATCTAATCTAGCCAAGTCTCGAATCTCATATCGAGGCAATGAACTAAACACGGTAAGCTTCTTCTCAAAATATTGAACCCCGTCAAACCTTTTGATCGCGAAGAGCTTCAGGTCAGAGTCATAATACCATCCAATAATGCCAGTTTTAAGTACACGCTTTCCAGTAATATCAACTTCTTTCAAAATGCGTTGCTTATTTTCCTTTTTCTTTTTCAGCATTTCTTGGATAAACATAGGATTACCAACCATATGTTTGTATTTGTCCTCTATTTCTTCAACTTCAGTATCTGAATCTTCAGAAGCATTCTCAAAAGCTTCTAAATCAATAACTGATTCTCCTTGTTCATTTACAAAAACAAATTCAGTCGTTGATGGATTCACAACATGTTCATCTACATTTGCATCCAGATCAACACCTTCATCTATCACTGATTCAAATACTGCAGTCCAATCTTCAGGAAGTTTGAACTCTCCTTCTTCAATATCATAATCAATCTCTTCATCTATCTCATCCAGAATATCATCTTCCGAATCTGATAGATTAAGCATTTCCATTCCTAGAGAAAAACATAAATACAAATATATTAATAATTCAAATTCTTTATTGATTTCCCTGAACCAATCTAAGAATTTCTTTATTAATTCTTTTGTATATTTTAACCTAACATATAAACGCAATATAAATATAACTTATAAAATCTTTTATTGATTACCCTGAATCAATCTAAAATCTCTTAAGTCTACTTAACAAATATTAATTAATTTTAAATTCTAATGCATTGTGAATAATCACCAAACATTTAAATTTACTATTAATTACCTTATATAATTTCCAAGTGTTAATTGATCTCATTCATTATCAATTTAACCTTTAAATTATATATCATTTGTCTAGTTAATACGAATACATTTTTAACTTGTTAATTACTTATAAACCTTACGGTCTTAAGTCTATAATCAAATCTAAAATGCATATGTTATTATAAAATTATGACCGCCGAAATTAATCGGAACACGCCGCTCGACTACTCAATAAGTCAGAAGTCTTTCGATCACTATTTTATCTTAACATAATTTTATAAACTTAAATTACCAAACATATTTTACTTAAAATAATAATAACCCTAAGCCAAATATATTTACACAATAATTAAGTTTACACTTGTTCACTACAAACTATTACAAATATTACAGTACTAAGATAATACTAAGCTATCTTACCAGCTTCAGTATCACCCGATACAGTCTTATCTGCACTTGTACCCACTCCAGAACCACTAGCACCAGCACCAGACTCCCCCTGAATAGTAGCTTGCTCACTAGTCTTTGAAGGACCAGTCTGCTCACCACTCGGTGCATTGGGATCATCGTCCTTGTCTTGATCTCTCTTTCTCTTCAACTCATTCTCTCTGCAAGACTCCAGATATACCAATATCTCCCCCTGAGCAGGCTGTCCTGAATGCGATCTCAAGACCAGACTCTCTAAAGAAGATAACTTCAGTCTCTGTACAGTGAAGTCCGCAAGTAACGTCTCATGAGTCTTCATCAACAGATTGTACAATTCACTCTGCTTGAGTATCTGTTGTGAAAGAAGAAGATTGCTCGACACCAGCTCTGGAATCTGAGAAGTAAGCTTCTCCAAATCCTTTACCCTCGACTCTAAGGATGTAATCCTTTCAGCATCAGTCGTTGGAGTAACAGGTATCGTTCTGGGTCCAGGCGGTGTAAGAGACTCAATATGCCAGTCTCTGGTAAGCGGTGTATGAGGTTGAGACAAAGCTTGCGTAAGCAAACTTGTCGCAAATCTAGCTGTTTTGTTCGTCGGAAAATTAGCTCCACGAACTAAATCAGCAACCTCATGCTGTAAAGTTAAACACAATTAAAATCAGTTATTGTTACAGATTACTCTGTCTCAAACTCTAATTAATTGCATAACACTCATAGTTATAGAATTTATATCTCATACTTGAAGCGGTAAAGACATCGATTCCGTAACCACCGGTGCAACCATCTCTACCTGTGGTGTATCCTGAGAAACTGTATACAGAATTAACTGTCTCAGTTCAACTCCTGATAAACAACAAGTTAAGATTATTTAACTTTAATTAATACTAACCTTCTCGAATAGTAAGCGTTCTCGGACGCTTCATCAAAGGAATCTCAACTTCCTCAGTACCTTCCTCCAGAATACTCTTACCCTTCCTCTTCTTTTCAGAAGCAGATGGAGGAGGAGAAGGTGTATTATCAGAATCTTCATCTGAAGCCGTCTCACCATCACGACCTCTAGATGATCTAACAGGATCCTAAATTTTAAATATATTAAACATTTATGATTAGCGTAAGCTCTATCATACAAGTTCTATATATTTAAGATTAATCAGATATAATACCTCAGTTGGTACAACAACTGATCTATCAAGCTGTATCTGCTCATCCTCAAGTAATATAACTTCTGGATGTGCAGCCTCAGCTTCAGCTTCCTGTTCGTATAATGATATTTATATTTTTAAAATCAGAAATAATATCCAATTTACTAAATATCTAATATCAGAATCATTATATAATAATATTATGCATCTATGATCAATAAAAACAATCTATCAACTAAGCATCTATATTATTACATAAGTAACAGATTACCTCAGGTGGTGCCAAGTAACTCTCAATGTCTTGAAGCAAAGGATTTGTCTCATCATCATTCTGCTCCAAAACTTCTTGCACAACCTGTGCAGCAACCTCTTGATTCACCTGCTGATCCACCTGACCAGCCTGAATAAGAACATCCTCAAGGAGCCCTTGTGGATCTTCAGGTTGAGCTTCCTCAGCTACAGGTGCAGGTACAACATCAGCAACAGCAGGAGCAACAACAGCAGCAGGAGCTACGTCCAACCACCCATGATTTGGCGGTGCAACGTAGTTCGGATCAACAATATATCCAAAAAGTGGTCTAATTTCCGGTTTCACCACTCCTTCCTTCCTAATCGTCTGCATAAACATGGCATTATAACCACGTTGATCAATGGTATTCACCGATAAAAACGGCTCAGGAATAACCAAGTTCGGTAGACGCGCACGTATGATAAGCATACAAAACCTCGGGTAGATCATAAATCTAGATCTAACAGAACCCGATATCTGTCTAGCTATCTCTCCAAAAATGTAATCACAAAAACTGTATGGTTTATTGTAAACCAGTGACAGTACAGCCGATAGAATCGCAGGGCTCAACTCATCAAAGCCACCTTTCTTTGCTGCGAAGACTATATTCATCACGTGGCAAAGAAACCTCCACTGACCAATGACCAGAGGCTTCTGGAACTGACGTCCACGCCTGTCTCCTGTATATCCCATACGTCCAATAGCACCCTCAATAAAGTCCATAGGATACTCAATATCCCCGTTCTCCTGTTCTACCGTACCTAGCTGCAAAATCTCACGAAGATTACCAGCTGAAAAGGTAACAGGTTGTCCACCAACTGTAGCTCGAATCTCTGGCGGAGTGACAGATTCGTCATAAACAATATCCGTCCAGAAATCGTTCAGTATAGTCTGTGAGATAGGAGGATTGGCCGTAATGGCATATCTAATCCTTGATCGTGCTAGAAAACGTAATATATCAGCAACCCTGTCAGCCCGTTTGGCCTCAAGGTTCAGATCAACCAGGATGTTGTGACCCTTATCAAATGCTCTAGCCATATCTGTAATGAATACAAACAACAGATATAATTTAATGCACGATAAAAAATATTTAAACTATTATGTATTATGAATCGAGATTCATCAAACATCTTAGTTTAAAATTGTAATTATATATAACTTGATACAAAAATAATCTCAAGTCGTATATAAAAATTTTACTTATAACTAAAAAGTCTTAAGTCTAATTTAAATCACGTTAGGTACTTGTTATTTTAATAAAAATCTCAAGTCGTTAACGTTAAAAATTATACCGCTAATGTGAAATTAGGACACGCCACTAATTTTCTTCTTAAATTAGTAGACTTTCGATATAATCATATAAGAATTAACACAAATCCATTTCATAAAAGTTATTACTTAAAAAGTCTTAACATTTATATCACTACTTTAAAAAATAAAATTTTTCTAAGTACTGGACTCGCATAAACTGGCCTAACGAGGTGAGGTCAACTCGTTTTGCTTATGAACTCGCTAAACTTATAAAGCAGCTATTGAAGTGAACTCGCTAATCTCATGGATTCGCTAGTCAACTCGCTGCGAGTTGATTCACAATGTCAACTCGTTTCATTCAATCAGGGAGTCGAGGTAAAATCTCAACTCGTTCGATGAACAGCCGTCGATAATTTTTAATGAAAATCGATTAATCTGTTGAATTTAACATGATCTATCAATTGATTTACGTTTATTAACATCCATTTAACATAAACCACAAGGATTTATGTCCAATAACATCGTAATCGACGCAAATCGTTTAGTTTTTAACCCGAAACCCTAAGTTTTATAAAAACTTCGATTTCTTGTTATTTACACGGTGAAATCCGTTGGTTTATACCTCAAAATGTTCGCAATATGAAGATGTATAAAGTCCTCGGATTGAATAACTCGTTCCCGTAATCTAAGAATCGAAATCAAACGAAAACAATAAATCGCCTCGTTTCGCCTTGTTGACGGATTCGCAAGCTTTACTGAACTCGCGAAGATTGTGGGTTCGGTGGGTGAGCTTGACTCGTTTGACCCCCTTTATACTTATATCCGATTCGCGAGATTTAAGTGGACTCGCAAGTTGATGTCAACTCGCAGAAACAATGAAAAACGCGAATTTTAATTCTAAGTATAAATAAAAACCCGATATTTTCACAAGTCTAAATTATAATTAATTTTCACTTGTATTTGTCACGTTGTTCAACTCAAAAACATTCAGTATGATTTAATTCCGAAGGGTAAGCATAATTAACACAAAAATTAAAAACTAAAACAAAATTACATAATCATAGGTATCAAGTACCATTTTATTAAACACTTGAAACAAAATAAAATACATACATAAAATGAATAAGAATTTATCTGCTTAGGGATCATATTAGTAAGAATAAGCAATTCATGATATATTTAAAAAGTTTAAGCAGATTGGTAGTATACATACCTCATGAAATTCAAATAAATTACTATAAAATTACAACTAAATATATCATTTATACATTTATATTTATAAAACTATATCTTAGGTACCTTTATCCACATAGCATAATTAATAAATACATTATTCACATGAAGTGAATATTTTATTTATAGATAGTTTAAGACGATTACCGGTATTATGATCCACATAAACAAACTATACTCAATTTTCTAAGCATAACTCTTTATTGTTAGTATGAGTATTATCAAGTGCTTCCTAGTATATGACATACTGAAGAATTCAAGTAAAACACATAACACTGCATCATTAAATTTTCAAGGTAGCGGTTACTAAATGATGTATCTTTTCGAAACATATAACATACACTTGAATTTTTACGGTTAGACAAATATCAAACATACTTTGAATATGCTATGTTATCTAAGTCTGTACGTAGTACAACAGAAGATTCCTTCTAGCATAATTCAAAATATATTTGAGAATATTAATTTAATTAAAGGTTTCAGTTCTGTACATAGTACAACATAGTTACCAGTAATTAAATTAATACCCATATTGCTACTATTTGTCACTTTAATTAAAATGCATGATAACAGTGTATGGTAATACCATCATTCAACATTTAAGACTTAATGTCATACATCATAGAATAGTTACACAAAATAATAAACAAGTAGTTAATTAAATTCTTAAGACTTAGAAAATTTCATATAATTTGCCTACCAGTACATCATATGATGAAGCCATCTAAAATTTTACTAAAAATAGACAAATTATAACTTGTGGATATAGGTGTATAATCAAATAAATATAAACACATACCTGATAGAACCGCTGTAGTTCTAAAGCAACTTTATTTGAACCTACTACCATATCATACTTAGGACTTAAGCTTTATTATTGTGAAGCTTATTCTCCTAATGTACTATCATTTCCCGTAGTTTTTGCAAATAAAAACTTAAATGAAGGCGATTCCCCTTAGGTAACAAGCAAATGAATGCCATACGCCTTTTTTTTTTTTTTTTTTTTTTATATTTTTTTTTTTTTTTATTAATAAACACATAAATACTAACTATTACAAGAATACCCTTGGAAGACTAATCACTCTGGATTTCTCATTCCGTTTAGTTGAACCAACGTCTCAAATCTTGCTCTGTCGAACGCCTTTGTGTATAAGTCTGCTAAGTTATCCAATGATGGAACCTTAACTAACTTTATCAATTTCTTTTCAGCACAATCTCTAATAAAATGATGTCGAATATCAATATGCTTAGTTTTACTGTGCTTTACTGGATTATTGGTGATCGACATAGTAGATTCGTTATCAATCATCATAGGAGTATTGGTTATATTTAACCCGTAATCCCGCAGTTGCTGTTGAATCCAAAGAACTTGCGAGCAACAGCTGCCAGCTGCAACATACTCAGCTTCACATGTAGAAATGGCTACCGAGGTTTGCTTCTTGCACTGCCAGGATACTAATCTACCTCCTAAGAATTGACATCCTCCAGTCGTAGATTTCCTATTCTGATTGCATCCTCCATAATCCGAATCAGTATAAGCTACGAGATCTAAGTCTCCATCAATCGGATACCAAAGACCCAGCTTAGGTTTCCCTTTGAGGTAACGAAAGATTCGTTTAACAGCTTGCATGTGTGACTCTTTCGGATTAGCCTGATATCTTGCGCATAAACAAACAGCAAACATGATGTCAGGCCTAGATGCTGTAAGATACATTAGTGACCCGATCATGGCTCTATAAAGAGTTGGATCCACATCGCTATCACTCGATGTATCTGGACCTAATCCATGATTGACTGGAATTGGAGTATTGTAGACCTTACTTTCATCCATCTTGAAACGTTCTAATAGCTCATATGTATATTTAGATTGATGAATAAAGAATCCATCCTTCTTTTGATCAACTTGTAATCCTAAGAAGAAATTCAACTCTCCCATTGCAGACATTTCAAACCTTTTTCTCATGACTTTCTCAAATTCTTGACACATCTTTTCATCAGATGATCCAAAGATAATGTCATCAACATACACTTGTACAAGAAGAAAGTCTTTCTTTTTCCACTTCACAAATAGTGTACTATCAATTGATCCTCTTGTAAATCCATTCTCAAGTAGATACGTTGATAGTGTTCCATACCATGCCCTAGGTGCTTGATGTAATCCATATAGAGTCTTATTCAAACGATATACTCTATCTGGATACTCAGGATTAGCAAACCCTGGCGGTTGTGAAACATACACCAATTCTTCCACTTTGCCATACAAAAAGGCACTCTTAACATCCAACTGATACACTTTTATACCATAATATGATGCGAATGCTAAGAATACTCTAATTGCTTCTAGCCTAGCAACTGGTGCAAACACTTCATTGTAATCAATACCTTCTTGTTGATTAAAACCTTGAACCACTAGACGAGCTTTATTGCAAGTAACGATACCTTTATCATCTCTCTTACACTTAAATACCCATCTAGTTCCAATTGGATATTCTCCCTTTGGTAGGTCAACCAACTCCCATACTTGTAATTTAGAGAACTGAGATAGTTCTTCTTGCATTGCTTCTACCCACGAGTTTTCTTTTAAAGCCATTTGAACATTTTTAGGCTCGACTTGTGAGATAAAGCATGAATATAGACATTGATTAGGAATCCCTGTCTCTTTCATTGCAGTATACAAGCTTTGGTATTCAGAATTCTCAGACGTATTAGTTCTGGATTGATGCCTAGTTTGAACCGGAGTATTAATATCACCGATGATGTTTTCAACTGGATGATTCTTACTCGTTCTAGTTGTAGTAACTGGTTCAACTGGTATCTCATCTTCCAAATTAGTACCAATTTCTTCCAATTCAGGTACATCTTCCGTACGTGCTGAAGATATTCTTAGATGTTTCAAAGGAGTAAGTATGTCATCAAACTTTGTATGAAGATCATCAAGATCTTCTGTTTCTAGAGACTTATCCTCTGAAGGTTTTTGTGACTCACTTGTGGAAGCTTTATCTGAGTCAACAGTAGTCTTGATTCCAGACTGCTTAACACTCGATGTTGAAGCGGGACCAATATTCTCATCTTCAAACACTAAATGTTCAGCTATCTCTGAATCACTGACATAGTCACTAATAGGAACTTTAAATGATGCAAAAAGATCAGAATAATCAAATTGCCAATCTAAGCCCTTATGAACATCCGGTGAATAGCTTGTAACCTCAATATTATAAACTACCTCCAAACGTCCTGTGACTTTATTAAAGACTCTCTTATTTGGCGAATTGGGCATATAACCTAGGAAAAATCCTTCGTCAGCCTTCTCACCAAATTTTGCTTGATGTCCAGTCTTTAATATGGTGCATGAAACTCCAAAGGGTTCAAACCCTTTTAAGTTAGGTTTCTTATTGTTCAAAAGCTCATAACAAGTCTTGTTATGTCTCTTAACCGTAAGAACTCTATTAAGAACATAACATGCTGTATTCACTGCTTCTGCCCAAAAGATGACCGGAAGCTTTGAATCAGCAAGCATTGTTCTAGCAGCTTCAATCAACGTTCTATTCTTCCTTTCAGCAACACCATTCTGTTGAGGTTCATAAGGTGCACTGAATTGATGTAATATCCCTTTGCTTAAGCAATAGATATTCAACGTTGAATTCTTAAACTCTGTTCCATTGTCACTACGAATACGCTTAACTCTCTTTTTATAGACATTCTCTACTAGATCAAAGAACTCAATTAGAATTCCAGGAGTCTCATCCTTTGATCCCAAAAAGAATACCCATGAGAATCTAGAATAGTCATCTGTGACAACCAAACAGTACCATTTGCCACCTAGACTTCTCTTGCTTATAGGGCCGAAGAGATCCATATGTAGCAATTCAAATGGCGAGGAGATAGAGTTTTCAGTCTTAGGTCTGTGTGGTTTCTTGTGCTGCTTTCCTTTCATGCAAGGAACACACTTATCCTCAGACTCGAAACGTTTTTGTGGTACACCTAGAACCAAACCATTTTTGGTTATATAATTCATCTTTCTCCAGTTTAGATGTGCCATTCTCCTATGCCATAACAGAGCATCTGTTTCCGAAGCCTTGGACAATAAACATGTAGACACCATTGAAGAGTTAGGAACACCCATGTTGATAGCATAGATGTCCTTCTTCCTTGGCGCCCTCATCAATATCCATTCATCAGGAATTTTAAAACCTGGCTTCAGGACTAAGGCCTCCTTTTCATTGAAATAAACTGGATGACCTTTATCACAGACTTGGGAAACACTCACTAGGTTGTGTGTAAGTTCTTCAACATAGTTCACATCCTCAAGAGTCAAAGTTCCATTTGAAACTTTTCCTTTTCCCGAAATTACTCCTCCTTTATCTCCTGCAAAATTTACTTTTTGCTTGAGACTATCCTTGAAGTCCTTCAGTAGACTTCTTTCACCGGTCATGTGCCTCGAGCATCCACTGTCTACATACCACCAACTGTCCTTGTTCACAGCATGCTCCTGCACATAACACAAAACACGATCAGTTATCAAGAGGGACCCAAGCCATTACGGTCTTGGTTTGTCCCTTATCATCAACAAACTTAAGCTCTTTAAAATAACCATTCTTCCCATCAGGAGCTTTGGTTACTTTCGAAGTAGCTTGAGTTTGTGGACGATCAGCCTTAAGAGGTGAATTTGAGGAGAACCTCTTAGGCACAAAAGTATGAGCTCTATTATGATAATTATAATTAAACTCATGTGATCGCGAAGTAGTGCCACTTTCATAATGACTATGGCCTCTACTTGGAGTTCTAAACCTCGACGGTGTCACATCCCTAGACTTATGGACATAATTATCACTTTGAGTATATGACCGTTTAGGTTTAGGTGGGGAGACACTATGCTTACCATCTCTTTTAAGAATGTTCACAGGTTTATTACCTAACTTAGGTTTGGTATCTAACCCGTCTACAGTCATATTAGAGTCGGTCTGTGTCTTTTCCTCAATCACAAGCTTATGTGGTGCTTCAGGCTTTTTGTTAGGACAACACGAAGCCACGTGTCCTTTTTGATGACATTTGAAACATGACATCTGCTTGCGTGATTTGCTCACTTTTGCTTTCTCATCCGGAGTCTTAGGCACTAAAGGTTTAAGCTGTTCCTTATCAACTTTATCATTAATCTTAGCATCGTTAATCACTCCACCCGATACAAAATGTATTTTGGTGAACTGAGAAGCCTTGCTATTATCTAATGATACGTTCTTAATAACATCTTTCTGTGCCTCTGACTGTTCAGGTTTATCAGCTACTAAAATCTCAGGATTAACTTCAGTCATCTCAGAGTCCTCAGGAATAGGAGTGTAATTGGCATTAAAAGGCGGGGATACATCATTGTAACCTAACCCAGTCTTGTCCTTTACACTACGTTGAGCATCTAACATTTTATCCATTTGAGATGTCCTATAATTCTCAAGTTTACGGTTTTGCTCAATTAACCTTAAGTTAAGGTTCACTATTTCCTGATCTTTACTAGCAATCGTCTCATTTAAGTCTTTGATATTCATATAGAGACCATCTATGACAACAGATTTTTCACTTATGGTATCTCTAAGTTTTGTTCTATCCAACGCATCAGACTTAATTTTATCTTTTAAGACCTGTTTATCATCACTTAATCTACGAACATCCATAATAGCTTGATCAAGTTCAGATCTAACAGTCTTATAAGATTCCTTATCCATATTTAATTGTGATGACAGATTACTATTTGACACAGTTAAGACACTATTCTGAGACTGTAAATCAGTAACTAAGTAACAAACATCAGCAAGATTAAGAATATCTAAACATACCTTCTTCTTGTCAGTTTGTAATTCAGCCATACGTGCCACTAATTCTTCAGGACTCATATCTGGAGTTGAATCCATATATAGCACATCATCATCACTTGCCTTTTTTTCAGACTCAGCCACCTCTACTCTCTGTTCCATGTCAGTGGGCATGTAGGACACTGATCCAGCAGTTGTTTCTTCGATCTCGGCCATCAAAGCTTCTTCAGAATGAGCTTGCCAATCATACGAGCCATCCAACTGCTTCACCACTAAGGCTTTGGAAGCAAGAGTACTTCCCGAACCTTGTTTTCCTTGTGCTTCTACTTTAGGTCTTTGGCATTCTCTAGCAAAATGACCAATACCCTGACAGTTAAAGCATCTGACCTTGGTTTTATCAAACCCTGATCTATTGCCCAACACCTTTCTACCAGTTTTCTTGAGGAAATTCTTCACCTTTCTAGATATCAACGCTAGTTGATCTTGAAGTTCCAGTTCCTCAAGATAATCAGAATCTATCTGCTCATAATCCTCATCAAATAGAATAGGATCATTGATCTTTCCTTCTATGTAGTTCTCATATGATGCCACAAAGGAAGCAAGAACAGACAGTTGCTGTTCAGCAGATTTCACACTCATCGGCATCTTCTGATGCTCTTGAGGTGACTTCTCAGAATTCTTTCCCTTTGTCTCATCACCAGAGGAGGAAATAAAGCACAGATCTTCAGTGATCATCTCTCCATTTTCATTAGTATCACCAACTAACAGTGCAGTGGTCGAACTCGATGACGCAGTCGAAAGACTTGACTTTCCATGATACAGCCCAGGGTTCTGAACCTGATCAGAATCACTATCTCTTGACTTCTTGGAGAAATCATAACCTTTCAGCTTGTCAATGACTTGCTCTAAGGTCATAGAAGAATACCTAGTTTCGTTATCCTTAATCATAACACCATACATTTCCCATTTAGAAGGCAAACCCTCAAGGAACTTGTCGGTTTTAGATACTTCTTCTTCAAAAATTTCATGGTATTCTAATTCACTTAGCAGATGGTAGAATCGTGTAACATAGGCATCAAGATCTTCTCCTTTTAAAGCTTTAAACATAGTAAACTGCTTTTTAAGAAGACTCTTCTTGCCAGCTCTCACCTGTGGACTTCCCTCACCTCTTTTCTCTAAAGCTTCCCAGAGCGCTTTAGCAGTATGAAAAGACTTGAGTTGATGAGCAAGGGATTTAGGAAGACACATCTTTATGCAAGAATGTGATTTATTCTCATTTCTGTACGCTTCCTTCTCTTGATCACTCATGTTTGCATAGGTAAGAACTACAGTAGCATTTTGAACAGTTTGAGTAGGTGGGGTGTATCCACTCTTGATACACATCCAGATAGACAGATCATGGAATCTACAGTAAGATTCAAATCTGTCCTTCCAATTGTAGTAATCCTCGATTCTTAACAACTTAGGTGGAACATTTGACTTTCCCACCTCGTGGTCCATTTCGATCATTCTACTTAAGTCAGACATCTTAAAAACGTAAAATTAAACTGTTTCAGCGAATTCAGAAATCTCAACTCGCAAGACTCAGCTCAACTCGCAATCTCAGCTCGACTCGCAGAATTTGTCGATTCGCAAGCCTCAGTTCGGATTGCTAAAAGATGTCGATTCGCAAGTGATGTCGATTCGCGAGAGATCTCGGTTCGACTTGCAAGCCTCAGTTCGACTCGCTAGTTCAACTCGGTTCGCAGGCGACGCTGGAACCCTAATCTCGACTCGCGAAACGGCTGTTAAACCCGAAAAACGAATTTTAAGGTATTTTTACGAACGAAACTGAGAAATTCGACTGTAAACTAACCCTAAAACTTCCAGAGAATGATTTTGATCGTTAGTATTGCAATAATGCACGTAAAAACGACCCGAATCAAAAACGCAATAAACTAAAACTCACGAACACACTCGTATCTAGCCCGAAAGCTCTGATACCAGATGTAAGTCCCCTAGTTTTAGGATCGATAACTTCGTTATCTGTAGTATTAAGGTGCGGAATCCCTCAATACGGTGTTATTTTACTAACAACGAATATGTTCGTATTGCGTTTTAACTAGACTTAGCTTTAAACAACGAATCGTCAAAGCCTAGCCTTAGGTTATGTTTTTCTCTGGTTTGTTGAATTCGCAGCAATTGAAATCAGAATGCAAAAGTTATTTTCAGTGTTAACGATTTTACAAAGAAAAATCGTTTAAATATTCTGTCTCGGCTCGGCTCGCATGGGCCAGCGAGTTCAGCCCAACTCGCCTTGCAGCCCAAGCCCATTACCAAGCTCGATTCGCTACTGACTTCCACGAATTCAGTTCTCATCTCGGCTCGTTAATCTCGCGACCTGAGAACTCGACTCGCACAGAATGTATTTATTTCGTATTTAATAATTCGTCTAACTTAACACAATAATATGTTTAACGAATATTACTAACAAAACAAATATTTATTTACAAATCTAAACCAATATACAAACGTAATAATAATTACACTAGTCCTATATCAAGCTAGATCTGTTGTCACAATCTATGTCTCAACATGTAATTCCTGAACTAGTCATGTCTAATAAGAGAATACTGCCTAACGGTCATAGTCTAGGCCCACTAAATGCAACCTAGTTCACTATAACCTTAGGCTCTGATACCAATCTGTAACACCCCCAAATTTTATGGTTTGCGGAAGCATACATTGGGTGTTACTAATCAATATACAAAGCACAAGATATATAGCAAACAACCTCTAAATGAGACGTTTGTAAAATAGTTACATTTCATAATTTGAATCGTTTGAAAACATATAGTTTTCTTTACAAAAATACGTAAGCCTAGAGTCCGCGTGTGTGGCGGGAGATTCTATTACATAATCAAATTTACAAAAGATAATGCCAAGGAATCTCCGTTAAATGCAGTTTGGAAATCATGCGACTCTAGCTAGTAATCCTGGAGTGATCCTACTCCGTATGTGTACCTGAGATACAAAGCTAAAAAGTGTCAACCAAAAAGGTTGGTGAATCTCACAGGTTTAGTAATAAGTAAGTGTCATGAACCACAAGTATGTACCCGTATTGCTATCCAGCAAAGTAAGTTAATCAGTATATCAGTACAGTGCCATGAGCTCATAAGTTGAAGCTTAACCGTGTAGTGTGAATATATCACGTACCCCCGTGAGTGCTATCCGCACACTCATATGTAACAAATACTAATATGTCTGTTTCTACGTGTAAATCAGTACGTGGTGGCGCTACCACCCCAGACAGGGATTGTCAGTCCCAAATGGATCCATTTACTAGTACTCGCGCTTAAGACCATAACTAACAACTTACGATAAGGAGGCTTTCAGTGGATAAAAGTAACTCATGCGTTTGTTTGAAATCAGTAATGTTTTCAGTTCAGTACATTGTGTTCATACGTAAAACAGTTGCTAAGCATCTCACCCCAAAGTATAAAACAGTAAAAGTGGGGCTGTAAGACTCACCTGAGTCGAGCAGGGGTAAATAGCAAGTAGTAGTAAATCAAGTAGGTTCTCCGAACCCGTAACCTTTTAGTGCCTAAACACGTAAGGTTAAGTAAGTAGATGTCTCGCAAGACCATCTAGGCTAGTTGTTCATACCCCGTTGTGTTTAACGTTGGTTCGTTCACGTTCGTGTCAAAGTATATACGGCCCGTTGGTGATTTGTTATAATTAAAGTTTTATCGTTCATAACGCAATTTAGAGTATTTGTAATAGAAAAGTATGTTCTATGATGTTTGTTAAGTCGTAGGGTATGAGTATTGGAAGTTGTATAAGTTCGACACTTCGTGTAAAAATAGTTGAAAATCTGCTGCTTTGTGCGACACTTCATAGCGTCACTTAAGGTTTAGGCGACACTTAGGAAGTGTCGCATAAAATCGCGAAATATAAGTTTAGGGCGTCACTTAGGGAAGTGACGCATAAGGTGGCGACACTTAGGCAGTGACGGTAACAAGTGTCGGTTTAAGGTTCTAGGCGTCACTAGAGTAGTGTCAGGCAAGAGTGTCGTGTAAAATTAGATTTCGATCATAGGCGTCACTAAGGCAAGTGACGCTAGTAGTGACGGATATTGAAAATGCGTCACTTAGGTAGTGACGGGAAAAGAGGGCTTATGCGACACTTAGTCAGTGTCGCACGAAGTGACGCATATCTGGGTTCATCAGTGCGTCACTTACGTCTGATTGACGGATTTTGAGCCAAAAACATGTTTTCGGGTTTCCGTTTGGTCCGATTCTTTTACCCAACCCTTATATGAACATAACAAGCCTATCAAAACCATAAACTAGTAAAAATGATCAAAAAACGAGAGATGTCGGGATTTGTCGGAAACTTACAAAGTGTCGGATTGAAAATCCGAAAAGGTAGAAGTGTAGATCGTCGCGAGGTGGTCGTTTATTTCCAAAGGGGCTTGAAGATCCGAGGTCGTTTAGTATGTTTATTTTGCGATTTTCGTTGATTTTTGGTTTGTGGTTTTTGAGAGAAAAGAAAAGGAGGAGAGAGAGAATAAGAAATGAAAGAAAGTGGGTGGAGGTGGGAGGTTAAATCCCCACTTTCACCCCGCGTTCCCGCTCCGTGCGGTGTTCGTTTGCTCCGTCATTTAAACGTTAAATATTTATTTTACGCGTTTAATTATATTTATAAATCACAAATCTTGTTAAATGATTTATTTAAATTATTTCCTTAAATCTTTAATAGGTTAGATTAATTTTAATCACTTTTGCTTATAAAATCGTGTACGTTTTATTCGAGTAGTACAAGTCAGTTATTAACTATTATAAAATAGCATTTCAGTTATAATTGCGTTATTTTAGTTTATAAACATTTGTTCACCAACGTCCGTGTTAATCGAATAGAATTTCATTCTATTTAAGTTGCGCACGATTTAATCAAATCGCAAAGTTGTATATATTCACCAACATATAATCCGGTACATAAATTAGCCTAACACAGAACTAATTACATGTATTAACAAAAGAATTAGGTGCTAATACTAGCCCTAATTTGGCGGTTGTTACAATGGCTGTTAGGGCTATCTAAGCCTGTTGAAACTATGCTCAGGTGGGTTCCTAAAGTTGCTGCTACTTGATTGATACAAGTCCAAGGAAGATAAAATCTACTGTTCAGGGGGAGTTATGATCTATTCTGATGCTATCAGAATATGGAACAGTTAGATTTTGTGAAGGTTCGGATGCTAGAAGACAATTCTCTCTCTCAAACAAGCTTATCATCAATCAAGCTAAAGTCGAAGACTTATACAAGCTATTGACAAGGGGGAGTTTGTTAGAACATGTTGTTCTAACAGTTTGTGTCAATAGTTTGTATATACAAGTTATTGTCAAGGGGGAGTTTCTTAGAACATGATGTTCTAACATTTATGACAATAGTTTGTATATTGTTTTAGCTTAGATTAATTGTATAAATGACCTACTGTATTGCGACAATAGCCATACGACAATAGTATTGCGACAAAGCTATTGTCGGATGGTTAGTCATTGCGATAATCAAATTGTCGCATTGACTAAGTTTGACTTCATTAAGTCTTATTGTCGCATGTATGTTTGGAGTTCTATAAATAGACTTCCTTAGGTCATTTTGATAGAACTTTTGAAAAGAGTCTTCATTTTTGTAACTCTTTGATTGTAATATCTAGAGAGAGAGTTTGAGAGAGAGAATTCAAGCTGATTGTACATGCTTTGTGATTAAATAAAAGTTCATTACTTTTATTTTACATCTTGCATTTCGATCTGATTTTGATTTCACATGAACAAATCTCATTCATACTTGTTCTACTTTATCATATAGCTATTTCCGCTAGCTATATGATTTGTTCGATTGCGTTGTGGTTCGGATCTTGGTGGAGCATTGCGATTACATTTTCCGGCAAGTCGAAAAGCTAATTTTCACAAAAATCACTTATAAACACCTAAGGAACTTCTTGGTAATAACTATAAGCTCAAAAACATAACGAAATCACACATACCTTTGATTTTCAACCGAAAACATATCACAAATCGATTCAAACGTGGATAACAAATCTCTGAAGCTCTGATACCAATTGTTAGGTCCTGGTACGTCCTCCTTCAGGATCTATTGAATCGAATTCACTTGAGTCGTGCGGAATCCAATCACAAGTGATAAAACACTTAGTTTTCGGTTGGAAACATATACGGATATATGTCACTTCCCTTGGAATAACATTCAAACACTTAGGAAATGGGAAGTTTAATGTTTTTATTAGTGATTTTCATTGAGAGAGAAAACACACACAAAACACACACAAGTATTCATGAAGTTATGAATTTTTGACTTAAAAGTTCTATATATACTCTGTTTTATGCGACACTCGCTAAGTGTCGCAGGGTGTGACACTTACCGAGTGTCGCTAATAATTCAACACATGCGACACTAGATAAGTGTCGCAGATAAGTCTAAAACTTAGATTTTTCAATTAAAAACGTACGAACAGGGATATCGTTAAACACAACAAACGTTTTATTCATAACTTAACAAATATACAAATTCACAATTACAGAATCTAGACCAACCGATTGACATTTCATTTTTGCACCAACATGGTTGGATCAATAACTTTCTTCACATTGTCGATACTTATTCATTTTCAATCCACTTCGAGACATAAACAAAAGTTTGCCTTTGGTTACAGAATTAATTGGAATTCGAATCCCAATTCTGTTAGGAACAGATGTTTAGTTCAAAAGTTGAATTAAATTAAAATTTATCGGAATCTTTCACTTAACGGAATTCATATTAGAAACCTCAATTTCATTGAAATTTATACTCCAGTAACCAAAAAAACCCCAAGTTTCGTTAGGCTTGACACTTAGATGAGTGAATTCGAATTTAATAACTTTTCCTTTTTAGGTTTGGGTTTTATTTGGGTCCAATTGGCTAAAATAAAACAACCCTTAAAATAGCTATGTCATCACCGTTCATTTCAGCACCCAAAACAACAGGATCAAAAAACAAGAAGGTACCCTCACGTCTGCAACCCTAGGTCAATTATCCATCCTTGTACTTTTTTGTTTATTACATTTATCTACTACTGGAATTTGTTATTGATTTTTATATATAACTAGATTATAACCCGTAAAATTTGCGGGCTGGTTTATTTTTTTCTCGATAAAAAAAGTTATGTACAAAAATTATATTAGATAAGACTATATTTATACATTACTTAAATGATGTTGATTTTGTATTTCTATATTAGGTAAATCATGTAATACATACTGAACAGGTTTAAAATATAAAACCAAAGGGTGAGTTAGAACATATTAATGCTATTTTTTCTTAAATATTTTTTAATTTTAGCTACTACTTTCAGATAAGGCATTAAGCTAAGTACATGATTCAAATAAATATAATATAACAAACTTGAGTAATAATGAGAAGACCGATATGAAATAAATGTGGAATGGATGTCCATATCCTATTATAATTTTGATTAGAGATCTTTGATAATAATTAGGAGATTGTTTCTTGAAGGATAATCCATCTTTGTACTATAAATATATAACTCTTAATGAGATGAATGATATAGTTTTCTCCATTCTCCTTTCTCTCTATCTTGTTTTTTTAATTCTTGTTCTTTACTTTTACAACACTTTATCAGCACGAGTTTCTACCGATTTGAGTTTAAACGTTCAACCATTAATCATGAGGTACGAACTCGATCTTTTCTTAAATATGTCGTTCGACTCTTATATTTGATGGATCGTCAATTTTGTTAAAGTTTCAATGCACTATCTAATATTATGTTTAAGTTGCATATTATATCCGTCATATATTAATTTGCATATTATATCCGCCATATATTAATTTGCATAGTATGAGGTGGGTTCTTTGAAGACTAGTAAATATTTGAGGAATGAAAGAACCAATCAGATTTCATCATTTCATTTTAGTAGGGAGGGGTATTTTGGTCAATTCATAAATCAATATTAGAACAAAAATATTAGAAAATCATACACAGAAACACGTTATGTTCTTCCCCAAATTATGAAAGCTAGGGTTTCTTTCAAATTCAACACCAATCAACAAATTAACAGTTGCTTCGAACGAAATTCATGCTCAAAAGCATAATCCGAATTGTATGATCATGATAAACAACATTCATCATGCTATATTTGATCGAAATTGAGAACTAATTAGAAAATAACGTGATATTTTCATGGAGGAAAGCTACAAATTCATATGCCTGTATTATCTAATTTGAACGTCATTCAAGCTCTTAAACATCATGTGAATCGCACATCCTGATGACGAACGAAGCGATAAAAAGTATGCAGATTTTCACGTTAAACTACAGGCATCAATACGTTAGTTTCTCCGACAGAGGTAATCTGTGTTTCATTCATCAATGTAATCACATGTAATTTCTTCTACAATTGAGTAAGAAAAATGATTGAATCAAATTCATATATTTTGCTGAAAATATGAATATCTATTTTTTGCACACCAAGCGCTCGATGAAATGTATAGTTAGTTTGCACATTAGATTTCCATGTAAATTTCATATGTGATTGATTGGCAGTTGGAATTCTTTCAATAATGAATGTGCACCATGAAGTTGATAGTGAAATCACGTGTGATACATTTAAATCCGAAAATAATCATATGTGATTTGCTATTTTTAAGCTATAAACAATATCATAAGAAGTATGTGATATTGTTCATATATATGAAAAGGAAAATGGTGAAAGTAAAAGATTTCAACGTGTTCTTTAAAAATGGTGAAAGTAAATTTGTATGTCGTATATGCCATGATACTTTTGAATGAGTGAAGGAGTTCTAGTATCATGTGCAGACTCATACAGGAGAGAGATGGAAAGCATTCTTTGCAGGGCGTAATGATAAAGTCTATTTCTCGTCTAAGGCTGTATTTGGGTTAGAGGTGAAAAGCCACAAGAGAAGTCGTTTTTCAGGATTACTAGTTGTTGATGATCATGATCATGTGAATGGTAATAATAAGGTGCCGAAAACAGAAAACTTGTTGGGAACGATGGCAATTGATTGTGTGGAGGTTGATAAGGATGTACAGCATGCAGCAGAGAGTTTAGTACTAATGTCTTGAGATCACAATTCAGTGCCGGAAGGTATTATAATATCGACGGATATAATAAAAGCGGTTGAGGGTCTTTTGAAGCTGGCTAATTGGGCTGTAATAATGGTTAGAAGGTAGGCGTAAGATGGTTCGTGACTTTGATGTGAATTTATCTGCAACGGAACATGAAGATTTAACACAACTTATTATGGCATAACAATAGAAGAAAAATGCAGTTTTTTTGGTCACAAACAAAAAGCATTGTACTTATTGTGAAACGAATGTTAACAACTTTCTGTTTCTCTTGACAAATTTGTTTATGATATAATAGCAGCAGGCCATCAGGGGATTATTAGATTATTTCAATTAATAAATTCATACATTCTCCTATTAATTGTACTGAAGCTGTGATTATGGCAATATTTTTAGGAAATTATATCCATAATTAAGAACCCTAGAATAACTATGTCACATGTGATTTAGGTAAAATCACATTTATTATGGATAATAACATGTGATTTTAGGTAAAAACTAATCTATTTTATAAATAATCATATGTGATGTTAGGTAAAATCACATGTGATTATGAGTTGTTGTGAAAGAAGATCACACATTTTAGTTGTAATCACGTGTAATCGAGCAATTATTAGTTTAAAATTTACATTTCTATTTAAATCACATGTGATATTATGAAAAATCACATGTGATTTATCTTACAAAAATCATCACATGTGACTTTGCCCTATAAAATCACACGTGACTTTTCCCTATGTATATCACAAGTAATTTTGCCCTATGTATATCACAAGTAATTTTGCCCTATGTATATCCCGCAAAAGTCACATAATATGATACAAAACAATTTTCAATTGAATCAACATTTCTGTTTAAATCACATGTGATGTTATGAAAAATCACATGTGATGTTATGAATAATCATAAGTGATTTATCTTTCAAAAATCACATGTGACTTTGCTCATAAAATCACATGATATATGAAGAGTCAAACAAGAGATCAATAAAATCACATATGATTTTAGATATAATCACATGTGATTGTAGAAAAATTTGAATAATCCATGTAACAAGGTGATATGACATCATGCTTGATAAAATCATATATGTAAAATCACATGTGATTTTAGGTAAAAATCACATGTGATTTAGGTAAAACTCATGTGATTATATATAAAAATCACATGTGATTTAGGTGTAAAAATTCATGTGATTATATGTAAAATCACATGTGATTTTAGGTAAAAATCACATGTGATTTAGGTAAAATCACATATGATTAGGTAAAATCACATGTGATTTTAGGTAAAATCACATTTGATTATGAATAATGACATGTGATTTTAGGTAATACACATGTGATTTAGATAAAATCACATGTGAATTTGGGTAAAAATTCATGTGGTTTATGAATAATCATATGTGATTTTAGGTAAAATCATATGTGATTATGATTTTAGGTAAAAACTCATGTGGTTTATGAATAATCATATGTGATTTTAGATAGAATCACATGTGTTATCATAAATGTAGTATTACTTAAAAAAATCACAAGTGAAAAAAAATAAATACATGTGATCTTAGCTTAATCACATGTGATTTTCATAAATCAACATTTATGTTTAAATCACATGTGATGTTATGAAAAAATCACATGTGATGTTATGAAAAATCACATGTGTTTTATCTTACAAAAATCACCACATGTGACTTTGCCCTATAAAATTACACGTGACTTTTTCCGTATAAACATCACAAGTGATGTGATTTTGCCCTATGTATATCCCACAAAAGTCACATAACATGATACAAAACAATTTTTAATTAAATCAACATTTCTGTTTAAATCACATGTGATTTTATGTAAAAACTCACAAGATTATATGTAAAATCATATGTGATTATGGGTTTTTTTCTAAAATACGTCACATGTGATTATAGTTAGAATCACATGTGATACTAGTTGTAATCAAGGAATCAACTGGTTTAGGGATGTCAGAAAAAATTACACTTAACGAATCAAATAAAAAAGCTCACCTAGAAAAGCTCGTTACTTATATGAACGACCTACAAATTTTTATCTTCTCGAAGTCTCAATGGCGCTTATAAGTAATAACACGATCATACTCATTTTTGTAAGTAGAAAGTTATGTATCAAAAAAACAAAGAATGAAAGAAATAATGAATTAATGATATGAGGTTAGAAAGTTTTTCATTATTAATATTCCAAAACTACACCCATATTACATACATATATACAGCAACAACCAATACACCCCAATTATCATCCTGTTGCTATATACATTTTCATGCACATCATATCGACACACTTCACAGTAGCATACACTCGAATATTTCCATAGTACACTTACAGCCTCCAGCCCACTACTATTCAACCATATACAACAAGCAAAACACCATCACCATCATGCCCAATTCCACCCCTCCAGATCTGTTATTCGACCCGTTTCACATTAATCATGTTGCAGCCACTGACTTAGGGTCGTTAATCCATTGGTTTCACTTTAAATCCTTCGATTCCGGTCTTGCTTTTATCCGCTCGAAGCTTCTTAATTGATCATGTAGCTTCAATACAAAACCAGAAACCTATAAACAAAACATTCACCATAATTACGATATTGAGCCACATAACAAAATAGTTAGTTGTATACCTGATTACTAAAAAATGCGATCTCCTTTAAAATGTGATGAATTGGGCTCTTGGGGATGACATATACGAATGACCTTAACCGTACTTAACATTTTTCAAATCAACTACAGCAATTTATAGTTAAGTTAACAGTGCCACATACTATATATCCATGCTAAAGCCAACTTGATACTCATCTTATTATCAGTTTGTAGTAGGTGATAACAATATGAGGTTGTGACCAACCTCATATAACATTTCAGCTTAATGATATGACGTTGCTACTTTATTTTCGTCATGTTTAATGGTTGTAGCAAGAACGATATCTACTTATTAATTGTTAAAGTAGCTCACAACCTATAACTACTTACACGAGTGTATGTTTCTTAATAATAAGTCATATCCTCAAAATGATATTGCTAGCAAGTTATGTGTATCATAAGTGACCTAACACATTCAATTCAACTCTGAAACATGTAAAAATGTGAAGGTAGTGGTTTTCATTGAGATATTTTATCGAACACATGGAAGGCTTGATCGAGTCTAGCAATTTTGGGTGCATTAGTAAAATAATAACATGGATAATGATGTGAAACAAGTAAGAGGTAAGGAGAAATTGAAGAAGCAAGTTAAGATAACCTAAGAAAACGTATATTGAAAATACAATTAGATCAAAAAGTTACAGCAAATCACATGTGATTATAAAAAATCACTAACAAAATTAAATTCTGGACTTAAGAAAATTAGGGCTTGTTTTATAACTAAAAATTCACATACTGCTACAATGATATGAAAAACAACATCAATAGCAAAACTGCTCGTACAAAAGCAAAATGAAGATTAAAAACCTTAAGAGTCATATGTACATGTTGAATCAAAATAGCTTGAATCTGAAAACTTTGTAGATGATGATCTGTTACACTAATTTTGTTCTTCAAAATCTGAAATAATAAGATTTAGAATCCATTTCTAATGAGTTCTAAGCATCATCAAGTAATCGCTCTTTAGAATCCATTTCTAATGAGTTCAATAAATTCACCATCCAAATTCTAAAGCTTCTGCATTATTCAATTGTAATAATGTTTCATTCATCTTAGCAAATCCTAAAATCCACATCAATTAGGGCATCAAATTACACTATTAAGCTAACTTTACATCCTCTAATTTCAACTAATATACAATTAACATAATAAACTATTGAAAAACGATGATAATATAATCAAATTGAAACCCTAACCTTTTTTTCTGCTACCAATTTTGCTATTACTATCTTCAATTTCTTCATCAGTTTCCGCTTCTTCAAGCTCCGCTTCAATTTCTGCTTCAAGTTCTTGTTGTTGTACGTCGTCATTTTGTTGTTGATTTTCGAGATACAGATCGACCTGTTCGCGAATGAATGCTTTTTGATTTGTGAGAACAGAACTTCATCGCAACAAGGATTCACTGTGACAATCGAGTAGCGAGCGAGTGTTAACAAGATCGATTGAAGATTATTGATGATTTGTGAGAGAAATTAGGGCAAAAAAAAGAGCGATGAAATTAGGGTAGAGAGAGTTTTTTGATTTCTGAAAAGATGATGAATTGAGAATGAAAAACCCTCGCAGAATTAAATTACCATTGATATGTAAAATGACGGATCTAACCCTTAGCGTTTTTTAAACATAAAAATATAACAATTAAAAAAATAAATCTGATTTAATTTTCGCCCTTGATTTCTTAAATCCAATGGTGGAGAATGGTTCTCCAATTCTTCATTTTTTTGATGGTCTCTTTTGAACTTTCCTCTGCATAGTATATACTAGTATACCACCGTTTATGGATCAATACAATATCTAATTTCAAAGTATGCATTTAATTATGATTGGAAATCTAAGGATACTTGTGTTTAAGTTATGATTTTTGATCCAACTATCATACCTATAGTCTTATGATTTGAACCTTGTTTTCAATTCAAACGATCAATGATTCAATGATATATATTAGTAAGTAAAATGAAGATTCTAGATCTTATACGTTCTTAAGTTAATTAGACAGATCTATTTTTTTTATTCTAGATCTCTAGTATTCTCCAAGGTGATCTTAGTTGTTACAGTTTTAGATGGATATTATAGATATTCATAATTAACTACATCTAGCTGTTTTATATAATGTAACCTAATTAACATGGGATACATATTATTTGTGTTTGCTTTCATAATATTGTTTATCCGTGAATGCATAATTGATATTGTGTTATAATATTAAAATCTTTAGAATGCTATTTAAGTAACGTAAACTAATACTATACGCATGCTATTTAAGTATAGGGTGAGGTTCAGAGGAGAAGGTACCATTTGAGGAGAAGGAGAAGAAGAATTTTCAAATTTTCATTTTTACCCCTTTCACTTTTTTAATAATGTACACTACTCCCTCCTACTTTCTTCCTTCCCACCCCTCCCCTCCACCACCCACCACCACCCACCACTAACTGCTGCCACCCGCCGCCACCAGTTGCCGCTGCCGGTCGCCACCATCCGCCGACGCCGATCGTCGGATTTTTTTTAAAGTTTTTTTTTTTTAAACATAAAAAATATATTCATAATTTTTTTTCCAATTTTTTTTACATATTATCACTTTGTACTGCATTTATTAGAATTATACTGCATTTTATATTTTTATTGCATTTTGTATATATATTTAGTAGATATTGCTCTTTTTTTACTGCATTTTTGTATTTTACACATCATTCTTTTGATTTGTTTGCTGCATTTTATTTATACACTTCAATCTTATATATATTGTTTGTTTTCTACTGCATTTTAAGTTATACATGATATATTTTTACTGCATTTTGTTAAAATTACACTGCATTTTATTATTATTCACTGCATTTTACATATATTTCATATATTACATATTGTTTATTTTTTACTACATTTTATATATATTATTCATTTGTACGGTATTTTGTTGACATCAGGTATAGAAGATGCGGTAAAATATATAAAAGTTTTAGTTAATTAATAATAATATACAAAATGCAGTGAAAAAAAACGTATAGTTTTAATAAAAATGCAGTAGGAAAAGGAATACTATATCTAATAAAAGACTTATGAGAAAAAAAAATGTGGAAAAAAATGTAGGAAAAAAAAATTTTGAAAAAAAAAAAATTTTTGAAAATTTTTTTTCTTCCGGTCAGAATCCGGCGACGGCTGTCGACGACGGCTGGTGGCGGTGGCCGGTGGTGGCTGACGGCAGCAGGTGGTGGCTGACGGCAGCAGGTGGTGGGGGTGGTGGTAGGTAGGGTTGGGGGAAGAAGAAGAAGGTAGGAGGGAAAAAAAAGAAAGTAGAGGGGTTAAAATGTAAAAATCTAAATAGTGGAAGGGTGTGAAATGAAAATTAATGTTATGTTTTTTTTTTTTTGGTTAACTAATACCCTTATTTTTTAAAGTAATTACAAAATTGACATCCCTTATGACCTTTTATCCAATCTAGAAGATCATCCAATGGCCACAAATTAATAAATCTTCTCCTCCTTCTTCTCAAATGATCACTTCTCCAATCTTAAGTATATGTTTGTTTTGGACAATTAATAAGATGAGATTAAGAGAAAGAAAAAAAAATTCAACTAATATACATCAAGAATATCAAAAACAGAGTTTTGAATTTTTCGTTTAACTAATGTTCGTTTTAGATACTTATTTATTTTAACTTACTTATAACCAATGATTTGATTTGAAAAGAAAAGCAGAGCATATGTTTTTGGTGATTGTATGATGACATATTAATTATTAATTAATTAATTATTGCATATATAAATCGATGCCTTCATATTCATAATTTTGGAGATTTATTTTTGGATAATAAGATTTTAATGATGAGTAGGAATTGATAAGATTAAGTTTATCCATTATACGTATAATGAGTATTAATCATTAATATATTTTAATTGAATCAACGGATTTTTATTCATGAAATTGATATATAATTACTTTAGCGTAAGAATGAATTGAATGATAATACGTGCATATTCGTGGACTACGTGATTTTCGCATTATACCATACATGCTTCGTTTTGAAAGGATATACTCGTGATTACATTTTATTACGTTGAAGAAAATTCATGAGATGAGTCACGAGGCTCAAGTTTTGAATCTATATTTTTAACCTCAAATTATCCTTGAGGCTTAGCTTATTAAAACTATCTAACAAATATATATGTTTACGTGTTAGTAGCTCGTGATTATTATAGTACGTACACGTCTTGTTCATTTCTTGAGCCTCTTATGATTTACCATTATATATGCTAGCTGGTATATATTATTATATTTTAATATTTTCGGTGAATGTTGGGCTCATATGATTTTGAGGATATGAAACTCTAATGGAATTTAAGGAATTAGATGAGTGTATGTTTGTACGTTATTATGCCGAGAACTTGTCGATGGTTAGACTATTTTCCTGTCATGTTTTTGTACTTGAAATACATGTCATATATGGTTTTTACGAGTTGGTTTATAATTGTGGACATATATACCTTTGTTCATTGGTTTACTAGCTTGATTACTAGTTGAAAATTATCTAACCTTAAGATCATTGTCTAAGTGATCTACTTGAAACCTCGAATTTCGTATAAGTCGTGATTAAAAAAACTCAAAATAATAAATTTTTTTATGCATATTGTACCCGGGATCCAATCACACAGTTTGTTACAATTATTATACATGGGTACAAGTTCAAACCAAACTTTCCAATATAAGACCCATATGTATTACATCTAGCTAGGTTTAATTAACTAATAATTGATTGGGTACAAGTTCGTTCATTACCCATGTATAACTCAAATAATTATACATGGGTAATGAACGAACTTGTACCCAAACAATTATTAGTTAATTAAACCTAGATGTAATACATATGGGTCTTATATTGGAAAGTTTGGTTCTAACTTGATTACGGTGTTAAATAACTTAGAGATTCACCACTTAATAATATATTATTGATCAATGATATGTTATTTATGGGCATATGTGGATTAAATTATGTTTTATTTATTTAAGATCGATTTGGATAAAGTTGCATATGCGATCTCTATTTTGATATGCATGACAGATTATAAACTTATATAACTTTTTAAGGTAAATTACAGGAAGCATCCTTGTGGTTGTCAATTTTTGCAGAGATCATCACTCACATTCGTTTTTTGCAGAGATCATCATCGAAGTTGTCAAATTCATCCCAAATCCATCTAACTCCGTTAAATCTAACATTTTATTCGTTAAGTCATGTTAAATGACTACTTTGCCTCTTCTTTTATAAACAATATTACAAAAAAAAAAAATAGAAACAAGATCTAAGGAACAAGGCAACAATATCATAATCACCATCACTAAATATAACAACAATATCATCATCATCTTCATAAAAACATCATCGTGATCATCATCAAATCCATATCAACAACAAACATTTTTATCAACAAACACAATTAATTTTATCATTGAACAAAACAATCAACCCCTCTCCTAATAATGGCCATCCATCCTCCTGCAAATTTCCAGCCAACCCTCTCCTACAAATTCCGGCCATCACCTCTCTTGCATATTCCGGCCAACCCCTCTCCTGCATATTCCGGCCATCCCCTACCCTGCAAATTCCGGCCATCCCCTACCCTGCAAATTCCGGCCATCCTTGCCCCCTAAATCAGAAACACTAAAAACAAAAACGTTAGATCTACAGAGGGCAAATCAAACACCCAAATCAATTGAGACAATCGTATGTGATGTCGTGTGAATAGAGTACAAAATAACAAGTTTTAAATAAATGGAAATACTAAAATAACTATCACACAAGCCAGGCAAGAATAACCAGTTCGTATAATATAGCTTTTAAGTAAGTCCGAGTCGAACACTGGAAATGGTGGTTATAAATAAAATAGAATTTATAATTCAATTAAAATATACAAGGGAAATTAATCGATTTGCCCTTTTTTCCGAACGTATTTTTCGTTTTGCCACTTTTTTAAAAAAATTGCCGATTTACCCCACCCAGTCGCAGGTCGCATCGTGCGACCTGCGACCCGACGTCTGCGACAAGCGACCAAAGACGTCACTGAGTAAAAGACAAGCCAAGCCGCACTACGACCCGTTCACCGGTCGCAGGTCGCATCATGCGACCTGCGAACCCGATCTCGGCGACCGACGAAGAACGAGAACGATAAGCGAGTTACTAGTCTCAACTCTGATTCGCTAGTCGTAATTCTTGGTCACTAGTCGTAAGTCTTGGTCACTAGTCGTAAGTCTTGGTCACTAGTCGTAAAATACCATTTTCGGATTATTCAAGATAAGATTTTTCAGATAAGATTTTCTGACATTTTTCAGATTTTTCAAGATAAGATTTTTCAAGATAAGGTTTTTCAGATTTTTCATATAAGATTTTCTGACATTTTTAAGATTTTTTGTACTTTTTGGATAATGATCTGGATAACTTCCATTTTAACAATATCATATTTTTGTAGTTTCAATACTTTTCATTTTAACATCCATCTCTGCAATCACTCTCAAATTCTCACACTCCTCTCATCATCCATTTAACATATCATTCTTCAGGTACAAATTTTCACCCACTCAGGTAGTATTGCGTTTTTTGGTAGATAAGTTTAAACTTTTTATATGTTTTGGGGGTCGTTTTGAATATGTTAACAACATGCCAATGTATTTGCCAATAGAATGTAGTAGAGTGCCGTTAAAACTTCCTGTGGCACCAGAGAAGCCCATGACGTGCAAAGTTTTGTTGAAAAACGTATTAAAAATGTAGGTCTACCACTTGATTCACCGGTTTGTCTAAAATATAAGCTCGGTCAATATGTTGTTGATATAAATGATGATATTGATGATTTTGGTGATTTTCTGTGCCATGCAATTAACAATGCTCCGATAGAAATTTACATTGTTGATCTTGTACGAAATATTTCTGGTAAGGGTAGCAATCAACCTAGTAGTAGTAGTTCTGGTTTTCAACCATAGTTTCACCAACAACATACTAATGAATACTACCAACAAGCTCAATATCAGTCATTTCAATAACCCTTTCAACAACCTCAATATCAGCCATTTCAACAGCCCTTTCAACAACCACAATATCAGCCATTTCAACAGCCCGTTCAACAATTTCCGTTTCCTTATCAACTACAATATCAATTTCATTATCATGCTCCTCCACAAAATACAGTTTTCCATCCAACAGAACACCCGATGAACCCTTCATTTAAGGTAGTTGAAGAGACCCAAGATAATTATAAATTTGATTCGGATGTTCAATATGATCAATCTCATTCAAATTACTATGTAAAGGAGCCAGATCCAGACCCACATCCTCGTGATTATGATCATTATGATGAGGAAAATGTCAATCCACCAAAGGATCATGACCATCCATTTTGTAATCACATTGTTGAAGATGATGAGGATGATGAGGATGATGAGGAGGATGAGCCTGATCCAAGAGATATGTACGACAAACCAATACCAGTAAAATCAGCCGAACCTGATATATTCTGGAATATACTAACGCCGTCAGGAGAGGAAGAAAAAGAAGTTCCTAAACGGCCAGTTACAATGTATGAGAAATCTTTTCGGATTCGAGAGGGCCAAACATTCGTAAGTAAAGAGGAATTTCTGCTTCAATTGCAGACCAAGTGTCTAGAAGAGGGTTTTCAGATTAAACCAATAAAGTCAGACAAAAAAAGGTACACAGCAAAATGAATTTTGCCTGATTGTGATTGGAAGATAAGCACAGCGTGTATCCGATATTGTGACAACTTCCAAGTAAGGAAGTTACGTGAAGCGCACACATGTTCTCGCACTAAAATCTTGGCAAATAGTCGTCATGCAACCAAGAAAGTGCTTGGTAACCTTTTGAAGGAGGCGATGACTTTGGAAGGTCGTGTATACAGAGGCAAATAGATCAAACTTGATATGACTGAACGCTTTAAAATCATCCTTACATACAACCAAGCATGGAAAGCAAAGTGTTATGCTATAGAGCTGTTGAGAGGTAGTCCCGCTGAATCGTTTAAGAAACTTCCCATTTACCTGCACAACCTAAAACTACATAACCCGGGGAGCATTACGAATCTCCGTACAGACGATGAGGATAAATTTGTAATGTGTTACATGTCCATCGGAGCAGCTGTAAGTAATTATTATTAGTCAATGACATACGTACATTATTATATAATTTACATTTATTTTTTTCTGAATTTGCAGATACGTTCATTTGTCAACCATACACGCCCAATAATAATCGTAGATGGGGCACATTTGAAGGGTGGGTACTTGGGTACTAACTTAATTGCTGTGGCGATGGACGTTAATAATGGCATCTTGCCACTGGCTTATGGCATTGGTGCGGGAGAGACGACCGACGTGTGGACCTGGTTCTTGGGAAACTTACGTGACGCACTTGAATCTGCCGGTGGGGTTGACAACCTCACATTCATCTCTGATAGGGCTGCAGCAATTGCGGTCGGTATTTCAGATGTATTCCCGGAGGCATTTCATGCCCTCTGTAGCCGTCATTTGTTGATGAACTTGAAAAGCAAATCTGCAAAAGTCAAGCACTTTGAATGGCATTACTGGAAAATGTGTAAGGCTTACCGAAAGTCGGATTTCGATGAACATTTTGATGTCATTTCTAGACATTTACCAACTTCAGCTAATGTTCTTGGAGAGGTGGGGAAAGAAAGATGGTCAAGGCATCATTCAACAAAGACACGATATGCTTACCTCACTACTAATAGTGCAGAGTCCATTAACGTCATGACCAAGCATGCAAGAAAACTCCCGGTGACAATGTTATTGGAGTTTTTTAGATCTTCAGTACAACAATGGTATTTCAAACATCGAAACACTGCCGTGGCCATTAAAACACCTGTCACGCCATATGCCGAACACAAAATTGGTAAGAGGGTTGGCAAATCACTCAGCTGGAAGGTCAACCCATCCACAAACATGATATGTGAGGTGGTGGATCGGCAGAAGAATGGAACAGTCAACTTGGAAGCAAGAACATGCACTTGTAAGCAATGGCAACTGTCTGGTTTACCTTGAGGACACGTAGCGGCAGTGACCCGCCACTTTAAAATGGACAATGTGAGCTGCTTTGCGGAGAGGTATTTCACCACTGAAACATATCGGGTAGCCTACAGTGAGGCTATAAATCCAACACCTCATCCTTCAGAATAGGAAGATCCAGGTAAGCTGCAGACTTGCTTACCGCCGGTACTTGTGAAGAGGCAATCTGGCCGCCCACCTGGCCATGCTCGTATTCCTTCGAAAGGAGAGGAGAAACGGGAATAAAAAAATGTATGTAGCAGGTGCAAGGAACGCGGTCATAGTCGAGTTAATTGTACGGCTCCTTACGATAGAACCGATGAGCTAACCCGATCAAGAACCACCGCAAGATCAAAGTCAAGGTCCAAATCAAGATCCAAATCAAGATCGAAGAAAGTAAGTTATTATATTTATTCATATTAACACAGAAAATTTACATTGTGTTATTAATACAATCGTCATTACTTGACTTGCAGCAGACGTCCACAAAATCAACGAAAAGCAAGTTCGAGGAGG
The DNA here is from genome assembly GCA_949592205.1 of Helichrysum umbraculigerum. Lineage (NCBI taxonomy): Eukaryota > Viridiplantae > Streptophyta > Magnoliopsida > Asterales > Asteraceae > Helichrysum > Helichrysum umbraculigerum. Next base: position 293,334,412 of record CATIUR010000001.1, read on the forward strand.
ATGAAGGAGAGCCATCCCAGGCGACTCAAACTTATCCGAGTATACATTTGAGTCAACCTCGAGTCACATTTGAAATTGTTGTGATGAAAAAAACTATGTTTGCATTATTGTGTTGTATTTGAAAAAAACTATGTTATGTACTTGTTAGCAATGTTATCTATGTTTGCATTATTGTGGTGTATTTGATTAACTTACTTTGTTTGAACTTTACTAAACCTATCATTACATAAGGTTTAAAAATCATAAAATTACATTAACAACACAACGTACAAAATTGGCCAACTCTCCAATTTATTGAAAGAAAGACACGAATTACAAGCTTTAACTAATAACTAATCGAATAAACGTCTAGCACTTGAAGAGCCGGTAATAACCTTAGAAATTGCAAACGGCATTGTTTGACACGAATTCGAGAAATGTGACAGATCGTTGCGGGTAACATACACCTCAATTTCTCTATGTATTTTGGCATAGTCAGTAATCTTCTTGAGTTGCTCGACATCATCTGTTATCAATTCTAAACCATTATCTAGGTCTTTTTCATGCTCTTTAAAGTAAAAATACCACTTTGGTGGTGGCCAGTAACCAAGCTCTTTCAAAGCCGTTTCCAAAAGTTTAGTTGAAAATTCATCGGCCTCAACGCAGTCAAGAAACGTCAACAAACCTTGAGTGTACGTTCTGAGAGCGCCCTGAAAATGTCCGGCATGACGGAAAGCAACACTAAACATCCATGGTACTTCTGCGTATATTTTCTCAGTTGATGGTTCTTCATTTGGAGACCGAAAATACCAAAAATGTTCATCCAAAACCATTTTCAAAAAACTAATGAAAATCTTACCAGTTACACTATTATAAATAAACAGATAAAAAATCAAGGAAATCAAGGAAAATCTTATCAAAAAAGATAAGATATCTTATCTCAAAAGATAATAAGTTATCCAGATCGTCATCAAAAAAGTACACAAATTCTATAAAATCTTAAAAATATCATAAAAGTAATCTTATCCGAAAAATATAAAAAATCTTATCTTGAAAAATCCGAAAATGGTATTTTACGACTAGTGGCCAAGAATAACGACCAGCGAACCAGAGTTGCGACTAGTAACTCGCTCATCGTTCTCGTTCTTCGTCGGTCGCCGGTCGCCGAGATCGGATCGCAGGTCGCATGATGCGACCTGCGACCGGTGAACGGGTCGTAGTGCGGCTTGGCTTGTCTTTTACTCGGTGACATCTTTGGTCGCTGGTCGCAGACGTCGGGTCGCAGGTCGCACGATGCGACCTGCGACTGGGAGGGTAAATCGGCAAATTTTTTTAAAAAGTGGCAAAACGAAAAATACGTTCGGAAAAAAGGGAAAATCGATTAATTTCCCAATATACAATATATATATAAGGGGGATACGTTTTAGTTCCGTATGAACGTATTTAAGAATACTAAATTATAACCAATTCAATAGAAAACAATTAACTAAGGATAATAAACAATTAGAGATAAATATGTATTTACTTAGATTATTTATTGTTGGTTATTATTATTGGTGAATTACTAATGTAGAAAATTACTTAAGGTTAAGCTAATCTTCATCATAGCAACACAATCATAAGGTTACGCAAAGTATTACTAATTATTAAGATCTATCAGCAGTTTATTAATACAATTTCTAAGGTTAGGCTTGAATCACAATATTACTTTACATCAATGAATTATATTCTTCGTCTATCGCATAAGGTTAAGATCAAGACATAAACACAATCACTTAATTTATAAAAACAGTTTATGGCCATCCTAGTTTTATATAAATCAGTCTAATTATGTCAAGAACTTTCATTAATATATCATAATAGAGACAATTCTTGTATAATAAACATTCAATAATATAATTCCAACAATAATATAAATCTAAGCAAATACAATAAATATTAGTTCATAATTAAGTTAAACATAATCATAATTAATATTCAATAATAAAATACATTCAAAATTAAATAAAGAATAAGATATGCAAACTAAAACCGTGAACCACGCTCCGTACGCTTGATCGTAGACAAACCCTTACGAACCCGCGACTCTAAATTGCTCCTAAAACCCCTAGAAAGTATTTCTAGTCGAATTTGGGGTTAATAATTCGTAACCTACAAATTATTAAGGTTATTGAGTTATATTTCGAAGCTGGAAGGTGTTTTCTATTTATAATAGCTGAAAGTCGGTCCCAACCGGCGGTTGGGTACTTTTTCTCTAAGTACCACTCCTCGTTTCTCGAATATTCCAGATTTTTGATCCAACCGCCGGTTGAAAGGCCCAACCGGCAGTTTAGTTTTTATCCAAATGGGCTGAATTTTTGATATGTTGTAGCTCTATGTGTTAGCTAAATTTGGCCGCTTGAATCAACTCATTTGGACTCCGTATGAGGAAGTTATGGCCAAAATACTAACGCATAGCAGAAAATTCAGCATTTACAGTTTTCTTCAGTTTTTGATCTAAATTCCGCTCCTTTTCATCCAAGCCCATTTTTTAAGTCTTTATTCTCTTCGGGTTTTTCTTCATTTCTTCATTTTCTTCAGTTTTGGACTTGTTCTCGTTCCTTTTTCTTCAATCTTTAATTAAAATATATCTCTGCAAATATTAACGAAATAAGTATCTAAAATCATATAAATGCACTAAAATGTATATAAATATAAGGATAAATTACTATAAAATATAGTATCAATTTGATGCTATCAAATATCCCCGCACTTAAGTTCTGCTTTTCCTCAAGTAGAATACTGAATAAAATTAAGATAAGCATCAAACTAATATTTAATAATCAAAATACTAATATTAAAAACCTGTTTCATGATTTAAAACTTTAAACAATTTAATTAACATGGATAACTATAATGTACAAATAAAAATTATTATTATTTGTGCAATATATAGCTCATGAATGATTACTAATATATTTGTCTATTTTAAACAATCTATATTTATACTTCTGAATACACTTTTATTATTAGTATGTATATTACTCATGATTTTCATATATGATATACTCTTAAACTTAATTATACAATTTTGTTTTATATTCCCAATAAATATATGAAATACATTTTTAAGAATCAAGACATTGGTGACAGGTCTGCATTTTCATGCAACAGAGCGACATAACTTGATTCAGGTTTAAGCAAAACCAGACTTGGTCAAACCATTTTGGCAACCTCATTAGGTATCTTTTATTTTTAAGACTTTTCAAGTACTTTTGACTTGCGTTTGCTTAATTTTTAAGTATATATTAATAGAGACCATGTCTATACTTTCATATAACAGATGAAACCATCAATATATACCCCCAAATGTATTCACATAAGTAAAAAGATATATAAAATTATTGTATAATAAATTTAAAATTTAAGACTTTTTATGTCATACATCATATTATGTATCATAAAATAATATACAAGTTATTTTATTAATTTATTAAAATTCTGAAATCTTCATATAGATTGCCTATTAGTACATCATATCATGTAACTATATATCACTTATTTATTAAGTAGCTTACGTTATTTATACAAAACAGTTAATCCACATTAAAGTCTAAACTTTTAAATACAAAACAAAACTTTTAACAAAAGCATTCTAACTAATAAACACTTAGTTATTAACTTAAAAATTTTAAATTTTGATAAAATTTAAGAACAATTTAAAACTTAAATGTTTAATTAAAGAAATTATTTTCCTTACGAACCCTATCCCCACACTTAAATTATACAATGCCCTCATTGTATAAAAATTGATAAACAAAAGTGAGTAAAGGAAAGAAAAAGTAGAACAGAAAAACTCCCCTGACTTAGAAGCGATTATCGTGATCTGATTCGGCTGAATGGTTCATCTTTTCTATTTGTAGTTCAACGTATTGGTTTCCGCGATCTTTACTCAAAAATAGACAACGTCCACACTTTCGTAGTTAATCACGATTGCATTTAGCGTATGCAATAAGCCTTTAAACCCCTCGGTATCCCAAGTGGACGAGTTATAGTCTCATGAGGGTTTCCAGGGAACACACCCACAAAGTTCATAATTAATAAGATAAACTTATTAAATTTCCAAAAATTCCAATTTCAATGCATAGTTCAGCTGTACTATACTCCAGCCTCATAAGTACTTATGAATTCTAGCAAAACAAACAAACAAATTAAACATACCAGATAATATAAAAATAAAAACTAAAATATTCTAAATAAAAACTAAAGTAAACATAAAAATATTAAAAATAAGAAAGAAACACATAACCATATACTATTAAGTACTGTCACTATTGTCATTCCACTTAGGCTAATTATGTAGTAAATATCTAAACCATTGCTATTCATAGGTTATCCTCAAATAAAGCCAACCGCCGGCTGACATAATCAACCGTGGATTGAATCTGTCCATTAATGCCCTAAATCAATAACCTATAAATAATCTATATATTTAATCTTAATGGCCCGTAGTAACTACTAGTTTAATAGCACTTCTATTTTATAGCCTAATATCCTTGAAGCTATATATTTCTAATTTAATCATCTAGTGCTTAAAATTAAATAGTCTCATTCAGCTTAATATAAAATCTAATCATGATCTGGAACCCCAATTAAAAATTTATAATTTACCTCTTAGTGTGTTTAAAGACCCAAAGATGTTTTTAACATGTTAATCTTAAAGCCTAACATCTCATGATCATATTAAAGCTCCTAATTTGGTAAGATTCTAAGCTAATTTAAAAATCAAAACCCAAATTAATAAGCTTATTATAAATATTAAATCCATCAGTTTTAAAAATATAAAAACCATTTTATCCCATTATTTACTCAACATAGTAGTTGCTCAAATTCTTTTTAATTCAAAACCCAATAAGCCCATTTAATTAATTTTAAAATTCAATTGTAAGTAATCAATGTAGCCCAAAACTTAATTGGCCCACATTTGCATCGTGTTGAGATCCCAGCTGTTGAAAAGTCCATCTATTATTTCTTTAAATAGGCCCAAATAATTGTAGTCAAAATTTTCTCTTCAGTTTAAAAACCTATAATTAAAAACAATTTAGCAGAAATTTTGAGAAACCTGCCCAACCGCCGGTTAACTAAGTCAACCGCCGGTTGGTTGCTAGCAGCAGTTTTCCAAAATAACGACTTTTATATCTTATTTTATTTATTTAGCCTTATAAATTGCGTACCTGAGTTCCAGTAGTGTTTTCTTGTTCCTATCCTAAAAATAAACTAAAAATAAAAACTAAAAACACCTAAAAAAATTGAAATCTAACATAACTACCTACGAATTAAAAATACAACCTAATATATAAGCACGGGTTGCCTCCCGAGAAGCGCTTGTTTTTGTTCGAGTCACTAGCTTGACTCCAAACTTATTTACCTAAAAATCTAGTGACTTTCCCCACACTTAAAAGTAAGCATGGATGGTAATATCTATAAATAATCCAAAAATTTAAATTTAATAAAATTAAAGAAAAGAAATACTTATCGTTTATTGCAGGCATTTGTCCAGACCGTGATGCTCCATGATTTTCCAAAAACTGTGAGAAACTTGCTTTTCGCTCGAATTGCCAAAAAGGATCTTCATATTGATAAAACAATGAACTTGTGCTTATAGATACTTCAACCGTTGGTTGTATCGACTCAATCACCGTTTGGATTTCAACTGTCGACTTTGTTGTAATCCAACTGTTGTTTGATATCTGATTACCGCAAGTTTTGTTTTCTGTTTCTTCTCCAGTCCTTACCATTGATTGATCAATTTCCTCTAATTGTTCAACCTCTGGATGTAATGATGAAGTTTCATCAATAGCTGGATCCATAGCGACTATTAATTCTTCTTCTGTCATAACCCCATCTTGGTTTTCTAAATCAAGGTTATCCTCTTCATTACAATTAAGTAACGAAAATCATTCCTCATCAGAATCATAGTGATCAAATTTTGGCAAAGGCAACCAATCTACCTCCATATCTTCTTCTTGTTTACTTTCACTAAAAATGCCTTTAGAAAATAAGGATTCAGAGGATTGAGAATACTTATCTGTTTGATTTATCTTCTTAAGTTGTTGAATGGAATTTCCTTGACTATGGCCAATAGTTTCGGTATCTTCCACTTTTTCACTTGAGGTCTCCATAAATTTCGTAGCGTTCACAATCACTGGTTGAGATCAACTTTTAACTTTACCTTTCTTAAGCTTTGGAATAATTGATCCATCTATTTCCTTGTAATTTCTCTTCAAAGCAGCTGGATAAGGAGGCAGAGGTGTGTACTATTTAATAATTTCTTCCGTTAAGGCTTGCGGGTAAGAAGGTGAAGGCGTATAATTGTTGAAATTTGGTTTTTCATTTGTCTCGTGTCCTTCAATCTCGATTTTGCTAAGATTCTCCTCAAGTGTGCTTTCTATTTCTTTTAACAATTTCGCAATACGTGGAATGGAATCACTTTGACTTTCTAGAATTGCTTCGTTTTTTTCCATTCGCATATTTGTAGTAGACATCCGACTCATTATTTCTTCCAAATTTAGATTAGGTTTACATCCTTCATCTTCAGATTTGTCATAATTTTCCACCTTGTCGCTTTCCATATCCTTCACAATTAGATCTTTGTTCCAAAATTGTTCATTACGCTTTATTGCAATTTCAGTATCTTGAATATATTTCGAAATTAATGCCTCCATCTTATCAAAAGCTCGATGCATATCCTTCCTCTTCATCCATAAGATTGCTTCTCGCATTTTGATAAATCACAGGAATATTATTCATGTTCCGATACATACCTGTCAAAATAAAAGAAAAAGAAAAAGAGTAGAAAATAAAATAAAATAAAAACTAACTAAAAAAAAAATTCCAATAAAAATTCTTTTACAAAGCTAGTCAACAGATCTCGGTAGCTCCATTAATTGTACACAAAAGCGGAGAAATAGGTCAGCGCGAAGCTTATTAAAAACCTATCTCTTTCGAGAAACACCTTACCTCTTATATGATAAATCAATGAGGTAGGGCTTTACTCTCCTTATACCTTTGTTTTTGTCAGTATTCTCAATGGGTGAGCCGATATTTCGATTGACCAACAATGTATTAAAATTTTTACAGGGTAAATTTAAAATAAAAAACTATAAATTCCAAATTAAATAAACGCAACCACTCCCCGGCAGCGGCGCCAAAAACTTGATGTCGTATGAATAGAGTACAAAATAACAAGTTTTAAATAAATGGAAATACTAAAATAACTATCACACAAGCCATGCAAGAATAACCCGTTCGTATAATATAGCTTTTAAATAAGTCCGAGTCGAACACTGGGAATGGTGGTTATAAATAAAATAGAATTTATAATTCAATTAAAATATACAATATACAGATAAGGGGGATACGTTTTAGTTCCGTATGAACGTATTTAAGAATACTAAATTATAACCAATTCAATAGAAAACAATTAACTAAGGATAATAAACAATTAGAGATAAATATGTATTTACTTAGATGATTTATTGTTGGTTATTATTATTGGTGAATTACTAATGTATAAAATTACTTAAGGTTAAGCTAATCTTCATCATAGCAACACAATCATAAGGTTACGTAAAGTATTACTAATTATTAAGATCTATCAGCAGTTTATTAATACAATTTCTAAGGTTAGGCTTGAATCACAATATTACTTTACATCAATGAATTATATTCTTTGTCTATCGCATAAGGTTAAGATCAAGACATAAACACAATCACTTAATTTATAAAAACAGTTTATGGTCATCCTAGTTTTGTATAAATCAGTCTAATTATGTCAAGAACTTTCATTAATATATCATAATAGAGACAATTCTTGTATAATAAACATTCAATAATATAATTCCAACAATAATATAAATCTAAGCAAATACAATAAATATTAGTTCATAATTAAGTTAAACATAATCATAATCAATATTCAATAATAAAACACATTCAAAATTAAATAAAGAATAAGATACGCAAACCAAAACCGTGAACCATGCTCCGTACGCTTGATCGTAGACAAACCTTTGCGAACCCGCGACTCTAAATTGCTCCTAAAACCCCTAGAAAGTGTTTCTGGTCGAATTTGGGGTTAATAATTCGTAACCTACTAATTATTAAGGTTATTGAGTTATATTTCGAAGCTGGAAGGTGTTTTCTATTTATAATAGCTGAAAGTCGGTCCCAACCGGCGGTTGGGTACTTTTTCTCTAAGTACAACTCCTCGTTTCTCGAATATTCCAGATTTTTGATCCAACCGCCGGTTGAAAGGCCCAACCGGCGGTTGAGTTTTTATCCAAATGGGCTGGATTTTTGATATGTTGTAGCTCTATGTGTTAGCTAAATTTTTCCGCTTGAATCAACTCATTTGGACTCCGTATGAGGAAGTTATGGCCAAAATACTAACGCATAGCAGGAAATTCAGCATTTACACTTTTCTTCAGTTTTTGATCTAAATTCCGCTCCTTTTCATCCAAGCTTTATTCAAAACACTTATTTAATCTTATCACTCAACTTTTGAGCTATTTTCTTTATAAAAATCTTTTCTTGGCCCATTCTTTAAGTCTTTATTCTCTTCGGGTTTTTCTTCATTTCTTCATTTTCTTCTGTTTTGGACTTGTTCTCGTTCCTTTTTCTTTAATCTTTAATTAAAATATATCTCTGCAAATATTAACGAAATAAATATCTAAAATCATATAAATGCACTAAAATATATATAAATATAGGGATAAATTACTATAAAATATAGTATCTATTTGATGCTATCAGTATGGTTATTTATCACAGCATATTGGAATCAAAATACAAATTATTAAATCTAAAAATTAAACCACCTGCAAATTCATATATGAATCGATAAATACATATATACGTATAAATAAATAAACATATATACATATAAATCCCTTAACCCTTGATTTGTCATGTATACATATTAAATCCCAAAGTTCAATCACTTTCTCAAATCATACATGCAACTGAACATTCATATATTTCTAACACACTAATTTCTCAAATCACCATTATTTCTAGAACCCTAATTTCACCCCTCTAAACTCACCTTTATTTCGAATTTAAGGGAATGACAGCCTCACCGTTTGTAAACCGATCCAACACCCATGTTGGTGGTTTACTTGACAGCCGTCATCAGAGAAACACGAACACAACCGATCGTGGTAGGATTCAAACAAGAATGCCCCTGTTGTGCGACTTCGATTTTGAATCAAAAATTAAAATCCAGTTAGATCTTGTGTTGAAGGGTGATATCGTGTTGATTTTATGATCGTCAGACTCTCGATTTCCACAGAAGATCTTGGTGGCTGCGGTGCACTTTTAGCCATCATCGATTTGTGTTTTCCGACGTGATTCAATGATTTTGTGTGCTTTGTGTTTGTGTCTTTGAGTTTGTTGGAAACTGCTTTTAAGTTTGATTTTGGTGGGTGTGTTGTTAAGGTTTGATGATGATGATGATGATGTTATGAGTTTGTTAAGGTTTGATGATAATGATGATGTTATGAGTTTGTGTTTCTTGAGGATGAAGGGCATCGGGTCATTTAAATTGAGGATAAATAATTAAAAGGGTAAAGTAGTCATTTAACATGATAATTAAAAGGGTAAAGTAGGCATTTAACGTGACTTAACGAATAAAATGTTAGATTTAACGGAGTAGGATGGATTTGGGATGAATTTGACAAGTTCGATGATGATCTCTGCAAAAAACGAATATGAGTGATGATCTCTGCAAAAATTGACAACCACAGGGATGCTTTCTGTAATTTACCCAACTTTTTATTACGTAGCATTAACTCTAGTAATACAATGTCACCCCATCTATTTGTCGTGTGTTGATAGAGTTTGATATATTGAATTGTTAAAGGTACTTACTTGAAACACATATATGATTTAGTTTCAGAATTTACCTTTGGATTAATCTATTTGAACTAGGGTAAATACATTTTGTCGGTAATGTACCCTACTAGTTTGTTCCAAGGTCGGCAACTTATCCCCTAAATTACTCATGTATGCTATGTAACCTACTAGTATGTGCTAAAATCCTTACAAACTTGATTTTTACCTGTTGATAATGCAAAATGATGATTAAGTAGCCACGTTAGATGACACATGTTTACTTTTTGCCACATGTAATCCATGTCATCAAATTTACTTAATATTTATGTTTTTAATCCCTTAACTAAATATTTTCTTATTTTCTAAATGATTTAAAAGTAAATAATATCATCTGATTCAAACTATGCTTTTGTGATTAGTACATATTTGATTAATGTACATATATAATGAACCTTGACATTGAGATTGATAGAACCTACTAAGGTTAAAGATGATGAATAAAATCTCGGATATATGCTTAAGCTTGATATATGTACATCTATTTATTTATAAGTTTGATTATTTCTTGGATAATAAGCATCTATTAATTATGTTGACCCTCATGATATACAAGGATATATCACATGCCTTATATTCTTATGCTAGGATACTTTATTTTATAATCTCATAATATTTGACTGTTACTTTGACATTGTTAAAATGGATTAAGTTCTCATCGTATCAACATGATTGTAAATATGGTATTATTCAAAGCAAATTTATGATATTGAAAGTTGATAATTCTAAAGATCCTAACTAGTTATGTCACCAAAGTCCAAAGAATGTAAATTTTAACTCGGTATTGTAAGTATTCTTTCACTTAATTATATGTGCTGAGGACATAGATTTATAAACTACATATTACCTTTAATAGAAACATAGTTTGAGGTCTTCTATTATCACCATTACGAAACGTTCAAATTAAATTTGTGATAGATGATACATTTATATATTAAACTTTAAGATAAAGAGATCCTTGAACACATTATGAATATAGTCACATATGTTTATGACTAATTAGATCATATTAGATTTAAAAGAGTGAATGTGTTTAACTTGACCAGTTGATATATTACTTGTCACGTGATATAGATCACATGATGGATTTTATTAGAAAGTGATTGACAGAAGTTTTGAATTTGTCATTGAATTTGATTAATTATTGATTATTATGACACACATGCAGTTGACAATGTAATTCATTTGTTTTTCTATGTAGTCATTGTCATATATGTGTGTATTCGGTATTATTATTATTTCATGGCAATATTGAAACTTTTATTAAATTAATTGTCAATGGTAAAGGCTTGTATGTATATTAGCTAAAATATTACTTAAGTGATAATGCATGCATCGGGGAAAGAAGAGCATAAAGTAATGATGCATATAGTAACTTATGCTAGAATGACAAGTACAATTGAAGCACATATGGTCATAGACTTGATATTTTATGGACCTTGATTATTATATAAATTGGCATGACCGGTTAGACCATCCCGAGTCAATGATGATGCGATGGAATATATATAGAATCGAGGGATTCTAAATAAAGTGATGATTTTAACATCAGTTGTTTGCTCTCGGAGAAAGTTAATCATTACCGACTAAAAATTTGAGATTGAATCTCTTAAGATTATGGATTTGATAAAAAGGGGATATAAGTAGGCCTATATATCCGCCTAGTGGACCATTTAGCAGTTTTAAATCGATGCATCGTGTAAATGGTCATGAAAATTGCAACCTGAAGTTTGCATGAATAATTGACTCGCTTAGTGAGATCGCGAGCACATATTCTAGAGATCATATTTGTTTTGGCAATGTCGGTGAATGTATATTATGATGAATCACATACTTAGCGTCTTCAGTTGATTGTAATAAGTGTTGAACATTTATTAGTTCATACACCGATTACTTTTGTCGAAACGCTAACAAGTATATTTAGTATGTAACATGACTGCTGTCATTATGAGAGCATAACTATTACTTATAGTATGGGGCCATGTTAGTAAACATGAAATAATATGAATTCGCATCGGGCCAACAAGATTATGATTACTCCCCTTGATAACTGATATGTGGTCATGAAAAAGATATATCACATCTTAAAGCTTTGTTTGTGCAATATATATTTTAGTTGCTCCACTACAATGTACAACGTCTAGATGTGAAAGAATGTTGGGAATATGTATGGAGAGGGGAAAATCGTCATAAACTTGAATTATCACAATATGATATTGATCCTCATGGTAAAGATAAGAACATAAAGTTCAAATGATAATTCAAAATTTATTAATTGCCAGAAATATTCGATGACCAAAATTGAGTGACTAGGTCACCTATATAGGCTGTTCATGCTCCGATTAATAATGGTATAAGTCCATGGCACGTGGAACATGGTAGATTTATCAATTCCAAATAAAATCCTCGAAGTAACAAGGGAGCAAGAAATTAAGATGGTAAAATCGATGTAATAAGACCCCATGAGAGTTTAATGGAGAGACACTAGACATAAAGGTTCTAGATGAACCTTGGGTATCCTAAATGAAAATTCGAATAGTGAAAAGATCTTAATAATTTATATCGTGTCTCGTAAAGTGTGGAATCGAATAAATGAAATCGACGTCGTTAATGTTATTGTATAAATAGTGCTATATATTATATAAGAGGATCATGAAAGTATTTCTGCCAAAATGTGCAGAGTTATAAATTATTGGCCAATATGAAAAGACACATGAAATTTATGAAAAGTGAAATCTCTTGATATGAGATGGTTACGCTTAAATGCTATACACGAATGTGTAAAATCTATCGCATATAAATCGGTCTTAATGCTAAAGCCCAATGACTATGCAAATATGAGATATAAGGCAAGAGTGGTGATACAAAGATTATTTGCAAAGACCGAGATTTATTTGAGAAGACATTTTTTTATTGGTGGAGGCAACTATTTTATTGATTTCTTAGAAAGTCTAGTAATAGAAAAACAAAAGTGAATCGCATCTATTGGATATTATTAGAGCTCATATCATTGGAATTCCATTAAGGATATCAAATAATTAAAGAATTTTTGATGATCTAAAGGTCCTTAAGATTGAAGGAAAGACTTCTCGAGAACATCATTTGATAAAATTGAATAAAGACCTTATATCAATTAAAAGCTTTGGCATATATGACGAAATCGTTCTTGCAATATTTCTTGAAAAGAATATGCGATTATGTAAGCTCATGCATCATTTGATATATGTATTGTGAAATTTAATTAAAACTATTTGTAAACTTCCAAAAGCGATTGATACTCATTAAAGAAATTGAGATGAACGATTTTGTAAAAACAAAGTTCTATTATGGGTTAAGGATTGAAGAATCCTAATGATGTAATATTTGTGACCAATAGAAACTTATATAAGAAGTGTTAGTAAGACTTTTGGGCAAACGATATTTACTAAGCACTTCAACGGTTGTGATTATTTGATCCCTTTCGGCCCCCGAAGGATGACAAGGAAATTAGTGGTCAAGCAATATATTATTTAACTATCATTGGGTGTTTATGGAAATTTGTTGGCGAGTTATAACTTGTTTCTTTTGAAGAGTTTACGTTATGTTGCTCACATATAAGGATTGGCGAGTTATATCAATGGTCATCCATGGTGATGGAGCCATGACTTATTTTGTGAATGTGATAATTTGCTCATGGATTAAAAAAGACAAAAATGTGATGATATTAGCTGTCAAAAAGTTTGTATAAGTGATGAGATCAAATGATGTGCTCATCAGGGGGAGAAAACACGTGTTGCACTCTTTTTCCCTTGACTATGATGTTGTCCCACTGGGTTTTTATAGCAAGGTTTTTAACGAGGCAACATCCCCAAGCGTATTGAAAGGATTATGTACTCTTTTTCCTTCACTAGATTTTTGTACCTTTGGGTTTTATCTAGTAAGGTTTTAATGAGGCATACTCTTTATACAATGGACATCCAAGGGGGAGTGTTATGAAATAAATATGAAATGGATGTCCATATCCTATTATAATATTGATTAGGGATCTTTGAGTATCATTAGGAGATTGTTTCTTGGAGGATAATCCATCTTTGTACTTAAATATATACCTCTTAATGAGATGAATAATATAGTTTTCTCCATTCTCTTTTCTCTCTATCTTGTTTTTTTAATTCTTGTTCTTTACTTTTACAACAAAGACTTCAATTGTTTAGTTATACATTTTGCCCTTTCTCTAGATGAAAAATTAATTACAAAGTCAAATTTGTAATGCTTTTGGTTGATCATCCAGCCCCATAGATGCATGAAGAGCACAATTTGAAACCTATTTACAAACCAAAAGGTCATTAAGTCATTATCACAATTCACATTTAAAAAAGAAAGTTAGATGAACCTAAAAGGGACAAATAAATGTATTGATATTGATGTAGACAAGTACATTTCAATAACATCTTAATACAATAATAAAGAAAATGATAGCATTCTAACCATTAAAAAAAATGATAGCATGTCATTAACCTAATACACAATAAGATTGAACAACGATATAATTTAATGAGTACCAAAAACTTGACATATGCAACCAATGAAAATTACAAAACAACACTAACCCAACCCTTAAGAGAATTCCGAACTCGAATTTCATAATATTCTGAAAGGAAAGAAGAAACATCAAAGACAAAGCCATTTCTTTTATACTTCTTGTACATAATCTCCTTTTCAAGTTAGCAAGCTCATGAGTATATATCTTCCATATAGATTTACATAATTGGAGCCATGTCGGAAAAAGGGTAATAATTAAAAGCATCTATGAAAATGGGATGTACCAAAAGGAGAAAAGAGACTCGGTTTAAAGTCCATAATCTACACAAAAGTTTCATTGTAGAATTTCTTCCCCATGGCGTTGCTTCACAGAATCAGGAATGGGTGCATCTCTAACAAAAGCATTCCAAGTATCCACTGGGGTGTCAGAAATAACCCTTGATCTTACTTAGAGGATTGTCATTTGATGGATCGTGCACTCAATTAAAACACTTTTCTTCCATGAATCATATATATACCTTGATTCTCAAAAATAAATAAATAACATCGTCAAATTATAAGTTTTTTGATCAATATGTTCTTCTCGCAATAGTGATATTGATGAATCTCCATCGCGTTCTGTTGGGTGCCTCTAGACAGCTGTCAAGGTCCGGAACTTTTGTCTAGTCCCTGCCACAATAATAATAATATACTGCATAAAAGGAAGAAAAAAATTATTTTAGTTGAGTACTTTTATAATTATTCCGATTTGAGGTAAACAAACATAAAAAAAGATATATAAATAACGGAAATGAAATATTACTATGTCGATAAGCTAACAATCATACTTCTGGGCACCTCTTCTATGATCCAACCATCAGGAGTGTAAAGGTGTAACCGAAAGCTTGTGGGGCTTACAGTTACCAACTGCATTATTTTTTTATCTCCTTCAAAATCTAACATCCGTTAACATCATGACTATTACCATCCAAAGTGAAGCTAGTGTTATAATGAATATTTAACTTAAAATTAATAGACATCTAAAAAGTAAAAATAACCATTAAAAAATAACCCACATTGTAAATCTAATGCATAAAACGTCCTAAATATTTTTTCCATAAGATTATATTTTTATTGAAATAATAGTACTTTAATAGATATTTATTATAGTTTTTTACACAGAGAATGAGTCTTAAGTCAAACAATCCATACTCATATATTTACGTGTTACCCAACTGTGATGACCCACCTATTTTGCCACATATACTCGTAATAGATTCAAATAAACTTATGTACAATAAAATATGAATGTTATTGTAGTTCACCTGCACATGTTCTTTTTCGGGACTCTAGAATATCCTCAATAACTTGGCTTCAATGAATACATTATTATGACTAACGCCTTTGAAAGATCTAAGTTGCTTATATGTCCATGTCGATGCTATTTAAAGTGGATATCTCCAATACCACTCATGGAACCATCAGGTGCATTATGCCCGGGGGTATCAAGAAAACCAGCGAAATCAAAATCTAAATAGATATGACCGTCAACCAATAAAGAAATATAGGACATTCTCGGGCATTTAAACAAACGTCAGATGACTGTCAACCAATTTGGTTAAAAGTTTTCTTAATTAAATCCTTTGGCTCCATTTGACCCCCTAAAAATATAACCTTAATTGTGACCCATTTGTAAGTAAATGGGTCGAAATTACCACCTCTAATCATAACTGAACAAAATCAGAAGAAGTAACTATCACAATCTGTAACACCCCCAAATTTACTATTTAGCGGAAGCACAATTTGGGTGTTACTAATCAATAATCAAAGCACATAGATATATAGTAAACGACTCCATATGCGTCGTTTTAACAAAATATATTAATGTAAGAAATGTTTACAACTTGAGAAGTTATACATAGCTCGTGTTCGAATAAATGAGAGATTTCAGTACATGAGTACTTGTACAAAATATACTAATGCAAGAAAATCTCTAATGTCTGCATGCTGACTCGAGCTATAGTGGTCCTGAGGGTAGTCCGATCTACAGCTGGGTACCTGTGATACATGCTAAAATAGGTCAGCTAAAAGCTGGTGAGCTCACAGGTTTGAGTAATCAAATAGTATCTTATGAACTGCAAGATTTAAGTACGGGTTTGCAATCGAGCAAATAATGATGTATACAGCCATGAGCACATAGTCTGAGCTTAACTCGTGGTGTCAGGATCACAATCAAGTGCCTGATCGAGGTGCGTCCACGAGTGCCTAATCTACACTCGTCTGAACAAATATTAGTACGTCCGTTTACCCAGTTAGTGCTTGCTAACCCGGACGAGGAGGGTCAATCCTATATGGTACCATATACTAATATTCACGCTACAACGTATTACCGAACTATGCTGAGGAGGACTTTGAAAAGATTAGTGAAATAACTCATGTAGTATTCGTTTGTTTTTGTACTTGCGTTCATATTGTAAAGCAAAACGAGCAATGATATCACACCCCTGAGTAAAACAGTAAAAATAGGGGCTATGAGACTCACCTGAGTCTTGAGAGTTTTTTTCAATAAACTTGATTTGATCAGCTGAGAAGTGATTGTCCGAAGACTCGTAACCTGAGGGTGTCCATGACACGCGATGGTTATAAACGTGAGTAGGTATCTATCAAGACTACCTTTGTAGTTGTTCGTCCAACTAAAATGTCCAAATTACTACGATTTGGTCAATGTGTTTAAGGGTTTGAAAATGTGTACGGCCCGTTGATGATTTGCTTGTAATAATAATCTCACATTATTATTTTGATTTTCGAAATGTTATACTTTAAAAGTACGTTCCAATGTGTTTTAGAAGTCGTATCGTGTTCATGTTTGATGTTATGTAAGTTTGACACTTGATGTGAAATGTATTTACAAACTCTAAGTGACGGGGGTCCGGGGGCAGCGCCCCTGGTAAGCGGGGTTTCAGGGGTGGCAACCCCTAGTGGGGTCCAAGGGGCAGAGCCCCTGGTTGGGGTCGAGATGCCAAGTCAGCTCGAAAAATTTTTATTTCTACTAAATTGCTTTGGTGAAAAACGCATATGAAACTTGAATTTGAGTGAAATCAAGTAATAAAATTTTAGGTCTCGACACTTAGTAAAATCTGTGTTTTCTTGGTTCTGTCTCATGCAACACTTATAGCGTCACTTAGGGGTTTAGGCGACACTCAGGAAGTGTCGCATAAAATGGTAAATTTTGAGTTAATGGCGTCACTTGAGGAAGTGACGCATAAGGTGGCGACACTCAAGCAGTGTCGGTTATAAGTGTCGGATATCGGGTTGGGACGTCACTAGGGTTAGTGTCGTATGAAATCAGATTTCAATTGTAGGCGACACTTAGACAAGTGTCGCTAGAAGTGTCGGTTAGGAGTGTCGGTTATTGAATTTGCGACACTTAGGCAAGTGTTGGGAAAAAGGGGTTTTATGCGGCACTTAGGCAAGTGACGCAAAATTAGGGTTTTTAGCGACACTTAGTGCGTCACTTAAGTGACGCATCGAGTGACGCTACGCTGAGTGGGTCTATGCGACACTTATGTCTGATGGCCGGATTTTGAGTCGAAAACGAGTTTTTCCGGTTTCCGTTTGGTCCGATTCTTTTACCCAACCCATATTTGGACATTTCAAGCTTAGATAAACAATAATAAGTCGAAAATACTTGAAATCGAAGAGTTTCGAGATTTGTCGGAAACTTACAAAGTGGCGAATCAAGATTCCGAAAAGACAGAGTTGTCAAATCGTGATGCCGTGGTTCTTTTATTCCAAACGAGCTAGGTGATTAGATGGTGTTTGATGGTAGTTTTTGGTGGATTTATGTGGATGGTGGTGTTGGTGGTTTTTAGAGAGAAAAGAGGGTAAGAGAGAGAGAGTGTTGGTGATAAATGAGAAAAGAGAGAAGGAGGTTGGGGGTTTTAGTGGAAGCCTCCAACTTCCTCAGTCCCCGTCTCCGTGCTCCGTGCGGTGTTCGTTTCCCCAGTCGTTTAAGCGTTTAAATAATATTTTACGCATTTAAATACATGATCTTAAATATTAATAATTATTCGATATTTCACTTGAAGTATTTTATCAAATACTTAATATTTGAGTTATAAATTATAACTTAACTTTATTTAGATTGTTTACGCGTTTAACATTTTTAATCGCGTAGACGTTATTTGTACGATACGAATTGTGTACGAAATATTATCAAAATATTATTTTGGATATAATAGCGTTATTAAATAATGTTATATTATTTAATAAAATTTTCACCAACGTCCGTATTAGTTGAACTGAATTACATTCGATTGAAATAGCGTACGATTTAATTAAATCGCATAGTCGTATATATTCATCAATATATATATTCGATACATTAATTACCCTAACCAAAGGACTAATTACATGTATTACAAATGATTAGGCACTAATTACCAGTCCTAATTTGACGGGTGTCACACATTACAAATCAGACATTCACAGCATTAAATAGCTTGATGACTGAAAGTTCCACCAACACATGAAAAATTGTAAACATGTTAGTTTGCAGGTCCCAACAGTGCAAAAGTTTATAGATCGAATATATTCTATCAAATAAAAGATAACTACCTCCTTTTGTAGCAACTCCAATGAGCAGCTTTTCATGTGAGACTGGAAGGCATCAGTCCTTACATGTCCTTTCTCTGCTAACTTTATATCCAAACGAAATTCATTGGAGATGGTTAGCAATAAGACATACACAACTATACAATCATTGAAATGTAAGATATATCCAAGATAAAATGAATTACCGAGATTTTTGCCTTTCTTGCATCCCCCTTAACTTTCTTTTCAGCAGCTTCTTCGGCAAGCTTTTTTACTACAAGATATTTGTGAGCAGATAGTACAGGTCCCTACAGCAACCAAAAAATATAGTTAAATAAATATAAATTAGTAAAAACACATGGTTAGTTGTGACAAAACTGCAAGGTTGACGACAAAACTAATATTGGAGGTAGGTTTAGTTGCACATATGCTAAATACAGAGTAAGAACCCTCGGAGAACTTCACATACAGCTTTAACCCATTTTTCCTATGAATGGCCTAATTCATGTTTAGTTGTATCACTAGCAGGTCAAACAGGTAACATCATAAGAGTTGGCAAAAATTTAAAACGTGTCAAATGAGTTGAACATGTCAAACGAGAGAAAGGCATCTGAGTAGATTTTAAATTCACGGTACCTCCTATATTATTTGATTAAAAAAACTATTACCATATAATATAACTTTGGGACTCATATTTGGCAGGTGAACTCCATATAGCATATAACTTATTTTGAACAAAATGTGTTTTAAACCTCTCCAACCAGACTCGATGAACCTAATCTGTTTGGTCTCATTATCCAATCCACAAAACCCGCCCAATTTGCCACTCCACACACAATTATTATTAAAGGTGTCATCAGTATAGTTACAAACATGAGTCTAGAATTTAGTCACAAGTAATAACAAAGTATCATAAGATCAAGAGGCTTACCAAAACCTCATCCGTGCCACTTCTTTTCACAATTTTATTAAAAGCTTTTTTAAAAGACATGCTTCCTTTCGAAAACTTCATAATCCCATGTTCAACTACCACACCTTCACCATCAGAATCATCATCTCCCAAATCATCATCATCCTTATAATCATCATCGTCATTGTCCATTTCTTCATCGTCTTCATTTGCATCATCCACCTTATTTTCATCATCTACCTGCTTCTTTTCAACCTTCACTGGATAACGGGCAGGCCGGGCAGTGTCGCACCTCCAAATTATGATGCGGAAGCGGGTCGGTTCGGGACGCGACTAATCAATACACAAAGCACATAAGATACAATGAACGACCACTACATGCGTCGTTTTACAAGTTATATTGATATTATAAAAGTTTTTACACTGTTATGATATAGTTTACAAAAGCTCCTGAGCCAAAATGATAGAGATTCTATGTCATAACTAAATTATACAAAATGTAGTAATGCATGACAATCTCTTGATGTCTGAATGTGACTCGAGCTAATGGGCATCCTGAATGAGCAGACCTACTGGTGCTGAGAACCTGAGAATACATGCTAAAGGTCAGCTATAAAGCTGGTGAGCTCACATGTTTAATGATAAGAACAATGTATGAACCACAAGATTTAATGATAATTGAAATTAATCAAATATAATGTACATAAGCCATGAGCACATAGTCTGAGCTTAACTGAGGTGTCAGGATCACAATTAAGTGCCTGAGCGAGGGTGCCTCTATGCGTATGCCTAATCAACATACGTATGAACAAATGATAATGCGTCCGTTTTGACCAGTCAGTGCTTGCTGACCCGGACGGGGATTGTCAGTCCCATATGGATCCATACACTAACATTCACGCTATAAAGTATTACCAAACTATGCTAATGAGGACTTAAAATGATTAGATGATTTTAACTCATGTAGTATACATCGATGTTTTGATACTTGTGTTCACATGTAAAACAAAATGAGCATGTATCTCACCCCTAGGTAAAAGCATTTAAAAAGGGGCTATGAAACTCACCTGAGTCTAATGAGATGCTATTAAGCACAAATGATGATTCACAAGACAATGATGTCGATCAATCGACTGAAACCTGCAGGGCGTCTTAGACGCGCAAGGTTTTTGATTGATTAGATGACTTAACAGACCATCTATGCTAGTTGCTCATTCAACTAGTAATATCCAAATGATTAGTTTTGGATTATTTATATTTTGTAAATATGTACGGCCCGTTGGTGAGTTTTTGTAATAATAATTTCAAGTGTTATTATTATGCGTCTCATCATTTTGTTTACTTGTAAAGTATATACCTATGCATTTTCAAAAGCGGGTACTTTTATATATATCCGAAGATATATATATATATATATATATTTATGTCCGAATGTTTGTAGTCCGAAGATGTCTAGGTCCGAAAGTGTATATGTGTCCGGATGTAAGTTTTAGTCCGAAAGTCAAGGGTTCGGGTTCGGGAAAGTGGTCAAATGACCACCGTTTGACCCGAAACTTTTACACAAATCCTAATATGTCAAGATAGGCTTATAGAACTTGTCGTTAAGTTTCGTGGATGTCTCGAAGTGTCACATTCACCAAACTACCAAAACAGTCCCTAGTTTCCTGTTTTCCAAATTTTGTACTCAACAAATCCCTCGATTTGGACCACTTCTAGTCCGATTCATAGCTAACCAAAAATCTCACATGTTCTCATATATGTCTAGATCATTTCTGCATGGTATTTTTACATGTCCGTTTACTATTTTTAACAAAAATAAATATGAAAAGTAGTCGGTTTCGGCTCAAAACAGACCTTGGCTCAAAGATTAGCCTCTACACTAAAAACCGTGCATTTTTGGGAAAAGTCTCAGAGAGAACTTTTTGTAGAAGAATCCATACGGACATTTCGGTATAAGATTTGCGTGTTGATTCATCCTACAACTCAAGTTATAGTCGTTTTAGTGAAGACGAAAATTCTGGTCAGATTACTGTTTTTATATAACTACCTCAAAAACGTGTTTGAGCTTAAGATTTGGACATTATCTTGTTAGATGAACATCATAACATGTATATATATGTAAATCACGAAAATATAGAGAGAGAAGTTAGGGTCTTATACCAAAAACGTGTTCTAGAGAGAGAGGAAAGTGAGATGGTGCTTGATTCGAGTTCCTAGCTTCCTTTCCTTGCTTTCCTTGCCCAAAATGATGGCGGTTGATGGTGGTTTGATGGTGGAGATGTGGTGGTTGTAGAGAGAGGGTGAGAGAGCAGATTTTAGAGAGAGAGATTAGAGAGAGAAGTGGAGGAACCAAATGAGGGAATTAAGGGTGTGATTGGTGGCTTATGGTCAAGGGCATGATCCACAAAGAGTGGATCATGTTGGCTGGTTTTTATTAAACAAATGGGGGCAAGGTTTGGTTTAAATCTTGTCTCCATGCTTGGTATTATACCCGCGTTCGATTACCCGATCGTTTAAACATTTATTTATAGGTTAATGTTATACGTACGTGTTTTTAAATAACAATTGGTTTTCGATATTTTAAGTTGAAGTAATACTCCATATTACTTGATAACACTTATAAAAAAATGTTTGATTAATGTGTCGGTTTTCGTTTACGGGATCGCGTTACGATTATTTAATCGCGTGCGATTTTAATTAGACGTTTTTGTGATCGGTTTGATATACGCTATTTCAAATGAATATTTTCCATCAAAATAATATATTTTAAATATATAAAATATATTTTGGTTTTCGTTCGATTGCTGGGCGCGTTTCGCTCGTTTTTGGGTCGCGTATGAGCATTTTATGCGATACGGAATACTTATGAAATATTATCGAAATAATATTTAGTAACTAATATGTTTATCGAATAATCTCATATTATTTAATAAAGGGTTCACCAACGTCCATATTAATGTATCGGAATTCGGCCGATATAATAAAATGCACGATTAAATAGAATCGCGTAAATGCGTATATTTATAAAATACACGTAATGATACATACAATTAGCCTGGCATGGAACTAATTACATGTATTACAAAATGATTAGGCGCAAATTTCTAGCCCTAATTGGTCGGGTGTCACAGGCAGCCACCTCCTCCTCCTCTACTTCGTCTTCTTGATCATCATTAGCATCGTCAATATCATCTGAATTATAATCTCGAGCCTTTTTTTGAAGACGTTTTTTCGTTTTTGCATCCATTTTAACCTTTGGTCCACTGCCTTGAAACTTCATTTTCTTCTTTCCTTTACCTTTCTTATGCCCTATTTTTATCTTCCTTGGACCTTGTCCAACTCCTTGCATTTGAACTACTTCAGCCATAACCTTAATATTTTACCTACAAACAACAGTAATAGTAATAATAATAAAAATCAAATATTTATTATAAAAACTGATACCCACTAATGCTTAAAACCTATTACAAGCTCTTACAATACTAAAATCAATAACCAATTACAACAACAATGGAGCTAAATAATGAAGAATTAAACAGAGCAAGCCCTAATTTGAAATCATTGCATTATAGGACTGTAATTAGTGAATTGGTAGAGTGAATTTCTTTTTTTATTGTTTAAAACTTGGTGACGGATTCTTAATATATCTATACTATATTATAAAAAGTTTGAGACATTGTCTTAAAAAGAGTAATAGTAAATTACTAGTATACCCTTTCAACTATTATTTTCAACTTTTGAACACTTATACTTAATTCAATTTATTATACAAATTAATATCTAATAATTATTTATCGGTTACAAATGAAACCCCATAAATATTTATCTTTTTCATAACTTATATAAACATTAATGAATATTTAAATTTATGTTAAGATTGTTTTAATATAACTATCAATGAAAAATCATATATTATCTACGAATTATACTTCACCTTTATTTTTTATATCTTTTATACTAATATATTAAGAATCCGTCACCAAGTTTTAAGCAATAAAAAAAGAAATTCTTAAAATTTATTTAATTCACATTTAAATATGTTATTCAACACTTAAGCATTTAAAGTGATTTCAAGTATATATAAAAGTTAATATACCACTGCTATATAACGGATTTGACCATTATGATTTTGAAAAAAAAAATTGAAATTACAATATTAGTTATAAAACGTTAAATGGATAACTGAAAGCATTGTATAACTATATTAGATATTTGTATCTTAATTTTATTTTAACTTTTAATTATTATAATTAGGGATTGTGATGTGGGTCGAGTTAGGTTTGCGGGTCTAAAGTTCACAATCTAAACCTGAGAATAATTTGATAAACGGGTTAACGAGTCAAAAGTAATCAACTCGAATACAGCCTGCATTGTTTTGGTTGGTGTGCCAGCCCGTTGACCTGGATTTAACCCAAACCCAATAAGATAAATTAAACGAGTCGGCAGGTTATGACTTGAGAATATAACTCTTCCTCATTCATTTTCGTATAAAATTTTAAGTTGTGTTTAGAATTATCACTGCCATGTGGAATCATTTGAAATATAATGCATATAAAATAATGGTCAAATTGGAATAGTATTATTGTTTTACCATTTACTCAAGTACGACATATCGTTAAATAAACCTATTATGAGCAAGATCTTTTGTCGCCGCTGCATTGCACGGGTAAAAGGCTAGTTAGTATAAAAGATATAAAAAATAAAGGTGAAGTATAATTCGTAGATAATATATGATTTTTCATTGATACTTATATTTATATTAAAATAATCTTAACATACATTTAAATATTCATTAATGTTTATATAAGTTATGAAAAAGATAAATATTTATGGGGTTTCATTTGTAACCGATAAATAATTATTAGATATTAATTTGTATAATTAATTGCATTAAGAATAAGTGTTCAAAAGTTGAAAATAATAGTTGAAAGGGTATAATAGTAATTTACTATCACTCTTTTTAAGACAATGTCTCAAACTTTTTATAATATAGTATAGATAACAGTTAAAGACATAATTTTTTTCTTCTTTTTGTCAAATCTTTTTAAATCTGATTCCTTCATATCAACTAAACAACAAAATCTATTATTTGGAATCGATATGCAATCACTAATTAGATTGTTTAATATATACATACAACTACAAGCTTCATTGTAAAAATCAAACTAAGATAAAAACACTTTTAAGTACAAATTAACATCAGAATTGTATTTGAATTTTAAAATTGAAAAAGATATATTAATTAAATAAATTAATTTAATTTAATCATATGATTGTAAAATAAAAATACTAACGACTATAATTAAAATGCATTGGGTAATAAATTACTATTAATTTACATGAACCATATTCGTGAGATTAAAAAACTATTTTTTCATTTAATTAACTTATAATACTAATGTTAATGTTAATAATGAGTAATTATAATCGAACTTGAAGGGCATTGATGTCTTTTTGATATAACCCATTTTCCTATTTAAGTAGTCAATTTTGAAAGAGGAAATCAATGGTCATAATTAATTACCCTTTTATATTTGATGGTCAAGATTATTTTTAAGTTATTTATTTTTAGAATGACTACATAATTTAGGTTTTCTTTTATATATACTAGTTTATAACCCGCGAATTCGCGGGATAGTTCATTATTTTTCTTATACAACATTGAATAAACTATTAACTAATCAATTAAGTAATTGATATTATATAATGTCTTATTTTTTATGAAGCAATTATAAATGAAATAATTAATATGTCTAAGAGATATCAAAGTCATAAAATTTAGATAATATAAAAACCTACAAAGCTGATAGTATATAATTTTCATTGAAACAGTTACGCCAAAAATTATTATTGACTTTCAATATTGATACACGTCAAATCAGTATTGATAACAGTGTCATGTGCCAGCTCAGCAAATTGTGTAGGTTGAACAGCTAATACATCTCCATTCAGCAACCTAATAATTATATACATGATATATATTACACTCACAAGATACTTGAAAATAATATTATTGTTGTATAGATATAGTAAAAAGAATAAACAAAATACAGAGATCTGAATTTGGTTATCGATGCTATTTCATACTTGACATGCAATCGAGCACCAAAAAGTTGGTTTGATACTTGAGGCCCCTCTGTATATAAAAGAAGTGGATTATATTATTAATGTATCAATAATAAAATGATGTAAACTAAAACTGAGACGTGAAATTCATAAAGATGCGCATACTCCAATATTTATATTTAACATTCTGAATCCGAATGATAACATAATATTGCAGTTAACCCAAACGTTGCAGTTAACCTTCTTCCCACTGTCATTTAAACACGATTATCATGGAATGTTATTTCTATAATAAACAAAAGATTGTTTATTAACATATTATAAAAATAAATAAATAAACATATATTCTACAGTAAGAGTAAAATGGACGATGACACATGCATAAAGATTCTTCAAATTAATTCGATCAATAACTCAAAAAACAAACAATTAAAACCAAATGAATAACAAAATGAAATTTCGGGAGCTAACCAAACCCATATATGCTTGGAACATTCCATGACAACACATCATTGAATGAGACAAGGTTGTATCCATCCATACCTTGCTCAAAAGATGGACATCTACGTACTTTAGATGACCTAAAAGATTTAACTTTCATGCATTATCAATAAGATGATAAATTTTAGTATATGGTCTCACACCAAAATCAGACAAATCAACAAAGTTGTCTACTTTTAGTGTATCCCCAAAATCGGGAATGATAAATTTTTTAATAGTAGCAATGATCTTGTACACCATGCATAATTTATATTATAGAATGTATATTATTTAATAAATAGAGCATATAAATTAATTTTGGTAAATTATTATTAATTAAAAATTGATTTAATATAATCAAAATCAGAATTAAGATTCTAAATAATTAGCAACTCAATAAAAAGATGTACTCACATCCATCCAATGATATAATAATACTCTTTTAGTAATTGATACCCTGCATAAATTTGATAACGACTATTCATTACCATAATATGAAATTCCATAATTAGCAAGTGGTTTTCATCGCTCTTTAGAAGCATACACAAATATTCATGTATGTAACTATGTATATTGGATGATTTCTAATAGTAATTATTATCGAATTTATTATAATACAAAGTTAGCATGTAATAATATTAATCATTATCAATTATCATATTTATTATAATATAATGTCAACATGTAATAATAGTAAGCATCTAAATTAAGTACTTACTACATATAACTTGAATTAAATAATTAAATCTCAAGCTCCATTGTAAAAATCAAACTAACATAAAATGTTAGAATCTATATATACATTTTTTGTATACATACAAAAACAAATATAAAATTAATTGCCCATATGTATACACGGGTTTGAAAGCTAGTGATTATATTATATAACCGGTTAAACTAAAAACACTTTTAAGTACAAATTAACATCAGAATTGTATTTGGATTTAAAAATTGAAAAGATAATTTAATTAAATAATTTAATTTAATTATACGATTGCAAAATAATTACTAACGAATTTAATTAAAATGCATTGGGGAACAAATTACCATTATAGTACATGAACCATACTCGTGAGATTGAAAAACTATTTTTCTATTTAATTAGCTTATACTACTAATGTTAATAATAGGTAATTATAGTTGAACTTGAAGGGCATTGATGTCTTTTTGATATGACCCATTATGCTATTTAGGTAGTCAAGTTTGAAAAATGAAATCAATGGTCATCATTAATTACCCTTATAGAATTAATGACCAAGATTATTTTTAAGTTATCTATTTTCAGAATGACTACATAATTTAAGTTTTCTTTTATATATATAAAGAGATAAAGAGAAAAGAGATTATTATTATTATTATTATTATTATTATTATTATTATTATTATTATTATTATTATTATTATTATTATTATGATCATTATTATTATTATTATTATTATCACTAGATTTTAGACCCGTGTATAAACACGGAATGTCAAAAGAAAACTATCTTCATATTATTTATGTTAAGTCTCATTATCTACTACTTGTGTATCATTTTTGGTAGTTCTTCAAGTGATATATTATAACATCCATTACCCAAAAATATTTACGGAGAATTTGCATACTAATTCATTTTCATTTTTCATATTGCTTATTTATCTATCAATACATTCTTTAAATTGAAATTTATTAGATGATGAGAAATTAGATACTCATAACTTGAAATTAATTTGTACACGTATGGTTAACTTCATCTTCTCCGGCCGACTAACAGGTAATTTTGGGTTAGGTTTTTGATATAAAAAAAAGTAGTAATTGCGTTTAGATTCACTGGAAAAGTGGTGAATATCGTAAATCAATCAAAAATTACATGTTTTTCAATAGGAGAAGAATAATTAACCATACATGTACAAGTTTAGCTTACGTGGAAGCCTGGTCACATAAATGAAATGCATGACAACACCACATCAACAAATTTAAAACGTAGCTAGTTAAAATAAAAAAAAAAAGCATTTTGGTGACCTCAAAACATATTTAACAAGTTCGTTGTCGACATTGGTAATAAAATTAGTTCGTTGGTGACATTGAGACAAAAGTAAAAAGTTTGGTGTCGACCTTGGTAATAAAACCGGTTCATTAGTGACATTGGGACAAAAAGTAAAGTACGTTGGCGATCTGGTCCATAAACCCTAAACTAAACGATAATTATGATAAGCTATATTTGTTGATCAATTAGTCATAATATATACTGAAGTGTAATTTTTACTACTTAATAGTAAAAACTATAAACATCGGAGGTTTTTTCTTCTTCTTATAAAATGGAGTATTAAGTACAACTTATATGTTCACATGATTCACAATTGACAAACCGATAACCAGTCACTCTAAAATATTATTTTTAAAAAACAAAAACTTTCTCGATTCAACAAAGTAATACGAAATGCTCCTTTTCAATATATGATAATACGATATAATATTCTTACCTATACTAATAACACTAATACAATAATGATAGTAATAGTAAATTAGTAATAATAATAATACCAATTGAGCATAGCTCAAGTGGTACCGTCACCGTAAATGCACAGACTCCACATGCGTGACTTATAGGTTATGGGTTCAATTTTCGTTCCTCAGCAGATGTGGTTGATTTGTGGGCATGTGATTTTTCCAGCGTTGATGCTCCTGTCGGGTGGGGCAGACTCATACCATTGAAATATGATACGGGGGTAAGGGGTACCTTCTAAATTAGCATTTAGTATTAATAATAAAAAGGTAATATTTAGGTAAAAACTTTGTAGTAAGGGGATTTATGCTTTTTTTTTTCTTTTCAAAACATACTTTTTAGATAAATCAGTGTATTTGATTGGTTAATCGAAAGTTTTATGAAATCAAATTGTTCAATTTGTTATAAGGCTTATATATTACGAAATATTTGAATAGCAATGATTTTCGTTTATTAATAGTTTAAACCTATGTATGCACACATATTTAAATATAAACATGACAATGACATTATAATATAAATTTAACAATGATAACGCAAAGAATGTATTATTTTTAAACCCGTAAATGTAAATGGATCGTAAATGAAAATGTATAATACTATTTTTTTTAAAAAATAAAACACACACACATACACATTTAAAGGTACAGTTAATTGTATTTGTTTGACACAATTAATGTGCATAAATTAAACATATATTTAATAAAATCAAATTATTCAATTGGTTATAAGGTCTCTATTTTACGAAATATTACAACATCAAAGGTTTTCATTCATTATTAGAATAAACCTGTGTATACACACATACTTAAATATAAACATGACAACGACATTATAACATAGATTTGACAATGATAACAAAAAAAAAAAAAATGCATCATTTTTAAACCCGTGTATGTAAATAGATCGTAAATGAAAATGTATAATAATTTGTTAAAAAAAAAAAAACACACACACACACACATTGAAAGGTATATGTTAATTGTATTTGTTTGAAACAACTAATGTGCATAAATTAGACATATAATCCGTAACATTTAATGTGTAATTTAAATAAGTGATCCCTTTCAAACATTTCAATAACATAATTTCTTTTATTTATTACTATATTATATTTAGATTTTATTTATATTTGTATAATATTAATATTAGTATTAAATTAAATATGGATTTAATATTAATATTTAATAATTAATTAATATAGAGAAGTGATTGAAATATGTAAGGAGTCGTGAGCAATAAAGAACTTATATCACTTTTGACGGCTAACTGATTGTTTATTTAATTTAATTATAATAAGATTTTATTTTTAAAAGAGAATTTTTAGGTGAATTATAACACTTGATTGGTTAATTGAAAATTTAGTAAAACTGAAACATTTGATTGGTTAATAAGGTCTCAATTTTGCAAAAAATTCAATAGGACAAGTTTTCTTTTATTAATATCCGTGTATACACGGGTTTTGTAAGATAAATTAATTATTCAAATATAAGTAATAAGTAAGCGTTACACGTCAAACTTAATTAAGTTGCTAGGTATTCATCATATTATCGGTTAACTTGTGTAATTAGAGATTATATCAGCAAAATATGTAGACAATCATTTATTAAAATGAAAATAAAAGTCGTAGAATACTAATGAAATATCCAACAGTACATACGGAAATAAGAATATTTAGAGCTTGAATATGTTAAGCGATAAAATGGTAACAAAGTAGTCCCTAACGTCGATCGTAAGACATCATATTTTCTTTTAGTACCTTCGTGTATACTACATTTGTTGTAGTATTTGTAAGGTGATCGTGTTCCTCACAAATTAGTATATACAATCATTTCTTCGTTGTCACATTCAAAACTCATACATATAACTAAGATTGATATATACGAAGTATGAAATAAAAAAATTATGAGATCATGATTTTTTTTCAATATTTAGGTAGAACTTTTTTCAATGTATTTAATTGGTTAAAAGAAAGTCCAATAAAAATTAAATAACTTGATTATGTAATAGGTCTCAATTTTTCAAAAGATTTACATAGCAAACATGGTTGTTTTTATTTATTTGAACGTTATATATATATATAAACTACCCTTTGTTTATGTGAATTGTTAAATCCTTATTTTCACACGGATGTCGAATCAAAGTATCTTTCGTTTATGTGAATGTTAGTTCGTGTATACACACGTATTTTGAATCAAACTAATTTTTTTATGTGAAAGTTAGCCCGTGTATAGACACGTATATATGTTGAATCAAACTATTTTTCGTTTATGTGCATTTAAAACCTGTGAATACACACAGATGTTGAATCAAACTATTTTCGTTTATGTGAATGTAAAACCCGTGAATACACATAAATGTCGAATAAAACTATCTTCGTTTATTTGAATGTTAAACCTGTGAATATATACACACAAATGTCGAATAAAATTATATTTCTTATATTTGAATTTTAAATTTAATTTCCCTAACTTGGGTCTTATTATTTGGTGGTTCTTAAACCATATTATTAGAGTGAAACTAATTAGTTAGGGAAAATGATTTTGTATTTTACATTTTATTATTATTGTTATTATAGCTAATAATTAGTACATGCATGCATATCTGCAAAAGGGTTAAATGATACTCCGTATGTCAAGTGTTATGTTTAGACTTTTTAAAGTTTTTCCTTTTTTCAATTTTGATCTTAAATATTATTGTTTAGGTTATTATATAATTATTACTATAATTTTCATCAAATATTATATAACAAAAACAAAATTATTCAAATTTAAGTTGAAAAAGAAAGAATTTGAAAAGTTAAAACATGACACTTGTAATTCGTGAATTACTTTGTGAATGATAGATATATTTATCTATTATCCAATTTTTTTAATTTTTTATTTTTTCCGAACTTTATAATGATTGATGATTAATGGTTAATATAAATCTCATCCTATGGTGTACGGAATTATTATTATTATTATTATTATTATTATTATTATTATTATTATTATTATTATTATTATTATTCATACTTGATAATTATAAGATAAACATATATTTGCATATAAATATTTAAATGCCGTATTCTTTTTTAGAAAAGGATCATAGGAGCAGGTCATTTCTTAGGAGCAGAGAAGGCAGAGTTTGAGCCAATGAGAGATGTACACGTGTATTATTGGTCCCCATACAGGAGACTACTAGGGACTAGTTTTGCACATTTTCCAAACTTTTGGATCTGACCGCAAAAACTTTAGAATATTACGAATTAACTTGAATTCTGAAAATAAGGAAAGCAATCTACTTAGAATTTTAGATCTACACGATTTTTAAGATAAATCTCCGATTAATGTACACGTAAGCATCACGTCCGTCACTATTACTCCAGTTCATTTCGTTTTTGAACCGCCATAGCTTCGAGAATCCGGTTGAGTTACTTTTGATGTTGATCTCCGGCTTTCCGGAATCCGATTCTTTTGAAATCTCCGCCGCAACTCCGCCGGTGCTTTCGTATTTCGACGACGGAGATGCAAGAGGTGATTCAACGATGATGTTATTCACCGGAACGTGAATTCGTTTTTCGTCGTCGTAACCGATGTTTAGTAATAAGCTTTGATCGAATAACAGAAAAACCTTCCGGATCTGACCGGATTCAAATACCTCACTTGACGACGAATCTGTATCGCCTGCACACATAAATGTAAAATCACTTTCATCTTCTTCCTCATCTTCACTGTCATCTTTGATATCATGTTCCTCATCATCGATTTGTTGTGAATTCTGAAAATAAGGAAAGCAATCAATCATGTTTTTTGGATAGACAGGAAACAAGTGTGACCAGAGTACTATACTTTTGTATGTAGGATGTATGTATCCGGTTGAGACAACGAGGGATTACATAAAATTAGTTGGTGGTGGTTGTGGTGTGCAGTCTACTCATCCGGTAGAGTTAAGGTTTTTGTTGTTTAGAGTTGTCTGGGTTGTAGTTTTGAAGGTTGTTGTAGCAGATAGTTAGTCTACTCGTCCAGCAGAAGGTAAGCCAAGTAATTAGTGATGAAAATTTTATAGATATGTGTTTGTGTGTATGTATGTATTAGATCTTTTTATGATGAAACAAATAAATATTGATTGTTTGAAAGTTAAAACAGTAAGGCGTAGAATTTCTTCATTCACGTTTGTGTCTGCTGTACATGTTCTTCAATAACATATATTGTTTGCTAAGTGTAAAGTCAAAATTAATATTCTGAGATTTGAATTTCATCTATGTGTTCGTCTGTGTGTATATTAGTTATATATGTGTGTATTCATTTGTGTGTTTGTTTGTGTGTATATGTGTATATACATGTGTGTTTATATGTGTGTTCGTATTTGAGTTCGTCTTTTGTGTATGTAGGTATATATGATGACTGTATGCACTGGAATATTCAATACTTTTGCATGATTCATAACTGTACACACATTCATATTATTTTATTTTGTTGAAATTGAAGATTTTTTCCGAATCCGATTTCATTGTAAGATGTGGTATAAATTGTTAAAATGCAGTAGTATATATTAAAATGTAGTAGGTTTTTTGGTATGTATAATGTAGTGAATGATCAAAAGGTTGTTTTTTGTTTTTTCTGTTAATTTGAAGTGTAATGTAATGGACCTTAACATCATTCATTCAATTTGAAATATAGTTGACAGTTTTAATATAGTTTTATTTAAAAAAACATAATGTTAACAACAATGGTATGTTTGTGTTTTTCATTTTTACAGTTGCACACATGTTGATTTAAAACTCAGTTTGTCATTACAAATTTAATATGTCATTGCAAATTTCAAAGAGTTAATATGTGGAATTGTTTGGACAGATAAGATCACACCAGAACGATTTGAAAGAAGATGTAATTTGATAGTTGAACAGTTTGGACTTGAGGATAATGAATGGTTGAAGGAGATGTATGACATCAAAAGAAGATGGATACCAGTGTATTTGTTAGATAAACCGTCCATTTATTCACAAAATGTTTAAGATTATCTAGATCTAAAAAAGTGGATGTGAAAAAATCACTGCATTTTATGTTTATGTTACTGCACTTTACGTTTTAATGTACTGAAAAACTGATTTGAATGAGTAGATATGGGAAAACATTTACTGCATTTTACATTTAAGTTACTGCATTTTATGTTTAAGAAGGTTGAAAACTGATATGAAAACTAGATCTCAGAAACTTACTTCTTTTTACGTTTAAGTTACCGCATTTTAAGTTTAAGTTACTGCATTTTAAGTTTAATGTGGTTGAGAACTGATATGAATAATATTTTTTTTAAAAAAATCACTGCATTTTAAGTTTTAATTACTTTATTTTACATATCTTAAGCTCGTGGAAAACTAATATGAAAAAATATATATAAAAATTTTACTGCATTTTACGTTTATGTTACTGCATTTTATGTTTTAAGGTGGTAAAAGATTGATCTGAAATAGTAGATCTCGAAAACTTACTGCATTTTAAGTTTAAGTTACTTCATTTTACGTTTAAGGTAGTGAAAAACTGATTTAAATGAGTAGATTTAAGAAAACATATACTACATTTTAAGGTTAAGTTAATGCATTTTATGTTTAAGGTGGTGGAAAACTGAACTAAAAACTAGATCTGAAAAACTTATTTCATTTTACGTTTAAGTAACCGTATTTTTAAGTTTAATTTACTGCATTTTAAGTTTTAATGTGGTGGAAAACTGATATGAAAAATATATATTTTTTTAAAAAAAATCACTGCGTTTTATCTTTAATCTACTGGATTTTACGTTTAAATTACTGCATTTTACATATCTTAAGCTCATGGAAAACTAATATGAAAATATAGATAAAAAAATTGACTGCATTCTACGTTTATGTTACTGCATTTTATGTTTAAGGTGGTAAAAAACTGATTTAAAAAAAGTAGATATCAAAACTTACTGCATTTTACGTTTAACAGACTGCATTTTAAATTTTGTATGAGCCGCATTATCTTTCAACTAGCAGTACTAAATTTGTTCCTCTCACAAGCAGTAGTATCTTTCAATTGACATTGTTAACTTTGAACAATATTAACTTTGACCTTGAACTTAGAGTAGAAACTCTGTAACCAACAGTAGTAATCACTTAGGCATTTTTAGTCCCAACAAGTACAAATAAGTGTAATGATTAACATATTTGTATATCAATATTAATAAAAACTTAAGAAAAAAACCAACAAGAACATTAGATAGCATATATTTTAACAGTTTGTAGTCCACAAATTTAAACTTCTAAACAGAAGTTTATCATAAGGACATACAACCATTACAAAAAACACATATATGCAAACACTAATTGTTCCGGACATAATTTTTCACAAACAGCAAAAGGAACTACCAAAAAGACACAAACTGTTTGAGAAATGTCACAACCCACAAAACGCATAAATTTTTACTGTTTAAATTACTGCATTTTACATTTTTTAAGCTCATGTAAAACTGATATGAAAAATTAGATAAAAGAATCACTGCATTCTACGTTTATGTTACCGCATTTGTTTTAAGGTGGTGAAAAACTGAACTAAAAAACTTACTGCATTTTACGTTTAATTTACTGCATTTTAACCACAAAATAGACATGCTCCTTCATTTAGTCAGCATTCCACGTGTAACACATTCATTGGCAACAAGCCTCAAACATACAATACAACTACTATAGTAGTGTATAACAAAAAACTCATTTTGTTCTCTTATTAAATCATTTAATAAAAAGGCACCTACACCAGTACACCTACACCACCGTGATCTGCAACTAGCCACCATGGCAACACCACCACCACCCCTGAACCTAACCGGAGGCGTTTCCGAATCGAAACGAATCATCATGGCCAACTACTCTCACTTTGTCACGTTAGCCAATTTCTTCTTACCTATCGCCTTCAAGTCCTTATCATACGGATACTTTTGTTATGTATTTGTAACGCAATTTAGTTTGGTATGTTGCTGTGTAATCATTCCTGTGATGATGTTGCGAGAGGAACAAAGTTATAAACCAACCTAAGAAAAGCCATATTTAGTTTGATATAAAGTCATATTTACTCATTATACATATCTATAAGTTATCACTCTCTTATATCTTAACGTGTTAAAGAGGAAACTTCAGTCTACAAGTACTCAATCTAAGAAAAGTATATATATTTCATGGTGTGGAGACATTACGCTATTTTATCCGGACTACAAAATAGTCATAGATACTCATTGTTGACAGACATTATCAAACATGTATCGCTAAGCAGTTTTTGTCATTTCGTAAAAACGAAACATCTTTTGAGCAAATTTGCTAGGTATACTAATAATAACAATTGATAAAGTTTGAAGTTTTCCTTTTATAGATAAATGATTTAATACTTCAACTATCAGCTACAATAATAATATATAAATGACAAAACAATCATTTCCTGATGATAAAGCATCCATTAAATTCAAAACCTTAACCCTAAGCATCCATTAAAATCAACAAAGTTAGATGTATATAAACAAAATAGTTACCCTTCTTTAGGTTTTTCAGATGATTTCCCACCCAAACCACCAGCACCTTCACTTTTCACCTCCGGCAACAGGAACTGACAACCGTCGTCTGCGGCGACGGAACCGCCTTACTGAAATTAAGCTCAACCGGATGATGCTAACGTGGTGGTTGCTGCTGATTCTGCAATTGCTGCAGTTGTTGCTGTTGAAACGCAAAATGCGGATGCTGATGATAAAACTGATGCTGCTGGTGTTGATTAAACTGATACTGAACGACAACGGAAATAGCAGTTTGTGGCGGTGGTGGAGGTTGCAGGTGGTGGTATTTGTAGATCTAGATCTACGGTTTCCGACTAGGAGGATTTTCGGT
This sequence comes from Helichrysum umbraculigerum, assembly GCA_949592205.1. Classification (NCBI taxonomy): domain Eukaryota; kingdom Viridiplantae; phylum Streptophyta; class Magnoliopsida; order Asterales; family Asteraceae; genus Helichrysum; species Helichrysum umbraculigerum. Next base: position 293,371,229 of record CATIUR010000001.1, read on the forward strand.
GGTGGTGGACTGTAGTGGTCCGGTGGTGGTGGTGGTGGTAGTCTCATAGTGGTGGTGGTGACGTTTTGTAGTTTGTAGCAGGTGGTGGAGGCGATGGTGATGGACGGAAGAATCGATCGTCGATGACTGTGATTTAACCAGTGTATTGTGTGTGTATTTTTTGGTGTGTTGTGTCTGTTTCAAGTTTGAGTAGAGAGAGAACTGTGGGTTATTAAATTGAGACTGACCGTACTGACCGATTGAAAGTGATATTGTCAAATAATTTTACAAATTGGCCCCTTGACCAAATTTAATTGCTAGCACGTCCTTTTTGATTGATGTAATCTTGGCCGTTGAAAGCAAATGGAGGGTGGAGATGATGGCTGCTTTTCCTGCTCCTCTAAATGGAGCATCTCCCCTAAACCATACCCTTCTTTTTTTAGTTTTTATTTAATTAGAAAATTTTAGTGAGTTTAAAGAGATTTGACGGCAAAGGATTGTTTATTTAATTTAATTATATTAAGATTTTTATTTTAAAAGAGAAATTTTATTTGAATTATAATATTTGATTGGTTAATTGAAAATTTAGTAAAATTGAAGCATTTGATTGGTTAATAGGTCTCAATTTTACAAAAATTTTAAATAGGATAAGTTTTCTTTTATTAATATTTAGATTATTACTTATTTCCTTTATTTGGTTTTTTCATCTCATTACTTCATTAGATCGCACAAACACACCACACCACACCAAACCCTAGCCCCTCACCGCCACCACCCTCGCCGGCAGACACCATCGCCGGCCACCACCTCCACTCCCCTCCAACGCCGTCCCCTACCCTCGCCACACTTACATAACCAAAATTTGCGGTGTGAAAGCTAGGGTTCACCCATCTTCAGTTAATGGTACTACTCTCTTACACACTTGAATCACTTCTCTATATAATTAAATGATGATTCTATGATGTTATTTGCTCGTATCTGTGTAGTTATTATTTGGCGATTTGGATTTTCTCAATGCTAATTAGTAATAAAAATGTATTGATTAATTAGCTTGTTTATAGTAATAATATTTGTGGTCATGTAAGATCTGCTGAGTTCGATTTGCAAGTCCAGATGAAGAACTTATTAGCTTGTTTATATTAATAATAAATTAATAATTGTGATCATGTAAACAGTGGTCATATTAAACAGTCCATTAATTGAAGATGTATAATTGTATGATCTGTAAATGTATGTGTATAATCTGTAAATGTATATGTATAATTGTAATAATAAACATTCCATGTAAATGTATATGTATAATTGTATATGTTTATACGTTCGTATATGTTTTTTCCTTGTTTGATGTTCCGTTGTTTGAAATTTATAGATTATGGATCCTAAAGACAACACACCATCGGAGACTCAACTTTAATTCTACGAAACTTGTTTGAACTATTTTAGCCTTCGTTATGTAATGTCGTTTCAATGTTAGATTGTATGGATTTTTTTATGTGACTTTGGTGGTGTATGGTATGATTATATATGTTTTTAAAGGTTAGAAAATATTTGTGTATGACCAGATTTTTCACCTGTGAACTGTGTATGCTACTATAATCTGCTACTGATGGAATGAGCTGCAAACGGTCCGACCGGCTGGTTGGACCGGCCGAACCGGTTCGACTGGAATCGGTCACGTTTCCCAGTCGCTCAAAAAACCGAGTTTTAAAACATTGGTATATTTTAAAGGGATACAATGTACAACTTGGTCATGTATAAAAGTTTGGTGAATTTGTCAAAGGTCTTTAACAAGCTATTTGTGTGCTGTGTATATAAGTTAGGTTACCGTGGTTAAGAAGAACCAATATCAATGTTTGTTTCAATCTGTTTCCAGGAAAACTTTATATATTTAGGTTAAGTTAGTCATTTGTAAACTGTAGATGTGTCCGCATCGATCATTGTATACTAGTATAAATTGGAATTGATAATTACCAAAATGTGGTTTAAATGTTGCAGATTATTTTGTGGTCTAGTGTACGACGTTAGAGTTATTGTATATTAGTACTGATTACAAGGCGATAAGTTTCACAATTGCAGCTTCTGCAGAAACTATGATCTCTGACCAGCATAAGGTACTAGATGATGAATGGACAATCGTTTTGCCACGCCGTAACAATCAAAGAAGAAAATTTCTGAAACTTAAATCTGCTGAACAACAACAAGAACAAACACATTGGGTTCCGACTGATCTTGAAACAACACCCGAAAGAGAACAACAGCTGATGAAGAAGATGCAAATCTCTATTGAGAAGCTTGAAAAGTCGCAATTTTTTAGTGTGTTTATGCATCAAATACGTAGTCCCGAAGCTTCAGATTATTTTCTTAAGTGTATGGGATCAAAACACAAGTTAAAGATGGTGATATATGGTATTGGCAGCATTGAGTCGTTTGACCCACCTCGTTTGCAGCTTAGCCTTGCAATCCTTATGAAGAGAAAATTCGATTGGATTGGTGAAATGGAAGTTTTTGATCCAATTATTTCATTGACAGAAATGAAGGTATTGGAGGATCTCGGGTGTTGTATTCTTTCTGTTAATGAGCATGGCAGGAGACAAGCTATGAATCCGACTCTTTTCTTTATGCCACATTGTGAAGCTGAGCTATACGACAATATGCTAAAGACCAACTGGAGATACGATAATTTAAAGCAGATCATATTATTTGGCAACAGCTTTGAGAAATATGAACAACATAGATCCGTTTTCAGGAACTCAAATTTGGACGATTCAAGGAAACATTTACTTAGTGCCCAACCATTCACCAAAGAGTTTGAGATTTGTACCGTCTCATATGATTATTTTCGAGCCTTTCATGCTTCAAGTTGGCATTTTTTTCTTGTCGATGAAAACACGAACTTGCTGTTAACATGTGAAAAATTTTAATTGTGTGTTTGTCTTTGTGATTGAAGATTATATCGTTGAGATAATGGCCAAACATTTATGTCCTTAACTGTAGCTTACATGCAATTACATTTCTATTCTTGCATATACATTTCCTTACAAGTTAGTCTTTTGGTTCTGGTTTCTAATAAAATTTTTCAAAATGAGAATGAAGAATTGTGTATAATTCATACTAGGTGTTTCTGGTTAACTGAGTATGGGTATGGGTTTTAAATATATCGTCCAAAATCGTGTATATTTTATATTATGTTAAGGGTTTTTGCTAACGTGTGCCCCTGTGGTACACGTTAAGGTGCATTTAATGAAGTTAAAATTTCCTTAAATATTACTATTTACATTTAATACTCATTAATTCAGTATAATAATTTCCTTTTTTATGCATGTATTAATTACAAATTATGTTATTTAAGTAAATTACAAGTTCATTAAATACACCTTAACGTGTGCCATGAGGGCACACGTTAGCAAAACCCTTATGTTAAATATCGGTATACTGCAGGTCGTGGGACAAATCTAGAATTCAGGGAGGTTTGCTGTCTCAGAAATGAGGATATTCTGTATGTACCACTTGATAGACAGTATAATGTTATATAAATGTTTAGGTAGGTCCACTTTTCTGGTTTTCCATTTACCGAGGGGGTGTTTGGGGCGGCTTTTAGCTTATAGCTTTTAGCTGTAAGCTACAACTCCAAAATCCTTGTTTTTTAGATTTTAGCTTTTTAGCCCTTTAAATTTGGAAAAAGCTCCATATATCCAAACACTAAAATAGAGCTTTTTAGTGTTAAGATACCGCAAAAGCTAAAAAGCTCTCCCTTACCGCTCCCCCAAACACCCCCTGAACATTCTTTTTGTTCTTGTAAACCAGCTCAGTAGCGTCTTCTCCTTGATCGTGTTGGTGGCTTGTTTGTTGCAGCGAAAGAGGTACATGGTTGATTTTATTAGTATTTTGTTATTTTCATTTGCTTCTCCTGTAGTACATGCTTAATTAGAACTGCAAATGCTTTGGAAAGTTATTGCATATGTTCCTGTGCTATCATATGTAATTTATTTATGGTGGAGAATGTGATTACAGAAAATAATACTTTTGCTTTATAGCTGGTGATAAAAACTTCGACTATATTATTTTGATGTTAGTTGACCAAAAGAGACCAGAAACTTGTTATAATGATATCTTCTCTCATGATTAGTTGGTGATGAGTGAATTTTCAGTTATTATAGTATCTCTTATAACTTAAATCAAAAATCAAAATATTGGGAATGTTTCAGCTACGAAGGTTTCACCTTTAATAGATTAAAAGAATCGTCTAAATTCTATTTATAATCATAGATTATTATTGAAACGATGTAGAATTTCTATTCACATTGTACAATTTACACACTAGTCACTTTATGAAAATTATTATTCTAAAAAATTCGGGTAAAATATGCTCTGCTATTATTTGGCCACCCATATCCAAAAATTGGAATACCCCTTTATGACCTCTTACATTACCACCCACCCATCTTACCACCTCCGGTTTACATCACCAAGGAAAAATTTAGAGTTGCTAAGTTTCTTATTGCTGTAACTAGTGGCCTATTAAAAGAAAGAGAGTTGGAGGGTAGACAAAGAACACTTGAAATAGTGTGTATACTTTCAGAGTAGTATGCAGTATTTTGATTTTCAAAATTGTTTGATAAATACGAGTAGTTACTTGGGACATTTTCCCTGCTGTCTGCACTTAAGGCAACATCACAAATACTTTTAATATCCAATGATAAATTATTTAAGTTAGGAGGAACTCCGTAACTATGATGGTACATGAAGTACTGATAGGGACCCTGTCTTTCCAACCTGTAAGGCAATGTTGCCTTTATGCCAACCCTAAAAGAGATGCAAAAAATAACAACCAGATTTGTATATATATTTATTTATATTTAAATTATAACAATAGCCTAAAATATTGGTGTTTATACCTAACTCTGTTATGATATTCTATTACCTTTTTTCCTAATTTATGCAACATTGTATCCACTGGCTTGCACCCTAATTACTTGTACAGACATTTTACAGTGCTCCCAATTTGCCACCAAGGAAATATAATAATAAACCACATAAAAAAGTCAGTTTATGGGAAGCACTATCAGTAATTAGCTACCAATTATTTGTTTGCAGACATATTGTTTTCTTTTTATGGATTACTGGAAGATATTTGTTGCTTTTGTACACGCTTTATTAAACGCCCATGCATATGTACTCGTCTTTTTGTGCGTATTTTGGGTAAAGCCATTTGGATATTTTCTGGGCTATATAACGTATTGCACTAACTGCACATGCATATATTATGTAGTTGGTGGTTTGGTTTCTTTTAAGAGACACTATCCCAGCTTTTAATGATGTTGTCATACAAACTGGCTTCTTAGTTGCTACTTTAGAGCTTAAAAGAAACATTAGCTTCTTTACTGGCACTAAATTCTCTAGGACTTTTACTATGTGATGATAATTTAGTGTGAAATACCGCTTTTTATAAATGTAAACTAAGTATACATCACTGTACAAAATTCTTTAATACGTCCTGTTTATATATCTTTTCGGGAATATTTTGAAAATATGACATTTGGAGATGATGAGACTGTTGATTTTCCCAGCAATTGGATGCTGAATGTATTGTAATTGGTTAACTGGTCATTGTTCATCTTTGGGTCCATACATGTTTCTTTCATTGCTTGGCGATTATGATTTATCACCAAAATTTGTTTGTCTTTTCCTGCTTTCCTTTTTGGGGTGGGTTGGGTGCATAACAAAAAGTACTGTAGACAGAAAGAAAATTTTAGGATAAATTTTTGTTCACTTTTAGAGCTTGGGTAGTCACTGGTGGTGTTCATCCTTCAATGACATTATGGTGCAGCTCAATTGTGGCCACTGGGTCCAAGAAGATTGAAGAAAAGATTGTTGCTTTCTACTTCTGGAGGCACAATCAGCTGGTCCAATTAGTAGAATTTTTAATTACTGTGTTGACGCAACACTAAGAAGCAAAGAACCTGTGAATAACTGAATATAGTAAATGGCAATTGATATTTCCACCCTTAAAATTGATAAATCCACCATAAATATGCATTAGCAGGGTGTACAGTACAACCTGTTTATGCATATTTGTGGTGTATTTATCACCACCCATAGTAAATAGGGCCTACTAATGGGTGTTGTTAATAATCTCTAATCTTTTGCTTTCCAAAAAGAAAATTATCTCTAACCTTTCCCCATACTGACTTTAATTTTAAAGTAGGAGTGATGATTTAGACACATGATACCCACTAGATTGAATGTATCCTAGCAGCAAGCGAGCGATGGTGTTAGTTGTGTAAGCTGCTTTCTCCTTTACTGGGATGTTACTATTACTATTTCGGTTTACTGACAGTATATATAATATATTATTTTGGCAGTCGTTCCCAAGAATCAACAAAGGTGGTGGAGGGGACGTAGGACAAATGGTGGGATCTGAATACTTGACTGATGTAATTGCTTCTGGTGGTCATTCGTCATCACCAAAAAAGACAAAAGGTGGAGGAGTGGGTAACCAGGTTGTCAAAATTTGACAATAAAGGAATACGACTTTTGTCGATGCTCAAAAATGACTCGCATTTTAAAATTGTGACGTAAAAGGATTTAAGTTGTCAAAAAAAAAGTTCAATTAAAGGTGTGTTTATTTTCACATTTTTTCTGTTTCAATTTTTGATCGATTTTAGGTAATGAGGAGCTTAAATCTCAAATATTCAATTATTATGTGACATTTTTAACCTAGAAAACATAAGATATAAACACTAATTTTACTTTTTGAGTCTGAATTTTATTTTTAGTGTTAAATCCTTTTATCACACGATTTAAAAAACTTTAATCTTTTATGGCATGATTTCAATATGCTAAATCCTTTTATGGCACGTTTTTAAAATAAAACGGTAATTTTTACCCTTAATTGAATTTTTTTGACAATTTGAATCCTTTTATGGTACAATTTTGAAATGTAAGTCCTTTTTGGGCATCGACAAATTTCATATTTTCTTTATTGTCAAATTTTGATAACTTGGTTACCTTTTCGGGCCATTTGCCCTTTTTATTGAGATGTTGCCTACCTTGAACACTTGAACGTAGTCACATGAGCACAGATGTAAAGGAAGAAGTTAAGGAGGTTAAATGGGTGGTTGTAATAAGCCCAAAATGATTAATGAGGTAAATATAGACTTTCTACTCACTAGACGTGTTTATTGTATACAAGTTTTGTGGTATCCATTTGAAGTAATAAACAGCCTGTAAAATGCCAGAATTGCTTATAGATTGTCAATTAATTAGTAGCCCCTTGGTAAAGATCAAAACTAATTAAGTTGGATACCTCAATTACTCCTTGTTCATCAGTTACGGTATGTGAGCAATCCGATCTTAAAGATCAAATCTTGATTAGAATGTCTTGATCGAGTTTATTGGAGTTTGAATCTAATTGATTGTTCTTTGTTTCACACCTAAAATAACCATGCAAGTTTCCTGAGAAAGTTACTGGTTAAGCTTCCATTGCCCATCTTTCGAATGCCTTATACGAACACAACGCATTACAATCCATATTATTATGAACTTCTTTTATGCAACAATGGTTTTGGGGTATTTCAACACAAAAATTATCTATGAACATAAAAAATATATAACTTTATCCAACACGTCTTCAGCTTATATGGTATATATAAGATTTATAAGCTATTTGAGGAACAATGATTGATTGATTGATTACCTTGTTTCATAAAACCCCAAATTTACATACAGTAACTTTTATATTATGGGAACTAATCTTTGCAGGTACAAATATGACGATACACACTATTTGAAAACAAAAGATTTTATTTATTTATTTATTTACAAGGTGAAGGACCCGCGACAACGCGGGCTTTGACATTTGACTTTGTAATTTTTTAAATTAAAATTTTGAATGTGTTAATATAAAAGAGAATATCAATGTTGTTGGCCTCTTGGGTGAAATGCGTTTTCATATGTCTAACTCATTTGTTTTTGGACCACAACTATGCAGTATTAAACATGTAAAATTGCTATGAAATTCACATTAACAACTCAAATCCATTATCGACATGTTTTAGAGAATCAGATAAGTAAAGAATAATATAATAATTGGGATTTGCTAATGTGTGACCCCATGGCACACGTTAAAGTGCATTTAATGAAGTCGGAATTTCCTTAAATATTAATATTTACATTTAATACTCATTAATTCAATCTAATAATTTCCTTTTTTATGCATATATTAATTACAATTTATGTTATTTAAGGAAATTACAGGTTCATTAAATGCATCTTAACGTGTGCCACAAGGGCTGGGCACACGTTAGCAAAACCCGTAATAGTTATATACTATAAACATAGAGTAAGGTTCAAATGAGTCCATGATTTTTGAGTGAGACTAAGGGAACCAATGATATCATGCCACATGTACAAAGAGAATGTTCCATACTACAAAACCCATTTACCCCAAACATCAATTATCTCACAAACGACAAATCGAAAAATCATGAAACTTGCACCATATTTTTCAGCGTTTTATCATCTTCGATTTGCTGTCCCTCAAGGCATACTTTCGATTAAAAAAAAAAATTCGGTTTTTTGGTGGGTTTTATAAATTAGTAACACATGTGTTAGTGATTGATTGTACATTTTATTTACGGTCATGGTTAGGGTTTAGGGTTAGAGTTTAGGGTTAGGATTTAGCAGGGTTCATGGTTTAGGGTTTAGATTTTATGTTTTAGTAGGGTTTAGGGTTTAGAGTTTTATAAAGCGTTTAGGGTTGAAACCCCAAAACCTAAACCCTAAACCCTAACCCCTAAACCCCAAACCCTAAACCCTAAACGCAACACTCTAACACATGTGTTAGTAACATATGAAAACCCACCAAAAAAATGAAAAAAAAAAAATTCGTGGGAAGTATGTCTTGACGGACGGAAAATCGAAGAGGATAAAACGCTGAAAATTATGATGCAAGTTTCATGATTTTTCGATTTGTCGTTTGTGAGATAATTGATGTTTGGGGTAAATGGTTTTTGTAGTATGGAACATTCTCTTTGTATATGTGGCATGATATCATTGGTTCCCTTGGTCTCACACAAATTTTTAGTCTCATTTGAACCTCACCCTATAAACATAAAGTAAACATCAAGTTGCCAAATACTTAACATTAATAAAAGTGGCCATAGATAAAGCAAGTCAAAGTGACAATATCTAACAACTAACGAAAGCTTCTCTTATATAGGAAAGTTAACTACTGTGATTAGATATTATTATTAGAAATCTCAAAAATTTGCAAAAATCACATATCAAACCTCATTTAATTATAAATAAACATATAAATAGGTCAGCCCATTTGACCTACATTTAGTTTCATGTTTTATCCTTCAACACTAATCTTAAAATTATCAGGTCACCCACTGATTTTCCACTTCTACCATGAATGCACCACACCTAAAAAAATCAGACCAAGAGTAGTTAAACCTCAAATCTTTAGCTCTTTTGTGCAGCTCCTCTTTTTACATGAGGACGGGTTGTTCGCCTTCAAGCTCTGATATAACGATGAGAGAATCCGTGAGTTCAAGGGAGAGAGGCTCTGACTTCAGAATTGGGTTGATAACCTGCACACATCATATATCAAGAAAAAATAATCATTTGAGTGCTACGTGGTGGTAATTAAATAAGATATGCATACATACAGAAACTAATAGTTCTGATGATTTTCTCATCCATATCAATATAAAATTCAATTATTCTATCTTTAACAAACGACTACAGTGTATTTTTGTTGCAAGTACAGTAAGGTTTACACACCACAAAAGTAGCAGCCTTGACTCCAACCCGCAACCACTAAACATCGATAAAACACATCATCTGCACCCCAATCCGACACCATGACATTACACAAAATATTTAACAGGTAATACAAAAATTTTATTAATAAAAGTACCGGTTTAAAACACCCAACAATCAAAGCAACGAAACACATCATCAAACTGTCATGACCAGACACCAGTTGTCTTCACAAACCGCTGATATGTTGACCATGCTGACCCGCCCAATTCACCACACAAGGACTCTTCGTAGAACCAACCAATGAAATCAGACCCCCTTAAGCCGCCTAACTTAGCATAACTATTACCCATTATATTATAAATCTTTTCTTCCCAGAAGCAGTTGAAATATTTCAAGCTACGAATATAATATGTTATCCCAAGGAAAATATTCATAATTATTAGAAAACGGAAGCTTAATATGAATAACACATCTGATAAGTTCAAAAGAAAGAAACGCAGACATTGTTGGTTAACGTTGACAAAAGTCATAGAAAGACCAGAGTGTTTGTGGGTAGCCCTATCCACATCTACAAAAGATGGATATGTACCTGTGTAGAAACAAATCCTCCATTGTTAGTTAATATTTGAGCGGTTGATCCTGTGCATATACATGACATACTGTCTCAACAAACTAATCGGTTCTGAAAAATTACAAATAAAGGAACTGTGTAAATATCACACACCAATTTATGTTGATCATATAAGAAGCATGTATCAATATCCAAGCAATCTGCGTGTATGTGTGAGTGTGTGTGTGTGACAATAGAACTATGGAACTCACTATTCATATATAAACTAATATACACCGATAAGACCATGCTCATAAACGACACTTAAAGTGTTTGGAGCAGCAGTCGGCACAACATTCATCACCAATACTTTAATGGAGTCAATAACTGCAGCAAAAACCCCAAGGCCAGCAATCATATCCATAATGTTTATATATCTTGAGGTGCCAATTAACCAATTGGCTTTGTAGGTAATGACATATGTCTTCCACAGTTTACTATCTTCTTGATAAGTTTCAACGGAATCATCTGAAATTAGTCCACTGGATACCCAAGGCACCGCCTCTTGCCTTGCAGGGAACTTCTTGAGCTCCCCTCCTGCTACTTCATTTGTACTATTCACATTAGAGTAGGGAGTTACACATGTTTTCATTTTCTTGAACCTATATTATAGAAAATAAAGTAAACGAATATGAGAAATTTTAACTCAAAATTACCTGGACAGTCATTTATGAATAACAGTAAAAACTTATCCAAAGAAAGTTGACTTCAACTTCCATGACCATGGCCAACATGTCTTAATGACTTGTTGAGCTCAGTTTTCAAAACTTTGTGAGATTTAGCATTCAATTATTGCTTCTAACTTTTCAAAGTAAAAAATGTGGATAATGATCTGTCATCAATTTCTTCAAATGGACCAAAAACCTCAACATATATAATTCGTGAATCAAGAATGCAAAAAAACCTTGACAATTACAACACAAACATATAATTGGGAGATTAATACATCAATCGACACCAAATTCAAAGCATATAAGCAATTAATCAAACAGCAACCAAAAAGAAAAAAGAAAAAACCCTAAATATTTAAAGCTAAAGTTACGTAATTTACTCTCAATTACCCACTTGATCAGAGAAGTCGCTGATCCAACATGTTCAGGTTTCTCACGTAGCAAATTAACGACTAACCACTTAAGTGATTTAAGCCTGGTGATAAACATAAGATAAAAACACATTACAACCAACAATAAAAGAAGAAACAGTTAAAATCATTACTTGAGAGAGAGATTTGATAGAATGAGAGAACCAGAAGCTCTTGCGACTTTAAGCATTCGGTCCATTGATCTTGTTTCTTTCCCCAGATTAGTTCAATCTGCATCTGTATTAGGGGAGTAATAAGTGTATTTATTTCAAACTCATTTAAACCATTGATCTCTAATTAAATTAGTGAGACTCAAAATCCTCCATGGTATTCTTTTATATATATACATAAAAGATTTATGTGATGTATTATATATTGTTAGTGTGATATAAAGGTAGATACGATCGAAGATCACTTTGGAACGGTTGGTTGTTAAGACATGCATATGAAGTAGGGATAATAAGTATTATTAATTAATAAATGTAATATAGGAAATTTAGTTAATTATTATTATACTTTCATATTTTTGAAAGTGTACAATTAACTTGACATGTCAAATAAAAAAAAAGGAATTTGAACTATAAATATGGGATGAATGAAGTAAATTGTTAATTACATGATGCTAGATGCACATAGTTTACAAGAAAGTATTGTAAAATTTTAAATTTTAACCTTTTAATAAGATTTAGTCGATCAAAATAAAGTTATTGTAGCACACCTTTTAATAAGATTTAGTCGATCAAAATAAACTTATTGTAGCACGCTGCAAAAAAGATTTCCCATCTATCTATAATCTAATAATAAAAGGGCTACATAGTACTAATTTGATATTAAGAATTTCGGCCTATTCTTGATTTTTTCGTTGTCATGAGTTTTGAATCTACACTATATTTGGTCGGTTATATAATAAATGTTCCGAATAAGTCATGTGTGATTAATTCTTGTTTATTTTATGTGTTAAACGTTTGGAAAAAAAATCCTTGATTGACCTAATAAGTAAAGCCTTTTTAGTATTTATGCATGAGTTATGATATATAGTCTACTTAAAATAACCTAAAAGTAGGCCTAATGTATCAATTGACTAATACTATTTTTCTCTCCTGATCTTATTCGTTGAACTTGACAATGTCACTCTTACTATTTGAGGTCTACATTATGTCTATCTAATTACTTAATTAGGCATATCAACCATTTTCTTTTATGCATCAAGTAAAAAAGGGTCCCCGCGAATCCGCAATAGTAGTCTAGTGGTGGGATACAATCCCGTCGTCCCCATTTTCCTTTAACTGTGAGTTATATGATTGATCTATCCTATGTCGATTCGTAAGATCGGTCAACAAAGAACCGTCAGACGGTCAATTTTACCTTTTTTTCTCAATGAGTAAAAAATAAATGGATCATAACAATTCTATATAATTCACATGTGACATTTCCTAATTTTCTCGGGTATATCTTGTTTATGATCTTTTCATATGTTAGTATTGTGACACCCGTCAACTTAGGTCAACTGTAAAACCTACCCGGAAACCCTAATTACTTGCATTTAGTTTGTATTAGACTAAATATTTGTAATTACTTGTATATATTAATATACACTTACGTGATTATGTGTTTATTTGTAATCACGCGAAATAACCAGACGGAGTCCGACACAGTAAAAATACGGACGTTGGTGAACAAAATATTAAATGATATAAAATTATTTAATAAACTCAAAAACTTACAAATATTATGTTCATAATATTTAACCCATTAATTATATCGTATAAAGTAGCATAAACGCGACAAAAACACGCGGAACGCGTCCGACAATCGAACGAGAGTCAAAATATAATTTATAATTTAAATTATATTACTTTGTATGAAATTATTATTGAAAACATCGTATAATGATTCGTCAATAAAAACGTCTATTTAAAAACGTTACGCGATTAAACCCCCGTAAAACATCACGCAAATCGAGACCGATAATTTAACGGAACATTTTTATAAGTGTTTTTAAGTATTTAGAATAAATATTTCAAGTGAAAACATCGAAAATTAAATTTGTCATTTAAACACGTACATTTAACGTTTAACGTATATATAAATACCAAAACAAACGAGAAACGTAACAATTAAAATAGGAAGCAAGAAAAATGACCCAAATACCCTTTGTGCCCCCCCCCCCCCCCCCCCCCCCCCCCCCAGCCGGCCCATGTGCCACCCCTCCCTCTTGACCTCTCAAACTTCATGCAATGAGAAGAATCTCATCATTTCACTTCCCATTTTACATTTACACTCTAACTCACTCACACTCTATCAAAATCCTCTCTATTATCTACTCACTCTTTCAAAATGTGACACCCCCAAATTTAATGATTTGCGGAAGCTTGATTTGGGTGCCACTAATCAATATACAAAACACAAAGATAATAATGAACGACCACTATATGCGTCGTTTTAAACTTGTATTAATAAAGTTAACGTTTACATCAAAAATAATATTGCACTAGCTCGGTTCCTGAAATTGAGAGATTACATGGCATAATTACTTTTACAAAATATAATAATGCAGTCCAATCTCTAATTGTATGTATGCTGACTCGAGCTAGAAATCCCTGCTTGTGCAGTCAACCTACTGCTGAGTACCTGTGATATATACTAAAATGGGTCAGCGAAAACGCTGGTGAGCTCACAGGTTTGTATGTCAATGTATAATTGTCAGAACCGCAAGATTTATATTGAATTTAAAATGCAATTAAGCAAAATAAAAGTTATACTGTCCATGAGCACATAGTCTGAGCTTAACTTGATTTGTCAGGCCCAATTAAGGAAACCTAACTTGAAATGCCTCCTACGAGTGCCTAATCAACACTCGTCTTCCCAAATGCTAATACATCCGTTTGACCGGTTAGTGCGTGCTAACCCGGATGAGGATTGTCAATCCCATATGATATCATATACTAACATTCACGCTATAAAATACTAGAGACTATGCTTATGGAGGACTTTAAATTGATTAGCTTGAAACTCATGTAGTATTTGAAGTTTGGCACTTGCGTTCTACTTGTAAAACAAAATCGAGTAGTAATATCACACCCCTAGTTGTAAAGCAGTGAAAATGGGGCTATGAAACTCACCTGAGTCTTGGAATGTTAAGCAATTAAACTTGAAGTAATTAGCAGTGTGTTGGTGTCCAAAGACTTGAAACCTGAATGTGTCCACGACACTTGAATTGTTATTAATTGTATGGGTATCTCGAAAGACTACCATTGAAATTGTTTGTCTAACTTAATGTCCAAATTACCCCGATTTGGTTGATTGTATTGTTACAAGTTACTACGACTTGTTTGATTGAATTGGCACAAGTTACAACGACTTGTTTGAATAAATTATCTAAGTTACTATGACTTAGTTGATTCAATTGTGTATTTGAAAATGTGTACGGCCCGTTGGTGATTTAGTTGAAATAATAAAAATTCTAAAATGTTGACTTTGCTACAGTACTGCTACAGTACTGCTACAGTAAATTTGACTTTTTTTGAACAGTAACTTTGACTTCGAAAATTTTGAGTTTTGAAGATTCTGTTTTGTGCGACGTAGCCTGCGACGTAGGCTGCGACGTAAGAGTTTTGCGACGAAAAGGGTTACGTCGCTAAGGTCAACAGTGCTAAGTCAATAGCGACGTAGGGTGCTACGTCGCTTATGCGACGTAGGTTCGTTTTTGCGACGTTAAGGTCTGCGTCGCTATGTGCGACGTTCGCAAGTCAATGCGACGTAATAGGCTGCGTCGCTGTATGCGACGTTGAGGATATAATGCGACGTAGGTCGCTGCGTCGCTATATGCGACGTTGAGGATATAATGCGACGTAGGTCGCTGCGTCGCTATATGCGACGTTGAGGATATAATGCGACGTAGGTCGCTGCGTCGCTATATGCGACGTTGAGGATATAATGCGACGTAGGTCGCTGCGTCGCATTTGCTCCAGGCCAAATGCGACGTACGGAGTCTGATCGGAGTTTCAACTCCAAAAACGCGTTTTCCGGCCATCGATCGGCCTAATATTTTTACCCAACCCATTTTAGGACATTACAAGGTTATACAAACAACTAGCAAGTTATAAAACTTAAAAACGAGAGTTTTCGGAGTTGTGTCGGAAACTTACAAATCGCCGAAATGAAATTCCGGAAAGGTAGGATTGTAGATCGTCGCGAGGTGGTCGTTTATTTATAAAGGGGCTTGAAGATCCGAGGTTGTTTAGTATGTTTATTTTGCGTTTTTCGTTGATTTTTGGTGTTGGTTGTTTGAGAGAAATAAGAGAGGAGAGAGATAGAGAAAAAGAGAAATGAAGGAAAAGTGGGTGGAAGTGGGAGATTAAATCCCCATTTTCGCCCCGCGTTTCCGCTCCGTGCGGTGTTCGTTTGTTCCGTCGTTTAAACGTTAAATAATTATTTTAAATATTACTTGGTACATTTTTAAAATACAAATTATTACGCCATATTTTATTTAACTATTTTACTAATCACTTTATATTTGAATTATAAAAAGGTAAGTTAATGTGTGTGCGCGTTTTACATTTTAAATTGTGTAACTTACTGATTGTACGATGTGAATGAATACGAAATATCATAATAATGATATTTTTGACATAAAAGCGTTATTTAATAAAATTGGTCACCAACGTCCGTATTTATTGTATCGAAATTCATTCGATTTGAAACTCGTACGATTTAAACAAATCGCATAATTGTAGATATATATTCAACAATATATATAATAATTGATACATTAATTAGCCTAACAAAGAACTAATTACATGTATTAAAACTTGATTAGGCACTAAAGTATAGTCCTAAATTGACGGTTGTCACATTCTCCCCCTGTTAGAAGAATTTCGTCCCGAAATTTAAGTTGGAGTTGTGTTTGACGTTGAATCAGTGAAAAGTTGAGGATAATTGAGTCGCATTTGATCTTCTCGTTCCCAGGTGAATTCCGGACCGCGCCGCGAATTCCACCTAACCTTGACAATAGGAATACGACTTTGTTTAAGTTGTTTGACCTCACGGTCCATGATTTCAGCGGGTTCCTCAACAAAGTGAAGTTTTTCGTCAACTCGAATTTCATCGAGTGGAATGATAAGTGTCTCATCAGACAGACACTTCTTCAGATTTGAAACATGAAAAGTGGGATGCACGCTGCTGAGTTCAGATGGCAGCTGCAATCGATATGCCACTGAACCAATCCTTTCGAGGATCTCGAATGGTCCAATGTATCTGGGATTTAACTTCCCTCGTTTGCCAAACCGGATTACGCCTTTCCAAGGCGATACTTTGAGTAGAACTCGATCCCCAACTTGGAACTCGAGTGGTTTGCGTCTCACGTCAGCATAACTTTTCTGACGATCACGCGCGGCCTTAAGCTTGTTTTGAATTTCAACGATTCTCTCGGTCGTCTCGTGAATGATTTCTGGACCTGTGAGTTGGCTATCCCCAACTTCTGTCCAACAGATAGGTGACCGGCACTTACGACCGTACAGTGCCTCGAAGGGTGCAGCTTTGATGCTGGTATGATAACTGTTGTTATACGAGAACTCGCACAATGGTAGATGTTTTTCCCAGTTTACACCGAAGTCTACTACGCAGGCCCGTAGCATGTCTTCCAGTGTTTGAATGGTTCGTTCACTTTGGCCGTCGGTTTGAGGATGGTATGCGGTACTCATATCAAGTCGAGTACCCAGAGATTTTTGAAGTGATTGCCAAAATTGTGAAGTGAAACGACTATCTCTATCGGAGATAATTGAGATTGGAACACCGTGCTTGGTCACGATTTCTTTCAGATAAACTTGGGTGAGGCGTTCCATTTTGTCGGATTCTTTGATTGCCAGGAAGTGAGCAGACTTTGTGAGACGATCCACGATCACCCAAATGGAATCGCAACCGCTTGAGGATTTGGGTAGTTTGGTTATGAAGTCCATGGCAATTTGTTCCCATTTCCATTCCGGAAGACTGGGTTGTTGAAGTAAGCCAGAAGGTTTTTGATATTCGATTTTGACCTTGGAGCAAGTAAGGCATTTGCTGACATAGGTGGCGATTTCGGCTTTCATGTTCGGCCACCAGTAGAAGTCCTTGATACCGTGGTACATTTTATCGGATCCCGGATGGATAGAATATTTGGACTTGTGAGCTTCATCCATCACCAAGTCTCGTAGGTTCCCAAATTTAGGCAACCAGATTCGATTTGAGAAATACCTAATCCCGTTGGGTTTGACTTCGAGTTGTTTATCCATGCCCCGCAAGGTTTCATCTTTGACATTTTCGGGTTTTAAGGCTTCGAGTTGAGCAGTGAGAATTTGAATGTTTAAATTGTTGTGAATGGTCATACTGAGGGCTCGAACCCGAAGTGGTTTCACTCGCTCTTTTCGACTGAGGGCATCAGCAACAACATTTGCTTTGCCGGGATGATATTTGAGTTCGCAGTCGTAATCGGTAAGCAACTCGACCCATCGACGTTGCCTCATGTTGAGATCCTTCTGATCGAATATGTGTTGAAGGCTTTTATGGTCGGTAAAAATTGTACATCTGGTACCGTAAAGGTAATGTCTCCAGATTTTGAGGGCAAAAACGACAGCTCCTAGCTCGAGGTCGTGGGTGGTGTAATTCTTTTCGTGAATCTTGAGCTGTCGGGAAGCATAAGCTATGACTTTGTCTCGTTGCATGAGCACACAACCGAGACCTTGATGAGAAGCATCGCAGTATACCATGAAGTCATCGGTGCCTTCGGGTAATGAGAGGATAGGAGCACTGCAAAGCTTTTGTTTTAAGAGTTGGAATGCCGACTCTTGTTTATCAGTCCAGTCAAACTTTTTGTCTTTCTGGGTCAGAGTCGTGAGTGGTATGGCTATCTTGGAGAAATTTTCAATGAATCGTCGATAGTATCCGGCCAGTCCTAGAAACTGCCGTACCTCCGTCGGAGTGGTTGGCGATTGCCAATCTTTGATAGCTTCGATTTTTGATGGGTCAACGTGAATCCCCTGACTGTCAATCACGTGACCAAGGAATTGAACGGTTTTGATCCAGAACTCACACTTAGAGAACTTGGCATAGAGCTCCTCGTGTTTAAGTAGTTCAAGGATGGTTTTGAGATGTTGCGCGTGTTCTTCTTTGCTTCGTGAATATATGAGGATGTCATCGATAAAGACAATGACAAACTTGTCAAGGTAAGGTTTACACACCCGATTCATAAGGTCCATGAATACAGCCGGTGCATTGGTTAGGCCGAATGGCATCACTTGGAATTCGTAATGCCCGTAACGGGTTCTGAAAGCGGTTTTTGGAATATCGGCATCTCGGACACGTAATTGGTGATAACCGGATCGGAGATCAATCTTTGAATAACAACTCGACCCTTGAAGTTGGTCGAACAAATCATCGATTCGAGGAAGTGGATACCGGTTCTTGACAGTTAACTTGTTCAACTCTCGATAGTCGATACACATTCGAAAAGAACCATCTTTCTTCTTAACAAATAGGACCGGAGCTCCCCAGGGTGAAGAACTCGGCCTGATAAACCCTCGTTCCAGGAGTTCCTGTAACTGGGTGGACAGCTCCTGAAGTTCAGATGGGGCTAAACGGTATGGTGCTCGGGCCACAGGCGCAGCACCTGGTACAAGATCGATTGAGAACTCAACCTGTCTTGGTGGTGGTAGACCAGGTAGTTCTTCAGGAAAGACTTCTGGAAAGTCTCGAACAATTGGAACATCCTCAAGTCGCTTCTCCTCCGACTTTTTCTCCATGATGTGCGCGAGGATTGATGGATAACCCTTTTTCAGAAATTTTCGGGTCTTAAGACAAGATATGATGTTAAGCCTCGTCCCTCCGGTCTCCCCCTGTATGACTAGGGTTCTACCGACAGTGAGAGGTATGCGAACAATTTTGTCGTAGCAGATGATTTCGGCTCGATGTTTGGACAACCAGTCCATGCCTACGATGACATCGAAACTCCCTATTTCAATAGGCATAAGATCTATGGAGAAGGTTTCGTCGGCTAGATTTAAAGTGCAATTAGGTATCACACTATCGGTTTCTATCAGCTTGCCATTTGCTAACTCTACGGTGTACTTAACGTCTAAAGCAACAGGTGTAATGTCAAGTAGAGGGCAAAATTCATCGGAAATAAAACTCCTATCGGCACCAGTATCAAACAGTATGGAAGCAGTTAAATTGTTGAGGAGGAACATACCCGTGACCACATTCGGGTCCTGACGGGCGTCTCCTGAGTTGATCACGAAGGCGCTACTTTTGGTGTTATTGTTGTTGCGGTGGTTGTTGTTGTTGCCCTTGTTCTTCAATTTTGGACAAGAATCCCTAAAGTGTCCAGGGTTTCCACATTCGTAGCAGGACTTAGGTTGTCGGGCATTTTTGTCAGAAGGGTTGTTGTTGGATTTGGGGGTTCGGCAATCCTTAGTCAAATGCCCGTACCTCCTGCAGTTGTTGCAAGGAGTACCGCACTGACCAAAATGGTGGTAGTTACACTTGGGACAATAAGGCCTGTCCCCGGTGTAGCTGCGGGTGGTTTCAGAGTTGGCGTTGTAGACTTGGATGGCGTTGTTTTTCTTGTTTGAGTTATGGTGGTGTTCAGTGGATTTGCGTTTGTTGTTGTTGGAGGATGAGGTGTTGGAGGTCTCACGGCTGACAACTAGAGCCATGAGTTCGTGGGCCAATCGAATGGCACTTTCAGTAGTAGTTGGTTTGGATGAGGCGACGTTTCCCTGAATGTTCTCGGGGAGTCCACGAATGTATTTCTTAATGCCCTTACTTTCTGGTTCGACTAAACCTGGGCATAATAGAGCAAACTGCTGAAATTTGGTGGTATAATCAGCAACATCATTTCCCTGCACCTCCAGATGCCAGAATTCTTCCTCCAGCCTGTGCAACTCTTCTTCAGGACAGTACTTTTCTGTCAGTTTCTTCTTCAGTTCGACCCAAGGAAGTCGGTTTGCAACCTCAAGGCCTACGGAGTTTGCGTGGGTTTTCCACCACGTGAGTGCACCTTCCTGAAAGGTGTAAGCAGCGAATTTGACCTTGTTGTTCTCAGTGCAGTCGCAGAGACTGAAAACAGATTCCATGCGCTCAATCCAACGGATTAAGCCAATGGCACCTTCCGTGCCCTTGAAGTATAGCGGTTTACAGCTAAGAAAGTCCTTATAGGAGCAGGGTTTGGGCGGTGGAGTATTGGTTGCTGTGTCCTCGCTACCGGGTGGTGTTCGGGTAGCCAAGGCTTCGGTCACACTGCGGGCAATGATTCCCGCGATTCCAGCTTCGCTAAGGGTAATTTGACGACGTGGAGGCATGATGCTGAGTAAGAAAGAACAAGGAAATGAAATAAGATACTAGTCCGAGTATGATGAACTAGTGGTGTGTTTGTCATTTCGAGACAAAACGTTTGAAAGAAAGAGGCCTATATTCATATAATATAATATAACCTAAAGTTGTAATGAGGTCTATTCATGTATATATGTATATCACATAACAACCTATTGAGTGTCTAGCACAGACGTGTTTTGAGTCCCGTTTCTCTCGAGGTCAGAGTCAACTAATGCATTCCTGTTCAACATAACTCTTTCAGATTTCACATCATCTTTCTCTAATTGTACATAGTTGATCAGGCTATGTTAAATTAAAGTCGTATGATGTAATCCCTGAACTAGTCATAACTATTAAGGAATACTGCCTAACGGTCATAGTCTAGGCCCACTAAATGCAACCTAGTTCACTATAACCTTAGGCTCTGATACCAATCTGTGACACCCCCAAATTTAATGATTTGCGGAAGCTTGATTTGGGTGCCACTAATCAATATACAAAACACAAAGATAATAATGAACGACCACTATATGCGTCGTTTTAAACTTGTATTAATAAAGTTAACGTTTACATCAAAAATAATATTGCACTAGCTCGGTTCCTGAAATTGAGAGATTACATGGCATAATTACTTTTACAAAATATAATAATGCAGTCCAATCTCTAATTGTATGTATGCTGACTCGAGCTAGAAATCCCTGCTTGTGCAGTCAACCTACTGCTGGGTACCTGTGATATATACTAAAATGGGTCAGCGAAAACGCTGGTGAGCTCACAGGTTTGTATGTCAATGTATAATTGTCAGAACCGCAAGATTTATATTGAATTTAAAATGCAATTAAGCAAAATAAAAGTTATACTGTCCATGAGCACATAGTCTGAGCTTAACTTGATTTGTCAGGCCCAATTAAGGAAACCTAACTTGAAATGCCTCCTACGAGTGCCTAATCAACACTCGTCTTCCCAAATGCTAATACATCCGTTTGACCGGTTAGTGCGTGCTAACCCGGATGAGGATTGTCAATCCCATATGATATCATATACTAACATTCACGCTATAAAATACTAGAGACTATGCTTATGGAGGACTTTAAATTGATTAGCTTGAAACTCATGTAGTATTTGAAGTTTGGCACTTGCGTTCTACTTGTAAAACAAAATCGAGTAGTAATATCACACCCCTAGTTGTAAAGCAGTGAAAATGGGGCTATGAAACTCACCTGAGTCTTGGAATGTTAAGCAATTAAACTTGAAGTAATTAGCAGTGTGTTGGTGTCCAAAGACTTGAAACCTGAATGTGTCCACGACACTTGAATTGTTATTAATTGTATGGGTATCTCGAAAGACTACCATTGAAATTGTTTGTCTAACTTAATGTCCAAATTACCCCGATTTGGTTGATTGTATTGTTACAAGTTACTACGACTTGTTTGATTGAATTGGCACAAGTTACAACGACTTGTTTGAATAAATTATCTAAGTTACTATGACTTAGTTGATTCAATTGTGTATTTGAAAATGTGTACGGCCCGTTGGTGATTTAGTTGAAATAATAAAAATTCTAAAATGTTGACTTTGCTACAGTACTGCTACAGTACTGCTACAGTAAATTTGACTTTTTTTGAACAGTAACTTTGACTTCGAAAATTTTGAGTTTTGAAGATTCTGTTTTGTGCGACGTAGCCTGCGACGTAGGCTGCGACGTAAGAGTTTTGCGACGAAAAGGGTTACGTCGCTAAGGTCAACAGTGCTAAGTCAATAGCGACGTAGGGTGCTACGTCGCTTATGCGACGTAGGTTCGTTTTTGCGACGTTAAGGTCTGCGTCGCTATGTGCGACGTTCGCAAGTCAATGCGACGTAATAGGCTGCGTCGCTGTATGCGACGTTGAGGATATAATGCGACGTAGGTCGCTGCGTCGCTATATGCGACGTTGAGGATATAATGCGACGTAGGTCGCTGCGTCGCTATATGCGACGTTGAGGATATAATGCGACGTAGGTCGCTGCGTCGCTATATGCGACGTTGAGGATATAATGCGACGTAGGTCGCTGCGTCGCATTTGCTCCAGGCCAAATGCGACGTACGGAGTCTGATCGGAGTTTCAACTCCAAAAACGCGTTTTCCGGCCATCGATCGGCCTAATATTTTTACCCAACCCATTTTAGGACATTACAAGGTTATACAAACAACTAGCAAGTTATAAAACTTAAAAACGAGAGTTTTCGGAGTTGTGTCGGAAACTTACAAATCGCCGAAATGAAATTCCGGAAAGGTAGGATTGTAGATCGTCGCGAGGTGGTCGTTTATTTATAAAGGGGCTTGAAGATCCGAGGTTGTTTAGTATGTTTATTTTGCGTTTTTCGTTGATTTTTGGTGTTGGTTGTTTGAGAGAAATAAGAGAGGAGAGAGATAGAGAAAAAGAGAAATGAAGGAAAAGTGGGTGGAAGTGGGAGATTAAATCCCCATTTTCGCCCCGCGTTTCCGCTCCGTGCGGTGTTCGTTTGTTCCGTCGTTTAAACGTTAAATAATTATTTTAAATATTACTTGGTACATTTTTAAAATACAAATTATTACGCCATATTTTATTTAACTATTTTACTAATCACTTTATATTTGAATTATAAAAAGGTAAGTTAATGTGTGTGCGCGTTTTACATTTTAAATTGTGTAACTTACTGATTGTACGATGTGAATGAATACGAAATATCATAATAATGATATTTTTGACATAAAAGCGTTATTTAATAAAATTGGTCACCAACGTCCGTATTTATTGTATCGAAATTCATTCGATTTGAAACTCGTACGATTTAAACAAATCGCATAATTGTAGATATATATTCAACAATATATATAATAATTGATACATTAATTAGCCTAACAAAGAACTAATTACATGTATTAAAACTTGATTAGGCACTAAAGTATAGTCCTAAATTGACGGTTGTCACACAAAAACTCTCTAATTTCCAGAGATTACAACCTCCCTTTCACTACCACACTCCACCATAAACCACCACAAAGATCCACCACCATTTTGCTAGTGTTTTTCAAGAATTGCAAGCTACAAGAACTTCTCCTTCTTTCAACCATCATCACATGAACTCCTCATTTATATACTTGCATGCTACTGATTTTAATAATTTATAGTTCATTAAACTTAAATATGTTCAAAACTCTTGCTAAAAATCATTTTTAATGAATATACATAAAAATGCATAATCTGTCCCAGAAAACAAAGCTTACAAAAATAATCATATCTGGAGTTCTAGGAAGAGTTAGACAACGATTTTTTTTTTTAAATTTGCGTATTTAAAAGAGCTACAACTTTCATGTTTTGCACTTTTACCAGATATGAACGGAGCTTTATAAATAAACCTATCTTTGAGCCTGGTCTGACCATTGTCGAAAACCGAGTACAGTTGTTACGCGGAATTAATTGCCTATGTAAATGGACACTATAATTGCTGGAAAAATTATATGTTAGACTAGACACTTAGAAGATTAGTTGGTATAAATTGTGAGGTTGGATTTGGACCAGAAGTTAGTGATTTCTAGTGGCGAACCAAACCGACAAAAGTCGAAATATGAAAATTTAAAGTTTTAAGATGCGCGTTAAAAACCGACACCTCGAAATAACTCCGACACAAACCGGAAATTTTTATAAGCTTATTTAACTGAAATATGAGTTGGGTAAAAGTTTCGGGTCAAACCGTCATAGTTGACCACATTTTTTACTTAGCCAAAAGTTGACCAGACTTGAGTGTTGCAAAAAACAAGGGTTTTCAGCGACACTCACCCTAATGACGCCCTTTATATCTGAACTTTATTATTAGCGACACTCGGCCATAGTGTCGCTACCCCTAAGTGACGGCCTTACCCGACACTACCTTGAGTGTCGCCAAATCACCCTCAGCGACACTCCCTTAAGTGACGCCTAAATCAGAAATCGACCACATCCGACACTTACCCTTAGTGTCGCCACCTAGTGACGCTTACTTATGCGACACTTAACCTAATGACGCTAAATACTCGCAGACATTGATTTTCTGCGACACTTACATGAGTGTCGCCAATAATGACCTAGTGACGCATTAAGTGTCGCCTAAAACAGAAACCTCAAAACTAGTTTTCACACTAAGTGTCAAACTTCAAGTAACATCTAAACTTATACGATATAGCCATGTAACAGATAAAACATGCTTTGTAAACACACGATATAACATCATCATAATAATAATGTCTTAACGAATTATTATTACAAACTTTCACCAATGGGTCGTACACGTTTTTGATAAACAAACTTGAACAACTTATTTGGACATACTAGTTAATGAACTAGCTTTAGGTGGACATAAACCCCCCACCTACCCGATTGGCTTAAGTGGACATTAACCCCCACTTATACAATCGCTATAGATGGTCTTTTGAGACATCTACTTACAACCTCATGCGTTTAGGGCGTTAGGAGGTTGCACACGGGTCAAGAACACCCACTACTTGCTATTTGATTATTGCTTGCTACCTGCTAAACCCTGGTGAGTTTCATAGCCCCTTTTTACTGTTTTTTACTAGGGTGAGAATACATACAACTGTTTTATATAAACTGTTTTTATGATCACAAGTACTGGCAACAACTTTTTGTACGGATTGCATGAGACCTTATGATAATCTACTAAAGCCCTCTACCCATCATAGTTCGTTAATATATGCTTGAATATTATTGGATAGTACTATCAGGGTTTGACAAACCTCGTCCGGGCTAGTCGCTCTAGCCAACCCACGGGCGCAATATTATTTGTGAATTAGAAGTGTATCGAATTAGTACACTTACCGGAGACAAACAACGTTAAGCTCGAACTATGAGACTCATGCAAATGGTATACTCATATTGCAATATGCAATACTTTTACTTATCGTTGGCTAACGATACTTTTTACTTACCATTGTTGAATGATGCAAACTTTTGGAAATCTTGTGGATCATATTAGTAACTGATTACTTAACAAACCTATGAACTCACCAACTTTATGTTGACATTTTAGTATGTATTTCTTAGGTAACCCGCCGCAGTAGGAAGCTTGTGGATAGCTTAGCTCGAGTCGCATTGTTTTCAAACATCAAGGAATTTGAATTGCATTTATTATATTACTAGTTATAATTATGTAATTCTACTTTTATTATGCGAACTACAAATACTTTTGTAAACTTTTGAATTATTGTAATGTAACTATTTTCAAACGTCTCATATAGAGGTCGTTTGCTTTAATCTTGGTGTTATGATATTTGATTTGGTCGGCGCCCCCGTGACACCTCATACTTCCGCTGCCACGTGTTTTGGGGGTGCGACAAGTATTCATAACTAGTGTTCGAACCCGTGCAATGCACGGCATTCGAAATACATTTATCTAATTTATACGTAGATTAGAGTAATAATTTATATATACGAAGCTAACATTTTTTTATTTCACATCAGCATCATGAAACATTAAATACATAGATGAAGGTTGCAACTTATGAATTAATTTCCAAGATAACACTTAGCTACATGATACTATTTCAAAGACACCTAAAAGTTAGGTACATACAAATATGTTGTAATTGCTAACATTGTAGCCCCTTTAAAATAGTTTGAGGCTTCTATGCATAGCTATCATAGAAGTAAAATATCATTAAATAGAAGCTAAATGTATTGTAGCTAACCGAGTGTTGCATATGATGGTTGCATCATTTTTCATCTCGACGGTCTGCATATATAAGATGGTACACGGTGAGATTTTCAACAACAAATCTTGTGATTCCACAAAGCGATTCAAAATTAACTTGCTTAACCGTATCTCACTCTAGAGATAGTCTTTTGATGCTAACTGTTTTGTTCGCAAAAAAATCAGCATAAATAAGAGAATAATTGGTGTTTAATGCAAGCTATGTATGAGGACGGAAATTATCATACCGAATTTTGCAACCACTTTTGCAATCTATATAAACCATATCGTAACCAATAGAGGAGATGTAAGTAGAAGAAAAGGTAGCTTGATATATATTCTCATCTTGTGAAATGCTCATACCATATATGTTACCACAATCATATACTCCATGTTGAAGTTTTTCAAGCCAAACTTCTTTATCATCCCCTATAAAAATATGAGTAGAATTTTGTTAAAGGGCTACACTACAACATTAATCTAATATATAGGTAACACTTACCTCAAAGAACCTTTTATAAATTCTGAAAGAATTATCAGTTGGCTCACCGTTTCGAACAGCATTATTGGTTGTGCTACCCAAAAGATCACAAGCAACAATCATCGTAACTTTTATGTAAGGCCTTACATGGGCAGTGGTTAAAATAAAAGTTGGGTAAGAGTCATATTCATTAAAGACTATATCATCTGGCACAGGGACTACTATGCCTAAGCCATGCTGCTGAATCTGCCACAACCAAGGTCAAAGTAAATTTTAGCCGAAGAAAAATTTGTACGACATATGAGAGCTTTCAATTTAGAGATATACTCCCTCCGTCTCATTTTTATTGTCCACTTTTGACTTTTGGAGTCTTTCTTTGACAACTTTAACCTTGAATATTTTTGTTTGTGTTATATAATACTTGATGCAAATTATACCGATGAAAATACATTCAAAATCCAATCTATTCATATATTTTTGCATCAAATATTATATAACATAAATAAAAATATTGAATGTCAAAGTTGAAAAAGAAAGACTCCAAAAGTCAAAAGTGGACAATAAAACTGGGACATAGGAAGTATAATTTAGACTATTGAACACATGATATCAAGTAACAACTAAGCATTTAGAGATATACTCCCCTCGTCTCAGTTTTATTGTCCACTTTTGACTTTTGGAGTCTTTCTTTGACAACTTTGACCTTGAATATTTTTGTTTGTGTTATATAATACTTGATGCAAATTATACCGATGAAAATACATTCAAAATCCAATCTATTCGTATATTTTGCATCAAATATTATATAACATAAATAAAAATATTGAAGGTCAAAGTTGAAAAAGAAAGACTCCAGAAGTCAAAAGTGGACAATAAAACTGGGACATAGGAAGTATAATTTAGACTATTGAACACATGATATCAAGTAACAACTAAGCATTTGACAATTAGACTACCAATGTTACTTCAGTTATCTCCAAATAACTTTAAAACAATATTAGATTCCTAGAAAAGGGGTATGTATCAAACAAATATGATTCGACTCTCTATCTAAATATAATTAAAAACTAATCAAACAATTAAAATAAAAGACACATACAAAATATCACTTATTAAAGATAAAGGTAGTATCAAAAATTGATATTATAGGTTAGTCTGATTTCCAAATCAAAAACTACACCATAGATAAATTGTCTAAAAGCCAACCAGTTATTCAACCTATAATTCAACTATTCAAATTCATGAAAACATCAATGCAAAAACATAAATATCCCTACCATATTCTTGCGTGTCCATCTGCTTTAGTTGTCCTCCTAGTCCATCAAATAAATTTTTGTTTGATTAGAGCAAGTTCTTACTTACTGGCTTGAACATGATATAATTTCATAACGATAAGTACAAGGAATTTGACACCAAATATGCTTACTACCATTTAGTGTATACTCACAACTTGTTCGTTTGTTCGAGGCATTTCATCCAACATCTTGTGTGCATTTTGAGAAACGTTGAAATGACACTAACCAAAAGTTACTAACATACCGAAACGACACCCATTACATAAAACATCATCATTGTAGTACAAAAATAAAATCAATAACCAAATCAAGAGTAATTAATAAAGATTACATACTTGCATTTCAAATATCGTACCTGATGATGAGAAGAAACTATGGTAATGATTTGAAAGGGTTGGGGTAGATGAGTAGATCATTATAGCAGAGATTAGATGGGAAGGGAATTTAGATTAGGATTTCAAGGAAAATGAAATGATAGAAAGAGGAAATTGTAACAACCGCCAAATTAGGGCTAGTTATTAGCGTCTAATTCTTTGTAAATACATGTAATTAGTTTTATGTTAGGCTAATTTATGTATCGGATTATATATTGGTAAATATATATACAACTTTGCGATTTGACTTAAATCGTACGCAACTTAAATAGAATGAAATTCTATTCGATTAAAATGGACGTTGGTGAACAAATGTTTATAAACTAAATAACGCAATTGTGCCCAAAATGCTATTTTCTAATAATTAGTAATTATCTCGTATCACTCAATTAAAGTTTACACGATTTAAAAACAAAAGTACTTAAATTTATTTAAACTATATCATATTTCAAACTATTAAGGATTTAAAGAAATAATACAAGTAAATTATTTAACAAAAGTTTGTAATTTTAAAATATATAATTAAACGCGTAAAATAAATATTTAACGCCTAAACTACGGAGAAAACGAACACTACACGGAGCACGGAACGGAGACTGGGTGAGGTGAGGCTTTCACCAACACCCCACCACCTCCCATTTCTTTCTCATTTCTTTCTTTTCTCACTCTCTTTCTTCCTCATTTTCTCTCAAATATCACCATCACCACCAACATCACACAATCGCAAAATAACACACCAAAACGATACCGGATCATACCCCTCCTTTGGAATAAAAGAACCACGGCATCACGATCTACGTTCCTACCTTTCCGGATTTTCATTTCGGCATTTCGTAAGTTTCCGACAAAACCCGAAACTCTCCGTTTTTACTCATTTTTACGTTTTTATAGTTTATATATGCTTAAAATGTCCAAAAATGGGTTGGCTAAAAGATTTGGACCAAACGGAAGCTTTCCGACCGATTTTCTGGCCACCAACCTCCGATCAGACCGTAACGTCGCAGAGACGCTGGGCTCTCTGCGACGTAGTCAAAAACGTCGCAATACCCTCACAACGTCGCATATAGCGACGTCACCCCAAGGTCGCATTGACTTGCGAACGTCGCATATAGCGAAGCAGGCTTTAACGTCGCAGACTGAACTAACGTCGCATATAGCGACATAATACGCAACGTCGCATTAAATTGCGAATACTATATTTAGCGACGTCATTCCCAACGTCGCGGTCATCATGTGTGACGTCGCACCTGACGTCGCACAAACCAGAACCTTGAAAACTTACATTTTTACTAAGTGTTGGAACCAAGATTTTACCACCTAATTTTACTCCAAATTCAAATTTCGGATACGTTTTCACTAAAGGAAAGTAGTAGGAATAAAAATTTTCCAAGCTGACTTGGCAGCTCGACCCCAACCAGGGGCTCTGCCCCTTGGACCCCGCCAGGGGCTGCCGCCCCTTGGACCCCGCTACCAGGGGCGCTGCCCCCGGACCCCCGTCATTAGATGTTGTAAACACTTTTCACACTAAGTGTCGAACACTTACAAATAACGAAACCTGATTCAACGATACATATAATGATAACACTTTGAATCATTATTACAAACCGTCACCAACGGGCCAAACATGCTTTCTAAAAACAAACGGTAACAAACCAACTTTGGACATAACAAGTTGTGTGGACAACTAGCCGAGATGGTCTTGCGAGACATCTACTTACTTAACTTTATATGTTTAGGCATTTAAAGGTTACGGGTTCGGAGAACCTACATACTACCTACCATTTGCTACTGCTATTTACTCGACTCAGGTGAGTCTTACAGCCCCACTTTTACTGTTTTATATATACGGGGTGAGATACATTGCTTACTTTTCTTGAACACAAGTACTAAACTGCTTACTATACCAAACGGAATTGCATGAATTATTTACTACTTACAGAAGTCTCTCCATCATATATCGTTAGTTATGGACTTAAGCGCGAACACTAGTTAATGGATCAATTAGGGAAATGTCCCTCCCCGCCCGGGGTAGTAGCGCTACCACGAACCGTTCTGTATAAACGGGCGACTATTATTCGTTACTTATGCTTGCTCAGTTACGAGCATGTCACGGGAGCAAATTATTACTTACGGGTTAAGCTTCGATTATGAGCCTCATGGCAACGGTATAACTTATTTACTTTACATTTGCTGGATTTGCAAATACTTGATTTACGCCTGCGGGCACTATTGATGAAATCTTGTGTTCAAAACTGATATTACTTACAAACCTGTGAGATTCACCAACATTCGTGTTGACCCTTCTAGCATGTATTCTCAGGTACTCATATGGAGTAGGATTTCTCCAGGACATAGCCAGAGTCGCATGATTTCAACTAAACTGCATTAACGGAGATTCTCAGCATTATCTTTTGTATATGTTGATTATGTAATAGAATCTCCCGCCATACGCGTGGACTCTAGAGAACTATTTTTGTATATGAAAACATTAAGTTTTCAAACATATATTTCTATGAAATCGTTTTACAACGTCTCATTTTAGAGGTCGTTTACTGTATATCTTGTGCTTTGTATATTGATTAGTAACACCCAAGTATGCTTCCGCAAAACATTAAATTTGGGGGTGTTACAGAAATCAATTCAATTATGGGAGGTGAGTGTTTATAACGGATCATTGAGGCTGATGTGGATGATTTTTCTGTGAGAAAAATCTTTCTCTATGAGACATAATAAGACACGTTGGATTCTGAATACGTTACAATTAGCATAGGCTTCCACATAGTTAGGGACTTAGGGGGGCAACTCAACTAGTAATAAGGAAAGATGGTTAACAAGAGGATATGTTTTAGATTTAGAAGCATTACTAGTAATTATGGTCTGATCGCGCTCCAACGGTCGATTCAAGAATTGCTTCCTGGTCGTTGCGGGCCTTCCAGTTAGGGCAGACGATCGGAGGGGTGGTTTTATATTTATAGTGTAGGGAAGCCTAAGTTATACTACTACTTTTATAGTAAGCGGTAGGTATGACTCAAGTGTCGTTCTTCAAACCACAACGGGCATGGGATCTTAGGAGGATTAATTATCTTTGGTAATTTAGCTAGGGTTTTAAAACTTTTTGAGGGGTTTTGTTTTCTATTCTATTTAAACTAAGGACAGAAAAGTAAAATGAGGAGTGTAGTCGCTGAGAGAACTATGGATTACGCGAGTGTTTGCTATGACATTGGTATATGCTATTTAGGGGTAGTTATGAGGATTAAGGCTCTAATTACAATTAATCCTAGCAGTGCTGACTTGGGGTCTCTGAACGATGTTCAAGATAGTATTGTACCTACGGCCTTTTCGTGGCTTCCACGCATTTGTACTTCACCAGAGGTGGTTCCAACGCTATACCAAGTACTAAGCCGTTTTACGGTTTTTCCAATGCCTCGCCCAGAGATCCCGTATCATTACTGTATATGTCCTAATAGGCCATAGCTCCTATCCTATTACTTATTTAACGTAGAGTTGTCCACAATCAAATAAATAACATGTCACATGGATAACAGATATGGAGTGTAAGCTACACCGAAAGTTCTCCCAAATGTAGTACCAATTTAACCGACAACTAACCTCAATCCTATTCCCCATTTTCGATCATCTGAGACGTCTGTATCGTGGCACGAATTGTTGAATAAACAATAAAGTGAACGGGAGTTACCCCGCGGAATAAGTTGGGAAAGTCTGTCTAACGATCGTTTAAATTGTTCAACATTATTTCATATAGATCATTGTAATTATTCTAGTATGTTAAACTGTTGTATGTAATTTGTCTATGTTTGAAAACCTAATCATGAATCCAACAACCGCAATAGACAAATAGATACTAGCATGAAAACCCTAAAGCAACAATCAAACAAGAACATGCAGTAGTGTATCATGGATAGTTATCAGTTTGTTTCAGGCAGAGTTTCTTGGATTATCGGTTAAGTCACGGATGCTCCGAAAGTTCTCTCAAAAGCATTCGATATATGAAATTAATTCTAATTTATTTCTAATCCTATGCTCCGTGTCTCCTATGATTTATTTCAATCAGGAGAACAGCGGCCATGCCGAGTTCATCGAATCATTCAGACAAAGAATAGTTGAGGGACCTATTTCTACAATTGGCCGGATTATATCAATAGGTTTCAAACCACAGCATAAGTTGGACAAATACAACATTTGAGAACTAATTCATAAATTCAAACATATTCTAATTTCATACCGGCAGAGTAACAGCATGATTTAAAGCATAACTACCCTAG
Source organism: Helichrysum umbraculigerum (assembly GCA_949592205.1). Classification (NCBI taxonomy): domain Eukaryota; kingdom Viridiplantae; phylum Streptophyta; class Magnoliopsida; order Asterales; family Asteraceae; genus Helichrysum; species Helichrysum umbraculigerum. The sequence continues at coordinate 293,404,154 of CATIUR010000001.1, forward strand.
CATAACGTCTATCATAGCAAACACAGATTTGTCTAGCCTAACATAGTAATTATCATAGCATGCATTCTTAAATAATCATGACAATAGCACAACATATTTAAAAATAACAAGAAAGGATAATATAATAAAACCTGATAGGCGTTACAACAAATCTGCGTAATCGCAGTCTCGGAGCGACTCCGTACAAAGCTCGTAAGCTTGCTACTCTACTCCTACTAGCTAACTACTACTATTCTAGAGAGAGAAAGTGTGTGTGAGAGAGAAAGAAATGAAAGAAATGAAAATTAGGCTAGTTTAGCTTAATTATACGTATACGGCCCTCTAAGGGTGGTATACGGCCCAAAAGGGGATGGTGTACCCTGGGTCGTGGTGTACCCTGGGTCGTGGTCTTGTGTGCTGGATCGTAAGTCTTGTGCACTGGTCGTAGTTCTTGTGATCTTCGTTTGGCTCTAACTTCTTCGTTTCTTGTCAGATTTCAACGATTCTTGCACCTACGGTTTTGTATTTTCCTGAAGATCAATATGACACAAATTAGGCTAGTTTAGCTTAATTATACGTCAGAATCGCAAGTGGAACGTTTTAGCTCTGGTTTGTTCGTTATTTGAGCATTTTAAGTGATTTTTCGAAAGGAAGTCTAAGCTTTGGCTCTTTTTACATATTTAGCTTAAAACATTAATTATTTGATGTTTATTCAAAGATTTGAGCCAAAATGGGCTTGAAAAGGGGCACAAAAACGTGACTTTTTACGTCAAATCAAATATCCCACACTTAGACTTTTGCTTGTCCCCAAGCAAACTCTAAATCGTTATATGCCAAAACTTTAATTTTGCACAAAATCATTTTTATAGGTGAGTCTTTAAAGGAAGAAATAGGTACGGATTTGGAACAAGTATTGTTCCAGTATGAAAAAGAGAGATGTTCCCATGACGTATCCAAAAGATTTATAAAATGATTGTCTTAGGCGTGCTTTCAATTCTCGCGATCTTGGAATATACATGACTGGGCGATCTCACCAAGTGGTCACTCAATTCACTCAAAGTGTATCGGGTTTCCTATCATTCTAGTACAAACGAAATCGCTCATATACCAGTCATGCAGCTTTCATCGTCATAGGCTTGATCGAGAATCAAATCTCCACCACTTAGACAGGGACGGCACTAATTATCACCAGACATTTGTGAGGGTTGTATTGTGAAGGGGTTAAAGGGTATGGATAATGGATATTTTTGAGGTAAAAAGGGTTTTGCTTATCTTAGGACATTTTAAACTTCTGAAAAATTTTATTTAGATATACTTTTTAATGAAAACGGAAACGGATGACGATAAGGGAGGAAGATAGCTATTTTGACTTCTATCTTTTTGAAAACACAAGAAAGATTTATTTTTTTAGGAATCGGAGTTTTCGAGAGATTTGAAGTACTTAGCTTTAATTTTGGAAGACACATATATATATTTATTTCTTTTTCTTCTTTTCTATATTTTTGGCTTAGAATTTATTTGCCAAGGAATTTCTAAGAGATTTTCATTTTCTTGCTACCCTTTTGAGATCCTTTCATTTTTCAATCACTTGGTAACTTCGAATTTACTTGGTGCCAATTTTTCGCACCACATGACTCTCGATCTTTGAGTTTTGATTACGGTAACGCACACAAGAATTTTTAAGTAAACATGAATTTTGCGAGTTTTTGAGCGAAAGCAAAAAGAATATCTAAATAGTGTATTTCAAAAAGTTCAAAAATTCTAAGATAAGATTTTGGTGGGTATGAAAGTGAGTGGGTTTAACAGTTTTAGGTTTTTTTAAAAACGAAAAGGTTAAGGCTCAACAGGGTTTTCTAGGTGGATCATCGATACTAAAAATGAGTATCAGCAGGGTTAGGCTTGAAGAGGTATGATAAAAATGAGGTTTATCCTAAGTAAATGTCCAGGTCATTTAATTGCACCTATGCCACGTATGGCACCTGTCAATGTGGTCTCGAAATGCATACCAGGAGCAAGTTCTAATTCCGAATGCATGCACCTGTCACACACAACAAATGAAAGTGAAGCATTAAAAATGAATGCTTATAATAGGCTCAAGTTACCTCACCGCAAGTATAGGTTGTATGTACCCAGTCACGCGATGCCCCTCTTAAACTTTCATTTTGAAATCATTTAGAGTCTGACATGTTCCTACCTCTTTTTTTACCGACTTTTGAATACTTGCAAAAAAAATCTGTACTAATTCTTGATTTATTGACTCAAATTTTTTGAAAAAGTCAGTCTGCTGAATGAGTAGTAAAACTACTATCGAAGCAAGACTGTTTTTTTATAGTGAAAAAAAAAAATTTGTGGCAAAATAAGGATTTGTTTATTTATCGAGGACTTATTTCGAAAAATTTTGATCTAAACAAGTGAGAGAAGAGTATACTGCTATCCCACACTTAAAAATAAACATTGTCCTCAATGTTTCTGCACTAAGTAGGGAGAATCCCACACTTAGGGTTTTGCATTAAGTCAAATATAAATTTCAAGTTTTCTAGTTATGGGGTATTAATCCCACACTTAGGGTTTTAAGTGGGCGTGAGCATAAATTATCATAATAAAGATAATAAGAACTAGAAAGGTACTTCCCTACGCTTGGTGAGCACTGGATGGAGGACCAGATTCGTGAAGGAGTGGTGCAAGTGATTTGCTTCTTTTAAGTTCATCCATTCCTACGAATACTCAGTTCTGCAAATAGCCATAAATAGAGTCATAATAACCAGGTCTCACAGAATAGTAGTATGATAAGTCTAAAAATAAAGTAGATAGATCTAAAACATAAATATAATAAAGATAAACTAAGGCTCATCTAGCAGATCGTCCATATCAGGGTCGAACTCAGCAACAACAGCATCATAGATGGCAGAGAGGGCATCATCATGGAGGACAGAAGAAGGTGATGGTGCAAGAAGTCTGCTAGCAGCTGCGAGCATCTCGGTGGGATCAGAGTGTGAACTCTCAGGAGCCTGTACCGGAGCATCAGTAGTGCCAGCTGCAGGAGGGAAGAATGACCATGGTGGTCGAGAAGCTCTCGGACATGACCCTAGCCTGTAAGGGAGGCCCTGAAGTCTCGGCAACCCGACTGCCTCGCGGATATCAGACATCGAATCATGATGAATGGACAATGTCTGAAAGAGCGCCCAAGCAGCTGCTAGATCTGCAGTAGTGATTCCATAATCAAAGGTCGGGATCGTCTCAGATGCTGGGGCTGACTGTGGTGCAACAGGTCTCGAATGCTCCTCCGGAGTAATCAGCACATCAATCAGACTCTCTTCCTGGATAGCAACCATCTTCTTCTTGCCTCTGCGGTTTCCTCTTCTTGTTTTGCTTCTCTTACTGCTTTCAGCTGGGGCTTCCATCCTGAGAAACACAAATAACATAGGTAACATTTAAAGTTTATAAGGATATACAACTGCGAAAAGAACTGATGTTAATATTTTGATTTGTAAGCGTCATCAGGACTTCTGCATTTGTATATTAATAATAAAGACTTATCACAGATTGTAAATTTCAAAGGCTGTCAGATAAGTAGCTATCCTGCATTATCTAGTTAGGAATGATAATACTAGACAATATTTAAACTAAAAATGAAAAATAAAAAGAAAAATTATTCTAGGATAGGCTTGGGGTGCCTCCCAAGAGCGCTTGTTTAAGAGAGTCACTAGCTTGACTCTTGATACCTGGGAGTAGTTCAAGGTGGCTCAAAAATGTAGACTTCCTCATTAATGGGGAAGTCCTCAATGTAATGTTTCAAGCATTGACCATTAACTTTAAAGTTACCTTCCGGGGCTTCGATTCGACTGCACCGAAGGAAAATACCTTTGAGACTATAAATGGTCCGCTCCACCTGACTTTGAATTTTTCAAAGAATTTTCTGAAGCGTGAGTTGAAGAGGAGTACTTTATCCCCTGGTTTAAACTTTGATAGCTTGAGTCTTGAATCATGGAACATCTTGGTTCTTTCTTTGAATTTGAGGGAGCTATCGTACGCTTTATCTCTTAACTCAGCCAGTTCGTTAAGCTGCATTCTTTTATGGGATCTTATGGTGGGAATGTCTAAATTACATTTCTTCAGCGCCCAGTATGCCTTATACTCCAACTCTATCGGCAGATGACATGCCTTACCATAAACCAGACGATATGGTGTGGTTCCTAATGGTGTTTTATATGCTGTTCTGAATGCCCACAACGCATCATCTAATTTATCAGACCACTTTTCCCCATGGTTGAACACTGTTCATTCTAAGATTCGCTTTAAGGCCCTATTTGTCACTTCAGCTTGCCCATTGGTTTGTGGGTGATAAGCTGTTGAAGTTTTGTGAGTTACTCCGTACTGTTGCAATGTTCTCATTAGGTGAGTATTGCAGAAGTGTGTGCCGCGATCATTGATTATGGCTCTCGGAGCTCCAAATCGACAAAATAGTTGTTTGAGAAACTTAGTGATGACCTTGGCATCGTTTGTTGGGAGAGCTTGCGCTTCGGCCCACCTGGACACGTAATCAACTGCAACCAGAATGTATTCTTTTTCGTTAGATTTAGGGAAGGGTCCCATAAAATCTAATCTCCAAATGTCAAAGACTTCACAAGCTTGGATGTTGGTAAGTGGCATTTCATTGCGTGCGGATATGTTGTCGAATCGTTGGCAAGCATCGCAGCGTTTAACCAAGTCGTAAGAATCTTGAAAAATGGTGGCCAATAAAAGCCGACGTCGTATACTTTCCGTGCGGTCTTGTTAGCTCCATGGTGGCCTCTAGTTGGTCCATGGTGGCTTTAGTAGAGGATATGTTCAGCTTCCTTCCCGTCGACGCATCTTCTAATGATATGATCGGGACAGACCTTAAAGAGAAACGGGTCGTCCCAAAAATAATTCTTTACGTTGCGGAAGAACTTTCGTCTTCGAGAAGTTGACATTTCTTTCTGGACTATTCCTCCTACCAAGTAATTGGCAAAATCAGCATACCAGGGATCGTATGACAGACGAGGTCCCTGATGGTGCTTTCCGATGTTCATGAGTTGTTCGTCTGGAAACTGGTCTTGAATATCTCTTTCTTCAAGCTTTTCCATTGCTGGATTTTCCAATCGGCTGAGGTGATCCGCTGCAACGTTTTCTGCTCCCTTTTTATCTTTAATTTCTATGTCGAATTCTTGTAAGAGCAGAATCCAGCGCAACAGTCTTGGCTTAGCGTCTTGCTTTTTGAAGAGATACTTAAGAGCTGAATGATCTGTATAGACAATAGTTTTGGACAAAATAAGATAGGAACGAAATTTATCAAAAGCAAATACTACCGCTAGCAACTCCTTCTCAGTGGTTGTATAGTTTTCTTGAGCGTATGTGAGAGTTTTGCTGGCGTAGTAAATCGGTTGAAAGTGCTTCTCCTTCCATTGTCCTAGAACAGCTCCAACTGCAAAGTCACTGGCGTCGCACATGATCTCAAATGGTAAACTCCAGTCGGGGGCCACCATGATCGGTGCATGTATTAGTTGCTCCTTCAAATAGTTAAAAGCTTTAAGATAGTCATCTGTAAAGTCAAACGGAGTATCTTTTTCGAGAAGATGAGTTATAGGTCGAGAAATCTTAGAGAAATCCTTAATAAAGCGACGGTAGAATCCGGCGTGACCTAGAAAACTTCGGATGGCTTTCACAGAAGTAGGTGGTGGAAGTTTTGAGATAGTATCAACTTTAGCTTTATCGACTTCAATTCCTGCTTTCGATATCCGATGTCCTAACACTATTCCTTCCTTCACCATAAAGTGACATTTCTCCCAATTCAGAACGAGGTTCGATTCTTCGCAACGGGCGAGCATCCTTTCTAGGTTGGACATACAAGATGTGAAAGAGTTTCTAAAGACAGAGAAATCGTCCATGAATACCTCCATACACTGTTCAATCATGTCATGGAAAATCGCCACCATGCATCTCTGAAAAGTAGCAGGTGCATTGCATAGCCCAAAAGGCATACGTCGGTAGGCGAACGTTCTGTATGGACATGTAAACATTGTCTTCTCCTGGTCCTTCGGATCGAGAGGGATTTGAAAATAGCCAGAGAAACCATCGAGGAAACAATAGAACTCGTTTCCTGACAATCTTTCGAGCATCTGATCAATAAACGGCAGAGGGAAGTGATCTTTGCGAGTGGCTTCGTTTAGTTTGCGATAGTCAATGCAAACCCTCCAACCAGTGACGGTCCTTGTTGGGATGAATTCATTATGATCGTTTGTAATCACCGTCATACCTCCTTTCTTTGGAACAACCTGTACGGGACTGACCCATGGTGAATCTGAAATAGGATATATCAGGCCAGCATCAAGAAGTTTGATAACCTCTTTTTTGACCACGTCTTGAATCTTTAGGTTGACTCTCCTCTGTCTCTAAACTGATGGCTTGAAGTCATTTTCCATCAGGATCTTGTGTGTGCAGTAATTTGGACTGATCCCTTGTATGTCAGAGATTTTCCAAGCAATTGCCTTTTTATGTGACTTCAGAACCTGAATGAGTCTGGCTTTTTCCTCAGGCTTCAGATCTTTGGATATGATAACTGGTAAGTGCGAAGCTCCTTCGAGAAAAGCGTATTCCAGATGAGAGGGTAGTTCCTTTAGTTCCAATTCTGGTGGTTCTTCAGTAGAAGGCTTCGTTCTTGCGATTTCATCCCTCTTGAGTTCGTCAAACTCTGTTTCAAAGTCTGATTCTTCAAGAGGTGAATCTGATGTATTGGCTGAAGCTATTTCAACCCATTATGTTTTATCAGAGAATGCATCCTTCCTCAGCTCGTATTTTACAGTGGATGATGTAGAAGCTGCATTTTCTTCAGTAATGATGATATCGTTGTCTTTAGTGAGTGCAAACTTCTAAGCTTGAGCTGATGAAGAAGTGCTTATGGTGATTTCTGGGTTTGATCTTTGTGGTTCACAACTTTCAGATAGCTGTAAATCAGGTGGTGAAAACATTACTTCCATTTCCTTGAGCGTCCTTTGGATTTCTTCTCTTGAGAGAGATGAATCATATACTTCAGGAGTCGGGTTCCTTCTTAGAAGAGTGACTGTGTGCCATGTCCAAGCGGAGCAGTTATGATAGTTTTGAACTGCGAGCTAGGATTCTTTAAAGAAAATAGAACTTCTCTTGATGCGGTGGAAGAATTGGAGAGAGCAGAGCATAATCCCTTGTTTTCTTCACATAGTTTCCTTGTTGTGATGATAGTGTTGGGGTTGATGCTGCTTACTGCGAGAAATTCTTCCAAATGTTCTTCAATTATTTCCTGCATAGAATCTACAAGACCAAGATCTTCTCCCATAGGATGTTTCATTAGCTTATCAACATTGAAGGTGACCTCCTCAGTTCCAACTCGAAGTTTTAAAGATTTTTCATTAACGTCAATGACGGCCTTGGCAATGTTTAGGAAAGGTCTGCCAAGGATGAGTGGAACTTGGGTGTCTTCTTCAATATCCATAATAACAAAATCAACAGGAAAGACAAATTTATCAACACGGACCATAATATCTTCAGCAATTCCACGAGGGAGTTTAACTGATCTATCGGCTAATTGGATGGTCATTCGGGTTGGCAAAAGTTCGCTTAATCCTAGTTTCCTAAAAAGCGAGTATGGCATAAGGTTTACACTAGCTCCTAAGTCAGCTAAGGCGTTACTTATTTGAACATCCTGAAGATAACAAGGAATAGTGAAACGGCAAGTGTCTCCTAGCTTTGGAGGTAGTCCTTGTTGCATAATCAAAGAGCACTCTGCATCTAAGGGCAAGTTAACTATCTGTCTAAGTTTTTCTTTGTTGGATAAGAGTTCCTTAAAGAATTTGGCACAACTAGGCATTTCAACTAAAGCATCTAAAAGTTTAACATTTAAGTGTAAGCTTTTGAACATTTATAGATATTTTCCAAATTGAGCTTCTTGTTTCTCTTTCTTAAGCCTACCAGGAAAAGGTATACGTGTAGGTTTAATACTTTCTGGGGCTTTAGAGGATTCTGGTTTAGGAGAAGTGACGAGGGTGTCGACTTGGACTGAATCAGTAGGTAGAGAAGTAGAAGGTTCATTTGTGGGAATATCTAAGGATTTCTCGTTTTTAGTCTCTTTTCCTCCTCTAGTGACAACAAGGATGTCATCAAACTCATAGGGTGAGTGATAGACAGAGTTGTAGATCGCTTCTTCCCTTTGCTTCTCCTCAATTTTTAAAAACAACCTCTTAACATTATCCTCCATGTTTTTAATTAGATCGTTTGAAATTCTAATCAAATAATCAATTTGGTTTTGAAAATCAACAATCTTTTTATTGACATTATTTTGCTCAACGATGAAGTTTTTGAAAGTTTCGTTGTTTAGACGAGAAGTCAATGGGGAAGGAGTAGAGAGAACTAAAGATCGGGAAGTGGGTTGTGTGGTAAACCGCTGAATGAAAGGTTTTGAATGAAAAGTGTCAAAAGGGTTTCCACTAGTTGTAAGAATTTCTTTATTGGCCCTTTGACTTGAGAGGAACTTTTGAGGTTTCTTCTCTGACTTAGGGTTTAAAGATTCTTGCAAATCCTTGACAATTTTTGTGATAGATTCGAGTTGCGTTTTTAGATTGTCTAGGGTTTGATTTGAAGTACTCCTTTCTTTTGAAGTAGATTCATCTGTCTCCAAGTCATGCTGATGCATCGTTATCGTCTCAATCAATTTCCAAGCTTCTTCTGAAGTATGTAGCATGAAATTTCCGGATGAAGCAGCGTCGAGGGTTTGTTTGTGTTGAGGATTCAAACTGTTGTAGAATGTGCAGACCAGATCCGTTTCAGTCAACTGACAATTCTGACATCTATCGATCAGATTCTTAAATCGTTCCCAAGCCGTGCTTAATGATTCATTAGTCCCTTGACGGAAGTTAATGATGTTGTTTTTAAACTTGGTTTGTAGGGAAGGAGGGAAGTACTTAGATAGAAACTTAGTAGCCATCTCCTCCCATGTATGAATCGAATTGGGTTCGAAATCATAAAACCATGTTAGGGCTCGAGAAGATAAAGAATAAGGAAACATATGGAGACGGAGAAGGTTTCTATCGGTTCCTATTTGTTCGAAAGAGTCGGAAAGGTTGATGAATTTGTTAAGATGGGCGTTTGGATTTTCAACCGAAAGACCATGAAACTGACACTCAGATTTAATCATTTTAATGTAGTGAGGCTTAATTTTAAGGGTTCCGTCTGTTGGTGCTACGATCGGTCCTCCTCGTCCCTCTAGCAGTGGCTTAATTGATGAGGCGAGAGTGACACGATTTGACAACATTGATGGTAGAAAGTAGGATTTTGGAAAGGAAGGTTTAAACTATTCTAATCTAAAGACGAAAAAAGTAAAATTAACCTAAGGATAGAAAAGGAACTTCCGGATGATATTGATCTTCCGAAAGGATCGCTAAATAACTAAGATAACAAAATTCCTAAAATCGGTCGTTGTAGTCCCCGGCAACGGCGCCAAAAACCTAATCGCGCTCCAACGGTCGGTTCAAGAATTGCTTCCTGGTCGTTGCGGGCCTTCCAGTTAGGGCAGACGATCGGAGGGGTGGTTTTATATTTATAGTGCAGGGAAGCCTAAGTTATACTACTACTTGTATAGTAAGCGGTAGGTATGTCTCAAGTGTCGTTCTTCAAACCACAACGGGCATGGGATCTTCGGAGGATTAATTATCTTTGAAATTTAGCTAGGGTTTTAAAACTTTTTGAGGGGTTTTGTTTTCTATTCTATTTAAACTAAGGACAGAAAAGTAAAATGAGGAGTGTAGTCGCTGAGAGAACTATGGATTACGCGAGTGTTTGCTATGACATTGGTATATGCTATTTAGGGGTAGTTATGAGGATTAAGGCTCTAATTACAATTAATCCTAGCAGTGCTGACTTGGGGTCTCTGAACGATGTTGAACATAGTATTGTACCTACGGCCTTTTCGTGGCTTCCACGCATTTGTACTTCACCAGAGGTGGTTCCAGCGCTATACCAAGTACTAAGCCGTTTTACTGTTTTTCCGATGCCTCGCCCAGAGATCCCATATCATTACTGTATATGTCCTAATAGGCCATAGCTCCTATCCTATTACTTATCTAACATAGAGTTGTCCATAATCAAATAAATAACATGTCACATGGATAACAGATATGGAGTGTAAGCTACACCGAAAGTTCTCCCAAATGTAGTACCAATTTAACCGACAACTAACCTCAATCCTATTCCCCATTCTCGGTCATCTGAGACGTCTGTATCGTGGCACAAATTGTTGAATAAACAATAAAGTGAACGGGAGTTACCCCGCGGAATAAGTTGGGAAAGTCTGTCTAACGATCGTTTAAATTGTTCGACATTATTTCATATAGATCATTGTAATTATTCTAGTATGTTAAACTATTGTATGTAATTAGTCTATGTTTGAAAACCTAATCATGAACCCAACAACCGCAATAGAAAAATAGATACTAGCATGAAAACCCTAAAGCAACAATCAAACAAGAACATGCGGTAGTGTATCATGGATAGTTATCAGTTTGTTTCAGGCAGAATTTCTTGGATTAACGGTTAAGTCACGGATGCTAGGAAAGTTCTCTCAAAAGCATTCGATATATGAAATTAATTCTAATTTATCTCTAATCCTACGCTTCGTGTCTCTGTCGCGGCTCCAATCGGTCGGTCGGATTTGACTCCGGTCGTTGTTCCAACAGCAACAGAAGCGGCAGACAGTGAGTTTTAAATTTATATGAGCTGGGGCTCAAACTATAAGTACTACCTACCTTGGGAGCAAGCAGTAAGTATAACTCGAGGTCGTTTTTAAATCGGAGCGAATTGAAATAAAGCGGGTCACCAAAGATTATGGTCGCAATTAGGATGGGGGTAGGTAGATAGATTTTTGTTTGGAAGGTTTTGTTTTATAATTATCCTAAATGCAGAAAAATAAATAACAAGAAATGAAATGAGGGTTTAAGCAGACATGTAGAGATGTGATTGCTGAAACTTGGATAATTAGGGTTTCGGGATGATGTTCATTATAAAATTGATTGGAGATTTACCAGATAAAGAGTAAACAAACTTTCGGTGTAAACACTAGGACCCTACGTTCAGGTGAAACCCTAGAAACATATGTCACTGGAATCCTAGGTTATCATGATTCTGATCAGATCAGGCTGTTTTCAAACCCTCCTGAGCCTTTGCTTAACTAAGACAAAGTCACCCTAAATGTTCTAGGGATCAGGCATAAGGCAACAGACCGCAATTGTATTTACTGACCTTTCTTAACACCTAATCGTCTATTTACTTTTATTATAGCAAATACTGATTGTATCCTGTGTATGTTAAACTATTGGTGTGATTAGGGTTTTGCATGTCTAGGTATATGATTGACACTACCCTGTATTGTTTCTATTGAAGCACCTACTTAACCATCATAAATATAGATCCTCCTTTACAGTCAGGCGTTCATCCCTAGGAATAATCACGGTGTACAGGGCAATTAGGCATTTCCACAGTGTTCCAAACCCTAGATGTACTAACGGTGTACTGGGCATTTAAGCATTTCCATAGTGTTCCAGATCTTAGGTGTACTAACGGTGTATAGTGCAACAAGCATTTCCACAGCTTTGATTCCTAGACCACAGTTCTAGAAGGATCACTTCTAGCTAATTCACGATGAAACAATCCATGGCATTTCCTTAGCTTCCACGTATTTGTACTCCACACGAGGTGTTTCCAACGCTATACGAAGTACCGTGCCTTTTAAAGGATAGTTCATAGTTTCATACTGTAACTGGAGATAACTGTATATTCATAGTATTAGGGTTGATCAGATCCTATCCTAGGGCAACAGTCACGTGAAAGTCTGGAAAGGGTGATGAGAGACTAGTACTATATTCAGGATAAGCTTAACCAGATACACAGCATAACAATTTCCAATCGTATAAATGAAACATTAATTTAACATCATCCCTACTCCTAATATCTACATTTCAGCAATCACAATATTAAACTACTCTATAAACATGGCAATATGCAGAATACAAACTGAAATAACATAAAACACAAGCATTATAACAGTAAGTAAAGTTTAGATATCACCGGGAATACAGCAGCGTAATACTGAGGATTACAAATAGTCTGAACTTGAAAAACTCGTTACAACAAGATTACCAAGTTAAACCTTCCTCTAGACTCGAACCGTAAGCTCAACCCTAACCTTTCTCTTCTAACTCCTAAGAGTAGTGCTAGAGAGAGAAAGTTAGAGAGAGAAAGTGAAAGAAAATGAGAGAAATGAAAATGAGAGAAATGTGAGAGTGTGTGAAAGTGTTAAGGTGTGTAAAATGAGGAGGGGTGACCCCCTATTTATAGGCAAAGCTCAAAAATCAGCCGAACAACTCGCGAAACAGCACGTACAAGCAAACGAAGCACGATACGGGGGCAGGGGGGCCGTATACGGCCTTGGTAGGGCCGTATACGGTGTGTACATGGCCGTATACGGTCTCTGTGGGGCCGTATACGGTTCCCAGGGCCCTATACGGTGTCCGTCTGATTTCGTTCGTTGCTTAAAATGCGCGTATCTCCTTCGTTATGAGTCTGTTTGACCTGATTCTTTCGCCTGTGTCTTCGTAATTCCGTTACGCTTCTAATGATGCTAAATTCACTGAAATTGGATGTGTATAGCTCAAGAATAGCCGAAATGACTTTATAGGGTCTGATACTACTCAGTCTTCTCCGTTCTTTATCCGATTTGCCTGATTCTTGATTTTCCGGTCTCGATTTTACCTGTTTTATCATATGATGAAGTTAGAATGTGATCTATATAAGGTAAATGAGGTCGGAGGATTTTGTGCACGTTTATTCGCCCTGATTTGCTTGTTATTTGGACATTTTAGGTGATTTTTGCAGAAACGCCTATATTTAGACTACTTTAGTGAATTTTAGTAAATAATGATCATTTTGGAATGTTTTCACTAAAGTTACGTCCAAAAAGTGCGGAATATTGCCCTTAAAAACATGACTATTTGAGTCACATCAAGTTATCCCACACTTAGGCATTGCTTGTCCTCAAGCAACACTCAGTTAGAAAAAACATTTAAAATTTGGTTTTTAAGGGGCGAGTCAAAATAATTTCAAAATGATACCACTTCTAATATGATTAAGACTGTTTAAGAATAAGGGAAAGGATAAGATGATCCTTTCAGAAGCAAGAAGTAATTATCATCAAGCATACTACCAATCCTCGTGATCTTGGAGTACACATGACTAGGCGATCTCACTAAAGGTGGTCACTCAATTCACTCAAGGTGTATCGGGTTCCCTAACAATCTAGAACAAATGAAATCGCTCAAATAAGCCAGTCATGCAGCACTCATCGTCATAAGCTTGGTCGAGAATCGGATCTCCACCACTTAGGTGAGGACGGTGCTAACTATCCCAAGACATTCAACGTGGTAGTGTTTGGTGAGGTTTAAGGGTATGGATAGTGGTATATGTTTGTTTGTAAGGGTTTGACTTATCTTAAAACTCAAAGATAGTGAAAAACTTTATTTCAGAACGGAACGGAGGATTTTGTAGCTGCTCGTCTTCTATCGAATTTTCCTTGAGAAGGTGATACTTGAAGCATTCAGCTTTATTTGATGGAACTATTTCTTTTTCTTTTCTTGATTTTTCTACTTTTTATTTTTCTTTTCTTCTTCAGAACTTCTTTGCCAGAGAATTTCTAAGGATATTTTATGTTGATCCTTTCAGAAATCCTTTTCGGAACTATGATCTTTGATCTTGAACTTCAATTTCTTTTGTCGTGCCAATTTTTCGCACTTTTGACTTTTTAGAGTACACAGAAGAGGAAGACTTTAGAGCATAATTGAAGAGGATGTTCCAAAAGATGTTTTTCACGACCTTAGAAATTCTATGATAAGGTTTTGGGAATTTTGGTTGAGTGGGGGTTTAGTACGAGGGTTCTTACGAAATGAAAGGTTTAGGCTCAACAGGGTTTACTAGGTGGATCATCGATACTGAAAATAAGTATCGGAAGGGTTTTGGGCTTGAAGAGATATGTAAGAATTGGGTTTAAATCCTAAGGAATGTCAAGGTCATCTAGCTGCACCTATACCGCGTACGGTACACACCAATGTGGTCTCGAAACGTATGTCTGGAGCAAGTTCTAATTCAGAGATGCAAGCATCGGCACACACAAGAAATGAAAGTGAAGCATTAAAGATGAATGCTTTTAGGCTCAAGATACCTCACTACAAAATAGGGTTGTATGTGCCTAGCCATGCTCCTTTCAGATTATTGTTTCTTGCTTGAGAAATTTCTACCTTATTTTCCCTATATTCCAAAATACCTTACTCATATTTCGAGAATGATCCTTTTCGAAAGTATTTAACTCAAAAACTTAGAGTTTAGTTTCATAATTTAACTCATAATTTTAAATTTTTGAAAAAAATTTTGAAAAATTTTATTTGAAAAAGTTCGTTTTTGGGGAAACATTTTCTGAGTAATGCTATTTTGGACATAAAAATTGCCTAAAATTATCCAAGGTATTCTATACCTAGCTATCCCATACTTAGAGGAACATTGTCCCTAATGTTCTCTTGAGTTGAGTTTTTACTGGAGGTAAAATCCCACACTTAGAGTTTGAACATGTAAGAAAATGTTTCTTAAGTGTTAAATTTGGGTTTGAATCCCACACTTAGTGATAAGCTCAGGATAGGGTATAGAATATAACAAGCTAACAAGACAGAATATATGTGATCATGAAAAGGATAGAAGGTTAAGAAACTCCCCAGATAACGTTTTGAAGCATATGAAGTTTTGCAATAGAGAGAGAGAGTCGAAGCGAGCTTTCTTCTGCATTCTAGCAAGCTTAATACGGGGTTATCCGGTGTCATGTATCCAACGTTATCAGAAATCAACTTCAATTCTTTTAAGTGGGGATCCTTATGGTGTAGAATCCCATACTTTAGGTTTTGAAGAAGTTGGAGTGATTTCGATAAGTGTTTGTGGTGTGGGGAGTGATCCCACACTTAGTTCTTTGAAGTGCTTAGATACAAGGAAGTTTTGAGAAGAACGAGGCCCCTCCATGAGATGTTGAATGTTCCGCAGTCTGCAAATATTGAAAGCTGGTTCGGTTTGCCTTTTGACTTCACGGATATTCTTCTTGAAGGTGCGTCATCTCGCCTTTTTCCACGTTCATACATCACAACATTTCTACCTATTTAACAGAAAGAAAATAAAACATAATAAGTAATAGCATAATGTAAATACGGATAGAGTGATCAACCAACTAGTGGCTGATACAAATAAGTTCCAAAAGTAAGGTTCAACAGTAGCCAAACAAACACAAGATAATAATAGTAATAATGTCTGAAACCTAAGTCAAATGATGCAAATGGGGTAGAACTATGAGGCTGGGGATCCCTGGTCAGGTGCATCCGTATGCTGAGTAGGAGCTGGTGCTGCAGATTGTCCTGCGACTGACTGCTGGCCACTAGATACTCTCTGTCCCTGTTCTTCAGCATTGATCAGTTTGAGCTGAATCAATATGTCTCTGAGGGTAGCTGCTGGCAGTCTCATCGGATCAGTGTAGCCCCACTCTAGCAAAATAACCGAAGTAACCCCTGCTTGCTCTAATAAGGTCATGTAAGCCTGACGTAGGATGCTCTCTGTCGGTACAGCTGAGGAAGAGATCGGTCCCAAGTTTAATAGCATCCCAGAAGTGTCAAAAGATACAGCATCCGTGCCCAAGTAGACTGTGTCAGCATGGTAAGATCCACTGGCGACTGGCTGGGCAGGATGAGAAATCACAGGCGCAGAAATCACTGGCTGAATTACCGGTATCTCGGTCTCAACTGACTGGACCTGCTCTGGTACTGGTGTGGTCCGGATAGTGGGTGATGGTGTATGGGTGGTATGTGGTGGGATGGATGTATGTGGTGGTGCTATGGCTGGTGGTGGTGGACCGCATCGGTACATATAAGGCTCTGGGTCAGGAATACCAAGTTTCCTGGAAATCAACAGCTGATGGGAACGGCTAACCTGGAGAGCATGCAAAAGATAATACTGTGTCAGCGAGGTCACTGGATCTGTGTAGTGAACAGTAGTCTGAGCTGGTGGCTCGGCTGTCTCAGCTCCTCTATGCGGGACACTAGCATGAGTAGTAGGTGCTCGGGCTCTATCAGATGGGCCATCCTCGGTATCTGCAACAGGTGAGGATCCTCTAACAAGCTTCCCAGGGAGACGACATCCTGGAATGATCTGTTTGGTGTTCTTCCATAGGCACTGTCTCTGCTCATCTACCTCAACAAGATGGATCAACTTGCAGTAGTCCAAGTTGAATGGCAAAGAACGAGAACAAACAGTAAACTCCTCAGTGTGGGCCTCAGTCAACAATCCCATACTATACAACAATCTAGTAATAATCGACCCCATGAACATGTGCCTATCCAAGTCTGTCTCATCCCCAAGTCTCTCAGCGATCAAGAAAGCAACATTCAGATTCTTTCCTCCTATGATTGCTTCCATGAACTTCAACTCTTCGGCACTCACAGCTCCACCTTCCTTCTTTCCAAATATAGAACATGCTATCAACTTGTGAAGGATGTGATGAACCGGCTTGATGAAAGTGGATGACTTAACACAGCTCCTAAAGTTTGATCCTGCTAAATCCATCCAAATATCCTTATGGTTCCTGTTTGGTAGGCTGGAGATGTCTTAAACCCTATTTCTGAACCATGCAGAGTTGACATGAGACTCTGTATATAAACCAAGATACACTCCCAAGTCGGCAACTGAGATATGATGAATCTGTTCCTGAAACCTGAATGAAATCTTTCTTTTGTCGGATACGCTCATTTTTGGATTCAGCTGGTAAGTCATCATGAACTCTGTCACTACTTCTCGGTATGCATACTCATCTATATCGAAGAGACGGAGAAAGGCATTGTTCACTTGACCATCAGTCTCATACATCAACAAACTCTTCAACTCATCCCTGATCCCTAGCTTAATCATGTCTTTCCATACCACATACCGATTACTGCCTATCGGTCGCTGCAACCACTGGCGAATGAGTGACCTATTCTTTGAAGATTTGGCCAAGTAGCTGAGTGAGGGTGGGCAATTATCCATCTGTGACAAAAGACAAGAAAAGATTAGACCATAATAGTGATATATTAATGGATATGCTAAAGTACTTCCAAATTTTTAGAAAAAATTGGAAATGTAGGCTTTAGAAATGGGCATATCCAGAAATTTTTAAAATTGCTAAACCTAACCGCAACCAATCACAAATCCAAAAACTTTTATCAACTTATGTCTAAATAAGGATAAGTGGCACAAAGCTTCAAGTTCCTAGCATAATCAAAGCAAGTCAACAAGGTACCTAACTTAATTATCCCAAGCACTAAAAACTTAAATACTTCATGTTTATGGTTAATCAATCTAAATGAGCTTAATACTTTGGATAATTCCAAGGTCATATAATTACCTCAAGTAAATCAATTAATCATAAAAGGGCATATTACCAATCAAGTATGCAATCCAACTTTCCGCAATTTCCAAAAGACATAAAGCTTTATTTACATGATTTCAAGCAAAGAATGGAAGTAAACTTATTTGACAAAATGGTAGTTTTTAGAAAATGGCGTTTTTGTTGGTTTCACTTCAAAGTCATACACGTTATTAATTAAAGTGATAAACTTTAAAAATGATTAAATGAACCGAAGCTTGTTTTGACAATTTTGTAAGCTTTTAAGTTTAGAAAAGTCATAAACATGGTTTAAAAATAGAGAAAATTGCCTGTTTCGTCCTTGTGTTTGTCCAAAAAATCACGTTTCGTCCCTTATTTCAATAAATGTCACTAGGCATCCCTGTATTTACTACTTTTGCTCACTGGTAGTCCTTTTCGTTAAAGGAGTTAACTTTTTTTGTTAAATGATAATAAAATGACTAAATTACCCTCATCTTCTTCCTTTCAAAGCCTCCCTTTTTGGTAGCCTCTTTTTTATAATTACACTAAAAAAAAAAAAAATCATCATCTCTCATCTGGTTTACTTTTTTGCGAAACCATACTTCCATCGAATTCATTCTTTTTTCTTTAAAAATCCCCATGTCTCATCTGGTTTACTTGTTCCATGGTCTGTATTCATCTCTGTTAATTCATTGATTAATCTGACCATTGGAACCTATTTCTCTCCCCTGTTTGGCGATTTCCAGAACCCCATATACTGATTTCGTTCTTCAAATTAAACCCTTCCGTTTTAGGGTTTTGATTTCTTCAACCATATTTGGGTCTGGGTTTGTTTGCTCTAGAATCGTGGTTTCTGATTCTCCCTCAAGAACGATCGCTAATCTGAATTCGTTTAGGTTATATTCTAATTCGTTTTTGGGTTGCTGCCGTTTCTTGATAAAACCGGTATGTCGCCGGAGATCGAATTATGTTGTACGGCTAGGGTTTTAAGCTGTGTCAGCTCATTTCTCTGCACCTTTCACTTCGAACACCTCAGTGGCATCTCTGACATCGCCACAACTCAAGCAGCGGAACACCCTTGAACCGCCATGTTCTCCATGATTAATTCTGCACATCAATTGAACCCTAACCCCAATATTACTAGTCTCCATCTAAGAATATCTTTCTCTTTCAAACCAACTCCATCACCACCGCAGATCACCGGACCAAGAAGATCTACTGGAGCTTTATTACGAAGACCCTGCTGGAGCTTTAATACGAAGACCTACAAACAAAAAAAAAAAGAAATCGGTGGAATCGGCGATGGCGGCGATGGAAAACGTTCAATTAAATCAGTTACTGAAACCACCGTTCTAGAAAGATCCGCTAAAGACACTAAAAAAAAATAGTAATGAGTAGTGGTCGTGATGATGGCGGTAATGGCTGTCACCAGAGGTTGATGATAGACAGGGGAGGTGATGGCTTTAGGCGGTGGTGATTAATTTGTCGTTTCCACAATTTGGGCACGAAACTTTTGAAATCAGTCGGAAAGGAAAAGGTTAAATGGTGATGGAAGAGAATTAGCGACGGCTGTGGTGGTGATGGGTGGTGGTCGGTCGTGGTGTGATTGGCATCATGATTTACTTCTTTGTGGTTGATCGGATGATGTGTGGACCGCAAGATGGGCTTATAATTGATTAAAGGGGATCATGACACAAGAATATGCTGAAAGTGTTGAGTAGATTGAAGTTATTGATTTTTATAAACTTTTTTTTCTTTGCTGCAGATCAAATATAGTGTGTAGTTGAATGGTTGAATAAGATCTTATCTCTCTATTTTTTGGTTCATGAAATTTTATTTTACGATTAAAGAATATGTGTATCGGAGAGATCTTTTTTATTGGAGGTGTAAAGATATGATGTTCATGGTGTATGATTTTAGGTAGGACAAAATTAGGGTTTGAGAATTAGTTAGGTGATTTTTTTTTAAAAAAGATGAAGGGTATTTCGGTCATTTCACTTGACTTAACGGACAAAATTAACGAAATTCGTTAGGAGGGACGACTAGTGAGCAAAAACGACAAATACAGGGATTACCAATGACATTTATTGAAATAAGGGACGAAACGTGATTTTTTGGACAAACACATGGACGAAACGGGCAATTTTCTCTTAAAAATAAAAGTTTTCAGTAAAAATGATGTTTATGATGATTTTATCAAAAATTAGCTTACTTTAATTACCAAAACTAGCTTAATCATTTTCTAATTGCAAATGATCAAACAAAACATGTTAACCTATCATATTTAAGCATAACTCAATTAATAAAAGTCAACATAAGCAATTAATCAACCAAAAAGTCAAACTAGCCATAGTTCATCCAAAAAGTCAACACTTTAATCTCCAATCTTGCAATTAAGCCAACAAATCACTAGATTAAGCTTGTAATCATGTTAAGCATCAAGATAAGCATGAAATAACACTAAAGATTGCAACTTTTAACCATGAAATCTATGAAAATGAGTTACAAGCCCTAATTTTTAAAGTTTCATGAAAATCACAAAATTAGGTCAAGAATTACCTTAAACTTGATGTAGTGATGTTGTGGATGCAAGAAAGATCATAAAATGATGAATTTTGAGCTTGGAATCATGCAAAATGGTTGAGTAATGGAGATTTGGTGGTGATGGGGGTGAGGCCGACGGTGGGGGTGGAGGAAGAGGGAAGAAGATGAACTTTTTTGTGTTTTGTCATTTTGTGTTAGCTAAAAGTCCCTTTTATACCCTTTTCAAACGTACGTGATTTAAAATTCACGAAAGATACGAAACATACAAGTAAAGTTTCAAAGTTTGAAAGTTTTTAATAAAACAACTAAAAAAAATATGTTCGTAATTTTCTGAATCTTTACGTGCAGTCTGAAAAGATATTGCGAATCGTATGCGAAATCGTATACGTTTTTATTTAAAACAAGACAATCTTTTTGTGTTCTTTAAAATCCAAGACAAATTCAAAATTAATTTTTCAAAATTTAAAAATAAACTTTTTCGAACTTTCTGAAAATGTCTGAAATTCGTTACTGTGTCGCGCGAATTTGAATTTTAAAAGAACGTTTTCTTGTGTTTTTAAATGCAAGTTTTTAAATTTGATAATTAACCACTAATATTACTTATCCTAAATATTTAAAATAAAACTAAATTAACTAAAGTTTGGGTTGCCTCCCAAAAGCGCTTGGTTAAAGTCGGTAGCTCGACTTTTGGACAAATTTATTGAGTATTGCCCAAGAGCAATTGTTTAAGTGAATTTGGTGCTCTTGGTTGAGGGAAAGTGTAGCGAGGAATAAAGTCACAAGTGAGAATCTTAATGACAGAATCAACTAGGTCTGCAGGATGTAACGAGAATCGTTCGTGTTCAGTGAGAAACATACGTTCCTTTTTGCCTAAATCTAGAAGATTGTCAATAAACTTGTTAAATTCCTTTCTAACTTTCTTAGGGTTTGAAATTCCGTTTCGTGATCCGTCATCTATATTGTTCAAGACATGAAGAAGCATTCCTAGGGTTTGTTGAAATTTCCATTCTTCTCTCGAATCGGGATCTCCGGTGGTAGTGTGATCTGACTCCGTGATTTCTTCGATTAAAGATGTTTGTGAAACATTGAAAGGAAATTTTGACTGAGCAAATAACAAAGTGAGTGAGACGTTAATATCCTTCCTTCCAGCAAAGAAAGCAGCTTCCATGTTATCGTCAGTGGCTCCAGGGAATATCTCTAACAACTTGTCGATCATATAAGTAGCGGGGTCAACGAAGAATGGAATTTTATCAGAAATGACGAGAGATATAGCGGGATCTTTGCTGATCCAGAACTCAAGCTCATAAATCATGGCCGCAACATAACGATTAATTAGGATTTGGGAAACCGGTTGATAATCGGTGCAGGCGAATAGGTCCATTAGTAGGTCTATTTCTGATTTAAGCTTTAGTTCTTGCTTTCGATAATGTGTGAAGATACCTTCCTCCTTTTGATTTGGTAGATAGTGGAGAATACCAACCTGTTTCTTTATCCTACGAGTGACTTCTCTTTGTTCAACATAAAAAGGAAAGTCAGACGTTTTGAGTTGTCTGGCAAATGCCCGACAAACATCCAATCTCCTATCAGGATCAAAAGAGTTACCTACGTAGCGGATATTTTCTTCAGGTTTGATTGGTAAAGTCCTATCAACAACACGATAGATGGTGTACTCAGGTTCGGGTACAAGGTTCAAAAACATAGGTGATTTTGGAGGGTATTCGTAAACTTCTTCATCCCAGGGTGGAAGACGTTCTTCAATGGGTGGAAAACGAAAGGGTTGAAGATGTTCAGAGTTACTCTCGACAAAACCAGATGAAGTAGGGAATTGAAAGAGGTTTTCTAAGGAATATGAAATATCAGGAGCAGGTATAACCTGATAGCTTAGAATACTAGATGCAGAAGTTGAGATCTTCTGATGAGAATCATGGGTTCCTAAGTCAAGGTCTAAGAATTGCCCTAAAGTTCTAGATTCATCGTCTGAATTAGCGGAGATAACTTCGGAAGAGGATAAAGATGAAGAGTAGACGTCAGATTCCAACTCTTGTTCCAAGCAGGCGAAGAACCCAGCGTCATCCATGGCCATCATTTCTTCGGACGTCTTGAGGGTGAGTGGAGAAATGGGGCTAGACGGAAATGAATCATAGAAAGATGTTTTTGTATTTTTCATTTTTTTAATTAAACTATCTGAATTATTCTAAGGAAAGCAAATAACTACCAATTAAGGTCGGGAAAACCTAATTGGAAAGGGTCTCCTAAAAGCTAGAATATCTAAGGCGGCTTCAAATCGTAACGCTCTACGATTCCCCGGCAGCGGCGCCAAAAACTTGTCGCGGCTCCTATCGGTCGGTCGGATTTGACTCCGGTCGTTGTTCCAACAGCAACAGAAGCGGCAGACAGTGAGTTTTAAATTTATACGAGCTGGGGCTCAAACTATAAGTACTACCTACCTTGGGAGCAAGCAGTAAGTATAACTCGAGGTCGTTCTTAAATAGGAGCGAATTGAAATAAAGCGGGTCACCAAAGATTATGGTCGCAATTAGGATGGGGGTAGGTAGATAGATTTTTGTTTGGAAGGTTTTGTTTTATAATTATCCTAAATGCAGAAAAATAAATAACGAGAAATGAAATTAGGGTTTAAGCATACAGGTAGAGATGTGATTGCTGAAACTTGGATAATTAGGGTTTCGGGATGATGTTCATTATAAAATTGATTGGAGATTTACCAAATAAAGAGTAAACAAACTTTTGGTGTAAACACTAGGACCCTACGTTCAGGTGAAACCCTAGAAACATATGTCACTGGAATCCTAGGTTATCATGATTCTGATCAGATCAGGCTGTTTTTAAACACTCCTGAGCCTTTGCTTAACTAAGACAAAGTCACCCTAAATGTTCTAGGGATCAGGCATAAGGCAACAGACCGCAATTGTATTTACTGACCTTTCTTAACACCTAATCGTCTATTTACTTTTATTATAGCAAGTACTGATTGTATCCTGTGTATGTTAAACTATTGGTGTGATTAGGGTTTTGCATGTCTAGGTATATGATTGACACTATCCTTTATTGTTTCTATTGAAGCACCTACTTAACCATCATAAATATAGATCCTCCTTTACAGTCAGGCGTTCATCCCTAGGAATAATCACGGTGTACAGGGCAATTAGGCATTTCCACAGTGTTCCAAACCCTAGATGTACTAACGGTGTACTGGGCATTTAAGCATTTCCACAGTGTTCCAGGTCTTAGGTGTACTAACGGTGTATAGTGCAACAAGCATTTCCACAGCTTTGATTCCTAGACCACAGTTCTAGAAGGATCACTTCTAGGTAATTCACGATGAAACAATCCATGGCATTTCCTTAGCTTCCACGTATTTATACTCCACACGAGGTGTTTTCAATGCTATACGAAGTACCGTGCCTTTTAAAGGATAGTTCATAGTTTCATACTGTAACTGGAGATAACTGTATATTCATAGTATTATGGTTGATCAGATCCTATCCTAGGGCAACAGTCACGTGAAAGTCTGGAAAGGGTGATAAGAGACTCGATCTATATTCAGGATAAGCTTAACCAGATACACAGCATAACAATTTCCAATCGTATAAATGAAACATTAATTTAACATTATCCCTACTCCTAATATCTACATTTCAGCAATCACAATATTAAACTACTCTATAAACATGGCAATATGCAGAATACAAACTGAAATAACATAAAGCACAAGCATTATAACAGTAAGTAAAGTTTAGATATCACCGGGAATACAGCAGCGTAATACTGAGGATTACAAATATAGTCTGAACTTGAAAAACTCGTTACAACAAGATTACCAAGTTAAACCTTCCTCTAGACTCGAACCGTAAGCTCAACCCTAACCTTTCTCTTCTAACTCCTAAGAGTAGTGCTAGAGAGAGAAAGTTAGAGAGAGAAAGTGAAAGAAAATGAGAGAAATGAAAATGAGAGAAATGTGAGAGTGTGTGAAAGTGTTAAGGTGTGTAAAATGAGGAGGGGTGACCCCCTATTTATAGGCAAAGCTCAAAAATCAGCCGTACAACTCGCGAAACAGCACGTACAAGCAAACGAAGCACGATACGGGGGCAGGGGGGCCGTATACGGCCTTGGTAGGGCCGTATATGGTGTGTACATGGCCGTATACAGTGTCTGTCTGATTTTGTTCGTTGCTTAAAACGCGCGTATCTCCTTCGTTATGCGTCCGTTTGACCTGATTCTTTCGCCTGTGTCTTCGTAATTCCATTACGCTTCTAATGATGCCAACTTCACTGAAATTGGATGTGTATAGCTCAAGCATAGCTGAAATGACTTTATAGGGTCTGATACTGCTCCGTCTTTATCCGATTTGCATGATTCTTGATTTTCCCATCTCGATTTTACCTGTTTTATCATATGATGAAGTTAGAATGTGATCTATATAAGGTAAATGAGGCCGGAGGATTTTGTGCACGTTTATTCGCCCTGATTTGCTTGTTATTTGGACGTTTTAGGTGATTTTTGCAGCAACGCCTATATTTAGACTACTTTAGTGAATTTTAGTATATAATGATCATTTTGGAATGTTTTCACTAAAGTTACATCCAAAAAGTGCGGAATATTGCCCTTAAAAACATGACTATTTGAGTCACATCAGTCTCCTATGATTTATTTCAATCAGGAGAATAGCGGCCTTGCCGAGTTCATCGAATCATTCAGACAAAGAATAGTTGAGGGACATATTTCTACAATTGGTCGGATTGTATCAATAGGTTTCAAACCACAGCATAAGTTGGACAAATACAACATTTGAGAACTAATTTATAAATTCAAACATATTCTAATTTCATACAGGCAGAGTAACAGCATGATTTAAAGCATAACTACCCTAGCATAACGTCTATCATAGCAAACACAGATTTGTCTAGCCTAACATAGTAATTATCATAGTATGCATTCTTAAATAATCATGACAATAGCACAACATATTTAAAAATAACAAGAAAGGATAATATAATAAAACCTGATAGGCGTTACAACAAATCTGCGTAATCGCAGTCTCGGAGCGACTCCGTACAAAGCTCGTAAGCTTGCTACTCTACTCCTACTAGCTAACTACTACTATTCTAGAGAGAGAAAGTGTGTGTGAGAGAGAAAGAAATGAAAGAAATGAAAATGTGAGATGCGTTGTGTAATGAATGAGGAGGTGAAAGCCTCTATTTATAGGCTCCAAGTTGCAATTTTACACTCAACACCCTCGCTCCCAATTTAACACTGAAATACACCCTTGAGCTATGAAATTCGACACCAAAAGGGGCGTATTCGACACCAAAAGGGGCATATTCGGTAGCAAATAGGGTGTATTCGGTAGCAAATAGGGCGTATCCGGCACCAAAAGGGGGGTATACCACCCAAAAAGGGGGGTATACCACCCCTTAAAGGGGGTATACGGCCCTAAAAGGGGCATATATGGCCCTCTAAGGGTGGTATACGGCCCCAAAGGGGGTGGTGTACCCTGGGTCGTGGTCTTGTGTGATGGATCGTAAGTCTTGTGCACTGGTCGTAGTTCTTGTGATCTTCGTTTGGCTCTAACTTCTTCGTTTCTTGTCAGATTTCAACGATTCTTACGCCCACGGTTTTGTATTTTCCTGAAGATCAATATGACACAAATTAGGCCAGTTTAGCTTAATTATACGTCAGAATCGCAAGTTGATCATTTTAGCTCTGGTTTGTTCGTTATTTGAGCATTTTAAGTGATTTTTCGAAAGGAAGTCTAAGCTTTGGCTCTTTTTACATATTTAGCATAAAACATTAATTATTTAATGTTTATTCAAAGATTTGAGCCAAAACGTGTTGAGACATAGATTGTGACAACAGATCTAGCTTGAAATAGGACTAGTGTAATTATTATCCTGTTTGTGTATTGGTTTCGATTTGTAAATAAATAATATTAGTTTTGATATTAATATTCGTTAAATATATTAGTTTGTTAAAATGTTAGACGAATATCGAATACGAACTAAAATATACTTTGCGAGTTGAGATCTCAAGTCGCAAGTCATGGACAACGAGTTGAGAAATGAACTCTGAAGTATAGCAGCGAGCCGAGCTGAAATGGGCTTGGGCTTGTGTGCGAGTCGAGTCAACTCGCAGGCCCAGCGGCTGCGAGTTGAGACGAAATATTTAATGTTTTTCAAGTCGTGAAAAACATAATAACTTTTGAACAACTTTTGCGACTAAAACCTGCAACCTGCGAATTCAAGTATCCAGAGAAAACATAATCCTAAAGGCTAGGCTTTGACGTTTAATCGTTTAAAGCTAAGTATTAGTTAACCTAAACGCGAACTTATTCGTTATAGTAAGATAACACTGTATTAAGGGATTCCGCACCTTAATACTACAGATAACGAACTTATCGATCCTAAGAACTAGGGACTTACATCTGGTATCAGAGCTTTCGAGCTAAATACGAGTGAGTTCGGAGTTTTGTGATTAATCGCGTTTGATTTCGGATTGTTTTTACGTGCATTAGTACATATTAACGATTAAAATCACTCTCTGGACGATTTAGGGTTTGTTTACGGTCGAAATCTCTAGTTTCAATCGTAAAAATACCAAAAATTTGCGTTTTCGGGGTTTTCAGCCGTTTCGCGAGTTGAGATTAGGGTTTCAGCTACGTCTGCGAACCGAGTTGAACTTGCGAACCGAACCAGGTTTTGCGAGTCGAACCAAGTTTCGAACCGAGATCTCCTGCGAACCGAGATCACTTGCGAGTTGACATCTTTTGCGATCTGAACTGAAGTTTGCGAATCGAGCTGAGATTGCGAATTGAGTTGAGTTTTTGCGAATCGAGATTTTCTTTTTAATTTGCAAGACTATTTGACTTTTACGATGTCGGACTTAAGTAAAATGATTGAGATGGACCATGAGGTTGGAAAATCTAATGTTTCGCCTAAATTGTTAAGACTTGAAGACTATTACAGTTGGAGAGATAGATTTGAATCTTACTGTAGATTCCATGATCTCTCAATCTGGATGTGTATCAAAACTGGATACACTACACCTACTCAAACTGTTCAAAATGCTACTGTGGTCATTACCTATCAGAACATGAATGATTAACAAAAGGAGGACTTTAATACTGAGAATAAAGCTGATTCTTGTATTAAAATGTGTCTTCCTAAAGAGATCAATCATCAGCTGAAATCTTTTCATACTGCTAGAGAGCTCTGGGAAGCTCTTGAGAAAAGAGGTGATGGTAGTCCACAAGTGAAAGCTGGCAAGAAGAATCTTCTCAAGAAGCAGTTTACTGTGTTTAAAGCTTTGAAGGGAAAGATCTTGATGCATATGTTACTCGTTTCTACCATTTACTGAGTGAGCTTGAGAACCATGAGATTACTGTAGAAGAAGTGGAGAAAACCGACAAGTTTATTGAGGGTTTGCCTTCTAAGTGGGAAATGCATAGTGTTATGCTCAAGGATAATGAAATAAGATATGCTACCATGTCCTTAGAGCAGGCTATTGATAAGCTCAGAGGTTGTGATTTCACCAAAAAGTCAAGAGATACTGATTCTGATCAGGTTCAGAATCCTGGGCTATATCATGGTAAAACAACTCTTTCGACTTCCTCCTCCAGTTCGACCACTGCTTTGTTAGTTGGTGATATTGGTGAAAATGGTGAAATGATAACTGAGGATATGTGTTTTCTTTTCACATCTGGTAGTGAAGCAAAAGGAAAAGGTATTGAGAAGTCACCTCAAGAGCATCAGAAGATGCCTATGAGTGTGAAATCTGCTGAACAGCAACTGTCTGTTCTTGCTTCCTTTGTTGCTTCATATGAGAACTACATTCAGAGTAAAATCAATGATCCGATTCTTTTTGATGAAGATTGTAACACCCGCCAATTTAGGACTAGTAAATAGTGCCTAATCATACGTTAATACATGTAATTAGTTCTGTGTTAGGCTAATTAATGTATCGAATTATATATATATATATATTGTTGAATATATACGAAAATGCGATTTGATTAAATCGTACGCAATTTAAATCGAATGTATTTCGATTCAATTTAATACGGACGTTGGTGACCAATTTTATTAAATAACGCTCTTATGTCAAAAATATTATTATGATAATATTTCGTATTCATTCGTATCGTACAAACAAAACTTACACAAATTAAAATATTAAAATGCGCAAACTAAATAAACAAACTTATATTTTATAATTCAAATATAAAATTATTTGTAAAATATTTGAATGAAATATTGCGTAATAATTTACATTTTAAAACATACCATTTAATACATAAAATTATTATTTAACGTTTAAACGACAAATAAACATATCAAACGACTTCGGATCTTCAAGATTTTTAGAGATTCACGACCACCACGCAACGATCTATCTTTCTACCTTTCCGAAATTTCATTTCGGCGATTTGTAAGTTTCCGACACAACTCCGAAAACTCTCGTTTCTAAGTATTATCACTTGTTAGTAGTTTATATCAACTTATAATGTCCAAATATGGGTTGGGTAAAAGTTTTGGACCAAACGGAAACCGAAAAACTCGTTTTCGACACATTTTCCGGCCAACAGAACGCTACGTCGCTTTTGGACCCAGGTTTATGCGACGTCAGCTGCGACGTCGCAAAACCCCTCGTAACGTCGCATAGTGCGACGTCAGTCACAACGTCGCACGAATCCTCGACGTCGCATATAGCGACGCAGCCTATTACGTCGCATTGACTTGCGAATGTCGCACATAGCGACGCAGACCTTAACGTCGCCAACTTAACCAACGTCGCATTAGCGACGCAGCACCCTACGTCGCATTAAATTGCGAAACGTCGCCTTTAGCGACGTCATGCTCAACGTCGCAACCCTACCTGCGACGTCGCACCCAACGTCGCACAAATCAGAACCTCAAAAACATAGATTTTTACTAAGTGTCGAGACCCGAACTTTATCACTCGATTTACCCAAATTCAGATCCCAGATGCGTTTTTCGTCAAAGCAATATAGTAGAAATAAAAATTTTCCAAGCTGACCTGGCAGCTCGACCCCAGCCAGGGGCTCTGCCCCTTGGACCCCGCTACCAGGGGCGCTGCCCCCGGACCCCCGTACTTAGATTCCGTAACGGCTTCTAAAACACAATCAAAACACATTTTTCAAGTAAAACGACACGAAATCAAAATAATAATAGTTGAGATTATTATTACAAATCCGTCACCAACGGGCCGTACACTTTTCAAATACTTAAACTTATCAACCAAATAGTGGAAATTTGGACATTATAGTTGAACGAACAACTACAAGGGTGATCTGTTGAGATACCCAATCATGATTATAACCATCGCGTGTCGTGGACACCCTCAGGTTACAAGTCTTTGGACTTCATACTCGACTAATCAACTTACGTTTGTTTAAACGCACTCAGACTCAGGTGAGTTTCATAGCCCCTCTTTTTACTGTTTTACTCAGGGGTGTGATATATTGCTCAATTTTAACATGTGAACGCAAGTACAAACATTTCATATACTACATGAGTTTTTCGAAACTAATCATTTAAAGTCCTCCGTCAGCATAGTTGTTAATACGTTGTAGCGTGAATATTAGTATATGGTACCATATAGGATTGACCCACCTCGTCCGGGTTAGCAAGCACTAACCGGGTAAACGGACGTACTAATATTTGGGAAGACGAATGTGGATTAGGCATTCGTGGAGGCACCTCGCCCGGAATTCTCTATAGGGGACCCGGCCCTCGAGTTAAGCTCAACTATGTGCTCATGGCTGTATACACGATGACTATCATTTAATTGCTGGATGCAGTTCATTATTTAATTGCTGGATGCAATTCATTATTTAAATCTTGCGGTTCACACTATATTAACTGATTTCAAACCTGTGAGCTCACCAGCTTTTAGCTGACCTTTTAGCATATATCGCAGGTACCAAGCAGTAGGATGTTTCTGCTTCAGGATTTTAGCTCGAGTCAGCATACAGAAGATTGAGATTTTCTTGCATTAGTATATTTTGTACAAGTACTTATGTACTGAAATCTCATTTGATTTAAACTCGAGCTATGTAAAGCTTTAAATGTTGTAAACATTTCTATTATCAATATATTTTGTTAAAACGACGCATATAGAGTCGTTTGCTATATATCTTTGTGCTTTGTTATTGATTAGTAACACCCAAATTAAGCTTCCGCAAATCATTAAATTTGGGGGTGTTACAGATTGGTATCAGAGCCTAAGGTTATAGTGAACTAGGTTGCATTTAGTGGGCCTAGACTATGACCATTAGGCGGTATTCCTTATTAGGTATGACTGGTTCAGCG
The DNA here is from genome assembly GCA_949592205.1 of Helichrysum umbraculigerum. Taxonomy (NCBI): domain Eukaryota; kingdom Viridiplantae; phylum Streptophyta; class Magnoliopsida; order Asterales; family Asteraceae; genus Helichrysum; species Helichrysum umbraculigerum. Next base: position 293,434,505 of record CATIUR010000001.1, read on the forward strand.
ATTACATCATATGAGTTTAATTTAACATAGCCTGATCAACTATGTACAATTAAGCAAAGATGATGTAAGATCTGAAAGTAGTTATGGCTGAACAGGGTACAATAGAAGACTCTGACCTCGAGAGAACCGAGACTTAAACATGTTTATGCTAGACACTCAATAGGCTATATTATATAGGAAATATATGAATATAGGCCTCAATCTTACTAACGCTTTGTCTCAGAAATGGCAAACACACCATCAAATTTAACTCGCTCTCAATCCGGGTCGCAGAACCCAAGGGTAGCTAGGAGGAACGCCAGGTTGCCTCGAGCTGGCCCGTACCCCACTCACTTTACCTTGCCGGCCTTAGCCGCTAGGGTGAACCAACACGAGCAGCGACTTCGCACCATGGATGTCGTGTTGCAAGAAACAAACGAAAACTGGAGACTTACATCCCTTAAACGCATCGAACAAGTCTCTGACGACCTGGAAACCACAAACAACAACATGGATGTCCTTCGCAACCAAGTAATAGCGATAAGCGTGGAAAATGCCCTCCTGCGTCAAAGGATGGAAGAATGTGAACAGCTTTCACATGAAGCAGAAGAGTATGCCCGTGGACTAACACAACGACTAGCACTAGCAGAAGATAACGCCCGTCAAGCTAGCAGACTTGCAAACACTGTGGACCGTCTTGTCACGATGATGGAACAAATTAATCTACGTTAAGACTAGTGTAGTCATTGTCTTGTAATCTATCCTGTAATCTAGTAACTATCTACGTGCTACTCTAAAATTCGGTCGGATGTAACAATTCCCGACACCTTTTGTAATAACTCTGTAGGATGTAACCTTTGAACTCATATTAGCTATCAAATATTCCTTGTTGTTTAACTCATATTAATTGTCATTTTTCCATGTTGATGTCATGTATTACTGCTTTTATACATGTACATCTATAACAAATACAACTTTCCTACGAAATCTCATGTATCTTCATTTCTTTTATTGAAGAATCATGCCGCCAAAGTCAAGACCATACACCGATGCTCAGCTTACATCGCTTATAACCCAGGCTGTTACTGAAGCCTTGGCTCGGAATACCCCACAAAACTCCACCAGAAACAGCGATGCCGCTGAAACCACTACTGCTAAACCTTGTTCTTACAAGGACTTTCAAAGCTGCAAACCCTCCAGCTTCAAGGGTTCTGAAGGAGCCATCGGACTGATCAGATGGTTCGAAAAGATGGAAACTGTTTTCCGTGTCAGCAAATGCGCGGAGAACGACAAAGTAAACTTCGCCACCTGCTCTCTCGAAGATGATGCCCACTCTTGGTGGAACTCATATACCCAATCAGTGGGTGCTGACATTGCCTACCAACTAACTTGGGAGGACTTGAAAGCAAAACTCACTGCCAAATACTGCTCAATCGCTAAACTCCAAAAGCTGGACGAGGAGTTCTGGAACCTAAAGGTTCAGGGTGGTGACATCGATGGTTATACCACCAGATTTCAACAACTTGCCGCCCTTCGCCCAGCCATGGTGAGCACCGAACCTGATAAAATCAGGAAGTACATCCTTGGCCTTCCTGAGCCTGTTCGGGGGCATGTTGCCTCTTCCAACCAAACCACCATTGACGGTGCAATCCTATTGGCCCAAGATCTGATGTCCATGAGCCAAGATTCTGAACCACCCACTTCATCCTCCCAAAACAACAAGCGAAAGTGGTCTGACTACCACAACAACCACTCCAACCAACAAAACAAGAAACCCGACACCATCAAAGCCTACAACACCACCACTGACATCACACGGGGCTACACTGGGAACAAACCCTATTGTTCCAAGTGCAGTCGCCACCATGAAGGTTCCTGTGGTCCCTTTTGCAACAACTGCAAGAGGTACGGCCACCTCACCAAAGATTGCAATTCTCCTGCCAACAACAATTCCAACAACAACACCAGACCACCCAAAGTCTGCTTTGAGTGTGGGAAACCCGGGCACTTCAGGGACACGTGCCCAAAACTGAAGAATAACAACAACAACAACAATAACCGCAACAGCAACAACAACAACACCCCAAGCAGAGCCTTCGTCATCAAATCTGGGGACGCCCGCCAAGACCCGAATGTGGTCTCGGGTATGTTCCTCCTCAACAACTTACATGCTTCTGTTCTATTTGATACTGGTGCTGATAGAAGCTTTATCTCTGATGATTTTTGCCCACTACTTGACATCAATCCTGTTGCCTTAGATGTTAAGTACACTGTAGAGCTAGCAAATGGGGAACTTATAGAAACCGATAGTGTGATACCTAATTGCACTTTAAACCTAGCTGATGAAACCTTTTCGATCGATCTTGTACCCGTTGAAATCGGTAGTTTCGACGTTATCATTGGAATGGACTGGTTGTCCAAACACCGAGCCGAAATCATTTGTTACGATAAGATCGTCCGCATTCCACTCGCTGCCGGTGGAACCTTGGTCATACAGGGGGAGACCGGTGGGACGGGACTCAATATCATCTCTTGCTTAAAAACCCGAAAATTTCTGAGAAAGGGTTACCCCGCAATACTTGCACACATCACAGAGAAGAAGTCGGAGGAGAAGCGACTTGAGGATGTGCCAATTGTTAGAGACTTTCCCGAAGTCTTTCCGGAAGAACTACCTGGTTTACCTCCACCTAGACAGGTTGAGTTCTCAATTGATCTCGTGCCGGGTGCCGCACCGGTGGCCCGCGCACCGTACCGTTTAGCCCCATCCGAACTTCAGGAGTTGTCTGCCCAGTTACAGGAACTTCTGGATAGAGGATTCATTAGACCGAGTTCTTCACCTTGGGGAGCTCCGGTCTTATTTGTTAAAAAGAAGGACGGGTCATGTAACACCTCGCAAAATTTAACGCGATTAATTATATTAATCACTTGCATTATTAGGCTAATTCCCTACTTGAGTGAATTCACAACACATTTTTGAGGTAAGTCTAGCATAGCCCAACTAGTTAGTACGCGCAGTATTACGTATTCGTAATTAGTTGTAATTACGTACAGAACAATTTGAAAACAAACGCGACAAAAATATACGACTGTTGATGAACAAAAATTATTTAACAAAACGAAATTTATTAAATAACGTAGTTAACAATTTAATATTATGTCGATAATATTTACATATTATTTTAGAACGCGGAACTTTAACGTGTATAAATTAAAATAAAACAAGATTTGAGACTTATAAAATTTATTAATTTAGTTTCATAAAAAGAGCCCAATTAAAATATAATGAAAAATGTAATTAAAAACATATTAGTTAAAATAAAATAACATTTAGCGATCGGGCAAACAAACACGGAGTGTAACCACGGAGGCAGAAAGTGGAACAAAACCACCTCCCACCTCCTCATTTTCTTTCATTTCCCTTTCATCCTCTTTCTCTATCTTTCTCTTTTTCTCTCTACTTTCACCACCACCTACCAAAAACCACCACACAAATCACCACAAAACTACCATCAAACGACGCCGAATCAACAAACAAAATAGAGAAAAACGACCACGAGACTACGATCTATCTTTCCATCTTTTCGGATTTCAAATCCGACACTCGTAAGTTTCCGACAAATCCCGCAAATCTTTAGATTTCCAAGTTATAATTGCTACTTAGTGTTTAACATACTTAGAATAACATGTGTTAGTGTTTTATACAACCGAAAACGTTCCAAATCAACCAAAAATCCGACTTTTTCTCGCTGTTCGTCGAACAGGCGACTACGTCGCATTGGGACCGAAAACAGTACTGCGACGTAGGCCTTTACGTCGCATTACCCTTCCTTACGTCGCACATAGCGACGCAGACCACTACGTCGCATTAAATTGCGAGCGTCGCCTATGCGACGCAACCCATGACGTCGCAAAACCAGAATGCGACGTAGACCCGTACGTCGCACCCTACGTCGCATAACAACCCAGCGTCGCACCTTACGTCGCTAAAAACAGGAAGTTTAAAAACTTGTTTTCACTAAGTGTCGAACTAACCGGAAATGCATATCTTTAAACGATACGATTCACGAGCTTTACAAACAATACAAACACTCTTATTTTACCGAAATTAGGATTTCAAACTTTCACCAACGAGTCGTATACGTTTTCACAAACAACGAAATACAAACATAAACATTAAACGAACGATTTGGACGTGACTTGGTTGTACAAACACTAGCATGGATGATTAGTTTAGACATCCACATACTTATTAAATCTCGTACGTTTAGGACGTTAGGAGATTTCAGACCGTACTTGGGCTTAGGTTTGCTAGCACTCGCACAACTACTTAAACTCAACAGGTGAGTTCACAGCCCCTACTTTTACTGATTTAACTGCTTTCGAACAGGGGTGGAAAACATAGTCAACTATTTTACTTATTGCCATAAACTGCTTTTACTTATATGATTGTTTATCATACTTGTTTACTCGAACTATTAGAGTACTTTGAACTATTTAACTGTTGAACAAACTGGTGTTTGCGAATTAACATTTACATATAGACACACTGAACTAATGGGATAAATTATCGACAAACTGTTTTAACTAGACCGGAGAACGACCGGTAAACCGTTTTGCAAACGACTGTAAACTAATTTGGTATCTTACCGGAGAACGACCGGTACATATTTGTAACTTGTCGGAGAACGACCGACACTAACTTGGTATCTTACCGGAGAACGACCGGTACATTTGGTAACTTGTCGGAGAACGACCGACACAAACATAACTTTTAAACTTGTTTGGTATACCGGAGAACGACCGGTACTTTTGTGTAAAACGCTGGAGAACGACCAGCCACGTATTTTAGTGCCAGAGAACGACTGGCCAAGGGACGGGAGAATGACCCGTGCGTCTTGGATGGGAGAACGACCCATGCGTTTGTTGGACGGGAGAACGACCCGTGCGTTACTAGACCGGAGAACGACCGGTAAACTGTTTTTGTTGAACGGGAGAACGACCCGTGCGTATTTGACCGGAGAACGACCGGTACTGTGTATTTGTAACTCGCTGGAGAACGACCAGCACGTGTTTTAACTTGAACTTTGGGCGAACAACCCACAAAACTGGTATTTGGATAACATTCTACGAAACTTATACTCGACTATTATGGCAATACTATTTGTGAACATATTTGGATAACAACTGTGATACAAACTTGATTCAACTTGTGTAAACTTAAAACCTGTGAATTCACTCAACCTAGTTGTTGACTTTTACTATGTTTTTCAGGGAATTAGCTGCGCATATAAGAATCGCCAACACACATGGAGAACTAGGCGACCCTTGAAGTTAGGATGCCAACTTTTTGGAAACACATGGATTTCTTTAGTATAACTGAAATGCTTTAGTCATATTTCAGAAATCTACTTTTGTAAACTTATTACTTTTAACTTATACGATTCGAGAAATCGTAAACTTTGTAATTAATAACTTTTGGCATCTTATTATATATATTGTTCTGTTGTAATCATAAGCTCTGATACGTATGCATGCTTTATTATTGTGACACCCCAGTACTTAAACTAAAACGCTTCCGCTAAACGAATTTTGGGGGTGTTACAGATTGGTATCAGAGCCAATGGTTATAGCGAACTAGGAAACTTTAGGTGACTTAGAAACCTAGAGACCTAGACTATAGCCTTGGCTAGAACGTACATGCATACATACATTTGCATACATCTAAACTATCGTTACGATACCTCGATACGCGTGAACTGTTCACCACATCCGACTCGTTCATTGTACTCTGATCTCATATGAACCTGATCGTGATTAAACGGTTGATGAAAAGAAGTATGTATTTGGCATCATATAATGACGCCTGGCCAACGTGATTATATCATACTAAGTACATATGGGTGTTTCATAGTCGTAAGACACGTGATGGGGATTCGACAAATTTTGCTTGATACTCGAAAACTTGAAATATGTGAAACTTTATTCCTCACATATTTTTCATTGGCATTGACTTCTGCATCTTTTCATCGCAGAACGTCAGCATGCCGCCTAAACAAAGAAAGACTCAAAACAGTCGACGAAATTCTCCACCTGTACCTCCAGAAACAACCGAACAAATCATCGAACGCCGCGTGGCTGAGGCTATTGCTCAGTACGAGGCTAGCAGAAATCGTGAAAACCCAACCAACAACAGTGGAGCTACCCCCGTCAACAGCGAAACTCCAACTCATACCCAACAGGGGTGTTCCTACAAAACCTTTCAGTCTTGTAAACCCAGCACCTTCACCGGGACCGAAGGGGCCATTGGCCTGGTCCACTGGATTGAAAAGATGGAATCAGTCATCGACATCAGCGACTGCGCCAACGACAAGATCGTGAAATACGCCACCTGCACTTTAGCCGACAAAGCGCTAACCTGGTGGAACGCTCAGGTGCAAATCATGGGACGCCCAGCTGCTTACTCCATCTCATGGGAGACACTGAAACGAATGCTGATGGAGGAATTTTGCCCTCCCAACGAGATGCAGAAACTTGAAACCGAATTCTGGAACATCCAAATGATCGGCGCTGATATTTCCGGTTATACAACTAGATTCCAGGAGCTTGCACGTCTTGTGCCTCATATGGTAACCCCCGAGAGCAAACGCATTGAGCGTTACAACAGGGGTTTGGCACCACAAATCCGAGGCATGGTTATGTCCTCCAAACCCGCCACTTTTAGGAGCGCAGTGGATCTGGCTCACAGCTTAACCGACGACGCGGTCGAGATTGGAACCCTGAAAGCTATCACAGGGAAAACTGAACTTACCCGTACTGATGCGGGCGACTCTGGAACCCACAAACGTAAATGGAACAATGATGGTAACGACCGTCAGGGTCAACAAAACAGAAACCCGGGAAACACCCGAGCCTTTGCCGCAATCACCAACTCTGGACCCAAAACCTATCTTGGCAACAAACCAAAATGCGACAAGTGCGGGATGCATCATAATGGCAACTGTGCTTTCTGCCAAGATTGCAAAAACTGGGGTCATTTGGCCCAAAACTGTAAAACCAACCCTCCTCCTCGATCAAACGCGTGTTACGAGTGCGGTGAATCCGGACATTTTCGAAACCAATGTCCGAAACTGAACAACAACCAGAACAACCCCGGAAACAACAACCACATCGCAACCATCCCACCGGCTCGTGGCCGCGCATACATCCTCCGTGCACCGGAAACTGTTGCGGACTATGGCAAACACGGTATGTCTTACCAACTCTTGCTACGATTTAACGTTTCTTTCATTCGAATGTCAATTCGAACACACCACTTGGTAAACGCTAACCACGAAACGAACTTGAACTATCAAACTATACCGCGAGTATACTAAACAGTTAAAATTATATTGGCAAACATAGATCACTACACAAACTATTACTATTATTGTAACGACATGACTTATCGGAGAACATACGCCGCGGGCGATCCGACTTGATTCAAATCTCGGGACGAGATTTCTCTAACATGGGGAGAATGTAACACCTCGCAAAATTTAACGCGATTAATTATATTAATCACTTGCATTATTAGGCTAATTCCCTACTTGAGTGAATTCACAACACATTTTTGAGGTAAGTCTAGCATAGCCCAACTAGTTAGTACGCGCAGTATTACGTATTCGTAATTAGTTGTAATTACGTACAGAACAATTTGAAAACAAACGCGACAAAAATATACGACTGTTGATGAACAAAAATTATTTAACAAAACGAAATTTATTAAATAACGTAGTTAACAATTTAATATTATGTCGATAATATTTACATATTATTTTAGAACGCGGAACTTTAACGTGTATAAATTAAAATAAAACAAGATTTGAGACTTATAAAATTTATTAATTTAGTTTCATAAAAAGAGCCCAATTAAAATATAATGAAAAATGTAATTAAAAACATATTAGTTAAAATAAAATAACATTTAGCGATCGGGCAAACAAACACGGAGTGTAACCACGGAGGCAGAAAGTGGAACAAAACCACCTCCCACCTCCTCATTTTCTTTCATTTCCCTTTCATCCTCTTTCTCTATCTTTCTCTTTTTCTCTCTACTTTCACCACCACCTACCAAAAACCACCACACAAATCACCACAAAACTACCATCAAACGACGCCGAATCAACAAACAAAATAGAGAAAAACGACCACGAGACTACGATCTATCTTTCCATCTTTTCGGATTTCAAATCCGACACTCGTAAGTTTCCGACAAATCCCGCAAATCTTTAGATTTCCAAGTTATAATTGCTACTTAGTGTTTAACATACTTAGAATAACATGTGTTAGTGTTTTATACAACCGAAAACGTTCCAAATCAACCAAAAATCCGACTTTTTCTCGCTGTTCGTCGAACAGGCGACTACGTCGCATTGGGACCGAAAACAGTACTGCGACGTAGGCCTTTACGTCGCATTACCCTTCCTTACGTCGCACATAGCGACGCAGACCACTACGTCGCATTAAATTGCGAGCGTCGCCTATGCGACGCAACCCATGACGTCGCAAAACCAGAATGCGACGTAGACCCGTACGTCGCACCCTACGTCGCATAACAACCCAGCGTCGCACCTTACGTCGCTAAAAACAGGAAGTTTAAAAACTTGTTTTCACTAAGTGTCGAACTAACCGGAAATGCATATCTTTAAACGATACGATTCACGAGCTTTACAAACAATACAAACACTCTTATTTTACCGAAATTAGGATTTCAAACTTTCACCAACGAGTCGTATACGTTTTCACAAACAACGAAATACAAACATAAACATTAAACGAACGATTTGGACGTGACTTGGTTGTACAAACACTAGCATGGATGATTAGTTTAGACATCCACATACTTATTAAATCTCGTACGTTTAGGACGTTAGGAGATTTCAGACCGTACTTGGGCTTAGGTTTGCTAGCACTCGCACAACTACTTAAACTCAACAGGTGAGTTCACAGCCCCTACTTTTACTGATTTAACTGCTTTCGAACAGGGGTGGAAAACATAGTCAACTATTTTACTTATTGCCATAAACTGCTTTTACTTATATGATTGTTTATCATACTTGTTTACTCGAACTATTAGAGTACTTTGAACTATTTAACTGTTGAACAAACTGGTGTTTGCGAATTAACATTTACATATAGACACACTGAACTAATGGGATAAATTATCGACAAACTGTTTTAACTAGACCGGAGAACGACCGGTAAACCGTTTTGCAAACGACTGTAAACTAATTTGGTATCTTACCGGAGAACGACCGGTACATATTTGTAACTTGTCGGAGAACGACCGACACTAACTTGGTATCTTACCGGAGAACGACCGGTACATTTGGTAACTTGTCGGAGAACGACCGACACAAACATAACTTTTAAACTTGTTTGGTATACCGGAGAACGACCGGTACTTTTGTGTAAAACGCTGGAGAACGACCAGCCACGTATTTTAGTGCCAGAGAACGACTGGCCAAGGGACGGGAGAACGACCCGTGCGTCTTGGATGGAAGAACGACCCATGCGTTTGTTGGACGGGAGAACGACCCGTGCGTTACTAGACCGGAGAACGACCGGTAAACTGTTTTTGTTGAACGGGAGAACGACCCGTGCGTATTTGACCGGAGAACGACCGGTACTGTGTATTTGTAACTCGCTGGAGAACGACCAGCACGTGTTTTAACTTGAACTTTGGGCGAACAACCCACAAAACTGGTATTTGGATAACATTCTACGAAACTTATACTCGACTATTATGGCAATACTATTTGTGAACATATTTGGATAACAACTGTGATACAAACTTGATTCAACTTGTGTAAACTTAAAACCTGTGAATTCACTCAACCTAGTTGTTGACTTTTACTATGTTTTTCAGGGAATTAGCTGCGCATATAAGAATCGCCAACACACATGGAGAACTAGGCGACCCTTGAAGTTAGGATGCCAACTTTTTGGAAACACATGGATTTCTTTAGTATAACTGAAATGCTTTAGTCATATTTCAGAAATCTACTTTTGTAAACTTATTACTTTTAACTTATACGATTCGAGAAATCGTAAACTTTGTAATTAATAACTTTTGGCATCTTATTATATATATTGTTCTGTTGTAATCATAAGCTCTGATACGTATGCATGCTTTATTATTGTGACACCCCAGTACTTAAACTAAAACGCTTCGGCTAAACGAATTTTGGGGGTGTTACAGGTCATTCAGAATGTGCATCGACTTTCGAGAGTTGAACAAATTGACCGTCAAGAACCGTTATCCACTTCCTCGCATTGACGATCTATTCGACCAACTTCAGGGTTCAAGTTTCTACTCAAAAATCGACCTGCGATCAGGCTATCATCAGTTACGAGTTCGCAACGCCGATATTCCAAAAACTGCTTTCAGAACTCGTTACGGGCACTACGAATTCCAAGTGATGCCCTTTGGTCTAACCAACGCACCGGCTGTATTCATGGACCTTATGAATCGGGTGTGCAAACCTTACCTCGATAAGTTTGTCATTGTCTTTATCGATGACATACTCATTTACTCGCGCAACGAGCAAGAACATGCGCAACACCTCAAATCCATCCTTGAACTACTCAGACACGAGGAGCTTTATGCCAAATTCTCTAAGTGTGAGTTCTGGATACAAACTGTTCAATTCCTTGGTCACGTGATCGACAGTCAGGGAATTCACGTTGACCCATCAAAAATCGAGGCTATCAAAGACTGGCAAGCACCCACCTCTGCAACTGAAGTACGACAATTCTTGGGTCTTGCTGGGTACTATCGGTGATTTATCGAAAACTTCTCCAAAATAGCTCAACCACTCACGGTACTGACTCAGAAGGACAAAAGGTTCGATTGGACCGATAAACAAGAGTCAGCGTTCCAACTTCTGAAACAAAAGCTTTGCAGTGCTCCAATTCTATCCTTACCCGAAGGCACCGATGACTTCGTGGTATACTGTGATGCTTCTCACCAAGGTCTCGGTTGCGTATTGATGCAACGAGATAAAGTTATTGCCTATGCCTCACGACAGCTGAAAATTCACGAAAAGAACTACACCACTCATGATCTCGAACTTGGAGCTGTCGTTTTTGCTCTCAAAATCTGGAGACATTATCTCTACGGCACTAAGTGCACAATCTTTACAAACCACAAAAGCCTCCAACACATCTTCGACCAAAAAGATCTTAATATGAGGCAACGTCGATGGGTCGAGTTGCTTACCGATTATGATTGTGAGATCAAGTACCATCCAGGGAAGGCTAATGTTGTAGCCGATGCCCTCAGTCGAAAGGAACGACCAAAACCACTTCGAGTCCGAGCCCTCAGTTTGACCATTCACAACGATCTTGCCATTCAAATTCATACCGCTCAGATCGAAGCCCTGAAACCTGAAAATATCAAAAATGAAGCCTTGCGGGGTATTGACAAACAATTTGAAGTCAAATCTAACGGGATTAGGTATTTCTCAAACCGAATCTGGTTGCCTAATTTCGAAAATCTACGAGACTTGGTGATGGATGAAGCTCACAAGTCTAAATATTCTATCCATCCGGGATCCGATAAGATGTACCACAGAATCAAGGAATTTTATTGGTGGCCAAACATGAAAGCCGAAATCGCCACTTATGTCAGCAAGTGTCTTACTTGCTCGAAAGTCAAAACCGAACATCAGAAACCACCTGGTTTACTCCAACAACCTGAAATTCCGGAATGGAAATGGGAACAAATTGCCATGGATTTCATAACCAAACTACCCAAATCGTCGAACGGTTGCGATACCATTTGGGTGATCGTTGACCGCCTCACTAAATCTGCCCACTTCCTGGCAATCAAGGAAAATGATAAAATGGAACGCCTTACACAAATCTACATCAAGGAAATCGTTTCTCAACACGGTGTTCCAATCTCGATCATCTCTGACAGAGATGCCCGTTTCACCTCTCACTTTTGGCAGTCACTTCAAAAAGCTTTGGGTACTCGTCTCGACATGAGTACCGCGTACCATCCTCAAACCGATGGCCAAAGTGAACGAACCATCCAAACACTGGAAGACATGCTACGAGCCTGCGTAGTTGATTTCGGTACAAACTGGGAAAGACATCTACCGTTGTGCGAATTCTCGTACAATAATAGCTATCACGCCAGCATCAAAGCTGCACCTTTTGAAGCACTGTACGGTCGTAAGTGCCGATCACCGATCTGTTGGACTGAGGTGGGAGATAGTCAACTCACTGGTCCTGAACTCATACACGCCACCACTGAGAAAATTGTGGAAATCCAAAACAGACTCAAAGCCGCACGTGATCGTCAGAAAAGTTATGCTGACGTGAGACGCAAACCACTCGAGTTCCAAGTTGGGGATCGAGTACTCTTAAAAGTATCGCCTTGGAAAGGCGTCATCCGTTTTGGCAAACGCGGGAAATTAAATCCCAGATACATCGGGCCTTTTGAGATCCTCGAACGGATTGGCCCCGTAGCTTATCGATTGCAGCTGCCATCCGAACTCAGCAGCGTGCACCCCACTTTTCACATTTCAAATCTGAAGAAGTGTCTGTCTGATGAGACACTTATTATTCCACTAGATGAAATTCGTGTTGACGATAAACTCCACTTCGTTGAGGAACCCGCTGAAATTATGGACCGTGAGGTCAAACAACTGAAACAAAGTCGTATTCCCATCGTCAAGGTCAGATGGAATTCGCGGCGTGGTCCGGAATTCACCTGGGAACGGGAAGACCAGATGCGACTCAAATATCCTCAACTCTTCACTGATTCTACCTCGAACACGACCTCGAGCTAAATTTCGGGACGAAATTCTTCTAACAGGGGGAGAATGTAACACCCGCCAATTTAGGACTAGTAAATAGTGCCTAATCATACGTTAATACATGTAATTAGTTCTGTGTTAGGCTAATTAATGTATCGAATTATATATATATATATTGTTGAATATATACGAAAATGCGATTTGATTAAATCGTACGCAATTTAAATCGAATGTATTTCGATTCAATTTAATACGGACGTTGGTGACCAATTTTATTAAATAACGCTCTTATGTCAAAAATATTATTATGATAATATTTCGTATTCATTCGTATCGTACAAACAAAACTTACACAAATTAAAATATTAAAATGCGCAAACTAAATAAACAAACTTATATTTTATAATTCAAATATAAAATTATTTGTAAAATATTTGAATGAAATATTGCGTAATAATTTACATTTTAAAACATACCATTTAATACATAAAATTATTATTTAACGTTTAAACGACAAATAAACATATCAAACGACTTCGGATCTTCAAGATTTTTAGAGATTCACGACCACCACGCAACGATCTATCTTTCTACCTTTCCGAAATTTCATTTCGGCGATTTGTAAGTTTCCGACACAACTCCGAAAACTCTCGTTTCTAAGTATTATCACTTGTTAGTAGTTTATATCAACTTATAATGTCCAAATATGGGTTGGGTAAAAGTTTTGGACCAAACGGAAACCGAAAAACTCATTTTCGACACATTTTCCGGCCAACAGAACGCTACGTCGCTTTTGGACCCAGGTTTATGCGACGTCAGCTGCGACGTCGCAAAACCCCTCGTAACGTCGCATAGTGCGACGTCAGTCACAACGTCGCACGAATCCTCGACGTTGCATATAGCGACGTAGCCTATTACGTCGCATTGACTTGCGAATGTCGCACATAGCGACGCAGACCTTAACGTCGCCAACTTAACCAACGTCGCATTAGCGACGCAGCACCCTACGTCGCATTAAATTGCGAAACGTCGCCTTTAGCGACGTCATGCTCAACGTCGCAACCCTACCTGCGACGTCGCACCCAACGTCGCACAAATCAGAACCTCAAAAACATAGATTTTTACTAAGTGTCGAGACCCGAACTTTATCACTCGATTTACCCAAATTCAGATCCCAGATGCGTTTTTCGTCAAAGCAATATAGTAGAAATAAAAATTTTCCAAGCTGACCTGGCAGCTCGACCCCAGCCAGGGGCTCTGCCCCTTGGACCCCGCTACCAGGGGCGCTGCCCCCGGACCCCCGTACTTAGATTCCGTAACGGCTTCTAAAACACAATCAAAACACATTTTTCAAGTAAAACGACACGAAATCAAAATAATAATAGTTGAGATTATTATTACAAATCCGTCACCAACGGGCCGTACACTTTTCAAATACTTAAACTTATCAACCAAATAGTGGAAATTTGGACATTATAGTTGAACGAACAACTACAAGGGTGATCTGTTGAGATACCCAATCATGATTATAACCATCGCGTGTCGTGGACACCCTCAGGTTACAAGTCTTTGGACTTCATACTCGACTAATCAACTTACGTTTGTTTAAACGCACTCAGACTCAGGTGAGTTTCATAGCCCCTCTTTTTACTGTTTTACTCAGGGGTGTGATATATTGCTCAATTTTAACATGTGAACGCAAGTACAAACATTTCATATACTACATGAGTTTTTCGAAACTAATCATTTAAAGTCCTCCGTCAGCATAGTTGTTAATATGTTGTAGCGTGAATATTAGTATATGGTACCATATAGGATTGACCCACCTCGTCCGGGTTAGCAAGCACTAACCGGGTAAACGGACGTACTAATATTTGGGAAGACGAATGTGGATTAGGCATTCGTGGAGGCACCTCGCCCGGAATTCTCTATAGGGGACCCGGCCCTCGAGTTAAGCTCAACTATGTGCTCATGGCTGTATACACGATGACTATCATTTAATTGCTAGATGCAATTCATTATTTAATTGCTGGATGCAATTCATTATTTAAATCTTGCGGTTCACACTATATTAACTGATTTCAAACCTGTGAGCTCACCAGCTTTTAGCTGACCTTTTAGCATATATCGCAGGTACCAAGCAGTAGGATGTTTCTGCTTCAGGATTTTAGCTCGAGTCAGCATACAGAAGATTGAGATTTTCTTGCATTAGTATATTTTGTACAAGTACTTATGTACTGAAATCTCATTTGATTTAAACTCGAGCTATGTAAAGCTTTAAATGTTGTAAACATTTCTATTATCAATATATTTTGTTAAAACGACGCATATAGAGTCGTTTGCTATATATCTTTGTGCTTTGTTATTGATTAGTAACACCCAAATTAAGCTTCCGCAAATCATTAAATTTGGGGGTGTTACAAAGATTATGATCAAATCGACTCTGACTATCTTGAAGAAATAGATCTCCAGGATCAACTGGCTATGTTATCAAGGAGAGTGAAGAATTTCTAGAAGAAGAATGGTAGAAAGGTAGTTGGCAGCTGATCAGGGTTTGATAAGACCAAGATCAAGTGTTTCAACTGTCAAGGTATTGGACACTTTGCTCGTGAGTGCCAAAGACCTAAGGTAGAAGCTGGTAGTGGAAAACAAGGTTCGGAAAGTACTCTTGCTTCTAAAGCCTTGGTGGTAAAGCAGTTAGATGGCTCTTACGAATGGAAAGCTCAGTCTGAAGAAGCTTTGATGGCTGAGATTGAAGATCAAGAGGGAACTGCTGAATCTATGTCCTACATGCCTACTGATGTAGAACAACGAGTAGAGGTGCCTGAGTCTGAAGTGAATGCAAGTGATGATGATGTGCTGTATCTGGATTCAACTCCAGAAATGAGTCCAGATGAGTTTGTGGCACGCATGGCTGAAGTGCAAACTGACAAGAAAAGGGTATGTTTGGATATTCTTACTCTTGCTGATGTTTGTTATTTAGTTACTGATTTACAATCTCAGATTAGTGTTTTAACTGTGTCGAATAGCAATTTGTCATCCCAATTGAATGTGGATAAAGAATCTTATAAGACTGTTAGATCTGAACTTGACCAAGCTCTTATGGATGTGCGTAGATTAAGTGATGATAAACAGGCCTTAAAAGATAAGATTAAGTCTGATACTTCTGATAGAATAGCTCTTAGAGATACCATAAATGGAAAATCAGTTATCATAGATGGTCTCTACTTGAACATTAAAGACTTAAATGAAACAATTGCTAGTAAGGATCGGGAAATAGTAAATCTTAATTTGAAGTTAGTTGAGCAAAATCGTAAGCTTGAGACTTTTAGAACATCTCAATTGGATGAAATACTTGATGCTCAACGTAGTGTAAAGGACAAGACTGGGATAGGATACAATGATGTATCTCCTCCTTTTAATGCCAATTACACTCTGATTCCTGAAGATTCTGAAATGATTGATGCTAATCCTGAGGTTACAGTAGCTAATAAGTCTGATAAATCTGAGGCACAGAAGAATGTTGTTAAGAATTTGTCATCGGATAATAGTAAGGTTTCACCTCTCACCAAAATACAGTTTGTATCGGGTGGAGTGGTTGATTATACTAAGACTCATGACAAAGTTGATAAGGTACAGTCTAGTGTTAAATCTAGTGATCCTTTAGTGCCTAAGACTCCAAATGAAAAAGCAAAAGTTAGTAAATCACGTAAACAGATGTCTTGCTTCAATTGTCACCAAAAGGGACATGTAGCTTCGTGTTGTCCAAACAAAAAGCCAGAAGCATCACATAAGTTAGTGATTAATGATCAGACACCGACCAATTCTAGTTCAGTTATGGACAGGTTAGGTACCAAACCGGCATTAGGTAGCAAACCTGTAAATATCTTGAAAAGAGATGGTACTCATAGTGTCTCTCCACGTAAACCTAAACGGCCTTATTCTCAATCTGATAATGTTTTAAATAAATCTAGAGATAAGACACCGTCGAGATTTAGGACCCCCAGTAGAAACCACAGTCAGTTTGAGAGTGGTTCTACTTCACGTGCACAAGGACAAAGTTATGTGCCTATGAGGTTTTCTACTCACTCTCCTCATAGGCAAAAGACTTCTGATCATCAACAGCCTCAAACTCCTATGAAAGTAACCAAAACTCCCGATGGGAACATTTATGGTTATTTCAAGGAAGTTCAGATTGTTGATGATAAGGGACAAACCAAGACCGTAATGGCTTGGGTCCCTCTTGAAAACTAATTGTGTACAACTTGTTATGTGCAGGAGCAGACTGTGAACAAGGACAGCTTGTGGTATGTAGACAATGGATGTTCAAGGCACATGACAGGAGAGAGAAGTCTACTGAAGGACTTCAAAGAGAGTCTGAAGCAAAGAGTTGACTTTGCTGGAGACAAAGGAGGAGTAATTACTGGGAAAGGAAATGTTTCAAATGGAACTTTGACTTTGGAGGATGTGAAATATGTTGAAGAACTAACTCACAACTTAGTAAGTGTTTCCCAAGTCTGCGATAAAGGTCATCCAGTTCATTTTAATGAAAAGGAAGCCTTAGTCCTGAAGCCGGGAGTTAAAATACCCGAAGAATGGATATTGATGAGGGCATCAAGGAAGAAGGACATCTATGCTATTAACATGGGAGTTCCTAGTTCTTCAATGGTGTCTACATGTTTATTATCCAAGGCTTCAGAAGCAGATACATTATTATGACATAGGAGAATGGCACACCTGAACTGGAGAAAAATGAACTACATAACCAGAAATGGGTTGGTTCTAGGTGTACCACAAAAACGTTTCGAGTCTGAAGATAAGTGTGTTCCTTGCATGAAAGGAAAGCAGCACAAGAAACCACACAGATCTAAGACTGAAAACTCTATCTCCTCACCATTTGAGTTGCTACACATGGACCTCTTCGGCCCTATAAGCAAGAGAAGTCTAGGTGGCAAATGGTACTGTTTGGTTGTCATAGATGATTATTCTAGATTCTCGTGGGTGTTCTTTTTGGGATCTAAGGATGAAACTCCCGGAATTCTAATTGAGTTCTTTGATCTGGTAGAGAATGTCTATAAAAAGAGAGTAAAGCGTATTCGTAGTGACAATGGAACAGAATTCAAAAATTCAACGTTGAATATCTATTGTTTAAGCAAAGGGATAATTCATCAATTCAGTGCACCTTATGAACCTCAACAGAATGGTGTAGCTGAAAGGAAGAATAGAACGTTGATTGAAGCTGCTAGAACAATGCTTGCTGATTCAAAGCTTCCGGTCATCTTTTGGGCAGAAGCAGTGAACACAACATGTTATGTTCTAAATAGAGTTCTTATGGTTAAAAAGCAGAACAAGACTTGTTATGAGCTTTTGAACAATAAGAAACCAAACTTAAAAGGGTTTGAACCCTTTGGAGTTTCATGCACCATTTTAAAGACCGGACATCAAGCTAAATTTGGTGAGAAGGCTGACGAAGGATTTTTCCTAGGTTATATGCCCAATTCGCCAAACAATAGAGTCTTTAATAAAGTCACGGGACGTTTAGAAGTAGTTTATAACATTGAAGTTACGAGCTACTCACCTGATGTGCATAAGGGAGTTGATTGGCAATTTGATTATTCAGATCTCTTTGCATCGTTTAAGGTTCCCATTAGTGACTATGTCAGTGATTCAGAGATAACTGAACATTTATTGTCTGAAGATGTGGATACTGGCTGATAACACGCAAAAAGTCAAGTTTTTGTGTGCTATTTTCTCACCTTTTTAGCCCAATTACGGATGAAAACATATGAAAAATTTCATAATGATGGCGAAAATATAGACGATGCTTCGAGAATCAACCAAAAAGACCTAAAAACGAGTAAAATAGAGCACAAACGATCAACAAATCTTCCGTTCACGCATTTAAGCACAATTTAAGCTATACATGGAATTATGACCTCTAAACTTATGTCATTTTCTTCGTTAGGAAATTACGAAACCGTGAGCGTGAGAATCACTCAAAACGGATAAACGACGAAGAAGTTACGCCAAATCGAAGAAACGGAGAACCAACGGATCGAATACGGCTGGACACAGACCGTATACGGCTGGACCAGACCGTATACGGCTGGACACAGACAGAATACGGCCTGTGTAGACCGTATACAGCCTGTGCCCAGCCGTATACGGCCCAGTCCAGCCATATACGGTTGGTGCCCACCCGTATTTGCTCCAGTCCACCCGTATACGGCCAAAACCAACCGTATTTCGTGTTCAGGCAATAAAAATGACATTTTTATACGGCTGTGCGATACGGTTGTGCATTTGAAGGTTGGAATACGGTTGAAGAATATGGCTGCGCGTTTCCTATAAATACAAGGCTTCACCTCAACATTTCATACCATCTCACACACCTCATACCTCAAAACACACACTCTCACACTCTCTCTCTAGATTTAGGTTTTTATTTTCGTAGTTAGCGGCTAGTTAGTCACGGTATTAACCGGACGAATAGAGAGTAATATTGTAATATCGCTTGGAGGATACTCGAAGTTCTGCTTGTATTCTTTCACGTTGTATTCAGCTACACTCTTATTACGGTTATATCTATCCTTTATCTATTGTTATTATGATGATTGTTATTATTGTTATCATGCTAGATTTAGGATTTATTGCCATGACTAGCGAGTAGTTATATTGCGTGTTTGCTATGACGTAGTTAGTCGTGTTAATTGGGATGATGTCATTATGAGACAACGGAGGTAACGTTAAACGGCTTTCATTTGTATAGCGCCGGAAACATCACGAATGTGTGGAGTACGGAACGTGGAAGCTATGAAAGTCGTGGGCACAATCCGTTGTTGATTAATAGTGTGCTGATTCACTTTCTATCTATGATTTTAAACCTCATTTAAACTAAACGCCTTTCAACCAGTAAACGTGATTACGGCCTTAATGATAGGACGTCGCGAACCCTATCCAAAGGTACTTAGTTATCTGTGTCTAAACGAACATGGTCTGATTTATAAACAACGTAAATATTACTTTTTGAAAATGAACACAAAGTACATCGTCGCCTTGGAAATAATACTTTCTGAATCGAACGTAAAGTACAATGCGGCTATGGAATAATGTTTTCTAAATATGAACATAAAGTACACCGGAACTGTGGAAATACTGCTTTCTTATCTGGAACGCAAAGTACACCGTGACTGTGGAAATACTATTTTCTAAATGAACGCAAATAGTACTTTGTTAATAAATTAGGGATTTATTGGGATTTTAAAGTAAGGGCTGTTTTATATCATAGATGGATAATTATTGTGCTTAAATACAAACTTAGTTCATAAGTCTAGGGTTCCTTTGTGAAGCAACGTAGGTACCGGCCAAGTACTTGGTAAAGCGGTGGAAACACTTCTAGTGGAGTACAACGTGGATACCACGGAAATGCTGTCGTTACTTCATGATGTGGATCAACGGGGTTACTGTATAAGCAAAGTGGGTACCGTCAATCGGTTAAGTACTTGGTATAGCAATGGAAACACCACTGGTGGAGTACAGTGTGGATATCATGGAAATACCATTGTTACTCACTGTGTATCATCAGTGATCAAATATACCTAGACTTTTCAAACCCATCGATAGAAAGTGATCAATGCACTCATCAAACCTGGTTTTGAACTTAAATGTTTTGTTTAGATTAGAGTATTTTTGTGGGGTTAAGAAAGGTCGGACATCGAGTTGGTTTGTCGCCTTATTCATGCACCCAGGATTAAACTCCATATAAGGGTTGCTATATGATTGAACGTAAAAAGTCACGTTTTGGCGTACATAATTCCCACCTTTTTAGCCCCAAAATGGATGAAAACATGCGATATCAATACGTTTTCACCATAATTCATTACTAAGGCTAAAAATACGGCGTTGCTTCAAAAATCAAGTAAAATGGCCAAATAACGTACAAAATAGAGCACAAACGATACGTTCACGTCTACGATCACTTTTAAAGCATAATACCTTGAAATTATTCTTTGATTATCTCATTAAGATCTTCAGGTAATTACGATCTCGTGGATATAAAGAACGCTGAAAACGGAGCTAGAACGAAGAAGATATGGCCAAACGAAGTTCGACCAGTGCACAAGACTTACGATCCAGCACACATGGCAACGACCATGGGCTACACACCCCCACAGGGGCCGTATACACCCCCTAGAGGGCCGTATACCCCCCTTATGGGGCCGTATACCCCCTCTTTGGGGTGGTATACCCCCTTGTAGGGGTGGTATACCCTCTCTACGCTGCCGGATTCGCCCCGTTTGCTACCGAATTCGCCCTATTTGCTACCGAATACGCCCTATTTAGGGTGGTATACCCCCTTTACGGTGTCGAATTCTATAGCTAGGGGGTGTATTTCAGTGTTAAATTGGAGCAAGGGTGCTGAGTGTAACTTCGTATCTTGGAAGCCTATAAATAGAGGCTTAACCTCCTCATTTCTCATCATCCATTCAACACATCTCACCAACAACATTTCACACACTTTCTCTCACTAGATTAGTTAGTAGCTTTATCTCTCTATCACTACTCTTAGGAGTTAGAGGAGAAATAGTAGGAGGGGTTGCTTTGTAATATTCGTTGGAGATACTTTGGGAAGTGCTTTTGTAATAGCGGAGGCTCTACTCGTTGTAATCTTTCAGCTTATATTCAGACTACGCATTTATCTCGGTTATCTCTATCCTTATCTATTATAATGCATGCTATTGTTATTATGCTAGATTTAGGATTCATTACCATGATTAGTGAGTAGTTAGCTTTTGTGTTTGTTGTGATGTAGTTAGCCGTTATAATGGGGGATGATGTTAATTTAAATATACAATTGGAATTATACTAAGCAACGGAGGTAACGTAATACGGCTTTCATTTGTATAGTGCTGGAAACATCACAAATGTGTGGAGTACGGAATGTGGAAGCTATGAAAGTCGTGGGCACAATCCGTTGTGGAAATATTATTCCCAATTGTTACAAACTGAAAACTATGTCTGTTTAACCTTTCATCTATGATTATAAACTGTTCATCCAACTATCGCCTTTCCTCCAATAAACGTGGTTAAAACCCTAACAGACAAGAAGTCGCGAACCTTGTTCTGAGGGTAATTAATTATCTGTGCTATCTATGCATGGTCTGATTTCGAAGCTTTGGAAATACCGCTAAAACCTAATGTATAGTACAACGTGAATAAATCAGGGATTTATTGGGTAATATTAAAGTGAGGGCTGGGTTTATATCATAGATGGGTACGCTTTTATACAAACTAAGTTTAAACGGGTTCAGAGTGACCTGAATATGCAACATGTGTGGAACACCGTAAAACGTCCTACTACTTAGTTTAATGCTGGAACCACCTCTGGTGTAGTACAAACGCATGGAAGCTACGGAACAGCCGTCGGTGTATACACCCTAACTTGCATTAGTGCGCAAGGCATGGAATGCCGTAAAACGTCCTAGTACCTCGTGTAAGTGTCGGAACCTTCCTTCCGGAATGGTTCCTGTACACCCAAGCTATGGAACGGCCGTCGGTGTATACATTCTGAGCAGCACTGGGTCATCCACCAGCTCTGAACCTAACAAACCATCGATGAAAAGTTAACAGACGCTTTCCGAATTAAGGTCTTAAATGCTCTATTTGAATTAGAATACTTTATGGAATCAAAGAAAGGTCAGAAATTAAATATCGGTCTGTTACCTTATTCATGCACCCAGGAGTTAACTCCAAGATGGGTCACTAGTCTTCACAGACAGTGTTGGGGGTAGAGCAGCCTAATCTGATCAGAATCATGACAACCTAGTACTCAGTGACATGCTATCTAAGGAATCAGATAGTAGGGTGCTAGTGTTAACTCCATAAAGTACCTGAAACAGTAGAACACAAATACTTAGAAAGAACGTTTTCAAAACATAAACCCAAACATCATCTCCCCCTTTAGGCTAATGAAATCACAACAAACACTCCTCTCCATACTGATTATCACCTACTATTTTATTTTGCTGTTTATTTAGTTTAATTTAGGACCTAAGTAATTAAAAACCAAAAATCAAATCTCTTGTTTACAAACCCTACTAAATCGAATCGATCGTTTTGACTGCTTGGTTTCACAATACGGTTGATCTTAAGAACGACCCTGAGTCATTACTTGTCGCTATTCATAGTTATAAGTAAAACTTAGGTCCCCAGCTCTCTATAAATTTAAAACCACCCTCTCGATCTCCGCCTCGACTGGAAGGTCCGCAACGACCAGGAAACGATTCCTGAACCGACCATTGAGGTGCGATCAGGTTTTTGGCGCCGCTGCCGGGGAATCAATCGTAAGACTCTTAGGCATCTAGACGAACTTTTCTATTTAGTACCACCTGTAAATACCCATAGTTTTCTTTTCCTTGTTCCTACCGAAAATTCCTTCCCACAACACACAACAACGTTCGACCAGATCATCCAGAACTGAACCACTCATTTTCACGCCCGATCCTGATTCGATTGTCCGAACAATCCGAAAAGAAAGACGCACGGATCACTCTCGTAGATCACACCAAACCGTCTATCGAAGGACGAGGAGGACCCATTAGCTATCCGGTAATCGAAGGTGCATCTTTCGAACTTAAACACCACATCGTTCAACTTATCAAAGACAACTGTCAATTCCACGGTTTACCCCGTGATGACCCTAACGCCCATATCGACAAATTCATTCAGATTTCCAACTCTTATAAGTAGAACGGGGTTGAGCAGGATATAGTCCACCTATACTTGTTCCCCTATTCTCTCGCTCTTCATGCCCAGACATGGTTTGAGGGACTTGAGACCGGCTCAGTCACCTCATGGACGGATATGGCTACCAAATTCCTAACCAAGTACTTTCCTCCGTCCAAACAAACCAAGTCCAAGAATGACATCACAAACTTCCATCAAGCTTATGATGAATCTATCTACACGGCATGGGAACGATTCAAGATCCTTCTGAAGAAATGTCCAAACCACCAACTCGAAAAGATTGCCCAGTTATGCACGTTTTACAACGGTCTTGTTCCAAACCACCGCATTACCCTTGACGCCGCTGCTCAAGGCAATTTCATGCAACTCACAGACGAAGAAGCTTGGAACCTGATCGAGAATATGACGATGCACCATCACGACTGGAAGACAGATGAGCAATCCTCATCACTACCTCTATCCTCCTACAACCAAATCCAACCTGAGACGATCAAATCCTTGAGTGAGCAGATTGAGTCGTTGACGAAACAGTTGGGAGAGCTAAAGAAGCAACCGCAGCAGATCCACCAAGTTCAGGCTTGCCAGAACTGTGCTCACCTGCCCACGGAAGAATATCAAGTGGAGTACGAAGATCCAGCCGACGACACAGTCTACTACGCACAATTCCCAGCTCGACCACAGAATCCACCTGGTTTCGCTCGAACTTCTCCACCTAGGACACGAGGCACTCAATTTCCTCCACGAAATAACCAACCAACCTTTCAACCCAAATACCAACCAAGATACCCAACCTACCCACAACAACCACAGCTTACCTACAACCAACCCTTATCCTTAACCGCACCAGACGTCAGCCCACCTAGTGATACCACAAAGACCATTGTGCCTATCACTAGTCAAGATGATAATCTCACCAAATTTATCGAGGGTCAGACACTTTTCAACCAGAAAACCACTGCTAGACAAGACCAGACTGACCTATTCATCAGAAACCAACTCTCGGTTCTTAAGAGCCTTGAGAACCAAATCGGTCAGTTGGCTCAGCGTCTTGACACCAGACCCCAAGGAACCCTTCCCAGTAACACCATTCACAACCCACACGTAGAAGAGGCCAAACAAGTAACCTCTAAAGACCCAAAAGTGACACCGAGTCAACCTAATACTCCTTCTCCGGTGAAGGAAGAATCTCATGTCCCGAAGACAGTTGAGACCCCATCCATACCTACTCCTGAAAGGGAAGTCAAAATCCCATTCCCGAATCGTCTAAAGCAAAAGCACAAGGTCAACTCTTTCAAACTCGACTCAAAATTCTTAGACACCGTGTCTAGAATTCCTACCAGTACCAAGTACATTAGACGAATGCTTTCCACCAAAGATAAGATACCCGAAGTATCTAAAATCCCTCTGAACGCGAAATGTTCAGCCGTCATAAGCAACCTGCCCGAAAAACTAGGAGACATTGGTCGCTTTACTCTGCACTGTTCTATCTATCAGTTAGGCATGATCCGTTCCTTGGCCGATCTTGGAGCCAGCATCAATCTCATGCCTTATTCTCTATATGTCATATTAGAATTAGGAAACCTTAAGCCTACAAAGATGAGCGTACAGCTAGCCGATCAATCAATTTGATATCCACGAGGAATAGCCGAAAACATAATGGTTAAGGTTGATAAATTCTTTTTTCCCATTGACTTTGTTGTGATGGATATACAGGAAGATATCAATATACCAATCATCATAGGCAGGCCTTTCATGAACACTGCTCGCGCTATCATTGATGTATACTCGCAGACTATTAGCCTTCGAGCACATGGAGAGACTGTATCCTTCCAGGTTGACCAGGCTGATAGTTCTCTACTAGAGAATGCTGAGATATACACAATCTCTACTAGCAGGATCACTTCAGATGATGATACATCCGAATCAGAGCCTTCAGACTCATATGAACCTGATGATCATACCTGTCTCATCTCTGCAACCGAAGAATCCGAATCAGAAAAAGATGAGATGGAAGAGTCAGAGACAGAAGAAGAAATGGAGGAATCCGAAGAAGAGCAAGAGGAAGAGCCAGAAGAAGAGGACGTATATCAGTCTACACCACCTCACGAGTACTTCCCTGATTCACAGCATCCGACAGAAGAGATCATGCAACTCGAGTACATTCCAGTCACTCTGTCAGATGATGACTCTTTCCCTGAAGAGAAAGACATCGAAATGGACTCTTCTCAGCCCATATCACAAATCACCGACGCAACTCTACCACCATCCGATACTGTTGAGTTCCCGAATTCACAGAATACTAACACTCCAGTGACGGACAGTGATGAGGATGACGTCGTCTTTATAGATGTTCCAATAGATGTCCGCTCCATCCACCTTCATGCACCTCCTGCCATTCCTGACCCTCCTCTCGAGATCATCCAAGTTCAGGTCGTCTCTACTCATGAAGGGATGATCAGTGCCCTCGAAAGATTTGAGGATGATTTTCGGATGATAATGACGGTTACCAGAGACTCAACAAATGAGTACACACCGCGGCAGAGAGAATTAATCGAAGAAATCGAGGCTGAATACACGGTCTATCGTGCTAATAACTCTTGAAGTCCTCAATTCCTACAAAACCGCATTCATGCCTTCGCCGAAATTCTAGCAACTCAGCTCTTGCACGAACACTCTGATAATGAAGAATCAACTGCAGACGAGTCAGAGTTCTTCGAAGGACAAAAAGTCATATATGGCAAGGTTTATGAAGCCCTCATCAGGTCCGCATTTCGATATTCTAACCAACAAATGAGTTTGTTGCATTCTTACAGGTACAATTTGGACTATGCTTCTGGGAACCCTGAGGAGGAAGTAGACATTCAGATGATGAATGATCTCAAAGGATTGATGGATTCCATAGCCGATAACGACCACATTGATGACACCTCACCACACAGGTTTTATATCGACTGCACTATTGAACACCACGGCTACAAGATTATCGAGAAGCTCGAGTACGTGAGTTTAGACGAAAGGACACGTGCTATCCCATCTTCCATACCAGATGGCACGATGATCAACACTGCAAACTTTGTCACGGAACGACTCTCAGATAACTTTGGTACTGTTCCCTCAGAAGAACCCAGGCAGCTATTCCATGATGGTCTACGTGAGATTTACTACAGAATCTTGAACATCTTCCGGAATTCCAACCTCACGTATTCCGATCATCAGAGGCAGCTTATCCAGGGTATCCAAGGATCCATCCATGCACTAAGAATAGAACCCAGCACAGCCGATCATGAAGATATACATCTGCGCTTCTTTGGTTTCATGGATTCCTTAAGAGGAGAACGTCCCGAGCATGAGGTTATCAGATCCAATGGGACCCTCATCTTTGATCCCAACGGAGTCATCTCTAAGTCAGTCAATGATATCACCTGGGATCTCCTTCACTTGCAAAGGGTTGCTGAAAAACACTTTGAAAGCTTCCCTCTTCATGTGGAAAGGATCCCAAACATCACTCAGGTCATCACTCGCCACTTCTTGAGATTCTATTCCAAGGGCCCACCTTCCAGCAACATTGGCCCTGGAAGTTCCACCACTCACTGATTCTAAAGGAAGGAAAGTCGAGCTCTCGACTCTAAAAGCAGCGCTTCTCGGGAGGCAACCCGTGGAATAAAACGTGTGTTTTGGTGTGCTAATAAGTGAAGATAAATCTTTGAATATCCTTCACACTTGGATATGCCTCAAAAATATTTTCAAAATATTTCAAAAGTCACAACTCATTTTTTGCAAAATCACTTGTCTCAGAAAAATAGGAAAATACTTTCAGAAAATTAGTTCATATATTTCGAGCATTTGAGGTACTTGCATACTACTTTTATGCATTATGCTCGAACTCGTTTAAAAACATATGTTCTACAAAATGATTTGTAATAGAAAACATCTTTTCATTATGAGACAGTGATTCATTTTATTTGCAAAAATATAGAGTTAAAAGGTATATCCAATGTGTTCACACTTAAGAGATTGATTCACAAATGATGGTTGAAATGGAAGGCAAAGTTCTCAATCAAAGACAAATTCCCCTAAAGCTGAATAATCCTCATGGAATTGCCGCAAAACAAAGACTTACATCTTCTCGGCACATATTCAGATCTTCAGCTTTAGCTATTTGGGGAGTTTCTTCATCCTTTCTCTGTTTTTATCTTTTTGCTTTACGTAGTACTGTTAATTAATAAAGTAATCTATATCATATCCTAAACTTATCACTAAGTGTGGGATTCCAGCCCAAAACAAAACACTTAAGAAACATTTTCTTACATGTTCAAACTCTAAGTGTGGGATTTTACTTCCTGGAAAATCTCCACTGAAGAGAACATTAGGGACAATGTTCCTCTAAGTGTGGGATAGCGGTATAGAATACCTTAGATAGATTTTTGTCCAAATAGCAACTCAGAAAATGTTCCTCACTTTAAAATTTGTTCAAAATTTTTCAAAATTTTTGCGTAAAACAAAGAGAAGCATGAGCTAAACTTCGACATTAGTTAGCTACTCATTCAGTTAGCTCTGCTTTTTCTTTGAAATTTTAATATTTCTAAGAGGGACCATTTTGAATATGAGTAAGTTATTTTGGAAAGTAGTGTAAACAAGGTAGGAATTTCTCAAATTAAGAAATGATAATCTTAGGGGCAGCGCATGAGTAAGCACATACAACCCACATTAATTGCAGTGAGGTAACTTGAGCCTATAAAAGCATTCATTTTAAATGCTTCACTATTCATTTGTTGTGTGTGTCGATGTATGCATTTCTGAATTAGAACTTGCTCCTGGTATGCATTTCGAGACCATATTGGTGAGTACCGTACGCGGTATAGGTGCAATTAGATGATCTTGACATTCCCTAGGAAATAAACCCATTTTCTCATATCTCTTCAAGCCTAACCCTACCGATACTCATTTTTAGTGTTGATGATCCGCCTAGTAAACCCTGTTGAGCCTTAGCCTTTTCGTTTCTTAAAAACCCTTTATTAAAACCCCATCCACTTTCATACCCACCAAAATATTATCTTGGAATTTTTAAATTTTTGAAAAATGCTATTTAGGTATTCTTTTTGCTCTCACTCAAAAATCACAAATTTCGTGTTTTACTTAAAATATCTCGTGTGCGTTTCCATTAGCAAAATCTCAAAAAGATCGAGAAAGTCTAAAGGTGTGAAAAATTGACACCAAGTAAAATTTTGAAATGTCAAAAGATTGAAAAATGAAAGAATAAAGGATCTCAAAAGGAAGTAAGAAAGAAAAAAAATCCCTTAGAAATTCCTTGGCAAAAAAATTCTAAGCCAAAAATAGAAATAAAGCTAAGTGCTTCAAATCTCTCGAAAACTCCGATCTCTGAAAAATATATATATTCCGTGTGTTTTCAAAAAGATAGAAGTCAAAATAGCTATCTTTCTCCCTTACCGTTATCCGTTTCCGTTTTCATTAAAAAGCATATCTAAATAAAAAATTTTTTTGAGTTTAAAAGTTCTAAGATAAGCATAACCCTTTAAACCTAAAAATACCCACTATCCATACCCTTAACCCTCACTTCACACTACAACTCGATGAATGTCTTGGGATAATTAGCACCGTCCTCACCTAAGTGGTGGAGATTTGATTCTCGATCAAGCCTATGACGATGAATGTTGCATGACTGGCTTTTGAGCGATTTCGTTTGTTTAGAATGATAGGAAACCCGATACACTTTTGAGTGAATTGAGTGACCACCGGTGAGATTGCCTAAGTCATGTGTATGCCAAAGATCACGAGAATCAGAAGCATGCCCAAAGATATTCATTTCTTATTTCTGGAACAATTATCTTATTTATCTCATTTTTCTGAAACAGGTTACTTGTATGAAGGATGGTTGTTCTTAGAAATATTTTAATTCGCA
The DNA here is from genome assembly GCA_949592205.1 of Helichrysum umbraculigerum. Classification (NCBI taxonomy): domain Eukaryota; kingdom Viridiplantae; phylum Streptophyta; class Magnoliopsida; order Asterales; family Asteraceae; genus Helichrysum; species Helichrysum umbraculigerum. The sequence continues at coordinate 293,463,956 of CATIUR010000001.1, forward strand.
AAAATCGAACTTAAAACATCTTTTTAAGTGAGGATAGTTGAAGTATTGCTTGAGGACAAGCAACGTCTAAGTGTGGGATATTTGATTGAACGTAAAAAGTCACGTTTTTGCGTACATAATTCCCACCTTTTTAGCCCCAAAATGGATGAAAACATGCGATATCAATACTCTTTCACCATAATTCATTACTAAGGCTAAAAATACGGCGTTGCTTCAAAAACCAAGTAAAATGGCCAAATAACGTACAATGTTCACGTCTACGAGCACTTTTAAAGCATAATACCTTGAAATTATTCTTTGATTATCTCATTATGATCTTCAGGTAATTACGATCTCGTGGATATAAAGAACGCTGAAAACGGAGCTAGAACGAAGAAGATATGGCCAAACGAAGTTCGACCAGTGCACAAGACTTATGATCCAGCACACAAGGCAACGACCATGGGCTACACACCCCCTAGAGGGCCGTATACCCCCTCTTTGGGGTGGTATACCCCCTTGTACGGGTGGTATACCCCCTCTACGCTGCCGGATTCGCCCCGTTTGCTACCGAATTCGCCCTATTTGCTACCAAATACGCCCTATTTAGGGTGGTATACCCCCTTTACGGTGTCGAATTCTATAGCTAGGGGGTGTATTTCAGTGTTAAATTGGAGCAAGGGTGCTGAGTGTAACTTCGTATCTTGGAAGCCTATAAATAGAGGCTTAACCTCCTCATTTCTCATCATCCATTCAACACATCTCACCAACAACATTTCACACACTTTCTCTCACTAGATTAGTTAGTAGCTTTCTCTCTCTAGCACTACTCTTAGGAGTCAGAGGAGAAATAGTAGGAGGGGTTGCTTTGTAATATTCGTTGGAGATACTTTGGGAAGTGCTTTTGTAATAGCGGAGACTCTACTCGTTGTAATCTTTCATCTTATATTCAGACTACGCATTTATCTCGGTTATCTCTATCCTTATCTATTATAATGCATGCTATTGTTATTATGCTAGATTTAGGATTCATTACCATGATTAGTGAGTAGTTAGCTTTTGTGTTTGTTGTGATGTAGTTAGCCGTTATAATGGGGGATGATGTTAATTTAAATATACAATTGGAATGATACTAAGCAATGGAGGTAACGTAATACGGCTTTCATTTGTATAGCGCCGAAAACATCACGAATGTGTGGAGTACGGAACGTGGAAGCTATGAAAGTCGTGGGCACAATCCGTTGTGGAAATATTAATCCCAATTGTTACAAACTGAAAACTATGTCTGTTTAACCTTTCATCTATGATTATAAACTGTTCATCAAACTATCGCCTTTCCTCCAATAAACGTGGTTAAAACCCTAACAGACAAGAAGTCGCGAACCTTGTTCTGAGGGTAATTAATTATCTGTGCTATCTATGCATGGTCTGATTTCGAAGCTTTGGAAATACCGCTAAAACCTAATGTATAGTACAACGTGAATAAATCAGGGATTTATTGGGTAATATTAAAGTGAGGGCTGGGTTTATATCATAGATGGGTACGCTTTTATACAAACTAAGTTTAAACGGGTTCCGAGTGACCTGAATGTGCAACATGTGTGGAACACCGTAAAACGTCCTACTACTTAGTTTAATGCTGGACCCACCTCTGGTGTAGTACAAACGCATGGAAGCTACGGAACGGCCGTCGGTGTATACACCCTAACTTGCATTAGTGCGCAAGGCATGGAATGCCGTAAAACGTCCTAGTACCTCGTGTAAGTGTTGGAACCTTCCTTCCGGAATGGTTCCTGTACACCCAAGCTATGGAACGGCCGTCGGTGTATACATTCTGAGCAGCACTGGGTCATCCACCAGCTCTGAACCTAACAAACCATCGATGAAAAGTTAACAGACGCTTTCCGAATTAAGGTCTTAAATGCTCTATTTGAATTAGAATACTTTATGGAATCAAAGAAAGGTCAGAAATTAAATATCGGTCTGTTACCTTATTCATGCACCCAGGAGTTAACTCCAAGATGGGTCACTAGTCTTCACAGATAGTGTTGGGGGTAGAGCAGCCTAATCTGATCAGAATCATGACAACCTAGTACTCAGTGACATGCTATATGAGGAATCAGATAGTAGGGTGCTAGTGTTAACTCCATAAAGTACCTGAAACAGTAGAACACAAATACTTAGAAAGAACATTTTCAAAACATAAACCCAAACATCATCTCCCCCTTTAGGCTAATGAAATCACAACAAACACTCCTCTCCATACTGATTATCACCTACTATTTTATTTTGCTGTTTATTTAGTTTAATTTAGGACGTAAGTAATTAAAAACAAAAAATCAAATCTCTTGTTTACACCCCTACTAAATCGAATCGATCGTCTTGACTGCTTGGTTTCACAATACGGTTGATCTTAAGAACGACCCTGAGTCATTACTTGTCGCTATTCATAGTTATAAGTAAAACTTAGGTCCCCAGCTCTCTATAAATTTAAAACCACCCTCTCGATCGCCGCCTCAACTGGAAGGTCCGCAACGACCAGGAAACGAATCCTGAACCGACCATTGGGGCGCGATCACTATACCTTCACCGGTTAGTGTTGTGGGCTGGATAAACTACTCAGATCAGAATCACGATAGCCTAGTTGCTCAGTGACATACTGATCGAGAAATCTATCAGTAGGGAACTAGTGCTTACTCCACTAATACTTGAAATGAACGAAATACAAATCCTTTAAGACTAGTTTATAACTCACACATCATCCCAGTTAAGAAGGCTACCGAAGTCATAGCAAACACCTCCTCTAGATTATCTGTTAACTACCTATATTTTATTTTCGCTTTATTTAAATTTTATGCCTAAGTATAACAAAAACCAAACAAAACCTCCAACTATCTTTTAAAAACCATTAATACTTTGATAGATCGTCTCCTACGTCCAAGATCCATAATACACTGATTCAGAGAACGACCCTAGGTCATACTTATCACTGTACACCCATAGTGATTGAGTATACTTAGGCCCCGCAAATACAAATTTTAAAACCCACTGATCGCCGCGCCTAACGAAAGGTTCACAACGATAAGAAGAAATTCTTAAACCGACTGTTTGGCGTGCGTCAAGTTTTTGGCACCGCTGCTGGGGAATCAGCCCTAAGATCTGAAGACGTTCTAGACGAACTTTTCTCTCTAGTAAATATCCATAGTTTAGTTTTATTTTCCTTGTTCAGACGAAAATTCCTCACCACAACACACAACGATATTCGACCAGATCATCCGGATCTGAGCCTCTCATTTTCATACCCGATCCTGAGTCGATTATCCGTACTATCCGCAAAGAAAAACGCACTCGACAACCAATGGCTGCACGTGTCACGCTCACCGACAGCACCAAACCATCAATCGAAGGACGAGGTGGACCCATCAACTATCCAGTTATAGACGGCGTGTCTTTCGAACTTAAACATCACATCGTTCAGCTAATTAAGGAATTCTACCAATTCCATGGTCTACCCAACGATGATCCTAACGCCCATATAAACCGATTCATCCAAACCACCAACTCTTACAAGCAGAATGGGGTTGATCAGGACATTTTCCGCCTATACCTATTCCCCTATTCGCTTACTCACCATGCTTTGACTTGGTTTGAGGGATTAGAGACCGGTTCTATCTCCTCTTGGACGGAAATGGCTACAAAGTTCCTAACTAAGTACTTTCCTCCGGCCAAACAAACCAAATGCAAGAACGACATCATGAACTTCCACCAAGCTCATGATGAATCTATCTATAAAGCATGGGAGAGATATAAGAGTCTCCTAAACAAATGTCCTAACCACTTGATAGAGAAAACCAGCCAGCTGTGCACGTTTTACAACGGTCTTGCTCCAAACCATCGCATCACCCTTGACGCTGCTGCTCAAGGTAACTTCATGTAGTTAACTGATGAAGAGGCGTGGAACCTGATCAAGAATATGACGATGCACCATCACAATTGGAACTCTGGTGAGCATTCCTCATCATCGGCACCGCTTGCCACTCCAAACCCGTTCCAGGCTGAAGCTATCAAATCCCTGACAGAGAAGATCGAAACCCTAACGAAGCAGATCGGTGAACTGAAGAAACCATCCCAGCACATCCATCAAGTTCAGGAATGCCAGAACTGTGCCAACCTTCCCACTGCTGCTTATCAGGTTGAGTACGAGGATCCTGCTGACGGTACAGTTTACTATGCTCAATTTCCAGCTCGCCCTTAAAACTCGTCTGGTTTCGCTCGAACCTCTCCCCCTAGGACTAGAAACACCCAATACCCACCTAGGAACCAACCACCCTTCCAACCTAACTACCAACCCAGGTACCCACAACAAAACCAACTCACCTATAATCAACCACTGTCATTGACTGCACCCGATGCAACTCAATCAACTGAACCGACTAAGACCCTTGTGCCCATTACTAGTACAGATGACACCCTCACTAAGTTCATCCAAGGGTAACACCAAATCAACCAAAAGACTAGTGCTAGGCAGAACCAAACTGACCTATACCTTAGGAACCAATTGGCCGTTCTCAAAAATCTTGAGGCCCAAATTGGACAGCTAGCCCAACGTCTTGACTCTAGGCCTCTGGGTAATCTTCTTAGTAACACGGTACAAAACCCCCACGTAGAAGAGGCTAAACAGATGAGTACTACAGACAAGAAGGAGGCACCGAGCTAACCTTCCACTACTCCTCCTGTCCCACCGACAGTCGAGACCACGTCTGTCCCTACACCTCAAAGGGAAGTACAAATCCCGTTTCCAGGCCGTCTTAGGAAAGCCTACAAGGCTAACACCTTCCGACTCGATGGAAAGTTCATGGACACTGTGTCCAGAACCCCTTCCAGTTCAAAATACATCATTAAACTCCTGTTGACCAAGGACAAGGTACCCGAAGTACCCAATGTCCCACTGAACGCGGAATGTTCAGTAATCATTAAGAACTCTTTACCTGAGAAATTAGGAGATACCGGATGTTTCACCCTTCCTTGTTCGATCTATCACTCGGGCATGATACACTCTCTAGCCGACCTAGGAGCTAGTATCAATCTAATGCCTTATTCACTTTACACCAGACTGGAATTAGGACCCCTTACGCCTACCAAAATGAGCGTCCTGCTAGCTGACCAATCCATTAGATACCCTAAGGGAATAGCTGAGAATGTCATGGTTAAGGTAGATAAGTTCCTATATCCCACAGACTTTCTAGTGATGGACATTCAGGAGGATGTGCATATCCCTATCATCTTAGGAAGACCATTCTTGAACACCGCACGTACTATCATCGATGTTTATTCACAGACTATCAGTCTTAGATCTCATGGAGAGACTATCACCTTCAAGATTGATCAGACTGACCAGGCTTTGACAGAGCATGCAGAGATATGTATGATTTCTACAGGCAGAGTTACTTCGGATGATGATTCTAAACCAGACACACGGATGTCTGACGAGCCCATCACAATTACTTCCGACACTGAGGAAGAAGAAATGGAAGAAGAGGAAGAGACTGAAGAAGACGAAATAGAAGAAGAAGAGGAGGACGAGACAGAAGAATATCAGTTTACACCAACCTACCTTCCTGATTCACATCTTCCGACAGCCGAGATAATGCAGATAGACTTCACTCAAAGCTTTATCCCCCTGCCAGAGAGTGACTCAGAAGAAGAAGAACCAGTGATTGATCATTCTTATGATGCTGAACACGCGCTCACTATGAGGAAACTCATCGCATCAAACATCGATCCCATCGAACCGCTCACCTTTCCTAGACTTCATAATCAACTCGAGCTAGGAGGTACTTCTGGTTCTAGTCACGATTCAGATTCCCAGGATGAAAAGGAAATTGAGATAATCTCTTCCCAGCCGATATCTCAGATTACCGACGAGTCTCAGTCACCACCTACCATTATGGAGTTCCCTAATTCACTAGAGGTTGATCCCACAGCGACAGATAGTGACGAGGACGACGTTGTATTCATAGATGTTCCGATATATATCCTCTCTATTCACCTTCGTCTACCTTCCACCATTCCAGATTCTCCTCTCGGAACTATCCAAGTACCAATCATCTCTAATCACAAAGAGATGATCAGTGCTATTGAGCAATACGAGGATGACTTTCGTACCTTGATGGCGATTATCAGAGATTCTACTATTGAGTACATGCCACATCAACGAGACTTGATCGAAGAGATCGAAGCAGAATATGATGCTTATCGTGCCACCAACTCTCGAAGTCCTCAGCATCTACAAAACCACATCCATGCGTTCGCCGAAGATCTCGCTACTCAGCTTCTGCAAGAACCTCAGAACAGCGATGAGCCATCTGCTGACGATCTGGAGTTCTTTGAAAACCAAAAAATCATATATGGCAAGGTATACGAAGCACTAATCAGGTCCGCATTTCCATACTCACCCAGGCAAATGGAGTTTCTACACTCTTACAGGTACAACATGGACTATGCTACTGGGAACCCTGATGACGAAGTCGACAAACAGATGATGAGTGATCTAAAGGGATTAATGAACTCTGTGGCTAATAACGATCATATCGACGATTCTTCACCACACAGGTTTTACATCGACTGCACCATAGAATTTCATGCTAACAAGATTATCGACAGGCTGGAATATGCGAGTTCCGATGAAAGGACGCGTAACATCCCTTCATCCATTCCTGACGGTTCGTTGGTTAACACCGCGAACTTCATCACAGAACAGCTTAGAGATATCTTCGGTACTGTCTTCACAGGGGAGCCCAGACAGTTGTTTCATGATGGACTGCGTGAGGTTTACAAAATAATGATTAACATCTTTCGTAAACCAGACCTCACATATTCCGATTATCAAGAGCAGCTTATCCAAGGCATCCTCGAGTTCATTGATGAGTTAGGGAGAAGCACTAGCGTGAGCACTCATGAAGACATCCATTTGCGCTTCTTCGGATTCATGGATTCGTTAAGACATGAACGACCAGAAGGTGAGAGACTTGAGTACAATGGGACCTACTTCATAGATTCCGATGGACCCATCTCCAAAGCAGTCTATGACATCTCCTGGGACCTCTTATACTTACAAAGGGTGGCTGAGGAACACTTCGATAGTTTCCCTCTCTTTGTGTCAAGGATCCCGAACATCACCCAAGTCATCACTCGCCATTATCTCAGGTTCTATCCACAGAACTCTAGGGCCTCACTATCCAGCACCTCTAGCCCTGGAGGTTCCTCTTCCGGCTGATCCAGGAGGAACGAAAAGTCGAGCACTCGACTATAAATAGAAGCGCTTCTCGGGAGGCAACCCGTGGAATAAATATCCTTTAGTATTAGTATTAGTAGTATTTTATTTTTAATTTTCAAGAAGTGAAATATCTCCGACTATCTTTCACACTTGGATATACAAAAGCTTTCAAAACACCACTTCATTTTTACACTGATAGCTTTTACCTCATCACTGATTCCAGAATATAGGAAACATTTTTCAAAATGATAATTCATGTGTTTCGAGCATTTGAGGTACTTGCGTGCTACTTTCACACATTATGCTCGAACTCGTTTAAAAACACATGTTTTAAAAATTATTTGTATTAGAAAACATCTTTTCACATTATGTGATAGTGACACTCTTTTGGTAAAAAGCTATAAAATAAGAAGTGGTTAAAAAAGTATATCCAACGTGTTCACACTTAAGAGATATTTTCACAAGAGAGAAAGTAGTAGAGTGATGAATAAAGCCACTTTCCACAAAGTGCGCTTCCCAAAAGCTGAATGAACTTTATGGAGCTGTCGCAAGGAGGATATCTGGCAAGTACTCTTCCTCAAAAGCAGCATATCTTCAGACCTTCAGATTCCATCCATCATGTTGATAGGGGAGTTCTCTCGTTCTTGTCCTTGTTTTGATTTGATTATTTTGTTCTATTTTATTAGTAGTCTATGCCATATCCTAAGCTTATCACTAAGTGTGGGATTCCAGCCCAAAACAAACACTTGAGAAACATTTTCCGATATGTTCAAACTCTAAGTGTGGGATTTTACTTTCAGTAAAATCTCAACTTAAGAGAACATTAGGGACAATGTTCCTCTAAGTGTGGGATAGCGGTATAGAATACCTTAGGTCAGATTCTTATTTCCAAAAGCAAACTCAGAAAATGTTTCTCAAAATCATAAGCTTAACTTCGACAGTGGATTCGCCACTCATTCAGTTGGCTTAATTTTCATAAAACCTCACTTTTGCTTTAAATTTTTCAAAAATTTTGAATTAAAATGCCTTGAGGGGATCATTTTAATATACGAGTAGTTTATTTTGGAAAATAAGATTAAATAAGTTAGAAATTTCTTGAGCTGAAATGATGATCTAAGATGGGCATCGCATGACTAGGCACATACAACCTATACTTGCAGTGAGGTATCTTGAGCCTATGAAAAGCATTCATTTTAAATGCTTCACTATTCGTTTGTTGAGTGTGTGCCGATGCATGCATCCGGAATTAGAACTTGCTCCTGGTATGCACTTCGAGACCACATTGGTTGAGTACCGTACGCGGTATAGGTGCAATTAGAGGACCTTGACATTCCTTAGGATTTAACCCCCTTTTTACATATCTTTTCAAGCCCAAAACCCTTCCAACACTCATTTTCAGTGTTGATGATCCGCCTAGAAAACCCTGTTGAGCCTTAGCCTTTTCGTTTCTTTAAAACCCAAATTTTAAACCCATTCACTTCTACACCCACCAAAACCTTATCTTAGAATTTTTAAAGTTTTGAAAAACGCTATTTAGATATTCTTTTTGCTTTCACTCAAAAATCACAAAATTCGTGTTTACTCAAAACTCCTCGCGTGCGTTTCTATGATCAATATTCAAGGATCGAGAGTCTTATGATGCGAAAAATTGGCACCAAGTAAATTCGAAATTGTCAAAAGCGTGAAAAAAATAAAAGTAAGAAAGGATCTCAAAAAGTCAATAAAATAAAAATGCCTTAGAAATTCCTTAGCAAAGAAGTTCTAGGCCAAAAATAAAGAAATGAAAAGAAAAGAAAAGAAAAGAAAAGAAAAAAAGTTTGAAATAAAGCTAAGTGCTTCAAATCTTCTGAAAACTCCGGTCTCATAAAAGTATAAATCCTCCACATGTTTTCGAAAGATAGAAGTCAAAATAGCTATCTTCTTCCCTTACTGTTATCCGTTTCCGTTTTCATTGAAAAGTTTGTCTAAATAAAATTTTTCTTAAGTTTAAAGGTCCTAAGATAAGCATAACCCTTGAACCAAAATTCCCACTTATCCATACCCTTTAACCCTCACCAAACATTACAACCCATTTGAATGTCCTGGGATAATTAGCACCGTCCTCACCTAAGTGGTGGAGATATGATTCTCGAGCAAGCCTATGACGATGGATGTTGCATGACTAGCGTTTAAGCGATTTCATTTGTTTAGAATGATAGGTAACCCGAAACACTTCTGAGTGAATTGAGTGACCACCTGGTGAGATCGCCTAGTCATGTATATTCCAAAAATCACATGCCTAAGAGAGTCATTTTGTGCTTCTGAAAGAAATACCTTATTTTCTTTTATTTTCCTGGATATGTTACTTATGTATGGAGATGTTTACTCTTAATATATTTTGATTCACCCAAAACGCAGTGACACTTTCAAAATTTTTCAAAAAAAAAGTAAGTGAGAAAGCTGAGTTTTGCTTGAGGACAAGCAAAGTCTAAGTGTGAGATATTTGATAACAAGCAAAAAGTCAAGTTTTTGTGTGCTATTTTCTCACCTTTTTAGCCCAATTACGGATGAAAACATTTGAAATATACATTTTTATACTAAATTTCATAATAATGGCTAAAATATAGACGATGCTTCGAGAATCAACCAAAAAGACCTAAAAACGAGTAAAATAGAGCACAAACGATCAACAAATCTTCTGTTCACGCATTTAAGCACAATTTAATCTATACTTGGAATTATGATCTCTAACTTATGTCATTTTCTTCGTTAGGAAATTACGAAACCGTGAGCGTGAGAATCACTCAAAACGAATAAACGACGAAGAAGTTACGCCAAATCGAAGAAACAGAGAACCAACGGACCGAATACGGCTGGACACAGACCGTATACGGATGGACCAGACCGTATACGGATGGACACAGACCGTATACGGCCTGTGTAGACCGTATACGGCCTGTGACCAGCCGTATATGGCCCAGTCTAGCCGTATACGGTTGGTGCCCACTCGTATTTGCTCCAGTCCACCCGTATACGGCCAAAACCAACCGTATTTCGTGTTCAGGCAATAAAAATGACATTTTTATACGGCTGTGCGATACGGTTGTGCATTTGAAGGTTGGAATACGGTTGAAGAATACGGTTGAAGAATACGGCTGCACATTTCCTATAAATACAAGGCTTCACCTCAACATTTCATACCATCTCACACACCTCATACCTCAAAACACACACTCTCACTCTCACTCTCTAGATTTAGGTTTTTATTTCGTAGTTAGCGGCTAGTTAGTCACGGTATTAACCGGACGAATAGAGGGGTAATATTGTAATATCTCTTAGAGGATACTCGAAGTTTTGCTTGTATTCTTTCACGTTGTATTCAGCTACACTCTTATTACGGTTATATCTATCTTTTATCTATTGTTATTATGATGATTGTTATTACTGTTATCATGCTAGATTTAGGATTTATTGCCATGATTAGCGAGTAGTTATATTGCGTGTTTGCTATGACGTAGTTAGTCGTGTTAGTTGGGATGATGTCATTATGAGACAACGGAGGTAACGTTAAACGGCTTTCATTTGTATAGCGTCGGAAACATCACGAATGTGTGGAATACGGAACGTGGAAGCTATGAAAGTCGTGGGCACAATCCGTTGTTGATTAATAGTGTGATGATTCACTTTCTATCTATGATTTTAAACCTCATTTAAACTAAACGCCTTTCAACCAGTAAACGTGATTACGGCCTTAATGATAGGACGTCGCGAACCCTATCCAAAGGTACTTAGTTATCTGTATCTAAACGAACATGGTCTGATTTATAAACAACGTAAATATTGCTTTCTGAAAATGAACACTAAGTACATCGTCGCCTTGGAAATAATACTTTCTGAATCGAACGTAAAGTACAATGCGGCTATGGAATAATGTTTTCTAAATATGAGCATAAAGTACACCGGAACTGTGGAAATACTGCTTTCTTATCTGGAACGCAAAGTACACCGTGACTGTGGAAATACTATTTTCTAAATGAACGCAAATAGTACTTTGTTAATAAATTAGGGATTTATTGGGATTTTAAAGTAAGGGCTGGTTTATATCATAGATGGATAATTACTGTGCTTAAATACAAACTTAGTTCATAAGTCTAGGGTTCCTTTGTGAAGCAACGTAGGTACCGACCAAGTACTTGGTAAAGCGGTGGAAACACTTCTAGTGGAGTACAACGTGGATACCACGGAAATGCTGCCGTTACTTCACGATGTGGATCAACGGGGTTACTGTATAAGCAAAGTGGGTACCGTCAATCGGTTAAGTACTTGGTATAGCAATGGAAACATCACTGGTGGAGTACAGTGTGGATATCATGGAAATATCGTTGTTACTCACTGTGTATCATCAGTGATCAAATATACCTGGACTTTACAAACCCATATATAGAAAGTGATCAACGCACCCATCAAACCTGGTTTTGAACTTAAATGTTTTGTTTAGATTAGAGTATTTTTGTGGGGTTAAGAAAGGTCGGACATCGAGTTGGTTTGTCGCCTTATTCATGCACCCAGGATTAAACTCCATATAAGGGTCGCTATACCTTCACCGGTTAGTGTTGTGGGTTGGATAAACTACTCCGATCAGAATCACGATAGCTTAGTTGCTCAGTGACATACTGATCGAGAAATCTATCAGTAGGGAACTAGTGCTTACTCCACTAATACTTGAAATGAACGAAATACAAATCCTTTAAGACCAGTTTATAACTCACACATCATCCCAGTTAAGAAGGCTACCGAAGTCATAGCAAACACCTCCTCTAGATTATCTGTTAACTACCTATATTTTATTTTCGCTTTATTTAAATTTTCTGCCTAAGTATAACAAAAACCAAACAAAACCTCCAACTATCTTTTAAAAACCATTACTAGTTTGATAGATCGTCTCCTACGTCCAAGATCCATAATACACTGATTCAGAGAACGACCCTAGGTCATACTTATCACTGTACACCCATAGTGATTGAGTATACTTAGGCCCCGCAAATACAAATTTTAAAACCCACTGATCGCCGCGCCTAACGGAAGGTTCACAACGATAAGAAGAAATTCTTAAACCGACTGTTCGGCGTGCGTCACTGGCCATACTTCAACATCGAGTGTTCCAGTTTCTGGAATCAAGACAACTGATGATCCAAAGCAAGCATCTACTAGTGGATCTCAAAAATCCAAAGTGGATACACCTCTAGATGAAGAAGAGTTGACTCAAAAATTAGTGGATGATATCCTCACTCCATTAAGACTGTTAAGAATATCTGCTGGTATTGATAACTTACAGCTATCTAGAGAGGATGTACCGGATTTGGAAGACACTACGAAACAACATAGTGTCTATGAGGAAATTGGTACTAACTTAGGAGACGAGATTCCAGTTGAGCCTGTTGCTTCAACTAGAACGAGTAAGAATCATCCGATTGAAAATATCATCGGTGATATTAATACTCCGGTTCAAACAAGGACTCAATCAAAAGCTAGTACGTCTGAAAACCTAGAGTACCCAAGCTTGTATTCTGAAATGAAAGAGACAGGGATTCCTAATCAATGTCTATATTCATGCTTTATCTCACAAGTCGAGCCTAAAAATGTTCAAATGGCTCTAAAAGAAAGTTCATGGGTTGAAGCAATGCAAGAAGAACTATCTCAGTTCTCTAAACTACAAGTATGGGAGTTGGTTGACCTTCCAAAGGGAGAATATCCAATTGGAACTAGATGGGTATTTAAGTGCAAGAGAGATGATAAGGGAATCGTTACTCGCATAAAGCTCGTCTAGTGGTTCAAGGTTTTAATCAACAAGAGGGTATAGATTACAACGAAGCGTTTGCACCAGTTGCTACGCTAGAAGCAATTAGGGTGTTCTTAGCATTTGCATCATTTAATGGTATAAAGGTTTATCAGTTGGATGTTAAGAGTGCCTTCTTGTATGGCAAAGTGGAAGAATTGGTGTATGTTTCACAACCGCCAGGGTTTGCTGATCATGAGTATCCAGATAGAGTATATCGACTGAATAAGGCTCTATATGGATTACATCAAGCACCTAGGGCATGGTATGGAACTCTATCAACATATCTACTTGAGAATGGTTTTACAAGAGGATCGATCGATAGTACACTGTTTGTAAAGTGGAAGAAGAAAGACTTTCTTCTCGTGCAAGTTTATGTTGATGAAATTATCTTTGGATCGTTTGATGAAAAGATGTGTCAAGAATTTGAGAAAGTCACGAGAAAAAGGTTTGAAATGTCTGCAATGGGAGAGTTGAATTTCTTCTTAGGGTTACAAGTTGATCAAAAGAATGACGGATTTTTTATTCATCAATCTAAATATACACATGAGCAGTTGGAACGCTTTAAGATGGATGAAAGTAAGGTCTACAATACTCCTATTCCAGTCAATCATGGACTAGGTCCAGATACATCGAGTGATAGCGATGTGGATCCAACTCTTTATAGAGCCATGATCGGATCACTAATGTATTTAACTGCCTCTAGGCCTGACATAATGTTTGCTGTTTGTATATGCGCAAGATATCAGGCTAATCCGAAAGAGTCACACATGCAAGTTGTTAAACGAATCTTTCGTTACCTCAAAGGGAAACCGAAGCTGGGACTTTGGTATCTGACTGATGGAGACTTAGATCTCGTAGCTTATACTGATTCGGATTATGGAGGATGCAATCAGAATAGGAAATCTACAACCGGAGGATGTCTGTAACACCCTCAAATTTCGGGTCGCGGAAGCAGTCGGGTCGGGTGTTACTAAATCAATTATCAAAAGCATAAAGATATATAATGAACGACTCTAAATGAGACGTTGAAAATAGTTATACATTTACTAAATAAAACGTTTACAAAGTTGATAGTGGTTTTCAAATACATAATTTGAAATACAAAGTAAATGCAGAGTTGTCCCGAAGTTTGAAAACATGCGACTCGAGCTAGCATAGCTTGTAGTGGTCCTAATCCTGCGGCCCACCTGAGAATACATACTAAAACAGGTCAGCTATAAAGCTGGTGAGTTCACAGAGTATTTAATATGAATTGTGTGATAATACCATCCGTATTATAAAAAGCGGTTATCCACCGTGTATTTAGATTAAATGAGTTTGCAAAGACATTACAAAAGTTGTATATCGGGGTGTAGGTTACCCTAACCATATAATTTACTAGATGGTGGAGTTTAGTATGCATCGGCTATTAGTCTTTACATAGAGGTACGGGTTCCTAGAATTAGGTCATCTACCCATGTAGGAACCATAATATATGTTGATTGTTAATAAGTATCCCGAGTCCCAATAATCCATCGGATTATCCTGCAGTATATAAGTAATGAAAGTAGCACTACGTGCATACTTTATGTTCAAGAGCACCACGTGCTTAAACTGGATAAACAATGAAGCACCACGTGCTTAAGGTCAAATGTATTGAGGCACTCCGTGCCTGATGTATGTAATAGGTATGCATATGTATGAAGCACCACGTGCTTAGCAATGTAGTAATGTATAGATAATCAGTAGTAGCACCACGTGCCAAGTAGTGGTTCAGCGAACCCGGAAGTAGCACAACGTGCCAAGTAGTGGTTCAGCGAACCCGGAAGTAGCACAACGTGCCCGGAAGTAGCGCAACGCGCCCAGTGATGGCCCTACAGGCTCGGCAGTAGCATAACATGCCTACTGTGTGATCAAATGAAGCATTACATGCTTGTTTAACGTTAATGAAGCACTACGTGCTTAATGGTGTAAACAGGGTGTGTACATCTGTATATATATATATACGCGAAGCACCGCGTGCTTGTTAGTGTAAGCGTGTGTACATCATCATGTACATGTAATCAGAAGTAGCACCACGTGCTAAATAGTGGTTCAACGAACCCGGAAGTAGCACAATGTGCCCGGAAGTAGCGCAACGCGCCCAGTGATGGCCCCACGGGCTCGATAGTAGCACAACATGCTAAACAGTTTATGTATGCATAAATTAGTGTAAGATATCTACAGATAAACACTACACTCAATTTATGTGCGTTTATTACCCTACGGTAATGTTGAAGGTGTAATCTAACAATCTACACCTATGAGTAAAGTTTAGTGTTCACAATGTATCTAAGTGTGACTAATCACCACCTAGATGATGGGCGTAGCATGTCATGTCTAGATGCGTATAAATGTCACCTAGCTATTCGGAGTAGTACATAATGCCTAAGTGTGTCATCATATCACTTAGTTGTCGAAAAGTACCTACAGCACTTAAATGATGGATACTATCAGTCGGTTCTATAAATCGTGACTTGATTAGTAAGCGTGGTCTCTAGGTCGTGTTTCACGAGTAAACTAGCCAAATCTAGTAATACTGAATCGCCGATGTGACGAAGTGTTTAATTGTTGTTTCTTGTATAATTCTAGTTGTTGTCTTGCTAAGGCACACTTAGTTTGCATCGTATGTACGGTTGTCTCAAAGGCGTTGGGGTCTAACATGTCATTTGCAAACGTTTGTAAAGCAGTTGTAAGTTCGTTTATCAACGAAAAGTAAGTAAATCATGAGTATGTATCTCCCCCAAAATCAGTGAAAACAGTAAAAAGGAGGGGCTATGAACTCACCTGAGGAGCTAGCGTCTTAGCGTAACGAGTCGTGCCAAGTAAAATCTCCTAATATCCTAAACACGAGAGATTTCGTACGTTTGTAAGTGCGGTTCGTTATGGATGGTTCGTAATAATAATTTATATTATTATTAGGTTCGAGTTTTCGTATACTTTATAAAGTATATTTGCTTTGGATTACAAGCCGTATCGTATTTGAATTTTCATTTGAAAACGTTTTCCGACACTTAGAAAGATTTGGCAAATTTCTGTTTTCTGCGACACAACATGCGACACAATGGTTGTGTCGCATGGTACGACACAATTCTGCGACACAAGGGTTGTGTCGCATGGATTCGAGGTGCTGAGTCAACAGCGACATAAGCGTTGTGTCGCATGGGTTTTGCGATATAAGATGCGACACAAGATACGACATAATACGGTTTATACGACACAATAGTGCGACACAAGGGTTGTGTCGCATGGATGGTTTATGCGACACAATATGCGACACAATGGTTGTGTCACAAAGATGAACACCCAGACAGTCAGCAGCGACTGTCGCATTTTTCCGATCAAAAACGCAATCCAAGCGTGTTTTTGAGCTATAAAATCGTGTTTCTTTGTTGTATTGGTTAATACTAAGTATGTTAAACACTATTATGAAAGAAAACTTCAAAATCTAAAGATTTACGGGATTTGTCGGAAACTTACAAGTGGTCGGATTTGAAATCCGAAAAGGTGGTTGTGTAGATCGTGAACTCGTGATCGTTTTTCTCTAAATGGCCCAAGCGATTTGAGATCGTTTTGTGGTAGTTTTTATGTGATTAGTGAGTATTTTAGAGAGAAGATTGAGAGAGAAATGGAAGTAGAGAGAGAGAGAGTGGAGTTGAAAATGAGGTGAAAAAGGGGGAGGAAGTTGGGTTTTGTCCAACACAGATCCCCAGTGCGCGGACTGTGGTCTCCAACCACAGTACAAAATACCCGTGTTTTATTTGTCCAGTCATAAGATAATATAAAATTCTTATTTATATTATTTTAAAATGTTTTCTAATTGAAGTATTTTATAAAAATGCTAATTGGAAATAAAAGTTAAATCATTTATAAAAAGTTTAAAATAGGCGCGAAAATTGGCCTTTTTAACCGGGTGTTACATTCTCCCCCTGTTATGAAAATTTCGTCCCGAAATTTAAAATGATGTCGTGGTCGCGTGGAGTCTGGGGAGCAATGCACGTACGAGAGATTTATCGAGTAGATAGTAGACATATCATGTCTATGACGGAGTTGAGGAGCAGTCAATCCATGACTGTGTCGAAATTTATCGTTGTAGTTACATTCTGACTATATTGTTTGTTCGAGGTATGATTAATTTGTGGTTGTTAGGTAACCGTTTACGTCGTAGTCCGTTAAGGACTAGATGGTTGTCACCTAGTGACCGTTTTGTGAGTAGTCCTATCAGGACCAAATATCTAGCAGATAATAATTTAACTAGTCTGCTGAAAGCAAACTCTAAGCTTAACTTTGACCTAGTCGTGTCTTTCCGACGATGCCTTAAGCGTTTGAATTTTTTTTTTTTTTTTTTTTTTTTTCAAAATGGTGTGAGGGATGACACCTAGATGTTTAAAGAGTTAAAGAATTAAGTTGTTGAGAAAGGACGTAACCTTCCTACCTTAGAGATCCCGCTAGGCGTTATTGTAGAGTCTCGGGCAGTCTCTTTTGAGGTGTCCAGGGTCTCCGCATTCGAAACAGACCTTCGGGCCGTTAGGGTTTGAGATAGTAGTAGGGACTCTGCAGTTCTTAGTTGGGTGCCCATAGCTTTTGCACCTATTGCATGGCGTGCCACACGCCCCCGTATGGTGGCTTTCGCATCTGGGGCAGAAGGGTTTGTTTCCCTTGTATTTCTTCTCTCCGGGTTTGATTATATTGAGTGGTACGGGTTCAGGTCTTAAGGTTAGCTCGTGGCTATTGCTGGGATTTCCATCCCATTTCCTCTTGCTATAGGGATTAGGAGATCGAGGGAGTGTCTCAGAGTCGGCTTTCATCGCCATTAGTTCATGAGCCAAACGTATGGCTTTTCGGATGGTTGTAGGTGCGGATGAGATGACGTTCCCTCGGATGGGCTTAGGAAGACCTAGAATGTATTTTCTGATACGCGTGGACTCTGAGTTTACTATGTTTGGGCATAAGGGTGCCAATTGTTGGAATCGAGTGGTGTACGAGGTGATGTCATTCCCCTTCACAGTGAGGTTCCAGAGTTCAACCTCGAGTCGATGTATTTCCTCGTTAGGGCAGTACTCTTCCTTGAGCATTTGTTTCAGTTCCTCCCAGGGCATCCTGTAGGCAACTTCGGTGCTCACAGACTGAACTTGGGTGTTCCACCAGGTAAGTGCACCTTCTTCAAAAGTGCAGGTAGAGAGTCTGACCTTGCGGTCGTCAGGGCATTCGCAGAGATAGAATATGGATTCCATTTTCTCAATCCACCTAGTTAAGCCAATAGCTCCTTCGGTTCCAGAGAAGTGTAGTGGTTTGCACCTCATAAATTCTTTATAAGTGCAGGGTCTCGTTTGGAGTGGGTTGTTCAGTGCGGCATCGCCGTCAGTTCGTAGGTTTCGTGAGAGTAACGCATCGGTCACTCCTTGAGCAATGTATCGGGCGAGTTCAGCTTCGTCGAAAGTCAGTTGCCTTGAAGACATGTTCCTTTAAGAAAAGGCAAACGTGTGTAAGTTGTCGTGATAGTGTTGATTTCTCCAAGTATTTTATAAGAGTGAGATAGGATCCTATATCCGTATCTAAGTCGAGGTTTCCAGTTTTGTGTGTGGTGGACATCGTCCCGCGTTACGTGATTTTTGAAGTGACGATTTTTGTTCCTATCTAGTTATCCAAATCGTTGTGTCTATTTGTTCACATTCCCAATGATGGGATTTAGTTAAGTAGTTTTGATTAGCAGTCATAACCATGACTAAGTAGTATTATTCCCAATAGTCGTTCAAGGCTATGCTATGGTGATGATCCTACAGATCATAATGCAGTACTAACCTACCGTGTGTGTAGCACTATGTGCTATAAGTGTAGTACTAACTGTACCATAACTGCAGTACTATTTGTACTGAAATGCGAAGTCAACACACCATGAGTACAGTGTCCGAAACACCGTACTTGTAAAACTACGTATTGTAAATGCAGCACCCTGTGCCGTAAAAGTAGTGCCACGCACTGTAATGCAGTACTCAAAGTACTGTAGGTAGGTAGGGATCGTATATTTCTTGAACGTAGCCTCCAAGGCTGTATGTGTATAAGTCATGGGATTTCTATACGTAGCAAGTATACGTACATAATAAAAGTCAGGTATGGCACCTCGTGCCCAGTTAAGTAAGTGTATATGTATATATATAAGTCGTACATGCAACTATAACAAGTCTACATGTATAATTGAAGTAGCACCTAGGGCTATAATGCAGTGCTATCAGCACAGTAATTGAAATACTAATGTATTGTGATTGTAGTACCAAAGTACTATGAAATGCAGCACTATGTGATGTAATGTAGTGCCCGCGGCACCGTAATTGCAGTACCCATGTACTATGAGTGTAGCATCAACATGCTCTGATTTGTAGTATTGACATACAATGGAAGCTGCACTAACGTGCTCAAATGGTGGTATCAACATACCGTGAAATCGTGGCATCACGTGCCGTAGTGTTACACAAGTATAGCCCTCGGGCCGTCAGTAAGTTTGAAGGTAATTCGTGGATTTAGTCATTACGATCATCCTTCGCAATACTAAACAGTCGTGACCAACCTGGTCAAAATTTGAGGTCAAGTCGTAAAAGTTGGGAAGCTGGCGATATGCCACTTCGAAAGTATATATCAGTACTATAGCGGAATCATGTCAGATGTAATCGTACCTACATGTATACAGATATGTAGGAATAATATACACGTAAGGTCTATTCATATATACCTACAGTACATATAATAGCCTAGGTTGTCTAGCAATAACATATAACAATCAGAGTCATCTATCGTAATCCCCGTTTCATTATGACCCCCCTTTCAGACTTCACATCATCTTCCGTTAATTGTACATAGTTGGCCGGACTATGTTAAATTAAGTTCGTATGATGTGATTCCTGAACCGGTCATACCTAGCAAGGGATACTGCCTAACGGTCATAGTCTAGGCCCACTAAATGCAACCTAGTTCACTATAACCTTAGGCTCTGATACCAATCTGTAACACCCTCAAATTTTGGGTCGCGGAAGCAGTCGGGTCGGGTGTTACTAAATCAATTATCACAAGCATAAAGATATATAATGAACGACTCTAAATGAGACGTTGAAAATAGTTATACATTTACTAAATAAAACGTTTACAAAGTTGATAGTGGTTTTCAAATACATAATTTGAAATACAAAGTAAATGCAGAGTTGTCCCGAAGTTTGAAAACATGCGACTCGAGCTAGCATAGCTTGTAGTGGTCCTAATCCTGCGGCCCACCTGAGAATACATACTAAAACAGGTCAGCTATAAAGCTGGTGAGTTCACAGAGTATTTAATATGAATCGTGTGATAATACCATCCGTATTATAAAAAGCGGTTATCCACCGTGTATTTAGATTAAATGAGTTTGCAAAGACATTACAAAAGTTGTATATCGGGGTGTAGGTTACCCTAACCATATAATTTACTAGATGGTGGAGTTTAGTATGCATCGGCTATTAGTCTTTACATAGAGGTACGGGTTCCTAGAATTAGGTCATCTACCCATGTAGGAACCATAATATATGTTGATTGTTAATAAGTATCCCGAGTCCCAATAATCCATCGGATTATCCTGCAGTATATAAGTAATGAAAGTAGCACTACGTGCATACTTTATGTTCAAGAGCACCACGTGCTTAAACTGGATAAACAATGAAGCACCACGTGCTTAAGGTCAAATGTATTGAGGCACTCCGTTCCTGATGTATGTAATAGGTATGCATATGTATGAAGCACCACGTGCTTAGCAATGTAGTAATGTATAGATAATCAGTAGTAGCACCACGTGCCAAGTAGTGGTTCAGCGAACCCGGAAGTAGCACAACGTGCCAAGTAGTGGTTCAGCGAACCCGGAAGTAGCACAACGTGCCCGGAAGTAGCGCAACGCGCCCAGTGATGGCCCTACAGGCTCGGCAGTAGCATAACATGCCTACTGTGTGATCAAATGAAGCATTACATGCTTGTTTAACGTTAATGAAGCACTACATGCTTAATGGTGTAAACAGGGTGTGTACATCTGTATATATATATATACGCGAAGCACCGCGTGCTTGTTAGTGTAAGCGTGTGTACATCATCATGTACATGTAATTAGAAGTAGCACCACGTGCTAAATAGTGGTTCAACGAACCCGGAAGTAGCACAATGTGCCCGGAAGTAGCGCAACGCGCCCAGTGATGGCCCCACGGGCTCGATAGTAGCACAACGTGCTAAACAGTTTATGTATGCATAAATTAGTGTAAGATATCTACAGATAAACACTACACTCAATTTATGTGCGTTTATTACCCTACGGTAATGTTGAAGGTGTAATCTAACAATCTACACCTATGAGTAAAGTTTAGTGTTCACAATGTATCTAAGTGTGACTAATCACCACCTAGATGATGGGCGTAGCATGTCATGTCTAGATGCGTATAAATGTCACCTAGCTATTCGGAGTAGTACATAATGCCTAAGTGTGTCATCATATCACTTAGTTGTCGAAAAGTACCTACAGCACTTAAATGATGGATACTATCAGTCGGTTCTATAAATCGTGACTTGATTAGTAAGCGTGGTCTCTAGGTCGTGTTTCACGAGTAAACTAGCCAAATCTAGTAATACTGAATCGCCGATGTGACGAAGTGTTTAATTGTTGTTTCTTGTATAATTCTAGTTGTTGTCTTGCTAAGGCACACTTAGTTTGCATCGTATGTACGGTTGTCTCAAAGGCGTTGGGGTCTAACATGTCATTTGCAAACGTTTGTAAAGCAGTTGTAAGTTCGTTTATCAACGAAAAGTAAGTAAATCATGAGTATGTATCTCCCCCAAAATCAGTGAAAACAGTAAAAAGGAGGGGCTATGAACTCACCTGAGGAGCTAGCGTCTTAGCGTAACGAGTCGTGCCAAGTAAAATCTCCTAATATCCTAAACACGAGAGATTTCGTACGTTTGTAAGTGCGGTTCGTTATGGATGGTTCGTAATAATAATTTATATTATTATTAGGTTCGAGTTTTCGTATACTTTATAAAGTATATTTGCTTTGGATTACAAGCCGTATCGTATTTGAATTTTCATTTGAAAACGTTTTCCGACACTTAGAAAGATTTGGCAAATTTCTGTTTTCTGCGACACAACATGCGACACAATGGTTGTGTCGCATGGTACGACACAATTCTGCGACACAAGGGTTGTGTCGCATGGATTCGAGGTGCTGAGTCAACAGCGACATAAGCGTTGTGTCGCATGGGTTTTGCGATATAAGATGCGACACAAGATACGACATAATACGGTTTATACGACACAATAGTGCGACACAAGGGTTGTGTCGCATGGATGGTTTATGCGACACAATATGCGACACAATGGTTGTGTCGCAAAGATGAACACCCAGACAGTCAGCAGCGACTGTCGCATTTTTCTGATCAAAAACCCAATCCAAGCGTGTTTTTGAGCTATAAAATCGTGTTTCTTTGTTGTATTGGTTAATACTAAGTATGTTAAACACTATTATGAAAGAAAACTTCAAAATCTAAAGATTTACGGGATTTGTCGGAAACTTACAAGTGGTCGGATTTGAAATCAGAAAAGGTGGTTGTGTAGATCGTGAACTCGTGATCGTTTTTCTCTAAATGGCCCAAGCGATTTGAGATCGTTTTGTGGTAGTTTTTATGTGATTAGTGAGTATTTTAGAGAGAAGATTGAGAGAGAAATGGAAGTAGAGAGAGAGAGAGTGGAGTTGAAAATGAGGTGAAAAAGGGGGAGGAAGTTGGGTTTTGTCCAACACAGATCCCCAGTGCGCGGACTGTGGTCTCCAACCACAGTACAAAATACCCGTGTTTTATTTGTCCAGTCATAAGATAATATAAAATTCTTATTTATATTATTTTAAAATGTTTTCTAATGGAAGTATTTTATAAAAATGCTAATTGGAAATAAAAGTTAAATCATTTATAAAAAGTTTAAAATAGGCGCGAAAATTGGCCTTTTTAACCGGGTGTTACAATGTCAATTCCTAGGAGGTAGATTAGTATCCTGGCAGTGCAAGAAGCAAACCTCGGTAGCCATTTCTACATGTGAAGCTGAGTACGTTGCAGCTGGCAGTTGTTGCTCTCAAGTACTTTGGATTCAACAGCAACTGCGGGATTACGGGTTAAATATAACCAATACTCCTATGATGATTGATAATGAATCAACTATGTCGATCACTAACAATCCAGTGAAGCACAGTAAAACTAAGCACATTGATATTCGACATCATTTTATTAGAGACTGTGCTGAGAAGAATTTGATAAAGTTAGTTAAGGTTCCATCATTGGATAACTTAGCAGACTTATACACGAAGGCGTTCGACAGAGAAAGATTTGAGACATTGGTTCAACTAAACGGAATGAGAAATCCAGAGTGATTAGTCTTCCAAGGGTATTTTTGTAATAGCTAGTACTTTTATGTATTAATTTCATATTAAAAAAAAAAAAAAAAAAAAAAAAAAAAAAAAAAAACGTGGGGGCGTATGGCATTCATTTGCTTGTTACCTAAGGGGAATCGCCTTCATTAAAGAATATAAACATAATATTCTTTAAAAAATTTTGAGTTTTTATCTGCAAAAACTATGGGAAATGATAGTACATTAGGAGAATAAGCTTCACAATAATAAGCTTAAGTCCTAAGTATGATGTGTTAGTAGATTCAACTAAAGCTACATTAAAACTACATCTGTTTTATCAGGTATGTATTTATATTTATTTGATTATACACCTCTTTCCACAAGTTATAATTTGTCTGTTTTAAATGTCTAGACATATTCAACATATGATATACTGGTAGGCAACTTATACAATCATTTCTAAGTGTTAAGAAGTAATAATTTATTTGATTAGTATCTAGTGTATCTTTTATATGGTGTATGACATAAGTCTTAATTGTTGAATGATAGTAATTACATACACTGTTGTAACACCCCCATATTCACTGTTTGGCGGAAGCAAGTTTTCGGGGTGCTACTAATCAAATATCACAGCACAAAGATAAAGCAAACGACATCTATATGCAACGTTTGTAAATTAGTTACATTCCCATAGATATAATGTTTGAAAACTTAATGTTTTCGTATACAAAAATGTAGTTTCCAAGAGTCCACGCGTATAGCGGGAGATTCTATTACATAATCGAAATATACAAAAGATAATGCTAAGAATCTCCGTTAATGCAGTTGTGTTGAAATCATACGACTCTAGCTAAAGTCCTGGAGTAATCCTACTCAGTCTGGGTACCTGAGAAAACATGCTAAAAGGGTCAACACGAATGTTGGAGAATCTCACAGGTTTATAATTAATATCAGTTTTGAACACAAGATTTCATTAGTAGTGCCCGTAGGCGAAAAATCAGTATTTGCAATCCAGCAAATGTAAAACCAGTATTTGCAATCCAGCAAATGTAAGTAAGTAAGTTATACCATTGCCATGAGGCTCATAATCGAAGCTTAACCCGTAAGTAATAAGTTGCTCCCGTGACATGCTCGTAACTGAGCAAGCATATGTAACGAATAATAGTCGCCCGTTTATACAGAACGGTTCGTGGTAGCGCTACTACCCCGGGCGGGGAGGGTCATTTCCCTAATGGATCCATTAACTAGTGTTCGCGCTTAAGTCCATAACTAACGATATATGATGGAGAGACTTCTGTAAATAGTAAACAACTCATGCAATTCCGTTTAGTATAGTAAATAGTTTTAGTACTTGTGTTCAAGGAAAAGTAGTAGCATGTTTCTCCCCCAATAAGATAAAGCAGTAAAAGTGGGGCCGTAAGACTCATCTGAGTCGAGTAGTAAGCGGTAGCAAATAGCAAGTAGTAAGTATAACAAGTAGGTTCTCTGAACCCGTAACCTTCAAATGCCTAAACATATGAGGTTATGTAAGTATGTGTCTCGTGAGACGTTTCTTTTAGTTGTACACTACTAGTATATCCAATGTTTGTCCATATGTTTGTAATTGTTTGTTGTTGGAAAACATGTTTGGCCCGTTGGTGACGGTTTGTAGCAATAGTTCTAAGCTGTTATTATTGCGTTGAAACATCGTATATTAGAATGACCTTGCTACAGAAATTGCTTCAAAACTCTGATCCTGCGACACAATTTGCGACACAAGGATTTGGTATGCGACACAAAGGTTGTGTAGCATGTGACATCCGTCACCAAAAGCTCTATTCTTAGGTTCGTTTCATATTATCATTTCGTATTTTTATTCATATATGCTAGTAATGTGGAGAAATAAATTAAGTATTTGTACTTTAACTATGTGAGAAATTTAGTTCTCGTATAGTGTTCAAAAACTTGAATCAATGTTCGTATGCGGTTGGATTAAAAGTTAGGATAATAATAATAATAATATAATAAGAATAATCATGATAATAGTAATAATAGCATAATATAATAGTAACATAATAATAACTAATTACTTTGAGTTCACTAATAACGTATGCAAATTGTGATTATGTAGGAATTTTATTGAAATTATTATAACATTAAAGTAGTTACTTAAAAGAGTTTGTAGTGGATTATTATGTACAAGCTATCCAAGTCTAGTAAAATTTCATTTTGAAGTTTAACGTCAAGTGGGTTTCAAGTTAAATGGATCGAAAAATTCATGTGGGTCGAATTGTGAATTTTGCTAAGTCTTGTACGTGTTCCATTCTATTAAGAGACTCATGAGTATTAAAATAAATAAGATATAATAGAAAGTAGTAATAATGGTCATATTAGCAAACGGAATATAGTGTTGTTGCTTTGTGGGTCGACAATTTGGACAAAAAAAACAAAAGGATAGTAAACCGATCCAAACCTCCTTTGTGGAGGGATGGTTCGGCCCAAACACCTTTATAATCATGAAACTTAGTCACCAAGCTATTATTTACGTATAAATACAAACTAGATGTTAACCCTAAACTCTTTTAACCCATAAAAAGAGAGATAGGGAGAGTTGTTCCTGCTGGTGGCTTTGTGTGTGTCGATTGAAGTCAAGAAAAGAAGGGATAGGGTTGTGTTTTGGTTTACTCGTGTTACGTCTCGTGTATTCGCATAGGTAACATTATAATTCCTTCGGAAACAAATTACCTTTATGATTTCTGAAATATTTTAGGTCTGTTAGTATGATGTATAAAGGGTTAGAGAATTAATATGTTGGGTAAAAGTGTATTGCAAACCGAAAGATTTTGTATTCGTTAATATTAGAATCTGTCCTGATTATTCAGTTCAGTTCGACGGCTGTTTTGATCTAGATCCGTTCATTTTTAGGTTTTGGCCAAAACACGAAAGTTGTAGATCTCGATGTTTTACATAAAAATGAGAGGTTTCGGCCTCTAAAAAGCAACGTACGATTTTATATAAATTATTTTGTAAACTGTCTCGGGTTATGACGAATTTTCAGAAAACTTTTATAAACTAAATTCAGTTTGATCAAGTTTATATATCAAATGATATATGAATTAGTAGAATTACATATGAGTTATTACAAGATGATTTGGTCAAATTTATATGTGTCAATAATAAGTATGTGTAATATTATAAGAACACATTTGAGTTACATTAATTAGAATGGTTCTTTTTGCATGAGTTATTGTAATCGATTAGTACAAATTAATACATAACAGTTTTAGTGCTAATACTTTAATAAGGTTTAATATTTTATTTATTATTTTAAGAAGATGGTTAAAATGTATGGAAAATTCAAACAATCAACTAGGATATAATAAAAAGGTATAATTTTACCTAGGTTATTAATCTATATGTATTTACTTGTAGATTAACGTAACGTTTGACGGATTCATTTTGAGACGATATTTGCTTTGCTAATTAAGGTGAGTTTTCGTGGCCCCATTTTCTTTACATATTTTTATCATTGGGGGAAAAGTATGCTCACATGTTTTATCAATTGTTTTATGCTGTGAACGTATTCATTTCTATTTTTGGACATATGCTTGAAATGTGTGACACTATGTGACTTATTTGCATTGAGACTTGTTGCTTACATCCGTGCTGTACTTCCTTGTGGGGTATTTGCCGTACATTGAGATTGGTTGCTTACATCCGTGCTGTACTTCCTTGTGGGGTATTTGCCGTACATTGAGATTGGTTGTTTACATTCGTGCTTTACCTCCTTGTGGGGTATTTGCCGTACATTGGGATTGTTGCTTACATTCGTGCTTTACTTCCTTGTGAGGTAATTGCCGTACATTAAGATATATTGGCTGCATTATTTCACATTTGTGTACATTTCTATTGCATTGTCCTAACTTATTATTATCACAGCAAAATGTTTATCTTTTTGATGTCTGGTTTCAAACCTACGAAACTCACCAACATATTGTTGACGTTTTTGAGCATATATTTTCAGGTAGTACTAGTGGAACTAAGGCTGAGGACAAGAAAACTTAGTGGACCGTTTAGGTTGCATTAAGTGTCGCTTCAAGATACATGAAACATTTGGTTTGGCGTGTTGGTTGTTTGGGAAGACATGTTTTGCCTTAATTTTGTTGAACACATTTATTGATTATTTGTAAAACTTCGATTCATTGTTGGAATGTATGCTTGGCACGAACCGCTATTCGTGTTAATGACATTACAACACATTGATCTTTAATTGCATTTAGAGTTCTATATATTGATGTGTTGTGATCCTATCGTAGTTGCATTCCGTTGTTTCCGCTTTAGACGGGGTGTGACAGATTGGTATCAGAGCCATTGGTTATAGAGAATTAGGCGGATTGACCTAGACTATAACCTAGGAACCTTCATATAGATGCTATGCTAGGAACTATGTGTGCATTAAATGACGTGAACTCATTCACACTTGTGCATTAAAGACATGCTCCATTGGTGGTTCCACACGTGCCCGTTTACCCGTTAGGGTTATGTAGGCTTAACAGCGCAGGATCATTAATGTTATCCATCGATACTATATTGATCATAGTATCGTTTCCTTATAAACTCTTGCCACTCTTAGATTTGATTATGTAGGAATGAGGTTGAACATTGTGATTTAGGATTTGGTAATAAGTACATATATGAAAGGATGCCCTAACAATTACGGCGGCCGACGTAATTGCAAAGGTATCACGACATATATGTGTTTATACGACCATATTCGAGTGTCCAATGTGTCGCCTTCAAAGTCGCATGACTTCATAAACATTCGAATCTTGTTGTTTTGAAAATCATGACTATTGTTTGTTGTTTTGGTGTATATGTCTAACAACACCTGAACTGTTTATCTATTCTGAACTCATAAGTCTCTGAAATTGTAGTAAACATGTCGCCAGGACATTCTACTCAAAATGCAAAACGTGATACGTGACGAGAGTGAAACGTGATAAATATAAAAGTGTAAATCGTGTTGTAAGTAAACGTTATTCTAAGATATAGAATCCGTATCGTGAGACTAATAGACGGGGATAATAACTCGTTAATGAATAACATTGCAAAAATCTATTAAATCATTACTCACTGGAAGCAAAATAATTAGCTCATTATCCCTCAAATTCCTTGGGCATAATTATATCTTAACTTTCCTTGGAAACTTCTAATTACAACCACATATCATGCGATAGTCTTTGTCTCTTTAGTCAGTGATGCATTCACCTAGTTGATCACTTTCACCTCCTCGCAACGATTTTTTTTTTTTTTCTAATCCCTTTTGCAAGTTAGCCCAAGATCTTGATATCTTTTGAACATGCATTCAATCCTCCATAATGCTTGTCAACTTCACCTCTATATGATAAAGGCTTCAATGCCTCATACTACATTAGAATGTAACTTAATAAGATCATTATTAACATGAATTCTAATCTTGGTTTCTTTTAAAACTACTTAACTACAACTTCCGTAAGAATTATAGTCAATTTAAAACGTACCTACACCATATTCTCTATAAATATAACGAATGCAAATTGGGTCGATCAAACTTTTTCCCTAAGGGTCCTATTATGAACCCCACTCATTGATGTATTGGTATTCAAAAACTTGGTAATAACTCTCAAACTCAATCAACCTCTATTATCTATACTACTTAAAGAAAGAGGTTTGGACGAAAAAGAAGGATAAGCCCCCCTATTAAATTACTCTCTCAACTAAAATATCTAATTACCTGTGATAAATTAAATTATTAAATGATGCCTCAAAATTTTTATACTAAAACCCTTGGTACCCAAAATAAACTATACCGTTTGAAAACTCTCTGTGTCTTGGAACATGTAACAATTATGATTTACTAACCTCCAATATCAAAAAAATAAATCAAACAACATAACATAATAACCTCCATTTCCTTTAACGTCTACAACTAAAAATTTAGTGCTTCAGGCTTTGTAATATATTTCATTTCTACATGACACATCACCGCATCATCTCTCAAGGGGAAAATTCACTCATAATATTGGTATAAAATCGAAGAAATTCCTAGTTGTAATTCTAAGAGAGATTCAAATAACGAGATAGACGTTGAATTTGAGATTTACAAATGCCCAGCTCTAATAATGAAACTATTTTATTGTGTCACCTAACAATAAGAACTTAATCAACAATAACATTTGGTTATCACTAAGTCAAAAGGAAATACAAAACCAATTAGCGTTCATAACCTCCACGAGTATAACAAGCTCACCGATGAAATGGACAAGAGGAAATCGTTTGTTGACACGTTGAAATGAATTCACGTATCTTATGCCATATTGTGCACTAACATGAGAATGGTTCCCTACTAATCCATATGAAATGAGACTGTGGATCTTAAATATTATCTCAAAAAAAAAAAAAAAAAAAATGTTCAGTGAAATGATCTCGAGATCTAATCAAAAACAATTACAAAGTGAAAATCAAGATATCCACGATATATATATATATATATATATATATATATATATAAAATCGTCCGATAGGTAATCAATAGAACAGTTCACGTAAGGCATCGGCCTTAACTCTAAATATGTACGTATGATATCTCTGATCGATGTTCTTTCGTTGACCATCACATTGTGTGAGGGTATATTACTAGCGTTATGAAATTGATACATAAAAGGGAATTACTCCAAACTAAAGAACCAATTCTGCTTTCAAACGGAACCAAACTCTGATTATAGTCGTCATCTAAACATCAATAAAGCTTAAGCTAAACAACACATTTCTTTCACTAATAGTTATGAAAATTTCTGAAAAACACAGCACGAGCCTAAACGGGAGGATAAACTTAGTTGAAAACTTTATGGAAATAGTACAAAACGACATGGAGGAACTAGTGGACACGATGAAACACGTGGTACGGCACTAACCTGCCAAGACCCACCCCAAAGCTTATTTTCCATCTATATCTATACTTCCATATAAATGACTTATCCATTTCTTTTTAGACTTATAAGTTTCAAAGCTGTGAAAGGACCAAACTACCTTCACTATATTAAACAAAATTTATTACTTTACTTTCCTCAAAAAAAAAAAAAAAAAAAAAAAAACTTGGACCAGTATAAGATTAAAAAAAAAATTTATTCATTCAACAAGTTTGGAAGCTATTGTCTTTGAAATGTGAGCAAATAACCAAATATTTATTCCACACTATGTCAGTATATGGAAATTTCTCATAATTAATTCAAATAATCTGTGAATCCTAAGACGCCACTTATTAAGATAACCTTTTATATACTATTTCACATCATAAATTTAACATTTGTGATGACCACCAATAACAACTATTATTATACATTCTTTCATTCACAGAATGGTCAGCTATCAATATCAATCACAACTACTTACTTCTTACTTGTTTACCGCGGCATAGCACGGGAATTTTACTAGTCCTTAAATAATGAAATTTCGATGCGCGAGAACATACAACTATGAGATTAGACCAAATCAAATTCCTTTAGATGTTAGGATGAAATCTAAGTTCACACTAAGGGACTAGAATTCAACATACCATACACTTAGGACAAATTGAGAACATTATTGAAGTTTAAATAATTGAGACTCATTTTTGTATAGTCTATATTTCATTGTGTCAAATTGAATCTAACTGTGATTGTTCCACGTTAAACCCAAGATTTCAGTGTGGGAACCTTATACAAACTCGGTAGAATCAACAAATTGTATGCTAGTATAAAGAACAAATATTTTTCACTTATTTGGTCAAGACCATTCATTAATAATCATTTATCTTTCCGCGCCTATAATTCAGCTACAAGCCTTACGTGTGTAAGCCACATGTATGGATTGCTACACAACATAAATGAACTGCGATAAATCAAAGTCTAGTACAAAACCATAGAAATTAACCACCCATGAGATTCGGAATCAAGAAAGAGCCTTTTTGATGTTGAGAATGCAAGATTTACAAACACCAATTTCGTTTACTTTCTTAACGGACTGAATGAATTTGTACTATACATTTAACAAATAGGTTCGATAACCTATCAATCGAAGGGATGGATGGAGCGAACGGAATTCGCGATACATAATCAGTGAGGAGTCTCTTGTGAGTAAATTGTAATTGAATAAAATCGAGATGGACCTTAAAACAATACTTTGTCATAGAACCGGTAAAGATAAGATATAACGTCAGACAAGAATTTGAAATCGAATAGGAACGAGAGGATCGTAAGAAACTCGAAAACCATGTCCATTACATAATAACGTTTTCACTAATAATTCCGATTCAATTTCGGGACGAAATTCCCTAAACGGGGGAATACTGTGACATCCGTCACCAAAAGCTCTATTCTTAGGTTCGTTTCATATTATCATTTCGTATTTTTATTCATATATGCTAGTAATGTGGAGAAATAAATTAAGTATTTGTACTTTAACTATGTGAGAAATTTAGTTCTCGTATAGTGTTCAAAAACTTGAATCAATGTTCGTATGCGGTTGGATTAAAAGTTAGGATAATAATAATAATAATATAATAAGAATAATCATGATAATAGTAATAATAGCATAATATAATAGTAACATAATAATAACTAATTACTTTGAGTTCACTAATAACGTATGCAAATTGTGATTATGTAGGAATTTTATTGAAATTATTATAACATTAAAGTAGTTACTTAAAAGAGTTTGTAGTGGATTATTATGTACAAGCTATCCAAGTCTAGTAAAATTTCATTTTGAAGTTTAACGTCAAGTGGGTTTCAAGTTAAATGGATCGAAAAATTCATGTGGGTCGAATTGTGAATTTTGCTAAGTCTTGTACGTGTTCCATTCTATTAAGAGACTCATGAGTATTAAATTAAATAAGATATAATAGAAAGTAGTAATAATGGTCATATTAGCAAACGGAATATAGTGTTGTTGCTTTGTGGGTCGACAATTTGGACAAAAAAAAAACAAAAGGATAGTAAACCGATCCAAACCTCCTTTGTGGAGGGATGGTTCGGCCCAAACACCTTTATAATCATGAAACTTAGTCACCAAGCTATTATTTACGTATAAATACAAACTAGATGTTAACCCTAAACTCTTTTAACCCATAAAAAGAGAGATAGAGAGAGTTGTTCCTGCTGGTGGCTTTGTGTGTGTCGATTGAAGTCAAGAAAAGAAGGGATAGGGTTGTGTTTTGGTTTACTCGTGTTACGTCTCGTGTATTCGCATAGGTAACATTATAATTCCTTCGGAAACAAATTACCTTTATGATTTCTGAAATATTTTAGGTCTGTTAGTATGATGTATAAAGGGTTAGAGAATTAATATGTTGGGTAAAAGTGTATTGCAAACCGAAAGATTTTGTATTCGTTAATATTAGAATCTGTCCTGATTATTCAGTTCAGTTCGACGGCTGTTTTGATCTAGATCCGTTCATTTTTAGGTTTTGGCCAAAACACGAAAGTTGTAGATCTCGATGTTTTACATAAAAACAGGTTTCGGCCTCTAAAAAGCAACGTACGATTTTATATAAATTATTTTGTAAACTGTCTCGGGTTATGACGAATTTTCAGAAAACTTTTATAAACTAAATTCAGTTTGATCAAGTTTATATATCAAATGATATATGAATTAGTAGAATTACATATGAGTTATTACAAGATGATTTGGTCAAATTTATATGTGTCAATAATAAGTATGTGTAATATTATAAGAACACATTTGAGTTACATTAATTAGAATGGTTCTTTTTGCATGAGTTATTGTAATCTATTAGTACAAATTAATACATAACAGTTTTAGTGCTAATACTTTAATAAGGTTTAATATTTTATTTATTATTTTAAGAAGATGGTTAAAATGTATGGAAAATTCAAACAATCAACTAGGATATAATAAAAAGGTATAATTTTACCTAGGTTATTAATCTATATGTATTTACTTGTAGATTAACGTAACGTTTGACGGATTCATTTTGAGACGATATTTGCTTTGCTAATTAAGGTGAGTTTTCGTGGCCCCATTTTCTTTACATATTTTTATCATTGGGGGAAAAGTATGCTCACATGTTTTATCAATTGTTTTATGCTGTGAACGTATTCATTTCTATTTTTGGACATATGCTTGAAATGTGTGACACTATGTGACTTATTTGCATTGAGACTTGTTGCTTACATCCGTGCTGTACTTCCTTGTGGGGTATTTTCCGTACATTGAGATTGGTTGCTTACATCCGTGCTGTACTTCCTTGTGGGGTATTTGCCATACATTGAGATTGGTTGTTTACATTCGTGCTTTACCTCCTTGTGGGGTATTTGCCGTACATTGGGATTGTTGCTTACATTCGTGCTTTACTTCCTTGTGAGGTAATTGCCGTACATTAAGATATATTGGCTGCATTATTTTACATTTGTGTACATTTCTATTGCATTGTCCTAACTTATTATTATCACAGCAAAATGTTTATCTTTTTGATGTCTGGTTTCAAACCTACGAAACTCACCAACATATTGTTGACGTTTTTGAGCATATCTTTTCAGGTAGTACTAGTGGAACTAAGGCTGAGGACAAGAAAACTTAGTGGACCGTTTAGGTTGCATTAAGTGTCGCTTCAAGATACATGAAACATTTGGTTTGGCGTGTTGGTTGTTTGGGAAGGCATGTTTTGCCTTAATTTTGTTGAACACATTTATTGATTATTTGTAAAACTTCGATTCATTGTTGGAATGTATGCTTGGCACGAACCGCTATTCGTGTTAATGACATTACAACACATTGATCTTTAATTGCATTTAGAGTTCTATATATTGATGTGTTGTGATCCTATCGTAGTTGCATTCCGTTGTTTCCGCTTTAGACGGGGTGTGACATCGCATAGGAATGCGACACAAGAGCTTAGCGACACAAGGGTTGTGTCGCATAAGCGTTCGATGCTAAATCAATAGCGACATAAGGGTTGTGTCGTATTTGGTTTACGACACACGGTGCGACATAATGGTACGACACAAAATACGACACAATATGGTTTATGCGACACAACATGCGACACAAGCGTTGTGTCGCAAAGATGAACACCAGCCCAGAAAGTTTCGGCTGTCGCGATTTTTCGACCAAAAACGCAAATCTAACATATTTTTAAGCTGTAAAATCATGTTTTATTCATACATATGGACAATACTAAGTTGTGTAACCATTATAACATCAAAATAATACATCAAAATGAGTAGATCTAAGTTTTTTAGAAATTTCTTACAATTGCAAATCGAAGCCAAACGGGGAAGAAAACGAGTATGGTGCCTTTGTTAATCTTGTTCCTCTCGTGATGATGATTCCGAAAATGTAATTCTTGTGGGTCGATTTGTGAATCCGAAAATTGGTGGAGATTTTTAAAGAGAGTTTGAGTTTGTGTGTGTGTTTTTGTTTAGTAAAAATGAAAGAGAAGAGGAGAGGTGGTGGTGGTGATGTTGGCTGGCTCCAAAAGGGAAAGGAGGGAAAACACTTCCCAAAATACAGTATTTACTCCGTGTCCTAATTGATTAATCATCTATTTTTAGTATTTAACCAAACAGTTATATTTTTAAAATGTGACGGAAGTATTTTATTAAAAATACCTTGAAATTAATTATAAAAATATTTGCCGAGTTATTTAAGTTATCTGTTTCGCGTTTAATACGTTTTTTAAAATATTCACAATGTTGTCGCGCTAATCTAGTAGCGTCCGTTCGAATATGTATTTATACAGTAAAATACGTTCCCATTATTTAATTAAGTTTTGTCACCAACGTCCATGTAAAATGTATCGGACTCTGTCCGGTTAATTCGTACGATTTATCCAAATCGCGTAAGTACACACATATATATAAATCACCTTATATATACAAATAGAGTATGTAATTAGTCCTATTACATACTAATTACAACTAGTTACAAATAATTAGGCATAATTAATTATCCTAATTAGGCAGGTGTTACATTCTCCACTTGTTAAAGAAATTTCGTCCCGAAATTAGCTCGAGTGCACGGACGGTGCTTTGTCTGGGAAGAGATGTGGGTATTTCTGTCGCATTTGGTCTTCCCGTTCCCAGGTGAATTCAGGGCCACGTCTAGAATTCCACCTGACTTTTACGATGGGAATACGACTCTGTTTCAATCGCTTGACCTCACGGTCCATGATTTCCATAGGTACCTCGACAAAATGAAGTTTATCATCGATTTGGATTTCGTCGAGCGGTATTATTCGTGTCTCGTCAGACAGACATTTCTTTAGGTTAGAAATGTGAAAGGTGTTGTGAACGCTGCTAAGCTCGGCAGGAAGTTGCAGGCGGTATGCCACTGGACCAATCCTTTCAAGGATTTCGAATGGTCCGATGTATCTAGGGTTTAGTTTGCCTCGTTTTCCGAATCGAATGACACCTTTCCACGGTGCCACTTTGAGAAGTACCTTGTCCCCTACCTAGAACTCAAGGTGTTTGCGTCTCACGTCAGCATAGCTTTTCTAACGATCACGTGCGGCTTTCAGCCGGTTTTGAATACCAATGATTTTCTCAGTAGTTTCGTGAATGATATCCGGACCCGTGAGTTGGGAATCTCCTAACTCAGTCCAACAGATAGGTGATCGGCACTTACGCCCGTAAAGTGCCTCGAAGGGTGCAGCCTTAATGCTGGTATGGTAACTGTTGTTGTACGAGAACTCGCACAACGGTAAGTGGCTTTCCCAAGAAGTACCGAAGTCCACTACGCAGGCTCGTAGCATATCCTCCAGTGTTTGGATGGTTCGCTCGCTTTGACCATCGGTTTGTGGGTGATAAGCTGTACTCATATCCAGACGAGTACCGAGAGATTTCGGTAACGATTGCCAAAAGTTGGAAGTGAAACGTCTGTCTCTATCCGAGATGATCGAGATAGGTACACCGTGTCGCGAAACAATTTCTTTGATGTAAATGCGAGCCAAACGCTCCATCTTGTCAGTTTTCTTGATGGCCAGAAAATGAGCAGATTTTGTGAGACGGTCCACAATCACCCAAATGGTATCGCAACCGCTCGAAGTTTTCGGTAGTTTGGTAATGAAGTCCATGGCAATTTGCTCCCATTTCCATTGAGGAATTTTAGGTTGTTGGAGCAATCCCGAGGGTCTTTGGTGTTCGGCCTTGACTTTGGAACAGGTTAAGCATTTACTGACGTACATGGCAATGTCGGCTTTCATGTTAGGCCACCAATACAACCCTTTGACGTCGTGATACATCTTGTCAGAACCAGGATGTATAGAGTATCGAGATTTGTGAGCTTCAGCCATCACCAAATCTCGCAAGTTTTCGAATTTGGGTAACCACACCCGGTTAGAGAAGTATCGAGTCCCATCGGGTTTGATTTCGAATCGCTTATCCAAGCCTCATAAGGCTTCATTTTTCAGGTTTTCATCGATGAGTGCTTCAAGCTGAGTGGTAAGGATTTGAGCAGGGAGCTCGTTACGAATTGTCATAGAAAGTGCTCGGACTCGAAGGGGTTTCACTCGTTCTTTTCGGCTTAAGGCATCGGCAACTACATTTGCCTTTCCCGGATGGTATTTGATCTCGCAGTCGTAGTCACTAAGTAACTCAACCCAACGACGTTGCCTCATGTTTAGATCCTTCTGATCGAATATGTGTTGGAGACTTTTGTGATCGGTAAAGATAGTACTTTTCGTACCGTAGAGATAATGTCTCCAGATTTTCAATGCGAAGACCACGGCACCTAACTCGAGGTCGTGGGTCGTATAGTTTTCTCGTGGATTTTTAGTTGTCGTGAGGCATAGGCAATGACTTTTTCCCGTTGCATTAACACGCAACCAAGTCCTTGGTGTGAGGCGTCGCAATAAACTACGAAGTCATCGGTGCCCTCGGGTAAGGACAAGATTGGTGCACTGCAAAGTTTGTGTTTCAATAGCTGGAATGCTGACTCTTGTTTATCAGTCCAATCGAACTTCTTATCTTTCTGAGTCAGTGTTGTTAAGGGAACAGCTATTCTTGAAAAGTTTTCAATGAATCGGCGGGAATAACCAGCAAGACCTAAGAATTGTCTCACTTTGGTTGGAGTGGTCAGTGACTCCCAGCCCTTTATTGTTTCAATCTTGGCGGGATCAACATGAATTCTCTGGCTGTCAATCACGTGTCCGAGGAATTGAACGGTTCGAATCCAGAACTCACACTCAGAGAATTTGGCATATAACTCTTCGTGTCTAAGGAGTCCTAGAATGGTTTTCAGATGTTGAGTATGTTCCTGTTCGTTGCGAGAGTAAATCAGGATATCATCGATAAACACAATGACGAATTTGTCAAGATATGGTTTGCACACCCGATTCATAAGGTCCATGAATACGGCCGGTGCGTTGGTTAAACCGAATGGCATCACTTAGAATTCGTAATGCCCATAACGAATTCGGAAAGCTGTCTTTGGGATATCATTATCGCGGACTCGGAGTTGATGATAACCTGACCGTAGATCAATCTTTGAGTAAACACTCGATCCCTGGAGTTGGTCAAATAGGTCATCGATTCTAGGAAGCAAGTACCGATTCTTTATGGTTAGCTTATTCAGCTCTCGATAGTCGATACACATGCGGAAAGATCCATCTTTCTTTTTCACGAATAAGACCGGAGCTCCCCAGGGCGAGGAACTTGGTCGAATAAATCCTCTGTCCAGGAGTTCCTGTAATTGGTTAGACAACTCCTGCATTTCGGATGGTGCTAGACGGTACGGGGCTCGTGCCACGGGTGCAGCCCCTGGCACAAGTTCGATTTGAAATTCAATTCGTCTAGGTGGTGGAAGTCCGGGAAAATCCTCAGGAAAGACTTCCGGGAAATCCCGCATGATTGGAACATCCTCAAGTCGCTTCTCCTCTGACTTCTTCTCCGTTACATGTGCAAGGATGGCTTGATACCATTTTTGCAGATATTTTCTAGTTTTCAGGCAGGATACAATATTCAGATTCCGTCTGCCGGTCTCCCCTTGTAGGACTAAGGTTCCACCAGAGACAAGAGGTATGCGAACGAGTTTGTCATAACAGATGATTTCAGCTCGGTGTTCGGATAACCAATCCATACCGACAATAATATCGAAGCTACCGATCTCGACAGGGATTAAATCAATGGAAAACGTTTCATTCGTAAAGTTAAGTGTGCAGTTGTGTATGATGCTATCAGTCTCAATCAGTTTGCCGTTAGCTAGTTCTACAATGTATTTAGCATCTAAGGCAGTAGGAGTTATATCAAGTAAAGGGCTAAATTTCTCAGAAATGAAGCTTCTATCGGCACCAGTATCAAATAATACAGAAGCAGTAAGGTCCTTGAGAAGGAACGTACCCGTCACGACATTCGGGTCTTGTCTGGCTTCCCCAGCCTTGATAACGAATGCTCTACCGCGAGCAGGGTTGTTGTTGTTTTTCAGCTTTGGGCAATCTTTCTTGAAATGCCCTGAATTTCCGCACCCAAAGCAGACCTTTGGTGCATTAGTGTTGGGGGTATGAATATTGGCCCGGCAATCCTTAGCTAAATGCCCGAACCGTTTGCAGTTGGAGCAAGGGCAAGAACCGTCATGATGGCGGTTGCATTTGGAACGGTAGGGTTTGTTCCCGATGTACCCTTTCTTTTCCGAAGTTCCCGATGAATAAGCCTTAACAGACTCAGGCTTTTTGTTGGAGGTTTGGTTGGATGAGTTGGGGTTTCCTTCCCATTTGTGTTTGTTGTTTGCAGATGGGGTTGAAGTTGTGCCACGGCGGACAGAATTTGCTGTTAGCTCATGGGCCATACGAATGGCGCTCTGAATAGTACCCGGTTTAGATGATGTCACCAAGTCTTGGAGTCTTTCAGGAAGTCCATCAACATATTTCTAGATCCTCTTGTACTCAGGATCGACCATGGATGGGCACAGAAGTGCCAGTTGGTGGAAACGGTTGGTGTAACCAGTGATGTCATCACCCTGCATTTTGTGGTTCCAGAATTCCACTTCCGGTTGTTTCAGTTCATCTCTGGGATAGTACTCGCCCCTCAACATCTTCTTCAACTCCTCCCACGGGAGTTTGTAAGCATTATCAATACCCACAGTCTGGGCATAGGTGTTCCACCAGGTGAGATCGGTGTCAGAGAAAGTACTGGCGGAGAACTTGACCTTGTCTCCCTCTGTGCAGTTGCAAATAAGGAATACAGATTCAATTTTCTCGATCCAGCGTACTAGACCGATAGCTCTTTCAGTGCCTGCAAAGCTCAAAGGTTTGCAGTTGTGGAAGTCCTTGTAAGAGCAGGGTTTGGGTTGCGGCCCGTTAGTAGCTGAATCCTCGCTACCAGAAGTCGGCGTTCGGGTAGCCAAGGCTTGAGCCACACTGCGGGCAATCAGCCCCGCGATTTCAGCTTCACTGAGGGTGACTTGTCGGCAAGGAGGCATGATGCTGAACAAGAAAAGAACAAGGAAAGAGGAATAAGATGTTTGCATGAAATTATGAAATTATGATATATCACAAGTGTATATGGTAAGATACACGATAACAGCACGAAGTGATAATCATATTCCATTTAGATGATCAAGTTGGATACAGGGTACGAGTTTTCCAAAAGATTACAGAGTAATAGTAGTACAAAAGTGTCGGTGTTATTGAATCCGGTCGAATTACATAAGTCCTATTTTGGCAGATAATTGATTACAAGGTGAAGACTACTCTAATCTTGGCGTAAGTTGACTTGCTCCATTAGCACAACAAGGCGATCCACCGTGTTCGCAAGTCTGTTGGCTTGCCTGGCGTTGTCTTCAACCAAGGCCAGTCGTTGAACCAGTGCTCGAGAGTACTCCTCGGCCTCCTGTGAACGTTGTTCACATTCCTCTAGTCGGTTTCTTATGAGTTCATCCGCACCTAACTAAGCAGTCATTGAATCCTGGATTATGCTTACAGAGAGGTTGGTATCTTCTTGTTCTCGCTGGAGTTGTGATATATGATCAAGTGCTTGGCGGAGCAGGTAGGTCATTCGATGTTGTTCCCGTTCGAGATTTTCGAGCCTTTGCTCCTGATGATGGAGTTGGGTAGCCAACACTGGCACCGTGGGGTGTGCCGAGTTCCGAGAGTTATGAACAGGATAGGGGTTACTTCAAGGTGACCTAGTGGTCCTCCTGGCTATTCGCGGAGCGTGACGAATTGGGTGGTGTATTTGCCATTCCTGTGGCAGAGTGTAAGTAAGACGAGGCTAATATATAGGTAAGTACATAATATCCAGCCTGGTGTCTAGCACGTATCAAGTAATGGTCCGGTTCTCTCGTGGTCAGAGTCATCTAACGTATCCCCGTTCAACATAATCGTTTCAAACCTTACATCATCTTTCCTTAATTATACATAGTTGATCAGGCTATGTTAAATTAAAGTCGTATGCTGTAATTCCTGAACCAGTCATGCCTAATAAGAAAATACTGCCTAACGGTCATAGTCTAGGCCCACTAAATGCAAACTAGTTCACTATAACCTTAGGCTCTGATACCAATCTGTAACACCCCCAAATTCACTGTTTGGCGGAAGCAAGTTTTTGGGGTGCTACTAATCAAATATCACAGCACAAAGATAAGGCAAACGACATCTATATGCAATGTTTGTAAATTAGTTACATTCCCATAGATATAATGTTTGAAAACTTAATGTTTTCGTATACAAAAATGTAGTTTCCTAGAGTCCACTCGTATAGCGGGAGATTCTATTACATAATCGAAATATACAAAAGATAATGCTAAGAATCTCCGTTAATGCAGTTGTGTTGAAATCATGCGACTCTAGCTAAAGTCCTGGAGTAATCCTACTCCGTCTGGGTACCTGAGAAAACATGCTAAAAAGGTCAACACGAATGTTGGTGAATCTCACAGGTTTGTAATTAATATCAGTTTTGAACACAAGATTTCATTAGTAGTGCCCGTAGGTGAAAAATCAGTATTTGCAATCCAGCAAATGTAAAACCAGTATTTGCAATCCAGCAAATGTAAGTAAGTAAGTTATACCGTTGCCATGAGGCTCATAATCGAAGCTTAACCCGTAAGTAATAAGTTGCTCCCGTGACATGCTCGTAACTGAGCAAGCATATGTAACAAATAATAGTCGCCCGTTTATACAGAACGGTTCGTGGTAGCGCTACTACCCCGGGCGGGGAGGGTCATTTCCCTAATGGATCCATTAACTAGTATTCGCGCTTAAGTCCATAACTAACGATATATGATGGAGAGACTTCTGTAAATAGTAAACAACTCATGCAATTCCGTTTGGTATAGTAAACAGTTTTAGTACTTGTGTTCAAGGAAAAGTAGTAGCATGTTTCTCCCCCAATAAGATAAAGCAGTAAAAGTGGGGCCGTAAGACTCACCTGAGTCGAGTAGTAAGCGGTAGCAAATAGCAAGTAGTAAGTATAACAAGTAGGTTCTCCGAACCCGTAACCTTCAAATGCCTAAACATATGAGGTTATGTAAGTATGTGTCTCGTGAGACGTTTCGTTTAGTTGTACACAACTAGTATATCCAATGTTTGTCCGTATGTTTGTAATTGTTTGTTGTTGGAAAACATGTTTCGCCCGTTGGTGACGGTTTGTAGCAATAGTTCTAAGCTGTTATTGTTGCATTGAAACATCGTATATTAGAATGACCTTGCTACAGTAAATTGCTTCAAAACTCTGATCCTGCGACACAATTTGCGACACAAGGATTTGGTATGCGACACAAGGGTTGTGTCGCATAGGAATGCAACACAAGAGCTTAGCGACACAAGGGTTGTGTCGCATAAGCGTTCGATGCAAAATCAATAGCGACATAAGGGTTGTGTCGTATTTGGTTTACGACACACGGTGCGACATAATTGTACGACACAAAATACGACACAATATGGTTTATGCGACACAACATGCGACACAAGCGTTGTGTCGCAAGGATGAACACCAGCCCAGAAAGTTTCGGCTGTCGCGATTTTTCGACCAAAAACGCAAATCTAACATATTTTTAAGCTGTAAAATCGTGTTTTATTCATACATATGGACAATACTAAGTTGTGTAACCATTATAACATCAAAATAATACATCAAAATGAGTAGATCTAAGTTTTTTAGAAATTTCTTACAATTGCAAATCGAAGCCAACGGGGAAGAAAACGAGTATGGTGCCTTTGTTAATCTTGTTCCTCTCGTGATGATGATTCCGAAAATGTAATTCTTGTTGGTCGATTTGTGAATCCGAAAATTGGTGGAGATTTTTAGAGATAGTTTGAGTTTGTGTTTGTGTTTTTGTTTAGTAAAAATGAAAGAGAAGAGGAGAGGTGGTGGTGGTGATGTTGGCTGGCTCCAAAAGGGAAAGGAGGGAAAACACTTCCCAAAATACAGTATTTACTCCGTGTCCTAATTGATTAATCGTCTGTTTTTAGTATTTAACCAAACAGTTATATTTTTAAAATGTGACGGAAGTATTTTAATAAAAATACCTTGAAATTAATTATAAAAATATTTGCCGAGTTATTTAAGTTATCTGTTTCGCGTTTGATACGTTTGTTAAAATATTCACAATGTTGTCGCGCTAATCTAGTAGCGTCCGTTCGAATATGTATTTATACAGCAAAATACGTTCCCATTATTTAAGTAAGTTTTGTCACCAACGTCCAAGTAAAATGTATCGGACTCTGTCCGGTTAATTCGTACGATTTATCCAAATCGCATAAGTACACACATATATATATATCACCTTATATATACAAATAGAGTCTGTAATTAGTCCTATTACATACTAATTACAACTAGTTACAAATAATTAGGCATAATTAATTATCCTAATTAGGCAGGTGTTACAACTGTAATTATAAAGCTATAAAAAGGACAAATAGTTATAATATGGGTATTAGCTTAACTAAAGGTAACTTTGTTGTACTATGTACAGACCTGGAGTCATTAGTTAAGATAATATTCTCAAGTATATTTTGTTTATACCAAGGGTTTCTTTGTTGTACTAAGTACAGATCTGCGACCACTAGTATCTTCAAGGTATGTTTGATATTTGTCTAAACTCAAAATTCAAGTGTATGTTACCTTATGTAATCACTACCTTGTCTTAAAGATCAGTATTATGTGTTTTACTAGAATTCTTCAGTATATCATATATTAGAGACCACTTGATAATATTCATTCTAACAATAAAGGTGTTACTTATAAATGTGAGTATAATTTGTTTATGTGGACCATAATACCGGTAATCGTCTTGAACTGTCTACATTAAAATATTTTCACTTTCAGTGAATAATGTGTTTTTCAATTATGCTATGTGGATAAAGGTATCTAAGATATAATTTTATAAATATAAGTGGATTAATGATAAAATAAGTTGTGATTTTACTGTAATTTATTTGAATTTCATGAGGTATGTATACTAACAATCTGCTTATACTTCTTAATAAATCTAAAAAGGCTTGTTCTTTCTAATATGATCCCTAAGCAGATAAATTCTTATTCAGTTGATTTATTTACTATATTTTAAAGTGATTAATAAAATGGTACTTGATATCACTGTTTGCATTTGATTGTGTTTTTACTTTATTTTATTTTTAGCTTTATGTTTTAATAAAGTTTTTTGTGTTTAATAAGTTTTTACCCTTTAGAATTAAATTATACTGAATATTTTCTATTTTGTGTTGAACAATCGTAACAAATAAAAGTGAAAAATAATTTTATTTTAGACTTGTACAAATAATGGGTTTTGAATTTATACTTACCATTTAATTTGCGTTTTTAATTAATTCTGTGAGTTTGACTAGTCAAACCTGC
Source organism: Helichrysum umbraculigerum (assembly GCA_949592205.1). NCBI lineage: Eukaryota > Viridiplantae > Streptophyta > Magnoliopsida > Asterales > Asteraceae > Helichrysum > Helichrysum umbraculigerum. The sequence continues at coordinate 293,508,251 of CATIUR010000001.1, forward strand.
GAATCGACTATAAATTTCGCGAATCGAGTCTAAAGTATAAAAGGATTGCGGATCGACCAGTCAAACCCACCGAATCCACATCCATTCGCGAGTTCACTTCATCCTTGCGAATCGACTTGGCGATTAGAGCGATTTTCACTTTTCGCTTGACTTCGTTTTTACAAATACGGGAACGAGTTTTTCAATCCGTGGGTTATATACATCTTTAGATTGCGAACATTTTGAGGTATAATACAACGGATTTCACCATGTTTTTAACTAGAAATTGACACTTTTATAAACTTAGGGTTTCGGTTTAAAGTTTATACGATTAACGTAGATTAACGTTGTTATTTAACAAGAATCTTAAGGGTTAATGTTAAACGAACCTTAATGAACGTAAATCATTCGATCGGTCGTGTTAAAATCAACAAAATCATCGAATTTGGAATTAAACTAACTGCGTCAGTTTATGCAGCGAGTTGAGTTCCAGATGAAACTCGCAGCGAGTTGAGTTTGAGCTTTCGCGGATCGAGTTTGATTTGCGGATCGACTTGCGAGTTGACCTGCGGATTGACTTGATTAGCGAGTTCGTTTGGCTGCAAATTCAGTTGCGAGTTAACTGGCGAATTGAGTATTACTCGATTCGCATATCATTTTTCTGCGAGTCCTGAACTTAGAAAAAAAATTTGTTTTAAAAGTTTTATATATAAATGTAAAGGCTGTTGAGTAATAATTTGTATATATTGGACTTGTATTGAAATATATATTTATATCGAAAGTCTACCAATTCAAAAAGTAATCGAGTGGCGTGTTCTAATTTTGAGTTAGCGGTATAATATATATTTGTTTTATAAAATGTTAACGACTTGAGAATTTTAAATTTACAAGTAACTAACGGAACTTACATATTGAACTTATGACCTTACTAGTTATAAGTTATATATGTGTTTAATATGTTAAGAACTAAGATGTTAGATGATCGTTTTAATTCATAAACATTATAGTTTATAACTTACTAACGTGCATTAACTGTTTTTGTCATTTGTGTTCTTTTACAGATATGGCGAGACCGTTTGATAAGGGTCACAATATTCGTGTAGATCTAGATCTTTCGGCACGTGGAGCTAGCAAAGTAGCTCAAGTGCTTTCATTTTTTGCACGTTCACGCATTAGATATGCGCTTACAGAGTCTCCACCGATCTCTGAGACAATACTGAACGATTTCTGGATGAATATTCAGTATGATGAATCGGTTAGTCCACCGGTTATACCCGCATCGGTGAACCAGCAACTGATTGTTTTTGCTACTCCTGACCTTCGTCAAATTTTACATCTGGGTACAGTAGACCAAGAAAATGGTCCGACTGAGTACTTAGGTGATTTTATTGAGGGTGCGTTAGGACGGATGGGATATACTGGTGAGAGAAGAGGACGACAATTCCTCAAGGCCCTCGTTATTGGGCAATGGAGATTCTTGTGGCACATTATAGTCACAATTTTTGGACCGAAGAAGGGCGGTTTTGATGAGTTGAGCCCTGCTCTTGTATCGGCTGTACTATCACTGGTTTACAATAAACCATACAGTTTTTGTGATTTTATTTTTGGGGAGTTGGTAAAGCAGGTTTTGGGCAATGTTAGATCTCGTTTCTTGATCTACCCGAGATTCTGCATGATGATCATTCGTCATCATCTTTCTGGTTTAGTTGTTCCTGAGCTGCACTTACGCGTGGATACTATTGCGCTCAGAGGTTACAACGTTATGTTCCAGCAGACTATTCGACGGGAGGAATATGTCAAGCCGGAGATTCGTGATCTCTTTGGCTATATTGTTGAACTTGCTTATGTAACGCTGCCAAATCATGGTTGGAATGATGTTGGTGCTGATGTTGATGTACCTGAGCCTGCTGCTGCCGCTGTGGTTCCACAACCTGAGCCACAGGCACTTATTGAAGATGTTTTGATACAGGCATATCAGCCAGGTCAACAGGTTGATATTGAGGTTGTTGCACAAGTGGTGCAAGAGGTGCTAGGGCAAAATGATGATGCCAATGATCTGCTACTTCAAGCGATTGATCAGTATATTGATGTTGCACCTGCATAGGTATTATTACAATTATATAATGATATAGATACTTAGATGTTCGATGTAATTATTAAATATTATAGTATAATATTATTATATAATGATAATGGTATGGATATTTAGTTGATCAGGTTACTTAATTAATCATAAAATATATATATCATTATATATAGGAAGCTGAAGCTGAGGCTGCAGACCCAGAGGTTGCAAGACCTGAGGGTGAGCAGAGACAGCAAGATACATCAGATGTTGTACCTGTAAAGGTATTATATCTGATTAATCTTAAATATATAGAACTTGTATGATAGAGCTTTACGCTAATCATAAATGTTTAATATATTCAAAATTTAGGATCATGTTGGTCCATCTGGAGGTCGTGATGGTGAGACGGCTTCAGATGATGATTCTGATAATACACCTTCTCCTCCTCCGTATACTTCTACTGTTAGATATGGCTCCAGGGAGATGCCTATTTCTGTTAAGGAGAAGAAGAGGAAGGGTAAGGAAGTCAATCCAGACTTCAGTATTCTTGAAGAAGGTCCTGAGGATGTTGATACTCCTCTTGTTACTCAACGCCGGAAGCGTTCGAGGACCTTGACCATCAGAGACGGTTAGTATTATATAGAGTTTGATAATATTAACTTGTTATTTATCTGGAGTTAAACTAAGACAGTTAATTCTGTGACAGTTGCTCAAGATACTGAGCAAGTAGAGAGGGTGATATCGGTAGAGGCTGAACCGATGTCTGTACCTACTGAGGTAAGAGATATAAGTTTAGTACTACAAGTATTACAAAATTAATTAGAGATTGAGACAGAGTAATCTGTAACAATTACTTATTTAATTTTTGTCTAATGTTTTTAGGAGATTGTTGATTTAGTACGTTCGGAGCCGTTTCCGACTACTACAGCAAGCACATTTGCATCTGATCATTTGCAGGCAGCTTTGTCTCAGTCGCCTCCACCGCTTACATTTGATTCACATGTTGCTTCGCTTACACCACCTGGACCGACAACCATGTCAGTTACTCCTACGACTAATGCTGAAAGGATTACATCCTTAGAGTTGCGAGTTAAGGAGTTAAAGAAGGTCGTTTCGAGGATTCCAGAGTTGGTTGTTAACAATCTTACTCTTGGACAGCAAGTGCTTCAACAGAGTCAATCTTCACAACACTGCTGCAGACTCATAACACGTTGCTTGATGATTTCAATACCCAGCGACTTAAGCTTGATAACTAGGAACGATTAGTGTTGCGAGTGAATTCAGGACAGTCTGCTCAGGGGGAGATATTGGTATACTTAGAGTCTTGCAAGCAAGATGAGCTGAAGAAGAAAAGAGACTCTGACAAAGACGATGATCCCAATGCACCAAAAGGTGGTGAGCAGACTGGTCCTTCAAAGACTGGTGAGCAAACTGGGGGAGTCTGGTGCTGAAGCTAGTGGTTCTGGAGCTGGTACAAGTACAGATAAGACAGTACCGGTTGATACTGAAGCTGGTAAGATAGCTTAGTATTAGCATAGTATTGTAATATTTGTAATATTTTGTTCTAAACAATTGTAAACTTAATATTATTTGTAATATATTCGACTTGAGATTTTTGTAATTACAAGTTAAGTATGTTTAAATAATTTATGTTGTAATTTTATATATGTTAAGATAAAATAGTGATCGAAAGACTTCCGACTCATTGAGTAGTCGAGCGGCGTGTTCCGATTAATATCGGCGGTCAAAATTTTTATATAACATATGCATTTTAGACTTGAGAGTTGGTATAACTGACAAGTTAAAAATGTGGTAACTAGGTAAATGATATATAATTTAAAGGTATAATTGAAAGTTAAGTTTTTGGATAATATAACAGTTTAATTAAGTCTTGGAAATTATATAAGTTAATTAATGGTAAACATGAATGTTTGGTGATTGTTCACAAGACGTTAAAGTTTAAATTTAATTAATATTTACTAAGTGTTTGACATAAGACTTTAGAAATCTTAGTTTGATTCAAGGTAATCAATAAAAGATTTAAAAGTTATATAGAATGCGTTTATATTATGGTTTAATAATACAAAAGGATTAATAAAGGAATTCTTAGATTGGTTCAGGGAAGTCAATGAAGAATTTGAATTATTAATATATTTGTATTTATGCTTTTCTCTAGGATTGGAAATGTTTGATCTATCATATTCTGAAGATGATATTCTGGATGAGATAGATGAAGAAATTGATTTTGATCTTGAGGAAGGAGAGTTCCAACCACCTACTGATTGGACTGCTGTTTCTGAGATTGTGCAAGACATTGGTGTAGATCCAGATGCTGATATAGATGAACACCATGTGAGCCCATCTAGGACAGAAGTAGTTATTGAAAATGATGAAGGTCCAACGGTTGTCGATGTAGATGAAGAGATCGATGACTCAACTGATTCAGAAGATGATGTTCTGATTCCTACCAAGAATCATGCGGTTATGCTTAGGAAACTTCCAAAGCAAAAGAAGAAGATTGGAGTTTCTGAAGTAGATATAACTGGAAAACGTGTACCACGTAGAGGGATTATTGGCTGGTACTTTGACTCTGAGTTGAAACTTTTTGCGATAAAAAGATTTGATGGAGTTCAATACTTTGAGCGAAAGCTTGCAGAATTTAGTTCTCTACCAAGATTTGAAATTAGTGACTTGGCTAGATTAGAGTTGAATAACCCGAGTAATGATGATTATGCTAATTATGTTAAAAGGATAATCAGAACTGAGGTTAGAACAAAGAAGTTTGATAAGATTAAGCCAAGGAATGTAAAGACAATTAATTTGAAGGAACGAAGTCAAAGGACTGGAAGAAAAAGGAGGAAGAAAGTTTATCCAGCTGTTAAGTGTGTACAACAGATTCCACTGAAGACAATGCCACAGGATATTCTGGGAAATATGAAGATATGGCACGTAGATTCAGAGACTGGAGAAGCTGTCATGGTTATAGCTGATGATGAAGTTGATGGTGGTGAGCGTGAGATCTTCAGAGTTTATGACCATCGACACTTGATGAATATGTCAAGAAAAGATCTGTTGAAGTTAAATGAGAACAGGATTTATACGACTATTACATGGGGTGACTTAGCACGAGATTATCAGATGATGGTAAAGACTTGTATTAGAATGAAGATACATGCTGGGAGCAGGATTTACAAATGATGACCAAAGACAAGCATGAAGATAAAGACGCTAGAGCTATTGTCAAGGGGGAGTCTGTTGAGACATAGATTATGACAACAGATCTAGCTTGAAATAGGACTGGTGTAAATATTATCCCGTTTGTGTATTGGTTTCGATTTGTAAATAAATGATATTAGCTTTGATATTAATATTCATTAAATATATTAGTTTGTTAAAATGTTAGACGAATATCGAATACGAAGTAAAATATACTTGGCGAGTCGAGATCTCAAGTCGCAAGTCATGGACTGGGAGTTGAGAACTGAACTCGGAAGTATAGCAGCGAGCCGAGCTGAAATGGGCTTGGGCTTGTGTGCGAGTCGAGTCAACTCGCAGGCCCAGCGGCTGCGAGTTGAGACGAAATATTTAATGTTTTTCAAGTCGTGAAAAACATAATAACTTTTGAACAACTTTTGCGACTAAAACCTGCAACCTGCGAATTCAAGTATCCAGAGAAAACATAATCCTAAAGGCTAGGCTTTGACGTTTAATCGTTTAAAGCTAAGTATTAGTTAACCTAAACGCGAACTTATTCGTTATAGTAAGATAACACCGTATTAAGGGATTTCGCACCTTAATACTGTAGATAACGAAGTTATCGATCCTAAGAACTAGGGACTTACAAAAGGGGCACAAAAACGTGACTTTTTGCGTCAAATCATGGTCGTACTCTCTCTACTCATTTTTATTGTCATGTGATAAATTAGTGTTAAACCCGTACGAGATACGGTTAGAAAAATATATTGTCATAATACATTGACCATTATCTAAAATGGGTATATGAAATGTTTTATTGATCATATTCAACTTTGTGTTTACTACATTGTAGAACATATTTTATGGTATACACAAAAAAAAAAAAAAAAAAATCACTTCCTTTTATATAATTGTTTTTGAAAATATTCAAAATATAAATAAATAATATTGAGTAAATATCAGGCGATGGAGGACAACTACATCCTTAGAAATTTTCAAATTGTGTAAGAAAAATATTTTTTAACCGATATTAATGATCTTTTATAAGTTTTGTCCCTTTAGAATGAATTATGAACATCTTTCCCGCAACAATATATCAATAAATTGAGAGGGTTAAAAAAGATGCATATGTTATAATATGAATTTTTCTAGATAAAAACTATTATTTGGTCATACTGTCATAGTAACCTTTGCGTTTTGCAACAATTTGTTGAGCAATGCATATTTTCATATTTTTAGCAAACATAAACTTTAACAATTAATATAAATATTTAGAAGTTTTATTAAACAACTAATGTGCATTTACATGTACAAAACGGAAATCATTCTATAGAGATCAAATATATACAAATACATAAATGAGACATTATACATATTTAAAAAAGTAATATATAAATTATAAAGTTACACTTCTTACCAGTCGCGTACAAAATTATAATTCTGTTTTTTGATTAAAACTAATAAAACTTATTTTTAAAGATGATCAACTTAATCTACCTATCCTTAAAGCTTGTACTCGGATTACAAAAAAAAAAAAAAAAAAAAAGAATTCGGGATCTTTGAGTTTGCGGGATGATAAAAAAATTGTCAAATTGGCAAAACTATGATAAAAACTATAATGATATTAAAAGTAGATTGAGGATCATAGAGGAAAGGGTCATTTCAGGAGAAGGAGAAGAAGGTTTATTTGTGGCTATTGGATAATCTTTTAGGTTGGATCAGTGGTTATAAGGGATGACAATTTTGTAATTACTTTAAAAAATAAGGGTATTAGTTAATAAAAAAACATAGGGTTTATTGTTTCGTTATGCGGTTAACTTTGAACTTTTTGCTATTGTATGCTTTCAGCTTTCAAACCTTCTATTGTATGCTCTCAACTTTTTAAAACCTTCTATTGTATGCTCTCAACTTTCAAATATTCTATTGTATGCTATCAACATTCTAAAAGCATTCTATTGTATGCTCTCAACATTCTAAAATCTTCCATTGTACGCTCTTAACTTTCAAACCTTTTATTGTATGTGCTAAACATTTTAAAACCTTCTGTTGTATGAACTCGATGACTTGAAAATGGGAATTGGCTGATGTTAAGGGTGTTCAATATTTGGTTTGAAACCGTTTAACCCAAAAATCAAAACGAATTAAAACAGAAAAAAATCGAACCGAATTCATATTCGATTTTTGGTTCGGTTTCGGTTTAGAAAGGTTCGGTTTCAGTTAGGTTTTGATTTTTGAATTCGATTTCAGTTAGGTTTTGGTTTTTGAATTCGGTTTTGAATTTTTGAATTCGGTTTAACCGAAACCGAATTCAAATTAATAATAATCGAATTCGAATTCAAAAATCGAATTCAAAACCTTCTATTTTTCATTTTAACCAAACTGAATTCGAACTCGATTTTCGGTTAGGTTCGGTTTCTAAATGTGAATTAGGTTTTCGATTTTGTTCAATAAAACAACCCGAGCCGAATAAACCGAGGAAATCAAAAATCGAACCGATGAACACCCTTAGGCCTGATGTGTATCCATCAACATCCTATCTCCAAAGATGAGAGCAAAACGAAACAATAAACCCTTCAAACCTTTCTAAACCGAAACCGAACCGAAAATTGAATTTAAATCCGGTTCGGTTTTTTTCTGTTTTAATTCGGTTTGATTTTTGAATTAAACGGTTTCAAACCAAATATTGAACACCCCATCCAATTCTCATTTTCAAGTAGATCATACAATAGAAGTTTTTAGAATGTTTAGCACATACAATAGAAGGTTTGAAAGTTAAGAGCATACAATAGAAGATTTTAGAATGTTGAGAATACAATAAAATGTTTTTAGAATGTTGAGAGCATACAATAGAATATTTGAAAGTTGAGAGCATACAATAAAAGGTTTTAAAAAGTTTAGAGCATATAATAGAAGGTTGAAAGTTGAGAGCATACAATAACAAAAAGTCCAAAGTTAACAGCATAACGAAACAATAAACCCAAAAACATAACATTAAATTTCACCCTACACCCCTTCTACTATTTAGATTTTTACATTTTAACCCCTTCACTTTATTTTCTTCCCCCTCCTACCTTCTTTTTCCCCCAACCCCACCTACCACCACCCCCACCACCTGCTGCCGCCAGCCACCACCGACCGTCGCCAGTCGTCGATGGAAATTTTTTTTTTCAAATTATTTTAAAAAAAAAAATTAAAGTTTTTGTTTTTTCATAAATTTTTTATTATATATAGTCTTCCTTTTTCTAATGCATTTTTAATAAAACTATATGTTTTTTACTGCATTTTTAATAAAACAATACATTTTTTCACTACATTTTGTATATTATTGTTAATTAACTAAAACTTTTATATATTTTACCGCATCTTCTATACCCGACGTCAATAAAATACCGTACAAATGGATAATATATAATATAAAATGCAGTAAAAAGAGAACAATATGTGCTAAATGAAGTATATGAAATATGCATTAAAAACAACAATATGTAGTATACTTTGATAAAAAAACGCAGTACAAATAGATAATATGTATAATACAAAATGCAGTACAAATCTATGTATAATACAAAATGCAATGAATAACAAACAATATATAATAAATGAAATATATGAAAAATGCAGTAAAAATAACAAAATGCAGTACAAATAAATTATGTATAATATAAAATGCAGTAAAAATAACAAAATGTGGTACAAATAGATTATGTATAATATAAAATGCAGTAAAAAGTGAACAATGTGTACTAAATAAATATATGCAAAAAGCAGTAAAAATAGTAGTACGTATTATACTTTCATACAAAATGCAATAAAAATGGATCATATGTATAATATAAAATGCAGTAAAAAAAATAAACAATACTCTCTCCGTCCCACTTTTACTGTCTACTTTTGACTTTTGGAGTCTTTATTTGATAACTTTGACCTTGAATATTTTTATGTGTATTATATATAATATTTGATGCAAAATATATGAATGGATTGTGTTTTGAATGTATTTTCATTGGTATAATTTGCATCAAGTATTATATAACACAAATAAAGATATTCAAGGTCAAAGTTGTCAAAAAAAGACTCCATAAGTCAAAAGTGGACAATAAAAGTGGGACGAAGTAGTAATAATAATAAAATGCAGTGTAATTTTAACAAAATGCAGTAAAAAATATATTATGTATAACAAACAATGCAGTAAAAAACAAACAATTTATATTAGATCGAGATGTATAATTAAAATTCAGTAAAATACAAACAATGCAGTAAAAAACGAACAATATCTACTAAACATATATACAAAATGCAATAAAAATAATAAAATGATATACAATTCTAATAAAATGCAGTACAGAGTGATAATATGAAGAAAAAAAAGTTTTCAAAATTCTTAAAAAAAAAAAGTTTCCGACAGCCGACGGCGGCTGGTGGCGGCGGGTGGCAGTAGCTAGTGGTGGGTGGTGGTGGGTGTTGGAGGGGAGGGGTGGGGAGGAAGAAAGTATGAGGGAGTAGTGTACAGTATTAAAAAGATGGAGGGGGTAAAATTGAAACTTTGAAAATTCTTCTCCTTCTTCTCCTCAAATGGTACATTCTTCTCTGAACCTCATTCTTATAAGTAAGCTATTAGATTCAGTAAAAGTTATATTTTTTTATAAAGTTAGAGAAAGAAAGGGGATGATTAAGATGGAATTATCATGATTCACTAAAAATTCTATTTTTTTATGGAGGTTAGAGAAATACGGGTGAAGATTAAGATGGGGAAGAATAAAAAATTCTATAACTCAAAATTATAGGGGGGAAATAGATAAAATAATTAGCACAAAAATGACGTATAATTTGATTTTTCAATAAAGTATTATCTTATTAGTGTTTAAATGAAGGAGAATCCACCTCATCAACTTGTTTCATATAATCATGACATATAGGTCGTAAGTGATGTGGCATGGGTGAATAGTTGTCAAATCATTATTAGATAGATTTTGTTATATTTAAAAACTAGGCATTGAGCCCGTGTGATGTACGGCCGTTTGAAAAGTGCAGTTATATAGTAATTTGTAAGTAGCCGAATATATTAATGGGCATATAATCAGTATTATCGATAGCACAATCAATTTGTGACGTTGACTAATTACTTTACCTTTACTTCAATATTTATCATATATATCATTCCTTTACTTTTCAGCATAAAGTTATAAATCAAACTTCTTTCCAAATAATGTTCAAGAAGTTGTAAATTAATAACACATAATCGTTAACTAAAATAATACGCTCTGATATGTAATTAAAAAACTTTATTTTTTATATATAAACTAAACATTAAGATAGTGCGACGCACGACCATTTATATAATACCATTAAAAATTGTTTTGTACGTTATTATGTTTAAGTTTGAATACATAATACAATTAAATTAATTTGTAAGTTATTATGTTAAGTTTTAATATATTTGTGGAGCCTATGCAATACAATGTAATTAAAAAAAATAAAAATTTAATTGTATATTTTTTAGGTTTTCAAGTGTATCTTAATATTGTTGAAAGTTTAAAATTTATTACTGAAATTCAATAGTAATCTTTATTAAACTAATTTTCTTAAAACATAGTAATTGATGACGATAATATTTGTTAATTGAAATGTATAAGATAAGGATTAGAAAATGAAAATTTTTTTATGTAGGTAAAAAACTGTTATATACTCCGTGTTAAATATAATATAGGAATTTTAAATGTTATTATATTAAAGTATAATTGATAAATAATAATAATCTTAGTAATTATTAATTAAGGTTTTTAAGGAAAAAGTAATATGATGATGTGGCAAGTGGGAGGCTCTATAGAAAAGGAAATGTTATGATGTGGCATGTCTAAAAATCAAGGAAAAATCTTTGTTTTATATGTATATGTATAGATAATAGATGGTATAGATGAATATTAAGTTTACCTTTATAATAATTAAGAAAAGTTTGACTAAAAGCTTTTATATGAAATAAATTATTAAGATAAATAAATGAAAATACATTAGGAAGTTTAATAAAGTTTTAAATTTTTACCCTCTCCGTCTCATTATTATCGTCCCATTAACAGATATTTTGTGACTTGTGATAGATCAAGGAAATGATAATATTACCTATGTATTTAAAGCAAGTTTGACTTGTAAATGTTACCAGTAGAAATCAAATGATTACGGGTAATAAAGAGGGTAAAAATCGAGAGTTGAATGATTTTTATGGTTATTTTTTTGTAAATGGACAATATTTTTGTGACAGATAAAAATAGTAACGTAGACAATAAAAGTTTTAATAATAAGTAATTTAATACTCTCTTCATCTTATTGAAGAGAGTATTGAATAGATGGTTTTTTTACGGCAAATAAAAATAGTAACTCGTAAAAATAGAGAAGAGTACAATAAAACCAGTAATTTAATACTCTCTTCATCTTATTCCAAGTTTTTTTTTTTTTTTGGTAAAGGGTAAAATTTTACACGACAAATATATTTCCAAAACAATTAAGTACAATGGATGTGAGTGAGTCCCACACCTCAGCCCGTTACATAGACGATAAAGACTACATAACAAGAACATAACCACTAAACATTATTTGACTCTACAAAAGTCAAATAAAGACCACATGTTCCTTAACACTAAGCAAATCTACTGCTAAACGCAGAATAACCGCAAATGCTAAACGTAGACATAACCAATTACATTTAAAATAAAATCTAAATGTAAGAAAACTAGGTTCATAGAACCACATCCATAGTGAGCGACTCTGTCTTTAATATTTTCATTTGTTGACCTATGAGTGCAACACCAACTTCCAAGCTACAATAGCAGCAAAACACGTCAAGAGTCACATCGCCAACATGCCCTACCAACACGAAAGATGGCAAAAGGTCCAGGAAATAACACATACAACCGTTTGACAAGAATGAACTTGCCCTAGCAACTCAGACGATGGCAAAAGGTCCAGGCACACCCAAATGGATGAAATCAGCCATACACACCGGCAAGATGATAATGGAACCCAAATATGCTCCAATCAAACCACCATTGAATCAATATAGAAATGCTAACCCTCAAGCAAACCTACTCCATGAAACTCAAACCCAGCAAGTCTTGACAAGAAAACCCTAATCAGGTCACTCCGCACCACCAACAAAGGACATTGATACAAACCTAAACCAAGGCAGTTAAGGAAAGATCAACACAAACGATCCTTTGTAATTTTGATAGATCGGCATAGAAAAACCAATCAAAATCCCAACTGTACCCCCCCCCCCCCCCCCCCCCGGAACCATGTTACCTACTTTCGACTCTCAAACCAGCAAATTAAATTCCAGATGCGACACTTAGATCTGCCTTTAGGTAGCGACACTTAAGAAGTGTCGCCAATTTCAAATAAAAACCCTAAACCTAGCGTCGCAAGTATCCTCCTCGGCCGGCCAAACCCTAGCACAGCCGGAATACCACTAGCCGTAAACCAGATCCAGTAACAACCCTAATCGCAATCACAGATTCACAGGCAATAAAGCGGCAGTCTGATCGGAATCCACAACCCTAGCGTTGGCCGGAAAAACAACCAAGAAACAGATCTGCCAACACAAACAAAACCCTAGCAAACTTGTTTAATCAGTAGTGTCGCAAGTACTCACAAATCCTAGTGGCCGTGAGCAACAAGACAACCAAGAATTCAGTGATCAAACAATCAGCCTCGCGAACAACTGAATATGTAATCCAAGCAAATAATCATTCGAGAATCAATAAAGCACCGTCCAATCAAACACCAAAACAATAATAATAAAATCCTACAAAACGATTTCAGATAAGATCTAATCGAAGTAGGGCCATAAAAACCCTAAACGAATTAGAAACAAACCAAAAAACGAATTAGGAGATCAGGATGAACGTTTGGTGATCGAAGTTAATCAGATATTGCGCAATTGATGAAGTAAACCAGATCAGTATTCGCAATAAACAAACCAAAAACGATTTTGAAAAAACCCTACCTTGTAAATTCGTAAATCAAACCAATCAAAACTTGATAGAATCAGATGAGATCAAGATGAAACGATGGAGAATCGAAAAGATTACACCATGAACAAGATGAAATATCTAATCAAATCAAACGTGATGGAAGATTCGAATTGAAGCAGATTTGCGAATTGGGGTTTAGGAAAATCGCCTAAATCGCCTTAGGTTGAGAGAGAAAAACCGAGGGGGGTCATCTTATTCCAAGTTTTCTCCTTTAAATTTATAATTGTGTTAACATAAATGTCCATTTCATATTTCAACCAATCAAAATAATTTTAAGTTGATAGACATGATATATGATTAATGAAAATTGTAATTAGCGGAAAATTTTAAAATTTAGTAAACGTCTCTATTTGGACTGTTGGAGTATTATCATCATTCTTGTCGTTGCTCGCAGGCCAACACACTATTTTTCTTACTCAAAACGGCCTGCAAAATTTTGTTTCTACTTCTCCAACCTACCCAATCTCTCCTCCTTTTCTTTTCAATGGCTTCCTTTTCTACTTGTATCATCATCACACACTCTTCTCACAACTTTCACCTCAATCATGACTGCTTACGTCACCCTCCTATTCACCACCGTCATCCTTCTTTCCAAGGTGACTCACTCGTCGACCGTCGGAGTTGAATTCGTTTCTCGTTTACTTCAAGTTCAGGATCGAGAAAGAGCTTCGGCGTCCGTACAGATTACATCAGCTAGAGCCGTGCTTCATCGGTTTATTCCTTCTCATTCATCTAGTTTTGATTTCCAAATCATCACTAAGGTATACAACTCGATCAATTTCGTTTAATTTTTATTTTTTTGTTATTATTTGTATTCCTGTTTGCAGTTCGTTACTTAATTGTAGGTTAATTTTTTACTTAGAATTCAATTAATATGCTTGATACTATTTTAAAGAATATATATACGGATTTACCTGTGAAATGTAAGAATAACGTCCAGCTGGAGTTCAGTACTTCAGTCTTGTATTATGTCTATCTAATTTGTTATGTAACTTTAATTAGTTTGCTTATCATTTCTAGTCTAGAATGTATATATATGGACATATATTCAATAATATTAAAGAGGATATCAGTATTCGATGGAGCTATAATACATCGAGCCATCGGGCGTTTTACATCATTCAGAGGACAACTTTATTTAATAATCAAATAGAGTGATTGCGTATTAGCCTTTGATCAACGTCTTATGGTTACAGACTTAGTTTATGTAAATGTATACAATTTAATGAGATATAGATCAGCATTTTCTATGTTGCCCACTCTGGTTTGATATGTCATGGTGAATTTTTTTAAGCGTTGTTAAAGATACATATTTATTTCCTGAAACTCTTGCCTATTTTTATTTAAATGACCATGATTTTATCTGCTTGATTTAGTCATAAGTAAAATTCATAGTTTATTTCATTATCTGCTTCCGGTGATGGGTGACTAGATCAATTGCTTCAGTGGTTTTAGAATTGTCAAATTAGCATAACAAGTATGTGTTGAGATATGTGAAAATCGTACAAAAGAATTATAATTGGAAGTTGGAAAATGGAAGTAATTTACTTGGTCACGTGATATCAAGTTTGAAGAATTAATTGATTTTGTGGTAGTGAATTTGTCACGTGAATCACAAAATTTAGATCGCAACTCAATTTGTTTTAGTGACGCCAGCGGCTATGATTTGTTTGCCGACTTACTTCCTTATTTCACATATTAGTATGTATTGTAACCCTATTATTGTATAAACCCTTGAGCCACCAAAATGATAAGGAAGAACTCTCTCGGTTTGGCCCCGTGGACTAAACCAATCTTCAAGTTGGAGATTGGACATTTCCACGTTAAATCCTTGTGTCGTTTACTTTCTCGCATCATATTTATTTATCTTGTTTGCTTGTTAATTGCTTTGCTAGCGATTTGGTTATTCGTTTATTGTTGTGGGTACAATTATGTTTAATTGTGCGCGTTGTTTGGGTCCTAAATTCCTAACAACTGGTATCAGAGCTCAAGGTTGAGCGATTGGTAACAATAGCGGATGAAAGCACGATCAAGATGGATTGTTGATGGTTAGGGTTTTACTGAAGGATGGAGAGCTAGGGTTATTCTGGCCAGATAATCATAGTGGATCTAGATTCGGTTGAAGATAATCATCGAGGGGAATGATTGAAAACGATGCGGTTTTAGGATTTGTTTGCAACATGTGATCGAGATCGATAGGCTCGTTTTTGTGATAGATCGCGACGAACTCGAAGAGTTGTTTTCCGGATTGAACAAGATTAGGGTTTTTATCTGGTGGGTTGTGACGTGACGACACGGCAGAAGGCCGGTTACGTTATGACAGTGATTGTTCGCGGTGGTAATGGAGTCGGTGATTGGGTTTCGATTGGTGGTTTGTTGCGGAGAGAGATTTTGGGATCCGGGTTTTGGATTCGAGTTTATCATTCTTTGCGATCCCGTGCAAAGAATAGATAAACGTTATCAAACTTAGGGTTTGATGTTGCGAGTGTAGGGATGTGATGTCTCGGGAACTTCGTTGATACGGACTAGGTTATTCAAAGATGTGAGGTTTGTTACGGTGCTCAAGAGGATGGTTTCTCGGATGGGTAGATGGGTAATAAACGGTACCACATCCGTTTTGGTAATCGACAGGTGTCAGAGGGAGTTTTGTTTTCGCTCGCGGGTTGAAACGGGAGACCATGATTTTGGTCGAGTATTCCATGTTCTTGGAATGATTAGGCGGGTTAGAGCTACTACTCTTGAAGATATTGGTTGTAGAAGATGTCGGATAGAACGCGTTCGACTGGGCTCAGGTATTGGTTGATGTTTGGTTCAACGATATAACGATTCTTCTTGAAGAATCAATTAGAAATCTTTAAGAGGGTTAGAGGCGGATAAATGTGTAAGTCCTAATGTTTGAGCTTTCAGATATTGTTGAGAGTGTCGGGAACTCTCGGTGGAGTTTGTTAACCGATGGAAGTATCGAAGCTAGTGGGAGTTTGGCAATTAGTGGGAGCTTTAGAGATTGGTGTGCAACAATTGGATCTCAGCTTCTACGGGTTTAGTTTGCGAATTTCGGGTAACACTAGAGCGTTCGGATCTTTGTTTTTACTCTCCAATGGCAAATAAATTTACGACTTACCGTGGGTTATGAACCGGAGTCTTCTCAAGAGAGCCGCGATTATTATTTAGATCCGTACAGTGGGAGCAGGCTGAGTGGGAGAAGATGTGTTCATTGAAACCGTAGCTACGTTTTGGGTCGGTGAATCAGCGGGAAAGCGAATGGTGAAGAAGTAGATTTCAAGGTTGTGATTGCGTTCTCACGGGTGAACCTTGATGATAATCTACGGGTTGATTCTATCGGCGATTTTCTGATTGCTGAGAAGGAAAATCGGATGGACGAAATTCTGTACAGGTTGGTCGTTGACATGTCGGTGGGGCTGAAATCGACGGGTTGAAGAGATGGGTATCTCTTGAAAGAATCTTGTGGTTGAAGTCGTTGCATACTTCAACGCATCTTCTTGGGCTAGAAGATGGTGGTGCGGATAACCGGAGAGTGGTCTCAGTTTAGTAGTGGTGTTCAGTTAGCTTTGTATATCGAAAGTCTTCCGATTCTGTGAGATCGAGCAAGCGTGTTGTAACACCCGCCAAATTAGGACTAGTAATTAGTGCCTAATCATACGTTAATACATGTAATTAGTTCTGTGTTAGGCTAATTAATGTATCGAATTATATATATTGTTGAATATATACGAAAATGCGATTTGGTTAAATCGTACGCAACTTAAATCGAATGTATTTCGATTCAATCAAATACGGACGTTGGTGACCAATTTTATTAAATAACGCTTTTATATCAAAAATATTATTATGATAATATTTCGTATTCATTCGTACCATACAAACAAAATCTATACGATTTAAAAATATTAAAACGCTCAAACTAACTAAACAAACTTACTTTTTATAACTCAAATATAAATTGATTTGTAAAGTATTTAACTAAAACATCGCGTAATAATTTGTATTTTAAAACTTACCATTTAATATGAAAAATAGTTGTTCAAAACATTAAATGACGAAGAAAACGAACACCACGCGGAACGCGGGGCGCAAACTGAAAAGTGGGGATAACCCCCACCTCCCACTCACTTTTCTCATTTCTCTATCATCTCTCTCTTACTCTATTTTCTTTCATTCTCCAAAAACTACCAATCCACTAAAAATCGCAAATAACACCACGAAACGCAACCGGATCATCAATATTTTTAGAGATTCACGACCACCTCGCAACGATCTATATTTCTATCTTTCCGGATTTCCATTTCGGCAAATTGTAAGTTTCCGACAAAATCCCAAAATCTTTCGATTCTTAGTATTTTTCACTTGTTAGATGTTTATATAACTATATATGTCCATTACAATGTAAAGAACACGAATTTATAGCTTGAAAACGGGTTTAAAACGGATTTTTGGCCGGAAAAATCGTAACAGCCAGACTTTCTGGGCTGGTGTTCTTCCATGCGACACAAGCCTTGTGTCGCATGTTGTGTCGTATTTTGCCCCTTGTGTCGTATAAAACCTCCTGTGTCGTACCAAATATTTAGTGTCGCAAGCCTTGCGACACAACCATTATGTCGCAAACTCCATACGACACAATCACTATGTCGCTGTTGAATCAGCATCTCGCATCTATGCGACACAACCACAATGTCGTCGCATTTCTATGCGACACAACCCTTGTGTCGCATAACAACTTTTGTGTCGCATATTGTGTCGCAAAACACAGAAAACTCAGATTTTTACTAAGTGTCGAGACTCGAAATTTATCACTCGATTTTACCCGAATTCTGATCCCAGATGCGTTTTTCGTCAAAGCAATATAGTAGAAATAAAAATTTTCCAAGCTGACCTGGCAGCTCGACCCCAGCCAGGGGCTCTGCCCCTTGGACCCCGCCAGGGGCTGCCGCCCCTTGGACCCCGCTACCAGGGGCGCTGCCCCCGGACCCCCGTACTTAGATTCCGTAACGGCTTCTAAAACACATTTTTCAAGTAAAACGCCACGAAATCAAAATAATAATAGTTGAGATTATTATTATGAATCCGTCACCAACGGGCCGTACATGTTTTCAAACACTTAACAAATCAACCAAATCGTAGTAATTTGGACATATATATAGTTGTGTAACAACTACAAGGGTGATCTTTTGAGATACCCAATCATGTTTATAACCATCGCGTGTCGTGGACACCCTCAGGTTACAAGTCTTTGGACTTCATACTCGGCTAATCAACTTACGTTTGTTTAAACGCTTTCAGACTCAGGTGAGTCTCATAGCCCCTCTTTTACTGTTTAACTCAGGGGTGTGATATATTGCTCAACTTTTAACATGTGAACGCAAGTACAAACTTTTCATATACTACATGAGTTTTTCGAAATTAATCATTTTAAAGTCCTCCGTCAGCATAGTTGTTAATACGTTGTAGCGTGAATATTTGTATATGGTACCATATAGGATTGACCCACCTCGTCCGGGTTAGCAAGCACTAACCGGGTAAACGGACGTACTAATATTTGGGAAGACGAATGTGGATTAGGCATTCATGGAGGCACCTCGCCCGGAATTCTCTATAGGGGACCCGGCCCTCGAGTTAAGCTCAACTATGTGCTCATGGCTGTATACACGATGACTACCATTTAATTGCTGGATGCAATTCATTATTTAATTGCTGGATGCAATTCATTATTTAAATCTTGCGGTTCATACTATATTAACCGATTTCAAACCTGTGAGCTCACCAGCTTTATAGCTGACCTTTTAGCATATATCGCAGGTACCCAGCAGTAGGATGTTTCTGCTTCAGGACCTTAGCTCGAGTCAGCATACAGACGATTGAGATTTTCTTGCATTAGTATATTTTGTACAAGTACTTATGTACTGAAATCTCCTTTTATTTAAACTCGAGCTATGTAAAGCTTTAAATGTTGTAAACATTTCCATTATCAATATATTTTGTTAAAACGAAGCATATAGAGTCGTTTACTATATATCTTTGTGCTTTGTAATTGATTAGTAACACCCAAATTAAGCTTCCGCAAATAATCAAATTTGGGGGTGTTACACGTGTCCCGGATGGTTTTCCGGCGGTATTGGTTGAGCTAAGAACAAGGTGTTGCTAAAGGGGCGTCAAAGGTGTTGGTTTATTCCCAGTTTTCAGTAGGTGTAGTTGAAGAGCCTTTTATCGAAAGTCTATCTAACTCGAGTTTAGTTAGTGTGCGTGTCCCAATTGATATTGGCGGTATGGAGAGGCGGATTTGACTTGGTTGAAAGGGAATATTTAAGGGTTTAATAATTTGGGTTTGTCCGATCTTCAAGTGGGAGATTGTTGAGATATGTGAAAATCGTACAAAAGAATTATAATTGGAAGTTGGAAAATGGAAGTAATTTACTTGGTCACGTGATATCAAGTTTAAAGAATTAATTGATTTTGTGGTAGTGGATTTGTCACGTGAATCACAAAATTTAGATCGCAACTCAATTTGTTTTAGTCACGCCAACAGCTATGATTTGTTTGCCGACTTACTTCCTTATTTCACATATTAGTATATATTGTAACCCTATTATTGTATAAACCCTTGAGCCACCAAAATAATAAGGAAGAACTCTCTCGGTTTGGCCCCGTGGACTAAACCAATCTTCAAGTTGGAGATTGGACATAACCACGTTAAATCCTTTTGTCGTTTACTTTCTCGCATCATATTTATTTATCTTGTTTGCTTGTTAATTGCTTTGCTAGCGATTTGGTTATTCGTTTATTGTTGTGGGTACAATTATGTTTAATTGTGCGCGTTGTTTGGGTCCTAAATTCCTAATAGTATGCATACACTAGTACTTGTCTACTTGAAAGTTGAACATGCATTTATTGAAGCAATAAAAATCTTGAAGCTTACATTCTAGGCTCATTTGTGTTAACCCCCCGAGTCATTTTTGTCTGTGATATGATTGTCTATTTAAAGCAGAAAATTTCATGATTGGCCTTGTAACCAAACTTGTGCATTGCCGTGTATTATCAATAGGAGCGTTGTGGTGGAGTATTGATGTAGTGCTTAATTTAGATAACAAATTAATCCTGTTGATTCAAAGGAATAGCCAAGAATAATTCTTTCAAAAACACGTTGATTCATCAAAGAATACCGTGAAATGGGAAATGATTCACAAATTGAGAGTGAAATCGAAATTCTTGAAATTGAAAACTGCGTTCATTACAATGAAGTAAAAAACTTAAATAACATCCAGGATTTTAAACGGGCCTAAAAACATAACGGGCCAAACACACGATCCAAAACAAAAGCCCAACATGCAGATCCAAAACATATAATAGGCCATATCTTCCAAAAGGAGCTGTTTTTGGGCTTCGAGCATGGGCCTAACTGCCATAAGCGGCTTGGTGGGCCTCGAACCGAGCTTCGATTCGCCTACTCATGGGCCTAAAACGGAACCCCGTAGCCCAAGTTACACCCTTTTCTTTGCAGCCCTTTTCTCGTGGGCCTCCATGAACATGTGGGCTCGATATTCAATACTTGGGCCTCCATCAAGTATCCTGCTTTTTGATTAGTAACCATCCTAGATCACACTTGCCAGGTGCCCCTGAAATACTGTATGATGCCTCTTTCATCACTTGTACTATTCTCTGTTTTTGTTTTTGCAGTTCTGATTATTAACTTCATGGCTTAAACAACTCGTAATGTTCGCTGATCATTGTATCTTGAGACCGTAGTTTATCTCCACAAGTGTTGGCTGTTCATCGTTAGGAGTTTTTATATCACTATATGTTGTCAAACTTTTGTATTTGTAATTACTTTTTCGCGATAAAGAACCTGACTTATTTGAGATCTTGATCAGAATAAGCGGTGTCACGGGAGTGGAACTATTGACTGGTCTTCATTGGTACTTGAAAAACTTGTGTGGGGCGCACATATCATGGGATAAAACTGGTGGTTCACAATTATCTTCTGTGCCTAAGGCAGGGTCTCTTCCTCGTATGAAAGATGATGGACTTCTGATACAAAGGCCCGTTCCTTGGAATTACTACCAGAATGCTGTCACGTCTAGCTGTAAGCTCGTATTTTCTATACTAATTTGTAAACTTTTTTAGAATTGGTTTTTCTTAGTTTACAAGTTTTCTTTATGGTTATGCTTGTTAAGATACATTTGCTTGGTGGGACTGGCAAAGATGGGAAAAGGAGATTGACTGGATGGTTCTTCATGGCATCAATATGCCTTTGGCATTTACAGGGCAAGAAGCTATCTGGCAAAAAGTATTTGAGGTAATTATTTGTTTCAATCTTATTGTTTGTCATTCTTCTGCTATTGCAGAACTAGAAAACTAACATTATTTCCATCCAGATTTAACTTTTTAGCATGGTTATGTTTATTGGTTTCCACCTCTTGATAAATGGTTGTGGATCTTTCTGCAGAAATTTAATATTAGCAATTCAGAATTGGGCGATTTCTTTGGAGGTCCCGCGTTTCTTGCATGGTCTCGCATGGCCAACTTACATGGGTGAGCTTGATGCTCTTATTGTACTTCCCGTGTTAAAGTTAGACATCTTACCGAGTCTGGTTTATGTTCCTGAATCCTGACCCATTACTTAACGCTATTACTGATTTTGTTCTCTAAGTGGTTTTCTTTAATCATACATGTTACGATTATATATTGATTGCAGATGGGGTGGACCATTGCCACAAAGTTGGCTAGATCAACAACTAGTGATGCAGAAGAAAATTCTTGCTAGAAGGTATGAGCTCGGAATGACTCCAGGTGCACTAGATTGTTTACGTGATGCGTATGTTATGCTTTTAGTACCATTGGTATTCAATTATTTATCAATGAACATTTTAAATATTAAATACTATAAATTAGTGTACTATTTCACTGCAGTCCTACCAAGATTCTCAGGAAATGTACCTGCTGCTTTGAAAAATGTATATCCGTCAGCAAAAATAACACGTCTAGGCAATTGGTGAGCATTCTTTCGTATTTTTTATCTTTACATTTGATGCCAACGGTTGTGTAACTTATAAAATGCAATTCATCACTTTATAGAAGACTAAAGTATATTAGAGTAATAAACAGTTATTGTTCAGTTGTGAATTACTGCAACCTATTTATATAGGAAATTTTCATGATGTAATTTCTTCTAGGTTTACAGTTGACAGCAACCCTAGATGGTGCTGTACTTATCTTCTTGATGCAACCGATCCTTTATTCATCGAGATTGGGAAAGCATTTATAAGCCAACAAATCAAAGGTGTGACTCACAATTTTCATATTATGACAGTCATCTGATTCTTGTGATCAGAAGCACAATAAGCCTTTTTCTATTTTTAATTCTGAAACTACCTATTTTCAGAGTATGGACGAAGTAGCCACATATACAATTGGTAAACCTCTCCGCCCATTGGCATTTGGAGGGAAAATTGTGTTGTAACTTTCTGTATTTCCAATTACCATGATGCTTTCTCATATGTAACATCTTATAGTGACACATTTGATGAGAACACGCCACCAACAGATGATCCGGAATACATCTCTTCCCTGGCTGCTGCAATCTTTAAGGGAATGCAAAGTGGTGATGATGATGCTGTTTGGTTAATGCAGGTAAACAACCAAATAAATTGTTTCCTGTTACATTAATACAACAAATCAATCAAACTCTATTTAATTTGTTAGTGATTTATCATATTTCTGCAGGGATGGCTGTTTGCATATGATCCATACTGGAGGCCTCCACAGATGCAGGTTCCCCCTTTTTATCCACTCAAATACACCTTGATTTTTTTTAATTTTGCGTGATCTATTGTATGTATCAATTAACAGTGAATAAATTTAAAATGAATAATAGGGTAGGGTTCAAATGAGAATAGGAATTTGTGTGAGAATGAGGGAACCAATGATATCAAGCCATGTGTACAAAGAGAATGTTCCACATGTACAAAACCCATTTACCCCCAACATCAATTATCTCACAAACGACAAATCGAAAAATTATGAAAATTGCACCATTAAATTCGTCGTTTTCTCCTCTTCGATTTGCCGTCCCTCAAGACATACTTTCGAAAAAAAAAAAAATTTCATTTTTTTGGTGGGTTTCACATTTACTAACACATGTGTTAAAGTGTTGCGTTTAGGGTTTAGGGTTTGTGGTTTAGGGGTTAGGGTTTAGGGTTTAGGGTTTGAGGTTTGGGGTTTCTCCCCGAAACCCCAAACCTCAAACCCTAAACCCTAACCCCTAAACCACAAACCCTAAACCCTAAACGCTTTACAAAACGCTAAACCCTAAATCTTTCTAAACCCTAAACCTTGAACCCCTTCTAAACCCTAAACTCTTATAAACCCTAAACCATAAACCCTACTAAACCCTAAACCTAACCCTAAACCCTAACCTTAACCACAAATTAAATGTACAACTAATCACTAACACATGTGTTACTAATTTGTGAAACCCACCAAAAAATGAGAAAAAAACAAAAGTTGTCAAAAGTATGCCTTGAGGGACGGCAAATCGAAGAGGAGAAAACGCTGAATTTTATGGTGCAATTTTCATGATTTTTCGACTTACCGTTTGTGAGATATTTAATTTTTAAAAATGTGGAGGAGAGAGAATAAAGTGTGGAGGAGAGAGAATAAAGTGACACATGGCAGAAATCTGTTGGTTCCCTCATTCTCACTTAAAATTGGTGTACTCATTTGAACCTTACTCATGAATAATATACAAGAGATCATGGTTGGGTATGCTGGATTGTTCACATTTTAGGTTAGACAATTTCCTTATAAATTCCTATTAGAAAGTATTGGTTTTATATATGTTCATATCATGGAAGCTTCTAGATATCTCATAGTAAATGTAACCATGGTACATGCGGTATGCATCAATCATCTTTTTTCATGTGGTTTTGTATTTTCTGGTGTCAACTAAGTTGCGGTCTTCTTTCAGGCACTCCTACATGCTGTTCCTGTTGGGAAAATGATTGTTCTTGATCTTTTTGCTGAAGTCACACCTATTTGGACTACTTCAGATCAGTTCTATGGTGTTCCTTATATCTGGAAAGTTACATCTTCTTTTGAGCTTTTCATGATAAACTAGAACATACATCCTTTCCATATTGTTATATAACATTCTTCTGGTGTTGCTGTTTTTCATTACTGTTAATAATTGGAAGCACAAAATTACTTCTTATTACATGAATCTCCCTAACTAACAGCACATCATGGATTATAAAATAATTCGTATACATAATGGGACTGAGAGTGAGAGGGAACCTATGTAAAATAATCTGTGTAGCAAGGACACTTCAAATGACTGCCATATCATAGAACTCTAGGCTTAAGACCCGTAAGGTATAATGTGTATTAAGGACAACAAATTCTGGTCCTCTGTTTAGTTACCATATTAAGATTTTACAGTACTCCAAACATCCTGAAATTGCTGTTCATCATTAATTGTTATGAGTCAAACATATGTGCCAAAGTACACAAAGATCCTTAAAAACGATACATATACAATGAGAGAAATCTAGGGTATGCTTAAAGATAAAACTTGCACTTACCACTTTAATTTGTGTTTCGTAGAAGTCTAAGATGTTGAGCTGGTCTTAAGTTACTTTCAGTATGCTTGTAAATTCTGTTGATGCAAAGAGAAGTGAACAACTTAATAATGGTCTATTGGTTTGGTTCCAGTGTGCAATCTAATTCCTTCCTCATCATCTTAGTGTCAACTCCTTCCTTCTTTAACTAGTATTTGCTGCTATACAGGTGCATGCTGCATAATTTTGCAGGGAATGTCGAGATGTATGGTGTATTAGATTCTGTAGGGTCTGGACCTGTTGAAGCACGTATTAGCAAGAACTCAACAATGGTAAATCTAGTGTTTTAGCTCTTGCTTTTATCTCATTGTGAGCTCTAGGATTTTGGCATAAAAGTTCCTTCACCCTCTTGAAGAAACTACAGTTTACTGATCAAATTTTACATTAGGTTCAGGATTGTCCATAAAAGTTATTCAAGGTCATATTTTATGCAATTTTTTGTTTTGTGTATTTACCTTTACTCTGATGATGTCTCTTATTAGGTTGGTGTTGGAATGTCAATGGAAGGTATTGAGCAGAATCCAGTGGTTTATGACCTAATGTCGGAACGGCTTTAGTGTCAGTAGGTGCCTAAATGAAGCGATTAAGCGTCGGGGGCTTTGCTGGCTAGCTCGTGCAATCAATAAAAAATGATTCTTCTCTCGGACTTTCTTTACTTCGTAACCTTAGCTCAAATGGCATTTCAGCGTAGCAAAATTGATGTTGAGGTACCATAAACTTCCTTTCACAAATGTTATAAGAGTGTCAACATGCCAATTTGAAGAGATCCAAAACTCTATGCCACTAAAGTATGTACTCTGGCTTCTGCTTATTGTTAATGATATATATCTCATCCAGACATGGCTTGATTCATATCCAACCAGACGATATGGAAGATTTGTTCCATCACTGCAGGAGGCCTGGAACATATTATATCACACGGTTTATAACTGTACCGACAGTGCCTATGTAAGTAGTCTGAAATTATTAAAGCATATTATATTTTGATTTTTATAAAATTTCTGATGATAGACTCTTGTAGGATAAAAATAGGGATGTGATAGTTGCATTCCCAGATGTTGATCCATCCTTCCTTTCAAAGAGGCAAAAGTCTGGTACACGATATCTCAGGTCTATAAATCCTTTGTCGAAGAGATTTTCCCTAAAAGACGAGGATGAAGCTTTTGATGAATCCCATTTGTGGTACTCAACTTCAGAAGTTATACGTGCACTAGAGCTTTTCATTGAAGGTGGTACTGAACTATCTGAAAGCAAAACTTATAGGTGAACCATTTATGCTTTCTTAAGTTTCAACTTATTGTGAATGCTCTAATATATCTTGTACTCTCAAGTTGCAGCCATGAAAATTAAAAATATTCCACATCACAAAATCTCATGTTTAAAATGTTGGCCAAAATGACTAGAATTAATAGCATTAGAAAGTGGACCATTTAGGCTTTGTGTATATAGATGGAATTCTCTATGCACAACTTAGATGTTCTGAGGTCAAATCTCACACCTATTATCATCTGGTGAATAACAGGCCTACAGGGTGGAAAAACTTGATACGAATTAGATATTTTATTTTTAGGAAATATATTATGTTTATTATTTAATATTTTATAAATAGGAAAGTATTATAGTATCTTATTTAATTAGGGATAATCTTAGGGAGCAAGTTAGTGTTTATCTATATATAGGGCTGATCACTGTAATTTCTATTATGCTGGAATAATATTGATTTGGTTATCAATTGAGAGTGTTCTCGAAAGTAAACTCTGGGAGAGTTGATCAATTACTTCGAATATCGATTATCTATCTTATTTATTATTTTAATAGCTTTAATCACGATACAAGCATTGGGTTCGTATCAATTGGTAGCTTTAATCACGATACAAGCATTGGGTTCGTATCAAAACTTTCACCCACTTAGTTGCGGTTTCTCAGAGTGTTCTAGAAAATAGCTTAGAAAACTTGTTACACGCAAAGTCTGACATGGCAGAAAAACTAGTCGATTAAGTAAACAACAAAAGCATAAAATGGGTCAGCTGAATCAAACGGGTTAAGAATCATTTGGAGTGTAGTCAATTGCCTTTAACCTCCTAAATCAATTTATTATGAAAGTTAACATATAAAAATTATGTTGATAATATGATTCGGTGAGTTAATAATTTTTCAAATAAAGTAAAATTGAAAAGGATGAAAGTATCTTGTGGGTTTTCCGAACCCAATGAGACCCTTTTTGACCCATTAACCAACCCACTCCTATCCACTTTATCAACTCTAGACAATGTATGCATCTATAAATGGAAATTGTTGCTTAATAAAAAGTCTAGTATTTTTCCTGGGATAAGCCCAAATAGAAATTAAAAATTTGTAGCAATTATCATTAGAGACGGGAGTACTACATATCCTTGTCCTTATTTGCATCTGACTTGCTTTCAGGTATGACCTTGTTGACTTGACGAGACAAGCATTAGCAAAGTATGCCAATGATCTATTTCTAGATATTTGCCTACGATTCACATGATGCTTATGGTGTTTCTCACCTTGGCAAGAAGTTTCTTGACCTTGTGGATGACATGGACACTCTCTTAGCTTGCCATGAAGGGTTTCTACTAGGACCATGGTTAGAGAGTTCAAAGCAACTTGCTATAGACGAAGAACAGGAGAAACAAGTAAGCTGTTATTTTAACTGACCTCTTACTTGATTCTGTGATTATTAAATTATTGAACTTTTTCTGAATCTTGTATTGATAATTAACAGTATGAATGGAATGCAAGAACCCAAATCACAATGTGGTTCGATAACACAGAAGAGGAAGCTAGACTGCTTCGTGATTATGGTAAGTGCACATAAGATGTTGCTTTCTATTGGTAATGCTAATGGTACTAAAACTTAAAGATGATGTGTAAACTAGCAGTAAGATCATACTCCTTTCTGTAGCATGAAAGTGTGGCATATCCTTCTTAAAGATTCTTTGTGTTGGATTACTTTTTGGGATTCTCAAAGGATAACAGAAATTATAGATTAAAATATGTGAAATTTCATTCACGTGTGATTTCATTAACTGTTACATAATATATAACCACAAATTTATAATTTTTGTTATTTTAGGAGAAAAAAATAGTTACAGTTAAGCCGGAACATTGAACAGCCTGTGTAATACTGATGTATGATGTTTCATACAGCCAGCCACAAGTCTATATAACTCCAATGTGTTCATTACTCTTTGTACAGGAAACAAATACTGGAGTGGACTTCTACGAGACTATTATGGTCCTCGGGCAGCTATCTATTTCAGATATCTGATAGAAAGTTTGGCAAGGGGGGAAAGCTTCGATTTAAAAGGTTGGAGGAGAGAATGGATCAAGCTTACAAACAACTGGCAGGATGCTAGAGATGCATACCCTGTTACAAGTGAAGGTGATGCCCTCAGTACATCACAATGGCTTTTCGAGAAATATTTACGTGGTTCTGGTATAAATGATCAGTAACTGCTACTCTATTTTGAAAAGTGCAAATGGAGTTGCTTGTTTTACAGTCAAATTGCTTTCTTTGGAAGTTGGAGTCGTTGTAAAATTAAACTTGGGCGTATGGTAACATGGGTGTACCTCTCTAAATAACTATTTACTATATTGCTACTACGTATAAAAAATATTACTGTATTACACCCGATCCATACCTTTTTACTGCAATTAATTTCAAATTGTTATCCAGCTTCTTCTTTAAACTTGTTTATTTTTTGTCAAATTTATAGTATATAATATATAGTGTATATATTTATATAGTTATAAAACAGCATTCTTGTTATAAGTTAGCCACCTACCAACTGTCTGTTTAAACGCCAATGAGAAAATATGTTACTGTAATATTTGGTAAAACAATTTTATTTATGCAGTTATCATTGTTATTATCCATAATGAATGGTTACGGAGTATTTGTTCAAATGCTAAACATAACAAAAAATTCACTAACATGTTAACTTAAACATTTTTTTGAAGTAAATTATTAACTTAAACATTACCTTCAAACATATTATTAATCTTATTTATTACGGATCGGGTTTAGGATAGGCATGGCAATCTTCATCCGATCCATCAGACATCCACTCGATCCATCTATTTTTGATGGATATGGTCGAATACCGGATATCTTATATGGATATGAATGTTTAACGGATCAGATGTGGATGGTGAGTTTCATCCATGGATTTCATCAATTAACCTGAAATTATATAAAATTTTAATTGTTATACCTCAATGTCCATTTGTTTGAAAGACTTCACAAATTTTATGGCTTACATTAGGCATTTTTATTCATCTTAAATCTAATACATAATTTAAACTTTCTTCATCAAAAAATACTAATAAACTAGTGGTATAGCCCGTGCGATGCACGGGTAATATTTGTGTATCATGTTACAATAGTTGTTCAAAGTTCAAACTATTAATTCATGTTATGTTTAGTAATGCCAACGATAAAATGTATATATATTTGCGTATCATTTTATTTATTTTAAAAATATATATTATAAATTATGAACATTGATAATGTTTTTTTATCCGAATATTTTATTCAAAGTTTCGAATATGTGGTGTTTTCTTTGAATGAATATTGACATGCATTATTGTAATGTTACACTTCATAAAACTATATAAATTTTGCATATCGGGCATTTTGATGCATGGTCTTGCTGCCTTTTATTTTTTTCCCTTTTAATTTCATAGTTCAAAAATAATAATAACAAAAATAACTGAATGAATTCTAATATTAGAAAAATACAAATTGTGTAAACATTTACATTTTTTCAAAATACAAAGTAATAAAATCAAAGTCCAAAAGAAAACTATAATCTAATTACTTCTAAAAAAAAAAAAAAAAAAAAAAAAAAAAAAAAGAAATAACATGCATAAATAATATACCATATGTTTTTCAAATAATCAACGAACTATGATAGAAATGATTTTCAAACATTGCACAACAAAAATAACATCCATAAATGATTAGGTCAAACCCAAAACACAAACTAAATTGAATTTACACATAATTCAATGACAAACTTAACCCGATAATCCTTCACATCCAGAACTCTAAAAAGAAACTCAAGATGATTCAAAAGTGAAATGATCTAAAGTCACATAAAGATATCAAATATATATAAGAATGCTATGAACACCTTTATAATTAATGTGAGATCAAAACTTCAACATTAACATGGTGGATGGAACTCAAAGCTAAACTAAATTTAGAGAAACCATCTTCTAATAAATTGATAGTGTAGATGCGTAGTATGATACGTTGGTTCATATGGCAATGGAAAATGAAGTGTGTGTACATATATATATATATATATATATATATATATATATATATATATATATATATATATATATATATATATATATATATATCGACACAAATGTTCACAATTTAATTTAGAACTTTCATGAAAGATATTAAAATCGTTGGTATAGTTAGACCATGAGGTGCAGTAGGGAAATGGAAGGTTTATGTTTATTACATATAGTTAAGGTGGAGGCTTTTATCTTTCCTCGGAAAAATGAAAGGCTTAAATTTATTATTCTTAGTTAAACTATTGCTAATTTTTTTTACCTTCATTTATTAAATATTTAACTTTTTACTATCATTTATCATATTGGGTAACTAATCATAAATATAACCAATGCTCACTTTTTAAAGTATTGTAGATGTAGATATATATGTTATGAAATGAACATTGTATACGTGATATTTTGAAATACTAACATTTGATAACGTTCTATATCACTTTTATTTGTTGTAAATGAACTGTTTTGATGTATTTGAACGTTTAATTATCTTTAACAAAAAAATTTTCTATTATTCATCGGATATCCATTGATTCGCTTCACCCAGTGGATATGGATGTGGATGGATTAAATAAATTTTAATGGATATGGATGGTGAAAATTTAATGGATATAGATGTGGATATGGCTACATCCGATCCATATCCGATCTATTGCCATCTATAGTTTAGGATGTTGATAAAAGCTTTTTTAAAATAATAATATAAGGGTGGGGTTCAGAGGAGCATGGCTCTTTAGAGGAGCATGGAGAGCAGGCTTAAACATGTTGTAAATTATGCAGTGGACTAAAATAAAATGCAGTGGACCAAAAATAAAATGTAGCAGACCGACCAAAAACAACCAAAAAATAAAATGCAGCGGATCAAAAATAAAATGCACTGGACCAAAAAAGCAGTGGACAAAAAATAAAATGCAGTGACTTGTGTTAGTGTATGTGGTTTTTGAATGAAACTATTTCTGCTCTCTCTGCTCCTCCAAACTAGTCTGCTCCTCTGATCCACTTCTTAATACTAAATGAAAAACTTTACATGCTTTCTATTTCTATGACTGAAGCAACTTATAATATTTTCACCTTTTTATATTCTTGTTGAAAAGCTATTAAATTTTGATCCAAAATTTTTCCCTAATATCAATTTTACCCTACTTATAAATAGTAACTTCTTTGTCTTATTATAATTAATAAAAGGTTAATTATTTATTTATTTACTTTAATTTAAATCTACTTATAAATAGTAATTACTTTGTTTTATTATGATTTTAAAAAGTTAAATATTTATTTATTTAATTTAATTATTACCTAATATCAATTAGCAAACAAATAGTAAGTTGTTTAAACTTTTGTATAACTAGGTTTGAAAGCTAATATAAAAACACCTATTTTGATATAAGTAAAGTAAGTTTAGCTCAAGTGATATAGTTAATCATATTTTGTACTTAGATATCCAGGTTTAAATCTTAGGCTCTTCACTCTCTACTACTTTTATACTCATTTTTAGTTGATGTTCATTACCCTTAATATCAATTGGCAGCCTATTATGAATAGTAACTCATTCGTCTTTTTGTGATCATTAATTTGTATATATATTTGGCCAAAATCCATTTTACTACCCTAGACTTGGCTAACTAGGTTTTATACTACCCTGAACTATTTAGGGTATAGGATAATACCCTGAACTTGTAAACTTGGTTAAAATAGTACCCTGACTCGGTCACATGACTAGCACATGACTTATTTTTGTTAAATCTAACGGACAAAGTTAGGGTACCAAATCATATCATCTCTTTCTTCTCTCAATTAAAATCAATTGCCCCAATTTCCACTGCATTATCTTGTTACAAAATTCAAATCTGAATTTATCATCCGATAAACATTTACAACATAAACACCTACATTGATGATCCACTACGGTGTCATAATTATAACTTATTGTCATTACATATATGATATATCTTCTCTATTTCGTACCACATCATCGATTTTTCAATTCTGTAGAAATAAATTCTGTAAGATTCTTTATTACTGTAAAGACACATTCTTCTACTTCATATAATTTATACTACGTAATAGCCAAGTAAATTGGGTGATATATATAGCGATAACACCTATTACTTAAAGCTTTGTGATTCATTAGGCATTTCAAATTTACATCTCAAAGTTAAAAACAGATGGCATACTTGACTACTAGGGCTACTACTATTACTACTACTACTATTACTACTAATAATAGTAATAGTAATAGTAATAGTAATAATAATAATAATAATAATAATAATAATAATAATAATAATAATAATAATAATAATAATAATCTGCTTTTCTATATAAATAAAAAAGGGTCTAGAAAAATATTGATGGTGTAGAGTAAAAAGAAACTCATGTGCTGTTCAAAAAAAAAAAAAAAAACAATTGACAAGCAAATGAGCAATATGTGGAATGTACCGTACGACTAACGATCTTATGGCCGTTGTGATTCATTAGTTTTTTTATTGAGAACAAAGACATGATATAATTTGGTGCTTTAACTTTGTCCGTTAGATTTAACAGAAATAAGTCATGTGCTAGTCATGTAACTAAGTCAAGGTACAATTTTAACCGAGTTTACAAGTTCAGGGTACTATCCTATACCCTAAATAGTTTTTTTTTTTGTTTTTTTTTATTTTATTTTTTTTTTTTAGGTAAAGGGTAAAATTTTACCCGGTAAATAGTATTACACCAAATCATTGAACAGGGTAGTATAAAACCTAATTAACCAAGTCTAGGGTAGTAAAATGGATTTTGGCCTATATATTTTGATGCTAAATATATTATAATAACATAATTGTAGTTTAATGGTAAAAGACTTTGAATTTGTTATGGCCTATAATGCTATATGAGTTTAAAACCTTTAAGGTGGCATTAATTTTTCTATTATTTTGAAAATCTAAACTTTTTGAAGTTGTATAAAAGTGATATAAGAGTCTTTAACTTTATATCGTCTCTAAATATCATACTATTAGCTACAATAATTATATCTCATGATTATTATTTGTTGATATTTTGAACTCTTATAGAGTATATGTTTTAAGTTTTCGAAAGAAATAATATCTTACATATATATATGATAACTAACGTATAAATTATTCAATAAGTATGTTGTACCACTACTTAATGTTAAATTTTGTGTTTTCATTTCTATATTTAAGAAAATTTTTATTAACTGCGATAGTTATATATATAAGTTAGAAAAAAGACAAGTGTAAATAAAGTTACAAAACTGTACAAAGCTACTATTGAATTCAATGTTATTACTTTTGCTAAGATAAATATAACATGGGTAACTAATATCAATGTTTCATTTGCATATTAATTGGATGTTTTAGTGATTTTTGTCGCAACGTCTACATTTGAATCATTTTAGTGAATTTTAGTAAATAACTGTTGTTTTAAGATATTTTCACCAAATATTAGCTCAAATAGTGCGGAATAATGTACGTAAAAATGTGATTTTTTTGCGTTACATCAGAGTTCATAACTTTTCTATTAAAGTTAAAAGCACCGAAACCAAATTTAAGGTTTAATTTTTAGGTGAAAAAATATTTAATATTAAAACCCGTTGCAACGCGAGGGCATTAAAATTCTTGTTTATCATCATTTTAGTTATCACATATTTACATCATTTATTCTCAGGTATCTTAATTTAGTAACAAAATTAAATATATTTTTACTATTACATATTCATTCTTAACTAGTTTTTGAAATATTCACTTATTAGTTCAGCCCAACAGCCCACATCAAATCACAGGCCTAAAACTTAGGCTATGTTTGATTTGCGCTGAAAGAAATGGTTCAGCACTGAATGCTGAATCGGTCAGCATTCAGTGCGTTTGGTAACAAAAATGCGAACCTCTGAATGGTACCTTAGTGCTGAATCTGAATGATTCCAAAGATTGAAAGCACTCCTAATCATTCAGTGACCCACATTTTACCTTCCTGTCCTTGACACCTCATCTACCCCTTTTATTTTTCTACTGCAACTCTCGGTCTCATGCATCATATATCATCATGAAATCAAACTAATTAATTTCTCTAGTTTATTCTTTAATTCTCTCTTATTATGTTTATAAAATATAAAATATATAATTTACTTATTATATTTTCTTATGCTTTTTTGAGACATCAATTCCCTCTTATTATTATTTTTATACAACTTTTATTTACTATATTTTCTTATGGTTTTTTTGAGACATCAAAGTAATGTTTTATTTAACGCGATGTATATGAAAAATAAGTTTTTAAGAACCCCATTTCATAATATAGGCTTCGTAGCTGAACTTCCTAATTTGTATTAAAGTTGTTCATCACATTGTAAATACGTAGCTTATTAATACTCAGATTAACATTTAAGAGTAAGGTTCAAATGAGTACATCAATTTTGAGTGAGAATGAGGGAACCAACAGATTTCTGCCATGTGTCACTTTATTATCTCTCCTCCACACTTTATTTTCTCTCCTCCGCATTTTTAAAAATTAAATATCTCACAAACGGTAAGTCGAAAAATCATGAAAATTGCACCATAAAATTCAGCGTTTTCTCCTCTTCGATTTGCCGTCCCTCAAGGCATACTTTTGACAACTTTTTTTACTTCTCATTTTTTGGTGGGTTTCACAAATTAGTAACACATGTGTTAGTGATTAGTTGTACATTTAATTTGTGGTTAAGGTTAGGGTTTAGGGTTAGGTTTAGGGTTTAGTAGGGTTTATGGTTTAGGGTTTAGAAGGGGTTCAAGGTTTAGGGTTTAGAAAGATTTAGGGTTTAGCGTTTTGTAAAGCGTTTAGGGTTTAGGGTTTGTGGTTTAGGGGTTAGGGTTTAGGGTTTGAGGTTTGGGGTTTCGGGGGAGAAACCCCAAACCTCAAACCCTAAACCCTAAACCCTAACCCCTAAACCACAAACCCTAAACCCTAAACACAACACTTTAACACATGTGTTAGTAAATGTGAAACCCACCAAAAAAATGAAAAAAAAAAAAAGACTTTTCGAAAGTATGTCTTGAGGGACGGCAAATCGAAGAGGAGAAAACGACGAATTTAATGGTGCAATTTTCATAATTTTTCGATTTGTCGTTTGTGAGATAATTGATGTTGGGGGTAAATGGATTTTGTACATGTGGAACATTCTCTTTGTACACATGGCTTGATATCATTGGTTCCCTCATTCTCACACAAATTCCTATTCTCATTTGAACCCTACCCTAACATTTAAATGAATACTATACTATCATGTTTTAATTTTTGAATGATACTGGTATTGAAATATATTTACTTTGAAGTTACTATTATGATTTATTTACCATTACCATATTTGAATTTTTAAAAATTCTATAATTTTCCAACAATGATCAAACTCTTTTATATCATTTTACACTAAACCATAAATAAGGGTAAAATTGTAATTTTCTATCATTCAGAATGTTCATTCAGGATAGTTATCAAACAGTTATTTTCATTCAGAATAAAAATCATACAGAGCCTTTGAATCATTCAGGCTTAAGAATCATTCAGTGCTAAACTATTCAGTTTTATCAAACGCAGCCTTAGGGGTCTTTTGGTTGAACTTAAAATGTCTTAAAAGTGGTAGTTGTATTATTTAATAAGCTGAATGTTCATTAAGATGTTTTGGTATATTTTTCTAATTAGGTCTTAATCTAGCTGAAAAACTGCTTATTCAGTAAGCTATTTACAATTGCTTAAAATATCTAATTGATAAATACATCCCATAACGTTCCGGTCAATTTTCTTGTATAAATGGACTATCATATTTTAATTTTTGTAAAAAATATTTCTTTCCTATTTTGATTCTTGTATTGTAGCTTATTTATTATTTCATGACAATTTATTTATTGATGTTATTATTGGTTTATAGAAGTCTAGAAAGTTGTGTTGGAACTCGAGTAAGTTTTTTTTCTTCTTAAGCTAAGTCGTTTGAAACTCTATTATATTCATGCCATTTGTATCACGTCAAAAAATAGTGAAACATATATATTCAGATGTTTGTACTTTTTATTTATCAAACGATCTTAATGATTATGTATTCAGATTTCAGATGACGGGTCTTATTATTCAGAACTGGTTTCAGACAAGTAACCAGAATCAATAAAAGACCCTTACACTACACACCAGCTCAATCTCAGTGCCTACTGGGCTCCACCATAAAACTCAAAAAAGCCTGGGGAATACACGGACGGTCTGGATTCAACGAAAACACAAATCACAGAAAACCAACAACCGCAGATGATCAAAACTCTGCACCATTCACTTCACACGTGCCCTCGAATTTCACCCGCGCATATTTTGAATTTTTATTTTCATTTCCATATTTCACCAACAAAAAAACACAATATATCCACATACACACTCTCCAACAACTTCCATCTCCGCAGAATCAACAGATATAGATATACAGTAACATATACGTATATCGATCGATCGGAGGTTTAATTAACGGTATTTGAGATTCATGAAGAGCACTATTTTGAAGAGGAAAAGGAGCGGTAGCAAACGAGAAACGAACACGAAGATGAAAGGATCATTAACGAGACACTTATCTGTTCAATTAGGTCAAATTACTTTCAAACCGCCGCTTCATCAGAACAATAATAGGTTCCAGAATCTTCTACAGGATGAATCAGCTCATAATGTGATTGAATCTGTACCGTCAACGTCGTCGATTCCGTCGGTGAAGGTTTTGGATTTTGATGTTGATAGTGATGTTAATGTTAATGTTGATGAGAAGGATTGCATCCTCAGTCAGGATTTCTTCTGGTAAAGTTCGGTTTTTGTTTTGATTTGAGCTAATTTTAGTTCGTTCCTAATTTCTAGGGTTTATAAATTTGACCAAAAAAAATAATCTGTTTTTATGCTGCTTAATTATGTTGGAAGAAAATAGATACACTTACTATTGATATTTTGCATACCTGAAGGAATAGTAATTGCAATTTTATGAATGTAGGTTAATAGTTTTATTTTGGTTAGTGATAGATTCAATTTGAGCTAATTTAGTTAATTTTAAATTTCTAGGATTCATGTAATTGCTACAAGTTTAATTTTATAAATATATATTTTTGAAAGCCTTAATTTCACTTGATAATTGGGTCACAACTATGTTTGCATAGTTCCGATGTATGAGTTACTCCGTATATTATTGTAGATTAATTATAGCATTTGACATGTTCAGTGACCTAAGGACTAGTATAATGTATTTTAATTTATCATTGTCTATGTATGTGCGGAATTGAACATATTGATAAATTTTTTATTTGCAGCACGCCCGACTACATTACTCCTGAAGCTCCACCATTACCAGTTACTTTAGGGTGCAATAAGGTAAAACTGGAAGCTTGGATACAAGTATAAGTGGCAAAATGAATGGGTCGGGTCGGGTCACGGGTCTAGATGGGTTTGGGTCTAAATAGGTCCGGGTCTAGATGGGTCATTTAGAAAGATGGGTCTAAACGGGTCCGGGTCAAATGGGTCTCGGGTCGGGTCTGGTCATCGGGTTTTTACCAAACTTTTTTTAAAAATTTGATTGAAAAATGAAAAAAATTGAAATGAGGTGAAAATTTTGTTTTTACCCATTTAGACCCGTCTAGACCCGTTGGTTAATTGTTACACAATTGAAGGTTGTATTGAAAAACCCATTTAGACCCATCCAAAAAATGGGGAGGAGACCCAACAAACCCATCCCCTCCTAAATATTAACCAAATTGACCTATAATTAACCAATGGGTCTAAAATTGCCACCTCTAATACAAGTTATTTTTTCAGTTCAGATAATTTGATATTAAAATTATTTAGTTGGTTGTTTGTGT
Source organism: Helichrysum umbraculigerum (assembly GCA_949592205.1). Lineage (NCBI taxonomy): Eukaryota > Viridiplantae > Streptophyta > Magnoliopsida > Asterales > Asteraceae > Helichrysum > Helichrysum umbraculigerum. The sequence continues at coordinate 293,546,319 of CATIUR010000001.1, forward strand.
AGTTGGAAGAGCCTCCATGCCCGAAATCACCGGAGAAGTTAAAGTCTGTTAAAAGTAAAAGGCAAAGACAAGGTCAGTTTGTTGGTTGGTTGTGATGTCCTCTATGATTCATTAGACTATCCCCATTCATAACCAAAACCAACCCAACTATCTATTAAAAAATTAATTTCTCTCTTCCGCCTATCCAATCAAACTAAACCCAACTTTACACTCCCATTAGCAACCCACCTTAAACCTTTTTTTTACAACCATAGTATAAGATTTATAACACAAGGTACAACTCAAAACCAACCCAAAAAATAAAATAATCCACAACCTCTCGGGACCAAATCCGACTAACCAAGGGGTTGGTTGGTGAGGTTTTATTTCTTTATTAATATTTTGGTGACCGACCCTTCTAAAGGTTCACCAATGGAGACGGTCTTAGATACTTTGCTCACCTGGTTTTATACTGTTATCTGTCACATTTGTTTTGTTGAACGTGTGATGGGTTATGCTAGCTATATAATGTCCTAACCATTTTGCAATGCAACAGCACTAATCCATCTGGAAGATGATCTACCAGTAGAAACTGAAACATATAATAAACCAGTAGCTGAACCTCAAGTAAGCAAGCAGGGGTATGTTTCCCAGTCTGCTGTGGCATTACGATGTCGAGTAATGCCTCCTCCTTGTATGAAGAACCCCTACATCAAGGATGCATCAGAAAAAGATATCGACCCATTTGGGGACCGCAGATCAAAGTGTGCAGGTAGAAAACTTTTCACTTGTTATTTACAATATATGTTCGTAAGTATATTTCATTTAGGGCATGGTGTTTTTTTTGTTTATCCATGATATCCAATATTACTCATGTTTCTTAGAACCATTAGAAAATAAATAAAGTAATGGATGATACATATTCTGTTACTGGGCAAATGGGAATCCGAATGTCTGTTTCATTTCCCATGGAATCTTAACTGTAATGTCTGCCTTACAAATTGCAGTTTTCCTTCCTGCTACATTTGGTGGTGATGGTCTTTCACGTTATCGAACAGATTTTCATGAAATAGAGGTATAGTGACCGTTGAGATTAAAAAAAAATAATTCTGTTTTTCGTAAATCATGAAACTTATTGTTTTTCTAGACCTAATATTTCCCTATTCCAGCAAATAGGCACTGGAAACTTCAGCTGTGTATTTAAGGTCTTGAAGAGAATTGATGGTTGTATGTACGCTGTGAAACGCAGCACCAGGAAATTATATCAGGACACTGAGAGGTACTCCACTTTTCCCTCCATAGGTTGCTTCAATATAGATGTATGCATAAAAATGTCTTTGTGTATTAGCACTCCATTGATTTAGAATGGCTTATAAGGGACACATTGTACAGGCAAAAAGCTTTGATGGAAGTTCAAGCTCTAGCTGCATTAGGTGAATAGCTTGAAATTCTCTTCGTAGTTTCTCCATCTTCCTTGATATATGCTCTACAATAACGTGAATCCTCAAATGAACTTGCAGGATACCATGATAATGTTGTTGGATATAATTCATCTTGGTTTGAAAATGAGCAACTCTACATACAGATGGAACTCTGTGATCACAGTCTATCCGTCAACCACTCAACTAGACTGTGTCGGGAAGGTGAAGTGTTGGAAGCAATGCACCAGGTTAATATGCTTCATGTAACTCAAGTATATATTATCTACATTAAAACACTTCACTGCGCAGTTTAGGATGCTATAATACCTTATATAGTGGTATTATATACCATTCATCAACCCGCCACCAATAGTTTATTTGACTAATTTAATTTATCCTTGGCTTTAAAGTTTAACAGCACTATCATTATAATTGTGTGTTTGGTTACAGATAGCCAAGGCTCTGCAATTTATACATGAGAAAGGCATAGTCCACTTAGATGTGAAGCCTGAAAATATATACGTGAAGAATGGTGTTTACAAGCTTGGTGATTTTGGTTGTGCAAGTCTTCTTGATGGAAGCTTACCGATTGATGAAGGTGATGCAAGATACATGCCACAAGAAATCTTGAATGATAATTATGATCATCTAGACAAAGTTGACATTTTCTCTCTTGGAGCTACTATTTATGAACTTATACGAGGTTCAACACTGCCGGAGTCTGGACCCTATTTTCAGAATCTCAAGGAAGGGAAACTCCCTCTTCTTCCTGGTCATTCAGTGCAATTCCAGAATACACTCAAGGTATTTGCTTATTTCTAATCATTTATTGTTACAAAAAGTTTGATCATATTGATTTCTTGAGGTGCGATATTTGGCTCATGTACTTATGGTTCAATATAAGTTGTGTTTTATCTTTAGTGGGTAAAATAGGTAACAAATAAAGTAGTTTAAAATGAAACATAGTAAACGGGTTGAGCGGGTCAAATGATCCCTAAAGTGTGCATATAAACTCCTAAATCATTTTATTTAAGAAATGGAGATTATTATTGAAATGATATAGGTTATGAAATCATATTTAACCTTCAAGTTATTTACCGATAGGTTCCAGAAAGTAACACAAAACTTGCTTTAGGTTAACCTGACTCGGCCCGAACCAAAAGTTATCTGTCTTGACCCAAACATTTATAGATCCTTGACCCAGCTTTCCCAGTTTGCCACATCTACTGAATTAGGTGTAGTGTTATATCGTGGTTTCAACTATTAAGTTCAACACTATGTTTCTGAGTTATGTATTGCGAGTTTTCTTCTTTTTTTTTTTTTTTTTTTTTTTTTTTTTTTTAACAGTTCTTATATTCCCCATATCCTTAGATGATTGTTATGTATTTTTTTTTTTTTTTTGCCTATTTGGTTTCACTTGTTACTACAAAAGCTTCATTGTTTGGTAACAGTCTGCCTTTTAATCAAACAGTTAAATTAATATGAGCTGACTTTAACACAACGGTTCTTTGTTAATCTGTTGCAGGCGATGTTGGACCCTGATCCAGTTCGACGGCCATCTGCTAAGGAACTAGTTATGAACCCTATTTTCTACCGGCCTCACAGAGTATCTAAAATCAAGTAAACCCCATTTCTCTCAATCTCCCTGTAATATTTTGTCAAGTGATTGAAAAGCTGCAATGTTCAGCACATCAAATCAGAACACGAAGAACAAGGCTGTAAAGCTACTTTTGTAAGGATTGTTGTTTCTCCACCATGCACCAAATTTTGCATTCCATGGTGCTTTCCCCCTCTTTTGTAAAAAGAAACATTGTGTTCTGATAGTGATACATTAATCCTTTCATTCGATGTTAATCATCTTCTAACTTTATATTTCAAACATGTCTTTACTGTCGTTGTAACTTCTTTTTTTGTGTAAAGACAATTGAAGTGACCCTGCAAAATCGATAGCTGTAAGACTAAAGAGGGCTTGAAAACCAAAAGTCCATAACAAATTGAAATACCTGAGTTTAAAATCTAGTTTTAATATTATAATTTTTCGTAAAATGGTAGACATACTTAAGATGCATGCCAAATGTTTACCTGATAATCTAGGTTAAGGACCTGTGTAATACACGGGTATCTTTAAGTATTTGTAAAGTTAGTAAATTGATATCTTGGGTTATTACCGGAAAAAAAAAATGTTTTAGCTTGTAAGAGGTTGTTTCTTTTTCTTTTTTGAAGGGTAAATGATAAAAGTATGCAACGAACTGCCAAAAATTGTTTCATGTATGTAACCTACTCTTTTTATTGTTTGGGTATGCATCAAACCGGAGAATTTCGTGTTCTTATCTTTGTCAAGTTAATTTTTACCCGATGACACTTGAAGTCGCTGACTAGGCAGCCACGTCATATGCCAACTAGACTTTCTTTGCCATGTGTATAATATGTATAACTTTTAATACTCATAGTACAACTAGCTACAGCAACAAACGAAAATCATATTTTCAACCGAGTCATCGTCATCGTCATCAACTCATCATCAAGATAACAATATCAATCATCTTTAATATCTCATCCAAAATTTACAAATTACTACAATATCATTAATTAATTCATAACATTATAATAACAATATAAATTAAATAAAAACTTCTCTCTAAGGTAGTAATTGAAAGAGTAGCAGCAGCAGAAATATATCATTCATACACAGTATACACGCATCAAATATTCCATGGCTTTTGAAGGTGTATTCTATGTTAGATTCGGTTGAAATAACGGGAACGGCGGCGAGTGACATTTGTAGAAAAGAGAGTGACGACCGGTGGCTGTCTACGGTGACGATTTTCCAGCCATCGTCTCCGGCGGATGTTGGTGTTGACGATGATGATGGTTTCCGGCGATTAAGGAAAACGGGAAGACAATAATTGTGTAATATTTCATTTTCCTCTAGATCTCACCTCCCTTTCCTTCCCGAAATCAGTACAACAACAGATATTAGATAACGATGGCGGACTTTGGATCTGAAATAACGGGGGTGAAACGGTGGAGCATTTAATGTGCGAAACGAATGAAAAGATTCGACCGGAAACGGCCAGGCTTAGAACGCGCGATGACGAAATCCAACGGTGATGATCAGAGAGAAGCGATGGCTGCTTGATATATTCCATAGATCTGATTTTTCGATTATTGCTTGTTTTTTCATAGTGGATGACGGGATGAATTAGGGTTTAAAATCATAGATCTGGGTTTAAAATCATAAAATCAAAACGATGGGTTCTTGTTATTGTTGTTGTTCATATTCAAACGATGGGTGCTTAATTATTTTAGTGTTTTAATATTTAAAATTATAATAAGAAAAGCCACCTAATATAAGAGAAGCCAGGTAAGCATTAACATTAAAATAAGAAATGTCAAATAATCAATTTTACCGGTTCTTCAGGTAACCGGTTACTATATTACTCACATAAGTACAGATTCTTCCACTTTGATGCATACCTAGACAATAAAAAGAGTGGGTTGCATACATGAAACAATTTTGGGCAGTTCGTTGCATACTTTTATCATTTACCCTTCTTTTTTTTGTCTATTAAGTGCCGTTTTGATATATGGTCTGTTTGGATATATCTGTTTACAATAAGTGTTGTTTTAGTAAATATTGTTTTTTTTATTCTGAATGTACAGTTTTAATATTTAAAATGACCATTTTACCCTTTTACTTGAATTAGTATTAATTACTCATTTTATAACATTTTGAATATAAATTCTAAACCTTCGAAAAATAAAGATTATAAAAAATTTAAATAAAAAAATTACACAGTGAAAATGAAACAACCCGCAAGTGTAATTGATAACTAAAGTGTTGCTACAATTTTTATTGACCATATGACCTTATAAGAACAACTTATATATCGAAATAACAACTGATATCCATCATAGGACTTCTGTGAAACTGCAAATAACAAATAGAACCAAGAATAAACCATTGTTATTATACACCTTTGTAGATGGAAAAAGAGTTGCAAAATTCTGAACTATCAAATTGATCAACACGAAACAAACATTTATCAATGGCAAATGTGTAGCAACTAGCAAGTGTGCTGGACTAAAAACTAATGTTATGTTTGGTTTGTGAAATGTTTTTTGATGGAATTGGAATTCATCAAAGGAATTGTAATTTCATGGAATGTAAATTCCTTTGAGTAAATCAATTTGATGACTTCAAATGCAATTTATTCTTGTACCAAACAACATTATGGAATGAATTAAGATTCCAATTTCATCATATTCCATCGAATTCCGCAAACCAAACGCAACCTAAAAGAAAACAATATATTATACTGTGTCATACATTCTCGGTATAACAAAGGCAACGGCTTCGCCATGTGGGATCACTGAAGTGTACATAACACGATAACTTCTCAACCCAAAAATTTATCAGCAAACCAAACGCCACTTGGTAGTTCGTAGGATACTTAACAGTTAACATAACCGTATAGAACAATTAAATTATATACACTTACAATAAAACGATGGTTAAAATAGTCCACAATCTTCACAGACAAAATTATGACAATGTAAAACTTATTATCAAGATTCCATGTGAATCATTAACATTGAAGGCAAATCTCTTGTCTTTCAAGATGTTAAACATATCAGAGTACATGTCGACATCACCAAGCTACACAAATAAAACTCAAATGGTGTGCCATAAATTCTTTGTAGAACAATAGCAACGGCTTCGCCAAGTAGGATCAAGAAACTCAGCAATCGTTGACCATCCTTATAAAATCCAGATTAAAACATTACTAAAGTGTATATAACACAATAAGTTCTCAACCTATAAACATATCGGCAAACCAATAGTGCACAATTTTCACAGATAAATTTATGAATACGTAAAACTATTATCAAGATTCTATCTGCACATATCAACGTTGAAGGCAAATCTCTTGTCTTTCTAGATGTTAAACATATCAGTGTACATGTCGTCATCAGTCATCACCAAGCTAGCTACACAAATATAACAATATACTCCCTGTTAATAATGCATACACAAATCCTTTGCTGTATTTAGTAAAATTAGTAAAATTTAGTGATTACATCTTGCATTTTATCAAGCAACTTGTTCACTGTTACGTTTAACAACTCATGACAATCGAATAAGGTCAAGGAGACTGATCAAGCGTTGGTTAGCTTGAGTGCGGGTTTGGATTGTACCGATTCGTTACACTCAGTGATTTACGTGGGTAACCCTAAGGACCGGTATCGAACACGGTGAAGGGCGGTAAGGATCGGTAATTTTACCATCTAAAGAGATGGGTTTGGGGGTGAGCTTTGCTCACCATGATGATGATGATGATAATGGTGGAGAAAGAGGGGAGCCCCTGGAGACTACAACCCCCACTTCTCATTTTGTGTTGTTGTTGTGTGTTGTCGGATGATAACGATGATGTTGTATGAATGAATCCCCCACAGTTAGGGTTTGATCCCTTTAATGGGGTTGGGCCCAACATTGGAGCCCATGGGCTTACCATGTTGGGAGCCCAAGTATGGTGGTACGCCATCAAGTCCCCCTAGTTCGGTGCGACAATTTTCATAAGTGTCGTATCGAACTAATAATACGGTAATGGCAACTAAACGACAGAGAGAGAGGCGCCCAAAGCAATCACGATCCTGCAAGTGGGATGTCATGCCAAGTTTGGGAGTTGGAGTCTGCCGAAAGAATAGCCAATAAGGATGGGAGGACTTTGGTACTCTGACTTTGACAACCATATGTTTGGAGGTGCACTCTTCCCATGGAATGTCGGGAGGTCAGCGCACGCTTATGCTATGTTATCATGCTTTTATCCATCTTTATTTCTAAGGGATATCCCTGGCATGTCATTGCACTTGGATGTTTTGTTGGGGAAGACCGACCCTAGGGAGGGTTCATCGCATCTGGGCGTTGGACTATGGAAGGCATGGCCCGAGGGACATCCTGGATGGTGGTTACACCTGAGGGGTTAGTGCATTTGCACTATAGATGGCCATACCCTAGGGACAGGCTGATGGTGGTGATATCATTAACCTGCATTATTTTTAACCAACCACATTTTCAATAATTGGTCTTTGTCCGGCAATTCATTCATGTCGGGGTAGTACTATGCTATCACTCCCCCAAGTTCAGGATGGTAACTTTATCATGTACCATGTTAAACTTATTATAGGTCTCTCGGTGAGAGAGGTTTTGGTCATGGAGCCTCAATTAGGAAAGGATCGGATTGTTACACTACAGTTGCTGTTTTAACCAAAACTAAAAGAAGCTAGGTGGTAAATAATCCGATCAGGGTTGTGGGTATCAGTCTTGAAGAAGATGATACATGTTTATGTTTGGCTTACTCTCGGGTTTTTATACCCTCGAGGGTTAGCCCATTATGTTTTGCCGCCTGACGGTCATTTGTGCATGGTGGCGGGTAACCTTGCCTGGCATGTTTTGGACTTATTCTGCCACCAATAGGGAAGTGTGATGGCTGGCTCACCCGTCTCAGTCAATGGGATACGAGGAAGAAGGTTGACCTTCGTTATACTTTTTCTGACATGACACTTTTCACATATATGTCGTGTCAGGGAATATCTTGGTGCGGGGGCGAACCCTGCAAGGGTTGGACTATGACACATTCACATAAGGCGGGTACGTCGATACCTGAGGTCCGTAAACGGCAGGATAAATCTTTCAGCGGTGATCCTCAAGGTGTTTAGATCATCAGTTATCATGCTATGGATGATCTAGTCCCAAGGCTACACTCAGAGGTACATCCATTGATGCTTCCTTATTGATTTTGTTTGCACACACCTTTTCACTTTATTTTATTGTCGTGACTTGGTAAGTCTAGATTACCTCGCCAATAGTGGATATCTTGATCTACACTATGGGGTAACTTATCTAATCAACCCCTACGGGATATAGATATGAGGGTGATACCTGTCAGGGGTAGGGTTAGAACGCACCTCCCGTTAGTGTAGGACTATTTCACCCGTATGTTCTGTCTGACCCTAGGCACATGGTACAGATGCAGGGTGTTATGGCTTGGACTTATTTTTTTGAATAGTGCAAGCTTGAACATTGGGTTAAAAGAGGCCTAACCCTAGGGATATCCGGGTGGTGGTAACACCATAAGCCTGACCCTAGGGATATCGTAACGTTAATACCCGAGGGGTCAGCGCACTTGGACAATGCTTTACAGAAGCCTGACCCTAGGGATATGCGTTAGGTAATACCTGACGGGTCAGCGCACTTGGACCTTGCGCTACAAAAGCTTAACTCTAGGGATGTCCTAGATGATTGTAATACCCGCAGGACCGCGGCTCTTGGACATTGCAATACGGAAACCTGACCCTAGGGGTATCCGTTAGATTGTGACACCTAAAGGGTCAGCGTATTTGGACATTGCGCTATAGAAGCGCTCACCCCAGGGATAGCCTGATGATGGTAACACCATTAACCTGCAATATTGTTAATCAAACACACTTGCAATAATTGTTCTTTGCCCAACTATTCATTTTTGTTGGGTAATACCATAATACCACTCCCCCAAGTTCAGGATGGTAACTTTGTCAAGCACCATGTTGAACTTATTATGGGATACCCGGCCGACGACATCCCGGAGGTGAATCCTTGAGTGACACAAACCTCGCAGTTAACGAGATCTTAGTTATTGACCCCTGAGGGGTTCGTTTACCTTAGCTGTGACCCTTGGGGGTTCGTTTGCTTCAGCTGTTAACCTCTGAGGGTTTGTTTACTTCAGCTATTGACCCTCTGAGGGTTCGTTTACATCAGCAGTTGTTAGGTCATGTATGTTGAACCTTTATTTGCTTTTGAACTACGGATGCCCGGTTTGGGCTTGTAAACATTAACACTCTACCACTAGCATGTAATGGCGATGTTTGTGTTGGTTTGTTTACTTGATTGTATTTGTGCACTTTTATTTGTTTGTCATGACGAGCAAATCTAGATTGCCCTCTTTGGTTGACATCTTGCCTTCGGTGGGTCTCATGACCTTCACCGGGCACGGGGCAACATTTCTGATCAACCCCTATCAGCTTGAGAACTGCGGGGGATCTCTACCAGGGGCCGGGCTAGAAGGCACCTCCCACTAGGGTAGGACTACCCTATCAATCTGTTATGTATAGCGTTCGAGCATTGATCACAGATACAGGACGGGGCAGTTATAGCCTAGAGATTGGCTTAATTCATTTGCTTCAAATGAATTTTGTACAAGCTATTTAAGCATGCGTTGATTGTGATAACGTTCGATTTTCTATCATTGGAAAATTTGAAAAACAAAATGTGGCGTTACCATGGAAAAGGGGCTGATTAGGCACCCCCCCCCCCCCCCCCCCCCCCAGGATTGCACTAGTTGTTATCATCACATACATAGGTTTTGAACATGCCTTACATATGGCAGAGGTGTACCTGTTAAACGTGTTATCCCTGGGTATAACATTTTTTGAGGTTTGTAACATGCCATATACGTGGCAGAGGTGTACCTTTTATACAAGTTATCCCTAGGCATAACACATTCTTTTTATTTATTTCAAAACATTATTTCAGGTGGCATTTTTGGTTAACTCAAAACGAAATGGTTTTATATAAATGTGTGTATATAAGTCTAACAAACCTCATTGGAGATTTTACTTAGAGAATCCCCAGCAGGTCAGCGCACTCGTACTTTACGCTAGAGAAGACCTTTCCCTAAGGATATCCTCTCGGTGATAATACCTGAGGGGTTAGCGCATCTGGACACTGCGCTATAAAAAGCATGCCCCTAGGGATATCCACATGGTGGTAATACCTTTAACCTGCAAGATTAATTAGTATTTGTACAACAATTCATTGGGATATCCTGAGGGGTCGACACACTTGGACGTTGCGCTATGGAAAGAATGGCCCCATTTAAGACCTGACCCCAGGGTTATTTAAAAGGTGGTAACACCCTTGACTTGTAAGAATAATTAGTCTTTGCACAATAATTTATTGGGGCCAAGTAATACAACATTATCACTCCCCCAAGTTCATGATGGTAACTTTATCAAGTACCATGTTGAACTTACTATAGGGAAATCCCTAGAAGATCAGCGTATTTGGGCGTTGCACGTACCATAGAAGGCTTTAATGGAATACCTAAGGCAGGTATGAACATTTGGACATTATGCTATTATGGACCCACCCTCGAGGGTCTAGATGGAATACCTGAGGGTGATTACACCCGAAAAGGCAAAACCGGAGAGTAAAATGAGGGAGGGTTCAATGATGGAAGACTCGAATATGATGAGCCTAATGGTTGGGAGCTCAGTTATGGATAGCTCAATGCTGAAAATTGAGGATGAGTAACTCAAGGTTGGATGGCACATCTGGGGCTCAATTTAGAGCTCAATGGTGAATAGCTCGCACTTGCCCTGGTTGAAATTATTGGGCACGCCTTAGGGATATGCATCAAATACCGAAGTATGGTATGCCATTGGATGGCACAATTATAGGTTAATGGCATGGGCTGATAATATATGACATGAGGTTCGAAACTAACTTTGGTATTGTGTACTTAATATCGCGTAAAAAGTCACGTTTTTACTACCGATATCTCTCTCATTCTGGAACGATTCTTGGCATATTAACTCAAAAACATTACAAAACAATAGTATTATGCCAAGATGGTCAAAACAAGGTTGCACGATGAAAATCATGCAAAACGGATAAAAAACGAAGATTCCACACACGTTTGAATATTCAAGGCATCAAAACGAGATTTCAAGACAAAAGTGCCCATCACTAACATCCATCTCATCCAAGATGTTCGTTTTCAAATTACGAATCCAACAGAAGAAGAATCAACAAAAACGGACGAAGAACGAAGATTCTACGTACGTCGGAAGATCCAAACGATTCGCACGACACATCTAAAGTTCAGAGACATATTTTTGGGATATCTTTTCATCAAAGTCTTCTTTTTTGAATTACGAATCCAACAAAAAAAGAATCAATGCAAACGGACGCATAACGAAGAAGATACGCGCGAAACGAGCAACGAGGCAACGGGCGACGAACCGGGACGGGTGGCAGCCAGCCGCCGCCGGCTGCCATCCACCAGGCCGCCGGCTGCTGCCACCCCCCATCCGGTTCCCGCTTTTTGGTCCTTGCGTGTACCCGGTGCTAGACCTTTACGCAACTTTACGTACCTCGTGCCACTATATGCACGTACCTCGTACCACTATATGCGCGTACCTCGTGCCACTACCTTTTCCACCTTTTGCTATTGTGAGCTTTTACTTGCTAACATGCACCAAAACTCTCCTATAAATAGGAGGCTTTAGGCTCATTTGAAAGACACACCATTCTTAGAACAATATACTCCTCTTAAGATATTGCTTCTACTTCCTTTCTATTTTCTTACTAAAAATTAGTTTTAGGCTAGTTTAGGAGCTTGTTTAGAATAGAAGGCAAGTACGGAACGCATTGTAATCTTCGGTGTATGCTCGGAATTGTGTCAATTAATTCAAGTCTATTCTCTCTCGCATTTAATCCTGGTTCTTTCTATCCTTATCTATCTTAATTAATTATATTTATATTGATTATGTTAGATTTAGTTATTGTCATGATTAGAGAGTAGTACGCTTGTTGTGTTTGTTTGCGATGTAGTTAGTTAATTATGGGATGATTTATAATTAAATATTAAATATCGGTAGTGTTGCTTTGATCGTCTTATTGCATGTTCTTGTTTGATTGTTGCCTTAGGATCATCATAGTAGTAAAACATAAATGGTCTTAATTATCGTGAAATAATATGACGGCCCCTATTCGACTGTTACTCGATATAGTACTGGAAACACTTCAAGGTGGAGTACAAATGTATGGAAGTCGAGGAACGACCGAAGGTAGTCATATTACGAAGCGGTATAATATTACGAAGTAATATGATGGCCCCTATTTGACTGTTACTCAGTATAGCGTTGGAAACACTTTAGGTGTAGTACAAATACGTGGAAGCTGTGTAACGACCGAAGGTAGTTATATTACGGACTAATATATAAAATGAGAAACCTAGTTTAATTAACCTTTCTAAATAGACTTTTAAACTTCAAATTAATCTATCGCCTTTCCACCAATAAACGTGATTACAACACCTTTTTAACGACGTCCAATTAAAAGGTAGTCAGTCATCTGTGTCAATATAATTTGTCAAAGGTATGAAACTATGGAACCACAAGGCTACATGGGGGATTACCGTAGGACAAGACATGGCCAAGGTTTGAAGCGGCGGAACCACTTTAAGTGAGGAACGTTGTGGATAATTAGGGGATTTATTGGGTAGTCTTAAGCAAGGGCTGGTTTAAAGTCATAAATGAACTTTTTAAATACAAATCTGTTAGGATGACAAGGAATCGTTATATGATTCAGTTATGTCTAGTACCTTAAGATTTTGTTCCCGTTCATATGAAAGTATTATTAAACCATAATTAAGATTTTGCTTATTATTCTAAATACTTTGTAATGTTACCATAACCTAGCTCCCAGTGTGACATGCTAATGGGATTTTAATTAGTAGGGACTCTACTGTTTACATACAAGTATTCAAGAATGATAATTAACTAATATCTTTCAAAACAGTTTCTCCAAATATAATCCCATAACTTAATTAACAAAGTCTCAGCAAACACAATCTTTATCTTATCTGCTTTATCTTTTATTTTTATTTCGCTTTTATTTATTTACTTGCCTAAGTCAGTTAATATAAAAACCAAAACATCCCCACTATTTTATAAACCCTTCACTAGTTTGAAAGCCCTCATCTGCCACGCCTTAGTTTCAATTCAGTCGGTTTGAAGAACGACTCTAGGTCATACCTACCACTTGCTCACCCTTAGGATTAGCATTGTTAGGGAAAACTTAGGCCCCGCAATTATAAATTTAAAACACTCCACTGATGCCCGCCGCCGGTAGCCGGTGCAACGACAAGGGTTAAAATCCTTACCGACCGCTGGGGGCGCACCAAGTTTTAGGCGCCGCTGCCGGGGAACCAACTGTACGATCCATAGGCGTCAAGATGAACTTACTCGCTAGTGAACCTTTAGGATTAACTCTTCTCCTTAAACCCATACGTCTTTCTTTATTTTTCCTTCCTTTTACTATTTTCACAAATTACGTTATCCCTATCCGCTCAACTAGTCAACCACATGCCAATGAGACTATGACAGCTACACGTATAACTCTCGCTGAAGACTCTAAACCTTTGATTGAAGGTCGAGGAGGACCAATCGTCTATTCGGAAATTGGCAGAGGATCATTCGAATTAAAGCCACACATTGTTCAGTTAGTCCAAAACTTCTGTCAATTCTGTGGCCTACCAAACGATGATCCTAACTCACACCTTGACAAATTCATTTCCTTATCCAACTCCTTTAAGCCGATTGGGGTTAATCAGGACATAGTCTATCTATACCTATTTCCCTACTCACTCACTCTTAATGCACAAACCTGGTTTGAGGGATTAGAGCTTAACTCTATAACCTCTTGGGTAGAATTAGCAACCAAATTTTTGGCCAAATATTTTCCCCCATCAAAACAAGCCACGTTTAGGACCAACATCATAAACTTCCGCCAAGTTCAAGATGAATCAATCTACGATGCATGGGAACGCTTTAAGGGATTGCTTAAGAAATGTCCAAATCATCGATTTAAGCACTCAGACCAGTTGCGCATTTTCTACAATGGTCTCTTCCCACATCACCGTCCTTTACTTGATACCGCCTCTCAAGGTAGTTTTATGAACTGTACGGCCGATGACGCTTGGAGCCTTATTGAGAAAATGACCGTACACAACCATGATTGGAACAGTGAAAGTCACCCCTTAATAGTGAATCCACCTACTACAATCGGGAATGAAGCTATCCAAACTCTCACTCAGCAAGTGGCAGACCTAACCAAGGAGATTAAGGAATTGAAAAGTCAACAACAACAAGTCTGTCAAGTTCAAACCTGCCTTAATTGTGCTAATCTGAACCACTCAGCCCAAATTCCTCACTCTCATCTAACTCCGCCCAATATTAACCCTTCCTTTAACCCACCTAGGAATAGCCCACTAACTTACCAACCTCAACCTTTGGAACCCTCTCCCTCACAAACCTCTAGTTTTGACGACACCCTGATACAAGTCATTCAAGGAATCTCGGCTAGACAAGACCAAGCTGATCTCATCTTAGGACAATTAGCACAACATATTAACGCTAAACCTCAGGATAGTCCGACTAGTTGCCATAAGGAGGCTTCCCTTATTCAAGACTCTCAGGTAGCACATAGCCTACCCTCAGTTTCTTCTCCGGTGAGGGAACCACCTATTGTCCCATCGACCATGGATTTAGAGTCTACACCAAATAGGAAAGTCTTTTAAGCTTGATAGGAAATTCCTAGACACCGTACCTGAAGTTCATTCTACAAAGTACTTCAGAAAACTTCTTACAACCAAGGATAAGGTACCCGAAGTACCCAATGTCCCGCTGAACGAGGAATGTTCAGCTATCTTGAAAAATACCATTCCTGAAAAACTCGGAGATACCGGACGTTTTACTCTCCCCTGTTCTATCTACAATTCAGGCATCATCTGTTCTCTCGCCGATTTAGGAGCTAGTATTAATCTCATGCCATACTCGCTTTTCAAAAGGCTTGAGTTAGAAAATCTTCGACCTACCAAAATGAGCATTCAGCTTGCTGACCAATCAGTCAAATACCCTAGAGGAATTGCTGAAAATGTTTTAGTTAGGATTGACAAATTTCTTTATCCAGCAGATTTTGTAGTTATGGATATGCAGGAAGATGTACACATCCCAATCATACTAGGAAGACCTTTCATGAATACGGCCAAGGCAGTCATAAACGTCTTCGCACAAACCATTAGCTTGCAGTCACAGGGAGAAACCATCACTTTCCATATCGACAATCCAAATGCTGGAGAGCAAGCCGATATGTACATGATCTCCATGAAGACCGCCAGAGACGATGAAACTGCAAAGTCAATAAGAGAAAGGAAATCTAGCAAGGAAATGGCGATCACGCCATATTGCCCGATTGACCTCCGACGAATAGGACAAGAGATGAAAAATGCATCTCCATCAGTGAAAAACTCAACGATGGAAGAAATTAAAACAAGAAAGATGGAAGAAGAAAACAAAAGAAGCATACCGCCAACTAATCCGTTTACCACTGAAGAAATGGCGGGAAGTAACCACAACCATTCCACGAGAGGAGAAACACTGGAGGAATATCCGAAACGCACAAGATACCAACCGCAAACCATCATAGATCACAAAGTGCTCGAAGAATTCATCCAAAGATTTGACAAAATGGTAGGAGGAATAAGCGGTGTAGTCAACATGCTTGCTCTTTCCCCTGCTGAACTGCAATTCTGTCAACAACAGAAACAGACTTACGCTAGGATCTACAATGCCCTTAAAAGATCTAACATCCCATTCACCTCAACGCAATGGGAGATGTTAGGATCCATTAGAGCGCATATGAAAGAGACTACTGGACATCCGAGCAATCATGCTGACATCTTAACAATGAATGACCTCACATCGTTGGTTAACTTGCTAAGTAGAGAAGATCATCTCAGTTCCAAAGAAAACGGATCTATGGTTATCAACTCCACTATGGAAAAACAAATTGATTTAATGATTGAAGAACTTAGTGATCTCGTTTGGGAGGAATCAAGGCGCGAACGACCCTTTAGGGCTACACCTGAATCACCACTTGATATCGCTACTTCTGTTACGATCCATCTAAGGAAGATTCAACAACGGAAAAGTAACTCCAGAACAAAGTTCATATTCCACTCAGGATGCAAGGAGATACTTTATCAGCTTACTCTAGTTTTCTCAGAATCCAACTTTCCATTCAACAACCATCAGCACCGGCAAATAGAGAACCTGTGCACATCCATCAGAAGATTCAACGGAGACCCCAAGACCGAGAATTACGAAGACATAAAACTGCAATTCTTGGCGTTTGTATGCTCTCTTTGGCAAAACCCACCGCCAAGAGAGGTTGTTAAGAAAGATACAACCACCATGACTGACCCTAATGGGACTGTCACTAAAGCAGTTGACTACATCACCTTCGGACTTCAAGGACTTGAGAGAACAATGTTAGAGCATCTTCTGAACTACAAGGCATCATCGAGAGATAGTCCACTCGAATTGATTACTACAATAATCAATCACTTTATGAGAATCTATCCACCTTGATACACTTTTCCGCAACCTAGGGCCCACAACGTCAACAAAGGGGATCCCATGGGTGTATCCATCTCTATCTAGCTAGGAGAAAAGAAGTCGAGCTCTCGACTTTAAAAGAGCGCTTCTCGGGAGGCAACCCGTGTTTTACATTTCCGCAATTTTACATTCCAAGAAGTGATGAAGTCTCCGACTATCTTTCACACTTGGATATACGAACAAGCTTCTTCCTGACGCATCAAATTTTTGACGCCACGCGTCAAAGAAAGTATATCCAACGTGTCACACCTACGAGACCAATCACAAGAAGACTTGATCAAGAATGAACCCAGCAAGATGAAGTTCGGCAAACGCATACCAAGGAACACTGCAAATACTGGGGAGTACTTCTTTACCAGTCTCTTTCCTTCGTTATAAATATACCATATCCAATATGCTTATCACTAAGTGTGGGATTTAAACCCAACACACACTGCTAAAAGAATACGTCTTAGATGTTTCAAATCCTAAGTGTGGGATTTTACCCCAGTCAGAGCTTAAAATAACATCGAGGACGATGTTCCTTTAAGTGTGGGATAGCAGTAGTTACACTACTGTCAGATGGATAATGGTATATGCTTGATTCTAAAATCGTTGCTCTTTATAAGACCTTCCTTCTCCAAAAAAGTAAACAGAATTTTCAAAATTAAGTTAAAAATATGTTGAAAATGAAAAATTTTAGACCAAGAATGATTTACTTTGGGGAAGAAGGACAAATAAAATACAGATTCTTCTGAAAAATTAGTTTAGTAATCCCATAAAGAGCATCGCATGACTAAGCACACAACAACCCAACTTTCGATTCGTGAGGTATCTTGAGCCATATGAAAAGCATTCACTTTTAATGCTTCACTTTTTTGATTCTTGAGTGTGCCGATGTATGCGTTTAGAATCAGAACTTGCTCTTGATATGCATTTTGAATCCGAACAGGTGAGTCCAAAAGGAGATCGAATCACATCATTCTTAAACCCATCTATACACCCAAAAATAAATACGTTATCCCTTTTCTACTCAAAAGCATCCCTCAAACTCCATAAGAAGTTCCAAAGATGAAAAAGAGAAGCCACAAGGATATGACGTCAAGAAAAATATCAAAGAAAATTCGAAGAAAAGAAAGTCAAATGGAGAAAAAGACTCCTCCCAAAAAAAAGGCGTCAATCCTCCCGAAAATTCAAAAATTTCAGCTTTCCGCTTCACCAAAAAGAAAACCTATGAAAAACCAACACAACCCCCTCTCATACCACCAACACTCCACTCCAAAAATCTTACATCACTTCCCTTAGAATGATTGTGGCTAGATCGACTTCGCGCTCGCCTAAAAGGTAACGATTTGATTCTCGATCAAGCCTATGACGAAAAACGATACATGACTGGCGTTCTGAGTGATTGATATAATAGAATAGGGAACCCTAAACACTTTGAGTGATTTAAGTGACCACCTTGAGAGGATCGCCTAGTCATGTATCCAAGATCAAAGATCACAAGCATGCTCCAAAAGATTATAATCCTTCCTTTTCAAAGAACAAGTATCTTATTTTCTCCCAAAACCCCTTAGTAAAAAGTTCCGCCTTAAAATTTTGCATTATCTTCTTATCTTTAACCATGTTGAAAACGAGTTTGCTTGAGGACAAGCAAAGTTCTAAGTGTGGGATACTTGATATCGCGTAAAAAGTCACGCTTTTACTACCGATATCTCTCTCATTCTGGAACGATTCTTGGCATATTAACTCAAAAACATTACAAAACAATATTATTATGCCAAGATGGTCAAAACAAGGTTGCACGATGAAAATCATGCAAAACGGATAAAAAACGAAGATTCCACACACGTTTGAAGATTCAAGGCATCAAAACGAGATTTCAAGACAAAAGTGCCCATCACTAACATCCATCTCATCCAAGATGTTCTTTTTCAAATTACGAATCCAACAGAAGAAGAATCAACAAAAACGGACGAAGAACGAAGATTCTACGTACGCCGGAAGATCCAAATGATTAGCACGACACATCTAAAGTTCAAAGACATATTTTTCGGATATCTTTTCATCAAAGTCTTCGTTTATGAATTACGAATCCAACAAAAAAAAATCAACGCAAACGGATGTATAATGAAGAAGATACGCGCGAAACAAGCAACGAGGCAACGGGCGACGAACTGGGACGGGTGGCAGCCAGCCACCAGGCCGCCGGCTGCTGCCACCCCCCATCCGGTTCCCGCTTTTTGGTCCTTGCGTGTACCCGGTGCTAGACCTTTACGCAACTTTACGTACCTCGAGCCACTATATGCGTGTACCTCGTGCCACTATATGCGCGTACCTCGTGCCACTACCTTTTCCACCTTTTGCTATTGTGAGCTTTTACTTGCTAACATGCACCAAAACTCTCCTATAAATAGGAGGCTTTAGGCTCATTTGAAAGACACACCATTCTTAGAACAATATACTTCTCTTAAGATATTGCTTCTACTTCCTTTCTATTTTCTTACTAAAAATTAGTTTTAGGCTAGTTTAGGAGCTTGTTTAGAATAGAAGGCAAGTACGGAACGCATTGTAATCTTCGGTGTATGCTCAGAGTTGTGTCAATTAATTCAAGTCTATTCTCTCTCGCATTTAATCCTGGTTCTTTCTATCCTTATCTATCTTAATTAATTATATTTATATTGATTATGCTAGATTTAGTAATTGCCATGATTAGAGAGTAGTACGCTTGTTGTGTTTGTTTGCGATGTAGTTAGTTAATTATGGGATGATTTATAATTAAATATTAAAGATCGGTAGTGTTGCTTTGATCGTCTTATTGCATGTTCTTGTTTGATTGTTGCCTTAGGATCATCATAGTAGTAAAACATAAATGGTATTAATTATCGTGAAATAATATGACGGCCCCTATTCGACTGTTACTCGATATATTACTGGAAACACTTCAAGGTGGAGTACAAATGTATGGAAGTCGAGGAACGACCGAAGGTAGTCATATTACGAAGCGGTATAATATTACGAAGTAATATGATGGCCCCTATTTGACTGTTACTCAGTATAGCGTTGGAAACACTTTAGGTGTAGTACAAATACGTGGAAGCTGCGTAACGACCGAAGGTAGTTATATTACGGACTAATATATAAAATGAGAAACCTAGTTTAATTAACCTTTCTAAATAGACTTTTAAACTTCAAATTAATCTATCGCATTTCCACCAATAAACGTGATTACAACACCTTTTTAACGACGTCCAATTAAAAGGTAGTCAGTCATCTGTGTCAATATAATTTGTCAAAGGTATGAAACTATGGAACCACAAGGCTACATGGGGGATTACCGTAGGACAAGACATGGCCAAGGTTTGAAGCGGTGGAACCACTTTAAGTGAGGAACGTTGTGGATAATTAGGGGATTTATTGGGTAGTCTTAAGCAAGGGCTGGTTTAAAGTCATAAATGAACTTTTTAAATACAAATCTGTTAGGATGACAAGGAATCGTTATATGATTCAGTTATGTCTAGTACCTTAAGATTTTGTTCCCGTTCATATGAAAGTATTATTAAACCATAATTAAGATTTTGCTTATTATTCTAAAAACTTTGTAATGTTACCATAACCTAGCTCCTGTTGTGACATGCTAATGGGATTTTAATTAGTAGGGACTCTAGTGTTTACATACAAGTATTCAAGAATGATAATTAACTAATATCTTTCAAAATAGTTTCTCCAAATATCATCCCATAACTTAATTAACAAAGTCTCAGCAAACACTATCTTTATCTTATCTGCTTTATCTTTTATTTTTATTTCGTTTTTATTTATTTACTTGCCTAAGTCACTTAATATAAAAACCAAAACATCCCCACTATTTTATAAACCCTTCACTAGTTTGAAAGCCCTCATCTGCCATGCCTTAGTTTCAATTCAGTCGGTTTGAAGAACGACTCTAAGTCATACCTACCACTTGCTCACCCTTAGGATTAGCATTGTTAGGGAAAACTTAGGCCCCGCAATTATAAATTTAAAACACTCCACTGATGCCCGCCGCCGGTAGCCGGTGCAACGACAAGGGTTGAAAACCTTACCGACCGCTGGGGGCGCATCAGTACTACGTAGGAACTAATCAAGGATGTCATCTTAGACTCTTAATAGTGAAAATTTTTTAGCCTAGAGGTTGAATATCAATCCGGATAAAAAGATGACTATAGCCGGACCAATCACGGCCAACATCAAGATATGATGGTGTCACATTCGCGGAGGATTGCGATCAGGCACATGACAACAGACCGCAAATAGACGACGTGAATTAGAGATGAAGTCATGTTTGGTCACGACAGACCTGCAAGATTGACATATCGATATTGTTACTATTATATGAACTAGTTCATGCCAACGAACAGACCCATAGGTCAGCGGAGACAGGCCAATCGGATAGGAAACATCAAGGGGTGCTAGGCCAAATTGAAGAAGTGGAGATGTACAAATGACATAGTCATTGTACCATGATAGCCCCCATTTCAATGCTATGAAAATATTTAGTGTCACACCCCCAAATTCATGATGCGGAAGCGATTCGCGTCGAGGCGCGACTAATCGGGTAAACACAGCACATAAGATATAATGAACGACTCTATATGCGTCGTTTACAAGTTACATTAATATAATGTAAAAGTTTTACAAAGTTGTAATAGTTACAAAAGCTCGTAAGCCAAATGTGAGAGATTCTAAGGCATATCTAGTTTTACAAAATGTAGAAATGCTGGGGAATCTCCTGGTGTCTGTATGCGACTCGAGCTAAATTCCTGAACAGATCTACTACTGCTGAGTACCTGAGAATACATGCTAAAAGGTCAGCTAAAAGCTGGTGAGCTCACAGGTTTGTATGAATAAACATAATGTATGAACCACAAGATTTAAGTAATGATTTGAAATCAATCAAATAAATGTATATGTCTGCCATGAGGTCATAGTCTGAGCTTAACTGAGGTGTCAGGATCACAACCAAGTGCCTGAGCGAGGGTGCCTCCCTGCGAGTGCCTAATCTACACTCGTATGAATAAATGCTAATGCGTCCGTTTGACCAGTTGGGGCTTCCAACCCGGACAAGGATTGTCAATCCTATATGGTACCATACATTAACATTCACGCTACAAAAGTATTACCAAACTATGATCGTTGAGGACTTTAAAATGATTAGAAAACAGCTCATTCAGAATATAGCGAGGTTTATTACTCATGTTCACATGTAAAACAAAGTAGAGCATGTATTCCCACCCCGGGAGTAAAAACTGTAAAATGCGGGGCTATGAGACTCACATGAGTCTAATGTGTATGTAGCAACAAGCAATACTATGATGTCCGTAGACTGTAACCTGTCGGGCGTTCAAAACGCGCAAGGTTATAAATATGAGTAGATGTCTCAACAGACCATCTATGCTAGTTGTTCATTCAACTACTAATGTCCAAATGATTTGGTTTGATTGATTAGATTTGAGTTTTGAAAACACGTACGGCCCGTTGGTGAGTTTTCGTAATAATAATTCAAAAGTATTATTATTATATGTTTCGTTGTATTGTATACTTATCAAAGTATATGTAGTTTATGTACGAGTATTATCGTATAAGGTTTGGTTATTGTAAGTGTTTGACACTTAGTGAAATTTGAGTTTTCAAGGTTTTATGAATTGCGACACTGGGTGCGACACTGGTTTGCGACACAAGAGTTGTGTCACATAAATCAGAAATCATGTCTATGCGACATATGGACTTGTGTCGCTATATGCGACGTTCGCAATATAATGCGACGTTCGCAATATAATGCGACCTAGAGGTGTTGCGTTGCAGTAAGCGACAATGATACGTATTGCGACACAGGGCTTTGTGTCGCAGCATGCGACATTAGAATCCGTTTGCGACATACATGTTGCGTCGCAGGTTGTGAAATAGGAAATTCTTAACGACTTAGTGGCTTGTGTCGCAATGGCTTTGGGCCACCTGCGACACAAGAGGCTGAGATGATTTTCAAGTGTCGGGTTTGTGGTCAAACGACCTCGGTTTGATCCGAAACTTTTACCCAAGTCTTAAAATGGTTCATAGAGTCTAGGAAAATTATTGGTTCGTGTCGGGGTTAACCCGAAGTGTCGTTTTCATTAAACTATCAAAACAGCCCCTATGGTTATATTTTTGGTTTTGTCGGTTTGTTTCGCCTCTCGTTTTTAACATGTTCTAGTCCGAATTTAGTTACACCAAAAATCACAGTTGAGCATCCATATGTCTAGTATATTACTTATTTTTCCCAAGAATTATAGAGGTCTCTAAGTTGTCAAATAAAATCAAGAAATCACAAAGTTCTAGATTCGGCCAAAACGGACAGTCACGCATAAATCGGATTTTCTGTACAAATCGGTGTATTTCTAGAGAAAACGTTCGACACAAAAGTTGTAGGCGACAAACATACGAAGATTTTGGTATAATATTCATGTGTTGATTCGACCTAGAACTCGAGTTATAGCCGAAATGGTGAGACACATTTTCTGTACAGAAAAGTGTCTTGTTTAAATGGTTACGAAAAACGTATTTAGCCTTTGGTTATGGACATTTTCTTGTCAAATGAACAACTAAACATGTTTATATACTTAAATCAAGTAAAATTAGTGAGGTAGTAGTGATCCTTACAAGTATTAGAGATGATCTAGAGTGGAAATGAGATGGATGATGCCCGGTTGTGCTTCTTTGCCCCTTTTTCCTTGTTTTCTTCTTCACAAATGAGGTGGTTGGTGGTGGTTTGTGGTGGTGGTGGTGTTGTAGCCGTGAGGGAGGAAAGGGGAGGAGGGAGAGAGGGTAGTTTAGTGAGAGAAAGTAGTGAGAGAGGGAGGTGGGTGCAAATGGGAGTAAAACATGGAGGTGGTCTGGTTAAATGGTCAAAGACAAGATCCACCAAAGGTGGAGGGTGGCTAGGCCGGCCCATGGGCCCCACCACGGTGTGGTTGTCTCCAAATTTTATCCCCCGAGTTTGCGCTCCGTGCGGTGTTCGTTTACCCGATCGTTTAAACGTTATTAGTCCGTTATACGTTATATGTTATACGTACGTGTTTTAAATAACGAATAAATCTCAATATTTTTTACTGTTGTATTACTCAAATAATACTTGAAAACATTTACAAAATGTTTTGGAAATGGGTCGGCAGAGGTTTGCGTGTCCGTATTTCGATCGTTTAATCGTGTGACGTTTTAAATCAAACATTTTTGTTATCGATATAAACTACGATATTTCAAATGAAAATCTTATTCAAAATAATATATTTTAAACTTATAAAATATGTTTTGGTTTTTTCATTCGATTGTCGGGCGTGTCTCGCGCGTTTTTATCGCGTACTGTGAGTTTTATATGATACGAGATACATGTTAAATATTATCAAAATAATATCTAATAAATAATGTGATTATTAAATAATATCATATTACTTAATAATTTGATTCACCAACGTTCGTATTAATATATCGGGATCCACCCGATATGAAAATGCACGATTAAAACAAATCGCGTACGTGTATATATATCTCAAATATATATATAATGATACATACAATTAGCCTGACATAGAATAATTACATGTATTAATAGAGTGATTAGGCACTAATTACAAGTCCAAATTTGGCGGGTGTCACATTTAGTGATATTGAAATCAAGCACAAAGGTGGGAAAAACCGCTAGGAGGGTATCAATTCTGAAAAGTAGTGCCAAAGAGCTTTCAATGATGAGAATCAAAGTTAATAAGCTCTGGTCCGCCTAATTAGTTAATTGGCTTCACTAGGTTGCGAGTATCGTAAGCCTATATAGGTGATAATTATGGCATGGCATTGGGTAATACTGTTTAATTTTAGCTACTTAAGGATGAAATTATGAGGCCATGGATATGAGATTGACGTCCATCGGCAGGGGTATGTAGGCCAAGGATTGCTGACAGATGCTGCGGGCAGGGATGGCCGGTAGAAGCTGCAGCAGGGGTTGCCAAAGAGGTTGCGGCCAGGGGTTGCCAAAGAGGCTACGGCCAGGGATTGCCAAAGAGGCTGCGGCTAGGGGTTGCCATAGAAGCTACGGCCAGGGGTTGACAAAGAGGCTACGGCCAGGGGTTGCCATAGAAGCTACGGCCAGGGGTTGCCAAAGAGGCTACGGCCAGGGGTTGCCATAGAAGCTACGACCAGGGGTTGCCAAAGAGGCTACGGCTAGGGGTTGCCATAGAAGCTACGGCCAGGGGTTGCCAAAGAGGCTACGGACAGGGATTGCCAAAGAGGTTGCGGCCAGGGGTAGCTGAGAGAGCCTCGGGTCACGCAAGAGACGGACGAACCTCAAGCAGAAGTTGTAAAAATGATTCTTGCTCGATTTAACAGCTGAAATGTGAATTTTAGTATGAAATTACCAAGTCTCTTTCCCAACAATAAGAATCCATTTTTAAACAGCAACAGCCAAAGAATCGGTGTGATTTTGGCACCATGTCTAATATTTAATTCGTCAAATACGCTTATACGCGATAATGTTTAGAGTAAAATATGTTGGTGTAAAAAGTTGCCATTTCAAGTGGGTTTCCTCAACTTTCATGGTCCAAGGAGTTTTGCGATACCCACACATGAAAACATCGTTTATTCCTTTACATAAAAATGAAAATTGTTTGTTTCAATTCAAAATGTGGCGAAAATACATATATTTTATCAGCAACATATTTAAGGTTGGTGGTGCTCTTGGAGTAAATAGCCCTGCCAGCACAAGCTGCAGCATTTCAAAATATTCTCTGGCACGCGTGTCTTGGAACAACAGCGTGTCAGATAAAGCATCACGAAAACCAACCTGGTTTTTGGTGCCCATTGGTTGTGAATACTTGTACTATGTGCATAATGATGTGTACATTTCATTTGGAAAATGCAAGTCACATGTACAGATCTGTACTACACTTTTAATAAATACTCAAAATAATAAATAAATTAAATGTGTTTTATGGAAGAAAAACCAGAAAACGTAATGATGATTGGTGAAAGAATAGTCAAACAAGGACCAAGTTCTCTTGGTGTTTAGTATGTATAGAAACAAGATTTGCCCAGTTATCAAATCGGTGAATAAATGATTGATTTATTTTGTTTTTTCCAAAAATCAACTTATACACAAAACTTGGACAAATGGCTTTTTATTCAATTTTTGTTCCATGTAAACGTTGGGTGTATGAAAAAGATATCAGATCTGAAAATTTTCTTTTATCACGAGAACTTCGAACAACTTACAGACGCGGGTTAGATCTGACCAGTTATTTCGGCTGGAGATGAGAACACGAGACGTATTGTTGGCGTCCCACGGATGGCGCCATTTGATCAAGCGTTGGTTAGCTTGAGTGCTGGTTTGGATTGTACCGATTCGTTACACTCTGTGAATTACGTGGGTAACCCTAAGGACCGGTATCGAACATGGTGAAGGGCGGTAAGGATTGGTAATTTTATCATCTAAAGAGATGAGTTTGGGGGTGAGCTTTGCTCACCATGATGATGATAATGGTGGAGAAAGAGGGGAGCCCCTGGAGACTACAGTCCCCCTTCTCATTTTGTGTTGTTGTTGTGTGTTGTCGGATGATAACGATGATGTTGTATGAATGAATCCCCCACAGTTAGGGTTTGATCCCTTTAATAAAAGGGAGGGGGTTGGGCCCAACATTGGAGCCCATGGGCTTACCATGTTGGGAGCCCAAGTATGGTGGTACGCCATCAAGTCCCCCTAGTTCGGTGCGACAATTTTCATAAGTGTCGTATCGAACTAATAATACATTTAGTAAATTATGCACTTGTTAAATAACAAAAGTTCTAAGTTAGAGATTAAAATGGAATGCTATATACATTTAGTAAATTATGCAGTTATATGCAGGGGATTAAGTATGTGTAGTTATATGATTGTCAAAATAGTTGTGTACAATTGTCATGGCATTCGCAGGAAATCCGATATTTCGAAGTTCAATTTGTACAAGCACATCCACTGTGAAGCATCCTTGCAATTACCACCTGTGGATTCCGTCGATGATGAAGAGACAATGGGTTCTGTCGACAACAATGGTGGTCTCCCCTCGCCGTCACCGTCACTACTAATCGGGTTGGTGATTATTAGGTGATAACTGATAAGCAATTGACAGAGACATAGAAGATGATATGAAATAAAAGAGAAAGAGATTGTGGTTATAACGGTGTGAATGAATAGAAAAGTGGTTTGCGAAGATACGTCATTCTTAACCCATAGATACTTAAGTTATGTTTCAAGAGGCACGACGAAGCATCACGACTGTTCAAGACAACCTTTCATTGTTTATATATAGATAGAAGTTATGTAATGTAAGATAACAGAATGAAAACAGATACAAAGAAAACACAACAAGATTGTTGAAATTCATTAGAATCAATATACTTTGTATTTACTACATTCTCTCTGATTATCAGTTTAGATTGAACAAGTTATTGAATAGATCCGGAGATTGGGGCCAACAATTGGTATCAGAGCCTGATTCTTAACAAGTTCATCACATACCAAGATTACAACCTTCTGTTTGAATCAAACCGTGAAGATCAAAGCATTCGGCCAAGGAAATTCTCAACAGACTTGAACACCAAATCAATTATCATCAAAGTAAGTGTTCAAAAGAAGATTTCCATCATTTGAATCCATTTTGTCACCAAGGGATTAATCACATACAAAGTGATTAATTCAACCGGCATCAAAAGGTTTCAATACGTTCATAGCAGTTATCGCATACGAAGAACAACCGAAGGCAATCACAGATTTTCATCAATAATCATCAAGGGACGGCTACGAATTCTAGTAAGGATTCACAAACAGAAAGCACATAAGGGACATCGATTTAGGCATCAAAAGGGGCCGATTATACGAATCGGTACAAAGCAAAAAGGAAGGAACACACCTTCTTTTTGCAAGACGATACAACCCCACGGTTGAACCATAGTAACGGTTCACTGAATTGTCCAAAACAGGCCCGAGAGAAAACCGGTACCGAAACCCAAGTTTGGCGAAACCCTAGATTTCGCAAAATAAAAAACTGAACGGGATCGCGACGGTTCAGAGAGAACCACACCCACCGGTCAAAATCAAGAGAGAATAACATCAATTACACGAACATACCAGCGTTAACCGGATTGTTTTGAACCGGCAGTCACGAACGAAAAAAAGGAAAGGGGCGCCAAGTTGGAACGAAAGAGCGACGGGTTTTGTTTAACCCAACAGGTTCCAAAAGTAAACTTTTAAAAAAGTTTACATATTATACCCTCCACTTATTTTTAGATATATACTGGTATAAAAAAATTATACCTAGTTTTAATTAGAAATAAAAAATAGAAATTTATTATAAGTTTTTTATTTTCGAGTTTCAAGGTTTAGAGACATAACAGAAAATAAAATAGTTTAATGATTTACACTGATTATTATATTAGAAGGGTAATTTTAGGTAGTGCACGACCTAGGATTATTCAAGTAAAGAAAAAAAAACCACCAAGAATAGTTTGTGGAAGAAACTATTCGAACCCAAGTAGTTTTGACATAAAGTTAGGAAACTTTAGTGGACAAAACCAAAAATCTCCAAGTATAGAAGATTTAAGGAATATCTTAAAGAACTTGATAGTCAACATAAGTGATAGCCAGTGAGGCACAAGAGGAAGATCAAGGAATTCAAGAAGATACAAATTTCGAAACACTGAGTGTTAGAATCTCATTTGGGAGATTTAGAATATCTTAAGAGATATGACAGTAGAAAGTGGAGACAGTTCAAAGAAAGAATTAGGTAGTACACCTCAATTCCAATGCCCAATACTAAAGACAACGAATTACTCATTATGGGCAATTCGAATGCAAATCATTCTAGAAGCGAATGGTTTATGGGAAATGATAGAGCCAGAGAAGACAACTCAACCTGACAAGAAGAAAGAAAAGACTGCTATCGCATACCTTTACCAAGGATTACCCGAAGAACAATTGCTACAAATAACAAAGAACAAAATGGCAAAGGCCATATGGGATGCTTTGAAAGCTAGACACCTTGGTGAACAAAGAGTTCAACAAGCAAGACTACAAACACTCAAATCCGACTTTGAGATGTTACACATGAAGGAAGATGAGACAATCGACACCTTCATTGGAAAATTGACAACGATGGTCAATAAAGCTGCCAGTTTAGGGCACGTATTTGAAGATCAAACAATATTACGAAAACTACTAAACGCAGGACCTGATAGATACCTGCAAATAGTTACATCAATAGAGCAATACTCGGATCTAAGTAGGATGACAGTAGAAGAAGCAATTCGGAGACTCAAGACGTATGAGGAAAGAATTAAGTTTAAAAAGGGTAAACAAGTGGACAATCAAGAGAAACTGATGTTCACACGACATGAAAGTAAAGGAAAGAGTTTTAGAGGACGTGAACGTGGAAAGAATAGATTTTCACAAGGAAAAAGCCACGAGAGATTTAAGGAAGAAAGGAAAGATGGAGAAAACCCATCAAGGAAAGATGGAGAAAACACTCACAGAAACATCAATAGAAACAACTTCAAGAAACCAAGATATAATAATAGCAAGACACAATGTTTCCGATGTAAGAAAATGGGGCATATTGCACCCGAGTGTCCACAAAGGACGAAAGTGACTGAACAATCCAATCTTGTGGAAGAAGATTTGGAACCAACCGTGCTAATGGCAATATTAGAGGACTTAGATGAAAGGAAACAAATAGAGGAAGTTGTAGATCAAGACATCTTACTACATGAGGAAGATGTAGAAGAAAAAGAGACAAATAGAAATATAGAAAGCCAATGGTACTTAGACAATGGAGCTAGCAACCATATGACTGGAGTAAGAGAACACTTCAAGGGATTAGATGAGAAGGTTACTGGAAAAGTAAGATTTGGAGATGGTTCATACATTGAGATTAAAGGAAAATGTTCAATTCTGATAGAATGTGAAGACGAAGAACAGAGAGTAATATCACACGTATATTACATCCCTAGTTTGAAGAGCAATTTATTGAGCCTTGGACAATTTACTGAAATTGGTTGTAAAGTAGTAATGGAAGATGACGAGTTACGACTTTATGACATGAATAGCAAGATCTTCATGAAAGTAACACGACAGAGAAATCGATTATATAAGGCAAATCTGAGGATAGGCACACCTGTCTGCCTATTAGCAAATTTAAGTGAGGATACATGGTTATGGCACGCAAGATTAGGACATTTGAATTTTGAGTCACTAAGGTCAATGGCTCAAAGGAATTTAGTACAGGGAATACCTGCCATTAAATACACCACACAAGTCTGTGATGTTTGTTTAATTGGTAAGCAAAGTAGAACGCCATTTCCACAAAAGGCTAGAGCAAGATCAACTGCACCTCTAGATTTAGTATATGGAGATTTATGCGGACCAATCTCACCACCAACACCTTATGGAAAGAAATACATATTCTTGTTAGTAGATGATTACTCAAGATATATGTGGGCATATTTCTTAAGTACGAAAGGTCAAGCATTTGACACTTTCAAGGAATATAAGGAGACTGTGGAGAAAGAGTTAAAGTTAACATTGAGAATGTTAAGAACTGATCGTGGAGGTGAATTCACATCAAATGAATTCACACAATACTGTAAGAAGAACGGTATTGCAAGACAATTGACAGCGCCTTACTCACTACAACAAAATGGAGTAGTTGAAAGAAGAAATAGGACAATTATGTCTACAACGAGATGTATGATGAAGGCAACAAAAATGCCACAAAATTTTTGGGCTGAAGCTGTAAGACATGCCATATACATCCTAAATAGCGGTCCAACAAAAGCGCTTGAAGACGTTACTCCATATGAGGAAATAAAGAAGAAAAAGCCAAATCTAGACACATTAAGAGTCTTTGGCTGCATTGCATTCGCAAAAGTACCATCACATCACTTGACGAAGCTGGATGATAGAAGTGTATGCATGGTATACTTAGGAAATGAACCAGGATCAAAAGCTTATCGTTTATATGATCCAGCAAAGCAAGAAATACATATTAGTAGAGATGTGAAGTTTAAGGAGAATGAAACATGGGACTGGAAGGAGTACATTAGTGAGTTCAATAGCGAAGAACCTGAATGGAGTGACTTCACAATAGAAAATCAAGAAGTCACAAGTGAACACTACGATGAAGGGACTCAACCAAATGAAGAGGACAACGAGATTCCTGACAACGGAGATGATGGATACAGGTCATCACCAACAAACTTACCCTTACATTCTCAAACACCTCACACACCGCAAACAAACTCAATACAGAATAGTTCTCAATTTACACCAAGTAACTCAACACAATCAAGCTATCAAAGTGATAGTGGTTCAACCTCACACGCACAATTTGACCACACACCAGTAAGAGGTTTTAGAACGTTAGATTATTTATACGAGAACACAGAAGAACTAAAAGACCAGGAAACTGAAGAGCTATTATTAGCTGAAGATGAACCCAAGAACTACAAAGAAGCATCAAGTGATCAAAAATGGATTGAAGCAATGAAGGATGAGCTAGATTCCATTAAAAGGAATAATACATGGGAATTAACTACTCTACCTAAAGGACAGAAAGCAATTGGCTTGAAATGGGTATTCAAGACCAAGAGAGATGCTAATGGAGATATAATCAAGCATAAAGCAAGATTAGTAGCAAAAGGGTACATACAAGAGCATGGCATAGATTTTGAAGAAGTATTCGCACCAGTAGCAAGAATGGAAACAATCCGACTAATACTAGCCATAGCTGCTCACAATAAATGGGAAGTACACCACCTCGATGTAAAATCTGCATTTCTGCATGGAGAATTAAAGGAGGAAGTGTACATTGCACAACCTGAAGGATTCATTAAGAAAGAAGATGATGGCAAAGTATATAGACTTATTAAAGCTCTATATGGACTAAGACAAGCACCACGTGCATGGAATATCAAGTTAGACAATACCTTGAAGTCACTTGAATTCAAGAAGTGTGCACTAGAACAAGATGTCTACACAAAGACGACAAAAGACTCAATACTGCTAATAGGAGTCTATGTAGATGATTTAATCATCACGGGTACATCAAAGAAGGAGATCGACAAGTTCAAGACTCAAATGAAAGGAAAATTTGAGATGAGCGATCTAGGATTATTAGCATATTATCTAGGAATAGAAGTCACACAAACAGGGGGTGACATATCAATAAAACAATCTGCTTATGCAAGCAAGATTCTAAAGGATGCTGGAATGTTAGACTGTGTCACACCCCCAAAATCGGTAATCGCGTTTATTAATGGTTTAGCGAAAGCTTTAGTTAATTAGCGGAAGCATTTTAATAATAGTTTAAATAGCGGGGGTGCTGACGTTTCAATAGTGCATTCACTGTATCAGAGCATATGATCACACAGAACATATATATATTTAAGATGCCATAAGTTAAAAGTTATTACAAAAGATACGACTTATAAAGCCGTACATAAGTAGGGTCGTCAAAGACAACATAAGTATTTGAAAATACAAGTTTATAAAAGTGGGATTTCGTAAGTATAACCAATGAAATTGATAATACGAAAGAAATCCATGTGTCCCAAAAGTGGCATCATAAATAGTCGGGTTGCCTACGTCCTTTATGCATGCGGATGTACCTGAGTTTTAATTCCCTGAAAAACATAGTAAACCGTCAACGTTGAATGTTGAGTGAATTCACAGGTTTAGTGTGAATGTAGTAAGTCAAGTTTTGTATAAATCATTCATGTACACAAACATAATGTTTATATGTATAGTAGGAAACACAAGTATTCTAATTAAAGAAAACATTTCCTAAATATGTAAGAATATCATTCTTACGACTAGTAATAGCAGTGTAGGAAACACAAGTTTAATCATAAATATTTCCTAATAAATAGTGCAGGAAACACAGGTTTAACAATTAAGTAAACATTTCCATTCAGATAGTTACAGGAAACACAGGTTTAACAATTAAGTAAACATTTCCATATAAGTTGTTGTTTTGTAGGGAAACCAAGTTTATCCAATTAAGGTAAACGTTTCCTAAAAGTAGTCATGAGTAGGAACACCTGTCCTATTAGTTATCACAGGGAATACCCTTCCCAAATCAAGTTGTAGTTTAGTTATTTAGTTATGTGGGAAATTTAGACTATAATTGTAACACCCCCAAATTTGATGATTTGCGGAAGCTTGATTTGGGTGTTACTTATCAATAACAAAGCACAAAGATAAATAGCAAACGACTCTATATGCGTCGTTTTAACAAAATATATTGATAACTGAAATGTTTACAACGTTTAAAGCTTTACATAGCTCGAGTTAAATAAAATGAGATTTCAGTACATAAGTACTTATACAAAATATACTAATGCAAGAAAATCTCAATCGTCTGTATGCTGACTCGAGCTAAATCCTGAAGCAGAAACATCCTACTGCTGGGTACCTGCGATATATGCTAAAAGGTCAGCTATAAAGCTGGTGAGCTCACAGGTTTGAAATCAAGTAATATCGTATGAACCGCAAGATTTAAAAATGAATTGCATCCAGCAATTTAATAATGAATTGCATCCAGCAATTAAATAATGAATTGCATCCAGCAATTAAATGATAATCATCGTGTATACAGCCATGAGCACATAGTTGAGCTTAACTCGAGGGCCGGGTCCCCTATAGAGAATTCCGGGCGAGGTGCCTCCACGAATGCCTAATCAACATTCGTCTTCCCAAATATTAGTACGTCCGTTTACCCGGTTAGTGCTTGCTAACCCGAACGAGGAGGGTCAATCCTATATGGTACCATATACTAATATTCACGCTACAACTTATTAACAACTATGCTGACGGAGGACTTTAAAATGATTAGTTTCGAAAAACTCATGTAGTATATGAAAAGTTGGTACTTGCGTTCACATGTTAAAAGTTGAGCAGTATATCACACCCCTGAGTAAAACAGTAAAAGAGGGGCTATGAGACTCACCTGAGTCTGTAAGCGTTTAAACAAACGTAAGTTGATTAGCCGAAATGAAGTCCAAAGACTTGTAACCTGAGGGTGTCCACGACACGCGATGGTTATAATCATGATTTGGGTATCTCAACAGATCACCCTTGTAGTTGTTCGTTCAACTATAATGTCCAAATTTCTACTATTTGGTTGATAAGTTTGAGTATTTGAAAAGTGTACGGCCCGTTGGTGACGGATTTGTAATAATAATCTCAATTATTACTATTTTGATTTCGCGGCGTTTTACTTTAAAAAATGTGTTTTGATTGTGTTTTAGAAGCCGTTACGAAATCTAAGTACGGGGGTCCGGGGGCAGCGCCCCTGGTAGCGGGGTCCAAGGGGCGGCAGCCCCTGGCGGGGTCCAAGGGGCAGAGCCCCTGGCTGGGGTCGAGCTGCCAGGTCAGCTTGGAAAATTTTTATTTCTACTATATTGCTTTGACGAAAAACGCATCTGGATCAGAATTTGGGTAAAATCGAGTGATAAATTTCGAGTCTCGACACTTAGTAAAAATCTGTGTTTTTGAGGTTCTGGTTTGTGCGACGTAGGGTGCGACGTAGGGTGCGACGTCGCAGGTAGGATTGCGACGTAGAGCATGACGTCGCTAAAGGCGACGTTTCGCAATTTAATGCGACGTAGGGTGCTACGTCGCTAATGCGACGTAGGTGATTTCTGCGACGCAGGGGCTTGCGTCGCTAAGTGCGACGTGG
The DNA here is from genome assembly GCA_949592205.1 of Helichrysum umbraculigerum. NCBI lineage: Eukaryota > Viridiplantae > Streptophyta > Magnoliopsida > Asterales > Asteraceae > Helichrysum > Helichrysum umbraculigerum. The sequence continues at coordinate 293,580,748 of CATIUR010000001.1, forward strand.
CGAGGTATTGGCGACGTTAAGGCTGACGTCGCTATATGCGACGTCGCAATTTAATGCGACGTTGTGACTGACGTCGCACTATGCGACGTCACGAGGTGTTTTGCGACGTAGAGGCTGACGTCGCATAAATTCCGGGCCAAATGCGACGTAGCGGTCTGTTGGCCGGAAAATGGGTCGAAAACGAGTTTTTCGGTTTCCGTTTGGTCCAAAACTTTTACCCAACCCTTATTTGAACATTATAAGTCGATACAAACCGCAAACAAGTAAAAACACTTAAAAACGAGAGGTGTCGGAAACTTACAAATCGCCGAAATGAAATTTCGGAAAGATAGAAAGATAGATCGTGTTGCGGTGGTCGTGAATCTCTAAAAATCTTGAAGATCCGAAGTCGTTTGATATGTTTATTTTGCGTTTTTGTGAGATTTTTGAAGGTGGGGGTGGTTGGTGGAGTTGAGAGAAAAGAAAGGAGAAAGAGAAAGAGAGATGAGAAAGTGAGAAAAAGAGAGTGGGAAATGGGAGGTTATCCTCCCATTTTTCGCCCCGCGTTCCCGCTCCGTGCGGTGTTCGTTTGCTCCGTCGTTTCAACGTTAATTAATTATTTTAAATATTAAATGGTACGTTTTAAATACAAATTATTACGTGATATTTTATTTAATTATTTTACAAATAAGTTTACGTTTGAGTTAATAATGTAAGTTGGTTTATTTAGTTTGCGCGTTTTACATTTTAAATTGTATAATTTCTGATTGTATGATACGAACGAATACGAAATATTATAATAATAATATTTTTGACATAACAACGTTATTTAATAAAATTTGTCACCAACGTCCATATTAAATTTGAATCGAAATACATCCGATTTAAATTGCGTACGATTTAATCAAATCGCATATTCGTATATATTCAACAATATATATAATTCGATACATTAATTAGCCTAACCAGGAACTAATTACATGTATTAACATTCGATTAGGCACTAATCTCTAGTCCTAATTTGGCGGGTGTTACATTCTCCCCCTGTTAGGAGAATTTCGTCCCGAAATTTAGCTCAAAGTCGTGTTTGATGTGGAATCAGTGAAAAGTTGAGGATATTTGAGTCGCATTTGGTCTTCCCGTTCCCAAGTGAATTCCGGACCACGCCGCGAATTCCATCTGACCTTGACGATGGGAATACGACTTTGTTTCAGTTGTTTGACCTCACGGTCCATAATTTCCGCGGGTTCCTCAACGAAGTGAAGTTTATCGTCAACACGAATTTCATCTAATGGAATGATAAGTGTCTCATCAGACAGACACTTCTTCAGATTTGAAATATGAAAAGTAGGGTGCACGCTGTTGAGTTCGGATGGCAGCTGCAATCGATAAGCTACGGGGCCAATCCGTTCGAGGATCTCAAAAGGCCCGATGTACCGGGGATTCAACTTCCCGCGTTTGCCAAAACGGATGACGCCTTTCCAAGGCGATACTTTTAAGAGAACTCGATCCCCAACTTGGAACTCGAGTGGTTTGCGTCTCACGTCAGCATAACTTTTCTGACGATCACGTGCGGTTTTGAGTCTGTTTTGGATTTCCACAATTTTCTCAGTGGTGGCGTGAATGAGTTCAGGACCAGTGAGTTAACTATCTCCCACTTCAGTCCAACAGATCGGTGATCGGCACTTACGACCGTACAGTGCCTCAAAGGGTGCAGCCTTAATGCTGGCGTGATAACTGTTATTGTACGAAAATTCGCACAACGGTAGATGTTTTTCCCAGTTTGTACCGAAATCAACTACGCAGGCTCGTAGCATGTCTTCCAGTGTTTGAATGGTTCGTTCACTTTGGCCATCGGTTTGAGGATGATACGCGGTACTCATATCGAGACGGGTACCCAAAGATTTTTGAAGTGATTGCCAAAAGTGAGAGGTGAAACGGGCATCCCTATCGGAGATGATCGAGATTGGAACACCGTGATGAGAAATGATTTCCTTGATGTAGATTTGTGTGAGGCGTTCCATTTTATCGTTTTCCTTGATTGCCAGGAAATGAGCAGATTTAGTGAGGCGGTCAACGATCACCCAAATGGTATCGCAACCGTTCGACGACTTGGGTAGTTTGGTTATGAAATCCATGGCAATTTGTTCCCATTTCCATTCAGGGATTTCAGGTTGCTGGAGTAAACCAGGCGGTTTCTGATGTTCGGTTTTGACTTTCGAGCAAGTAAGACACTTGCTGACATAAGTGGCGATTTTGGCTTTCATGTTTGGCCACCAGTAGAATTCCTTGATGCCGTGGTACATCTTATCGGATCCGGGATGAATAGAATATTTAGACTTGTGAGCTTCGTCCATCACCAAGCCTCTTAGGTTCCCAAAACTGGGCAACCAGATTCGGTTTGAGAAATACCTAATCCCGTTAGGTCTGATTTCGAATTGTTTGTCAATGCCCCGCAAGGCTTCATTTTTGATGTTTTCGGATTTCAGGGCTTCGATCTGAGCGGTATGAATTTGAATGGTAAGATCGTTGTGAATGGTCATACTGAGGGCTCGGACTCGAAGTGGTTTAGGTCGTTCCTTTCGACTGAGGGCATCAGCTACAACATTAGCCTTCCCTGGATGGTACTTGATCTCGCAATCGTAATCGGTAAGCAACTCGACCCAACGACGTTGCCTCATATTGAGATCCTTCTGATCGAAGATATGTTGGAGACTTTTGTGGTCGGTAAAGATAGTGCACTTAGTGCCGTAGAGATAATGTCTCCAGATTTTGAGAGCAAAAACGACAGCTCCAAGCTCGAGATCATGAGTGGTGTAGTTCTTTTCGTGAATTTTTAGCTGTCGTGAGGCATAAGCAATGACCTTGTCTCGTTGCATCAGCACGCAACCAAGACCTTGGTGAGAAGCATCACAGTATACCACGAAGTCATCGGTGCCTTCGGGTAGTGAAAGAATTGGAGCACTGCAAAGCTTTTGTTTCAGAAGTTGGAACGCTGACTCTTGTTTCTCGGTCCAATCGAACCTTTTGTCCTTCTGAGTCAGTACCGTGAGTGATTGAGCTATTTTGGAGAAGTTTTCGATAAATCGCCGATAGTACCCAGCAAGACCCAAGAATTGTCGTACTTCAGTTGCAGAGGTGGGTGCTTGCCAGTCTTTGATAGCCTCGATCTTTGATGGGTCAACGTGAATTCCCTGACTGTCGATCACGTGACCAAGAAATTGAACGGTTTGGATCCAAAACTCACACTTAGAGAATTTAGCATAAAGCTCCTCGTGTCTAAGTAGTTCAAGGATGGTTCTGAGGTGTTGCGCATGTTCTTGCTCGTTGCGCGAGTAAATGAGTATGTCATCGATAAAGACAATGACAAACTTATCGAGGTAAGGTTTGCACACCCGGTTCATGAGGTCCATGAATACAGCCGGTGCGTTGGTTAGACCAAAGGGCATCACTTGGAATTCGTAGTGCCCGTAACGAGTTCTGAAAGCAGTTTTTGGAATATCGGTGTCGCGAACTCGTAACTGATGATAACCTGATCGCAGGTCGATCTTTGAGTAGAAGCTTGAACCCTGAAGTTGGTCGAATAAATCATCAATGCGAGGGAGTGGATAACGGTTCTTGATGGTCAATTTGTTCAACTCTCGGTAGTCGATGCACATTCTGAATGACCCGTCCTTCTTTTTGACAAATAAGACCGGAGCTCCCCAAGGTGAAGAACTCGGTCTAATGAATCCTCGATCCAGAAGTTCCTGTAACTGAGAGGACAACTCCTGAAGTTCGGATGGGGCTAAACGGTATGGTGCGCGGGCCACCGGTGCGGCACCCGGCACGAGATCGATTGAGAACTCAACCTGTCTAGGCGGAGGTAGACCAGGTAGTTCTTCCGGAAAGACTTCGGGAAAGTCTCTAACAATCGGCACATCCTCAAGTCGCTTCTCCTCCGACTTCTTCTCGGTAATGTGTGCGAGTATGGCAGGGTAACCCTTTCTCAGAAATTTTCGGGTTTTTAAGCAGGAGATTATATCGAGTCCCGTCCCACTGGTCTCCCCCTGTATGATCAATGTTCCACCAACGGCGAGTGGAATACGGACAATTTTATCGTGACAAACGATTTCAGCTCGATGTTTGGACAACCAGTCCATTCCAATAATGACGTCGAAACTGCCGATTTCAATGGGTATAAGATCGATCGAAAAGGTCTCGTCAGCTAGGTTTAAAGTGCAATTAGGTATCACACTGGTGGTTTCTACAAGTTTTCCATTGGCTAGCTCTACAGTGTACTTAACATCTAAGGCAACAGGAGTGATGTCAAGTAATGGGCAAAAATCATCGGAGATAAAGCTTCTATCAGCACCAGTATCAAATAGAACAGAAGCAGTTAAGTTGTTGAGGAGGAACATACCCGAGACCACATTCGGGTCCTGGCGGGCGTCCCCAGATTTGATGACGAAAGCTCTGCTGCGAGTGTTGTTGTTGTTGTTGCGGTTGTTGTTGTTGTTGTTCTTCAGTTTTGGGCACGAGTCCCTGAAATGCCCAGGTTTCCCACACTCAAAGCATACTTTGGGTGGTCTGGTGTTGTTGTTGGAATTGTTGTTGGCAGGTGAGCGGCAATCTTTGGTGAGGTGGCCGTACCTCTTGCAGTTGTTGCAAAAGGGACCACAGGAACCCTCATGGTGACGGCTGCACTTGGGACAATATGGTTTGCTCCCAGTGTAACCCCGGATGATGTCAGTGGTGGTGTTGTAAGCTTTGATGGTGTCGGGTTTCTTGTTTTGTTGGTTGGAGTGGTTGTTGTGGTAGTCAGACCACTTGCGTTTGTTGTTTTGGGAGGATGAAGTGGGTGGTTCAGAATCTTGGCTCATAGACATCAGGTCTTGGGCCAATGAGATTGCACTGTCAATGGTGGTTGGTTTTGAAGAGATGACGTGTCCCCGAACAAAATCAGGGAGACCAAGGGCGTACTTCCTGATTTTATCAGGTTCAGTGCTTACCATAGCTGGGCGGAGAGCAGCTAGTTGTTGAAACCTGGTAGTATAACCATCGATGTCACCACCCTGAACCTTTAAGTTCCAGAACTCCTCATCCAGCTTTTGGAGTTTGGCGATAGAGCAGTACTTGGCAGTGAGTTTGGCTTTCAATTCCTCCCAAGTGATTTGGTAGGCAATGTCAGCACCCACTGATTGGGTATATGAATTCCACCAAGAGTGGGCATCATCTTCAAGAGAGCAGGTGGCGAAGTTTACTTTGTCGTTCTCCGCGCATTTGCTGACACGGAAAACAGTTTCCATTTTCTCGAACCATCTGATTAGTCCGATGGCTCCTTCAGAACCCTTGAAACTCGAGGGTTTGCAGCTTTGAAAGTCCTTGTAAGAACAAGGTTTGGTGGTAGAGGTTCCAGCGGTATCGCTGTTTCTTGTGGAGTTTGGTGGGGTATTCCGAGCCAAGGCTTCAGTAACAGCCTGGGTTATGAGCGAGGTAATCTGTGCATCGGTGTAAGGTCTGGTCTTTGGCGGCATGATTCTTCAATAAAAGAAATGAAGATACATGAGATTTTGCAAGAAAGTTGTATTTATCTCAGATGTACATGTATAAAAGCAGCAATACATAACATCAACAGGAAAAATGGCAATTAATATGAGTCGAGAACAGCAAGGAATACTTAATGGATGATACGAGTTCAAAGGTTACATCCTACAGATGTATTACAAAAGATGTCGGGAATTGTTACATCCGACCGAATTATAGAGTAGCGCGTAGATAGTTACTAGATTACAGGGTAGATTACAAGACTAAGACTACACTAGTCTTAACGTAGATTAATTTGTTCCATCATCGTGACAAGACGGTCCACAGTGTTTGCAAGCCTGCTAGCTTGTCGGGCGTTGTCTTCTGCTAGTGCTAGTCGTTGTGTTAGTCCACGCGCATATTCTTCTGCCTCAAGTGAGCGTTGCACACATTCATCCATCCTTTGTTGCAGAAGGGCATTTTCCACCCTTATTTCTATTATTTGGTTGCGAAGGACATCCATGTTGTTGTTTGTGGTTTCAAGGTCATCGGAGACTTGTTCTATGCGTTCGAGGGATGTAAGTCTCCAGTTTTCGTTGGTTTCCTGCAACACTACATCCATGGTGCGAAGTCGTTGCTCGTGTTGGTTCACCCTAGCGGCTAAGGCCGGCAAGGCGGAGTGAGTGGGGTACGGGCCAGCTCGAGGCAACCTGGAGTTCCTCCTTGCTACCCTTGGGTTCTGCGACCCGGATTGAGAACGAGATGAATTTGATGGTGTGTTTGCCATTTCTGAGACAAAGCGTTAGTAAGATTGAGGCCTATATTCATATAGTTCCTATATAATATAGCCTATTGAGTATCTAGCATAAACATGTTTAAGTCTCGGTTCTCTCGAGGTCAGAGTCTTCTATTGTATCCTGTTCAGCCATAACTACTTTCAGATCTTACATCATCTTTGCTTAATTGTACATAGTTGATCAGGCTATGTTAAATTAAACTCGTATGCTGTAATCCCTGAACCAGTCATACCAAATAAGGAATACTGCCTAATGGTCATAGTCTAGGTTCACTAAATGCAACCTAGTTCACTATAACCTTAGGCTCTGATACCAATCTGTAACACCCCCAAATTTGATGATTTGCGGAAGCTTGATTTGGGTGTTACTAATCAATAACAAAGCACAAAGATAAATAGCAAACGACTCTATATGCGTCGTTTTAACAAAATATATTGATAACTGAAATGTTTACAACGTTTAAAGCTTTACATAGCTCGAGTTAAATAAAATGAGATTTCAGTACATAAGTACTTATACAAAATATACTAATGCAAGAAAATCTCAATCGTCTGTATGCTGACTCGAGCTAAATCCTGAAGCAGAAACATCCTACTGCTGGGTACCTGCGATATATGCTAAAAGGTCAGCTATAAAGCTGGTGAGCTCACAGGTTTGAAATCAAGTAATATCGTATGAACCGCAAGATTTAAAAATGAATTGCATCCAGCAATTTAATAATGAATTGCATCCAGCAATTAAATAATGAATTGCATCCAGCAATTAAATGATAATCATCGTGTATACAGCCATGAGCACATAGTTGAGCTTAACTCGAGGGCCGGGTCCCCTATAGAGAATTCCGGGCGAGGTGCCTCCACGAATGCCTAATCAACATTCGTCTTCCCAAATATTAGTACGTCCGTTTACCCGGTTAGTGCTTGCTAACCCGAACGAGGAGGGTCAATCCTATATGGTACCATATACTAATATTCACGCTACAACTTATTAACAACTATGCTGACGGAGGACTTTAAAATGATTAGTTTCGAAAAACTCATGTAGTATATGAAAAGTTGGTACTTGCGTTCACATGTTAAAAGTTGAGCAGTATATCACACCCCTGAGTAAAACAGTAAAAGAGGGGCTATGAGACTCACCTGAGTCTGTAAGCGTTTAAACAAACGTAAGTTGATTAGCCGAAATGAAGTCCAAAGACTTGTAACCTGAGGGTGTCCACGACACGCGATGGTTATAATCATGATTTGGGTATCTCAACAGATCACCCTTGTAGTTGTTCGTTCAACTATAATGTCCAAATTTCTACTATTTGGTTGATAAGTTTGAGTATTTGAAAAGTGTACGGCCCGTTGGTGACGGATTTGTAATAATAATCTCAATTATTACTATTTTGATTTCGCGGCGTTTTACTTTAAAAAATGTGTTTTGATTGTGTTTTAGAAGCCGTTACGAAATCTAAGTACGGGGGTCCGGGGCAGCGCCCCTGGTAGCGGGGTCCAAGGGGCGGCAGCCCCTGGCGGGGTCCAAGGGGCAGAGCCCCTGGCTGGGGTCGAGCTGCCAGGTCAGCTTGGAAAATTTTTATTTCTACTATATTGCTTTGACGAAAAACGCATCTGGATCAGAATTTGGGTAAAATCGAGTGATAAATTTCGAGTCTCGACACTTAGTAAAAATCTGTGTTTTTGAGGTTCTGGTTTGTGCGACGTAGGGTGCGACGTAGGGTGCGACGTCGCAGGTAGGATTGCGACGTAGAGCATGACGTCGCTAAAGGCGACGTTTCGCAATTTAATGCGACGTAGGGTGCTACGTCGCTAATGCGACGTAGGTGATTTCTGCGACGCAGGGGCTTGCGTCGCTAAGTGCGACGTGGCGAGGTATTGGCGACTTTAAGGCTGACGTCGCTATATGCGACGTCGCAATTTAATGCGACGTTGTGACTGACGTCGCACTATGCGACGTCACGAGGTGTTTTGCGACGTAGAGGCTGACGTCGCATAAATTCCGGGCCAAATGCGACGTAGCGGTCTGTTGGCCGGAAAATGGGTCGAAAACGAGTTTTTCGGTTTCCGTTCGGTCCAAAACTTTTACCCAACCCTTATTTGAACATTATAAGTCGATACAAACCGCAAACAAGTAAAAACACTTAAAAACGAGAGGTGTCGGAAACTTACAAATCGCCGAAATGAAATTTCGGAAAGATAGAAAGATAGATCGTGTCGCGGTGGTCGTGAATCTCTAAAAATCTTGAAGATCCGAAGTCGTTTGATATGTTTATTTTGCGTTTTTGTGAGATTTTTGAAGGTGGGGGTGGTTGGTGGAGTTGAGAGAAAAGAAAGGAGAAAGAGAAAGAGAGATGAGAAAGTGAGAAAAAGAGAGTGGGAAATGGGAGGTTATCCTCCCATTTTTCGCCCCGCGTTCCCGCTCCGTGCGGTGTTCGTTTGCTCCGTCGTTTCAACGTTAATTAATTATTTTAAATATTAAATGGTACGTTTTAAATACAAATTATTACGTGATATTTTATTTAATTATTTTACAAATAAGTTTACGTTTGAGTTAATAATGTAAGTTGGTTTATTTAGTTTGCGCGTTTTACATTTTAAATTGTATAATTTCTGATTGTATGATACGAACGAATACGAAATATTATAATAATAATATTTTTGACATAACAACGTTATTTAATAAAATTTGTCACCAACGTCCATATTAAATTTGAATCGAAATACATCCGATTTAAATTGCGTACGATTTAATCAAATCGCATATTCGTATATATTCAACAATATATATAATTCGATACATTAATTAGCCTAACCAGGAACTAATTACATGTATTAACATTCGATTAGGCACTAATCTCTAGTCCTAATTTGGCGGGTGTTACAATAATCCCTCTAAGGTGAGCGACACCTTTAAAGTTAAAGTAACGATACCTAGTACTATAACCAATCCACGACTAGTTGTTTTGTTGTTGCCTCAGTAACACGGTAAGTATACACTTCTCGTTACGACTGCCGTCGTGTGGTTGGAATGACCAACGAGTAATATCCTGGGAGGGTTGTCAAATCGATAGTACTATCTGTATACTCAGTGGCTAGAGTCACCTAGCTAATGGTTATAGGTTGCAAGCACTGGGACTTATGTGCACTACAACTACCTCACATAAACCTAGGATCGTACCAAGATTTGTTGTCTTATTCCCAAAATGTTGTGAAAACGTTTCATATAATTAGTTCAAGTTCAATCAATATGAAAACATTTCACAGTAACAGTTTAAGTTTAATAGCATGAAAGTATTCATGTTAATCAGTTTCACATAATAGCAAGCAGCGCAATAACATAAGCAAATAGCATGTTATATCACATTGTTCTATGTTTTCCACCCCTGGTTTTAAAAGCATTTAAAACAATAAAAGGTAGGGGCTGTGAACTCACGGGTTGCAAGTCTTCAGCAATACAACAGCTAGTAATATACAGTAGTCCAAACGTGCCTCTCAAATACCTAGACACAATTAAATATACTTTACATAAGTATATGGACTAATCGTTAAGTTGAAATGTTTATAATATTTTTGTCGTTGGTGATATTTGCGTTGAAAATAATCGTTGAGTACAAGTATATATTTACATATACTTATTAGTTGAACATATATATATTCTAATATATATATATATATATATATATATATATATATATATATATATATATATATATATATATATATATATATATATATATATATATATATATTTATATATATTATTTGTCGTCGTCAATTATGTTTTAAAAACATAAGTACGTTTGTTATAAAAATAATATTGTTAAATCGTGTATATATATAGAAATACATTTTGACGAATTGTCGTATCTATATATATAAATAAGTTTAAGTTGTCGTTTTCTATTTATATATATTTATATATATAAATCATTGTCGTTTGCATTAAAATCATAACTCGATTTAAGTTTGCGTTTTTAGGTTTCGTTTAACCCATTGGGCTTTGGCCCAATACCCTTGGCCCAATCATAAAGTTAATTGGTTTAGCCCACTAACGAGGCCCAAATTAGACATGGCCCATTAGATGAGGCCCAAATGCATTACTAATTACTTAGCCCATTTACAAAGTATACTTAGGCCCATTAACAAATGTAACTTTTGGCCCGATATGGAAATATAAGTTTTTATAACTTCATAAATCACAGTATTATAGTTTATTATGCTTTTATCAAAAGTAGCTTCACATTGTTAAGCTTATATCAAGAATAGCTTCACATGATATACACTATGTGAAGTTTAACCAAAATAGCTTAACATACTATCACCCTGTGAAGCTTTTATTCAAACATAGCTTAACATGGCTTTAGGCATGTGAAGCTTTTTCCCAAATTTAGCTTAACATGGTGATGCACCATGTGAAGCTTTTCCTTGTTTCACAAAGTCAGTACGCACACTTGTTTTGGTCCAGGTTTCATATAGCTTAACATGAATTTAATGTTGTTAAGCTTATATCAAAATTAACTTCACATAACTTTAATGTTGTTAAGCTTATATCAAAAATTTACTTCACATAACTTTAATGCTGTTAAGCTTATATCAAAAATTAGCTTCACATAACTTTAATGTTGTTAAGCTTTGACAAAAAAAATAGCTTAACATAGTTTTATATCATGTTAAGCTAATACTTCATGTGAAGCTAGTGTCTGGTTCGTAACAGAGTATATATATACACATATTGATTTTGGTTTTAAATCATTGTCTCAATGACCCAATCGTTTACATCATCGAAATATAACGTTATAACTTGATTTATTACAAGTTTGGTTCATAATATTTCATCCTTTGTTACACCCATTTTTATACTGAATAATTTCATACGGAGTGTTATTTTTGGGTATAAAAGTTATCACCCATTCATTAGTTGAATCATCATAATAATCTTGTTTTATCACAATATATATATATATATATATAAGTTTACATATATAATATCAATGTATAATATGAGAAATATGTATAAAATATAAAGATTTGGATCCTCACAGTGGGTAATAAAAATGGCGATGATGATGACGGATGGCGATGATGATATGATTAGGAAACCATTTTTGTTAAGTGTTTGAGTGTTAGGAATGAAGGATTCGAAGGTGTTGAAGGTAATTGATGATGAAGACTTGGTCTCCTGCTTCTTCCCTTTGTCTCCTGCTTGTTCGTCGCTCACAGAGAACACACACACACTGGAGTTTTTGTTAGGTGGATGAATTATTGGAATGATTTTGATCAATGAGGAATGGGAGTATTATAAAATGAACTCAGTGATAAAAATTCAAAGGGAGGGAATGGTATGGTACCATTTGTGTCGGGCAGATATTTTAGAAGTGGTAATTATTTGGGTTTTTAACTCCGAAATTTTGTGTACGGGTATAATTTGTGGTACTTTGCGTATAAATTAATTACTCGTTAGTTTAATTTATATTTTAAACTTAGTAATTGGTAACTATAAAAATGAAATACTTTGTTAAAAGTATTAATAAAATTAGGCACAATAAAAGTACTGTACAGTTAAAACGCGTGCCAGATTTCAGTCAAATTTGGACTTTATATTTTGAGGTAATGTTCTATACTTTAAAACAGTAACTAGCGAAATAATACTTTTATTATTTTGAACCTTTAGGCGCGTTTTAAAATTGTTTCTGTTCGTATAACGTGTACCAAAAAGTCATCTAAATGTTTCCATTTTATTTTTGTACTAATACTTTTATATAATAATTTCAAACAAAAATTATTCAAAAGTATTTTGAAGTTCTTTTTGGAACTTTATGATTCACGTTTGATACGTTTAATATAAAACGTATAAGTTATTATATTATTTCAATAATATAAATATCTAATATTTGTAATTAATAATTTTTGAATTATTAATTATTTCGTATCACCAACTATATTGTATTCAATTTGTCGAGTTTGATATGTTCGTTTCGTATGTAATTATATATACATATGACTGCAAGTCTAATACGTCACGTATCACATAGTAAGTTCCGCAAAACTTTACACATAAAAATCGTTTTGAATTCACTAATCAGGGAATTAGTCTAGGTAAGGCATGCAATTAAGTAAGGATTATTACCCTAAATGGAGGATTGTCACATACTGCAACAAGACACATATACCTTTGGATCCGGGAACAAGACTGACAAAGGTCACTGAAGGAACTATGGTCAACACCACCGAATATCGGAGTTTAATTGGATGTTTGAGATATCTACTTCATACAAGACCCGACTTAAGTTATTTTGTTGGATTACTTAGTCGTTTTATGCAAGAACCAAAGGAGCAACATATGAAAGCTGTAAGACAAGTACTACGTTATGTGAAAGGAACAAAGGATTATGGAATTACCTACAAACATAATGGAGGAGACAAGATACAAGGTTTTAGTGACAGTAGTTACGGAGTTAATACTGAAGAAGGAAAAGGAACTACTGGGATAATATTTTATTATGGAGATTCACCTATCAGCTGGAGTACACAGAAACAAGCCACTGTAGCACTATCATCATGTGAATCTGAATTTATCGCAGCAACAGCAGCAGCAACACAAGCATTATGGTTAAAGAGATTACTGAGCAAGCTTACACAAACAAAGGAAGAGAAAGTCACAATATTAGTGGATAATAAATCTGCTATAGCCCTGATGAAGAATCCAGTATTTCATGGACGAAGTAAACACATTGATACAAAGTACCACTTCATAAGAGAATGTGTTGAAAGAGAAGACATTCAAGTTGAACACATAAGTGGAGATTATCAACGGACTGACATACTCACAAAGGCTTTATCAAAGATCAAGTTTCTGACAATGAGACAAATGATTGGAGTTAAAGACCTACGACAAGACGATCGTGATTAAGGGGGTGAATGATGGGTTAATCCCGATCATCACAAAGAAAAGAAGGAAAAGAACTGTAAATAGTTAGTTATTGCGGTAATTAAATAAAGAGGTATGACTCTTCGTGAAGAGACACAACCGAAGGAAAGGGAAGTTATGTTTCAAGAGGCACGACGAAGCATCACGACTGTTCAAGACAACCTTTCATTGTTTATATATAGATAGAAGTTATGTAATGTAAGATAACAGAATGAAAACATATACAAAGAAAACACAACAAGATTGTTGAAATTCATTAGAATCAATATACTTTGTATTTACTACATTCTCTCTGATTCAGTTTAGATTGAACAAGTTATTAAATAGATCCGGAGATTGGGGCCAACAACTTATACTTCTTGTGAGTAATGTCAAATGTGATGAAAAATATAGGCTTAAACTTGTGATAACTATATTTGACACCTTCATTTCATTGACTTTTCCTTATATTTTCACCCATCATTTCAACACTTGTGCCAATTTATATATTTTGACGCATCTTTAAACTTACATGTTATTCACATGAAAAACATTTTGTTTGGAATATCGAGAATCATGGATGGTTCAGGCTGCTCCCAACGGTTTCATCAGTTTGTATACTTTGTTTTGTTACTTTACTGATACCGGTTCATCAGTTTGTTTCGTCAGTTGCATTGTGTCAGTTTGACGAGGGAAGGGAAGAGGAGGAAGCGAGCTTATTTTAATGTATGGTTATTTTTTGTTTAGTGTATGTAAATGTAAGTATATTGGTAAATGTGAGGCTTAAAAATTAAAGTGATGAAAGTACTGTTGATAGGGTTGTGTATGTCTTTCGTCAGTATTGAGTGTGCTTATGTGCCGCTGAGCTGACACAACTCACGAAAGAAGCGATGGAATTACGGTTGAGAGTGTTCTTATAGAGTTGTGATTCATATACACTCTACTTGTCACGGAACAATTATGTGTTTAATTTAATAGTTTGCATGTGCATTTCAATGTATCCTAATGAATGTTCATGTAATCGTCATTTATTGAGCCTAATTACTTCAAAATCCAACCAAAATCATAATCAGGGAAATTTTATCACAAATGAATTTAGAATTTTTTAACTAAATGATTGACCGAGAGTGAATTAAAATTATATATTTTTGTCACAAATTCTTCTCACCTGACTAAAGAGTTTATTGTTTTGTTATGCGATAAATTTTACACTTATACAATTGTATATTCACATCTTTCAAACTCTTTATTGTATATGGTTAACATATTCAAACCCTCTAGTGTATGTTGTGGGTGACTTGAAACCTGCTAAACCGATAAAAATGAGTCCACGTCAACTATTAGTATTACGTGGCGTATGACGTGAACACTATGACTAGACCATTTAATCCGTTTAATCTATTGTCACCGGCAAAAATGTGTACACAACATTTAATAGAGTTTTTAGCAAAGTTCACACAGTACAGTTGACCGCTTAACAAAAGAATTAATCCCGGGACAAAAATACCCCTCAACTGCATACCCTAGTCTTCCTTCTCCACTTTACCCTCGTATTTCATTTACCTTTGAACATGGCTTTTATTATTGATCTGATTCTTCAATTTTATACGCTGTGATTTCAGCAACAACTTCTACAGATTACGGCCATCACCTAAATGTTCCAGAAACGAGGCGGTGGTTTAGGGTTAGCGGCGGTGGCTTACGTTGCCGTTGACTATCTACGCCACTTATCACCGTGGTGGCACGAGGTACTTCAGCCGTTGCTGTGGATTATACTCGCAATCATCGCAATTACACGTGTCCCTTTTTACAAGCACTGGTCAGCTGAGCTTCGATCAGCTTTAGTTTTCATTGCAGCTTTGATTTTCATGCTTTGCACTTTGCTTTATGAAATGATTTCGGTACGGTCCGTTACCGCTGTTCTCGGCCTCAACTGGCACCGGTAACAATTATTTATATATATTTATTTGTTTATATGTAGCATAATGATGATAATGATTGATTATTAATTGAGGTTTCTTACTATAATTAGTGTAGAATTTAGGAAGTTCTGTTTCAGATCTGACTATCCCATTTATGTGGATGTTCAATTTTAGGGCACAGAAATGAACATTAATTAAACATCATCAATATTTATATAATTAAGTTATGAATTATAATTGGAATGTTATGCTCTGATGCTACGTATATATGGAAACTTTTGTTCTTTATTTAATCTTCATTGCAAATCCCTAAATTTTAAGTTGGATCTTTTCCAGAAAAAATAATTTTCAGTACCTGATTTTAATCTTAATGTGGAATTATGGAGCAGAGTTTCCAAAAAATGAATTTTTGGCCAAATGTGGCAGTTACATTTGGGACCATTAGCACATACAGTCCACTACATACAATGCAATTTTGGGTACTCAAATACGAGTACGGTACAAGCAGTTGCTGCACAATGCAAGGTGGTAATATAATATTCTGTGATTATTGCACGAAGTGACCAGATTTTAGTAGTCCTTGTGTTTTTTTCGACGATTGTGCTGATTGAAGTAGTTGTTATCATTATATTCAGTATCATCTAGGAAATTGTGATACCTTAAAGATGTCAGAGGATGAGCTTTAAAGAATTAAGTGTGTTATTAACTGAAATCACACACACATATATATATATATATATATATATATATATATATAGTAACGGGATCAAAAAAGAAGAAAAATTAGGTGGAGAGAGGGAGAAGCAATATGATTCAGTATTTTTATTACTATGATTCATTTTTTTATTATTATAATTCAAGTAATAATAAGTTGAATCATAGTAATAAAAATACTGAATCATATTGCTTCTCCCTCTTCTCCACCTAAATTTCCTTCTCCCTTGATCCTAATCCTATATATATATATATATATATATATATATATATATATATATATATATCATTTAAAAACTGCATAAGCTCATTGCATATCCAATTATATAGCTCTGGGTATCTGATTGGCTTTGTTGCTATCTCCATCAGGGAAACTCCACCTCTTCCTGACACTGGACAGTGGATCCTGTTGGGATTAAATGAGAAACTTCCTCAAGTGCTTGTAAATATATTGAGGGCTCGAATTGTTGGATTGCATCATTACCTGATGCTTTTTGTAATGCTTGCTTTCTCTGTGCTTTTTGGCTCCATAGAAGCTCCTGGTCTCGGGATCGGTGCACGGTACATGTTCACTATGGCTATAGGACGGTTTTTGAGAGCCATAAGTTTTGCATCTACAATTCTACCATCACCACGACCTTGGTGCGCCGCCAGTAGGTTTGATGTCCCTCAACATCCTCACCGTTGGGCACAAAAATTTTATGTCCCTTATGCTTCGGACTCGTATGCTATAAAGTCCGTCATTCATCATGATATGGTCTATGGTATGTATTCGTGGAGCTTGTTTCTAAATCATCTCTTGTCATATTTATATATCTTTGGTCTACACTAGGGTTTTTTTTTACCCTTGCTTAAAGGGGGGGTTTCAAACTTCTGGCATGAACTAAATATATATGTTTAAATCCGACAGTGTTGTGTATGAGAATATAACCAATAAATAATATGACTTTACATCATTAAAAAGAATTGTTGCGAATATCATTTGTTAAACACACAGTTCATTACGAAATATGTTGTGCAAGTACTGAAACAAAGTGAAAAAACATGCAGATGCTACAATGGAAGCTTTTAACAATATTTTTAAATATTTCTCCTGGCATAGAATGATTTAATATTTTCTTTCCCATTAATTTCAAGCTATACGTGTCTTTGTAACCAGTGGTTATAATATTTCATGTTAAGATGATTATTATGTTTGTTCAAGAGTTTCAGTATTGCTAGAGATCAAATTTAGTTAATAACTATTGATGAGATTTAAACTTGCTATAATAAGTTTGAAGTTGTATGTGACGTGTTAATTTACATTTTTACCTCTGGGTGAACTTCTTAATGAAAGCGTTATCCAACCAATCAGTTAGAAAAACACGGCTTTTGATTTGACTATCCAACTGGTTGCTTATTCTGGTACTGGACTTTCTCTTGATATGCTCATTATATGCCTCATAGACTTGCAACTATTATATGCTTCAACATTATTCTTATGTTGTGTTAGAGTTTCTCAACGTATTCATAAATACTTACAAAAATACTCATTTTGTAGACCATGTTGCTGTGCAAGATGATGCATATAGACCAGATTGGGGATTTATGAGCTTTCTTGCTGATTTTCTGCGTCCCATTCCATCTGGAGAATCTGCATGGATCAATTTGCTAAAGAAAGCTGGGGGTGGCTGCAATGATCTTCTATATAGTGGCCACATGCTAGTTGCCGTTCTTACAGCCATGGCTTGGACGGTACGTATGCTTTAGATTCACCATGTCAATCATATAAGATTAATATATATTTATCCAAAGTTGTTTGTTGCCTACGATGATGTGTATCACAGACGAGCATAGCCTTTTAGTTCTTTATTGCTATACTAATTGATCTCTTCTATATTGTTGCACTTGGACATTAAATGGGCAGATAGTTGATGCTTGAAAACTTTCAGAATTTGGAAGTTTTGCATTTTTTATAATGCATCATAAAATAGAAGTTGTTGCAAATTTCCTATACAAGAGTGTATCGGTAAGCAAAGTAGGATACTTGTATTGCCAGGGTTTTTGAAGTAAGAAGGTGATAGTTGTAAAATACGAAAAGGTTCTTGCAAAGTGCACCAAGTTCAAAACTTGAAGAAAAAAAATGATATAATTCATACTTTTAAAGAACCTATGTATGTATTTTCTATTACAGGGTTTTTACATAATACTTTAAAAAGCACTTAGTTTTCTTTGTACAAAAGTAAGTATAAAAATAAAAGTACTCAAATATTTCTGCATGAATGAGCCACCCATACTCTTCTCACTTGGCCACCAAAGTTATAGTAAAATTATACAATTATTTTTCCCTCTAGGATTACAATGTTGTTTCTGGAACAATCCTCAAGCTAAAAGGTACCCATTAAGCAATGAAATCATCATGCAACTAAATTTATTATAAGCATTTAGGTTCACGTGAAGTGATTGTTAATTGATTCAGGAAGCATATGGAGGTTTAAGCTCGGTTTTTATTTGGATGCTTGTAGCCCATAGTGCCCAGAGAGAAGTGAGGGAAAGACATCACTATACGGTAGACTGCATTGTAGCAATCTATGTTGGGTTCCTCTTGTGGAAGATGACAGGGTTTTTGTGGCCACTTAACAACACATCTCGGGAAGCAAGATTAAAGAAGTTAGAAAAGATCGAAGGCAAGCTTTATCAAGCAGCAAAAGATTCAGATATTGACCAAGTGCGAGACCTTCTAAAACAAGTGGAGTCAAGCAATCAAAGCAAGAACCAAGTTGGTAAGGAGAGGGCTATGCAATTTTTTGCCGGTGGAACCATCATCTTTGCGCTTACAGTTGTTGTTCTGGCATTTGTGTTAACCAGTGATGGGTAATTGAATAATTTTGGACCTCGTAGTTTCCACTATTAGAGTTCATAAGCTATGCACACGGGTAGGTAATGTGTAGCTGAAATTCAATTTGTATCATTTGTTTGTAACAATGTTGTTGAGGTTAGCATGCATCTGTTGTTGTTCTGCATTTGTAATTTGTAGGCTCATTGAGTGGAAATGAAATATGGGTTAGGATTGTATACTTTGTATTAGTCAACAATTTTCTATATCGAAATTTAGTCAACTGTCTTTTGTATCCTTCTGTCACTCATTTACCTTTCGACAGATGTAGTTGGTTTTCAATCTATATGCGTATACAAAGCAACTTATAACTTGTATACATTTTAGACTTTAGCAGTGTTACTTTCCGAATGGGAGTGTTAGGTGACGGTAATGGTGCATCGTATTAGTTTATAATTTGTTTTCAACACGAGTAGCGTATTTGTTTATATATATAACTATATAGTTGAGTTGTAAATTACTGTTGTTGAACCACCACAAAAACACACAGGTATATAGAATACGATATGTATTGAATGGTTGGTTACATTTGTTCATTCGATTACACATATATATACTATACAGACCGACACTACGAACAGATGTGTCGCTTCAACACACTGTTTCACCAAACGGTTATTATGAACCGTTGTAACCCTACTATACTAACTGCCATCGTTGTTTCTATGTAAGGGTTGGTTGGCTTGCGGCCCAAACCAGAAACAACGGGCTTTACATACTTATTCTAACATGTACTAATACGGGTTTGACCCATTCCTAGTTTTCCTTTGGCCCGTTTGACATTACAGTCCAATATTCCCCCCTAATGTCAAACGCCAAAGTCTTCTCTTATTCCTTGACGTGTCTTTACAACAATGTAGGTTCTTCGTCGCTTTGACAAATGAGATGTACTTCTTGCTCCTTGTCTTTCTCCTTCCATTTGGTGCATTCATATGCAAAGTGACCGAATTCACGACATTCATAGCATCTCATTCCATTCTTGTTTTGTTCTCGACTTGTACCTCTTCCACGTCCTCTTTCTCCCTTTACTGAAGTTTCTTCCTTGACCCCTACCACGGATTTGATTACTTGAACTTGCCATTAGAAGTTTGTTTTGGTAATCTATGTCCGGTTCATCTTGACTTTTGAGACGTTCTTCAAAGGCTATTATTCTTCATGTTGCTTCTTCAAATGACATTTTATCTGTGACATCCGTCACCAAAAATGTAATTCGAAAATCTCAATTCAAAATCATTTCTTATTTAAGTTCGTTAATGTTATTCGCTTCGGGCATGAAAAATATTCCCCTAATAATTGAAAACTATATACGATAACAATTTAATTGGGATCATTGTTCTAGGACCGAGTGACCCGCGAATTATTAGTGTGTCCTTTTTGTTGGCCCAAATAAAACCAACCCAAACCCCCCTAGGAGACCCATTCGGTTGCCCCAAGCCCCAAACCCTAAGATTTAGGCCCAAGCAATCTTAAACCTACAAATATAAACCTAAAACCTAACCCTAAAACTTTTTAATCACAAAAACAAAATCTCAGATTCTGTCCCAAAATTTCAGTCACGAACAGAGGCCGATTTGACCCATTTATGTTCGTTTTCAGGCTTTGGTCAAAACTAGAAAGTTGTAGATCGCGATGTTTTACTTAAAACCTTGAGGTTTCGGCCTCTGAAACGCAATAGATTATTTTATACAAATTATTTCGTAAACTGCTGCTATGGGTGACGAATTTTCAGAAACTTTGGTAAGTTTTCGGTATTCTAATCATTTTAACTTGTGTAATCATTAACAAAAACAAGTTCAAAGGACTTATACTCTTAATATTTACAGATCTTAGGAGAGGATCTTGATCTCGAGTTCGTAGTTGGTATAATATTCCTTTTAACTCGATCTTTCGTACGCATTCTCGATCTACCGTATTATTTTGTTTCTTTCTATTCGATCCATTGATATCCCATTATTATGGCCATGTGAGGGTCTGTAAAATTAGTGTTTTATTGGTTAGAACAAGTTTTGTGGTTATATAATTGATTTAGACATGTTAATATGCGGAGATTTGAATCTAGACGAAAAACCCTAATCTGGACAGATTATTGTGTCGGGTTTAGGGAATCGTAACTTGGTCATTTTACAATGATTTTTAATGAATCTTGAGTCTAAACATAAGTATTAAGAGTTTACTTTCAAATGGTGTCGGTTTCATGTCCAAATGATGAGTATAAGTTAGTCAAAATGATTTTTCAAAATCGAAAGTCATTTCTGAGTTTTTCGGTTCATGATTGTAGTTAACTTGTGGATTTTTGAAACGTGTGTTAAAATAGGAGTTTGGTATTGAAATTTTTACTGGAGTAATTTCAAAATGTCAATAATTTTCTATAAAAATATTATAAGTTTTGTAAGTCATAAAATATTTTAAATAAAATATAACTTTTGTGAAGTCAGAACGTGTTCTCGGTTTAGAGCAGTTCACTTTGACGAATTTTTAAAATTAGTTAACCAATGAAATCAAATCTGGAAAAATTACAGAGGGTTCTTAATACATTAAAGTATCATCGGTAAAATTTGTAGAGTCAAATAATTTCATTAAGTCATGGTTTGAAATTCGTAAAGTAACATGAAATTTCTGGACAGAAATCTGAATTTTTCCAATGGGATTGATTTTTGTAAAGATACATGAGGTTTAGTTGTAAGAAAACTTAGTAGAGATGATTTAGACTTGGGATACAATGGAAGGACATAGATATGTCTAGGTTGTAACCTATATGCGTATATGTTCACTTGTAGATTTGCAAGTTTGTTTGGTGGATTCATTTGAGGGCAACACTTACTTTGATACTTGAGGTGAGTTTTCGTGGCCCCGTTTTCATTTACATATTTTTACATTGGGGGAAAAGTATGCTCACATATTTTATCAATTGTTTTATGCTGTGAACGTATTCATTTCTATTTTTGGATATATGCTTGAAATGTGTGACACTATGTGACATATATGCATTGATACTTGTTGCTTACATTCGTGCTTTACTTCCTTGTGGAGTATTTGCCGTACATTGAGATTTGTTGTTTACATTCGTGCTTTACCTCCTTGTGGGGTATTTGCCGTACATTGGGATTGTTGATTACATTTGTGTTTTACTTCCTCGTGAGGTAATTGCCGTGCATTGAGACATATTGATTGCATTATTTCACATTTGTGTACATTTCTGTTGCATTGCCCTACTTATTATTATCACAACAAAATGTTTATTTTTTTGGTGTCTGGTTTCAAACCTACGAAACTCACCAACATATTGTTGACGTTTTTGAGTATATCTTTTCAGGTAGCACTAGTGGAACTAAGGCTGAGGACAAGAAAACTTAGTGGACCGTTTAGGTTGCATTAAGTGTCACTGTAAGATACAAGAAACATTTGGTTTGGCGTGTTGGTTGTTTGGGAAGGCGTGTTTTTCTTTAACTTTGTTGAACACATTTATTGATTATTTGTAAAACTTCGATTCATTGTTGGAATGTATGCTTGGCACGAACCGCTATTCGTGTTAATGACATTACAACACATTGATCTTTAATTGCATTTAGAGTTCTATATATTGATGTGTTGTGATCCTATCATAGTTGCATTCCGTTGTTTCCGCTTTAGACGGGGTGTGACATTATCTACTTCCGAATATTGCTCGATAGATGCCATGATCGGTAGAAACTTCTTTGGAATGGAGTTCAGCAATTTTCTTACAATTATTTTGTCTTTAAGATTCGAACCAAGACCTTTAAACTTGCCTCTTATGCTTCCCAATTTTCCTGCAAAATCGTTAACGGTTTCGTTGTTTTTCATTTTCAAAGTCTCAAATTCGCTCCTTAAAGTTTGCAGGCGTGCTTTCTGAACTCGGTCTTCCCCTATATGTCATACTTTAATTGATTCCCATACTTCATTCGCATTTGAGCATTGTGCAACTTGCATTAGAATATCTTCAGGCAAAGTTGTTAGAATTAATGCTTTTGTTGTATGCATCTTTCTTTCATCTACTTCTTTCTTTCCATCTCCTCCTTTCTTTCCATCTCCTCCTCCTTTTCCATCGTTCTTCTCCAATCGTCTTCTCTCTTCTCAAGATCGCTTGTCATGTTGATTCTGTTTGACCTTCAATACAGACCGACGCTATGAACAGGTATTCTTCTTCCTTATTTCTTTCTTACTTGATTGATTCAAATTGAATCAAAATCTGCTTTAATTCTTTTTCAATCGTTCGCTGCTTCCTGTGCTACTCTGATTTGGCGTTCCATCAAAAGCGGGTGGTATGTTTCGTCCTCTGTTGTTACACACAAAGATTGTGCGAAAAAACGTTCGATGTTGATTCTTGCTTTTCAATCGATCGCCCCTTGCACTTGTTCTTCCCTGGATCGATTAACATGCTCTGATACCATTGTTGTTGAACCACCACAAAAACACACAGGTATATAGAATACGATATGTGTTGAATGGTTGGTTACATGTGTTGAATGGTTGGTTATATAGAATACACATATATTGTCGCACCCCCAAATTCGGGTTGCGGAAGCGGTCGGGTCGGGGCGCGACTAATCAATAACCAAAGCATAAAGATATAGCAAACGACCTCTAAATGAGACGTTTGAAAATAGTTATTACATTTTCCAAAATAAAACGTTTACACTGTTGTGAGTTTGCAAAAGAAATTCCAACACATAAATTGTAGTACAAAGTTATGCAAGGAAATCCAAGTGTTTGAAATCATGCTACTCGAGCTAGCATATCTTGTAGCAATCCTAATCCTGCTGGGCACCTGAGAACACATGCTAAAACGAGTCAGCAATAAAGCTGGTGAGTTCATAGGTTTGTCAGTTGAAAACATGAAGTATAAACTGTGTATGTTTGAAAAGTAGTTCAGAAACTACGATTTAGATTTGCAGTATTATACAGTTGTGGTGTGTACCTAAGTACATCGAGGGAAAATGGCATTCCATGCCTAGTTACCTATCGGGTGTAAGTAAGTCTACGAATGTGAGGCAATACATGCCTAAGTACTATCTAGTAAGTGTATGACCAAGTCATATCGAGGAAGTAGCAGTCCATGCCTAGATACCAATCAGGTATGAGTAAGTCTACTAATGTGAGGCAATACGTGCCTAAGTACAAATCAAGTATGTGTATGATGACGTCATATGATAACAAGTATTAGTATTACTTATCCAGTAGTATGATACTAGTATGCCACCTGGCACAGTGTGTTGCCTCCACAAGCAACATGTAAGTGTAGTCCAGCAGAACTATAATTAAGTATTTAGCCAAATACTGAGTCAACGATCTCGAGTGTAAGCTCGCCGATCCGTTGATGAGTGCGATTATCAACACGTGTGTTTATCGATGTTTTGTATCGCTTTACCGCGATATCGTTTTGAATCACTTTACCGTGATCTCGTTTTGTATCACTTAACCGTGATATCGTTTTGTATCACTCTAACCGTGATATCGAACAGTGTTGCTCG
Source organism: Helichrysum umbraculigerum (assembly GCA_949592205.1). NCBI lineage: Eukaryota > Viridiplantae > Streptophyta > Magnoliopsida > Asterales > Asteraceae > Helichrysum > Helichrysum umbraculigerum. The sequence goes on from CATIUR010000001.1 coordinate 293,604,938, forward strand.
CAAGCAATGTATGTATATGAGAGCCGACAGTACTACGACTGGCACGACTAGAGTAACCGAGTTTGCATAAGTGTATGTATATCAATATACATGAGTAAACTGTGGGTAGCACCAAGTGCTTGAAATAGAGTACGAGTATGTATATATGTATATATATATATATATATATATATATATATATATATATATATATATATATATATATATATATATAAGTCTAACCAACAAACACATCTAACGGGGTATCATGTAACACATAAAAGTGATTTAGTGTCTCTGAGTATGTACATACAACACTAAGATATTAGGTTTAGCACAATAAGCCTAGGTATGAATAATAATCACCTAGTTGTCTGGTATTAGTATAAGGAACTATATCAATGTATGTTACTTTCGTATACTCCTAGCCTCCAGCCTAGCAAGTATATTGAGGTCTCTGGGAAATGTTCACTTAAGTACAAATCCATTCTAGAAATCATGGAGTGTATAGGCAGTCTTAGTTCTTAAAGGAAAACTAATCCTGTAAAAAGTCTAGGCGTTGTCCATCGTAGGTATATTCAATCATAAAGGAAAACAATATATTCAAGTATATTCAATAACGTTGTCCCGCGACAATATGACCAATGTATGACGATGACTTAATCAAGTTGTGTAATGATAACTGTTTTTCAACAATATGATAGTGTACAACAGCCTATCTAGGTTAAGCAGTGATATTGTTCTACAACAATATAATGAGTGTAATCCCTAAATATTACACGATTTGTATTACGTAACAGTAATATAGTTAAGTGTGAATTATAAAAGTTTATCAATATAATTCGAAAACAGAAATTGTGCATGCGTCTCACCCCGAAAAACAGTAAAACGGTTGAAAGAGTGGGGCTATGAACTCACCTGTAGGAGCGAGCGATCCTACAATACGCGTGTCGTCACAATGGTAACCTCCTAGTGCCCTAAACACGTGAGGTTATATAAGTACAAGACTAAACAGTCTGACCAAGTAAGTCGTTCGAGTATTTATTTGTTGCTTGGTTTTAAAGATCATATACGGCCGTTGGTGACTGTTTGTAATAATAATCTCTAAAAACATTATTATTATATTTGTTTCATTGTACTTTTATTAAGTATGAAATTGCATACGGGGGTCCGGGGGCAGCGCCCCTGGTAGCGGGGTCCAAGGGGTGGCAACCCCTGGCGGGGTACATTGCTTTAGTAAAAACGCATCCGAAATTCAGATTCGGAGTAAAATCAAGTGGTAAAATCTTAATCTCGACACTTAGTAAAAAACATGTGTTTTTAAGGTTCTGTGTTTTGCGACACAAGTAGCGACATAGGAGCTTGTGTCGCTTCGTGCGACGTCCGCAATTTAATGCGACATAGTGTGTTGTGTCGCTATGTGCGACGTTCGGATTTTGCTGCGACATAATGGCTTGCGTCGCACCATGCGACATAATTAATTATTGCGACATAACTTGCGACATTGGCTATGTCGCAGCACTGTTTTTGGCCTCTGCAACACAACGCTCTGTTCGACGATTTCAAGCTTCAAAACGAGTTTTATTCGATTTTTGGCCAAATCTCAGTTGGGGAACACTAATACATGATGATTACAAGCTTTTCAAGTATAAAAATCAAAGAAAAAGGAGATGTTGCTTACGATTTGAGTGGTGACCGAAAATGATGATGATGATGGAACGAGGATGAAGATGATGAAGATGATGATGATGGTGATGAAGATCTGTTGTTGTTGTTGCCGATTTGTTGTTGTTGTTGTTGCCGATTTGTTGTTGTTGTTGTTGATGGAAGATGAAACCGAGAGGGATTGAGAGAAGAGATAGAGATGTGTGTGTGTGTGTTTGGTGACAAAAAATGAAAAACCAAAAATGGGGGAAAGAGGGGTGTTGGGCCGGCTTATACTAAAAGGGAAGTATGAGTCGGTAGCTTTTGTCTCCCAAATTGTAGTGTTTTTACTCCGTGTTTGTTTACCCGATCGTATATTTTTGTAATATTTTTAAATGGTAAGTTTATAAATGTGCATTCGAAATATTTTTAAATGAAATATTTTATTGAAAATATTTTACTCAAGTTATAAAATATAACTTAGTTTGTCGGGTTGATTTCGAGTGGTTCCTGATAGAGTTCGTTGTCACGTGATTTCTGATAGATCGCGTTCGTGTATAAATATATAAATATACAAAATGTGCATATGTACTTAGTCCTGTTTCTGACTAATTCATATATTAATGGTAATATTAAACGTAATAACGATGGCCTAAAATGTCGGGTGTCACATATATATACTATACAGACCGACACTACGAACAGATGTGTCGCTTCAACACACTGTTTCACCAAACGATTATTATGAACTGTTGTAACCCTACTATACTAACTACCATCGTTGTTTCTATGTACGGGTTGGTTGGCCTGCGGCCCAAACCCGAAACAACAACGGGCTTTACATACTTATTCTAAGATGTACTAATACGGGTTTGACCCATTCCTAGTTTTTCTTTGGCCCGTTTGACATTACAGTTCAATAATTACAGGGATAAATACTTTGTTAAAAAATGAAATGTAATATTATGAAAAATGTGAAATGATGATGATTTGAAAATTGGTCTAAATGGATTTTAAAATTTGTATTCAATTAGGTTTGGTAAGTAGAGTTAAACACAATTAGTAGTGTATAAAGAAAAAGTAGTGGTATATAAATTATCACCCTTTGTTTGTTTGTTTGTTTGGTTTTTTAAAGTAATTCCACTGATCAGGACATCTACAATGGACTCCCACAACTCAATCACCAAGTGCTAAACCTAGGTTCATTTCGTGAAAAACCAAATTTAGAAGATTATTTGTTTAAGAATAATATTGCTCCATCTTTTAGACCCCTCCCAATGGACCATCGATTGGAGCGTCAGTTTTTATTGACGGCACCGACGTCGTTGGCATGCCAACGTCAGTTTTGAGCGTCGGTTTGGGGCGTCGAAAAAGCGACGGGGGAGTGACGGAGGAGGTCGGCCCAAATTCAACAAAATTTTTTAATTTTTTTTTAAAATTTACATTAGAAAAAAAAGGGTCTTTGGTTCTCAGTTGCAGGATGATGCACGATGAGGATGATGAAGTATGTTAGTAATTGAGGCTTTATAATTGGGCTTTAAATTAAGGTTACATTATTGGGCTTTAAATTAATGAATCAAAATAAGAAGTAAAATTTTAGAATGAAAATACATTTTAACAAAAGTGATTTATAGTTATATTTATGCTTGAAAAAAATAAATATATTAAATATATTATGTTTTAATGTAATTTTTGTAATTTTAATTAATATTTTTTTAAAAAAAATTTTGTGTTTTAAATAAATAAAGTAAATAATATGTGGGGTCCAGAAAAAACTGAAATAATGTTTTTAGTTGTCAGTGTAGTGTCACTTCTATGTCAGTTTTATAAAGGGTTGACGTGACACTAATTTGACATAAACGGATACGTCAGTTTGTATTACTTTTTGGTCTCCGGGTTACTAGATTGATTTTCCCTTGTTTTCTCAACGGCGTCTATTTATGCCAAAGCATATTCCACTGAAAAACATTTTGGGCCTAACAGACATTCTAGCCCAACTATATCAACTTTTAGCCCTTGCTCACTGCCAGGAACATAAATTCTTGGACCTGAGAACATTTTAAGCCCACTTTAATTATTATCAGAAATTGAGGGATATTAATTAATTTAATATTATTTTATCAAACCCGTGCCTGTTTCCATTTTTCTCCTGTCTGTCTGTCTCTCTCTCTTTTCAATTAATTAAAATTCTTTATATTTACTCATTTTATATTGATAACAGAGATCAATGACAAGGCAATTTTTTGTTTCATTGTCTTTTAGCCGGTGTGTAAAATCAAGACACAGATGAGCTCTTTCTTCGTGGGTTTCCAAATGCCTAGCTACAAAACTATAGTTCCAATTTTGTTTCATTTTTGCCTAACTTGCTGTAAACCAATAATCAGATACACATTGACACATACATCATCTCCTCCGATCCCGCCACCGTGAACCATCGTTCCTACCACCATGATCTCGATACCGAGAAGCATCAGGCTGCATTCTCGGCATATCTTGCCTATAGTTGTAGCTCCGGCCATGCGGGTCCAAATACTCCTGCCTATCAACATATTCATTAGACCTAACCGGACTATTGCTAGGACTCCAAGTTTCAAACCCCGGTTCACCCCGATATGATCCTCCATTTCTTGCCCATGATGTACCCATTTGTGACGAGCCTGGTTGTACAAATTCTCCTGTACCATATGCATTGTAGTTTGTATTATTATACTCTACTTGGGAATATGGGCCCGGACCTAAGCTATTCCGACCAGTCCACGAGTGAACCTGTGAGAGTTGAGACTCGTGTACTACGTGTGATTGCGGCTGTAACTGGGACCCACCATTTTCCGCCCATAGGTAGGAACTTGGCGATCCTTGTAAGGCTAGACTATGTTCAGCTGCTTGAATGTTTCTCTGTTCAGGGACCATATCCGAAAATCTCTGATTATTAGTTGCCTGAATGTTTCTTTGGTCAGGAATGAAATCAGGAAATCGTTGGTGTTGGGCCCACGGCGTGACTGTCGTTGTCGAAGTCGAAAAACTACTTTCTTGATAATGGGCTGCAGGAATGGCATAAGGGTCACTGTTAACCGTCACACTTTGCCGGGAAAATGGATTTTTAGCAATTTGCGGCTGCCATCCACTCTGAATCAAAAGGAAAACAATCAGAAGAAACCCCGGATAAGAAAAAAAAAATGAATAAAAAATGTGTATATTTTCTTTTTCTTCCTTTATTTTTTAATTTTCATAATATTATCTCAATTAGCTTCTGATTCTCTGGTGGAGTTTTTTTTATTTGCCATTAAACCCATCAACCAAAACAGAGGAACCCTCTGAGACCAAATTGCTTCACCATTATTTTAATAATTATCTGAACAGAACCCATGAGATAAAATCTGTCTTTAACCAAATTTTATCGAATTCTACTGTTTTTCTATTGGGTATTGAGAATTGTAGTTTGATTATAAGACAATCCATGATTAATTAATAAATTAAAAAATAAAAAATTCCTTTGATGGTGAACTAACTTTGTAGATAATTTATATGCTATTGAAGATGTATATTTATACAACACATGATGATGTGCATATAACTGACGCACCGTTACAGGATCGTTGGACGGAGTTGGAGATGGTAGTGAAACTTCAACTTTCTCCTCTGTTTTCCTTTCAACCAACCCATTTACAAGACTACCAATCGACCCACCACCAGCCGCATTAGCCTTCACTACATCAAGAAGCCTAACCATTTGTTCATTCGTCAAGTTCCCACCTTGACCAGCTGTCAGCGCAAATACAATTTCCGGGTTTTTAAGCAACACTGCCAGCAATTCAAGATCAGGCTCTGGCATGTTCTTGTTATTCTCAGCTACTGTACTGGGACCCGCATCATAATTATTTGAAGGGTCGGATACTGGCTCAACGACCATATTGTTATCATCATCTGGTAGTTGCTCAGATGGGATCTCGGGTGTTAGTGAATCATCGTAGTCCATTTCTAGGTCCCATGGTTCCTTGGGGTTTGATGGGATTTCAATATGTGTGTTATAAAAAACTTCTTTTTCACGTTTTATTCGGTTGTTTTGGACATCAACTTCTTTGCTGTTTTCACCACAACAGACACTCCACTCCTTATTGATCATCATTTCTGCATAGCAATGGAAAAACAAATAAAATTGTGAGCAACTTTCGAAGCAAAACAACAAAAGATCCACCTTTAAATGCTCATGATCTAAACACATTCATGAAGTTATCTTGTCCCCAAAGATATTAGACAAACTCTTAATATGGTTAACCATCCCACTAATCAACATCCGATATACAACTCACAAAATCTGACATACGATTGGGTATGTTTCTACTAGTGCATCGTTTGCATATGACACAAAGATAGGATTCACCAGAATCACCATTAATTTGTTGACCAATTGGATTAAGCAAGAATTTTAGATAAAACAACATACAACATGTCATTTTACCAAAACAATCACCAGAGTGATAACAACACATCACACAAGCATTTCACCATCCCAAAATAACAGCGATGACACATTGCTCCACGAATGAACAGAATAAGTGAATTATATAATCCAATTATTTACCACATCCATCTTGGTTTGAAAAATGAACTCCAGGTTAAAAAGTTTGGGGATTTCATTTGCAACGGCAAAGTCACATCTGCAATGACACTATTAAGCAACTTGATTCAAGGCAGCTTAACATTTGCACAGAAAAATGAGATATTTTTCGATATTGTCGAATCCCTCTCAATAGGTACCCTTTCTTTCTCGTCTGGCCTCATTCATACTATATCAATAAAAAGGAGCAAGTGAATTTCAACAAAGATTTCTCATGATATTACAACGATGATGGTAAAAGTCTTTCAGGTAACATATTCTTATGCACTGTTTACAAGTCTGCATATTGTTGTCCTATATTAACAGTAGTTCAAAAGTCAATATAAAGTGATTGGCAAGGGACAAAAAAAAAATACTAAGCACCACTCGCACCAAACCATAGTCCTAAACAGATATTTAAATAACATGCATGTTTTATGGTAGTACTCCGTATTTGATCGTTTATATAGATACTTCACACCGTAACAGTGGCCATTAGTATGCCAAATCTTATCTTATAAAACAACATAAAAAGCACAATCGGGAAGATATCACCATTATCAAAAGTATGCATTGTTTCTCTTTTGAAAATATATATCAGACCAAAAAATTCGCAAAATGGCATAACAAAATCACCCTCATGTTGACTAAGAAACAATAAAACATACACTAAAAAGCTGTTCTAGCGTGATCACCAACCTAAACTGCTAAAGTTATATCTAGGACTAGCAAGGGACTCACGCAAAGCAGCAAGTAGTTGTTCCGTTTATACAAGCTGTGTACACCGGATAATTAGGTACACATCAATTCAAATCACATTATTTTTTGGATTATTTGGTTCGTTACATGTGCCTTCCCTTACCTAAAACATGTTACATGTACATTCCCAATATGTTAAATTCAGGCATGGATCTTAAAAATCGCGTGTTTTAATCAATCATTTATTTAAAGTTTTATGGGTGAGTTTTTTTTTTTTTTGTACTGATTTGCATTTAAAAGGACTTATTTGGTTATGTAATGTGTAGTCATAGAAGTTGTTCAACTACTGTACTTTCTAATATGGTATAGAGTAGATATAGAAGAAATAATGGCTTTAAGTGAGTATCTCGTTGCAAGCAAGTCATGGTCGTGTATTAGATAAAGAATTGCCGTCCTATTTTGCATTTCCCATAATAGATGGATAATATAATATTTGTCAATTAAAAATCCCATTTGATCCTTGCATGGTTGTGTGCCTTACTTATGGGAGAATATCCATTCTAGCCCTAAATTGCATATTTTAGAGTTATTAGGTCAAATATAGCATCTTTCTGCCATGAGCTGAAGTACCCAATTGTCGTCCAATGAATCTGCAAACAGTTAGCTCCAGTAAAGAAAGAAGGAAAAGGATGAATTTTATTATAAGTAAATATACCTGGTGGAATCATCCATGTTATCTGCAATCTCTTGCACTTCTTCCATACAGGTTCCTCCGAGTCCATAATTTCCTTGCCGTTAATCGGAACCTCCTGGACTTCATCAACTGACCTAACCTTAGTCACTGGCATCTTGTGTTCCTCAACTACGACCTGAACTTGAGCTTTAGTATCTAACGGAGTCATGCTAGAGGAAGTAACATGCTCCTCAACTTTAGGATGAACATGGACCAAAGGCTGAACATGAACTTTAGCTGCTAAAGGAGTTATGCTAGAAGAACTCGTGGGTTCCTCAACTTTAGAATGAACATGGACAGGAGGCTTGACATGAACTTTAGCTGGTGAAGGAGTCATGCTAGATGAAGTAGCATGCTCCTCAACTTTAGCATGAACATGGGATTTGGTCTGAGGGACTTCGGTTTTCACTTGAGGGCTTTTGTAACTTTCCCCATATTTACTCCGCATGAACTGTGCTCGCATTTTAGCTTTTTGTATATCATCAGCTGAAAGTGGACGGCCCTGAGGTGCAGAAATCACACGTGTAACCTGTGGACTACGGGCGGCTGCTTTTTGGCCAGGCTGCTCCACAAGCTGTACTTTTCTGCGCTCTCTTGTATCTGAAATCTAGTTAAGGAAATAGCCACGCATACTTCCTCTTATTCCTTAACTTCAACACATTTGATGTATTTGCTAAACATGATACATTTGTTGTTACGTGATCAAATTGGTCATTGCAGTTCAGAAAAATTGTTTCGTAATGAGTTGCACAACTTGTGGTACGTTTGATATAACAAATATGCACCAAGTGAAATGAATTTGCTAAATTTGTTCTTAGATTCTTCTTTTACTATTAACGTGTTAACTCTTGCACAACAAAGGATAGTATGCAAGCTTCCTTGATGAATAAAAACATAGCAGCCTCAATATGACTCGAAAACTTTTGAATATCATTTTGTACTGGACAGAAATTATCGAATTATATTGCGAATTCATTTATTATAACAAAACCATATTCAAAATCCAAACAGGAGCAACATATCTTGTAAATGACAATCAAAGTGCCTTAGCATGGCCATCAGGAATGCGTGCGAACATAATCTTCTATTATAGGTTAAAATGTGAGCTCAGAATTTTCTACGACTTTGTTAACCTGAAACACTCGTTGCTCATCTTTTATAGATCGTTAGTGAGAAAAAAGTATATTACTTGCTAGAGAAATCTGAATTACTGGTATAACAATTAACGCATTACGATACACTTTGCCATCTCTAGTCCCTATATATATATTAATTAGTTTCTATATGTTACTTTAATTCATTTACATGCTTTTTAGACCGTCGAGAGATAAAACATAAATCAAACTGGGCAATATAGGTCAAAACACCTTTAGTCCCTATATGTTTTCAATTAGTTTATATATATATTAGTATATTACTTTGAGGAATCGTGTATAAGTTAAATACCCTAAAGTAGTAAATACTTGCTGCTTCCTATTACAAAGGTGGACTGTGTATGTTAAATTTATTACTAATACTATCGAATTCCATGGGAAAACGCAAAAAACTCCAAGGATACGAGATGAAGATACACCTCTAAGAAGCTTTGTATTTGAGTCATCAGAAGGCGCTGTGAGCAATTTCATCGACTGTGGCCTGGGAATAAATGCAAAGAACAAGAATTGGGGTTAAGCACTCGAAATTAAAAGCTATTACAACTACATCTTAATTTGGCCATCACAATGCTTATTGCTTTATATACCTGGAGTTTTCAGAGTTCTCTTGCAATGCATATATTGCTCCCTATTCAAGGAAAAAAATTTACACGAGAATTAACAAAATGCACAATGCTGAACACTATTACCTCCTTCTCTAAAAGTATCCACTTTTAAAGTTATTATACATTAATTTATAATCTTTGGATCAGACATAAAATTTAAGGGAAAAAAGTCAAAAGGAATAACTAAAGATGAAAAAAATTCGATAGAGTGAACGAAACTCACAGGGTTGTCAGTTGTTGACTCCAATGATTCATTTTCCATAATTTCAACAATGCTATATACACCATTAGCAAAACAATCAATAAAGAAACATTGACAAAATATCAGCACAAGCAGAAACACAGAAATAGCTTGCCTTTGCTTCAGTAGCATCTCATTCTGAGCATCAACTGGGGAAATGTTGGCATTAGGCTTTCTCATGGCTTGACTTCTTGCAAATATCTTGCTCCACCGAGACAACAAACTTTTTGCTCTGTTTGAGATATCTGGTCTTCAAATTAGATAATGAGATTCAAATAACAATAGAGCAAAGACGGAAAGACAGAAAGCAGATACATAATACATGAATTTGACTTCCGAGAGAAGTCTTGTACCATATACACATATCTCAATATATAGGTGGAGTATGAAAATACATCATGTCTACAAACTTTATTTACATGTCTGCAATAGTTTTCCTACCAAAAAAAAAATTATTAATAAAAAAAAAAATCCTGCAATAACTTGACTACAAAAACCAAATTAACACACCTGATCCCCGGTAAAAACGAAGTTTGTTGACACTTTGCAATATGGCTGACATGTGTGCTGGGAGAGCTTTATGTAAGGGAAGATGGCAAAGGACCTAAAGATGGCTCCATTCAGTAGATGAAATACATGTTAAATAGTAAAAACGGAAGATTTTTTTTTTTGCAGAATCTATGTACCCTAAGAATGACATGAAGAACAGTTGTTTGCTCCTCGATTGCTGCTTGACTCAGCCACGAAGCTAAAATCATCACACCTCCATTTGTCAGGAACCTGCGATTCATGAAAGGATGATTAGATCTTATATATCTGCTTAATAGACAATGATAGTCCAATGCAAAATTGAAGAAGTATACCAATAAAGCACTGAAGCATTTTGTATCTGCAAGATCCATTCCATCAACTTCACTTGCCCAGAAAATGTTTCTTCTTTCCGCAACATACTAAAAATATTGGAAATAAAATACTTATCCGAGTCATTTGTATCAGGCAACACCTCATCTTGCATGGAACTAGGTGCTTCTACACTGGATGGACCCATTGAATTCAACGGAACCGGCTGAGCGGGTGTCTCAATGTTAGAGCTCAACGGCCCGTCTTGCTGCTGCACACCTTCAGCAGACTGGATTACTTTCTCTCTTGATAACCGAATAAATCTCCGGACTTTTGCGCGTTGTGCATTAAAGAAGTCCTTCACCTAAGAAGATACGTTAAATTAATTACTACTGATTTGGAGATACTTATTACTTTGAGTGTGAACTTAAATGCTTGAACGGATAATATCATACAACAGTAATGCAAACTCGCAGACTCTAAACTTCTTAAGATGTTATATATATTGTAACCCAAAAACGACAAAAACGCACATTCTACACATATCAACATATTACATGATGATTATGATATGAAATGAAATGATAAAACAGGAGAAAATAAATGAAAAACTAAGCAAAAACCTGTGTAGCTGTCAAACCAAAAAGAGCGCTGATTGCTCGAATTTCTTTCTTGCTTATTTCATCTTTGACAGAAAAAATTGATTGCATGTATTTTATTGCTTTTGGATTCAACAAATCTCTAGGTCTTTTCCCTGCAAACAAAATTGAAATGAGGCACAACTGCACAAGAACTATCAACGGAAACGACACCTACAAATGAACCCATAATGCAAGTCAGTATCAACTAGACGTCTTACCGATATTTATTGAAAGAGCACCCGCTGCCTGCACATATATAACAAAATACATCATCAACACAATATACCACATCTAACGATGACTCTGAATAAAAAAATAAGTTAAACAACAAAAGTAAATATTCTATCACAACCCGTAATTATTTGGTCAAAACTGTAGTAGGATCGAGCTGCATGTCATTTTTTACAAGCATCTATTTGCCCCTATAATTCAATTACCGTAACATATTTTTCTGCACTAAAAATTCATAATTATGTATATTCATATAACCCACATCAAAAATATATACTAAATCAAGCAACGCCTATTAAAAACAAATTGGGGTTCTATCACATATATACTATTTATAATTACAAAAATTTAAAAATACCATTTCTTGAGATAACGGATTGACACCGGTGAGTTTGCATTGCGTGACAACGATGTTTTGCAGTTCGTAGATCTGTTTGCCTATTAGTTCTTTCTGTGATTCCAACAAGCTCTCATAGGATGTCGTAGTGTTTGATGAAACTACGAGTGCGAGCTGATGATTTGCGTTCGAAATCGCCATGATTGATTAATTGAGCTATACTAACATAATTACGAGAGCAATTAGGTTAGGTTTTCGTGGTGCGAAAATTGAATTTGATCGATTGGAAGTGGAGTGAAATTTACTTGGTTAGGGTTAGGGTTTGGGTTTGGAAGGTGATTTTAGGAATTTGAACATATATCGCGATAATAAAATAGACGAAGGACCGAATCGGAGTCACTTGACGTCTTGACGTAGTATTTAATTATGTGGTACGTAAAATTATTACCGAAGATCATACGGTTACTATAGTCTTTTGTCAAAATATAATAAATATAATTTCAGTTTGTCTTTTAAATTCTCTTAGATTAATCAATTCATCTTCTAATTTATGCATATAACCATTTTTATTCGATTCTTCATCAACATGAACTGAAGTACCATCATGACTGTGACATCCGTCAAAATTAGAACTAATTATTAGTTCCTAATCATTTTGTAATACATGTAACTAGTGCTATGTATTAGGCTAATTGTGTGTATCAATATGTATATTGATTAATATATATATCAGTACTCGATTAAATTTAATCGTGCATTATCAAATCGGCCAAATTCCGATTCATTTATACGGGCGTTGGTGAACACAAGTATTAAGGAATATAAAATTATTATTTAATACACTCATTATTTATTATATACTATTTTGATAATATATAAAGTATTTTGTATCGTACAAATCAAAACATTCATGACAAAACTAATAAATAATGTATTACTATTGAAAATAATAATTATTATTTGCTCGGATGAAAATAAAACATATTTCTTTTTATTCAAATTTACTCAAATGCGATGAAACCATTCGAACCATATCCGTCATCCGTCAATCAAACTTAAAACAAAGATATATTTTTATATCTCATTAAAAGTATTTTTATAAAATACTTCGATTAAAAGTATATACGATTTCATTTTTAGAAATGTATCAATCGAAAACATTATACTACTTTTCGATCGGGTACAAAAACACGGGTATTTTTGTACTACGAGTGGGAGCCAACCAACTCCAATAATTGGAGCTGGCCGACTACACCAAACGCAGCCTCACTCTTTCTCATTTCTTCATCATATATCAATCTCGGACTCTCCCTCTCTCGGCTCTCTTCAACATCATCAACAACATCAACAGGAAGCAGCAGCAACAAGCATCATCATCACCACCATCTTCATCATCCTCTTCATCTTCATCGACATCATCATCATCATGCGGTTCCATTTCTATACGTAAGAAATCCTACACTTTTTCTTTGAAATTTCATGTTTAGATTACATATATAATCATGCTTTAATGTTTCATCAACTTGTTATGTCCTAAGAATCGAACCAAAAACTTGTTTATACTGAAAATCACACGAACAGACCTGTAAAACGCACCTCACCCGATCGGGTGGCTAACCTCACCCGATCACGTATCAGATCTCACCCGATCGGGTATACATCCTCACCCGATCGCATATCAACCCTTTTTACCATGGTACCCGAACGGGTATGCATCCTCACCCGAACGGGTATGCAACCCTCACCCGAACGGGTATGATCCTTCACCCGAACGGGTATGAATATTTACCCGAACGGGTATGCATCTTCACCGTGTGTGTTGATGTAACAACCCGCTTACCATGACACAATATTGTTCGCTTTGCCCGCATGCGCACGACTTTGCTCTTGGCGACCACACTTCCCAGGATGTCACCCATCCTGGAAATTGCCCTCGCTCGAGCACGCTTAACAGCAGTACTCTTGCGACAATCTGTCACCTGTGGTCCCAAAATGCGTTGTGTCATTTAAGCGCCTTGTTACCCTTATAAGCCCCAGCATCCCTCATGTCCATGGGCGATGTGGATCAGCCTAGGGTGTTACAACTCACCCCCCCTTAGGGACTCACTGTCTCGATGAGGTTTGCCCCATCATCCCCACGGCACATGAGTTGCTCTGATACCATAACTGTAACAACCCGCTTACCATGACACAATATTGTCCGCTTTGCCTGCAGGCGCACGGCTTTGCTCTTGGCGACCACACTTCCCAGGAGGTCACCCATCCTGGAAATTGCCCTCGCTCGAGCACGCTTAACAGTAGTACTCTTGCGACAATCTGCCACCTGTGGTCTCAAAACGCGTTGTGTCATTTAAGCGCCTTGTTACCCTTATAAGCCCCAGCATCCCTCATGTCCATGAGCGATGTGGGATCAACCTAGGGTGTTACAGTTAACTTCAAGCGGGCACAATTTTTATTAAGTGTTTGAACTAAAATTTTGTCACCTAATTTTACTTCGAATTCAAATTTCGAATGCGTTTTTATTAAAGCAATGTACATAAAAATAAAAAATTTTCGAGCTGACCTAGCATCTCGACCCCAGCCAGGGGCCTGCCCCTTGGACCCCGCCAGGGGTTGCCACCCCTAGGACCCCGCTAACCAGGGGTGCTGCCCCCGGACCCCCGTACATAATTTCATACATTATGAAAGTACGATACGCTTTTATACAAACTTCATTATATGAAACAAACATATAATATTATCGAAATCTTGATTTCAATCAATCACCAACAAGCCGTATACATTTTCACAACTTCAAACATAAACATTAACCAAATTATTTGGACATAACTAGTTAAGGAAACAACTTGCATAGATGGTCTGTTGAGACATCTAATCATCTAAACCTTGCGCGTTTAATACGCCCAGCAGGTTTCCTCATCTAATCATTAAAACCTTGCCCGTTTAATATGCCCCGCAGGTTTCAGTCGTTGAAGACGACATCATTTTCCTTGTGTACAATCATTAGTGCTTGATAGCATCTCATTAGGCTCAAGTGAGTCTCATAGCCCATATTTTACTGTTTTTACACTAGGGGGAGAATACATGTCTGTTCTGTTTTACAAGTGAACGCAAGTATCAAACATCGCTATATTCTGCATGAGTTATTTATCTAATCATCATAAGTCCTCAATAGCATAGTTTGGTAATACTTTGTAGCGTGAATGTTAGTGTATGGTACCATATGGGATTGACAATCCCCGTCCGGGTCAGCAAACACTGACTTGTCAAACGGACGCATTATCATTTATTCATACGTGTGTTGATTAGGCACACGCATAGAGGCACCCTCGCTCAGGCACTTGATTGTGATCCTGACACCTTAGTTAAGCTCAGACTATGTGCTCATGTCAGTTATATACATCATTTATCATTTACTTATTTACCTTATTGTAAATAATCATAATTAAATCTTGCGGTTCATACATTATTCATTATCATTAAACCTGTGAGCTCATCAGCTTTTAGCTGACCATTTTAGCATGTATTCTCAGGTTCGCAGCAGCAGTAGGTCTGCTCACTCAGGATGCCCATTAGCTCGAGTCGCATTCAGACATCAAGAGATTGTCATGCATTATTATATTTTGTATAATTTAGTTATGCCATAGAATCTCTTTCATTAATCTCGAGCATTTGTAAACTATCTTATAACAGTGTAAAACTTTCATAATATCATTGTATTTGTAAACGACGCATATAGAGTCGTTCATTGTATACCTTGTGTGCTTGATATTTGATTAGTCGCGCCCCGACCCGAATCGCTTCCGCAACCCGAATTTGGGGGTGCGACAATGACCATGTTGTTCACCAGGAATATGCAAAGGAGGCGCATCGGTACTTGAGGCATTGTAAAGGTTGGCAGTCGGTTGCTTGTTATCTGCCATATCTGTAATCACATTAACAGCTCACAACTTGTTAATCGTTAGTACCTACCTACTAACAGATTCACATACAATGCTAAATCCCATAACCAAGAATGTTTGACTTAACACAAACAAGATTTGGGATTGAACACTTTACAATGCTCAATTCACCCAAACTTGTGCTCTGATACCTACTTATAACACCTCTCATTTGAATACAACAATAGAATATTATTATTACGGAAGCGAGTTTATAAAAACATATTTTCTTAATATACTTTATAAAATGTACACAAGTTTTTCACATTATTTATGCAGCATTTTAACAACTGGTAACAATACTGATTACTTACTACAAACAGGGTATTATATAATACAAAAACATAGTTTATAACAAACTATATCAGAGTAGCACAATCAGTCAAACATTCCATGCTCCACGAGCATCACCTTCCTGTTACCCACAGCCCAAAATAAACCTGCAGGAAGTAAGAATGAGGGATTAGCACGAAGCTAAGTGAATGAATTCATCACACACCAATTAACTTAGCTTAACTACTTGTTTAAATCAAACAACCGTAAACACACAATTCAACTAATCAACAATTCAATGATGAGGATCGGTGGCTCTGAGAAATACCATAATACCAGGGTGGCTTCCCAGAACACTTATCTAACCATATCCGTATGGCCATAACGGACGAGACCGATAGCTACTGGTTAATATACTCAAACACAGGTTCTATACACACAACAAATGAAGCAAGACCCTGTGTAATTCACATAATAATCAACTAGCTCAACCAACGAGCTTAACTCGTTGACCTCATTAACAACTGATGCCCGAAGGCCAATTAGCACGTAGAGTCACAGTCAACAATATTAATTAAATAATACAACAACATATCTACGTTCACCTGTTGCAACCAAACAGTTACAACTAAATCAAAAGGTGAGTTCTAAATCCACTCACCGATACCTCTGTAGTCTCAACCTCAAATCCTGATATCACTGAATCTTTTAAGGATCTGAGAACAACAATCAACATAAGTTAGTAATTTGTTACATAACACTTAACTTATATCCAACATAATTTAAGGAACTAGATATTATTCACATAACCACATTAAGTTCCTAATCATATTCATGGTTCATAATTGAGCCTATCAACTTAGAATTATCAACATTTTAATTTGCAATGGCTTAAAATCAAAAGGCTACAAAACAGGTCACTACCCGCCCGGGCAGCTTCAGTACCCGCCGGGTACAAGGTCTTAGCAGCCGAGTAAAACCCGAAACAACCGGGTGAATTAAGATTTGGGTGGTAACAGAACACGATTGCGTTTTAAAGGCTGGAGCAGCAGCCGGGTTCCCTGTTTACCAGCCGGGTTCCTGGCTTTGACAAATTACCCGCCAGGTTAGGGAGGTACCAGCCGGGTTCTCTCTATCTTGCAGCAAACCTGCAACAGTTCAACAATCTACACGAACCATAACTCATACCATCCAAATTTTCAAGTACCAAATCAACTTAGCAACGTTTTTAACATGAAAGAAACTTCATATATCATCTAATAACAACTTCTAAGTCACTTCGCATGCTCAAATTCACATAACACCTTTAACCCACTCATTTGAGCCCTAAAACCATAATTCTAAACAATTAATCTAAGGTTTATGATTGACTTATACTAAATCAGTTACAAGCATCAATTAATCTCAATCAACATCAACTAGTTATATAAGTATCAAACCATCATCAATTTCAAATCATTTCATCAATTTCTAACCTAGTCAAAGCTTGAGTTCATAAAATTGAATACTTACACTTTGATTGATAAGATGATGAAACAAGCTTTAAATTAAACCACAATCACCCACTTCTTTTGAATTTGATTAGTTCTTGGGTTGGATTTAAGTCACTAGGGTTTAACACAAGGGATATTTTCAATTTTGGGAAAATGATGAAATATGGGCCGGCCTCCTCTATTTAATCGACTCCCAACTTTGGGTATTTTATACCCGTCTTAAATTTATTATCTGGAACCTAAATACCAATTGCGAGAAACTTACTTTATTTTACCGTCAACTATAACAATTTAAAACAAGTAATATTTCACTATTCACAATAAGTCAATTGACCTATTTACTTAAGTTTCACAATAAAATAATTAATATCAGGTAATTTCTAAAACAATTAAATAATCAATTTAAAATAAGAAATTACCAGACCAATAATGAGGATGTTACAAATCTCCCCTCCTTAAGAAGATTTCATCCCCGAAATCTCATCACGATCAAATAAACTAGGATATCTAGACCTCATTATTTCCTCGGTTTCCCAAGTAAGATTTGAACCTAAACTGTGTTTCCATTTAACTAACACCATAGGTATCTGTTTCTTACGTAGTTTAGTCACTTTCTGGTCTAAAAGCGCAACAGGGTATTCTACTAACTTCTGGGTTTGATCAACATGTAGATCTCGTAATGGAAGTATCTGAGACTGATCTTCAACATTACACTTTCTTAAATAACAAACATTGAACGTCTCATGAATACCAGCAAGTTCCGGAGGAAGATCAAGTGTAACAGACTGATCATTAACAACCTGCCGAATTCTGAACGGTCCAATGTATCGGGGACCCAATTTACCTCGTTTTCCAACCGAATAACTCCTTTCCATGGTGAAACTTTCAAGTAAACTAACTCACCTTCAGAAAATGAAACTGGTCGTCTACATGGATCTGCATACTGTTTTTGTCTGTCACGAGCAGCTTTCAATTTCTCACGTGCAATTGCAACCTTGTATGCTGTAATCTGCACAATGTCTGGACCCGCAAACTGTTTCTCACCAGCCTCTAACCAACACGTAGGTGTTCTGCAACGACGACCATATAACATTTCATACGGAGGCATACCAATACTAGAATGATATGAGTTATTATAAGCAAACTCAATCAATGGTAAGTGAGAATCCCAAGAACCGCCATACTCAATCACACAAGCACGCAACATATCCTCAAGTATCTGGATAGTACGCTCCGACTGACCGTCCGTCTGAGGATGATATGATGTACCGAGATTCACTCGGGTGCCTAACTCATGCTGCAAACTTTGCCAAAAATGAGATACAAATCGAGAATCTCTATCTGACACAATCGATAATGGAATACCATGCCTTGAGACGATTTGATTAACATACAACTGTGCAAGCTTACTCAACGATGTTGTTTCACTGGTAGCCAGAAAATGTGTATTTTTCGTCAATCTGTCTACAATAACCCAAATCATATCATTGCCACGTGACGTTCTTGGAAGTTTAGTCACAAAATCCATAGTC
This sequence comes from Helichrysum umbraculigerum, assembly GCA_949592205.1. Classification (NCBI taxonomy): domain Eukaryota; kingdom Viridiplantae; phylum Streptophyta; class Magnoliopsida; order Asterales; family Asteraceae; genus Helichrysum; species Helichrysum umbraculigerum. The sequence continues at coordinate 293,623,878 of CATIUR010000001.1, forward strand.
AAGTGTTCCCACTTCCATTCTGGAATTTCTAACTGTTTCAACGACCCATATGATTTCTGATGTTCAGCTTTAACCTGGGAATAAATATGACAAGAACTTACAAACCGAGCCACATCCATTTTCATTGTAGGCCACCAATATAAAGGTTTCAAATCATGGTACATTTTGTGCTTCCAGGGTGAACCGATAATCTTTGTGAGCCTCATTCAAAATCAACTCACGAAGTCCTCCAATCAGTGGAACCCACTATGACACCCGTCAAATTTGGACTAGTTATTAGGTCATAATTATTTTGCTAAATACATGTAATTAGTTATGTGTTAGGCTCATTGTATGTATCATTACGTGTATTGATATATATATATATATATATATATATATATATATATATATATATACGCATTTACATGATTTATTAAAATCGTGTCATTTTGTATCGGCCTAATTCCGATCCATTTATATGGACGTTGGTGAACCTATCTTGTTAAATAATATGAATTTATATAATAAACATATTTGATTCAAAATATTATTTTGATAATATTTCAAAAGTATTTCGTATCGTATAATTAACTGCTACGCGACAAAAAAAATGTGTGTGAACACGCCCAATAATCAAAACAAACCTAAGTTATATTTTTATAACTCATTAACAAGTATTTTGGTAAAATACTTCATTCAAAAATATCAAATGTTAATCGTTATTTAAAATTCGTACGTATAACCTTTAACGTCTAATTATACATTTAAACAATCGGGTAAACGAACACCGCACGGAGCGCAAGTGCGAGGAACAAAAAAAATTGGGGACAACCACCACCTTGTTGGGCCATCCCCAACCGATTTTAAAATGGGAAAAAAGATCCACATTTTGTGGATCTTGTTGTTGACATTCATGAACACAAGATCAAAACCATTTATCCATCTCACTTCAATTTCATTTCATCATTCACCTCCTCTCTCCCTCTCTCCCATCTCTCTCTGTTGGCACTCTTTTCTCTCTCTAAAACCACAACCCCACCACAATCCACACAAATTATACCATCAAACGACCATAAATCGCAAGACTCATTTGGAGAAAAACGATCACGACAACGAGGGCTACATTCCTATCTTTTCGGATTTCTCTCGCGACGATTTGTAAGAATCCCGACATTTTCGAAAACTCTTATATTTTACTTATTAAACTTGTTTGTTGTTGATCTAGCTTAGTGATGTCCAAATAAGTAATAAAAACTTGATTTCAAAACCTTTGTCGGAAACTTGCAGTTTTGACTATTTTATGGAATCGACACTTAGAGACACCCCTAAAGATCACGAGAAAAATTGGAAACGATATAACTAGGGGTGGAAACAAATATAACTAGGGGTGGAAACGATATAACTAAGGGTGGAAACGAATATAACTAGAAGTGGAAACAGATATAACTAGAAGTGAAAACGGATATAACTAGCAGTGGAAACGGATATAACAAGAAGTGGAAAGGGAGAAATATAACCAGAAGTGGAAACGGATATAACTAGCAGTGGAAACGGATATAACTAGAAGTGGAAACGGATATAACTAGAAGTGGAAACAAGGGAATCATAACTAGCAGTACAAAATCTAGAAAACACAAATATCACTAAGTGTCGAACTTAGATAACCACTAATACTTGTACGATATGACTTCTAAACCACTTGGGATATTTTTTTTTTTAAGTATAACACTTCGATATCATAATAATAATGCTTTGAGATTATTATTGCAAACAATCACCAACGGGCCGTACACGTTTTTGAAACGCAAACTAATCAACCAAATCGTAGTCATTTGGACATTACTAGTTGGATGAACAACTAGCATAGATGGTCTGTTGAGACATCTAAATCATTAAAACCTTGCGCGTATAATACGCCCAGCAGGTTCCAACATCTAATCATTAAAACCTTGCGAGTTTAGGACGCCCAGCAGGTTTCAGTCGTTGGAGACGACATCATTTCTTTTGTTCACCATCATTAGTGCTTGATAGCATCTCATTAGGCTCAGGTGAGTCTCATAGCCCATATTTTACTGATTTTACACTAGGGGGAGAATACATGCCTGTTTTGTTTTACAAGTGAACGCAAGTATCAAACATCGCTATATTCTGCATGAGTTATTCATCTAATCATCATAAGTCCTCAATAGCATAGTTTGGTAATACTTTGTAGCGTGAATGTTAGTGTATGGTACCATATGGGATTGACAATCCCCGTCCGGGTCAGCAAGCACTGACTGGTCAAACGGACACATTATCATTTGTTCATAGGTGTGTTGATTAGGCACACACATAGAGGCATCGTCGCTCAGGCACTTGATTGTGATCCTAACACCTCAGTTAAGCTCAGACTATGTGCACATGGCAGTTATATACATCATTTATCATTTACTTATTTACTTTATTGTAAATAATCATAATTAAATCTTGCGGTTTATACATTATTCATTATCATTAAACCTGTGAGCTCACCAGCTTTTAGCTGACCATTTTTGCATGTATTCTCAGGTTCGCAGCAGCAGTAGGTCTGCTCACTCAGGATGCCCATTAGCTCGAGTCGCATTCAAACATCAAGAGATTGCCATGCATTACTATATTTTGTATAATTAAGTTATGCCATAGAATCTCTTTCATTAATCTCGAGCTTTTGTAAAATATATTATAACAGTATAAAACTTTTATAATATTATTGTATTTGTAAACGACGCATATAGAGTCGTTCATTGTATACCTTGTGTGCTTGATATTTGATTAGTTGCGCCCTGATCCGAATCGCTTCCGCAACCCGAATTTGGGGGTGCGACACCCACACACGAGACTGAAAGGTTTTCAATCCCCCATAATCATTAACTAACAGTTCTTTTCTTTTCAACATAATTTCAGCTTTCAAATTGTGATCCAACAGTGCTTCCAGCTGAGCAGCTTTTAACCGATCAATCAAATTAGAGGAAACTTCTAAACGCATAAAACATACCTTGTCAGAAGCTCCTTTCCGGCTCAATGCATCTGCTACTACGTTGGCTTTTCCAGGATGATAGCGAATATCACAATCATAATCTTTAATTAATTCCAACCATCGTCGTTGACGCATATTCAATTCTTTCTGAGTAAACATACACTGAAGACTCTTGTAATCCGTACAAACCAAACATTTAGTGCCATACAAATAGTGTCTCCAGATTTTTAAAGCAAACACAACAGCTGTCGCCCACCCAAATTCAGGTTGCGGAAGCGAATCGGGTCGGGGCGCGACTAATCAAAGTAATCACAGCACAAAGATATATAGGAACGACTCTATATGCGTCGTTTTACATTTGTATTGATTAAACAAAAGTTTACATCAATATATAGTTTACAATAGCTCGGTTGAAATTGAGAGATTTAAATACATAATTAATTTATACAAAATATAATAATGCAGCTAAATCTCTGATGGTTTGCATGATGACACGAGCTAAGTATCCTGTTGGGCAGTCCAAACTACTGCTGAGTACCTGTGATACAAGCTAAATTGGGTCAGCGAAACGCTGGTGAGCTCACAGGTTTGTATGTCAAAACATATTGAATGAACCGCAAGATTTAATTGAATTTAAGTTGTAATAAAGCAAAATAAAAGTAACTATACAGTCATGAGCACATAGTCTAAGCTTAACTTGAGGGTCGGGTCCAATGAAGGAATTCCGATCGAGGTGCTCCTACGAGTGCCTAATCCACGCTCGTCTACACAAATGCTAATGCGTCCGTTTGACCAGTTAGTGCTTGCTAACCCGGACGAGGAGTGTCAATCCTATATGGTATCATACACTAACATTCACGCTACTACGTGTTACCAAACTATGTTGTGGAGGACTTTAAATTGATTAGTGAAAATAACTCATGCAGTATTTGATTTTGATTTGTACTTGCTTTAATTGTAAATAAAACGAGCATTGATATCACACCCCTGAGTAAAACAATAAAATATGGGCCATGAGACTCACTTGAGTCTTGAGCGTTTATCTAAATAAACTTGAATTGATTAGCCGTGAATTGATATTCGAAAACTTGTAACCTGAGGGTGTCCACGACACGCGATGGTTATTAATATGAGTAGGTAGTTACAAAGACTACCTTTGTAGTTGTTCGTTCAACTAGAATGTCCAAATGACTACGATTTGGTTGATTAACTTGTCCAAATTACTACGATTTGGTTGATTGATTTGAGTTTTGAAAACGTCTACGGCCCGTTGGTGATTGTTTGTAATAATAATCTCAACATTATCATTATGTTTTTGAAGTGTTATGCTTAAAAGTATACCCCAATGTGTTTTAAAAGTCGTATCGTATAATAGTTTGAAGTTTTATAAGTTCGACACTTAGTATGAAAATGGTTGCAAACCTTCTGTTTTTAGCGTCACTTATAGTGACACTTAGGGTTTAGGCGAAACTCTGGAAGTGTCGCATAAAATGACAGATTTTGATCTAATGGCGTCACTTGTGCAAGTGACGCATAGAGGGCGACACTTAAGGAAGTGTCGGTTGTAAGTGTCGGTATAAAGGTCATGAGTCACTAGAGCTAGTGTCGTATGAAATCAGATTTCAATTGTAGGCGTCACTTAGGCAAGTGACGCTATAAGTGTCGGTTTGGAGTGACGGATATTGAATTTGCGACACTTAGGCAAGTGTCAGGAAAAGGGGTTTTTAGCGGCACTTAGGCAAGTGACGCAAAATTAGGGCTTTTAGCGACACTCAGTGCGTCACTTAAGTGACGCATTAAGTGACGCTACGCTGCACGCGTCTATGCGACACTTACGTCTGATGGCCGGATTTTGTGTCGAAAACGTGTTTTCCGGCTACCATTCGGTCTGAAACTTTTACCCAACCCATATTTGGACATTTTAAGCTTATAGAAACCATAAACAAGTAAAAATAATGAAATCGAAGAGTTTTCGGGATTTGTCGGAAATCTTACAAGTTAGCGCCGGAGAAATCCGAAAAGATGGGGTTGTAGATCGTGATGCGGTGGTTCTTTTCTTCCAAACGAGCAAGGTGATTAGATGGTTTTCATTGGTAGTATTTTGTGATTTAAGGTGGATGGTGGTAGTGGTGATTAGAGAGAAAAGAGGTAAGAGAGAGAGAGAGAGATGATGAAATGAGGAGGAAAAAGGGAGGTGACCCCTTTTTGGGGCATGGGGGCCGGTCCACATGGCCCCCACCCATGTGTGGTTGGCTCCAACTTTTAGTCTCCTGCGTTTGCGCTCCGTGCGGTGTTCGTTTTTCCCGATTGTTTAAACGTTAAATAATTATTTTATACATTTAAATATACATTTTAAAATACGAATATTCATTCAATATTTTTGTTGAAGTATTTTACCAAATACTTTATAATTGCGTTTTAATAAATAACTTAAATGTGTTTCATTTTGTTCGCGCGTTTAATAATTTAATCGCGTAGACTGTTATTTGTACGATGCGATTTTGAATACGTAATATTATCAAAATAATATTTTGAATAATATAGTGTTATTAAATAATGTTATATTATTTAATAATATTGTTAACCAACACCCGTATTAAATTGAACCGAATTGCATCCGATTAAAATTGTGTACGATTTAATCAAATCGCATAATTGTATATATTCAACTATATATATTATTTGATACACAAAGTAGCCTAACACAGAACTAATTACATGTATGACCATTGATTAGGTACTAATTACAAGTCCTAATTTGACGGGTGTCACATTCTCCCCCTGTTAGAGGAATTTCGTCCCGAAATTTAGTCCAAAGTCGTGTTTGAAGTAGCGTCAGTGAATAACTGAGGGTACTTGAGTCGTATTTGGTCTTCCCGTTCCCAAGTGAATTCCGGACCACGCTGCGAATTCCACCTGACCTTTACGATGGGAATACGACTTTGTTTTAGTTGTTTGACCTCACGGTCCATGATTTCGGCGGGTTCTTCAACAAAGTGAAGCTTGTCGTCAATACGAATTTCATCGAGTGGAATAATGAGTGTCTCATTGATATCGCGTAAAAAGTCATGTTTTTACTACCGATATCTCTCTCATTCTAGAACGATCCTTGGCATTTTCACTCAAATATAGCACAAATCAGTAACATTATGCCAAGATGGTCAAAACAAGGTTGCACGATAAAAATCAAGCAAACGGATGAAAAACGAAGATTCCACACACGTTTGAAGATTCAAGGCATCAAAACGAGATTTCAAGACTAAAATGCCCTCCACCAACATCCATTCTGTCCAAGATGTTCATTTTCAAAATACGAATCCAACAGAAGAAGAATCAACTAAAACGGATAAAGAATGAAGATTCTACACCCGCCGGAAGATCCAAATGATTCGTACGCAATTTCTGGAGCTAGGGACCTCATCTCAGGGCCTATCCTATGTCAAAATCTTTGTTTTTGAATTACGAATCCAACAAAAAAAGAATCGATGCAAACGGACGCATAACTAAGAAAACACGCACGAATCGAGAAACGAAGCAAAAGACGGCGAAACGGGGCCGGGGTGGGCCAGCCGCCGCCGGCCACACCAAGGCCGCCTTCGGCCACCCTTGCCCCACCTTGGTTTCCGTTTTTGGCAACTTTTGGTACCTGGTGCGCCTACTTTTCGTGTTGTACAGTACACGGTGCGCCTACTTTTCGTGTTGTACAGTACCCGGTGCACCCTTTTGGCTACCTTTTACTAACATGCACCTCTTGATGCTAATGTGAGCCAAAGCTCACCTATAAATAGGAGGCTTAAGGCTCCATTTCAAAATGTCCCATATATGCACTAGTCATATTACTTTCTTACTTTCTCATTCTACTTTCTTACTTTAAATTTAGCATTAGGTTAGTTTATCACTTTGTTTAGAGTAGAAAGAAAGCTAGGAACGTTTTGTAATCTTTGGTGTACGCTTGGAGTTACGCTCATTAATTCAAGACTATTCCTTCTCGCATATTAATCTCGGTTATTTCTATCCTTATCTATCTTAATTAAATATGTTTGCTTTAATTATGTTAGAGATCGTTTATGCCATGATTAACGAGTAGATTACTATTGTATTTGTTGTGATGTAGTTAGTATATATAATTGTGGGATGACTTTAAATACGTCGTGAAATAATATGACGGCCCCGATTCGACTGATTACTCAGTATAGTATTGGAAATGCTTTTGAGCATAGTACAAATATATGGAAGCCGGTAACGACCGAAGGTAGTTGTATTATGAATCGACGTTATAAAATTGGAAACTTTGTGAACGGACTTATCTTGTGATTTTAAACCTAAAACTTACATTCGCCTTTCAATTAACAAACGTGATTGTAACCCTGTAAAGAGGAGTCGCGAACCTCAATACTCGGTCAATAGTTATCTGTGTAAAAACTATGTTGTTAATTGTAACGTCATGCAAGCATTATAAAATGCAATGTGATTACATGGACTTGCCATGAGTATTGTACACTTCTGATCACAATGTACTTATCATGTAAACATCGCGAAGCAATTAAACTCACAACGGAAACATCGGTAAATGATTAAATACGATGTGAGCTACCATAGCATTTTTCGACATGGTCTGGGTTTAACTTTCTGTAAAAAGCCGTCAGCATTTTAATTAGTTGATTTAGTTTAGATTAGATTAGATTAGATTAGGTAGGCTATAGGCTAAATGACCATTTACGAAAACCTAGGGATTTGTTAATTGTATTGAGAAAGGCAAGTTTGAAATCCAACTTAAACTGATACTTTTTCCTAAAAACCATGAAACCTAAAGTACGGTATGCAAGAAACCTAAATGCTTTCCCTCGTTTATCACGCTTAAGTTTCATGGATAGAAATTGATTAAATAAGTCCGGACACAAGTTCTAAGTTAGTTGTTTAATGGATTCATAATCATTGTGGTATTAAGAACGGCTAGACATGTTATGGACTTGCTACTCTATTCCTTCGCCCACGAGCGAATACGTTCAATAATATGGGCCACTGACTCCCTCACAGGAGAGTGTGGAGAGTTGAGCATTGTCTGTCTGGTCAGAATCATGATACCTTAGTTCCTCGTGATATATTAGTTGATAACCGACTAATAAGGAATCTATTGGTTATACCATAAGTTAATGAATCTCATAAGCAACCCAATTTAGTTAATCGTTTTCCCGTAAGAGTCGTCATCCCATGATTATTAACTAAAGAACTCACAACAAATACTACTTTGCATTATCTGACATCTTATTACATTTTATTCGCTTTATTTAGTTTACTCAATTAACTGAGCCAAAACCCCCAACGCACTCTTTTAAAATATTTACTAGAAAAGAAAGATTGATTGGATCACCTCCGTTTCAATTCAGTTTCTCTTTAAGAACGACTCTAGGTCCAACTTACCGCCTACTAACCCTTTGGTTCAGTACTAGTAAGTCACACTTAGACCCCAGCAATTATAAATTTTTAAACATCCGTTGACCGTCCGTAAAAAGACGAGCGCAACACTCATCGGAAAGGCATTTCTTCAAGTTAGCAATGTGAAAAGTGAGATGCACGCTGCTGAGCTCAGGTGGCAGCTGCAATCGATATGCCACTGGACCAATCTTCTCGAGGATCTCAAAAGGTCCAATGTATCTAGGGTTCAGTTTTCCACGTTTTCCGAAACGAATGACACCTTTCCAAGGTGAAACTTTGAGTAGTACTCGATCCCCAACCTGGAACTCGATTGGTTTGCGTCTCACGTCAGCATAACTTTTCTGACAATCACGTGCGGCTTTGAGTTTGTTTTGGATAACAACGATTTTCTCGGTGGTTTCATGAATGATTTCCAGACCAGCGGGTTGGCTATCCCCAACTTCGATCCAACAGATGGGCGAGCGGCACTTACGACCGTACAGTGCCTCGAAGGGGGCAGCTTTAATGCTGGTGTGATAGCTGTTGTTGTACGAAAACTCGCACAATGGTAGGTGTTTTTCCCAGTTTGCACCGAAGTCAACTACGCAAGCTCGTAGCATGTCTTCCAGTGTTTGAATTGTTCGTTCACTTTGGCCGTCGGTTTGAGGGTGGTATGCCGTACTCATATCAAGTCGGGTACCCAATGATTTCTGGAGTGATTGCCAAAAGTGAGATGTGAAGCGACTATCTCTATCAGAGATAATCGAGATTGGAACACCGTGTCGAGAAACGATTTCCTTGATGTAGATTCGTGTGAGGCATTCCATTTTGTCGGTTTCCTTGATCGCAAGGAAGTGAGCAGATTTCGTGAGACGATCAACGATCACTCAAATGGTATCGCAACCGCTCGATGACTTGGGTAGTTTGGTTATGAAATCCATGGCGATTTGTTCCCATTTCCATTCAGGAATGCTGGGTTGTTGAAGTAAACCAGAAGGTTTTTGGTATTCGGCTTTGACTTTCGAGCAAGTAAGGCACTTACTGACGTATGTGGCGATTTCAGCTTTCATGTTCGGCCATCAATAGAATTCTTTGATGCCGTGGTACATTTTATCGAACCCCGGATGAATAGAATATTTGGACTTGTGAGCTTCATCCATCACCAAGTCTCGCAGGTTCCCAAAACTAGGCAACCAGATTCGATTAGAGAAACGCCTAACTCCGTTAGGTTTGATTTCGAATTGTTTATCCATGCCTCGCAAGGCTTCGTTTTTGACGTTATCAGTTTTCAAAGCTTCGAGTTGAGCAGCGATGATCTGAATGTTTAGATCATTATGAATAGTCATACTGAGGGCTCGGACTCGAAGTGGTTTCGAACGTTCTTTTCGACTGAGGGCATCGGCAACAATATTTGCCTTCCCTGGATGGTACTTGATTTCACAATCGTAATCGATAAGCAACTCGACCCTTCGACGTTGCCTCATGTTCAGATCCTTCTGATCGAATATGTGTTGGAGACTTTTGTGGTCGGTAAAAATTGTGCACTTAGTGCCGTAAAGATAATGTCTCCAGATTTTGAGAGCGAACACGACAGCTCCAAGTTCGAGGTCATGAGTGGTGTAATTCTTTTCATGGATTTTGAGTTGTCGTGAGGCGTAAGCAATGACCTTGTCTCGTTGCATCAGCACACAACCGAGACCTTGGTGGGAAGCATCGCAGTATACCACGAAGTCATCGGTGCCTTCGGGTAATGATAAAATAGGAGCACTGATGTGACGCAAAAAGTCATGTTTTTAAGTACGATATTCCACACTTTTTGGGTACATCTTTAGTGAAAACATTCCAAAACAATTACTAAAATTCACTAAAGTGCTCAAAATATAGACGTTGCTACAAAAATCACTAAAAACGTCCGAATAACGAGCAAAGCAGAGCGAATAAACAACGACCAATTCTCACACCCTCATTTACCTTATGATAAGCACATTCTAACCTTATGTTATGATGTAATAGGTAAAAACGAGACGGGAGAATCAAAAATCATGCAAATTGGGTGAAGAACGGAAGAGATACGGCTTCTACAGATCGTTAAAAGTCATTTCGGCTATGCTTGAGTTACATACATCCAATTTCTATGATATTGGTACTATTAGAAGCGTAACGGAATTACGAAAGCGTGGGCGCGAGAATCGCGTAAAACGGACATGTAACGAAGGAGATACGGGCGTTTTAAGCAATGAACGAAAACTGACGGACCCCGTATACGGCCCTGGAGACCGTACACGGCTGCTACAGTATCGTATACGGCTGCTACAGTACCGTATATGGCCCTACCTACCCCGTATACGGCCCCCTTGACCCCAATTGGTCTCCGTTCGTGCTTCGTTTGCTTGTACGCTGACCAGTATCGCTTGTACATATGATTTGATGCTTCACCTATAAATAGGGGTCACCTCCTTCAAGTTTTACACACCATTCTTCATTCCACTCATTTCCTCACTCTCACTTTCTCTCTCACACACACTCTCTCTCTACTCTCTCTCTCTCTTCTTTTCCTCTCTCTAGAATTAGGGTTAGCATCAGTTAGTTCTCAGTTAATATTTAACTGGGACTAACGGAGGGACTACTTTCGTAATAGCGTAGGGAATAGTTCAGGGGCTTATTTGTAATATTTTCAAAGATATTGCGGAGGTTCTGCTTGTACTCTCTCTCTAACGTTTATTCAATCTACGCTTTATTAACGGTTACTTCTTTCCTTATCTATTATAATGATAATTACTATTGTTATTATGCTAGATTTAGGACTTGTTATTATGCGTAGTGAGTAGTTATATTGTGTGTTTGTTGTGATGTAGTTAGTCGTTAATTGGGATGATGTCATTATGAAACAACGGAAGTAACGCTATACGGCTTTCATTTGTATAGCGCCGGAAACATCACTAATGTGTGGAGTACGGAACGTGGAAACTATGAAAGTCGTGGGCACAATCCGTTGTGGAATAATGTTCCCAACTATTATATTATAAATGAAAACTCGGTGCTTTGATTACGCGTTTCATCTATGATTTTAAACCGCATATTCAACTAATGCCTTTCCACCAATAAACGTGGTTAAAACCTTTCGATAAGACGTCATATCTGGGGTAATTAATTATCTGTGTTTTGGTTTTGGATCTGTGGAAATACTTTATACGTATTGTACACCGTGAATAAACTTCTGATTAAATATCTGTGTTTAAATAACATGGTCTGGTTTTGAAGCCGTGGAAATGATGTTTTAAACAAGTATTGTACACTGTGAATAAACTAGGGATTTATTGGTTAAATATAAGTGAGGGCTGGTTTAAATCAGATATGGGGAATCTCTGATCTAAAATACAAACTCAGTTTATGAATCCAGAAAGGAAGACGAGGAATCATCTAGTATTCCAAATTTGTCTATCACCCCTGGATTCTACAAAACCATTGATGGAAAGTAATCAAACACCAACCAAGTCTTAAACCTAAATGTTTTATTCAATTGAGTATCACTGTGGTGTTAAGAACGGTCGGACCGTTAGTGGGTCTGTTACTTTATGCATGCGCACAGGAATCTTTGTATTCCAGAAAAGGGTCACTGTTCCGTAACAGGGCAGTGTTGAGAGTTGAGCAGCCTCCTCCGATCAGAATCACGATAGCCTAGTTACTCAGTGACATACTGATTGAGCAATCAATCAGTAGGGTGCTAGTGCTTACACCATAAATACTTAAGACAAATAAAATACAAATCTTTAGAAAGACATTTTCTTAACTTAAACTAAAACATCATCCCAATGCAAGGCTAACGAAGTCACAACAAACACCCCCTCTATCCTAACTGCTATCCCTTTATTTTATTTTATTGCTTAGTTTAATTAGTAGTATAATTTAGAAAACAAACAAAAACAAACCTCCAACTGCTTTCAAAACAACCTTCACTAGCTAGATTCAGACATCTTGATTTCTCTGTTTCACAATACCGTTAGTTTTAAAGAACGACCCTAGGTCATACTTGCTGCTATACACCTTTAGCTCTGGTAAACTTAGGCCCCAGCATTTTACAAATTTAAAACTCCACTGACACGCCGCCAGTAGTTGGTGCAACGACAGGTGAATTCCTAACCGACCGCTGGTGGCGCGTCAAGTTTTTGGCGCCGCTGCCGGGGATCGAACCCGGGTCACCCGTGTGACAGGCGAGAATACTTACCACTATACTGTAACACCCCCAAATTCGTATAGTGGAAGCATTTGTTTAAGTATGGGGAGTGCCACAATACACGGTACATGCATACGTATCAGAGCATATGATTACAACAGAACATATATATCAAGATGCCAAGAGTAATAGTTACAAAGTTTACGATTCATCGAATCGTATGAAAGTTGTTAAGTTTACAAAAGTAGATTTCGTAAATATGACTAAACAGTTTTAGTTATACAAAAGAAATCCAGTTGTCAAAAGTTGGCATCCTATTTCTTCGTGGGTCGCCTATAATCCATATGTGCAGGCGGTTCTTACGTGCGCAGCTAATTCCCTGAAAAACATAGTAAAAGTCAACAACGAGGTTGAGTGAATTCACAGGTTTTATGTTTACAATTTATTGTTTCGAGTTTGTAAGCACAGTTGGTAAACCCACTCGTTGTTTATACAGTATCGTTGGGATGTCACCCAAAAGTGTGATTCGTAAAACCAAATACGTTTCCAAATAGTTGTTTGTAAGAAAGTTCGTATCCTAGTAGTTGTAGGAAAGCAGTATCCTATCTCCAAGCACGTTCTGTAGGAATATACGTATCCTAGTAGTAGGTATGTTTCGTTGGGATGTTGCCCAAAAGTATAATTCAAGTTATAGTAGGAATGTAGGTATCCTATTTGATGATCGTAGGAATGTCAGTATCCTAATAGTTGTGTCTCGTAGGAATGTCAGTATCCTAATCGTTGTGTCTCGTAGGAATGTCAGTATCCTAATCGTTTGGTCTCGTAGGAATGTCAGTATCCTAATCGTTTGGTCTCGTAGGAATGTCAATGATGACACGCAAAAAGTCATGTTTTTGTGTGCCATTATCTCACCATTTTAGCCCAATTATTAATGAAAACACTTAAATATGAACTTAAACATCACATTTCATCATAAGGGCTAAAATATAGACGATGTTTCAAGAATCAATCAAAAAGACCTAAAAACGAGTAAAATAGAGCACAAACGATCATTGAATCCTCCGTTCACGCATTTAAGCACAATTTGATCTATACTTGGAATTTTGACCTCTAACTTATGTCATTTTCTTCGTTAGGAAATTACGAAACCGTGAGCGTGAGAATCACTCAAAACGGATAAACAACGAAGAAGTTACGCCCGAACGAAGAAACGAAGAACCGAAGAATCAGGATACGGGAGAGCTAGACCGTATACGGCCAAACTAGACCGTATACGGCCTAGCACAGACCGTATACGGCCTAGCTAGACCGTATACGGCCTAGCACAGCCGTATACGGCTTGTGTTCTCCCGTATTCACCCTACGTTCTCCCGTATACACTCCAGTTCTCCCGTATTTGCCCTAGCTCAACCGTATCGTGCGTTTAGGCGATTAAAATCTGATTTTTATTCGGGTTTGCGATACGGTTGTGCGTTTGAAGTTTTGGATACGGTCTACGGATACGGTTGTGCGAGTTCTATATATAGAGGCTTCATTTCTTCATTTTCAACAAAAAAAATCAACAACATCCACACATTCAAGAATCACTACAACAATCACTCTTTTACGTTTTTAATTTCTTAGTTTAGTTAGTAGATTTCTCTCTCTAGCACTACTCTTAGGAGTTAGAGGAGAAATATTAGGATATAATTAGTCGTAGATTAGCGGCTAGTTAGAAGGGGCAATATTGTAATATCGTTTGGCGCGTACTAGAAGTTCTGCTCGTGTAACGTTCAAGTTGTATTCAGCTACGCTCTTATTACGGTTATATCTATCCTTTATCTATTTCATTATGATGATTGTTATTACTGTTGTCATGCTAGATTTAGGATTGGTTGCCATGATTAGCGAGTAGTGATATTGCGTGTTTGCTATGATGTAGTTAGTCGTAAATTGGTTGGAATGATGCTATGAAAATTAGTGTTTTGATTCACTTTCTATTTATGATTTTAAACCTATCAAACTAATCGCCTTTCAACCAGTAAACGTGATTACGGCCTTAATGATGGGACGTCGCGAACCCCATCAAAGGTACTTAGTTATCTGTGTTAAACATGAACATGGTCTGATTTGTTAATCGTGTAAATATCGCTTTCTAAATGAACGCTAAGTACATCGTCATCGTGGAAACACTGCTTTCTAATTTGAACGCAAAGTACACTGTGGCTATGGAAATATGGTTTTCAAACTGAACGCTAAGTACACTGGAGCCGTGGAAATAATGCTTTCTATTCTGAACGCAAAGTACACTGTACCCGTGGAAATATGGTTTTCTAACTGAACGTGAATATTACACTGTTGACAAGTTAGGGATTTATTGGGACTTAAAAGTAAGGGCTGGTTTATATCATAGATGGATAATATTATGCTTAAATACAAACTTAGTTAAGTAGTCTGGGTTAGCCTTTGTGAAGCAATGTAAGGTACCGTAAGTCGGTTGATTACTCTGTATAGCGTCGACAACACCTCCGGTGTAGTTAATACGTGGAAGCCGAGGAAAAACCGCAGTTACTAAGCCTTGTAGAATAACGGCAAATCTGTGATCAGCAGAGCTGGTACCGACTAGGTCCTTGGTTCATCAATGGAAACACTTTCAGTGGAGTACAGTGTGGTAATCACGGAAAGAGTCGTCGCTATCAGTCTATGTGAATCACCGAATCATGACCCAACACCCAGACTCACTAAACCATCGATAGAAAGTAATCAAGCACACTCTATAAACTTGGTCTTAAATGCTTTGTTTAGATTAGGTATTATTGTGGGGTTAAGAAAGGTCGGACGTCGAGTTGGTTTGTCGCCTTATTCATGCACCCAGGGTTTCATCCCAGATAAGGGTCACTATACCTTCATCGGTTAGTGTTGTGGGCTGGATAAACTACTCCGATCAGAATCAGGATAGCCTAGTCGCCCAGTGACATACTGATCGAGAACTCTATCAGTAGAGGGCTAGTGCTCACTCCACATATACCTGAAATAAATAAAATACAAACCTTTAGAACACGTTTTCATACATCATACATCATTCCAATCAATAAGGCTACCGAAATCATAGCAAACACCCTCTCTAGATTATCTGCTATCTACATTTACTTTATCTGCTTTAATTTACATTTCCTGCCTAAGTATAAAAAACCAAAAACAAAACCACCAATCAAAAATCTTTTAAAAACCCGCTAGATTGATAAGTACGCCTGTTTCGTCCACGATCCACAATACACTGACTCAGAGAACGACCCTAGGTCATCCTTGCTGCTATACACCAATAGTAACTAGGTATACTTAGGCCCCGCAAATATAAATTTTAAAACCCTCTGATCGCCGCTCTAAACGAGAGGTCCGCAACGACGCGAGTAAAATCGCGACCGACCGTTCGGGCGGCATCAAGTTTTTGGCGCCGCTGCCGGGGAGTCAGCCGTAAGATCTGAAGACGTTCCAGACGAATTTTTTCTTTCTAGTATCCCGTAGTTTAGTTTAGTTTAGTTTTCATTTTTCCTTGTTCCATTCGAAAATTCCTTCCCACAACACACAACGATATTTGACCCGATCATCCGGATTCGAATCTCTCACTTTCGTACCCGATCCTGAGACGATCATCCGAACGATCCGCAAGGAGAAACGCTTCCGCAACCGACAACCGATGGCTGCACGTGTCACGCTTGCCGATAGCACCAAACCATCAATTGAAGGTCGAGGTGGACCCATCAGCTATCCGGTCATCGACGGCGCGTCCTTCGAGCTTAAACATCATATCGTTCAGCTTATCAAGGAATTCTGTCAATTCCATGGTTTACCCCACGACGATCCTAACGCCCACATCAACCGATTCATTCAGACTACCAACTCGTATAAGCAAAACGGGGTTGATCAGGATATAGTCCGTCTATACCTATTCCCCTATTCGCTTACTCACCACGCTTTGACTTGGTTTGAGGGATTAGAGACCGGCTCTATCACCTCCTGGACGGATATGGCTACAAAATTCCTTACTAAGTACTTTCCTCCGGCTAAGCAAACCAAGTACAAGAATGATATTATGAACTTCCACCAAGCTCATGATGAGTCTATCTACACAGCATGGGAGAGATACAAGAGTCTGTTGAACAAATGCCCTAACCACCTTATAGAGAAAACCAGCCAGCTGTGCACGTTTTACAACGGTCTTGCTCCAAACCATCGCACTACCCTTGACGCCGCTGCTCAGGGCAACTTCATGCAACTCACCGATGAGGAAGCTTGGAACTTGATCGAAAATATGACGATGCACCATCACGACTGGAACTCTGGTGAGCATTCCTCACCATCAGCACCGATTGCTGCACCCAATCCATTCCAAACCGAAGCTATCAAGTCTCTGACAGAGAAGATCGAGCACCTGACGAAGCAGATCGGCGAAATGAAGAAACCATCCCAGCACGCCCATCAAGTTAATGCATGCCAGAACTGTGCCAACCTCCCAACAGAAAGTTATAAGGTTGAGTACGAGGATCCTGCTGACGGAACGGTTTACTACGCTCAATTTCCAGCTCGCCAACAAAATCCACCTGGCTTCGCTCGAACCTCTCCGCCTAGGACTAGAGACACCCAATACCCACCTAGAAACCAACCACCCTTTCAGCCCAACTACCAACCTAGGTACCCTTCTTACCAACAACAACCCCAACTTACCTATAACCAACCACTATCATTGACTGCACCCGACGCAGCTCAATCAACCGAACCCTCTAAAACCATAGTGCCCATTACTAGTACGGATGATACCCTCACTAAGTTCATCCAAGGCCAGCACCAAATTAACCAAAAGACTAGCGCTAGACAGGACCAAACCGACCTATTCATTAGGAACCAACTGGCCGTTCTCAAAAATCTTGAGACCCAGATAGGACAGCTAGCCCAACGTCTTGACTCTAGGCCTCAAGGTAATCTCCCTAGTAACACGGTACAGAACCCACACGTAGAAGAGGCCAAACATATGAGTACTACAGACAAGAAGGTGGCACCGAGCCAACCTCCCACTCCTTCTCCGGTGAAGGAAGATACTCCTGTCCCACCAACAGTTGAGTCCCCGTCTGTCCCTACACCACAAAGGGAAGTACGCATCCCGTTTCCCGGCCGTCTTAAGAAAGCCTATAAGGCTAACGACTTCCGTCTCGATGGAAAGTTCGTGGACACCGTGTCCCGAACCCCTTCCAGTTCAAAATACATCCTGAAACTCTTGTCAACCAAGGATAAGGTACCCGAAGTACCCAATGTCCCACTGAACGCGGAATGTTCAGCTCTTATAAAGAACTCTATCCCTGAGAAATTAGGAGATACTGGACGCTTCACCCTTCCCTGTTCGATCTATCACTCGGGCATGATACACTCTCTAGCCGACCTAGGAGCCAGTATCAACCTGATGCCCTATTCGCTTTACACTAGATTGGAATTAGGACCCCTTAAACCTACCAACATGAGTGTCCAGCTAGCTGACCAATCCATTAGACACCCTAAGGGAATAGCTGAGAACATCATGGTTCAAGTTGATAAGTTCCTATTTCCCACAGACTTTGTAGTGATGGACATTCAGGAGGATGTCCATATCCCTATCATCTTAGGTAGACCATTCTTAAACACCGCACGCACTATCATAGATGTTTATTCTCAGACTATCAGTCTTAGATCTCATGGAGAGACTATCACCTTCAAGATCGATCAAGCTGATCAGTCTATCACAGAGCATGTGGAGATATGTGCGATTTCGACAGGAAGAGTTACCACGGATGATGATTCTGAACCAGACACCCCTATGTCTGACGAGCCCATCACGATTACTTCCGACACTGAGGAAGAAGAGATAGAAGAGGAGACTGAGGAAGAAGAAGAGGAGATAGAAGAAGAAGAAGAGGAAGATCCAGAGGAAGCTACACCGCTACACATTCCTGAGACACACCCTCCGACCGCAGAGATCATGCAGATAGACTATGCTTTGAACTACATCCCTCTGCCGGAGAGCGACTCAAAGGAACCTTCGATTGACCACTCCTTGGATGATGAGTCTCTACTTAAGCCACATATACCTCCTCGAGGGATTCCACCCCTTGACTCATCCGAGCCTCGATCACATTTCGAGCTTGGAGGTACATTTGGATCAGGTGATGATTCATATTCCCAAGACGAGAGGGATATCGAGATGGACTCTTCCCAGCCAGTATCACAGATCACCGACGAGTCTCAGCCACTCACCGACGCTGTTGAGTTTCCAGACACTTCAGCAACCGAGAGTGACGAGGACGATATCGTTCTCATGGATGTTCCGATCGATACCCGCTCCATTCGCCTTCACCACACTCCAATCATTCTCCCTCCAGTCATTATCCCTCCTCCTACTACAGGAAATACCGAAATCCCAATCGTGTCTGAACCAGAAGAAATGCTTAGTGCTATTGAAGAACACGAGGAGGATTTCCAAACTCTGATTGCGATTATACGAGATTCTACTATTGAATACACGCAACGTCAGAGGGATATTATTGAGGACATTGAGACTGAATATGAGGTTTATCGAGCCAACTCCTACCTGAGTCCGCAACATCTAGTTAGTCGCATCAATGCCTTCGCCAACGACCTCGCAGGAGAATCATCAGACAATGATGAGCCTTTCCCCGATGAAGAGGAATTCTATGAAACACAGAAGACCACGTATGGCCGGGTGTATCAAGAATTTATCAGGTCCGCATTTCCATATTCGCACCAACAGATGGAGTTTCTCCAAAATTTCAGACACAACATGGATTATGCTACTGGGAATCCTGAAAACGAAGTAGATGTTCAGCTAATGGCGGATCTCAAGGGACTTCTAGATTCTATGGCCGATAATAATCACATTGACGAGTCCTCACCACACAGGTTTTTCATCAGCTGCACTATCGAGCATCATGCCCAGATAATTGTCGAAAAGTTAGAACACGTCAGTTCAGACGAGAGAGCACGTGTCATCCCTTCTTCTGTTCCAGAAGGTCTGACGGTTAACGTTGCATATTTCGTCTCTGAACGACTTAAAGGCATTTTCGGTTCTATCCTATGGGAGCAGCCCAGACAGCTATTCCACAATGGGTTACGTGAGGTTTACAACAGGATGATTAACATCTTCCTGAAACCAGAGCTCACGTATACCGACCATCAGAAACAGCTGATCCAAGGCATATTCAGGTCCATTGAAGAACTAGGGCAGGACATCAGCAATGCCACTCATGAGGACATCCACCTACGCTTCTTCGGATTTATGGACACCCTACGGACAGATCGACCGGTGCGTGAGACGCTTGAGCACGATGGAGCCACCCTTGTGGACACTAATGGACCAATCTCCAAGGCAGTCCAAGATGCTATAATGGATCTTTTATACTTGCAAAGGACTGCTGAGGAGCATTTCCATACCTATCCTCTTCATGTGGCAAGAATCCCGAACATCACAGAAGTCGTCACACGACATTTTATGAGATTCTACCCACCAAACCCCAGGACACTTCCATTCCGCATCCCAAGTCCTGGGAGATCCTCTTCTGGCTGATCCAAGAGGAAAAGTCGAGCCCTCGACTTTAAATAGAAGCGCTTCTCGGGAGGCAACCCGTGCAATAAGTATCCTTAGTATTAGTATTAATAATATTAGTTTTTAAATTCCAAGAAGTGATATATCTCTGACTATCTTTCACACTTGGGTATACCAAATGCTTTCAAAACACCACTTCAGCTTTTACCACCTAATCCAGGAAAATAGGAATTAAATTTTATCAAGCCATGTGTTTCGAGCATTTGAGGTACTTGCGTGCTACTTTCACGCATTATGCTCGAACTCGTTTAAAAACACATGACTTAAAACTCATTTTGAATTAGAAAACATCTTTTCATCCTGGATTTAGGCACTTTCGGTAAAAAGCTATAATAAGAAGTCGGTAAAAATATACCCAACGTGTTCACACCTACGAGATATCTTCACAAGAGAGTGAAAGAAGTGATAAAGATGGAGGACGAAGCTGCTATTTGTAAGCTGCGCACGCTAATGCCGAAAGATCTACATGGAGCCGCCGCTAAAGAAGAATTCCTGTCAGGATCTCCTCTTCAGCGCATCTTCCAGAATTCCATCCTTCTACATTCGCTTCAATAGGGGAGTTCTCTCGTTCTCACTCTCGTTTTTGATATGATTGTTAGCTTTAAATTCTCATTAAAGTAGTCTATGCCATATCCCCAGCTTATCACTAAGTGTGGGATTCCAGCCCAAAACAAACACTTGAGTAACATTTTCTGATATGTTCAAACTCTAAGTGTGGGATTTTTCTCAAATCCCAACTCAAGAGAACATTAGGGACAATGTTCCTCTAAGTGTGGGATAGCGGTATAGAATACCTTAGGTTTGCTTGTTTGATTCTTATTTCCAAAAGCAAACTCGGAAAATGTTCCTCAATTTGTTTAAAAAACTCACTTTTGCTAAAATTTTAAAAAAAATTTTGAGTTAAAATGTCTTAAGAAGGAGCATTTTCATATATGAGTAGGGTATTTTGGAAATTAAGAGTAAATAAGATAGGAATTTCTTAGGTCTAAAATGATAATCAAAGAGGGGCATCGCATGGCTAGGCACAAACAAACCCAAAAACTTGCAGTGAGGTATCTTGAGCCAATATAAGCATTCATCTTTAATGCTTCACTATTCGTTTGTTTGAGTGTGCCGATGCATGCATCCGGAATTAGAACTTGCTCCTGGTATGCACTTCGAGACCACATTGGTTGAGTACCGTACGCGGTATAGGTGCAGTTAGATGACCTTGACATTCCTTAGGATTTAACCCATTTTTATCATATCTCTTCAAGCCCAAAACCCTTCCAACACTCATCTTTAGTGTTGATGATCCACTTAGATAACCCTGTTGAGCCTTAACCTGTTCGTTTCTTTCAAAACCCTTTAAATCTTAACCCACTTATTCCACACCCACCAAAAATCTTATCTTAGAAATTTTAAACTTGTGGAAAATGTCATTTAAATGTCCTTTTTGTTTTCACTCCAAATCACAAATACTAGTGTTTACTCAAATTCTCTCGTGTGCGTTCCCTTGATAAATCAAAAGTTGAGAATTTATGGTGTGAAAAATTGACACCAAGTGAACGCAAAGTCATCAAAAGGATGAAAAAGATGAAAGAAAGAAAAGGATTTCAAAAGGGCAAAAGAAAGAAACAAAATAAAATCCCTAGAAAAGCCCAAAAATAGAAACAAAAGAAAAAAAAATAATAAAAAAAATAATAGAATAAAGCTAAGTGCTTCAAATCTCTCGAAAATTCCCGCTCTTATAAAAGTCATAAATTCCTTCGTGTATTTTCAAAAGATAGAAGTCAAAATAGCTATCTTCCCGTACTGTTATCCGTTTCCGTTTTCATTAAAAAGGTTGTTTAAATAATGTTTTTCAAAAGTTTAGAAGTCCTAAGATAAGCAGAACCCTTTATAACAATTAAAAATTTCCACTTATCCATACCCCGTAACCCTCACCTGCCATTACAACCCACTTTGAATGTCCTGGGATAGCTAGCACCGTCCTCACCTAAGTGGTGGAGATATGATTCTCGAGCAAGCCTATGACGATGGATGTTGCATGACTGGCTTATGAGCGATTTCGTTTGATTAGATTGATAGGTAACCCGAAACACTTTTTGAGTGAATTGAGTGACCACCTTGTGAGATCGCCTAGTCATGTATATTCCAAGATCGCGAGAATTGAAAGCATGCCTAAGAGAATCATTTTATGCCTCTGAAAGGAATACCTTACTTTCTCTTATTTCCAGGATATGTTACTTGTATATGAAAATGGTTGTTTTTGTTATATTATGACTCACCCCAAAAATAAACTCGTTTTTTTTTTTTTTCAAAATATTTTTCCTAAAAGCAGGTGAGAATTTTGAGTTTTGCTTGAGGACAAGCAAAGTCTAAGTGTGGGATATTTGATGACACGCAAAAAGTCATGTTTTTGTGTGCCATTATCTCACCATTTTAGCCCAATTATTAATGAAAACACTTAAATATGAACTTAAACATCACATTTCATCATAAGGGCTAAAATATAGACGATGTTTCAAGAATCAATCAAAAAGACCTAAAAACGAGTAAAATAGAGCACAAACGATCATTGAATCCTCCGTTCACGCATTTAAGCACAATTTGATCTATACTTGGAATTTTGACCTCTAACTTATGTCATTTTCTTCGTTAGGAAATTACGAAACCGTGAGCGCGAGAATCACTCAAAACGGATAAACAACGAAGAAGTTACGCCCGAACGAAGAAACGAAGAACCGAAGAATCAGGATACGGGAGAGCTAGACCGTATACGGCCAAACTAGACCGTATACGGCCTAGCACAGACCGTATACGGCCTAGCTAGACCGTATACGGCCTAGCACAGCCGTATACGGCTTGTGTTCTCCCGTATTCACCCTACGTTCTCCCGTATACACTCCAGTTCTCCCGTATTTGCCCTAGCTCAACCGTATCGTGCGTTTAGGCGGTTAAAATCTGATTTTTATTCGGGTTTGCGATACGGTTGTGCGTTTGAAGTTTTGGATACGGTCTACGGATACGGTTGTGCGAGTTCTATATATAGAGGCTTCATTTCTTCATTTTCAACAAAAAAAATCAACAACATCCACACATTCAAGAATCACTACAACAATCACTCTTTTACGTTTTTAATTTCTTAGTTTAGTTAGTAGATTTCTCTCTCTAGCACTACTCTTAGGAGTTAGAGGAGAAATATTAGGATATAATTAGTCGTAGATTAGCGGCTAGTTAGAAGGGGCAATATTGTAATATCGCTTGGCGCGTACTAGAAGTTCTGCTCGTGTAACGTTCAAGTTGTATTCAGCTACGCTCTTATTACGGTTATATCTATCCTTTATCTATTTCATTATGATGATTGTTATTACTGTTGTCATGCTAGATTTAGGATTGGTTGCCATGATTAGCGAGTAGTGATATTGCGTGTTTGCTATGATGTAGTTAGTCGTAAATTGGTTGGAATGATGCTATGAAAATTAGTGCTTTGATTCACTTTCTATTTATGATTTTAAACCTATCAAACTAATCGCCTTTCAACCAGTAAACGTGATTACGGCCTTAATGATGGGACGTCGCGAACCCCATCAAAGGTACTTAGTTATCTGTGTCAAACATGAACATGGTCTGATTTGTTAATCGTGTAAATATCGCTTTCTAAATGAACGCTAAGTACATCGTCATCGTGGAAACACTGCTTTCTAATTTGAACGCAAAGTACACTGTGGCTATGGAAATATGGTTTTCAAACTGAACGCTAAGTACACTGGAGCCGTGGAAATAATGCTTTCTATTCTGAACGCAAAGTACACTGTACCCGTGGAAATATGGTTTTCTAACTGAACGTGAATATTACACTGTTGACAAGTTAGGGATTTATTGGGACTTAAAAGTAAGGGCTGGTTTATATCATAGATGGATAATATTATGCTTAAATACAAACTTAGTTAAGTAGTCTGGGTTAGCCTTTGTGAAGCAATGTAAGGTACCGTAAGTCGGTTGATTACTCTGTATAGCGTCGACAACACCTCCGGTGTAGTTAATACGTGGAAGCCGAGGAAAAACCGCAGTTACTAAGCCTTGTAGAATAACGGCAAATCTGTGATCAGCAGAGCTGGTACCGACTAGGTCCTTGGTTCATCAATGGAAACACTTTCAGTGGAGTACAGTGTGGTAATCACGGAAAGAGTCGTCGCTATCAGTCTATGTGAATCACCGAATCATGACCCAACACCCAGACTCACTAAACCATCGATAGAAAGTAATCAAGCACACTCTATAAACTTGGTCTTAAATGCTTTGTTTAGATTAGGTATTATTGTGGGGTTAAGAAAGGTCGGACGTCGAGTTGGTTTGTCGCCTTATTCATGCACCCAGGGTTTCATCCCAGATAAGGGTCACTATACCTTCATCGGTTAGTGTTGTGGGCTGGATAAACTACTCCGATCAGAATCAGGATAGCCTAGTCGCCCAGTGACATACTGATCGAGAACTCTATCAGTAGGGGGCTAGTGCTCACTCCACATATACCTGAAATAAATAAAATACAAACCTTTAGAACACGTTTTCATACATCATACATCATTCCAATCAATAATGCTACCGAAATCATAGCAAACACCCTCTCTAGATTATCTGCTATCTACATTTACTTTATCTGCTTTAATTTACATTTCCTGCCTAAGTATAAAAAACCAAAAACAAAACCACCAATCAAAAATCTTTTAAAAACCCGCTAGATTGATAAGTACGCCTGTTTCGTCCACGATCCACAATACACTGACTCAGAGAACGACCCTAGGTCATCCTTGCTGCTATACACCAATAGTAACTAGGTATACTTAGGCCCCGCAAATATAAATTTTAAAACCCTCTGATCGCCGCTCTAAACGAGAGGTCCGCAACGACGCGAGTAAAATCGCGACTGACCGTTCGGGCGGCATCAGTCAATATCCTAATCGTTTGGTCTCGTAGGAATGTCAGTATCCTAATCGTTTGGTTGGTCCATGTCAGTAGGAACCCAGTGCCCATGTCGGTAGGGACTTTTCATCAGTTTAATAACAATAGTAGACCTATGTTCGCAGGATCTAGTGCCCATGTCAGAAGGGACTTTTCAACGGTCTGTGCCCATGTCAGTAGGGACTTTTCAGTTGCTCAATCAGTTAAGTAAAAAGTGTTGCTGGTCGTTGATAAATGCCAAAATGTACTAAATTATAGTACTAATTACCCCCGTGTTTGATAGGTTTCTAATGCATTTTGTATGAATAAGATACTTATTTCGTTCATATTTGCATTTAGGAGTTTAAATGGAGCTTGGATCGAAAAGGAACGGAAAACGAGCTTATTTGGAAGAAAAGTTACTAAAAGAATAAAACATTGGACAAGAGAAGATTGGATCGAGGAAAAGAAGCTAAGAGAGTGAAGATATGCAATATTGGATTGGAATAAGTGTAAATGAAGCTCGAATCGGAAGGAGAATGAAAGATGAGCTGAAAATGAAGAAAAGTGTAAAAGCTGAGTTTTCGGCTATGCGTTAGTATTTTGGCCATAACTTCTTCATACGAACTCCGTTTGGGATGATTCAACTTGGAGAATTTAGCTAACAAACAGGTCTACAACTTTCATTTTTTGGCCGTGGGCTAGTTTTGCAATCCATATGGCGTATGGATTAATCCATACGGCGTATGGATTGAAAACTGGGCCAAACTTGTTATCGCGGGCTGGACTTTTTGGGCTTTTACATCCATACGCCGTATGGATGACTTTTTCAGCATTTTAAGTCCGATTTTAGGGTTTTCACTTCATAACTTCACAAAAACCAAAACCATTCGACCAGAGACGATTAGAGGGGGTTTTTCCCTCATTTCGGGAGCATTTTGAAGGTAGAAAGCAAGAAGATTTGAAGCCCTTTCAATTGTTCAATCATTCTTTCGATTTCTCGGTTCGAATACATTTCTTCCTTTCATTTGATTATGATTATGGTTTCGTTTTCGATTCTGATTTTTAGTAATATTATGATTGGCTAAATCTTATATGTATTTGCTTGGATGATGATACTTAGATTACGGATTGATTATTGAATTGCGGATTTGATTGGATTTATTGAAAGTTTATGTGTTTATTTGATGAACCTTGGTTATTGAATGATTAATAGTAATTACCTAACGTGGTTTTATGATTAATTGAGATTGATTTCTACTTAATTGTAAGATTATTGATGATTGTTGATTTTAATTGACGATTGTTGCTGAATATATTGAGTTTGACGGGTTAGGGCTAATAATTGGTAATGATCATTGATGAACAAGATAACTTTCATTAGTTATAGACTTTGTTGATTCAAGTCAAGAAAATAAATCACATAGACGGTGTTGGTTTAATTTAGAATACAATTTGGTGGGCAACGTTAAATTGAACTGTTAGCGTGTTGAAAACAACTTTGTGTCTTTCTTAATTGTGTTTATATCAATTTATCTTGTAAGGAAGATTGGTAATATTTGTCAAATCACCAATAAATCCATATGTTAGCAATTCAATAAAATGATTTCCGGACTCTAAGGAAAGTAATCCAAGCAAATGCATTTCTTCTATCATTTGAATCAAGTAATTTTATTTGATTAATTGTTTATTAATTATTTTCTTTTAAGTTTTATTTAAACAATCACTTTTCATAATTGTTAGTCAATTGTTCGATCGGAACTAAAACGCCCCCCAAAAGTTACTGTTTTAATTATTTGTATTAATTTCCAATTTATTTAATATTGACATCCGTTCCTCGTGTTCGACTCGGACTTACCAAGTCTATACTAACATTCGATCGGGTATTCTTGCCTGGTTGTGTGAGAAGTATATATAAGGTATTTCCATTTTATAAATTAATAAACTAGACGCTTTCACACGCATCAGTCGTTCTCCCGCATTTTCAAAACAGTACCGGTCGTTCTCCGGTTTATCCGGTATAGTTTATCTCGTTTGTAATAGTTTGTCGTATGAAAACACTATTTCATAGTTAATTATTTCGTTGTAAATGTTCGACTGTTCAAAGTACTCTATACGTTCGAGTAAAGCAAGTATACTATCATGTAGTAAAAGTGTTTGACTATGTTTTCCACCCCTGTTCAAAGCAGTTAAAACAGTAAAAGTAGGGGCTATGAACTCACCTGTCGAGTTAAGTTGCGTGTAAGCGCTAGCAAAGCCTAAAGCCCGAGGTACACCTAGTCGAATCTCCTAACGTCCTAAACGTATGAGATTTAATAAGTATGTGGATGTCTAAGCTAATCATCCATGCTAGTGTTCGTACAACCAATGTTGTGTCCAAAGTGTTTGTTAAACGTTTAAGTTTGTATTTCGTTATTGTGAAAATGTATACGACTCGTTAGTGATAGTTTGAAATCAAAATTTCAATAATGTAAGTATGTTTGTTATGTTTGTATAGTTCGTGTATAGTGTCGTATGTAACTATCAGTTCCCGATTACGTTCAACACTTAGTGAAAAAGTTGTAAACTTTCTGTTTTTGGCGACACTGGGCTAGTGTCGCTATAGGCGACACTAGGTGAGTGTCGCTAGATTCCTGATTTTCAATTGAGTAGCGACACTTGGTTAGTGTCGCTATAGGCGACACTAGTTCAATTATGGCGTCACTAAGGTAGTGTCGTTAGGATGGGTCTGGTTAAGTATTTCAGCGACACTTAAGTAGTGTCGCTATAGGGGCGACACTTAGGCATAGCGACACTTAGCTAGTGTCGCTAGCACTGTTTTTGGCACATAGCGACACTTCCAACTGTTCGACGAACAGCTTGGTAAAAACGGGTTTTTGGTTAATTTTTTACATTTTCGGTTGTTAAGAACACTAAAACATGTTATATTAAGTATATTAAACATGAAATATCAAAGAAAACTTCGTGTGTCGGTTTTGAAATCCGAAAAGGTAGAAGTGTAGATCGTGACTCCGTGATCGTTTTCTTCTAAATGAGTTAGTCGATTGGATGAGTTTTTGTTGTAGTTTTGTTGTGATTTGTGTGAGGTTTTTAGAGAGAGTTTTGAGAGAAAGTGGGAGTAAGAGAGAGAGAGAGTGAAAGAGAGAAATGAGAGTGTGGGTGGTGGTGGGAGCCGGTTTTGTGGTCTCCAAAAGAGGAGGTGGGGACTTTGTCCCGTGTCGCGGTATTTTACCCGTGTTCGTTTACCCGATCGTTAAATGTTACAATATTTTAAATGGTAATATTTTTAAATACGTTTTTAATTACATTTTTCGTTGAAGCATTTTATGGAAATTATTTAGTTAAGTTTATATATTATAACATTGTTTTATTTTAATTTGTGAAATTAGCGTTTTGCGTTATAAAATACCTTGTAAATATTTTCGATATAATATTTAATACACCTTAGGTTATTTAATAACTTCGTTTTATTAAATAATTTTTGTTCACCAACAGTCGTATATTTTTGTTGTGCTTGTTTCCATTGTTTTGTACATAATTATAATAATTTATGTATCGTAACACTACGCGTATTAACTAGCTAGTTGGGCTTTGCTAGACTTACCTCTAAAAGTAGTTGTGAATTCACTCAAAGAAAGGGAATTAGCCTAATAATGCAAGTGATTGACGTCTATAATCGCGTTTAAATTTGTGGGGTGTTACATATACTACAACGACCGCACGCATCACTCTCGCTGATAGCAACAAACCCTCAATTCGAACTCAAGCACGACGTAGTGCAGCTAATCCTGAATCGCTGCCAATTCAACGGACTACCGAATGATGACCCCTACTCCCACCTCAATAAATTTTTCACCATATCCGACTCTTTCAAGCAAAAAGGGGTTGAGCAAGATACAATCCGCTTATATCTGTTCCCCTACTCTCTTTCTCATCACGCACAGACTTAGTTCGAGGAATTAGAGATCAACTCTATCTCCTCATGGGCGGAAATGGAAGATAAGTTCTTAACAAAGTACTTTCCCCCATCCAAACGAATTAAGTTAAAGAAAGACATCCTGAACTTCCGACAGTTTCATGATGAATCAATCTACAGTGCATGGGAAAGATTTAAGAGGTTGCTAAAAAGATGTCCAAACCACTAAATCGAACGATCAACTCAGTTGTGCACGTTTTACAATGGTCTCGCACTGCACCACAAGCCAATGCTCGATGCCGCTGCTCGAGGAAACTTCACGCGTTGCACGGATGACGAAGCCTGGAATCTGATTGAGAGCATGACCATGAATCACAACGATTGGAACACTGATGAGCATTCCTCATCATCAGCACCGCTTGCCCTTCCCAATCCCATGCAAACTGAGGCGATCAAATCTCTGACGGAACACATCGGAACGCTAACTGAGGAAATAGGAAAGCTGAAGAAACCTCCTCAACAGGTCTACCATATTCAGTCCTGTCGGAGCTGTAACAATCCACAAGCTACGAACCCTGTTGATGGCACAACCTACTATGACCAGTTCCGAACTCACCCACGTCCACCTGATCATACTCAAACCTCTCATCTTCGAGCCAACCAATACCTACCAATTCCACCTCCCAACCAATTCCAATACCCAGCCTACCACTAACCACCTTTACTTCCCGTAACCACACCAGAGATGGCCCAACCTTATGAACCTACCACGCCAATTACTAGTCCAGACGACACCCTCACACAGATCATTCAAACGATTACGGCTAGACAAGACCAGGTTGATCTCTTCTTAAGAGACCAACTAACTTTACTAAACACTCTTGTAACCCAAGTAAGTCTACTAGCAGAACGTATTGACACTAGACCATAGGGTAGTCTGCCTAGTAATGCCTTTCATAACCCACATACTGAGGAAGCTAACCAACTAACCAACCAAGACTCCAAGGTGGCACCGAGCTGTCGCACCCCCAAATTATGATGCGGAAGCGGTTCGGGTCGGGGCGCGACTAATCAATAATCACAACACAAAGATATAATGAACGACCACTATATGTGTCGTTTGAACTTGTATTGACAAAAACATAAGTTTACATCAAAATATAGTTACATTAGCTCGGTTGAAATTGAGAGA
This sequence comes from Helichrysum umbraculigerum, assembly GCA_949592205.1. Taxonomy (NCBI): domain Eukaryota; kingdom Viridiplantae; phylum Streptophyta; class Magnoliopsida; order Asterales; family Asteraceae; genus Helichrysum; species Helichrysum umbraculigerum. Next base: position 293,654,102 of record CATIUR010000001.1, read on the forward strand.
TCTAAGTACATAATTAATCTATACAAAATATAATAATGCAGCTAAATCTCTGATTGTTTGCATGCTGATTCGAGCTAATTGATCCTGATTGAGCAGTCCAACCTACTGCTGGTTACCTGTGATACATGCTAAAATAGGTCAGCGAAACGCTGGTGAGCTCACAGGTTTGTATGTCAACACATAATTGTATGAACCGCAAGATTTATAATTGAATTTAAAGTGCAATTAAGCAAAATAAAAGTTATACAGCCATGAGCACATAGTCTGAGCTTAACTTAAGTTGTTAGGTCCAATTAAGGAAACCCAACTGTGGTTGCCTCCTACGAGTGCCTAATCTACACTCGTCTTCCCAAATGCTAATACGTCCGTTTGACCAGTTAGTGCGTGCTAACCCGAACGAGGATTGTCAATCCTATATGATATCATATACTAACATTCACGCTACTACGTATTACCAGACTATGCTATGGAGGGCTTTAAATTGATTAGTTGAAGTAACTCATGTATTATTTGATTTTGATTTGTACTTGCGTTCAACTTGTAAAACAAAACGAGCAATAATATCACACCCCTGATTGAAAAGCAGTAAAATAGGGGCCATGAGACTCACCTGAGCCTTGAGTGTTTATCGAAATAACTTGAATTGATTAGCTGTGAATTGATGTCCGAAGACTTGTAACCTGAGGGCGTCCAATAAGCGCGATGGTTATTAATTAAATAGGTATCTTAAAAGACTACCTTTGTAGTTGTTCGTTCAACTATAATGTCCAAATTATTCCCATTTGGTTGATTGACTTGTCCAAATTACTACGATTTGGTTGATTAACTTGAGTTTAGAAAGTGTGTACGGCCCGTTGGTGATCGTTTGTAATAATAATTTTCTACATTATTATTTTGATTATTGAAGTGTTGTACTTAAAAATGTTTACAAACTTTTAGGTGACGGGGGTCCGGGGGCAATGCCCCTGGTTAGCGGGGTTCTAGGGGTGGCAACCCCTAGCGGGGTCCAAGGGGCTGGCCCCTGGTTGGGGTCGAGATGCCAAGTCAGCTAGAAAAATTTTTATTTCTACTAAATTGCTTTGGTGATAAACGCATCTGGACTTGAATTTGGGTGAAATCAAGTGATAAAATTTAGGTCTCGACACTTAGTAAAAATTACTTTGAAAACCTTCTGTTTTGTGCGTCACATATAGCGACACTTAGGGCTTAGGCGACACTTAGGAAGTGTCGCATGAAATGACAGATTCTAATCAAATGGCGTCACTTGTACAAGTGACGCATAGAGTGCGACACTTAAGGAAGTGTCGGTTGTAAGTGTCGGTACAAGTGTCACGAGTCACTAAGGTTAGTGACGGGTGAAATCAGTTCTCGATTACAGGCGTCACTTAGATAAGTGACGCTACAAGTGTCGGTTTATAGTGACGGGTATTGAATTTGCGACACTTAGGCAAGTGTCGGGAAAAAGGGGTTCTATGCGGCACTTAGGCAAGTGACGCAAAATTAGGGCTTTTAGCGACACTCAATGCGTCACTTAAGTGACGCACGAAGTGACGCTATATTGCAGTCGTCGTTGCGACACTTAAAGCTGTTGACGGATTTTTGAGCCAAAAACGAGTTTTCCGGTGACCACTTGGTCTGATTCTTTTACCCAACCCTTATGTGGACATTATAAACTTAAACAACCCATATTCAAGTAAAAACAAGTGAAATCGGAGAGTTTCGGGTTTTGTCGGAAACTTACAAATCAACGCCGTGAAAATCCGAAAAGATAGGAAGGTAGATCGTGATGCCGTGGTTCTTTTATTCCAAACGAGTGTGATGATTTAGGGGCGTTTTGGGGTGCTTTTTGAGGGTTTTAATGGTGATGGTGGTGTTTTAGTTTAGAGAGAAAATGAGAGAAAAAGAAAGAGATAGAAAAATGATGATGATGAAAATGAGATGGTGGGGGGGAAATCCCCATCTTTTTGGGCAGATTTTTCGTGGGGCCCACCCATGTGGGTGTGTCCCAATTTAGTTCCCCGTGTTTGCGCTCCGTGCGGTGTTTATTTTCCCGATTGTTTAAACGTTAAATAATTATTTAAAACCTTTAATTATATGTTTTAAAGTGCGAATAATTTCCCGATATTTTTGGTTGAAGTATTTCATAAAATACTTTATAATTTAGTTATAAAGTATGACTTAACTTGTTTCGTTTTGTTTGCGTGGTTAATATTTTAATCGCTTAAACCTTGTTCGTATGATATGAAATTGACTTGAAATATTATCGAAATAATACTTTGGATATGATAGCGTTATTAAATAATTTTATATTACTTAATAAAATTGTTCACCAACGTCCGTATTAATTGAACCAAATTACATTCGATTTGAAACTTGTACGATTTAATCAAATCGCATACTTGTATATATTCAACAATATATATTACTTGATACACAAATTAGCCTAACACAGAACTAATTACATGTATTAAAACTTGATTAGGCACTAATTACTAGTCCTAATTCGACGGGGGTCACACGAGCCAACCTTCAGTTCTTTCTCCGGTGAAAGAAAAATCTCCTGTCACACAGACAGTTGAGAAAAAGTCTTCTCCAAACCCTAAAAAGGAAAGCTTACCATTTCCAGGACATCTCAAGCAACAACCTAATGAAGTTAAAGCTTTCAAGTATGCTAAATATGTTAGGAGACTTATCTCAAACAAAGACAAGGTACCCGAAGTACCTAATATCCCGCTAACTGCTGAATGTTCAGCTATCCTTCAAAATCGTCTGCCGGAAAAACTAGGAGATACCGGACGTTTTACCCTTCCCCGCGCTATCAACCAATCTGGTGATATTCGCTCTTTGGCCGATCTAGGAGCAAGTATTAACCTAATGCCACATTCATTATTCAAAAGATTAGAATTAGGAGACCTTAAACCCACTAAAATGAGTGTCCAGCTAGCTGACCAATCCATTAGATACCCTAAGGTAATAGCTGTGAACATCATGGTTAAAGTCGACAAGTTCTTTTTCCCAACTGACTTTGTGGTAATGGATATTCAGGAAGATATAAACATCCCTATAATCCTAGGTAGACCTTTTTTGAACACAGCCAGAGCAGTCATCGATGTGCACTCTCAGACGATCAGCTTACGCGCTCACGGAGAAAGCATCACATTCAAGACCGATAAGAACGACTGTGTTTCGATGAAGAATAATGAGCTATATACGGTCTCTATTAGCCAAGACACATCTGATGACGAGATCTCTGAACCAGCAACCAAGCAGGAAGAAAAGATGAAAGAAGAAAAGGAGCCTCTTGCCAAAGTGGATATTCATCCTCTTGATTCTCCAGATTTGCCTGATTCACAAGCATTATCTCAAGAAATCATCTGCATCCCAATCGTCTATACTCATGAGCAAATGATTTCTGTGATAGAAAAATATGATGGTGACCCTCATATTATAATAGCAGCTATCAGAATGTCGACCAATGATTACTCTATGCATCAAAGATGGCTAATAGCGGTTATTAAGGCAGCATCCACTATCTATCTCACTAGCAAAGGAACCGAAGATCCGCTCAACCTTAGACATTGCATCAGAACATTCGCCGATGCACTCAAATCTCAGCTCAAGAAAGAAAGGAATAACGCGAATGAACTACTCTTCTACATTGAACAGAGACAAATATACTGCAAGGTGTATGATGTTCTCATGGGCTCTGCGTTTCCTTATTCATCAAAACAGAGGGAGAAGTTGGGTGCTATCAGAAGAAATATTGAAGATGCTACTGACTTCATGGTGATGAGGAATCTACAGGGATTCCTTGACTTATTAGCTGAGAAAGATCACCTGAGTACAAAAGAAAGCAATCGATTTATCATCAAGTCTACTTTAGAACATCATATTAAATTGATAATCGAGGAGCTTAGGTACATCACTAGGGACGAAAGCAGGCGTAATCACCCCCTCATTGTTAAAAATATGTCTATACTCGATATTGTCACTTTTGTGACAACTCGATTACACGAGATATTGAATGCAGAAGACGCCGAGAAAGCAGAGTATATCCTCCAGGCTGGATATCGCGAGATATTCAACAAACTGATTCATATTTTCAAAAACTCTGGCTTTCCTTTCACCCTTCATCAGCACCAGCTAATCAAAAGCTTGTGCAAATCTACAGCTCTATTCGAAGGAGATCCTCATACTGAAGAATTTGAAGATCTCAAGTTGAAGTTACTAGAATTTATGGACTCCTTTAGACTCAGGTATCCGAGTAGGGAAGTGATCAAGAAAAGAAAAACAACGCAGATTGATCCCAATGGGCCAATCACTAAGGCGGTTGATTACATTACGCAAGTATTACTAGGTCTTTCTAGAGCAGCCTCATAACAACTTTGAAACTTCAAAGTGGATACCATGGAACCGCTAGATCTAATCTCAACCATCCACTTCCAAAGGATCTATCCTCCACGATACTCTTTCCCACAACCCAGGGCTCATAATGGCACCATCACTCGCCCTGGGAGCTCCTTCCCGTACACCTAAACTCAAAGGAGTAAAGTCGAGCTCTCGACTCTAACAGCAGCGCTTCTCGGGAGGCAACCCGTGGAATAAGACGTGTAGAGAGAATAGTGTCAATAAGTGAAGCAAATCTCCGACTATCCTTCACACTTGGTCGCACCAAAATATTTTATGAAAAACATTCTAATATTACAACTCATTTGCAAATAAAACCACTCATCTCAGAAAATAGGAAATCAATATGAAAAATTGATATTTCATGTGTTTCGAGCATTTAAGGTACTTGCATAATACTTTTATGCATTATGCTCGAACTCGTTTAAAAACACATGTTTTATAAAACTGATATGTAATAGAAAACATCTTTTCAAATTCTGAGACAATGATTTATCTTTTCATTTGCAAAATACTTTGAGTTTGTAAAATGGTACAACCAACGTGTTTACACTTACGAGATTAATTCACAAGGAGAATGATGGATGAGGAAACCAATAGCAAGACGCTTGAAGCCGAATCGTTCTTCATGGAAGCAAAAAAAGATCCTGACAACGTCTCTTTTCAGCAAATTCTGATTCCCAGCTTCATTGCAGCTCGCTATCTGGGGAGTGTCCTTACCCTTTACCCTCTTTTGATTATGATTCTGTATATTATTTGCTTTGTTAAGTTTGTTAAAGTAGTCTATACTCTATCCTAAGCTTATCACTAAGTGTGGGATTCCATCCCAAAACAAACACTTGAGAAACATTTTCTTACATGTTCAAACTCTAAGTGTGGGATTTTACTTTCAGTAAATCTCAACTCAAGAGAACATTATGGACAATGTTCCTCTAAGTGTGGGATAGCAGGTATAGAATACCTTGGTTAGTATTTAATGATTTTTAATGTTCGAAATAGTAAACTCAGAAAATGTTCCTCAAATTTTTCAAAAATTTTCAAGAAAATTAAAAAAGTATGAGTTAAATCTCTCGATTAACTATACTATTTTGAGTCATAATATCTTATGAGAGGAGCTATTTTCAAATAAGAGTATTATATTTCGGAATCTAGGGAAAATAAGGTAGAAATTTCTTAAGCAAGGAATGATAATCTAATAGGAGCATGACAAAGTACATACAACCCTATTTGCAGTGAGGTACCTTGAGCCTAAAAGCATTCATCTTTAATGCTTCACTATTCAGTTCTTGTGTGTGCCGATGCATGTATCTCTGAATTAGAACTTGTTTTTGACATACGCTTCGAGACCACATTGGTGTGTACCGTACGCGGTATAGGTGCAATTAGATGACCTTGACATTCCCTAGGATATAACCCCCTTTTTTACATATCTTTTCAAGCCCAAAACCCTTCCGATACTCGTTTTTAGTATTGATGATCCGCCTAGTAAACCCTGTTGAGCCTAAACCTTTCGTTTCATAAAACCCTACTTCTCAAAATACCCCCAAAACTTATCTTAGATTTTATGAGGTTACGAAGAACATCTTTTAGAATATCCACTTCACTTATCCTACCCTTTCGTGTTCTCCAAAAGTCATCTCTCATGAGAATCCCTGGTGTGCAAAATTGACACCGCGAAAAGACTCGAAATGTTCAAGATAGGGGATTTCTGAAAGAATCAAAAGAAGAAAATATCCTTAGAAATTCTCTGGCAAAGAAGTTCTGAAGAAGAAAAAAAAATAGAAAGATAGAAAAAAGTAGAAAAAGAAAAGAAAAAGAAGAAAAAGAAGAAAAAGAAAAGAAAAGAAAAATAGTTTCGTAAAGAATAAAGCTTAAAGTCCTTCGAAGTATCATCCTCACAAGAAGAATCTGATAGACGACAAATAGCTATCTCCTTTTCCGTTCTAGAATAAAGTTGTTCATGATCTCAGTAGTTTTAAGATAACCAAAACCCTTACAACCCAAATATACCACTATCCATACCCTTAAACCCTCACCAAACACTACAACCCTCATGAATGTCTTGGGATAATTAACACCATCCTCATCTAAGTGGTAGAGATCCGATTCTCGATCAAGCCTATGACGATGAGTGCTACATGACTGGCTATTTGAGCCATTTCATTTGTTCTAGATTGATAGGAAACCCGATACACTTTGAGTGAATTGAGTGACCACCTTTTGTGAGATCGCCTAGTCATGTGTACTCCAAGATCATGAGATTTGGATGTATGCCTAAGAGAATCTTTTCTTGTTTAAGGAATGATCATCTTTTCTCTCCCTATATTCTTGAAACTATCTTACTTGCATCTGGAAGTGGTAACTCTTAGAAATGTTGTGACTCTCTCTAAAAATGTTTTCAAAAACTGAGTGTCGCTTGAGGACAAGCAACGTCTAAGTGTGGGATAACTTGATGTGACGCAAAAAGTCATGTTTTTAAGTACGATATTCCACACTTTTTGGGCACATCTTTAGTGAAAACATTCCAAAACAATCATTATTTACTAAAATTCACTAAAGTGCTCAAAATATAGACGTTGCTACAAAAATCACTAAAAACGTTCAAATAACGAGCAAAATAGAGTGAATAAACAACGACCAATTCTCACACCCTCATTTACCTTATGATAAGCACATTCTAACCTTATGTTATGATGTAATAGGTAAAAACGAAACGGGAGAATCAACAATCATGCAAATTGGGTGTAGAACAGAAGAGATATGGCTTCTACAGATCGTTAAAAGTCATTTCGTCTATGCTTGAGTTACATACATCCAATTTCTTTGATATTGGTACCATTAGAAGCGTAACGGAATTACGAAAGTGTGGGCGCGAGAATCGCATCAAACGGACGTGTAACGAAGGAGATACGGGCGTTTTAAGCAACGAACGAAAACTGACGGACCCCGTATACGGCCCTGGAGACCGTATACGGCTGCTACAGTACCTTATACGGCTGCTACAGTACCATATACGGCCCTACCTACCCCGTATACGGCCCCCTTGACCCCAATTGGTCTCCGTTCGTGCTTCGTTTGCTTGTACGCTGAGCTGTTTCGCTTGTACGTATGATTTGATGCTTCACCTATAAATAGGGGTCACCTCCTTCAAGTTTTACACACCATTCTTCATTCCACTCATTTCCTCACTCTCATTTTCTCTCTCACACACACTCTCTCTCTCTCTTCTTTTTCTCTCTCTAGAATTAGGGTTAGCATCAGTTAGTTCTCAGTTAATATTGAACTGGGACTAACGGAGGGACTACTTTTGTAATAGCGTAAAGAATAGTTCAGGGGCTTATTTGTAATATTTTGAAAGATATTGCGGAGGTTCTGCTTGTACTCTCTCTCTAACGTTTATTCAATCTATGCTTTATTAACGGTTACTTCTTTCCTTATCTATTATAATGATAATTACTATTGTTATTATGCTAGATTTAGGACTTGTTATTATGCTAGATTTAGGACTTGTTATTATGCGTAGTGAGTAGTTATATTGTGTGTTTGTTGTGATGTAGTTAGTCGTTAATTGGGATGATGTCATTATGAAACAACGGAAGTAACGTTATACGGCTTTCATTTGTATAGCGCCGGAAACATCACTAATGTGTGGAGTACGGAACGTGGAAGCTATGAAAGTCGTGGGCAATATCCGTTGTGGAATAATGTTCCCAACTATTATATTATAAATGAAAACTCGGTACTTTGATTACGCGTTTCATCTATGATTTTAAACCGCATATTCAACTAATGCCTTTCCACCAATAAACGTGGTTAAAACCTTTCGATAAGACGTCATATCTGGGGTAATTAATTATCCATGTTTTGGTTTTGGATCTGTGGAAATACTTTATACGTATTGTACACCGTGAATAAACTTCTAATTAAATATCTGTGTTTAAATAACATGGTATGGTTTTGAAGCCGTGGAAATTCTGTTTGAAACAAGTATTGTACACTGAATAAACTAGGGATTTATTGGTTAAATATAAGTGAGGGCTGGCTTAAATCATAAATGGGGAATCTCTGATCTAAAATACAAACTCAGTTTATGAATCCAGAAAGGAAGACGAGGAATCATCTAGTATTCCAAATTTGTCTATCACCCCTGGATTCTACAAAACCATTGATGGAAAGTAATCAAACACCAACCAAGTCTTAAACCTAAATGTTTTATTCAATTGAGTATCACTGTGGTGTTAAGAAAGGTCGGACCGTTAGTGGGTCTGTTACTTTATGCATGCGCCCAGGAATCTTTGTATTTCAGAAAAGGGTCACTGTTCCGTAACAGGGCAGTGTTGAGAGTTGAGCAGCCTCCTCCGATCAGAATCACGATAGCCTAGTTACTCAGTGACATACTGATTGAGCAATCAATCAGTAGGGTGCTAGTGCTTACACCATAAATACTTAAGACAAATAAAATACAAATCTTTAGAAAGACGTTTTCATAACTTAAACTAAAACATCATCCCAATGCAAGGCTAACGAAGTCACAACAAACACCCCCTCTATCCTGACTGCTATCCCTTTATTTTATTTTATTGCTTAGTTTAATTAGTAGTATAATTTAGAAAACAAACAAAAACAAACCTCCAACTGCTTTCAAAACAACCTTCAGTAGCTAGATTCGGACATCTTGATTTCTCTGTTTCACAATACCGTTGGTTTTAAAGAACGACCCTAGGTCATACTTGCTGCTATACACCTTTAGCACTGGTAAACTTAGGCCCCAGCATTTTACAAATTTGAAACTCCACTGACACGCTGCCAGTAGTCGGTGCAACGACAGGTGAATTCCTAACCGACCGCTGGTGGCGCGTCAAGCACTGCAAAGCTTTTGTTTCAGGAGTTGGAATGCTGACTCTTGTTTATCAGTCCAATCGAACTTTTTATCTTTCTGAGTCAGTGTCGTGAGTGGTTGAGCTATTTTAGAGAAGTTCTCAATGAATCACCGATAGTACCCGGCAAGTCCTAGAAACTGCCGTACTTCGGTCGGTGTGGTAGGTGCTTGTTAGCACTTGATAGCTTCGATTTTCGATAGATCAACATGAATTCCCTGACTATCGATAACATGACCAAGGAATTGAACGGTTTGCATCCAGAACTCACACTTTGATAATTTAGCGTACAGCTCTTCGTGTCTAAGTAGTTCTAGGATGGTTTTGAGATGTTGCGCGTGTTCATGTTCGTTGCGCGAGTAGATGAGAATGTCATCGATAAAGACGATAACAAACTTGTCGAGATAAGGTTTGCACACCCGATTCATAAGGTCCATGAATACAGCCGGTGCGTTGGTTAGACCGAATGGCATCACCTGGAATTCGTAATGCCCATAACGGGTTCTGAAAGCAGTTTTCGGGATATCGGTGTCTCGAACACGTAGCTGGTGATAACCTGACCGGAGGTCGATCTTTGAATAAAAACTCGACCCTTGAAGTTGGTCAAACAGGTCATCGATACGAGGAAGTGGATATCGGTTCTTGACGGTCAACTTGTTCAACTCTCGGTAGTCAATACACATTCTGAATGAACCGTCTTTCTTTTTCACGAATAAGACCGGAGCTCCCCAAGGTGAAGAACTCGGTCTAATGAATCCTCTATCCAGGAGTTCCTGCAATTGAGTGGACAACTCCTGAAGTTCGGATGGGGCTAGGCGGTATGGTGCTCGAGCCACAGGTGCAGCACCTGGTACGAGATCGATTGAGAACTCAACATGTCTTGGTGGTGGTAGACCAGGCAGTTCTTCGGGAAAGACTTCACGAAAGTCTCGAACGATGGGCACATCTTCAAGTCGCTTCTCCCTGACTTTTTCTCCATGATGTGAACGAGGATTGCTGGATAACCCTTTCTCAGAAATTTTCGGGTTTTCAAACAAGAGATGATGTTCAGTCTCGTCTCACCGGTCTCCCCCTGTATGACCAAAGTTCCACCGGCGGCGAGAGGGATTCGAATGACCTTGTAGTAGCAAACGATTTCAGCGCGGTGTTTGGACAACCAGTCCATACCAATGATAACGTCAAAACTTCCAATTTTGACAGGTATAAGATCGATTGAGAAGGTTTCGTCGGCTAAGTTTAAAGTGCAATTAGGTATCACACTATTGGTTTCTATAAGTTTGTCGTCCTCTAGTTCTACAGTGTACTTAACATCTAGGGCAATAGGTGTGATGTCAAGCAGTGGGTAAAATTTATCTGAAATAAAGCTTCTATCGGCACCAGTATCAAATAGTACAGAAGCAGATAAGTTGTTGAGGAGGAACATACCCGAGACCACATTCGGGTCTTGACGGGTATGAATCGTACTCTCGTTCAATTTGCCTTATCAGGTGTCTCTGGGCGGTGGTGTAGTTGTTAGTTGATTCTTTGATAGCCTCCACAATGATGCGTACATCGTTGTTTTCATCAATCAGGTCAATCATCTCTTCGTGAGTGTCGATGAGGGGAATTTCTAGTCTTTCAGTTGTGATGACGAGAGAATTTGGTGGAGCAAGAGGAGTTTGTGGAATAGAGTGTTCATTGAGAGTGACGTCGATACAATCGCCGTCATACTCGACTTCATCTTCAGAATCTTTGTCACGTGAATCTGGAAATTGGTGGAATTCTTTATCTGAGGGTGCATTGTTGAAAGGTTGGGTACTGTCTATTTCGATGGTTCTGACTTTCGTGGTTGTATTTTGAAGGTTCTCTTCAACAAAGCCTCATTTTTGACGTGCCTTATATGCAGAGATTCTTTGTAGGAGTTCAACATACAGGTCTGGGTGCTTTAATGATTGGAGTTCTTTTTCAAAATTATCTATGTCTCGGAGTCGGGTTCGGGTGAAAGGTTTAGAAGGATCGAGATAGGAGTTAAGAATGTTCCCCATCCTTCAGAGATGAGCGGATTTGAGTTCTTGACGGAGGGTTTCATAATCAACGGATTCTTCTGATGAAGTGTAATTATCGTAGCTTTGTATTCTATTTACTTCGGCCATTTGTGGTGAATCTTCATCTTCCTCCATTTCTTCATATCTTTCCTCTTCCTCTTCGGATTCTTCGTCCATTTCTTCCTCTTCCTCTTCAGTTTCTTCTTCTTCCTCAGTGGGTTCTTCTTCTTCTTCTTCAGGTTCTGATTCGTCCTCCTCAGGTTCTTCGTCTTCCTCCGCTTCTTGATATTCCTCGTCCTCGTCTCGGTCAGTTTCAGTTTCGTAGATCAAGGTTGTTGGTCGAGTGAAACATCGTTCCTCTTCGGATTCTGATTTGTTACTGTGGGTAATTCTGCCTGTTGATATAGCATAACATTCTTCTTGTTCTAGGGTGTATTCTGGTTGGTCGATCTTGTAAGTGATGCTTTCACCGTGTGATCGTAGAACAATCGTGTGGTTATACACATCAATCACTGCTCTAGCTGTGTTCATGAATGGTCTTCCAAGGATAATCGGGATGTTTATGTCCTCGTGGATATCCATTACCACGAAATCCGTCGGAAAGAAGAATTTGTTAATTTAAACTAAGACGTTCTCAGCTATTCCTTTTGGGTATCTAACAGATTGGTCAGCTAGCTGGACAGTTATCTTAGTGGGTTTTAGATTTTCAAGTTCTAGTCTCTTAAACAGGGAGTAAGGCATTAGGTTAATGCTAGCTCCTAGGTCGGCTAAGGCGCTTATATCTCCGGATTGGTAAATAGAACAAGGGAGTGTAAATCTACCGGTGTCTCCTAGTTTTTCGGGAAGGCTATTCTTAAGTAGGGCTGAGGTTTCAGAACTAAGGGGAATGTTGTTTACTTCGGGTAGTTTATCCTTAATGGACAGCAATTTCCTAATATATTTATTACGACCGGGAACTCTAGACATGGTATCAAGGAATTTTCCATCTAGCTTAAAAGATGATAATTTCTTAGGTTGGGCTTTAAGTCTAGCGGGATAAGGGATTCTAACCTCTTTGTTCATGGTCGGAGTGGTTTCCACAGCTGGTATCTTGATCTTCGGTTCTTCCGTCACTGGAATAGCGGCAGGTGGTGTAGTAGATGCTTCTTTGGTGGTAGTGAGTTGCTTCTCTTCCTCAACATGAGGGTTGTGAACCGTGTTGCTAGGCAAACTTACTCTAGGTCTGTTATCAACACGTTGTGCCAATTGTCCAATTTGAGCTTCCAAATTCTTTAGCACAGCCAATTGGTTTCTCATAAAGAGGTCGGCTTGATCTTGTCTAGCGGACGTCTTTTTGTTGAGTAGGTGTTGACCTTGCATGAACTGGGTAAAGGCGTCATCTGAACTTGAAGCTGGGGCATTTGTCTTTGCAGGTTGTTCAAGGGTTTGGTTTGTATCGGAAGTTGGTGCAGGAAGTGCGAGAGGTTGGTTGTAAGGAAGTTGTGGTTGTTATGGGTAAGGTGGGTATCTAGGTGGGTATCGGGGTTGGAAAGGTTGGTTGGTTCTTTGCGGGAATGGAGGTCCTCTAGGTTGGTAATTGTTTTGGTTGAAACCGGGTGAAAAATTCTGTGGTTGAGCGGGAAACTGAGCATAGTAGACGGTGCCATCTGCTTCTTCGTATTCCACTTGGTATTCACCAGATGGTTGCGGGTTGGTGCAATGTTGACAGACTTTCACTTGGTGTACTTGGTGCTGTTGTTTCTTAAGTTCTCCAAACTGTTTGACAAGTGAGTCCATTTTCTCTGTCAGTACCTTAATCGCTTCGACTGGAATCAGATTCGATGCAGCGAGAGGTGCTGAAGATGTTGATTGATCTCCAGAGTTCCAATCATGGTGATGCATAGTCATGTTCTCTATAAGGTCCCATCCTTCTTCGTCGGTCTTTGCCATGAAGCTTCCTTGTGCAGCAACATCGAGGGTGGTTCGGTGGTAAGGGTCTAAACCATTATAGAAGGTACACAATTGTGCGGATTTGTCGAGATGGTGATTGGGGCATTTCTTCAAGGCTCCTTTGAATCGTCCCCATGCGGTGTATAATGACTCATCAAAAGCTTGTCGGAAGTTCATGATGTCATTTCGGAGTTTGGTTTGTTTAGAGGGCGGAAAGTATTTGGTTAGAAACTTTGTCGCCATTACAGTCCATGATGTAACATCCTCTCCAGTGGCCTGGTATTTTTCTATTTAAATTGAGTAATTAATGTTTTTAGGAATTATTTGATATTAATTGTTTAATTGCGAAACTTAGATGAATAAGTCTTAGGACTTATTGTGAATAGTAAATTATTGTTTGTTTTAATTTACTCTAGTTGACGGTACAATAAAGTAAGTTTCACGCAATGGGTATTTAGGTTCCAGACAATAGATTTAAGACGGGTATAAAATACCCAAATGGTGAAGTCGGTTTAAAGGAGAGCCGACCTCCTTTTATTCTTTTCCCCATTTCCAGTTTATTCTTGTTGAACTTTTACCTCTTAAACACTAAACCCAAAATCAAGAGAAAGAAAGGTTGAAATCATTAACAAGATTAGAAGAATCAAGGCTGTGATTTTGTGATTACAAGTTCATCTTCTTCTTCCAATCACTCTCATCATTATAGTGTAAGTATTTGATTTTTCATGAACTCAAGCTTGGTTTAGGTCAATTATGAAATTGATGCAGTTTGAGTTGAAGGATGTTAAATTGTTGTAATATGATGATATGTGGTGTTATTTCAGTTGTGTATAACCTTAGAACTGAGTTTGAATGACCAAAAATGGTATTAGGTTTGAGCTGGGTGTTTGCAGGTCTGTACCTGAGCTGAAACGCAGCTCAACGCGATCCCAGCCTTGAGTCCGGATCGCGTTCCCTAGTTATAAAATGTCCCAGTCGAGATTTGGCCTTGGAAACGCGATCCTGGCCAAATATACGGATCGCGTTTGCTAGTGTTTTTTGGTTACATAACTTTTTCTACTGAAGAACGCGATCCCACCATGCCTAGTCTGGATCGCGTTTGTATGTTTAATTCTGATGGATTTCTGCAAATTTCAAAAATGCATAAGTGTTTAGAAGGTGGTGTTTTTAGTGGCACTTTTTATTTCATATACCTATAGTGGCACTTAAGGGGTATTGTAGTGGCACTTTTTGACTGAAAAATATGTTATAACGTGAACATTTTAAATGAGTTACGGGACTTAACAAAGATGTTTTGAGTCAAGTGAGTATTGTATACGAAATGCTTTTAGTGGCACTTATTGGATGCTATAGTGGCATTTTTATAAAAATGTCCATTTTGATATTTACAAATTATGAGGTAAAGTACTAATGTGTGTTGGTTGTTAATTCTCAGATCCTCCAAAAGATAAGTAGCACCTGGAATCCGAGTTTGTGGCTACCGAGGTATCGGTGAGTGGATTCAAAACTCACCATTTAATTTAGTTGTGATCATTTGATTACAGCGGGTAATTGTAGTTATGAATATAGAGTTGTTTAATCATTATTGTTGATTATATCACTATGTGCTATGTGTGATCTTTTGATAATGGTTGCCAATGAGGTCGACAAGTTGATGAACTGTTGGTTGGGTTAGTTGGTTATCGTGTGAATGATACAGGGATATGCTTCATATGTTGTGTGTATTGAACTGTATCTGAGTAGGATAACCTCTAGCTATCGGTCTCGTCCGTAGGGCCATACGGATATGGTTGGATAAGAGTTCTTGGGGAGCCGCCCGGGTATTATGGTTATCCCCAGAACCACCGATCCTCATTGTTAAGTGGTTGTTGATTGTTGTAATTAATGGTTATGCTAAGTTGAATGTTGGGTGTTGAACTCTCTCACTTAGCTATGTGCTAATCCCTCATCTTTACTTCCTGCAGATTTTGTAGTTTAAGGAGTAGCAGGAATAGGATGCTTATGGTGCGAGGACAGTTTGACAGCGAGCTACTCTGATCCTTTTTGTATCTAAACCAGTTTGTTTTATATAATACCCCGACTTATGTTTTGTTTGGAACAGTTTCACTTTGATGTAACTTAAAGTTGTGAACTTTTGATGTAAATTAATAGTATGTGTACTTATAAATATGGTTAAAATTCATACGCTTCCGTGTTGCTAATATTATATTGATATCTAAAAAAGAGGGGTGTTATAAGTTGGTATCAGAGCGTGGTTTTGGGTTAATTGAGCATTAAAGAATGTTCAATCCCAAAACTGGAGCATGGTATGTCAAACTTTTCTGGTTATGGGATTTAGCATTGTTGATAATTGTTAGTAGATAGGTACTAACGATTAACAGATTTCAAGTGTTGTGTTGATTTCAGAAATGACAGATAATGAGCAACCGACCACTAACCCCAATAATGCTTCCCGGATTGAAGCTCCGCCTTTTGAGACTAATACTGCGCAACATGATCATGAAGGTGTTTTTCATACGGTTGGAGAAGAAGCAAGTAAGGATGAATATATACACGAAATGGAGGATGAGTTGATAATTCTTAGAGAATTTAAAAAGAAAGCTGAGGAAGATGCAGCTAGACTACTTGCTCAACAACAAACTTCTGTTTTTGGTGCTAGTCCATCGTCTCAAACTAGTAAGGGGTGTTCTTTCAAAACTTTCATGTCTAGTAAGCCACCAGTGTTTCATGGAAGTACAAATCCAACTGTGACCTTAAACTGGTTAAGAGATATGGAACGCAAATTTAGTGTGACTCGTTGTGAGGAAGAATCCAAGGTTATGTTTGCTGTCCAGTGTATGAAGGATGAAGCAATGGTTTGGTGGGATTCAGTGACAGGTCATTTAACCGAACAACAAAAAGATTTTATCAAATGGAAAGATTTTCACCAAGCAGTGTGTAATCAATACTGCTCTGATTTTGACATGGCGCGGATTAGGAGAGAATTTGTGAATCTTCAGTTGAAAGATAATATGACCATTGATGATCTAATATCCCAATTTACAGAAAAGCTTCGGTTTGTTCAACATTGGGTTCCTGATGATAAAACTCGAATTGAGCAGTTTGTGGATACCTTACCTCATCATTACCGTACTACTGTAAGATTGGCTAATAGTTTATCACATGCTTTTAATCTTGCATGATCGGTTGACAGTGATATTAGAGGTTTTCGTGAAGCACGATCTAGAGATAATGCTGCAAAGTCTAGAGGTGATTCTTCTAGCAAAGGAAAGTCAAGTTCTCAGGGCAGTCGACAGAATAAGAAGTATGTTAGTAAAAGTGGGTCGTCGGGCAGTTCTAACTGGTGTGGTTCGTGTAGATCTAGGCATGATGGGCCTTGTACAGTGGAAACTAATAAATGTTTGAAATGTGGAGAATTGGGTCATGAGATAAAGAGTTGTCGGTATCCAAATTTTGTGTGTTGGTCTGCAAGAAGGAGGGGCATCGAGTGGGTCAATGTCCGGAGGCAGGGAAGTCGGGGTCGGGTTCGGTTGGGAGCTCTGCATCTACAGGTCAGAAACGTAAAAACCCTCCACCAGCAACCAGTAGAGCTTTTCAGATGACAGTCGATGAGGCTGTGCACACTGAAGATGTTATAACTGGTACATTTCTTATAAACTCTGTACCGGCGCGTGTGTTATTTGATTTGGGTGCTAATTGTACTTTCATATCTGTGAAATTCTGTGACAAGTTGAAATTAGTGCCTACTGTAATAACAAAGCCTGTAGAAGTAGAAATTGCTAGTGGTAATTTGGTTCCTGTTACCACCTCGGTAACTAGAGCTAACATTGTGATTGATGACCAGACTTTCCTTATTTCTCTCTTGTTGATGCCAATCCCTAGTTTTGATGTGATAATTGGTATGGATTGGTTGAGTCAGAATAAAGCTAGCATTGATTGTCATCAGAAGTTGATTAGGATCCCAATCTCTGAAAAGTCATATGTTGTGGCTCGAGGAGAACGGGATAGTTTGGTTTTTCCTTTGATTACTATGATGAAGGCTAGGAAGTCGTTGTCCAAGGGTTGTGAATCATATCTAGCCTATGTAGTTGATGCCAAACTTAAAAAGAAAACTGTTTTAGATGTTCCGGTAGTTTGTGAATATCCAGAGGTGTTCCCTGATGAACTACCTGGTTTACCACCAGTTAGGGAAGTAGAATACCGCATTGATCTTGTTCCTGGCTCGTCGCCTATCGCCAAAGCTCCCTATAGGTTAGCTCCATCTGAAATCCGTGAGATTATGAATCAGATACAGGAGTTGTTGGATAAAGGTTTCATTAGACCTAGTGCTTCGCCGTGGGGTGCACCGGTGTTGTTTGTGAAAAAGAAAGACGGGTCTTTTCGTATGTGTATCGATTATAGAGAACTGAATAAGAGAACAGTAAAGAATAAATACCCTCTGCCCAGAATAGATGACTTATTTGATCAGTTGCAGGGTTCTTCAGTTTATTCTAAAATTGATCTAAGGTCGGGTTACCATCAGGTTCGTGTTCGTGATGAAGATATTTCTAAAACTGCTTTTCGAACCAGGTATGGTCACTATGAGTTCCTGGTTATGCCTTTTGGTTTGACGAATGCACCTGCAGTGTTTATGGACTTAATGAACCGGGTTTGTCGACCTTTCTTGGACAAATTTGTTATTGTCTTCATAGATGATATTCTTGTATATTCGAAATCTGAAGCTGAGCATGCTGTGCATTTAAGACTGATTCTAGAAACGTTGAAACGAGAACAGCTTTATGCCAAGTTTTATAAATGTGAGTTTTGGATTAGGGAAGTTCAATTTTTAGGCCATATAATTTGTAATGATGGTGTGAAAGTGGATCCTTTGAAAGTTGAGGCCGTGATGAATTGGAACGCCCCAAAGTCTACTTCTGAAATAAAGAGTTTCCTTGGTTTAGCGGGATATTACCGGAAGTTCATAAAAGACTTCTCTAAACTTGCTGGTCCATTAACAAGGTTGACTCGAAAAGATGAAAAGTTTATGTTGACTGATCAACAGGAACATGCTTTCCAGACTTTAAAGCAAATGTTATGTCAAGCTCCTGTTTTAGCCTTACCAGATGGAACAGATGATTTTGTAGTTTACTGTGATGCTTCTTATTCTGGTTTGGGTTGTGTACTTATGCAAAGAGATAGAGTTATCGCCTATGCTTCTCGACAGTTGAAACCACATGAACGGAATTATCCAACACATGATTTGGAACTTGCAGCGGTTGTATTTGCCTTAAAACTTTGGAGACATTATTTATATGGTACTAGATGTGTTGTTTGTACTGACCATAAGAGTCTACAGTATGTGTTTTCTCAGAAAGAGTTGAATATGCGACAGAGGCGGTGGTTAGAGTTAATCAAGGATTATGACTGTGAAATTAAATACCACCCAGGCAAAGCTAATGTGGTTGCTGATGCTTTAAGCCGAAAAGATACTCCTGATCGAGTGTATTACTTAAGAGTGGATGTTTCTTCTGACTTGATTTCTCAGATTAAAGTTGCACAAATAGAAGCTTTGAAAGATGTTAATTTGAAATCCGAAGTCATGTTGAAAAGAAAAGATGAATTGGTGGAAGATTCGAGAGGATTATTAACTTATCAATCTCGAGTATGGATTCCTTTACTTGGTAATATTCGTGATTTGATTTTGAGTGAGGTACACAAGTCTAAATTATCTATTCATCCTGGATGTACTCGGATGTATAATGATTTGAAACCGTTGTATTGGTGGCCTACAATGAAAACTGACATTGCTAGATTTGTTGGTACTTGTCATATTTGTGCCCAAGTTAAAGCTGAGCATCAAAAGCCATATGGATCCTTGAAACAGTTGGAAATTCCCGAGTGGAAATGGGAACATATAACGATGGATTTCGTGACTAAGCTTCCTCGCACTAATCGAGGTAATGATATGGTTTGGGTTATAGTTGATCGGTTGACTAAAAGCGCGCATTTTCTTGCTGCTAGTGAATCTGCCTCGTTGACTAAGCTTGCACAGTTGTACATAAATGAAATTGTCACAAGACATGGTATACCTTTGTCAATTGTGTCAGACCGAGATTCTCGTTTTGTATCTCGTTTTTGGCAAGGTTTGCAACAAGAGTTGGGTACACGTGTAAATCTTAGCACTGCTTATCATCCTCAGACAGACGGTCAGTCAGAACGTACAATTCAAACTTTAGAGGATATGCTTCGTGCTTGTATTCTGGAATATGGAGGTTCTTGGGATTCACATCTCCCATTGGTTGAATTTACTTATAACAATTCATATCATTCCAGTATCGGTATGCCTCCGTATGAAATGTTGTATGGTAGACGTTGTAGAACACCGACATGTTGGTTGGAAGCCGGTGAGAAACAGTTTGCTGGACCCGACATTGTACAAATGACACCTGACAAAGTTGCAATTGCACGTGAAAAGTTGAAAGCTGCTCGTGACCGACAGAAACAGTATGCAGATCCGAAAAGACGACCAGTTGTATTTGTTGAAGGTGAATTAGTTTACCTCAAAGTTTCTCCGTGGAAGGGAGTAATCCGTTTTGGAAAACGTGGAAAGTTGGCGCCTAGATATATTGGGCCATTCAGAATTCGCCAAGTTGTAAATGAGCAGTCTGTTTCATTAGATCTTCCACCTGAACTTGCTGGTATTCATGACACGTTTAATGTGTGTTATCTTAGAAGATGCAATGTTGAGGATCAGTCGCAAATTCTTCCTTTGCAGGAGTTAAAAGTTGATCAAACTCAGAAATTAGTTGAAGAACCTGTTGAAATCCTAGATAGGAAGGTTACTAAACTTAGGAAGAAACAAATTCCCATGGTATTGGTAAAGTGGCGACATAGTTTAGGTCCTAATTTGACCTGGGAGACCGAGGAGTTGATGAAATCCAGATATCCTGAATTGTTTGTTGATGTTGAGATTTCGGGGACGAAATCTCTTTAAGGAGGGGAGATTTGTAACATTCTCTCCAGTGGCCTGGTATTTTTCTATTTAAATTGAGTAATTAATGTTTTTAGGAATTATTTGATATTAATTGTTTAATTGCGAAACTTAGATGAATAAGTCTTAGGACTTATTGTGAATAGTAAATTATTGTTTGTTTTAATTTACTCTAGTTGACGGTACAATAAAGTAAGTTTCACGCAATGGGTATTTAGGTTCCAGACAATAGATTTAAGACGGGTATAAAATACCCAAATGGTAAAGTCGGTTTAAAGGAGAGCCGACCTCCTTTTATTCTTTTCCCCATTTCCAGTTTATTCTTGTTGAACTTTTACCTCTTAAACACTAAACCCAAAATCAAGAGAAAGAAAGGTTGAAATCATTAACAAGATTAGAAGAATCAAGGCTGTGATTTTGTGATTACAAGTTCATCTTCTTCTTCTAATCACTCTCATCATTATAGTGTAAGTATTTGATTTTTCATGAACTCAAGCTTGGTTTAGGTCAATTATGAAATTGATGTAGTTTGAGTTGAAGGATGTTAAATTGTTGTAATATGATGATATGTGGTGTTATTTCAGTTGTGTATAACCTTAGAACTGAGTTTGAATGACCAAAAATGGTATTAGGTTTGAGCTGGGTGTTTGCAGATCTGTACCTGAGCTGAAACGCAGCTCAACGCGATCCCAGCCTTGAGTCCGGATCGCGTTCCCTAGTTATAAAATGTCCCAGTCGAGATTTGGCCTTGGAAACGCGATCCTGGCCAAATATACGGATCGCGTTTGCTAGTGTTTTTTGGTTACATAACTTTTTCTACTGAAGAACGCGATCCCACCATGCCTAGTCTGGATCGCGTTTGTATGTTTAATTCTGATGGATTTCTGCAAATTTCAAAAATGCATAAGTGTTTAGAATGTGGTGTTTTTAGTGGCACTTTTTATTTCATATACCTATAGTGGCACTTAAGGGGTATTGTAGTGGCACTTTTTGACTGAAAAATATGTTATAACGTGAACATTTTAAATGAGTTACGGGACTTAACAAAGATGTTTTGAGTCAAGTGAGTATTACTAATACTGAACCAAAGGCTAGTAGATGGTAAGTATGACCTAGAGTCGTTCTTAAAGAGAAACTGAATTGAAACGGAGGTGATCCAATCAATCTTTCTTTTCTAGTAAAGGTTTTAAAAGAGTGCGTTGGGGGTTTTTGGTTCAGTTAACTAGGTAAACTAAATAAAGCGAATAAAATGTAATAATAAATCAGATAATAAAAGTAGTGTTTGTTGTGAGTTCATTAGCTTATAATGTGGGACGATGACTTTTAGGGAAAACGTTTACTAAATTTGGAATGTTCACTAGACTTGGTAGTTTATGGTATAACCAATAGATTCCCTATTAGTCGGTTATCAACTAATATGTCACGAGGAACTATGGTGTCATGATTCTGATTAAACAGAAAATGCTCAACTCTCCACACTCTCCTATGAGGGAGTCAGTGGCCCTTATTATTGAACGCATTCGCTCGCGGGCGAAGGAATAGAGTAGCAAGTCCACAACAAGTCTAACCGTTCTTAATACCATAAAGACTAAAAATCCAGCAAACAACTAACTTAGCAAATATGTTCGGACTTAGTTGATTAATTCCCATTAATGAAATTCAAGCATGGTAAACGAGGGAAAGTGTTGAAGTTTCTTGCGTACCTTACTTTAGATTTCATAGGTTAAGGAAAAGTATCACTTTAAATTGGATTTTAAACTTGCATTTCTTAATACAATTAACAAATTCCTAGGTTTTCGTAAATGGTTATTTAGCCTATAGCCTACCTAATCTAATCTAATCTAAACTAACTAATCTAATTAAAATGCTAATTAAAATGCTGACGGTTTTTTGCATAAAGTTAAACCCAGACCATGTCGAAAAATACTATGTTAGTTCACAATGTATTTAATCGTTTACCGATGTTTCCATTGTGAATTTAATTGCTTCGCGATATTTGCATGATAAGTACATTGTGATTGGAAGTGTACAATACTCATGGCAATTCCACGTAATCACATTGCATTTTATGATGCTTGCATGACATTACAATTAAAACCATAGTTTTTACACAGATAACTATTGACCAACTATTAAGGTTCGCGACTCCTCTTTACAAGGTTACAATCACGTTTGTTAACCGAAAGGCGAATGTAAGTTTTAGGTTTAAAATCATATGATAAGTCCGTTCATAAAGTTTCCATTTCAATAAGGTCGATCCATAATACAACTACCTTCGGTCGTTACCAGCTTCCATGCGTTTGTACTTTGCTCGAAAGCATTTCCAGCACTATACCAAGTAAACAGTCGAATAGGGGCCGTCATATTATTTCACGACACATTTAAAGTCATCCCATAAATATATATGCTAACTACATCACAACAAATACAATAGTAATCTACTCGCTAATCATGGCATAAACGATCTCTAGAATAATCAAAGCATACATATTTAACTAAGATAGAAAAGGATAGAAATAACCGAGATTAATATGCGAGAAGGAATAGACTTGAATTAATAAGCGTATCTCCAAGCGTACACGAAAGATTACAAGATGTTCCTCACCAAAGATTACAAGCACGTTCCTTGCTTCTATTCTAACTAGCCTAATACTACTTTAAAGTAAGAAAATAAAGAAAGAAAGAAAAGCTAGAAGCTAGAGGAATAAGAAAGATATAGAAAGTGTGTTTTCTAAGGCGTGTCTTCAAATGAACCATGGTGCCTCCTATTTATAGGTGAATTTCGGCTCACGTTAGCAATCCAAGGAGCACATTAGCAAAAGGTGAAAAAGGTGGTGCACCGGGTACGAAAAAGCATGTAAAGGTGGCGCACCGGGTACTAAAAAGCATGTAAAGGTGGTGCACCGGGTACACGAAAGGACCAAAAAGCGGAAACGAGGCGGGGGACAGGTGGCCGGCGCCGCCCCACCTGTGGCCGGCGGCGGCTGGTTGGTGGCCGGCGGCGACTGGCACCCCCCGCACTGGTACGCCGTCTTTCGCTTCGTTTCTTAAATCGCCCGTGTTTTCTTCGTTATGCGTCCGTTTGCGTCGATTCTTTTTGCGTTGGATTCGTAATTCAAAAACAAAGACTTTGATGAAAAGATATCCCAAAAATATGTACCCATCTTTGGATGTCTCGTACGAATCATTTGGATCTTCCGGCGTACGTAGAATCTTCATTCTTCGTCCGTTTTTGTTGATTCTTCTTCTGTTGGATTCGTAATTTGAAAAAGAACATCTTGGATGAGATGGATGTTGGTGATGGGCACTTTTGTCTTGAAATCTCGTTTTGATGCCTTGAATATTCAAACGTGTGTGGAATCTTCGTTTTTCATCCGTTTTGCTTGATTTTCATCGTGCAACCTTGTTTTGACCATCTTGGCATAATACTATTGGTTTGTATTGTTTTTGAGTTAAAATGCAAAGAATCGTTCCAGAATGAAAGAGATATCGGTAGTAAAAACGTGACTTTTTACACGATATCAGCGAGCTGCTGGAACTTGGTGGTATAACCGGCAATATCATTGCCCTGAACAGTCAGGTGCCAGAACTCTTCCTCCAACCTATGGAGTTCTTCGTTGGGACAATATTCATCCCTCAACATTTTCTTTAAGTCTGCCCATGGAAGTTGGTTGGCTACATCAATGCCCACAGAGCTGGCATGAGTATTCCACCAAGTGAGTGCAATATCTTGAAAAGTATAGGCAGCGAATTTGACTTTACTGCCTTCCGTGCAGTTGCACAAGCTGAAAACTGATTCGATCCTTTCAATCCACTTGATTATCCCAACGGCACCTTCCGTGCCTTTGAAGTTTAGTGGTTTGCAGCTGAGAAAATCCTTGTAGGAACAAGGCTTGATGACAGGAGTAGTATCAACAGTTTGATCACTGTTTCGTTGTGAGCCCCGGGCAGCCAAGGCATCGGCTATAGCTCGGGAGATGATGGCACTGAGTTCAGCATCACTGTAACTTTTCTTCTTGGGTGGCATGATTCTTCAAGAAACAAACAAAGGTACATGAGAAACTTGTACCGGGATGATAACTACAACAGATGTATATATATAAAAGCGGTAATATACAACATCACAATGTAAAAATCAATAATGTAGAATAGTCGAGTGGAAATTGTTAATTGATATTACGAATCCAAAAGATGATAGACAATTTCGAGTTACGAGTTTCCAAAAGTTACAGCCTTAGATGTTTTTACAAAAGTACTGGAAATTATTACATCCGGTCGAATTACATAGGTCCTACAAGAGCATAAGAAGTACAGATTCAGCCTAAGCTAAATCCGACGTAGATTGAGTTGTGGCAGTAAAGTAGTGAGATGGTCAACGGACTCTGCGAGTCGGTTAGCCACCCTGAGTGCCTCTTCGGTTTCCCTCAGGCGGGTCTCGCACTAATTCAACCTTGATTGTAGGACGGAGATTTCGTTTCGATTACCAATCACTTGGTTGTGGACGACCTCCATGGTTTCGATGGTTTCTCCCATTTGGTTGCGGAAGATGTCCATGTCGTTAACGGTGTTTTCGTGATCATCAGAGACTTGATTGATACGTTTGAGTGATGTGAGTCTCCAGTTTTCGTTAGTTTCTTGGAGTTCGATATCCATAGTACGAAGTCGTTGCTTGTGGCGGTGTAGCCTAGCAGCTAAGACTGGTACAGTAAAGTGAGTTGGTTCTTGAGTATAAGGAGAGACTTCCATGTTGGAAGGTCCTCCATTTGAGACGGGGAGTCGGATTCCTTCCTCGTCCCTCCCGGTGTTGAGTCGGTTTGATAACCATCTCCATTGGCTAGTTGTTGCTTGCCTCTGAGACTAGTTATTGAGTTGGTTTTGAGTGGGGTATGGGCTAGCTCGAGGCGACCCAGTGTCCCTCCTAGCTTCCCTTGAGTTTCGTGATCCATAAGGATGCGAGCATGACGAATTTGGTGGTGTGTTTGCCATTTCTGAGACAAAGCGTAGAGAGAGTGAGGCCTATATTCATATAATACATATAATATAGCCTAAGATTGTAGAGAGACCTATCTATGTATACTTAGTATCACATAGTAGCCTATTGGGTGTCTAGCACAGACATGTTTGAGTCTCGGTTCTCTCAAGGTCAGAGTCAACTAGTGTATTCCTGTTCAACATAACCATTTCAGACCTTACATCATCTTTCCTTAATTGTACATAGTTGATCAGGCTATGTTAAATTAAAGTCGTATGCTGTAATTTCTGAACCAGTCATGCCTAATAAGGAAATACTGCCTAACGGTCATAGTCTAGGCCCACTAAATGCAACCTAGTTCACTTTAACCTTAGGCTCTGATACCAATCTGTCGCACCCCTAAATTCGGGTTGCGGAAGCGAATCGGGTCGGGGCATGACTAATCAAAGTAATCACACCACAAAGATATATAGGAACGACTCTATATGCGTCGTTTTACATTTGTATTGATTAAACAAAAGTTTACATCAATATATAGTTTACAATAGCTCGGTTGAAATTGAGAGATTTAAATACATAATTAATTTATACAAAATATAATAATGCAGCTAAATCTCTGATGGTTTGCATGATGACACGAGCTAAGTATCCTGTTGGGCAGTCCAAACTACTGCTGAGTACCTGTGATACAAGCTAAATTGGGTCAGCAAAACGCTGGTGAGCTCACAGGTTTGTATGTCAAAACATATTGAATGAACCGCAAGATTTAATTGAATTTAAGTTGCAATAAAGCAAAATAAAAGTAACTATACAGTCATGAGCACATAGTCTGAGCTTAACTTGGGGGTCGGGTTCAATGAAGGAATTCCGATCGAGGTGCCTCCTACGAGTGCCTAATCCACACTCGTCTACATAAATGCTAATGCGTCCGTTTGACCGGTTAGTGCTTGCTAACCCGGACGAGGAGTGTCAATCCTATATGGTACCATACACTAACATTCATGCTACTACGTATTACCAAACACTGTTGTGGAGGACTTTAAACTGATTAGTGAAAACAACTCATGCAGTATTTGATTTTGATTTGTACTTGCGTTTAATTGTAAATAAAACGAGCATTGATATCACACCCCTGAGTAAAATAGTAAAATAGGGGCCATGAGACTCACCTGAGTCTTGAGCGTTTATCTAGATATACTTGAATTGATTAGCCGTGAATTGATGTCCGAAAACTTGTAACCTGAGGGTGTCTACGACACGCGATGGTTATTAATAGGAGTAGGTAGTTACAAAGACTACCTTTGTAGTTGTTCGTTCAACTAGAATGTCCAAATGACTACGATTTGGTTGATTAACTTGTCCAAATTACTAAAATTTAGTTGATTGATTTGAGTTTTGAAACATGTACGGCCCGTTGGTGATTGTGTAATAATAATCTCAACATTATCATTATGTTTTTGAAGTGTTATACTTAAAAGTATACCCCAATGTGTTTTAAAAGTCGTATCGTATAATAGTTTGAGGTTTTATAAGTTCGACACTTAGTATGAAAATGGTTGCAAACCTTCTGTTTTTAGCGTCACTTATAGCGACACTTAGAGTTTAGGCGACACTCTGGAAGTGTCGCAGAAAATGACAAATTTTGATCTAATGGCGTCACTTGTGCAAGTGACGCATAGATGGCAACACTTAAGGAAGTGTCGGTTGTAAGTGTCGGTATAAGGGTCATGAGTCACTAGAGCTAGTGTCGTATGAAATCATATTTCAATTGTAGGCGTCACTTAGGCAAGTGACGTTATAAGTGTCGGTTTTGAGTGACGGATATTGAATTTGCGACACTTAGGCAAGTGTCGGGAAAAAGGGGTTTTTAGCGGCACTTAGGCAAGTGACGCAAAATTAGGGATTTTAGCGACACTCGGTGCGTCACTTAAGTGACGCATTAAGTGACGCTACGCTGCACGCGTCTATGCGACACTTACATCTGATAGCCGGATTTTATGTCAAAAACGTGTTTTCCAGCTACCATTCGGTCTGAAACTTTTACCCAACCCATATTTGGACATTTTAAGCTTATAGAAACCATAAACAAGTAAAAGTAATGAAATCGAAGAGTTGTTGGGATTTGTCGGAAATCTTACAAGTTAGCGCCGGAGAAATCCGAAAAGATGGGGTTGTAGATCGTGATGCGGTGGTTCTTTTCTTCCAAACAAGCTAGGTGATTAGATGGTGTTTGATGGTAGTATTTTGTGATTTAAGGTGGATGGTGGTGGTGGTGATTAGAGAGAAAAAATGTAAGAGAGAGAGAGAGAGAGAGATACGATGAAATGAGGAGGAAAAAGGGAGGTGACCCCTTTTTGGGGCATGGGGGCCGGCCCACATGGGCCCCACCCATGTGTGGTTGGCTCCAACTTTTAGTCTCTTGCGTTTGCGCTCCGTGCGGTGTTCGTTTTTCCCGATTGTTTAAACGTTAAATAATTATTTTATACGTTTAAATATACATTTTAAAATACGAATATTTATTCAATATTTTTGTTGAAGTATTTTACCAAGTACTTTATAATTGCGTTTTAATAAATAACTTAAACTTGTTTCGTTTTATTCGCGCGTTTAATAATTTAATCGCGTAGACTGTTATTTGTACGATGCGATTTTGAATATGTAATATTATCAAAATAATATTTTGAATAATATAGTGTTATTAAATAATGTTATATTATTTAATAAAATTGTTCACCAACGCCCGTATGAAATTGAACCGAATTGCATCTAATTAAAATTGTGTACGATTTAATCAAATCGCATAATTGTATATATTCAACAATATATATTATTTGATACACAAAGTAGCCTAACACAGAACTAATTACATGTATGACCATTGATTAGGTACTAATTACAAGTCCTAATTTGACGGGTGTCACAAAAGCTGCCAATTCTAAATCATGGGTTGGATAGTTTCTTTCATGCGGTTTCAGTTGTCGAGAAGCATATACAATTACTCTATCCCGCTGCATCACCCAGACTAGCATAAGATGCATCACAAAATACCACAAAATCATCTGACCCATTAGGCAATGCTAACATCGGAGCCTGACACAACAACTGTTTCAGAGTTTGGAAAGCTATCTCCTGTTGTTCATCCCACTGAAACTTAACATCTTTACGTGTCAATTTCGTTAACGGACCAGCAATCTTTGAAAAGTCTTTAATGAATTTTCGATAATATCCAGCTAGCCCAAGAAAACTTTTAATTTCAGAAGGATTCTTTGGAACATTCCAATTCATGACAGCTTCAACTTTAGACGGATCAACTTTAACCTCGCCATTACAGATAATATGTCCCAAAAACTGTACTTCTCGAATCCAGAATTCACATTTCGAAAACTTAGCATATAAGTGTTCTCTTTTCAACGTTTCCAACACTAATCTCAAATGCATTTCATGTTCTGATTCGGATTTAGAATACACCAGAATATCATCAATAAACACAATTACAAATTTATCGAAAAAAGGTCGACAAACCCGATTCATCAAATCCATAAAAACTGCTGGAGCATTTGTTAAACCAAAAGGCATAACCAGGAATTCAAAATGACCATACCTGGTACAAAAAGCAGTTTTAGGAATATCATGTTCACGAACGCGAACTTGATGATAACCCGACCTCAAGTCAATTTTAGAATAAAACGAAGATCCCTGCAACTGATCAAACAAATCATCTATTCGAGGCATTTATTCTTTACCGTTCGTTTATTCAATTCCCTATAGTCAATACACATTCGAAAAAACCCATCCTTCTTTTTCACAAACAAAATCGGTGCACCCCAAAGAGAAGAACTAGGTCTAATGAACCCTTTGTCCAACAACTCCTGTATCTGATTCATCATTTCACGTATTTCAGAAGGAGCTAGTCTATAGGGAGCTTTGGCTACAGGCAACGAGCCATGAACAAGATCAATCTGATATTCAACTTCCCTAACCGGTGGCAAACCAAGTAATTCATCGGGAAATACTTCTGGATATTCAGAAACTATCCGGACATCGGAAATAGATTTCTTTTCTACTTTGGCATCAATCACATAAGCTAGGTACGACTCCCAACCTTTAGACAACGACTTCCTAGCTTTCATCATGGAAATCAAAGGTATATGCCCACTATCCCGTTCTCCTCGAGCCACAACGCATGACTCTTCAGAAATTGGGATTCTAATCAACTTATTGTGGCAATCAATACTTGCTCTATACTGACTTAACCAATCCATGCCAATAATCACATCAAAACTAGGAATTGGTATCAACAGAAATGAAATTGGGAAAGTCTGGCCATCTATCACAATACTAGCTCCAGTCACCGAGGTGGTAACAGGAACTAACTTGCCACTAATAATTTCTACTTCCACAGGCTTAGTAATCACAGTAGGGATTAATTTCAACTTATCACAGAAACACACAGAGATAAAAGAACAGTTTGCTCCAGAATCAAACAAAACACGATATGGTACAAGTTTATAAGAAAAGTACCAGTGATAACATCCTCTGTGTGCACAGCCTCATCGACTGTCATCTGAAATGCCTTACTTGCAGCTGGCGGAGGATTCTTCCGCTTTTGCCCGGAAGATGCCGAACTCCCGACCGAACCTGAACCCTGTCTCCCCGCCTCAGGACACTGACCAACTCGATGTCCTTCCTTCTTACACGTCCAACACACAAAATTAGGATACTTGCAATTCTCGATTTCATGCCCATGTTCACCACATTTGAGGCATTTATTCGTCTGAGGAGTACACTGACCAGAATGTCGTGACTTATAAGAATTACACTAGTTGGAACCTCTAGATGAACCGCTTTTACTACCAGATCTTTGACCTTGTCGGTTACTCTGCCATCTCGACTTTCCTTTTCCTGAAGAATCATTTCTAGATTTTTGAGAAGAAATATCCTTAGCTGGATAACCCTGAACTCTCATATCACTATCAACAGAACGTGCAAGGTTAAAAGCCTGAGATAAAGTACTCGCTAATCTTACAGTGGTACGATAATTCGGAGGTAAAGCATCCACAAACTGTTCAAGTGTAGTTTTCTCATTAGGGACCCACTGTTGAACAAACCTCAGCTTCTCGGAAAACTGGGCTATCAACTCATCAATCGTCATCTTATCAGTCAATTGTAAGTTCACAAACTCTCGTCTGATTCAAGCCATGTCAAAATCTGAACAATATTGATTACAAACTGCTTGATGAAAGTCAGGCCATCGAATAGCTTCCTTCTGTTGTTGAGTCAAATGACCGGTGATAGAATCCCACCAAACCATTAACCATAGCTTCATCTTTAAGACATTGAACTGCTTATTAAACCTTAGATTCTTCTTCATAATGGGTTACATCAAATTTTCGTTCCATGTCTCTTAACCAATTTAATGTCACAGACAGATTTGTGCTTCCATGAAACTCGGGTGGTTTACTAGCCATGAACATTTTAAAAGAACACGTTTTATTTAACTGAAAGGGAGGAACAATACCAAACACAGGTATTTGTTGTTGAGAATGTTGTTGAGATGATGCAGCTTCAGTTTGTCTTTTAAATTCTCTGAGATTAATCACTTCATCTTCTAATTCATGCATATAATCATTTCTATTCGATTCTTCATCAACATGAACTGAAGTACCATCATGACCATGTTGTTCACCAGGAATTTGCAAAGGAGGCGCATCGGTCCTTGAGGCATTATTAGGGTTGGCGGTTGGTTGCTCGTTATCTGCCATATCTGTAATCACATTAACAGCTCACAACTTGTTAATCGTTGTACCTACCTACTAACAGATTCACATACAATGCTAAATCCCATAACCAAGAATGTTTGACTTAACACAAACAAGATTTGAGATTGAACACTTTACAATGCTTAATTCACCTAAACTTGTGCTCTGATACCAACTTATAACACCCCTCATCTGAATACAACAATAGAATATTATTATCACAGAAGCGAGTTTATAAAAACATATTTTCTTAATATACTTTATAAAATGTACACAAGTTTTTCACATTATTTATGCATCATTTTAACAACTGGTAACAATACTGATTACTTAATACAAACGGGGTATTATATAATACAAAAACTTAGTTTATAACAAACTATATCAGAGTAGCACAGTCAGTCAAACATTCCCTGCTCTACGAGCATCACCTTCCTGTTACCCACATCCCAAAATAAACCTGCAGGAAGTAAGAATGAGGGATTAGCACGAAGCTAAGTGAATGAATTCATCACATACCAATTAATTTAGCTTAACTACTTGTTTAAATCAAACAACCGTAAACACACAATTCAACTAATCAACAATTCAATGATGAGGATCGGTGGCTCTGAGGAATACCATAATACCCGGGTGGCTTCCCAGAACACTTATCTAACCATATCCGTATGGCCATAACGGACGAGACCGATAGCTAGTGGTTACTATACTCAAACACAGGTTCTATACACACAACAAATGAAGCATGACCCTGTGTAATTCACATAATAATCAACTAGCTCAACCAACCAGCTCAACTCGTTAACCTCATTAACAACTGATGCCCGAAGGCCAATTAGCACGTAGAGTCACAGTCAACAATATTAATTAAATAATACAACAACATATCTACGTTCACCTGTTGCAACCAAACAGTTATAACTAAATCGAAAGGTGAGTTCTAAATCCACTCACCGATACCTCTGTAGTCTCAACCTCAAATCCTGATATCACTGAATCTTTGAAGGATCTGAGAACAACAATCAACATAAGTTAGTAATTTGTTACATAACACTTAACTTATATCCAACATAATTCAAGGAACTAGATATTATTCACATAACCACATTAAGTTCCTAATCATATTCATGGTTCATAACTGAGCCTATCAACTTAGAATTATCAACATTTTAATTTGCAATGGCTTAAAATCAAAAGGCTACAAAACAGGTCACTACCCGCCGGGTAGCTTCAGTACCAGCCAGGTACAAGGTCTTAGCAGCCGGGTAAAACCCGAAACAACCTGGTGAATTAAGATTTGGGTGGTGTGACACCCGTCAAATTAGGACTAGTAATTAGTGCCTAATCAATTGTAAATACATGTAATTAGTTCTGTGTTAGGCAAATTAATGTATCGAAATATATATTGTTGAATATATACAATTATGCGATTTGATTAAATCGTACGAGTTTCAAATCAAATGTAATTCGGTTCAATAAATACGGACGTTGGTGAACAATTTTATTAAATAATATAACATTATTTAATAACGCTATTATATCCAAAATATTATTTTTATAATATTTCGTACGCATCGTATTGTACAAACAGTGACTACATGATTAAAAGATTTAATGTGCAAACAAACAAAACAAGTTAAGTTATATTTTATAACTCAATTATAAAGTATTTTATAAAAATACTTCAACAAGAATCATCGAGTAATGGTTTGCATTCTAAAACGTATAATTAAATGTTTTAGATAATTAATTTACGTTTAAACAATCGAGAAAACGAACACCGCACGGAGCGCGAATACAGGGAACGAAATTTGGTGAAGTTATATTTGGTGAACAGTCAGCGTGTTTGTCCACTGCAGGTCATCTCATTTTGTAATAGATTAGCTTGAGTGTTTGATTTGGATTAGCTTTGGCTAGTCCATTCCGCAATCAACACTTGTGAGTTTTACAATCAATAAGATTCACAATTAAGCTACTATTGCTCATCTTACTTTAATATTGTCATATCTATTTGTTATATACTCTGTTTATGTTCAATCAATTAAAAACTGCTTAAATAACTTAAGTAAAATCAGAAATAGTTTTTAAATGTATTCAACCCCCCCCCCCCCCCCTTCTACAATTAAACTTTACTTATTGAGATTCCAAATCACTTATCTATAGTGATTACGGGACTATCAATACTTGCTAAGTATAACACTTCGAAAATCATAATAATAATGGTTGAGAGTATTATTACAAACAATCACCAACGGGCCGTACACGTTTTCAAAACTCAAATCAATCAACCCAATCGTAGTCATTTGGACATTTTAGTTAAACGAACAACTACAAAAGTAGTCCTTGTAACCACCTACTCATATTAATAACCATCGCGTGTCGTGGACACCTTCAGGTTATCTGTCTGCGGACATCTCACTGCTTGATTAAGCATCGTACGTTTATTGATTAAGCGCTTCAAGACTAAGGTGAGTCTCATGGCCCCTCTTTTATCGTTTTTACTAAGGGGTGTGATCCATTGCTCATTTTTAACATGTGAACGCAAGTACAAACTTATCAATATACTACATGAGTTGTTTTCCACTAATCACTTCAAAGCCCTCCATCAGCATAGTTTGGTAATACGTTGTAGCGTGATTATTAGTATATGGTACCATATAGGATTGACCCTCCTCGTCCGGGTTAGCATGCACTAACTGGGTAAACGGACGTACTAATAATTGTTCAGACGAGTGTAGATTAGGCACTCGTGGAGGCACCTCGCTCGGAATTCTCTATATGGGACCCGACCCTCGAGTTAAGCTCAGACTATGTTCTCATGGCTGTATACATTATTATTTATTTGCTGGATGCAAACCATTACTTAAATCTTGCGGTTCATACGATATTATCTGATTTCAAACCTGTGAGCTCACCAGCTTTAGCTGACCCATTTTAGCATGTATCACAGGTACTCAGCAGTAGGTTGGACTGCCATCAGGATTACTATAGCTCGAGTCAGCATGCAGATATTAGAGATTTTTTTGCATTAGTATATTTTGTACAAGTACTTATGTACGGAAATCTCTCATTTAATCGAGCACGAGCTATGTACAGTTTTAAATGTTGTAAACATTTCTTATATTAATGTATTTTGTTAAAACGACGCATATAGAGTCGTTTGCTATATCTTGTGTGCTTTGATTATCGATTAGTAACACCCAAAGTATGCTTCCGCTAAACAGTAAATTTGGGGGTGTTACAGATTGGTATCAGAGCCTAAGGTTATAGTGAACTAGGTTGCATTTAGTGGGCCTAGACTATGACCGTTAGGCAGTATTTCCTTATTAGGCATGACTGGTTCAGGAATTACAGCATTCGACTTTAATTTAACATAGCCTGATCAACTATGTACAATTAAGGAAAGATGATGTAAGGTCTGAAATGATTATGTTGAATGGGAATACACTAGTTGACTCTATCCTCGAGAGAACCGAGACTTAAACATGTCTGTGCTAGACACCCAATAGGCTATTATGTGATACTATGTATACATAGATAGGCCTCGCTACAATTTTAGGCTATATTGTATAAGTACTATAAATATAAGCCTCACTTTTTCTAACGCCTTGTCTCAGAATGGCAAATACACCATCCAATTCATCACAATCTCATCCTTATGGATCCCAAAACCCGAGGGTAGCTAAAAGGA
Organism: Helichrysum umbraculigerum; assembly: GCA_949592205.1. NCBI lineage: Eukaryota > Viridiplantae > Streptophyta > Magnoliopsida > Asterales > Asteraceae > Helichrysum > Helichrysum umbraculigerum. The sequence goes on from CATIUR010000001.1 coordinate 293,688,731, forward strand.
ACCCCAGGTTGCCTCGAGTTGGCCTATATCCCGCGCACTTCACTCTACCGGGTTTAGCCGCTAGGCTACACCGTCACGAGCAACGACTTAACACCATGGACATTGAACTCCAAGAAACCAACGAAAACTGGAGACTTACATCCCTCGAACGCATCAACCAAGTCTCCGAGGATCACGAAACTACCATTAACAACGTGGATCTCCTTCGCAACAAGATAGTGGAGATAAGCGTAGAAACCTCCCTTTTGCAGCAAAGGCTAGAAGAATGTGAGCAACGCTCATGGGAAGCAGAGGAATATGTTCACGGTTTAGTGCAACGACTGGTCCTGGCAGAAGATAACGCCCGACAAGCCAGCAGACTTGCAAATACTTTGGATCGTCTCGTTGAAATGATGGAGCAGATTGATCTACGTCGAGACTAGTGTAGTCCTTGTCTTGTAATCCATCTTGTAATCCAATAACTATCTAAGCGTTACTTTATAATTCGGTCGGATGTAACAATTTCCGACACCTTTTGTAATATATCTAAGGGATGTAACTTTTGAACACGTATTATCTATCAAATAGTCTCGCTGTTTCAATTCATATTAATTGCCATTTTCATATTGATGTTATGTATTACCGTTTTTATACATGAGCATCTGTGACAAATACAACTTTCTTACAAAATCTCATGTATCTTCATCTCTCTTATTGAAGAAACATGCCGCCAAAGACGAGACCATACTCCGATGCTCAGCTTACATCACTCATAACTCATGCTGTGACTGAAGCCCTGGCTCGGAATTCTTCACAGAACTCCGGGAGAAACAGCGATACCGCCGAAACCACTACCGCCGCCAAGCCTTGTTCCTACAAGGATTTCCAAAACTGCAAACCCTTGAGCTTCAAGGGGACTGAAGGAGCAATCGGCCTAATCAGATGGTTCGAAAAGATGGAATCCATTTTTCGCATCAGCAAATGTGCGGAGGACGACAAGGTCAAATTCTCTACCTGCACCCTCGAAGATGGTGCCCTCTCATGGTGGAACTCATATGCCCAGTCTGTGGGTATTGACACCGCCTATCTACTCCCTTGGGAGGATCTGAAGAAAATGCTCACTGATGAGTATTGCCCAGCCGAACAACTTCAGAAGCTGGATGAAGAGTTCTGGCACTTAAAAGTGCAGGGAACTGATATTGTTGGATACACCACCAGATTCCAACAGCTCACCATCCTTCGCCCAGCTATGGTAAGTACTGAACCCGAAAAGATCAAGAAGTACATTCGTGGCCTCCCGGAACCTGTCCGGGGAAATGTCGCCTCATCAAACCAAACCACCCTTCATGGCTCCATCCAGTTGGCCCATGAACTCTTAGCTATGAACGAGGACCCGGAACCACCCACTCCATCCTCCAACAACAATAAAAGAAAATGGTCCGACAACCACAACAACCAACAAAACAAGAAACCTGACACCATCAAAGCATACAACTCAACCACCGAACTCAAACGAGGTTACACCCCTACTGTTCCAAGTGCAATCGTCATCACGAGGGCCCCTGCGAAACCCCCTGCAATAACTGTAAGAGGTACGGACACCTCACCAAAGACTGCAGGTCCCCCAACAACACCAGCAACAACTCCAACCGCAACAACAAGCCGTCCAGAGCCTGCTTCGAATGCGGAAACCCTGGGCACTTCAGGAACGAGTGCCCAAAACTGAAGAACAAGGGCAACAACAACAGCAACGCCAAAGGTAGAGTCTTTGTACTCAACTCTGGGACGCCCGTCAAGACCCGAATGTGGTCACGAGTATGTTCCTCCTCAACAACTTAACTGCGTCTATTCTGTTTGATACTGGTGCCGATAGGAGCTTTATATCTGATGAGTTTTGCCCACTGCTTGACATCACCCCCGCGGCCTTAGATGTTAAGTACACCGTAGAACTAGCAAACGGTAAACTCATAGAAACCAATAGTGTAATACCTGATTGCACTCTAAACTTAGCAAATGAAACCTTCTCGATCGATCTTATGCCTGTCAAAATTGGAAGTTTTGACGTTATCGTTGGTATGGACTGGTTGTCCAAGCACCGCGCTGAAATCGTCTGTTATGACAAAATTGTCCGTATTCCTCTCGCCGCCGGTAGAACATTGATCATACAGGGGGAGCTTGGTGGGACGAGAATGAACATCATCTCTTGCTTGAAAACCCAGAAATTTCTGAGAAAAGGTTATCCAGCAATCCTCGCACACATCATGGAGAAAAAGTCGGAGGAGAAGCGACTTGAGGATGTGCTGATCGTTCGAGACTTTCCAGAAGTCTTTCTCGAAGAACTGCCTGGTCTACCACCACCAAGAAAGGTTGAGTTCTCAATTGATCTCGTGCCAGGTACTGCACCTGTGGCCCGAGCACCATACCGTCTAGCCCCATCCGAACTTCAGGAGTTGTCCACCCAATTACAGGAACTCCTGGAAAGAGGGTTCATCAGACCAAGTTCTTCACCTTGGGGAGCTCAGGTCCTATTTGTTAAAAAGAAGGACGGTTCATTTTGAATGTGTATCGACTATCGAGAGTTGAACAAGTTAACCGTCAAGAACCGATATCCACTTCCCCGCATCGATGACCTATTCGACCAACTTCAGGGATTGAGTTTTTATTCAAAGATTGATCTTCGGTCAGGTTATCATCAATTACGTGTTCGCAACACCGACATTCCGAAAACTGCTTTCAGAACCCGTTATGGGCATTACGAATTCCAAGTGATGCCATTCGGTCTAACCAACGCACCTGTTGTATTCATGGATCTTATGAATCGGGTGTGCAAACCTTTTCTCGACAAGTTTGTTATCGTCTTTATCGATGACATACACATATATTCGCGAAACGAACAAGAACATGCGCAACATCTCAAAACCATTCTAGAACTACTTAGACACGAGGAGCTCTAAACCAAATTCTTCAAGTATGAGTTCTGGATACAAACCGTTCAATTCCTTGGACACGTCATCGACAGTCAGGGAATTCATGTTGATCCTTCGAAAATCGAGGCTATCAAAAATTGGCAATCGCCGACAACTCCAACAGAAGTACGGCAGTTTTTAGGACTGGCCGGCTACTATCGACGATTCATCGAGAACTTCTCAAAAATAGCCTTACTACTCACGACACTGACTCAAAAAGATAAGAAGTTCGACTGGACTGAAAAACAAGAGTCGGAGTTTCAACTTTTGAAACAAAGTGCTCCAATCTTATCATTACCCGAAGGCACCGATGACTTCGTGGTATACTACGATGCTTCTCATCAAGGACTCGGTTGTGTGTTGATGCAACGAGACAAGGTCATTGCCTATGCTTCCCGATAACTGAAAATCCATGAAAAGAACTACACCACCCATGACCTCGAACTTGGAGCTGTCGTGTTCGCTCTCAAAATCTGGAGCCATTACCTCTATGGCACTAAGTGCATAATCTTCACCGACCACAAAAGTCTCCAACACATATTCGATCAGAAGGATCTCAACATAAGGCAACGTCGATGGGTCGAGTTGCTTACCGATTACGATTGCGAAATCAAATACCATCCAGGGAAGGAAAATGTTGTTGCCGATGCCCTCAGTAAAAAAGAACGGTCGAAACCACTTCGAGTCCGAGCCCTCAGTATGAGTATTCACAACGATCTAAACCTCCAGATTCTAGCTGCTCAACTTGAGGCCCTGAAACCTGATAATATCAACAACGAAGCCTTGCGAGGCATGGATAAACAATTTGAAATCAAACCTAACGGAGTTAGGTGTTTCTTAAATCGAATATGGTTGCCTAGTTTTGGGAACCTACGAGACTTGGTGATGGATGAAGCTCACAAGTCCAAATATTCTATCCACCCTGGATCCGATAAAATGTACCACGGCATTAAGGAGTTTTATTGGTGGCCGAACATGAAAGCTGAAATCGCCACCTACGTCAGCAAGTGTCTTACTTGCTCAAAAGTCAAAGCTGAATATCAAAAGCCTTCTGGCTTACTTCAACAACCCGACATTCCTGAACGGAAATGGGAACAAATCGCCATGGATTTCATAACCAAACTACCCAGGACATCAAGCAGTTGCGATACCATTTGGGTGATCGTTGATCGTCTTACAAAATCTGCTCATTTCCTGGCGATCAAGGAAACCGATAAACTGGAACGCCTCACACGAATCTACATCAAAGAAATCGTTTCTCGACACGGTGTTCCAATCTCGATTATCTCCGATAGGGATAGTCGCTTCACATCTCACTTTTGGCAATCACTCCAGAAATCATTGAGTACCCATCTTGATATGAGTACCGCATACCACCCTCAAACCGACGGCCAAAGTGAACGAACCATTCAAACACTGGAAGACATGCTACGAGCCTGCGTAGTTGATTTCGGTGTAAACTGGGAACAACATCTACCATTGTGCGACTTTTCGTACAACAATAGCTATCACTCCAGCATTAAAGCTGCACCATTCGAGGCACTGTATGGTCGTAAGTGCCGATCACATATCTGTTGGACTGAAGTGGGAGACAGTCAACTCACTGGTCCTGAACTCATCCACGAAACAACCGAGAAAATCTTTGAGATTCAAAACAAACTCAAAGCCGCACGTGATCGTCAGAATAGTTATGCTGACGTGAGACGCAAACCACTCGAGTTCCAGGTTAGGGATCGAGTACTCTTAAAAGTATCGCCTTGGAAAGGCGTAATTCGATTCGGCAAACGCGGGAAGTTAAATCCCAGGTACATTGGGCCATTCGAGATCCTCGAGAGGATTGGTCCAGTAGCATATCGATTGCAGCTGTCATCCGAGCTCAGCAGTGTGCACCCCACTTTTCACATTTCTAACTTGAAGAAATGGCTGTCTGATGAGACACTTATTATTCCACTCGATGAAATTCGTATTGACGATAAACTTCACTTCGTTGAGGAACCCGCTGAAATCATGGACCGTGAGGTCAAACAACTTAAACAAAGTCATATTCCTATCGTTAAGGTCAGGTGGAATTCGCGGCGTGGTCCGGAATTCACCTGGGAACGGGAAGACCAAATGCGAATCAAGTATCCTCAACTTTTTCACTGACTCTACATCAAATCCGACATCGAACTAAATTTCGGGATGAAATTCTTCTAACAGGGGGAGAATGTGACACCCGTCAAATTAGGACTAGTAATTAGTGCCTAATCAATTGTAAATACATGTAATTAGTTCTGTGTTAGGCTAATTAATGTATCGAAATATATATTGTTGAATATATACAATTATGCGATTTGATTAAATCGTACAAGTTTCAAATCGAATGTAATTCGGTTCAATAAATACGGACATTGGTGAACAATTTTATTAAATAATATAACATTATTTAATAACGCTATTATATCCAAAGTATTATTTTATAATATTTCGTACGCAAATCGTATCGTACAAACAGTGACTACGCGATTAAAAGATTTAACGCGCAAACAAACAAAACAAGTTAAGTTATATTTTATAACTCAATTATAAAGTATTTAATAAAAATACTACAACAAGAATCATCGAGTAATCGTTTGCATTCTAAAACATATAATTAAATGTTTTAGAGAATTAATTTACATTTAAACAATCGATAAAATGAACACCGCACGGAGCGCGAATACAGGGAACGAAATTTGCTGAAGTCCACCTCCGTGGACCCCACCCTTGGCCGGCCCCCTTACCCCCTCCCCACCTCTTCCTTCTTTCTCATTTCCCACTTCCTCCATCTCTCTCTCTTCCATTTTTCTCTCAAAAACAACCAAACCACCACCACCTTTAAATCAACAAATAACACCACTAACGCACTCGGATCATCTCGTCTATTTGAAGAAAAATGATCCCCTCATCACGATCTACAATCCTATCTTTTCGGATTTCTCCGGCGTTAAGTTTGTAAGTTTCTGACAAAACCCGAAACTCTCCGATTTCACTTATTTTTACATGTTTGCGGTTTGTTTAAGCTTGTAATGTCCAAATAAGGGTTGGGTAAAAGAATCGGACCAAGTGGTCGCCGGAAAACACGTTTTTAGCTCAAATCCAGCCAACAGAACTAAGTGTCGCATAGACGACTGCAGTATAGCGTCACTTCGTGCGTCACTTAAGTGACGCACTAAGTGTCGCTAAAAACCCTAAGTTTTGCGTCACTTGCCTAAGTGCCGCATAAAACCCCTTTTTCCCGACACTTGCCCAAGTGTCGCAAATTCAGTACTCGACACTCTTAACCGACACTTCTAGCAACACTTGCCTAAGTGTGGCCTATAATTGAAATTCAATTTTATACGACACTGACCTTCAGTGACGCAACCAAGTGTTGCCACCTTGTGTGTCACTTCATCAAGTGACGCTATCAACTCAGGATTTATCATTTTATGTGACACTTCCTAAGTGTCGCCTAAAACCACGAGTGTCGTTATAAGTGACGCACAAAACAGAATGTTTGCAACCCATTTTCACACTAAGTGTCGAACTTGTGTAACCTCAAACTCTTATACGATACGACTTATAAAACACAACGGAACATACTTGTTGAGTCACTAGTCGCTGACCATGATAAGTCACTGGTAGCTGACCAACTCAATAATATACAACTTGATGAAGAAATGATTTGTATCAAAGCTGCTGTTGCTGAAGACTGGTACTCACTGGTCGCCACTCATTCTACTTCTGGATTTAACATGCTGAGGAAGATTAAAACTCAACTTTGTGTGTCGCTGATTCAAGCAGCGAGAGTTCTATATCTTCAAATGAATAAAGGCAAAAGTCACTGCCCGAATAACAGCTAGTCACTGAAGAACAATATTTCAAGTCATTCTACAAGAGCGTGTTAGCTCGCAGTGAGTGAGGAGAGTTACTGCATCTTCAGTGACTATTCAATAAAGCCTCTTTAAACTACAAGTACAATGGTTCTGTACTTATATACATCAGCAAGAGTTTCTTGTACTTAAAGAATGTCTGAAGGATTACGTGGCAGCAAGTGATTGGTTTTAAGGAAGAGAGATATTTGCGGTAACAGAATTGGGACCCGCAGAATGTCGGTTCATCAGAGATCAAGCCAATCAAGCAGCGACACGTGTCATTCCAAGATCCTATTTTATAGGAGATATTTTAGGAACTCTTGTAGTATATATAGTTCAGCATATTGTACTTTAGAGGCTAGTTTTTCTGTACGTGTTAATCACTTGTATGTCAGTGAGTAGTTAGTCTAAGCACATAACAGTAACTCAGCGAGTGAACGGTCAGCGTGTTTGTCCACTGCTGTTCATCTCATTTTGTAATAGATTAGCTTGAGTGTTTGATTTGGATTAGCTTTGGCTAGTCCATTCCACAATCAACACTTGCGAGTTTTACGATCAATAAGATTCACAATTAAGCTACTATTGCTCATCTTACTTTGATATTGTCATATCTATTTGTTATATACTCTGTTTATGTTCAATCAATTAAAAACTGCTTAAATAACTTAAGTAAAATCAGAAATAGTTTTTAATTGTATTCAACCCCCCCCCCTTCTACAGTTAAACTTTACTTATTGAGATTCCAAATCACTTATCAATAGTGATTACGGGACTATCAATTGGTATCAGAGTAGAGTTGGTTTAAATCAATTAACCAGATCTGCAATGGAATCAGTAAAGTACAGCTGTGTCGACTCCGAGTATCAGAAGGGAAATGGTTCTACTACCAAACTTCCAGCGTTTGATCCCTCTAGGATTGAAACCTGGATGTCCCGAATGATGATGTTTCTTGATCTTATTGATGATCGTCTTTGCAATATCGTAACCAATGGTCCCCATATTCCAACCACTATTATTCCTGCTATCGTAGCTACTGCTACCACTCCTGCAATACCAGAAATGGTTTTGCCTAAGAGAGAGGAATAGTGGACGGATGAGGATAGACGATTGGTTAGATTAGATAAACAAGCTAAAATCTACATTGGTATGTCACTTCATGATGAAGTGTTTGAATCAATCAGGCTTTGCAAAACTGCAAAAGATATGTGGGATACCCTTAGGAATATATATATTGGAACTCCTAATATTATTCGCTGCAGGGAAGTAAATCTCACTCGCCAGTATGAGCTGTTCGCAATGGAAACCAACGAGTCACTATCTTCTACTTATACCAGATATCAATCGCTGATGAACAAAATGGAGAAGGCTGGTATAGGAAAGGAGCAGCGATTTGTTGTTGAAAAGTTCTTGGAATTATTGCCAAGAAAAGTTTGGGGAACCATTGCTACCAGTACGAGACAGAGGAATGATTATACAAATCTTAATCTTACTCAAGTCTATGGTATTTTGCTCAACTGGGAGCAGTCGGAAAAGCAAGCTGGTCAAAGTGAGCACATTCGTGCAACACTTGGAAGTCAAAAAGTATCGAATGCCCTTGTAGCTGAGCTTGAAGAAATTGATCAGAGATAGAAATCAAAAGTTTCTAAGCAAAGCTCAAAGTCGCTGATAGCTAGTGAAGAAGGTGAAGGAGCTGAAGAACAGTCGGAGTATGAATATGATGAGGGTCTAGAGAAGCTGGAAAGAGATATGGCAATGATGGTTGCAAATTTCAGAAGGAACACCAGATCAAAAAGATTCCCTATTGCTCCATCATCTGAAAATTTCAAATCAAAAGGTGAATGCTACAAGTGTGGCAAACCTGGTCACTTTGCAGCTGATTGTAGATCAAAGTCAGTCAACCAAGTCCCTGAACCAGTGCCAGACATCAGAAATGACAAGTACAACAAGTACAAGGCAAAGTACAAGAAGCTGAAGGCAATGTCTAAAACTGGGAAAAAGAAGGGTAGAGGTTTCGTCGCTGAAGAAGGTTCATTCAGCGACTCTGACTCCTCATCATCAGATGAAGAAGAAGCAATAATTTGTTTAGATAAGGAGTACTGTCTGATGGCTGATGATGCTGAATTTCTTGAAGATATCAAAGAAGTCACTCTTAAGTGTTCAACATCTGAATGGGATCCTGAAACTCTTTACAAGGCACATTGTTTCAAATCATCTTCAGTTTCTGAAAAAGAAAATGTTTTTGAGTCTCTGATAGTTGACTTATCAAATGCTCATGACATTCAGAAAAGACAGAGAAATGAGATCAGTGACTTAAAAACCAAACTAACTGATCAGAGTGAAAATGTGTCACAACTTAAAAGTTTAAAGTTATATCTTGATGCACAAACTTATGCTAATCAAGTATGTGTTCAGGAGAAAGTAAAATTTGAAACACAATTTCTACAACTTAAAAAGGTCATGGAATTTTGGTAAAAGTCTAACAACAATGTAAATCAGTGTGTTAATAATCAAATTCCAAAACAAGCTAAAGCTATTTTGGGAGGAGATTTTGGCTATGCTGCATCACTCGCTGACTCAACGAAAGTTGTTCCTGTGTTTGAACCCAAGGGTAATTTTTCAGAAGCTATTTTTGAACCTATATCAGTCTTCAGTGAGCCAAGACCAAACTATTTCACTAAAAGAAAATTGGTCACTGATGATTCTGATATGACAGAAGGTAGTGATGAGATAAATGTTTTGGAAACTGTCAAATCATCAGCAACTTCACATCTCATCAAAACCATCTCTGGTAATCAAGTAATTATCAGAAACTTCACTGACACTGTATCAGTCACTGAGAAAACTTCTACCAGTGATCTTAAGTCAAAGATGCAGGAAGTAAAAATCAGCAAGAGAAGTTGTTTAATTGTGTCAGATCAGCAACTTAAAACAAGGAAAGTCAAAAAGGCCATTTATTTTAACAAAAAGTGTTATAAATGTGGTGAAAGACAGCACTTGTCATCTGAATGCTTAGCTCTACCTATTTCAAAACATCAAATCATCAGTGAGCATTCAGATACGATTTATGCAAATCAGTGGAAGCCAAAACCAAGGCTTAGTCACTATGAACCCACTTCTGGCTGGGTTCACCAGTTAAACTTAAATAAATAAATAGATTCTTTGAATTTATTTATTTATTTTTGCTTTATCTTTTAGAAATTGCTTTGAATAAATTTACTCTATGGTTTATAACATTAGAAGGATATATTCACTGATAAATTGACTTTCACTGATACAATCAGCAAGATTCAGAAATTAGTGTGTTATATTCATCTTCTGTTATAACTCGTAAAGTCTCTTGAATATCTTTTATGTTTAAAAGTCTGAATAATATCATTTTTCTATGATATCATTAACTGATCTAGTCAGTATTCTAAGTTGTAGCCTGATTAGTGAGTTGTATCATTAGAAACATGATATTCATCTTACCTTGGACATAAGCTATATTCAATTTTTTAAATATATATCTATCAAAATTTGACAAATAATGGTCATTATTAAAACTGAACCTAAGTCTGAATGAGTTAATCAGTATTCTAAGTTGTGATTAAATCAGGATAATAAAGGTTCAGCTAGATAAACCATTACTACTGTCACTTTATGATATTTATATTTCTTTTCGGTGGTAAACCAAGATATTGGTTATGTTTTCTCAGGATCATTCACTCCCTGGGATATCATTTAATGGTGGTATATAAATCGACAAACATTCGTTATGATTAATACTTTTTGTATTTAATTTGACAGATCTCAAAAATAAATATATTTTGGTACACCGAAAAAGTCGCATTCCTGACATTATCTTTCTTACGTCAGTGCATTTTTCCGGCGCACCTCTCCCATCACCATTAATACCACCACTCTCCACCATCATCACCCCTATACCACTCCTACCAACCGCTACCATCGTCCACGACTCTTCATTTTTAACCACATAATTATCAAGTTGTGCTCACTATAAAATCAGTGATTTTATCTCACTCTCACTTTTTACGCACGCTTGATTTTTGAGTTCTTAAAAATTGAAAACCCTTCATCTTCATAACCCTAAAATCTGCAAATCAAAATCCTTTGATTACTATGGCAAGATCAAAATTCTTTCCAAATACTTATTCACCCACTACAGAGATTAAGGCTCTAAAAGCCTCTGCAGTGAGTGATGATCTTGTTATCACTGTCCCAAAATCAAATTATTTAGGAAATCTAAAATGTGCAAAAACAGAGTATGCGGAGATTATTAACTTTTTAAATAATCATTTTATTCTCCCTGCTCTCACTTTATCGCCTGGAGAAATGAATCCTGAATGGCTCAGTGAGTTCTGGTTTACTGCAACTCACTCAATTGTTGATAAGGTTTCACAAATCCAGGGTTTTATTGATAATGGTGGAACTAGAATTTTGATTACTGCAGACACCATTCACACTGCTTTACAACTTCCAGTACACGATGTTTACGTACCACTGCCCGATGGAGATGCTGCCAAAGAAGGCATTGTCAATCTCACTGAGATTGAATGCAAACACTCTGTCGATGCAATTGGTAATCGTAAGTATTCTACTATGCATAAATCTAAAATGGATGGTGTCTGGAATGCTTTGTTTTCAAATTTTATTCAGTGCTTAGGCACCAAAATAGGGAGCTATGATCAATTCAGCACCCTAGAGGCACAGATCAGTTGGTCACTAGTCAACTCTTTAAGATTTGACTATGCAAGAGTGATTTTTGATGAACTGATCAATAGAGTCAATGAACCTAACAGGGCTAAATATGTACCCTATCCTAGGTTTCTGTCACTGATCTTTAAAAATCAGTTTGATGCCTATGATAGAGTATCTTTTGAAGGCTTTGAACCAACCCTGGTAGGAAGTCAAATATTTTCTAAAGCAGCGACTGTGTCTCTACCTGATTTCATGAAAAACCAGGGAGTTCTTGCACCCCAGCCATTAACAACTGTACAACCGTCCGCTCCTGCCCCCACATCGACCACGTCACTGACCACACCCCTAGTGACTACCGTGGTCAAAATACAAGTCAAGAAATCAACCACCGCTCCTAAAAAGAAATCCACATTAGGGTCCCTGACATCAAAGGATCAGGGACGTAGCAAAAGAAAGACATCTACGGATGCCAAGGATGAAACAGAGACTAAACGTTCAGCCCCTGCGGGCACCCTTGCTGAACCCAAGCCTTCAACTGCTTCATTGGACTCCCGAAAGTCCAATGATTCCAAAAAGGGACAACTACATACAGCTACAATGGCTCAACCCATTGTTAGCAGTGATTCGGGTGCATCCCACACCCACTTATCGAGTCAACCCATTAGCCACTTGTCATCCTCCCGAAAGGATGACATTTTAGATAAAGGGCTAGTGGCATCATCGGGTGATAACACACTCAATGTTGATGTCACAACACAGGCTACAGACACGGGCCAACTCTCATCTTTCACTGCACCAACCGACAATGTCTCTCCACTGTCACATGGAGAGATACAGGTTGACATCTCTGTTTCCAATGATCCACCAGCTCAAACACAAGCTGATGATGACGAGGAAACCCAACCAATGGACACCTCTTCATCTGATGATGAAAAATCTCCACCACCATATCTTCCAATCATTACTGCTGCTGCTGCCACTAAACCTACACCACTTATCACTGAACCTACATCAACACCAATTATCACTAAACCAACACATACACCACTAATCACTAAACCTGAACCAACCTCCACAACACTTCCACTCCCTATCACTGAACCTATATTTTCACAACCTCTCACTGAACCTACACCTACATCATCTATTCCTGAACTCTTCACTGCTCCATCAGCTACCATTGTCACTTCACCTATCCAGGAATTAGACGCCATGTCTATCTCCAGTGATAATTCAGTAGCTGGTGCTGATCCTCTTGCTGATACTGCTATGGACGCAGGGGATCAGGGAGCACAATCTAAAACACTCCCTACCCCACCATCATCTCCACAAAAACAACCTACACCACCATCTCCTCAACAATATCCACCTCCACCTCCAAAAGCTGATGACCATGCTTCATCATCCACTCCTTCATCTTCTGAGAAGCTGCTACTGGACTATATTGCTTCTTCTCAGCAACACATCAAGCTTCTTTCTAAAGAAAGGGAAGCACTCAAAGGCCAAGTTGCTGATCTTACATATGATGTCAAAGCTCTGACATCTGTCTATGATCCTATCCCTGCCTGGAGCACTGAGATCAGCCACAATGTAAAACTCTTGACTAATGTTGGCCTATCCTTTTCTCAGTCACTGGAAACTCTTTCCAAAGCCCAATCTGAAATCATGACAACAACAAGGATAAATCTCACCACTCATGATGAATCAATCTCTGCACTTTCTACTCAACAAAAGGAAATGGCAGCCTCTGTTCTCAAATACATTACAGCAAATGATAAAGTTATTTCTTCCATGATCGCACATCATCAAGCTACTAAAGCTGAAGTTGCTGCTCTTCGCATTGATAATAAGAAACTTTATGGATGGATCAAAGAATATACTGCATATCTTTTTGATGAACAGGGGGAGAGAATAATTGCTGACAATACTGAGTTCATCAAAAATAATGATTCTCACATAGAAGTATTGAAAGGTTCCTTTTGTAACACCCCCAAATTTGATGATTTGCGGAAGCTTGATTTGGGTGTTACTAATCAATAACAAAACACAAAGATATATAGTAAACGACTCTATATGCGTCGTTTTAACAAAAATATATTGATAATAGAAATGTTTACAACATTTAAGCTTTACATAGCTCGAGTTTAAATCAAATGAGATTTCAGTACATAAGTACTTGTACAAAATATACTAATGCAAGAAAATCTCAATCTTCTGTATGCTGACTCGAGCTAAAATCCTGAAGCAGAAACATCCTACTGCTTGGTACCTGCGATATATGCTAAAAGGTCAGCTAAAAGCTGGTGAGCTCACAGGTTTGAAATCAGTTAATATAGTGTGAACCGCAAGATTTAATAATGAATTGCATCCAGCAATTTAATAATGAATTGCATCCAGCAATTAAATGATTGTCATCGTGTATACAGCCATGAGCACATAGTTGAGCTTAACTCGAGGGCTGGGTCCCCTATAGAGAATTCCGGGCGAGGTGCCTCCACGAATGCCTAATCAACATTCGTCTTCCCAAATATTAGTACGTCCGTTTACCCGGTTAGTGCTTGCTAACCCGGACGAGGTGGGTCAATCCTATATGGTACCATATACTAATATTCATGCTACAACGTATTAACAACTATGCTGACGGAGGACTTTAAAATGATTAGTTTCGAAAAACTCATGTAGTATATGAAAAGTTGGTACTTGCGTTCACATGTTAAAATTGAGCAATATATCACACCCTGAGTAAAACAGTAAAAGAGGGGCTATGAGACTCACCTGAGTCGTTGAGTTTATGAAAATAAACTGAGAATAATTAGCCGAGAATCGAAGTCCAAAGACTTGTAACCTGAGGGTGTCCACGACACGCGATGGTTATAATATGCGAAGGTATCTAATAAGACTACCTTGTAGTTGTTCGTCCAACTATAATGTCCAAATTACATTTAGTTGATTTATTCGAATGTTTGAAAATATGTACGGCCCGTTGGTGACGGATTTGTAATAATAATCTCAACTATTATCATTTTGATTTCGTGTCGTTTTACTTGAAAAATGTGTTTTGATTGTGTTTTAGAAGCCGTTACGGAATCTAAGTACGGGGGTCCGGGGGCAGCGCCCCTGGTAGCGGGGTCCAAGGGGCAGCAGCCCCTGGCGGGGTCCAAGGGGCAGAGCCCCTGGCTGGGGTCGAGCTGCTAGGTCCGCTTGGAAAATTTTTATTTCTACTATATTGCTTTGACGAAAAACGCATCTGGGATCTGAATTTGGGTAAATCGAGTGATAAATTTCGAGTCTCGACACTTAGTAAAAATCTATGTTTTTGAGGTTCTGGTTTGTGCGACGTTGGGTGCGACGTCGCAGGTAGGGTTGCGACGTTGAGCATGACGTCGCTAAAGGCGACGTTTCGCAATTTAATGCGACGTAGGGTGCTGCGTCGCTAATGCGACGTTGGTTAAGTTGGCGACGTTAAGGTCTGCGTCGCTATGTGCGACATTCGCAAGTCAATGCGACGTAATAGGCTGCGTCGCTATATGCGACGTCGAGGATTCGTGCGACGTTGTGACTGACGTCGCACTATGCGACGTTACGAGGGGTTTTGCGACGTCGCAGCTGACGTCGCATAAATCTGGGTCCAAAAGCGACGTAGCGTTCTGTTGGCCGGAAAATGTGTCGAAAACGAGTTTTTCGGTTTCCGTTTGGTCCAAAACTTTTACCCAACCCATATTTGGACATTATAAGTTGATATAAACTACTAACAAGCAAAAACACTTGAATACGGGAGATTTCGGGATTTGTCGGAAACTTACAAATTGTCGGATCAAAAATCCGAAAAGATAGGATGATAGATCGTGGTGTCGTGGTCGTTTTTCTCCAAAGCGATGCTATGATCCGAGTGCGTTTAGTATGTTTATTTGATGATTTTGTGAGTATTTTTGTAACACCCCCAAATTTGATGATTTGCGGAAGCTTGATTTGGGTGTTACTAATCAATAGCAAAGCACAAAGATAAATAGCAAACGACTCTATATGCGTCGTTTTAACAAAATATATTGATAACTGAAATGTTTACAACATTTAAAGCTTTACATAGCTCGAGTTAAATAAAATGAGATTTCAGTACATAAGTACTTGTACAAAATATACTAATGCAAGAAAATCTCAATCGTCTGTATGCTGACTCGAGCTAAATCCTGAAGCAGAAACATCCTACTGCTGGGTACCTGCGATATATGCTAAAAGGTTAGCTATAAAGCTGGTGAGCTCACAGGTTTGAAATCAAGTAATATTGTATGAACCGCAAGATTTAAATAATGAATTGCATCCAGCAATTAAATAATGAATTGCATCCAGCAATTAAATAATGAATTGCATCCAGCAATTAAATGATAATCATCGTGTATACAGCCATGAGCACATAGTTGAGCTTAACTCGAGGGCCGGGTCCCCTATAGAGAATTCCGGGCGAGGTGCCTCCACGAATGCCTAATCAACATTCGTCTTCCCAAATATTAGTACGTCCGTTTACCCGGTTAGTGCTTGCTAACCCGAACGAGGAGGGTCAATCCTATATGGTACCATATACTAATATTCACGCTACAACGTATTAACAACTATGCTGACGGAGGACTTTAAATGATTAGTTTCGAAAAACTCATGTAGTATATGAAAAGTTGGTACTTGCGTTCACATGTTAAAAGTTGAGCAGTATATCACACCCCTGAGTAAAACAGTAAAAGAGGGGCTATGAAACTCACCTGAGTCGTTGAGTTTATGAAAATAAACTGAGAATGATTAGCCGAGAATCGAAGTCCAAAGACTTGTAACCTGAGGGTGTCCACGACACGCGATGGTTATAATTATGATTGGGTATCTCAACAGATCACCCTTGTAGTTGTTCGTTCAACTATAATGTCCAAATTTCCACTATTTGGTTGATAAGTTTGAGTATTTGAAAAGTGTACGGCCCGTTGGTGACGGATTTGTAATAATAATCTCAATTATTATTATTTTGATTTCGTGTCGTTTTACTTGAAAAATGTGTTTTGATTGTGTTTTAGAAGCCGTTACGAAATCTAAGTACGGGGGTCCGGGGGCAGCGCCCCTGGTAGCGGGGTCCAAGGGGCGGCAGCCCCTGGCGGGGTCCAAGGGGCAGAGCCCCTGGCTGGGGTCGAGCTGCCAGGTCAGCTTGGAAAATTTTTATTTCTACTATATTGCTTTGACGAAAAACGCATCTGGATCAGAATTTGGGTAAAATCGAGTGATAAATTTCGAGTCTCGACACTTAGTAAAAATCTGTGTTTTTGAGGTTCTGGTTTGTGCGACGTTGGGTGCGACGTCGCAGGTAGGATTGCGACGTTGAGCATGACGTCGCTAAAGGCGACGTTTCGCAATTTAATGCGACGTAGGGTGCTGCGTCGCTAATGCGACGTTGGTTAATTTCTGCGACGTAGGGGCTTACGTCGCTAAATGCGACGTAGTGAGGTATTGGCGACGTTAAGGCTGACGTCGCTATATGCGACGTCGCAATTTAATGCGACGTTGTGACTGACGTCGCACCATGCGACGTCACGAGGGGTTTTGCGACGTAGAAGCTGACGTCGCATAAATTCTGGGCCAAATGCGACGTAGCGGTCTGTTGGCCGGAAAATGTGTCGAAAACGAGTTTTTCGGTTTCCGTTCGGTCCAAAACTTTTACCCAACCCTTATAGGGACATTATAAGTTGTTACAAACTACTAACAAGTGAAAACATTTAAAAACGAGAGATTTCGGGATTTGTCGGAAACTTACCAAGTGTCGGATGAGAAATCCGAAAAGATAGGATGATAGATCGTGATGCGGTGGTCGTTTTCTTCCAAATGAGTAGTATAATCCAAGGCCGTTTGATATGTTTATTTTGCGATTTAGTGCGATTTTAGGAGGTGGTGTGGTTGGTGGAATTGAAAGAAAAGAGAGAAAAGAGAGGAAGGAGAGAGAAGAGAGTTGAGTGAAATGAGAGGAGGAGGGAAAGAGTTGGGGGTTTTACCTCCAACTTTCAGTCTCCGTTTCCCCGCGCGGTGTTCGTTTGCTCCGTCGTTTAAACGTTATATTAATTGGTACGTTTTAAATACAAATTATTACGCGATATTTTATTTAAATATTTTACTAATCACTTTATATTTGAATTATAAAAAGGTAAGTTAATTTATTTGCGCGGTTTACATTTTAAATTATATAATTTCTGATTGTACGATACGAATGAATACGAAATATTATAATAATATTTTAGACATAAAACGTTATTTAATAAAATTGGTCACCAACGTCCGTATTAAATTGAATCGAAATACATTCGATTTAAATTGCGTACGATTAAATCAAATCGCATTTTCGTATATATTCAACAATATATATATAATTCGATACATTAATTAGCCTAACCAGGAACTAATTACATGTATTAACATATGATTAGGCACTAAATACTAGTCCTAATTTGGCGGGTGTTACAATTTTGGAGGTGGTGGTGGTTAGAGAAAAGAAAGAAAGAGAGTGTAAGAGAGAGAGAGAGTGATAAGAGAAATGAGAAAGAAATTGGTGGGGAATGGGAGGTTAACCTCTCATTTTTCGCCCCGCGTTCCCGCTCCGTGCGGTGTTCGTTTACTCCGTCGTCTAAACGTTAAATAATTATTTTACATTTTAATTATAAGTTTTAAAATACAATTTATTACGCGATATTTTATTTATATATTTTACAAATAAATTTATATTTGAGTTATAAAATGTAAGTTTGTTTATTTAGTTTGCGCATTTTAATATTTTAATTTGTGTAAGTTTTGTTTGTACGATACGAATGAATACGAAATATTATCATAATAATATTTTTGACATAAGAGCGTTATTTAATAAAATTGGTCACCAACGTCCGTATTAAATTGAATCGAAATACATTCGATTTAAATTGCGTACGATTTAATCAAAACGCATTTTCGTATATATTCAACAATATATATATAATTCGATACATTAATTAGCCTAACACAGAACTAATTACATGTATTAACGTATGATTAGGCACTATTTACTAGTCCTAAATTGGCGGGTGTTACACCTTTGGCCTTCTCCCTATCCCTGAAAAGCCAGAACTTGAAGCTGCTGAAGTTGCTGAACTTTCTTGGATTGAGATGGATACTGAAGATGATGAATATGAGTTTGAGGAAATTCATTTCCCTGAGTTTCATCCAGATGAGGTCAGAATGTATAATAAGAAAGTAATGGAGTGGCATGCTGATGAGGCAGCAAAGGTTGAGGGGGAGTCAGTGAGTTTTGATTTGGCTCGCTGGCAATGGATGAACAGGGAAGAGGATGAGCATGATGTCAATATGGATGATGGTAATAATGATGATGATGATGATGATGATGGTAATAATGGTGGTAATAATGATGGTGGTAACAATAATGGTGATGAAAATAAAGATGCTGATAAGAGCGAAGATGATGCCGGTGAGAAAATGGAGAATTAGCAACCCATCTCTTCTGTTCTTAAGAAAAGAAAAAGAGACAACAAAGAGTCTACATCAGAGACATCTTCCTCCAAACATCAGAAGCAAACATTCACTGAGGAGGATATATCAGCAACCATGTATCATCTCAAAACCATACTTGAAAGACCTGAATCACCAACTGAACCTTAATCAAATATCTGAGGTTAACTCACTCTCACTCCAAACCATTGAAAGCACAGAACCAGAAAGCTACTATATCAGTAACTTTGCTGAAGAAACAGTCACCACACCAGTGACTTCAGTCATTAACCCACAACCAATCATAACAACAACTCAACAAATTACCCTTCCAATTACATCAACAACACAACCCACTGAAGCAACAACAATAACTACTCTTCAAACCAATCTCCAAACAGCTACTTCGTCGACTGAAATTACCATGACAGAAACTTCTGCTTCAGTCCTTCTATTCAATTCTGATTCCTCAGGAAGTCCCCATCCTGAAGAAACTGATGAACAAAGAGTAGCCAGAAAAATAAAGGCTAGACAAGAAATAGAGCGAGAAATGGTTCTAAAAATTAAGGCTGAGGCAGAAGCTAAAGAAGAAGAAGAAAGAAAAAGAATGTTAAAAGAACAGTCAGAAGCTGATCGAGCTTATCTTTTGAAATTAAGTGGAGACGAAGCTGTGAAAAGAGAGAGAAAAATGTTTTTGAAGAAGCAGCAAGAAGATTATGATTTTAATATGGCCAAACTTCTTCAAGATGCTGAAAAGTCTGAACTTCAGCGAGAACTTGATGCTGAGAGAAAAGGTAAGGGATTGAAAAAGAAAGGGGGAGTTAAACCATCGGTGGATAAGCTATTGGATGAAATTGACAGGAAAAGGTATGCAGATAGAATGGTTGGAAGATCAAACCCTGCACCTATTACAAAGGTACACCTGAAAAAGCCAAAGAACAAATCACAAGCTCAGCTACTTATTCACAGAGGATTGGAGACTTAAGCTATGAATCTTGATCAAATCTGTAAGCTGCACAGGGAAGAATGGAATGAAATCAGACTTGCCATCAGTCACTCCTCTAGTGCAGCTAAGAATGAAGTGCTGAAAGAAATTGACAGGCTATTTCAGAAGATGGTTGCACTACAGCTACTTAGACCAGAAGATACTGTTATACTTGGTGAAGATATAGTGCGGCCACCTAGCCCAAGGTATAGGTCAGGTACCAGCAGCATATACAGAATTCCAAACACTTCAAGATTAGATCTTTCTATCCCTGATGGTGTACCAAGAGTTGAGGGCACTGAAGTAACTGAAGGCGTGAGGGGACTTGTCTACAGAGACTTCAATGGCATATTAAAATTTCAAAGAGAGTCAGAGCTTGAAAAGATTGATCATGAGTAGCTTGTACATCTGATCAGATCTGCCAGCATGCTTCCAAAGGATTCAGTGATGAGAAAGGCGATTCTAGAAGAAGGATTAGCAAGACAGTTCAGATTTTTGCCCTCTACAAAGAAATACGAACTAGCTGATGAGCTTGGCATTGTGAAGGAAGAAGAAATATGGAAAAATGTTTAGTTAATTTTATTAGATTTATTGTAACTGAAATCACTTGTAATATTTATATTTTGCAGTTCAATAATATCTGATCTTTTAAGAAAACCAAAGTGCAAAACTCAGATCATCTTAAAAGAATCCAAAAAGGAAATGAATGGATCAAGTATAAGTCACTGAATGTTTGAAATCTTAAACACTGACTATAAACTTTATCAGCAACGAGTTTGTCTAGGGAACTTTAATCACAATCATTTAGGGGGAGATTGTTGAGTCACTGGTCGCTGACCATGATAAGTCACTGGTAGCTGACCAACTCAATAATATACAACTTGATGAAGAAATGATTTGTATCAAAGCTGCTGTTGCTGAAGACTGGTACTCACTGGTCGCCACTCATTCTACTTCTGGATTTAACATGCTGAGGAAGATTAAAACTCAACTTTGTGTGTCGCTGATTCAAGCAGCGAGAGTTCTATATCTTCAAATGAATAAAGGCAAAAGTCACTGCCCGAATAACAGCTAGTCACTGAAGAACAATATTTCAAGTCATTCTACAAGAGCGTGTAGCTCGCAGTGAGTGAAGAGAGTTACTGCATCTTCAGTGACTATTCAATAAAGCCTCTTTAAACTACAAGTACAATGGTTCTGTACTTATATACATCAGCAAGAGTTTCTCGTACTTAAAGAATTTCTGAAGGATTATGTGGCAGCAAATGATTGGTTTTAAGGAAGAGAGATATTTGCGGTAACAGAATTGGGACCCGCAGAATCTCGGTTCATCAGAGATCAAGTCAATCAAGCAGCGACACGTGTCATTCCAAGATCCTATTTTATAGGAGATATTTTAGGAACTCTTGTAGTATATATAGTTCAGCATATTGTACTTTAGAGGCTAGTTTTTCTGTACGTGTTAATCACTTGTATGTCAGTGAGTAGTTAGTCAAAGCACGTAACAGTAACTCAGCGAGTGAACAGTCAGCGTGTTTATCCACTGCTGTTCATCTCATTTTGTAATAGATTAGCTTGAGTGTTTGATTTGGATTAGCTTTGACTAGTCCATTCCGCAATCAACACTTGTGAGTTTTACGATCAATAAGATTCACAATTAAGCTACTATTGCTCATCTTACTTTAATATTGTCATATCTATTTGTTATATACTCTGTTTATGTTCAATCAATTAAAAACTGCTTAAATAACTTAAGTAAAATCAGAAATAGTTTTTAATTGTATTCAACCCCCCCTTCTACAATTAAACTTTACTTATTGAGATTCCAAATCACTTATCAATAGTGATTACGGGACTATCAATACTTGCTAAGTATAACACTTCGAAAATCATAATAATAATAATGGTTGAGAGTATTATTACAAACAATCACCAACGGGCCGTACACGTTTTCAAAACTCAAATCAATCAACCAAATCGTAGTCATTTGGACATTTTAGTTAAACGAACAACTACAAAAGTAGTCCTTGTAACCACCTACTCATATTAATAACCATCGCGTGTCGTGGACACCTTCAGGTTATCTGTCTGCGGACATCTCACTGCTTGATTAAGCATCGTACGTTTATTGATTAAGCGCTTCAAGACTAAGGTGAGTCTCATGGCCCCTCTTTTATCGTTTTTACTAAGGGGTGTGATCCATTGCTCATTTTTAACATGTGAACGCAAGTGCAAACTTATCAATATACTACATGAGTTGTTTTCCACTAATCACTTCAAAGCCCTCTATCAGCATAGTTTGGTAATACGTTGTAGCGTGATTATTAGTATATGGTACCATATAGGATTGACCCTCCTCGTCCGGGTTAGCATGCACTAACTGGGTAAACGGACGTACTAATAATTGTTCAGACGAGTGTAGATTAGGCACTCGTGGAGGCACCTCGCTCGGAATTCTCTATATGGGACCTGATGTGCGGAAAGTATATGCAATTATAATAACAAGTTTAAATTAAGGAAATACTAAATAATACTATCACACAATTCAGGCAAGATTGACCCGTTCATGTAATATAGCTTAATAAGTAAGTCCAAATTCGAACACAAGGAACACAAGAAACGTGATTGTTATTTATAACTACTTATCTATTTATTCTAATTACAAATATTTTTACAATTATAATACAAATAAATAAAAGGATCCAATTTACAATAATCTACAAGATAAGGGGGACGTTTTAGTTCCGAACGAACATATTTATATTTATATTTTTGATACAGATTCTAATAGATAAGTTTTAAGGAACAACTTAGGTATACTCAATTGGATAAAAGATTATAATTATTCAAACTATTATTTATTAAACTTATTATATGTACTTATGTCTATTTGCTTTGTTGGCTATTATTACTGGTGATTTACTAATGTAGAAGATCACTTAGGGTTAAGTCAAATCCTCATCATAGCAACACAATCATAAGGTTACGCAAAGTGTTACTAATTAATAAGATCTATCATCAATTTATTAATACAATATCTATGGTTAGGCTTGAATCGCAGTATTACTTTATATTAATGAATCATTCTTAGTTTATCGCATAAGGTTAAGATCAAAACATAAACACAATCACTTAATTTATATAAACAGTTTATGGTCATCCTAGTTTAATATAAATCGGTCTAATTATGTCAAGAATAATCACTAAAATATCATAATAAAGACAATTCTTGTATAATAAACATTCAATAATATAGTTCCAACATAAACATATAATTCAAATAATAAACTCAATAAACATTCATTCAAATAATTATAATGAAAACCTAATTCACAATTAAATCAAATAAACAATATCATAAATAACTCAATAAGGTTATTAAAGTTACAAGGATAAAGAAATCGAACAAATTGACGAACTAGCTTTTCCTAGGGTTAAAAACCTTCAAACCCTAGCTCTTTAGCCTCCAAAATCGCACCTAAAGTCGACCTAAAACCCTAACTTTCAGTTTTAGTATTCTTGAATCGTATATCCTTAAACCTGAATTAAGCCTCTATTTATAGTTTTCAAAACCGACCTCCCAACCGCCAGTTGGGTTCTCCAACCGCCGGTTGGAGTAATTTGTTTCCGGGTCCAACTCCACGTGTCTGCACCGCCTCTAAACCCTAATGCCCAACCGCCGGTTGGTTAATCTAACCGCCGGTTGAATGTAAATTCCAGAATATTCTAATTTCGGGCTTGGGCTTAACTTTTGGACTATCATCTTCATATCCGGACTTTCTTGTCTTCTTGGCCCAATTCTTCATTTTAACTCTTTTAGTCTTCATTTCTTCAAGATTTAAGCTCCTTTTTCTTCATTTCTTCATTTTCTTCATTTTTCTTTAAGTTTCGGATTAGTTTTTCCTTTTTCTTCAATCTTTAATTAAAATACATTTCTGCAAATATTAACAAAATAAGTATCTAAAATCATATAAATGCACTAAAATGTATATAAATATAGGGATAAATTACTATAAAATATACTATCTATTTGATGCTTATCAAATATCCCCACACTTAAGTTCTGCTTGTCCTCAAGTAGAAAACTGAATAAAATTTAAAAATAAGCATCAAACTAATATTTAAGAATCAGAATACCAATACTAAAAATCTGTTTCATAAATTAAAATTTAAACAACTTAATTAACATGGATAACTATAATGTATAAATAAAATTATTATTATTTGTGTAATATATAACTTATGAATGATTACTAATATATTTGTCCACTTTAAACAATCTATACTTATATTTCTGAATACACCTTTATTGTTAGTATGTATATTACTTATGATTTCCATATATGATATACCTTTAAATTTAATTATACAATTTTCTTTTATATTCCAATTAAATATATGAAATACATTTTTAAGAATCAAGACATTGGTGACAGGTCTGCATTTTCATGCAACAGAGCGACATAACTTGATTCAGGTTTAAGCAAAACCAGACTTGGTCAAACCATTTTGGCGACCTCATTAGGTATCTTTTATTTTTAAGACTTTTCAAGTACTTTTGACTTGCGTTTGCTTAATTTTTTAAGTATATATTAATATAAACCAGGTCTATACTTTCGTATAACAGAGGAAACCATCAATATATACCCCCAAATGTTTTCACATAAGTAAAAAGATATAAAATTATTGCATAATAAGGTTAAAAATTAAGACTTTTATGTCATACATCATATTATGTATCATAAAATAATAAACAAGTTATATTATTAATTTATTAAAATTCAGAAATCCTTATATAGATTGCCTATTAGTACATCATATCATATAACTATATATCACTTCCTTTATTTAAGTAGCTTACGTTATATATACAAAACAGTTAATCCACATTAAAGTCTAAACATTTAAATACAAAACAAAACTTTTAACAAAAGTATTCTAACTAATAAATACTTAGTTATTCACTTAAAATTTTTAAATTTTCAATAATTTAAGAACAATAGAAACTTAAATGTTTAATTAAAGAAATTCTTTTTCTTACGAACCCTATCCCCACACTTAAATTATACAATGCCCTCATTGTATAAAAATTGATAAACAAAAGTGAGTAAGGGAAAGAAAAATAGAACAGAAAAACTCTCCTGACTGAAATTTTAAATTTCATCATCGGCTAAGAAAAATATGCTTAGTTGATTCCTTCATCTCTTGAAAAATAATATACAACATCCACACTTTCGTAGTTAATCACAATTGCGTTTAGCATATGCAATAAGCCTTTAAACCCCTCGGTATCCCGAGTGGACGAGTTATAGTCTCGTGAGGGTTTCTAGTGAACACACCCACAAAGTTCAAACCCGGAAAAACATAAAAAGAAAAACATAACATATAAAAATAAACATGGGTTGTCTCCCAAGAATCACTTTTGTTTAAATGTCGGTAAGTTCGACATTATCTTATAACTTATCCTTCCAAAGTTATATCTGAAATATTCTCAATTACATTATCTTCATAATATTTCTTCAAACGATGTCCATTAACTGTAAAAATATTTCCATCAAAAGCTATCAAATCCACACTCCCATTTGTATGAACTTGGTGAATAACAAACGGTCCGCTCCATCTGGATTTTAATTTACCAGGAAATAATCGAATACGTGAATTGTACAAAAGCACACGTTCTCCAGCAACAAACTCTTTATCTCCTCGAAGTCTTGCATCGTGCCATTTCTTCGTTCTTTCTTTATAAAACCTTGAATTTTCATAAGCATTCCAACGAAGCTCATCTAACTCATGTAACTGTAAAAAGCGATGCTTACCAACTTCATCGATATCCATGTTGCATTCTCGAAGTGCCCAATATGCTTTGTGTTCTATTTCCACTGGTAAATGACAAGCTTTCCCATAAATTAATCTATACGGAGTACAACCTGTAGGTGTTTTAAATGCTGTCCTATACGCCCAAAGTGCATCATCTAACTTTTCCGACCAATCTTTTCTGTTAGAACCAACAGAACGTTCCAAAATAATTTTTAATGCACGATTGGTATTTTCAACCTGTCCACTAGTCTGTGGATGATAAGGTGTAGCGAATCGATGACTAACTCCATACCGTTTTAATACCTTCTCTAATTGAGTATTACAAAAATGAGTACCTCGATCACTAATCAATGCTCTCGGAGTTCCAAATCTGGAAAATAATTGTTTAAGAAATTTTACCACAACTCTTGCATCATTCATAGGTAATGCCTTTGCCTCAGCCCATTTAGAAATATAATCCACAGCTACTAATATGTACTTATTACCGTGACTTATAGGAAATGGTCCCATAAAATCGATGCCCCAAACATCAAAAATTTCACAAACCTGTATACTATTTTATGGCATCTCATCACGTTTAGAAATGTTCCCAGCTCTTTGGCAAGAATCACAATTCCTAACAAATGCATATGTATCTTTAAAAATCGTAGGCCAATAAAAACCTGCATCAAATATTTTCTTTGCAGTGGAACTTGGTCCATTATGTCCTCCTACTGGTCCTTCATGACAATGTTTTATAATCTGTTGAGCTTCTTTACCATCTACACATCTTCTAATTATGCCATCTGCACAGTATCTGAAAAGAAATGGATCTTCCTAAAAATAATACTTTAAATCAGAAAAGAATTTCTTCCTCTTCTGGTAATCCATCCTTGGTAAAATTTTAGCAACCAAATAATTTGCATAATTCGCAAACCAAGGTATCTCTTTCATTTCTTGTACTATCATAAGTTTCTCATCCGGAAATGAATCTTGAATTTCCTCTTCATCTAATGCTTCCAACTCTGGATTTTCTAACCTTGACAAATGATCAGCTGCGACATTTTCAGCTCCTTTCTTATCCTTGATTTCAATATAAAATTCCTGCAATAAAAGAATCCATATCCTGCTTATTAAACAAATACTTCAAAGCAGAATGGTCAGTATAAACCACAGTTTTAGTTAAGACAAGATATGAACGAAATTTATCGAAAGCAAAAACCACTGCCAGAAGTTCCTTTTCCGTAGTTGTGTAATTTTTCTGAGCATCTGTTAATGTCTTACTGGCATAATAGATTGGCTTAAACTTTTTATCAATTCTCTGCCCTAAAACAGCTCCAACCGCATAATCACTAGCATCACACATTAATTCAAAAGGTAGATTCCAATTTGGACCTGTCATAACTGGAGCAGATACTAACTTTTCTTTTAATGTATCAAACGATTGTTTGCATTTGTCTGTAAATTCAAACTTTGCATCTTTTTCCAACAAATGATTCAACGGTCTTGCTATTTTTGAAAAAACTGGTTTAAATCTCCGATAAAATCCAGCGTGTCCTAGAAAACTTCTTATTCCTTTTACATTTGTAGGATAAGGTAATTTTGAAATAGCTTCAATCTTCGCTTGATCTACCTCGATTCCTATTTTGGATATTTTATGACCTAAAACAATTTCTTCT
The DNA here is from genome assembly GCA_949592205.1 of Helichrysum umbraculigerum. NCBI lineage: Eukaryota > Viridiplantae > Streptophyta > Magnoliopsida > Asterales > Asteraceae > Helichrysum > Helichrysum umbraculigerum. The sequence goes on from CATIUR010000001.1 coordinate 293,716,206, forward strand.
CTAACCATAAAGTGACATTTTTCCCAGTTAAGAACTAAATTTGCCCCTTCACATCTCTGCAACATCTTCTGTAAATTCTTTAAACAAGAATCAAATGAATCATCAAATACCGAAAAATCGTCCATAAAGACTTCCATGAAATCTTCTACCATATCATGAAATATTGCGATCATGCAACGCTGAAATATAGTTGGTGCATTACATAAACCAAACGGCATCCTTCTAGAAGCAAATGTACCAAACGGACAAGTAATTGTTGGTTTGTCTTGATCTTCGGCCGCAATTGGTATTTGAAAATATCCTGAAAATCCATACAGAAAACAATAGAACTCCTTTCCTGCTAGCCTTTCTATCATTTGATCAATAAATGGTAATGGAAAATGATCTTTCCTAGTAGCATCATTTAATTTCCTATAATCAATACAAACTCTCCATCCCGTTACCGTCTTTGTTGGTATCAAATCATTCTTCTCATTTGGTATAACCGTTATTCCGCCTTTCTTTGGTACAACATGTACTGGACTTACCCATGGACTATCTGAAATAGGATAGATTAATCCTGAATCCAGCAATTTAATGATTTCTTTTCTGACAACGTCTTTAACATTCGGATTCAATCTTCTCAATGGTTGTACGACTGGCTTAAAAAAATTTTCCATCAAAATTTTATGAGTACAGTATGTAGGACTGATTCCCTTAATATCCGTGATTTTCCATGCTATTGCTTGTTTATGCTGTTTAAGAACCTGAAATAATCGTTCTTTTTCTGCTTTTGACAATTTTGAAGATATTATAACTGGTAAGTCTGATGTGCCTTGTAAATAAGCATATTCCAAATGTGCTGGTAGCTTTTTAAGTTCCAACTGTGGTGGTTCTTCAATAGATGTCTTGATCTCAAATATCTCTTCTTTAAAACAAGGAATATTGTTCACAGAATATGTTATCAATTCTTGGTTAATAAATTTAGCAACTGGTTGTATTGCTTCCTCTTCAGGATGTTGTTGAATAACCACGGTTGCTTCTTCCAAATCTTCATCTTCCTTTAATAACTTATCAAATTCTGTTAAATCCTTTACAGTGTCAAACTCTTCAGTCCATCCATTAAGAATTCCTATATCTGCTTGATCTTTTCCTAAAAAATCTTGAAAAGAAGAATTATCCATATATTCATATGAATTTAAATAATAACAAGTATCATCCACATAATCAGGAAATTTCATGGAATTATTAACATCAAAAACAATTTTATCATTTCCTAACCTCATGGTAATTTTTCTATTAAAAACATCTATTAGGGCATGTGTAGTTGCTAAAAATGGTCTTCCTAATATAATAGGGACTTTAGGGTCTTCTACCATATCTAAGATTACAAAATCACATGGAAAAACAAATTTATCAACTTTAATTAAAACATTTTCAACTATCCCCCTAGGATATTGCACAGATCGGTCAGCTAATTCAATACACATACGAATAGGTTTTGGTTCTCCTAATCCTAATCGCATATAAAGAGTATATGGCATTAATGAAATACTAGCACCTAAATCTGCTAATGCATTTTCAATAGTAATTTCACCAATTTTGCAAGGTATAGTAATACTCCCTAGATCTTTGACTTTTGGAGGTAGCTTATTCTGGATTATTGCTGAGCATCTCGCATTCATAGTCACCTTTGTCACATTATCCAGTTTACTTTTGTTAGTCAGCAGCTCCTTAAGATATTTTGCATACTTAGGCATTTGAGCTATAGCTTCAACAAAAGGAATATTAATATGAAGTTGTTTCAGATTTTCCAGAAATTTGTGGTATTGTTCATCTTCTTTGTCCTTCCTCAGAGCAGTTGGATATGGAAGTGGGGGTGTATAGTCTTTGATGACTTCTTTAACCTTATTTTCTCCAATGCTCTTTTTATTTGGGTGTATGTCTTCATCAATTGTTTCTTTTTCAACCTGTTCAGACTCAACAATTTTATTAGTTATAACAGGAGAGTCAACATTTTTACCACTTCTGGTAATTACTGCTTTAGCTTGCTCCTTTGGATTTGTTTCAACTAAATCCTGGCAATGTTCCTGGAAATCGCTCCTGTAATGTTTTAGCAATCTGATGAACTGATCCTTCAATTTGTTTGATTGATGCTTCATTATTACGCATCCTTGCATCATGATCATCCATTCTTTTATTACTTGCTTCAACCATTTTTCCCAAAATGCCTTCTAACGTATTAATTCTGTCAGAATAGGACGGATTTTGTCCCGTTTTGACATAGAAACCTGGTGCTCCTTGTTGATACTGTTGTCCTGGTTGATTAGTCCTTCTAAAATTAGAAACTTGACGATAATTTGGATTTCCTTGAAAATCCCCATACATAACTTCTTCAGTGTTCATTTCACTATCATTATTAAGACATTCTGTCTTTAGATGATTTCCTCCACATATTTCACAACCAATCCTGATTGCATGAACTTGTTCATTTACTTTCTTAATATCTCTTCCCATACTTTCCAATTTTGCAGTGATAGCTGCGAGACCATCACTATCTTCAGATATCCTTTTTCTTCCAGATGAACCATCATCCCATAACTGAGAATGCTTAGCTAATTCTTCAATTCTGACTTTTGCTACTGCTGAAGTTTTCTTAGGTACTGGGCCTTGTGCATCTAACTGTTGTCGTGTTGCTCGATCAACTCCTTTATAGAATACCGTTATTTCTTGTTGGACATTCAAATCATGTTGTGGACATTTATGTAGCATCTCCTTATATCTTTCCCAAGCTTGATATAGATATTCATCGGGTTTCTGCTTAAAATTCCTAATCTCATCGATCATTTTTGACGTTTTGGAAGGTGTACAATACATTTTTAGAAATTTTGTACGAAGATCTTCCCAAGTAGTAATAGATCCGGCTGGTTCATTATTAATCCATTTCTTAGCTCCATCCTTTAATGTTAAAGGAAATACTCGTAACATAACCTGATCTCTTGTAACATTAGGAATATTAAACATATCTGCAATCTCTAAAATTTTCTCAACATGCTCATTTGCATCTTCTTTATCTTCTCCTCTGAAAAGATTCTCTCTTAATTCCTTCAGAAATTGTCCCTTTAATTCAAACTCTACTTCTCTAGCTATAGCAGGCCTAACCACTCCCGGTCTTGGATCTCTACGAGTTTGAATCGTGTAATCCTCAAGCGTCATGTTAGCTATGCCTGCCATGTTTCTTTGTTTAGGTTCAGAATCTCTTGGATATACTGTATGTTGTCTCGAATGTACTTTATCTAAATCAGAATCGGAGTAATATCCTCTTTTAGCCGTTTTGACTAAACTGTTATGAAATATCAAGTCGTCTTCGTCAGATGAAATTCCTTGTTCTGGAGAATTAGGTGGCGCATATGATAATCGTCTTCTAGAATGAAATTCTCGTTCTGGTTCGTCAAATGGACTAAGTGGATATGGATGAAGTGTGCGGGTCATACATCCATCTGCAACAAAACAGTATTTAGTAGTACCTTAAATTCAAAAATAAATGTTAATAATAAGTTAGTAATATTCAAGTTGGTGTATACATATCCCGATAATTAATAATAAAACACATTCAAAATTAAATAATCGAAGAATAATACCCAACCCAGAATTTTCCTATTTGTTAGTTATGCAAGTTAGTTATTTATACAACAATTCGAAATTACAGTGATTTTTGTTAAATTTCTTTTACAAAGCTAGTCAATAGATATCGGTAGCTCCATTGATAGTACACAAAAGTGGAGGAATAGGTCAGCGCAAAGCTTATTAAAAACCTATTTCTTTCGAGAAGCACCTTACCTCTTATATGATAAATCAATGAGGTAGGGCTTTACTCTCCTTATACCTTTGTTTTTGTCAGTATTCTCAATGGGTGAGCCGATATTTCTTATTGATTTTGCAAAGTATCAGAAATAAAAATTATACAAGTAAAATAATTAGTTTAATTAAAATACACCGCTCCCCCGGTAAAACAAAAGTTAAACCGATTAAGTGTTCCCTGGCAGCGGCGCCAAAAACTTGATGTGCGGGAAGTATATGCAATTATAATAACAAGTTTAAATTAAGGAAATACTAAATAATACTATCACACAATTCAGGCAAGATTGACCCGTTCATGTAATATAGCTTAATAAGTAAGTCCAAATTCGAACACAAGGAACACAAGAAACGTGATTCTTATTTATAACTAATTATTTATTTATTCTAATTACAAATATTTACAATTATAATACAAATAAATAAAAGGATCCAATTTACAATAATCAACAAGATAAGGGGGACGTTTTAGTTCCAAACGAACATATTTATATTTATATTTTTGATACAGATTCTAATAGATAAGTTTTAAGGAACAACGTAGGTATACTCAATTGGATAAAAGATTATAATTATTCAAACTATTATTTATTAAACTTATTATATGTACTTATGTCTATTTGCTTTGTTGGCTATTATTACTGGTGATTTACTAATGTAGAAGATCACTTAGGGTTAAGTCAAATCCTCATCATAGCAACACAATCATAAGGTTACGCAAAGTGTTACTAATTAATAAGATCTATCATCAATTTATTAATACAATTTCTATGGTTAGGCTTGAATCGCAGTATTACTTTATATTAATGAATCATTCTTAGTTTATCGCATAAGGTTAAGATCAAAACATAAACACAATCACTTAATTTATATAAACAGTTTATGGTCATCCTAGTTTAATATAAATCAGTCTAATTATGTCAAGAATAATCACTAAAATATTATAATAAAGACAATTCTTGTATAATAAACATTCAATAATATAGTTCCAACATAAACATAGAATTCAAATAATAAACTCAATAAACATTCATTCAAACAATTATAATGAAAACCTAATTCACAATTAAATCAAATAAACAATATCATAAATAACTCAATAAGGTTATTAAAGTTACAAGGATAAAGAAATCGAACCAATTGACGAACTAGCTTTTCCTAGGGTTAAAAACCTTCAAACCCTAGCTCTTTAGCCTCCAAAATCGCACCTAAAGTCGACCTAAAACCCTAACTTTCGGTTTTAGTATTCTTGAATCGTATAACCTTAAACCTGAATTAAGCCTCTATTTATAGTTTTCAAAACCGACCTCCCAACAGCCGGTTGGAGTAATTTGTTTCCGGGTCCAACTCCACGTGTCTGCACCGCATCTAAACCCTAATTCCCAACCACCGGTTGGTTAATCCAACCGCCGGTTGAATGTAAATTCCAGAATATTCTAATTTCGGGCTTGGGCTTAACTTTTGGACTATTATCTTCATATCCGGACTTTCTTGTCTTCTTGGCCCAATTCTTCATTTTAACTCTTTTAGTCTTTATTTCTTCAAGGTTTAAGCTCCTTTTTCTTCATTTTCTTCATTTTCTTTCAGTTTCGGATTAGTTTTTGCTCCCTTTTCTTCAATCTTTAATTAAAATACATTTCCGCAAATATTAACAAAATAAGTATCTAAAATCATATAAATGCACTAAAATGTATATAAATATAGGGATAAATTACTATAAAATATACTATCTATTTGATGCTTATCAGGACCCGACCCTCGAGTTAAGCTCAGACTATGTTCTCATGGCTGTATACATTATTATTTATTTGCTGGATGCAAACCATTACTTAAATCTTGCGGTTCATACGATATTATCCGATTTCAAACCAGTGAGCTCACCAGCTTTAGCTGACCCATTTTAGCATGTATCACAGGTACTCAGCAGTAGGTTGGACTGCCATCAGGATTACTATAGCTCGAGTCAGCATGCAGATATTAGAGATTTTCTTGCATTAGTATATTTTGTACAAGTACTTATGTACGGAAATCTCTCATTTAATCGAGCACGAGCTATGTACAGTTTTAAATGTTGTAAACATTTCTTATATTAATGTATTTTGTTAAAACGACGCATATAGAGTCGTTTGCTATATCTTGTGTGCTTTGATTATCGATTAGTAAAACCCAAAGTATGCTTCCGCTAAACAGTAAATTTGGGAGTGTTACAGGTGGTAACAGAACACGATTGCGTTTTAAAGGCTGGAGCAGCAGCCTGGTTCCCGGTTTACCAGCCGGGTTCCTGGCTTTGACAAATTACCCGCCGGGTAAGGGAGGTACCAGCCGGGTTCTCTCTATCTTGCAGCAAACCTGCAACAATTCAACAATCTGCACGAACCATAACTCATACCATCCAAATTTTCAAGTACCAATTCAACTTAGCAACGTTTTTAACATGAAAGAAACTTCATATATCATCTAATAACAACTTCTATGTCACTTTTCATGCTCAAATTCACATAACACCTTTAACCCACTTATTTGAGCCCTAAAACCATAATTCTAAACAATCAATCTAAGGTTTATGATTGACTTATACTAAATCAGTTACAAGCATCAATTAATCTCAATCAACATCAACTAGTTATATAAGTATCAAACCATCATCAATTTCAAATCATTTCATCAATTTCTAACCTAGTCAAAGCTTGAGTTCATAAAATTGAATACTTACACTTTGATGGAGAAGATGATGAAACAAGCTTTAAATTAAACCACAATCATCTTCTTCTTTTGAATTTGATTAGTTCTTGGGTTGGATTTAAGTCACTAGGGTTTAACACAAGAGATATTTTCAATTTTGGGAAAATGATGAAATATGGGTCGGCCTCTCTATTTAATCGACTCCCAACTTTGGGTATTTTATACCCGTCTTAAATCTATTGTCTGGAACCTAAATACCAATTGCGAGAAACTTACTTTATTTTACCGTCAACTATAACAATTTAAAACAAGTAATATTTCACTATTCACAATAAGTCAATTGACCTATTTACTTAAGTTTCACAATAAAACAATTAATATCAAGTAATTTCTAAAATAATTAAATAATCAATTTAAAATAAGAAATTACCAGACCAGTAAGGAGGATGTTACATATAATGGTTAATTTGAACAATATATAATGAAACTATTAATATAGAGACAAAAATGTATACTATTCATGTTTCGAATATCAAACTTATCCAATGATCAAGAAAATATTATTAAATAAATTGATAGTTATCGAACTATTAGTTCACATGTCTTAAATTTTAACAATTTAATTCGTTTAAAATTATGATCCATTGATTTGAACATGTTTTAAAACATTTTTATACCTTAAAATTATATAAAATCTTTTGATACTTTGATAGAATATTTGTATTATTTAAAACCCGTGGGTAACTCGTGACCCACGGGTATCCGCGGGTCGCAGGTACGGGTGTAAAAATAAACCCGCTAGCGGGTCTTTGCGGGTAAAAAAACCCATCGCGAGCGGGTGATGAGTTTCGCATATCCGTACCCATAACCCGCGGGTGCCATCCATATTTACGATTCTTTTATTATAGATGCCAACGGGTCGGGTTCCGACGGGTTATAGTGTATCTGTACCCATACCACCGCCCTTTTTGAATTCTTTTATCAATTCTAATTCATAATGCTTGAATAATGGATGCTAACGGGCCAGGTTCCGGCGGGTTTTAGTGTATCTATACCCATACCCATTCAGAATTTTTGTACCCGTACCTGGCCCATTACCCACTGGGTACCCAATTAGTATTAACCATCGGTTTTTCATATTTATTCGTAGGTTTTGGTTATCCACATGTATATAACTTTGGCCAAAGAAAAAAAAATGGTATTGAAAATACAATGCAAATTTGAAACACGGCAAAAAAATGAAACTAAAATACCATAAACTATAGTATTCAAGATTCAAATCTTAAAGCTAATAATTTAACTTTTTAATTAACTAATTCAAAGTTTCGGTATGTTCAAGATAGCGGACAATTTCATGTTTTCATATCATATAAAATTAAAATGTAATAATCATGGAAATCCAAATGTAATAGCGTATAGTATAAGGTCTCACCCGTTGATATGTACATTACCTTATTATATATAAAAAAATATATTGTATATATAGTATATAAAACTCAAGAAACAATAACAGTTATACGGCTATGGATCAAGTACTTAAGTATTTTTCATAGACGATTCCGCGAATTATAAAAATAAAAATTTTGTTAGTATATGTTTTTGGGAATTTAACAAAAGATGGTTTTTTATTTGGTGGGGGTAAATTGTAACATTATTATTTATATCTTATTAATTAAAAGAAAAACCCTTGGAACAACAAGGACTATTAGATGGAAGATCTATAATCTAACCGTTAATAGAATTAATGACATACTTAATCATATTTTTATGTGATTAAAATACTAATATACCCTTCTATATTTATAATATAAATCCTTTATTTTTTTTCTTAATTGCAGATTACCCCTCTAAATATTTTAGAAAAAGTATAATCTAATAACTACTTCATTATTTGTTGCATAATTCAAAATCTTCCCTCAATGTTTTTTAATTTTTTCCTGAATATATAATAGATTGATAGTAATCGAACTGTTAGTTCGTATGTCTTAACTTTTAACAATGTAATTTGTTCAAAATTACGATCCGTGGATTTGAACTTGCTATAAAATTATACATTTTATTAGATTATAATTATATATAACTCTTTGATCTTTGACAAAATATACGTATTATTTAAAACTTGCGGGTATCCGCGGATCGCGAGAACGGTTGTAGAAAATATACCATAATATAAGAATTGACATTATAAATGTGAAATTTATAATATAAATGAACGCATAAATTTACAATTTCATAAAAAAAAAACACCATAAAGAGTTTGTTTCTAATTCATTTTGGAGGCTTTATCCGCATATGGTTGTTTGCCAAGATGTTCGATTCATTCCGACCTTTCCGTCCATAAATGACATGTCCCATAACTCCTTACGGTAAAAAGTTATGTCATATATTTATTAGTTTAAATTTCATTGATAGTAATAAAATGATATCTTATATATATATATATATATATATATATATATATATATATATATAAATTGAGAACGGATCGATAATTATAAAAGAAGTATAAAGAAAGAACAAAATGTGAACACATTAAATAAAGGAAGTTACCAAATGGGAACACATTAAATAAAAGAAGTTAATATTATATAAATAAAATACAAGAGTTTAATAAATAATACCTTTGTTTATATATTCGGAATTTTTACAAATACAATTTGATATAGTTTGATTTGCTTCCTTCTTATACTGGATACAGACTCTGACTGGACTATAGGAGATATACATATATTAAAATTTAAACTTTTGGAACATTGGGTTGTTGATAATATGACAGAGGGTTTTTTCATAAAAATATTTCTAAGTAAAGTGATTCGTGTTGATCTTCATAAAATCTTTTCTTTTTATAGACGGAGTAGAGTTTCCTGATTCTTCGTGTAACCGGCATCTTCCAGTATCCTTCAATAATTTCCTCTTTTAACCGGCATCTTTCTTCTTTAGTCAATAATGATCTTCGGTAATAGTCTTCAATAATTGTCCTTTGTCAGCTACGAGTCTCGAATAATAGTCTTCAATAATTGTTCTTTGTCGATCACTTATCTTGAATTTATCTTGGATTCTTCATCTTTATCTTGCCAATAATTGAGCATCTAAAATAGTACTTTGTCAGTAATATATGTCGATCATTTTTCAAAGAAGTCATTTAAGCAATTAATGCTTTATGACTTTTAACTTTAATAATTCATTTTCTTTTATGTCGATAAAATTTTTTAACTGGTTCACATGGATTTATTAGCATCATTCTTTTTTATAATTTTTTCTGGCTCACAAGAATCATATATCTCTTTTAATAATATAGACTCAGACTTAATTTTACCGGTTCATAAGAATTAAGACTCTCTTTCAATAATATAGACTCAACTTCAATTCATATAAAATTATGACTCTCATTCAGTAATATAGACTCTCATCGGGACTTTTAATTTAATACAATCTCGTCATATGGATCTTGAGCATCCTGAAAAAGATCTTCACTTGGAGTGGGAGATCTCTTAATCTCGTTTATAATTTTCTATATTTCTGCTGGGGATGAACATGCTTGAAGTCGACTTATAAAATCTCCGTCTTGAATGTTAGGAACTGGTGTAGATGAACTTGCTGATGGACTTATACTTTGATTATAGAATTCTATAACTGCCTTGGGACTTGCTTGCTCTTCTTTGATCCTTTTCCACCATTTAACAATGTATTGTCTATAGAAAAGAGGTGGATTGGTATCCATCGCTTCTTGTTTTTTATAAGTAAATTGCATAATCAATGGTAGTTTAAACAACACAACGAACTGGAGAGTATATTCAAAAGGGGAAAGATTTTCTTGTTTATATAAAGACATCAATTTGTTATATCCTTCGAGAGCTATAGGAGGAAAAGCTTCTGGAATGGTTCTCATATATCTGAACCATTTGACAAACCATCTTGGGTATATATTTGAAAACTTTTCAGAAAAATAGAAAAACCAAGTGTGATTAAAGCTTCTTAATAAAAAGGTTTTAAACCAGGCTTCCTGATAATCATAGTAATTGTAGATGGGGTATGATTGATATCCGGATAACACTTTGTGAGAATATGGTTTAATAGACCATTCTTCTGGAGTAATAACCTTAATAATCTTAGCTTTACTGCAATCAATATAATCTGGGTTCTTTTGGTTCATAGTATGTTCAATAATAACTGAACCAGAATCAACCAATATAGCTTGATAATATTCTCTGTTCTGAAAATCATTATTGTAGAAATGGGAATTTTTTGGATATAAGTATTCTATAAGGGATTGAAAATTTTGACTCAATGTCTGTTCTTCATAAGGTTCTAGAATTTTTATAACTTGTCTATTTGGGTTTATAACATATTCATTTGAGCTAGAAGAAGGTTTTGAAATAGCAGAGTATGGAATAGAGGTTTTTTGTGGAGTTATGGGGGATTTTGGTATATCTTGCAATTTGGCTAGAACAGAGTAAGGAGGTCTAGTTTTATTAGAGAAAGGTGACAAGGGTTCAAATTTATTTTGTTGTATAAGTAGAGAAGGAAATTCTCTAGAGGACGAAGGAGATGGTGTCTTCTCCTTTTTCATATTTGCAATAGATTGTCTTGTCAATATAAGCTTCTTTACGGATTCTGAACTGCTGCTCATTTTCCCTGCAAAAATTCTCGTGATAAAAAGTCTGGTAGAGAATTATTTTCTCCTTTGATAAATTCAATAGTAAAATCAAAATTACTTAATATAGCTTGCCATCTAGCAAAAATCTGTTTAGAAATCAAATTTTTAATATCTTTTTCCAAAATATATTTTGCAGATAAACAATCTATTCTTAATATAAAAGTTTTCATATATAAATCATCTTCAAATTTCTTTATATTTAAAACAATACTTAAAATTTCTTTTTTAACAGCAGAATAATTTTTTTGGGTTTCATTCCATGAACCTGAATAAAATCTAACTAGTTGTTCCTTTTCATTATTAGATAATTTTTGCTTTAATATGCCACCATATCCTAAATCACTTGAATCAGTTTCAACTATAAGACTAGCATCTGGATGAGGTATTTTAAAACAAGGTAAAACTTTAATTTTTTCTTTTATATGTATAACTATATTAGTATGTTCTTCTGTCCATGGTTTAGGATTTTTCTTTAACCTGTCATATAAAGGTTTACAAATAATTCCTAAATCCTTAAAGAAATCATGAATATAGTTTAAACATCCTAAAAATCTTTGTAATTGGGTCTTATCTTTTATTTCATCGGGAAATTTATTTGAAAATTCTAAACATCTATCAATAGGTTTAATGGTTTCTTGAATTATATTATGTCCTAAAAATCTTATTTCTGTTTGGAAGAAAGATATTTTGGTTGGAGAAACTGCTAATCCATTTTTATATATAGTATCATAAAATGCATTCAAATGTTTAAAATGTTGATCTATATTTTTTGAATATATCAAAACATCATCAATATATACTATCGTAAAATTTCCTAAGGGTAAAATTATATCATTCATTATATTTTGAAATTCTGAAGGGGCATTTTTTAAACCAAAGGGCATTACATTCCATTCATAATGTCCGAATGGAACATTAAAACCTGTCTTATATTTATCTTCTTCTTTTATCTGAAACTGCCAAAATCCAGATTTCATATCAAATTTAGAAAATATTTTTGAATCATATAACTTTTTTAATAAATCTCTTTTATTAAGTATAGGATATCTTATCCATTCTAAAACTTTATTTAAGGGTTTATAATTTATAACTAATCTTGGTGCTCCTCTTTCTATTTCAGCATTGTTTATTACATAGAAGGCTGAACATGACCAAGGAGATTTTGATGGACGTATAAGTTTCTTGTCTAATAAATCTTGTATTTCTTTTTTACAATGTTGTTCTAATTCAATAGACATATGTATAGATTTTGATTTTGTAGGAATATTTTTCTCATTAAAATCTTTAATATAGGGTAGTCCTACTATATGTTGTTTTCTTTTCCAAAATGCATTTGGTATAGTTGCACATACATTATTTTTAAATTTTTCTTCTAATAGTTTTATTTTTGTTTGTATAGTTTTATCTTTTAATTGATTGTATATTCTTTTGTCATTTATTTCATTTACTAAATATTTTACTTGTCTTTTCTTATTTTCTAATATATTAATTTCTTTAGTTACAACTGGGTGAATGAATTCAAAAGTTATTTCTTTATTTAAAACTTTAGTAGTTAATCCATTTTCATCCGCAATGAAATAGTATAATTGTAATATAAATGGTTGTCCTAATATGAGCTGAGAGGTTAAATTCTTTACTAAAATTAGTTGAGTATTATAGCAATAATTTTCTTTACATATATGAACATTAGATAATTTATAATTTATTTTTAATCTAGATCCACTTGCTGAAGATAACTTTTCAGTAGACTTTTCATAATATTGGGTTGGTATTAAACCTTCTTGAATACAATTTAAATCAGCTCCTGAATCTAGTAAAGCTATTAATGTTAATTTATAATTCTTATTTATAACTATGGTTAATTTTGTATACCACCTTTGATAGTTTACTTTTCTTATTATATTTATTATAGGTACAGGTTCTTCTTCTGTCTTTTCATCTTTTAAGGGTTCTTCTTTATTTTCTATATTTTCTACTCTTTGTTTTAGAACTTTTATTTCTAATTTTACATTATTAAGTTCTTCTTGTAATTCTGGAATTGTTATAGGTTTTATATTTTTATTAAATCTTTTACATATCTCGTTAAAATTATATTTGTGGTTATGTTCTAAGACTTCTCCGTCTTTTCTATTTAGTTTTTCTTCTAATTTATGAAAATATAATTTTTTTATATCTTTATCTTCTATTTTATTTATTAAATCTATTAATTGTTCAACTTCACTATCTTTAGTTATAACATTGATTGATTTATAGTCACAATTACAATTTATACACTCACATACTTCAGATTCGCTACTAGAAGTATTTTCTTCTAAAATGTTTATATCGTTTTCACTATAATCTGATATACTAGATTCGCTTGAACTATCTTTAATAATTAACTTATAATTTGTCTTTTAAGTTCATCTGATATATCTAATTCATTTATTTTCTTTTTTACATAACAATCTTTTGCCATATGGCCATTTCTACCACATTTATAGCATATTATAATATCCTTTTGTTGATGTTGATTATAGTTTTTATATGGAATTTTTCTTTTTCTTCTAAACTTATTTTTCTTATAATCATTTCCTTTTTCATATCCTTGTTCTTTTTTATAATATTTTTTATATTTACTTTTATGTTTGTATTTAATTTTTCTAGAACTAGATGGAGGTAATTTTAAAGATTCATATCCATATTGTTGACGAAAAATCTCCTAATTCTTGTCTAGAATTAACACATTCTTTCTTAATTTTAGCTTTTAATTTTAAATCTGAACATATAGCTAATCCTTCTTGATTTACATAATTTATGATTTCTCCATATGTTAATTCTTTATAAGGTATATTATTATTATAATCTTGACTTAGTTTATTTCTAATCCTTTCAGCAAATAATTTAGGTAATCCTGCTATAAATCTTTCTTTTCAATATGCTTCTTTACAATCTGCCCCAGTCATTACTTTAGCTAAAAATACATCTTTATACCATCTAAAATCTTGTAATTTTCTACATGTTAAATTTAGTAATATAGATGAATTTCTTTCCTTATAAGCAGCTGGGTTTCCTACATAATTTTTTAATATAGCATATATTAAAGTATTCATCATATCATCTATCTCTGTTTGACTAATTTGACCATTTTCAGTTTTAATTATAGTCTTTTTTGCATTAAATATAATGTTTTTCTCTTCTTGAGTTACATAACTATCCCACCAGCCTTTTAAAATTCCGGTGAATCCTGATACAATCATTTGTGTTACTTGTAATTCAGTATTAGTGTGTGCTTTATAAGCAGTAGCTGCCATGGTCATTTCTTGTAATAAATTTAAAATTTGATATTCAGTTTGACCGTCTATATTCCATTCATATATAGAAGTTCCATCGTATTTTGCTTGTACTATAGTATGACGTTCTTCGTATTGTAAATCTGGAGGTGTAGGTCTATAATAATAATTTCTAGTTTCTGGCCTTGGAGTATAAGTTTTATTTGAAGTATAAGGATTATGTTTAATTTTACTTACTTCATTATTATCAAATTGATTTTCTATATTAGGAATATCATCTTCTTAAAATTCTTCTTCGTTTATTACATTGATTTTATTATTTGCTATACTTAATTGAGATAATTTGTTCTCAATGTCTTTTAATATAACATTTTGTTTTCCTAGATTTATAGGAGTATCTATTTGATATGGTATAAATAACGTACTTTCTTCTATAATTTGTTTATTACTAGATTTAGAAGTACTGGGTTTATTATTATCATTATTTTCTATACGATCTAATTGTTGTCCTATAGTGTTTAATACTTCATTTGTATAATTATTTTGATATGTTATATGTTTTAGAGTTTTACTAGAATCTTGATCATTTTTTACTTCTACTAAAGGGACACCTATGTATTGTTTATCGTTTTGTTTTATTATTATATCTTCATAAGGTGGATGAATTCCTATATTTTCTTCCTGGGTCTTAAGGTTAATATATATTTTATTTATATTGGTTATTGTTTTGGTTTTTTCTAAAAAAGGAAAATCTATTTTTTCTTTCACACAATACATATGTAACCATGAAAAGAATGGCATGACCTCATTATTTTCAAATAAATATAAATGCCATGTTAATTGATTTATATTTCTTTGGCTTTTACTGAACTTAGAATTATACCATTTTAACTTTTCTATATTATAGTCATTATTTATTTCGTTTTCTAAATAATCTAAATCTTGTTTAGTTATAGTTGTTTTACTCTTTGGCATTTTAACAAATAACTAATCTTGCTCTTACTTCTATAATTGTATCAAGATTTATTTCTAATTTTGTTCTTATATAATTATGATACCAATTTAGACTTTCTTTATAAAATTTATTAAATCTATTACTATTTTCTTCATATATTTTATCTTGTTTTATCATCTCTTTAATTTCTTCTAATTGTATTAATAAATTTTTTCTTTCTTCGTATAATTCTTTATGTCGTAAAGTTATACTATAATTCATATATAACCATCCATTAACTTGTATTCTTGAGTCACTCATAATTGTTCCTCTTTATAATAGTCTACTTCAGATTTAGTTGGTTTATATGTAAAATCTTCACTTTTATTATCTTCTTCGTATAAAGGTTTAGGTATAGATTGATTGAAATCTATTCCTTTCATTCTCATAGATTGAGCTTTTCTTAAATATATAGTTTCTTCCGACATAGAGCTAGAGGATTCATGGATATAGGTTGAATTTGATGATCCTACTCTATTATTTTCAAAAGTTATGTTTATACTTCCATCGGTGTTTTCTATAATATTAGATAGTTGACTACTATTTTCTATAGGTTTAGGTAGACTTATATCTTCTATACTCCAAGTTTGACTTTGAGTAATTTCATTCCATTTTAATCTTTTAGGTATATTTACTTTAGAATGTTGGGAATTTGCTTCAAATATTAAAGTTTCATCTCTTGGTGATATTAACCTAGAACGTGGTTCTATAGTAGTTGTCATGGTTTTATAATATATTCTATATATAACTACAACTGGATCAGTTCCTTCTTTAGCATCTAAATTCTTAGTTTTAATAGTTAGAGTTAAAATGTCTAATATATTACGATCATGTAAAGATATAGTAAAATTAGGATAGCAATTAAAATATATTGGGCCATTACATATATTAGATTCTGCCATAGCTAATAAAGAATTCTTAAAATTTAATAATCTAGCATCTCTTAATATAACTAGTGTAGGGACGTCTAGTCTTAATCTTGTCATAGGTCTAATAGCTACTTGTACTAATCATATATGTAAAAATTTATAATTTTTCTTATGTTCTTTTATAGCAGTTTTAGAAAATAATTGTATATTTTGATGATTTTGTAATAAATGTATAGTTTTCGCAGTTGTTTTTATAGAATCTCCTTGAAAATAATCAAATGATCCTATTTTATAAATAGTTCTAACATCTTGCTTAGGTATGTTCCAATCTAACAAATTACTTTCAATATTTGAAATAGAAACTTCAATTGAATTTGTATGATCTTGTTCTTCTTCAATATCAGAAGTAGAACCGTCTTTTGGATTTAATAGTAGTTTGGACAATTTATTCATATTTGGGTAAATTAAATATTTCGTTTTAACTTGTTATCGGAAAACTTAATTTATACAGTTGAACAAATATACCATCTCCGGGAACACCCCCATATCGTCGTGGTCCGGCCGTCTTACTCTTACTGCGGCTAATCCAACCGACTGATCGCCAGGGCTTACCAACGCAGACATATATTTTTCCAACACATAAATTAAATTTTCTTTTAACATGATAGAACTCAAAATTTATTTATCATAATACGAAAAAGTTTATCCATCCTACTACCACCTCAAAAAAAGAAAGCACATGGCTTTGATACCAAATTGAGAACGGATCGATAATTATAAAAGAAGTATAAAGAAAGAACAAAATGTGAACACATTAAATAAAGGAAGTTACCAAATGGGAACACATTAAATAAAAGAAGTTAATATTATATTAATAAAATACAAGAGTTTAATAAATAATACCTTTGTTTATATATTCGGAATCTTTACAAATACAATTTGATATAGTTTGATTTGCTTCCTTCTCTATACTGGATACAGACTCTGACTGGACTATAGGTGATATACATATATTAAAATCTAAACTTTTGGAACATTGGGTTGTTGATAATATGACAGAGGGTTTTTTCATAAAAATATTTCTAAGTAAAGTGATTCGTGTTTTATCTTCGTAAAATCTTTTTCCTTTTATAGACAGAGTAGAGTTTCTTGATTCTTCTTGTAACAGGCATCTTCCAGTATCCTTACCATAATGAATTCTCTTTTACCGGCTTCTTTCTTGATAATATCAATGTATCCAATAATTGGATCTTTAATAGTGAAAGTTAAGACAAATCTTCAATAATAGAGTCTTCAAACATTGAATAGTCTTCAAAATTTTCTTCTTCTGAACAGGCTTTAATAAAGTTGCTTGGCCGTTTCTTGAATTCTTCAATAGTACTTTCTCAGTAATAATTGGTGCATGTTGATCAAAAAGTCATCTAAACATTTAATGAATATCAATAACTTTTGATTTTAATAATCTAATTTTTTAACTGGTTCACATGGATTTATTAGCATTTTTTTCTGGTTCACAAGAATCACAACTCTCTTTTAGTAATATAGACTCAGACTTAATTTTACTGGTTCATAAGAATTAAGACTCTCTTTCAATAATATAGACTCAACTTCAATTCATATAAAATTATGACTCTCATTCAGTAATATAGACTCTCATCTGGACTTTTAATTTAATACAATCTCGTCATATGGATCTTGAGCATCCTGAAAAAGATCTTCACTTGGAGTGGGAGATCTCTTAATCTCGTTTATAATTTTCTGTATTTCTGCTGGGGATGAACATGCTTGAAGTCGACTTATAAAATCTCCGTCTTGAATGTTAGGAACTGGTGTAGATGAACTTGCTGATGGAATTATACTTTGATTATAGAATTCTATAACTGCCTTGGGACTTGCTTGCTCTTCTTTGATCCTTTTCCACCATTTAACACTGTATTGTCTATAGAAAATAGGTGGATTTGTATCCATTGCTTTTTGTTATTTATAAGTAAATTGCATAATCCATGGTAGTTTAAACAACATAACAAACTGAAGAGTATATTCAAAAGGGGAAAGATTTTCTTGTTTATATAAAGACTTGAATTTGTTATATCCTTCGAGAGCTATAGGAGGAAAAGCTTCTGGAATGGTTCCCATATATCTGAACCATTTGACAAACCATCTTGGGTATATATTTTAAAACTTCTCAGATTAATAGAAAAACCAAGTGTGATTAAAGCTTCTTAATAGAAAGGTTTTAAACCAGGCTTCCTGATAATCATTGTAATTGTAGATGGGGTATGATTGATATCCGGATAACACTTTGTGAGAATATGGTTTAATAGACCATTCTTCTGGAGTAATAACCTTAATAATCTTAGCTTTACTGCAATCAATATAATCTGGGTTCTTTTGGTTCATAGTATGTTCAATAATAACTGAACCAGAATCAACCAATATAGCTTGATAATATTCTCTGTTCTGAAAATCATTATTGTAGAAATGGGAATTTTTTGGATATAAGTATTCTATAAGGGATTGAAAATTTTGACTCAATGTCTGTTCTTCATAAGGTTCTAGAATTTTTATAACTTGTCTATTTGGGTTTATAACATATTCATTTGAGCTAGAAGAAGGTTTTGAAATAGCATAGTATGGAATAGAGGTTTTTTGTGAAGTTATGGGGGATTTTGGTATATCTTGCAATTTGGCTAGAACAGAGTAAGGAGGTCTAGTTTTATTAGAGAAAGGTGACAAGGGTTCAAATCTATTTTGTTGTATAGGTAGAGAAGGAAATTCTCTAGAGGACGAAGGAGATGGTGTCTTCTCCTTTTTCATATTTGCAATAGATTGTCTTGTCAATATAAGCTTCTTTACGGATTCTGAACTGCTGCTCATTTTCCCTGCAAAAATTCTCGTGATAAAAAGTCTGGTAGAGAATTATTCTCTCCTTTGATAAATTCAATAGTAAAATCAAAATTTTAATATAGCTTGCCATCTAGCAAAAATCTGTTTAGAAATCAAATTTTTAATATCTTTTTCCAAAATATATTTTGCAGATAAACAATCTATTCTTAATATAAAAGTTTTCATATATAGATCATCTTCAAATTTCTTTATATTTAAAACAATACTTAAAATTTCTTTCTTAACAGCAGAATAATTTTTCTGGGTTTCATTCCATGAACCTGAATAAAATCTAACTAGTTGTTCCTTTTCATTATTAGATAATTTTTGCTTTAATATAGCACCATATCCTAAATCACTTGAATCAGTTTCAACTATAAGACTAACATCTGGATGAGGTATTTTAAAACAAGGTAAAACTTTAATTTTTTCTTTTACATGTATAACTATATTAGTATGTTCTTCTGTCCATGGTTTAGGATTTTTCTTTAACCTGTCATATAAAGGTTTACAAATAATTCCTAAATCCTTAAAGAAATCATGAATATAGTTTAAACATCCTAAAAATCTTTGTAATTGGGTCTTATCTTTTATTTCATCGGGAAATTTATTTGAAAATTATAAACTTCTATCAATAGGTTTAATGGTTCCTTGAATTATATTATGTCCTAAAAATCTTATTTCTGTTTGGAATAAAGATATTTTGGTTGGAGAAACTGCTAATCCATTTTTATATATAGTATCATAAAATGCATTCAAATGTTTAAAATGTTGATCTATATTTTTTGAAAATATCAAAACATCATCAATATATACTATCGCAAAATTTCCTAAGGGTAAAATTATATCATTCATTATATTTTGAAATTCTGAAGGGGCATTTTTTAAACCAAAGGGCATTACATTCCATTCATAATGTCCGAATGGAACATTAAAACCTGTCTTATATTTATCTTCTTCTTTTATCTAAATCTGCCAAAATCCAGATTTCATATCAAATTTAGAAAATATTTTTGAATCATATAACTTTTTTAATAAATCTCTTTTATTAGGTATAGGATATCTTATCCATTCTAAAACTTTATTTAAGGGTTTATAATTTATAACTAATCTTGGTGCTCCTCTTTCTATTTCAGCATTGTTTATTACATAGAAGGCTGAACATGACCAAGGAGATTTTGATGGACGTATAAGTTTCTTGACTAATAAATCTTGTATTTCTTTTTTACAATGTTGTTCTAATTCAATAGACATATGTATAGATTTTGATTTTGTGGGAATATTTTTCTCATTAAAATCTTTAATATAGGGTAGTCCTACTATATGTTGTTTTCTTTTCCAAAATGCATTTGGTATAGTTGCACATACATTATTTTTAAATTTTTCTTCTAATAGTTTTATTTTTCTTTGTATAGTTTTATCTTTTAATTGATGGTATATTCTTTTGTCATTTATTTCATTTACTAAATATTTTACTTGTCTTTTCTTATTTTCTAATATATTAATTTCTTTAGTTACAACTGGGTGAATGAATTCAAAAGTTATTTCTTTATTTAAAACTTTAGTAGTTAATCCATTTTCATCCGTAGTGAAAGGGTATAATTGTAATATAAATGGTTGTCCTAATATGAGCTGAGAGGTTAAATTCTTTACTAAAATTAGTTGAGTATTATAGCAATAATTTTCTTTACATATATGAACATTAGATAATTTATAATTTATTTTTAATCTAGATCCACTTGCTGAAGATAACTTTTCAGTAGACTTTTCATAATATTGGGTTGGTATTAAACCTTCTTGAATACAATTTAAATCAGCTCCTGAATCTAGTAAAGCTATTAATGTTAATTTATAATTCTTATTTATAACTATGGTTAATTTTGTATACCACCTTTGATAATTTACTTTTCTTATTATATTTATTATAGGTACAGGTTCTTTTTCTGTCTTTTCATCTTTTAAGGGTTCTTCTTTATTTTCTATATTTTCTACTATTTGTTTTAGAACTTTTATTTCTAATTTTACATTATTAAGTTCTTCTTGTAATTCTGGAATTGTTATAGGTTTTATATTTTTATTAAATCTTTTACATATCTCGTTAAAATTATATTCGTGGTTATGTTCTAAGACTTCTCCGTCTTTTCTATTTAGTTTTTCTTCTAATTTATGAAAATATAATTTTTTTATATCTTTATCTTCTATTTTATTTATTAAATCTATTAATTGTTCTACTTCACTATCTTTAGTTATAACATTGATTGATTTATAGTCACAATTACAATTTTCTATACACTCACATACTTCAGATTCGCTACTAGAAGTATTTTCTTCTAAAATGTTTATATCGTTTTCACTATAATCTGATATACTAGATTCGCTTGAACTGTCTTTAATAATTAACTTACTAATTTGTCTTTTAAGTTCATCTGATATATCTAATTCATTTATTTTCTTTTTTACATAACAATCTTTTGCCATATGGCCATTTCTACCACATTTATAGCATATTATAATATCCTTTTGTTTATGTTGATTATAGTTTTTATATGGAATTTTTCTTTTTCTTCTAAACTTATTTTTCTTATAATAATTTCCTTTTTCATATCCTTGTTCTATTTTATAATATTTTTTATATTTACTTTTATGTTTGTATTTAATTTTTCTAGAACTAGATGGAGGTAATTTTAAAGATTCATATCCATATTGTTGACGAAAAATCTCCTAATTCTTGCCTAGAATTAACACATTCTTTCTTAATTTTAGCTTTTAGTTTTAAATCTGAACATATAGCTAATCCTTCTTGATTTACATAATTTATGATTTCTCCATATGTTAATTCTTTATAAGGTATATTATTATTATAATCTTGACTTAGTTTATTTCTAATCCTTTCAGCAAATAATTTAGGTAATCCTGCTATAAATCTTTCTTTTCAATATGCTTCTTTACAATCTGCCCTAGTCATTACTTTAGCTAAAAATACATCTTTATACCATCTAAAATCTTGTAATTTTCTACATGTTAAATTTAGTAATATAGATGAATTTCTTTCCTTATAAGCAGCTGGGTTTCCTACATAATTTTTTAATATAGCATATATTAAAGTATTCATCATATCATCTATCTCTGTTTGACTAATTTGACCATTTTCAGTTTTAATTATAGTCTTTTTTGCATTAAATATAATGTTTTTCTCTTCTTGAGTTACATAACTATCCCACCAGCCTTTTAAAATTCCGGTGAATCCTGATACAATCATTTGTGTTACTTGTAATTCAGTATTAGTGTGTGCTTTATAAGCAGTAGGTGCCATGGTCATTTCTTGTAATAAATTTAAAATTTGATATTCAGTTTGACCATCTATATTCCATTCATATATAGAAGTTCCATCGTATTTTGCTTGTACTATAGTATGACGTTCTTCGTATTGTAAATCTGGAGGTGTAGGTCTATAATAATAATTTCTAGTTTCTGGCCTTGGAGTATAAGTTTTATTTGAAGTATAAGGATTATGTTTAATTTTACTTACTTCATTATTATCAAATTGATTTTCTATATTAGGAATATCATCTTCTTAAAATTCTTCTTCGTTTATTACATTGATTTTATTATTTGATATACTTAATTGAGATAATTTGTTCTCAATGTCTTTTAATATAACATTTTGTTTTCCTAGATTTATAGGAGTATCTATTTGATATGGTATAAATAACGGACTTTCTTCTATAATTTGTTTATTACTAGATTTAAAAGTACTGGGTTTATTATTATCATTATTTTCTATACGATATAATTGTTGTCCTATAGTGTTTAATACTTCATTTGTATAATTATTTTGATATGTTATCTGTTTTAGAGTTTTACTAGAATCTTGATCCTTTTTTACTTCTACTAAAGAGACACCTATGTATTGTTTATCGTTTTGTTTTATTGTTATATCTTCATAAGGTGGATGATTCCTATATTTTCTTCCTGGGTCTTAAGGTTAATATATATTTTATTTATATTGGTTATTGTTTTGGTTTTTTCTAAAAAAAGAAAATCTATTTTTTCTTTCACACAATACATATGTAACCATGAAAAGAATGGCATGACCTCATTATTTTCAAATAAATATAAATGCCATGTTAATTGATTTATATTTCTTTGGCTTTTACTGAACTTAGAATTATACCATTTTAACTTTTCTATATTATAGTCATTATTTATTTCGTTTTCTAAATAATCTAAATCTTGTTTAGTTATAGTTGTTTTAATCTTTGGCATTTTAACAAATAACTAATCTTGCTCTTACTTCTATAATTGTATCAAGATTTATTTCTAATTTTGTTCTTATATTATTATGATACCAATTTAGACTTTCTTTATAAAATTTATTAAATCTATTACTATTTTCTTCATATATTTTATCTTGTTTTATCATCTCTTTAATTTCTTCTAATTGTATTAATAAATTTTTTCTTTCTTCGTATAATTCTTTAAGACGTAAAGTTATACTATAATTCATATATAACCATCCATTAACTTGTACTCTTGAGTCACTCATAATTGTTCCTCTTTATAATAGTCTACTTCAGATTTAGTTGGTTTATATGTAAAATCTTCACTTTTATTATCTTCTTCGTATAAAGGTTTAGGTATAGATTGATTAAAATCTACTCCTTTCATTCTCATAGATTGAGCTTTTCTTAAATATATATTTTCTTCCGACATAGAGCTAGAGGATTCATGGATATAGATTGAATTTGATGATCGTACTCTATTATTTTCAAAAGTTATGTTTATACTTCCATCGGTGTTTTCTATAATATTAGATAGTTGACTACTATTTTCTATAGGTTTAGGTAGACTTATATCTTCTATACTCCAAGTTTGACTTTGAGTAATTTCATTCCATTTTAATCTTTTAGGTATATTTACTTTAGAATGTTGGGAATTTGCTTCAAATATTAAAGTTTCATCTCTTGGTGATATTAACCTAGAACGTGGTTCTATAGTAGTTGTTATGGTTTTATAATATATTCTATATATAACTACAACTGGATTAGTTCCTTCTTTAGCATCTAAATTCTTAGTTTTAATAGTTAAAGTTAAAGTGTCTAATATATTACGATCATGTAAAGATATAGTAAAATTAGGATAGCAATTAAAATATATTGGGCCATCACATATATTAGATTCTGCCATAGCTAATAAAGAATTCTTAAAATTTAATAATCTAGCATCTCTTAATATAACTAGTGTAGGGACGTCTAGTCCTAATCTTGTCATAGGTCTAATAGCTACTTGTACTAATCCTATATGTAAAAATTTATAATGTTTCTTATGTTCTTTTATAGCAGTTTTAGAAAATAATTGTATATTTTGATGATTTTGTAATAAAGGTATAGTTTTCTCAGTTGTTTTTATAGAATATCCTTGAAAATAATCAAATGATCATATTTTATAAATAGTTCTAACATCTTGCTTAGGTATGTTCCAATCTAACAAATTACTTTCAATATTTGAAATAGAAACTTCAATAGAATTTGTATGATCTTGTTCTTCTTCAATATCAGAAGTAGAACCGTCTTTTCGATTTAATAGTAGTTTGGACAATTTATTCATATTTGGGTAAATAAATATTTCGTTTTAACTTGTTATCGGAAAACTTAATTTATACAGTTGAACAAATATACCATCTCCGGGAACACCCCCATATCGTCGTGGTCCGGCCGTCTTACTCTTATTGCGGCTAATCCAACCGACTGATCGCCATGGCTTATCAACGCAGACATATATTTTTCCAACACATAAATTAATATTTCTTTTAACATAATAGAACTCAAAATTTATTTATCATAATACGAAAAAGTTTATCCATCCTATGTGTGATAATTTCAAGTAGATTTTTCAAATATGAATATAATGTTATAGGTATTAAATTTAGGTTTTTGAATGTTGATTAAGATTATAAAAGGTTAAATTATTCATTTACAACTTCTCATTTTTAACACTTTACTCAGATATATTATATAGTAGTATAAATATCCCAAAAGTCTAAGACATTGAATATTTAAACCGTCTTTTGGTCATAAGTTTATTGATCTACTAATGAAATCTATAAACACATTTGCTATACATATATATACTCATATTATTCAAATTATATCTTACATTTTGTTTCATATGCTATGTGACTAATTGACTGTTAACGTACATCGATAATGTAACTTAATTCGGACATACATATATATAAGGCGACTTAAATATTTTTCATGAACGATTCCGCAAATTTTGCGGGTCCTAAACTAATAATAATAATAATAATAATAATAATAATAATAATAATAATAATAATAATAATAATAATAATAATAATAATAATAATAATAATAATAATAATAATAATAAAATAATAATAATAATAATAATAATAATAATAATAATAATAATAATAATAATAATAATAATAAGTAGAGTTCAAATGAGTACATCAATTTTGAGTGAGAATAGAGGAATCAATCTCAACCACATTTTTATCAAATACCCATTTCCCCCACATTTTTTAAACTTAAATATCTCACAAATAGTAAGTCGAAAAATCATGAAAATTGCACCATAAAATTCAGCGTTTTCTCCTCTTCGATTTGCCGTCCCTCAAGGCATACTTTTGACAACTTTTTTTTGTGGGTTTTACAAATTAGTAACACATGTGTTAGTGATTGGTTGTACACTTGATTTGTGGTTAAGGTTAGGGCTAGAGTTTAGGGTTTAGGATTTAGGGTTACGGTTTAGCAGGGTTTAGGGTTAGGGTTTAGCAGGGTTTAGGGTTTAGTATGATTTAGGGTTTAGAGTTTTGTTTGGGGTTTGGGGTTTAGGCATGGGGGTTTGGGGTTTCGTGAAACCCCAAACTCAAAACCCTAAACCCCAAACCCTAAACCCCAAACGCAACACTTTAACACATGTGTTAGTAAATGTGAAACCCACCAAAAAAGATGTGAAAAAAACTCGTCGAAAGTATGCCTTGAGGGACGGCAAATCGAAGAGGAGAAACGCTGAATTTAATGGTGCAATTTTCATAATTTTTCGATTTGTCGTTGTTGAGATAATTGATATTGGGGGCAAATGAGTTTTGTACATTTGGAACATTCTCTTTGTATACATGGCACAATATCATTGGTTCACTCATTCTCACATAAATTCATATTCTCATTTGAACCTCACCTAATAAATAATAATAATAATAAGGATTTTGCTATTTGTAGCTCTAAGAAATATATTTAAGAGTTAATTCATGCTTTAAAAGATGGTAAATTAAGGTGGTTGAGGGAAGTTATATTCAGGGGGTGGGTGGTTATTATTAAGGTACAAACATTCGATGCGTGTCTGAATTTCTTATTTATAATACTAAGGCTATGTATAGCATTTTCCTAATAATAATAATAATAATAATAATAATAATAATAATAATAATAATAATAATAATAATAATAATAATAATAATAATAATAATAATAATAATAATAATAGTCTATAAAATATACTTAAAGCAAAATACCATGGAGAAATCTCAACCCTTAATTCGATTTTGCAAAATCGATCTAACGATCTAGATTTGATTTTAATAATTACAATTAACCCCCTAAATCCCATCCCATAAAATAAAATATTAAATATTAAATTAACTATATAAATCTCAACAACAATAACAAAAAAAAATCCGGCGTATCTTTTTTCCAAATAAATCACAATTATCTAAAAAAAGAGGTACATCTACATTAAAAAAATCTTCTAAAATCTTGGATCTCACCTTTGAAAACCTAAATCATTATCGGGCCATAAATTAATATGTTCTAAATGCGTTGAAGCTGACAGCTAGACCAGGAGCATGACACCAATTCGGTCTTGCGAATTGAACGATTTCTCCTTATAGGAGTCAGGTTTTGTTAAATTTCTTAAAGGTATGTCTTTTTTATTACTCTATGATTTTGTTTAATTTCTTATAAGTTGGGTTTTTTTTCCCGATTTTGTTGAGTACATCAAAAGTAGGGTTCGTATACTTTCATCTCAGTCTCTTATATGCTTTTAGGGTTCAAATCGGTCGATGTATATTCAAGGTTCCACCTTTCGATTGATTTTTTGGAGTTTATGAGTCTGGATCATGTTTTTACTTCCGTAAATGTGATTTAATAATGGATTTGTGTTTTATAGCACTTTATTTTGGTTGATTTGATTTTTGAAAGTAAAGGACTCAATTTGAAGGCTATGGGTTTCAATTTTGTATGCTTAAATTTTAATTTGATACTCCATCGGTTATTTTAATTTTGTTTTTTTTACTTAATTTACCTGTGGCACTTCATTTTATTATCAATATGTGGTGGTTGTTGTAGCTTAGAATGGTAGAACTTGAAGATATGTAGTTGGATGACAAACACGGATAATAATGATTTGCAGATATCCATCCAACTGTTTCAACAGGTAGAGGAAAAAGGGATGATCTCAAGTCATTAACAGAGCCAATGTCATCAACATCATCCAAGGTTTAATAAAATCGATTTTCAGTTTTTTTTTCTTCCTATTTTGTTAAATTGATTTATCTTCAACAAAAAAGAGTGAAATTATAGGTAGAAATGCTTCAGTTGATCTTCACTTGCTATTCTTTGCTCGAATGCCTATCAAGAGGAGTAAAAGTTTATAAAGCAGGCTTCTAAATCTCTTGGTTCATTGTTGCTAGGGTACATTTATGCTTCTCCTAATTTATTATAACTATTGAAAAGCTAACAAGCTTTTTAATCGTTCTTCAACTATACATGTAGATATATACTGGCATATTTCTGACACGTTTATTATCCCTTTATGGTTTCACATTTGAAAATTGATGTACCTCTTCCTATTAAGGTAAAGACAATAAATTACATGCACGTTTATTATCCCTTTATGGTTTCACATTTGAAAATTGATGTACCTCTTCCTATTAAGGTAAAGACAATAAATTACATGTGTGCTTCTTTTTTTTCGGTTCTTTTACTTGGTTACTAAATATATTATGAAGGACCATGTCCTCCTCCTTCACTACAATGTTCAATAGCGGGGGTATTGTAACTACTGTTATTTTCAGTTTGAAATATAACCATATATAACTCTTTTTGATCGTTGGGAGGTCGGAGATTCGGAATGAGTCTACAAAGGTTCATGTGTAAATGGGATACACTTTGGGATGGGTTGAGATTAGTGGGCTGGATGGATGACTATAGGTTGTTTATACTCTACTGCTACTTTATGTTCATTATATCTGAATTAGTTTTTAAAGGATCTTTTATTGTTTTTTATTCTGTTTCTAAAATAGGCCACCGGAAATATTTGAGTATCCATTGAAAAAGAAATGGCTACTGAAGTAATCTTCATGTTCTCATACTAGGGCTTCTCATCGAGTTTTTGTTTCAAAATATCCGGCTATATTGTGCGATACAAATACATGGTACATTGTAAATGCATCTATAGATTTCACAAGGAAGAAGCCGGAAGCCTGTTTTGGTGTTTTCTTTGAGGTAAATATTGTGCTTTTTATGTATTATGATTTCTGAAGTTTCAAAGTTCATGTTCATGATCAATCGCACTTCTTAATTGTGTTTTGTCTTGCAGGAGATCAACCATGCTGGTTGTAAGTGACATGTGGGCAGAGTTAGTAAGCAAAAGAGGTAACTTTGATCCATTTACTTTTGAGTGTTTTGATTTGTATAATTTTTTAGTATATATTTTTGGCCAAAATTTAACTAAATTGGCAATTAGAAGTTTAGAACATCTAATTTGACTTATTCAGCTTTGATCTTTCATTTTCTTTATGGACTGTGTTTACGTGGAACATCTCTCTTGACTTGCACATGATGAGCTTAGCATAGGCACTACAAGAAATAGTCCATGAAACTGTTTTGAATTATGTCAGAAAGAGCATTACCAGGTAATTCATGATTTCTTATGACATAGGCTATGTTTGGCGAGGAGCTTTTCAGAGCTTTTAGGAGTTTTAGCTTTTAATATTAAAAATAAAAGCTCCAAAAATAATAAAAGTCTTGTTTGGTGTGTAGTAGCTGTAGCTTTTAATTTAAATGAAAAGCTCCAAATTGAAAAGCTAGTGTGTAGTAGCTGTAGCTTTTAATTTAAATGAAAAGCTCCTTTTAAGTTATTTTATACTTCAAAGTTACAGCTACAGTTAGTTTGCCAAACAGTTTTACAGAAACAAAGTTACAGCTTACAGCTTGAACTTACAGCTACAGCCTACAGCTACAACCAACAGCTACAGCTACAGCCTACAGCTACAGCTACAGCCTACAGCTAGTTTTGCCAAACATACCCATAATATGAGATATGCGCTTGGATGATTTTTGGTGATTTACCACAACTGCTATTAACGCCTACACTTACATATGGGGAGTAAAACCAGTGATACTTTACTACGTTATGAATGTCGGATGCTTTGATTTATTGTTATTCTTTTATAAAACAAGATTCACTATATAATTACTTAAGTTACATGAAGGATTGGGTCATGTGAACCGATCCAGATAATCACCATATTAGTTCCTAATTTCACGACTTTCTAGGCTTTCCAATAGTTTGATTGATGCACATTTAGTTGACATGTGATTCTTATAATGTTATTTTATTATTTGAGACTGTATGTGTGCGTTTGCTTTATTTATGTTGTATATATAGATACGTTTGAAAACAAACAATTTTTGTTAAGATTTCAATATTGACCAAAAGTGTAATATTTTTGTTAAAATATTACACTTTTGGTGTTTTTGTTTGCTTAATGATTTATTATTAACTTTGTTGGTGAAAGAAATATGGAAAATACCCATGGACAAGATCAAGAAAGACTTGGAATTGGTTGATATATAAAGAGGTTATTGAGGATCTACTACAAGTTCTTTCTATGATATACCTCAACAAGATAACTTTTAACATTCTTTATAATGTTTTATCTGGGATCTATAAATTGAACTTCTCTCTTGCTAGGTGATTGTCAGATATGTTGTGAGCAGATTAGTAACTTGATATATATTAATTGTTTGATGAAATGGTTGAATAAGAAAATATCTTTAAAATATTTTAAAGGTATTCCAGTGATGTCAGGTATGTTTGAAAACATATCGTAACTGAGATGTGCCATTATTTATGCGTACAATTATGTTATTGCAAAAAAAAAAAAAAAAAAGTTAATATCCACGTGGTTTGATCTCATAATGTTACTTTATTAAGTTCGTATCCTTTTCAGGTAGAGTTGCTTCTATCAGTTTGTATGTCCTTTTTAGATGACATTGTCTTTACTTTTGTAGGTTGTGTTTTCCATCCTATAACGTGAAATCTGGATACAACGTCAATTTTGGGACACAATTTGAATCGTGATACTAATTTTGATTACTACAATCACTCTTGAATGAAGTCGATCAGATCCAAGAAAGGTAGATGATTGATACAATTGTGTCATTACGTTTGTGTAATGTCATTGCATTCTCGGGTTAGATGGTTAGAACTCATTTTATTGAATATAGTTATAAATCACATGTAAGGGAACATAATAATAAGTACTGTGATCTCGTGGTTTAGTTCTTTTAGGTTCCGATTTTGTGCGTTTGAAAGTACATTTATTTTAAACGAAGGATGCCGTTGGCATCTGTTCTTAATTTTATTTGAGCATTCACAAGTCATTAAGCAATTAAGTCTACATGAGTTTCAATGGAATTTATGAATTGTATTCGGTTCTTGGTTTCGTATGTGTAGTGTGGTTATTTCGCTATGAGGGTAGTTTCAATTGAATTTTTATATTTTATTAACTATGATTAGATACTTTGACCCTAAAGTGAGGACCGAATACCAGATCGTTTGAAGTCGGTTGGTATCGGTATGGTTTGAGTACGGGATCAAGAATTCGGTACAGATGCTCGACCCTACTTATAGGGATACCACAATTATCCAACTCACTATTTGGATCTCGCGTCTTTATCAATCACATTCCAGCAATAAATTTTTACAAATTAAGGTCAGTGTCTTATCAGCTTAAATTTTAAAAATACATTAATGTGTTAATGTATATGCATTAATGGATCTAATTTAATACACGTTTTACATATTTTATTCAGCTTGCTTGCGCTAGATGTTGGAAACAACGATGCACTCAAAAACCCTCCTTTCTCTTTACCAAAAAAAAATAATCCCTCATTTCTCATCAACAACAATTGTAACTAATCCACAAGATTACTACTCTCATATTCCCCCATGTCTAATGATGAAGTGCGAGACATTGGGACAGTAAGTAGTATATCATTAACATAAACCATCACAATCATAATTAATGTTGTCAACAATATATGAATCAATATTTGTATACAACACTACACATGGAGGAGCTGGAAGTTGTCTTTTTAAAAATAAATCTTAACGAAATACAGATAACAATTACAACACTTTACATATAACACACAAATGTATATATTAACTTATTCAATTAACTAAAATTAAAATTTATATGTATAGCAATTTCAATTAACCTATATATATATATATATTAAAACTTCATTGATAACAACAAATTAAGGAAACAAAACTTGCATTTATCA
This sequence comes from Helichrysum umbraculigerum, assembly GCA_949592205.1. Classification (NCBI taxonomy): domain Eukaryota; kingdom Viridiplantae; phylum Streptophyta; class Magnoliopsida; order Asterales; family Asteraceae; genus Helichrysum; species Helichrysum umbraculigerum. Next base: position 293,748,005 of record CATIUR010000001.1, read on the forward strand.
ACCGATATCATGAGTTCCAACACAGATATTTAATGGATGAAGAGCAATCTCAACTCCTCCCTTCTTTTTCTGATAAATGTCGACTACACTTTTGATTACTACATGACATCATATGATATGATATGATGGAAAATATAATAGTCACCGAGTTCATCCAACTTGAATATGGATACTTCCAACTATCTAATTTTAATAGGAGTTTCATTTGGGTTGCCGCTCTGTCGCGGGTCTTATATCTATATCTAGTAAGCTATAAAACGAAAATCAATCCATTGGATTAATAACATTTGAATTAGCGACTTACTCGGAATAAATAATTTGAATTAGCGACTTGCTCGGATTAAATAATGAATTGAAAAAAATATATATATGAATATGAATTATGAATTAAATAAATTAGAAAATAATAATACAGCACCGTCACAAAGCCCATTAAATATCTCTCTCGACCTATAAAATGGACAAACCTATATACCAAAGGGAAAAATAAAATGATGGTTGAATTCAACATTTAACATAAAAAAAACCCCACAGGGGTAGACTCCGCCTCTCAAATTGATTTTCCTTTTCCCCCAAAATCCACGAATCATCGATTAACTGCTTTTTTTTTCTTTCGATTTTTTTACGTTCGTCATCGGATTGCAGGTAGTTTTATTTTATCGATATAATAATAATTATTATTATTAGTTGTTATCATCTATGATTTCGAGCAATTATTGCGGTTCGTCGTAATCGAATTCGCAGTTGCGTTTGATCGGATAACTTATTTTTTTAGGGTTTTTGTTTTATTTGTTTCGATTTTAATCGGTAGGTTATACGTGTATATGTTTGTTATTGTTGAATAATTATGTTAGTAGTAAACTAGGGTTTGACTAATATTTTTGATTTTAGGGTTTGTATCTGTTTATACATGCATACATGTGTTTTTATATGTGTATATTTATGTATATATATGCATATTGTATTTATTTATACATATATCTGTATACGTATATTTGTATATTCTGTTATTAGTACTTATATTTATATTTATATATTTATATTTATGTGTAATTTGTTTGTAATCGGTATTGTAGAATAACCATGTTAGTAGTAACCATAGATGTTGTATATATAATGTATGTGTGTACATTTATGTTAGTGTTATTGAAGCAGATTACTAGTACGTGCAATGTGCGTTATTTGTTAAACATTAAAGAAAGTGATCATACTGATATAGTATTTTATATACATGGCATAGTATAATTATGGGATTGGAAATTATAGTTTATGCTTGTGATGATACTTATGTTTATTTTTAAATGGTTCAGTTGCTCTTAATTCTGCTGACGAAGTTGTGTGACAATGACGATGTCCCATATGAAAACTATGGAGTTGGATGAAGGATGGGATTTTATGCAAAATGGGATAACAAAGCTGAAGAAAATCTTGGAAGGGCATCCAGAACAATTTAGCTCTGAAGAATACATGATGCTATACACGTATTCAGATATTCGTCTAAAGTTTTCCATATTTTCTCTTTGTAAAAGTCTCACCTGATTGTGGTGTTTTATTGTTTGTACTCTTGTCTCCAGGACTATCTATAACATGTGCACTCAAAAGCCTCCCCATGACTATTCTCAACAGTTGTATGATAAATATAGGGAAGCATTTGAAGAGTATATTAGTTCCACGGTAACCTTTTATTTTTTTATGCTCTAGTTGTAGCAGAAATTGGTAGTTGTATGTTGTTGACGAAAGAACATGTGAATTGTGAGATAAAGAGAAAATACTAGTGTAGTACATTAGCAGACATCATGCATACACTTATAACAGGTTCCAAGGTGGTAATAAACAGAAAAAGTTGCTTTCAATATATGCCTTAAGATAGCTCATATATAAAGCATTACATTTTGTTTATTATTAAAAACAAGATTGTGGTTATAATATATATTAAAATTAAAATAGTATGATTCATGGTTCAAGGTGTACTTCATTCTACGAAGCAAATCGGGTGAATGGCATCAGCAGGGTGTAATGTTGCCTTGATGACATTTGTTATCATATTTACTAATTTTTTGGATATATAAGCTAATTTATGTTATTTGCTATTTTGTATCTCTTTTGGATTTGTTGGTAGATTATAGTTATTCACAACATGAAGAGAAAACGTTGTTTTTGACTTATGCAGCTTCTGAAATCTTTAAATCATGGATTACGTACCTCTGCTATTGATTCTCACATCTGTATATGTCATTTTTTAGGTTTTGCCATCATTGAGAGAGAAGCATGATGAGTTTTTGTTGCGAGAGCTTGTGAAGCGATGGGCGAATCATAAAGTAATGGTTAGGTGGCTGTCTCGGTTTTTCCATTACCTTGATCGTTATTTTATTGCTCGGAGGTCCTTACCTGCCCTGAATGAAGTTGGTCTGACATGTTTTCGCGAATCGGTTAGTAATTATATGATTACGTAGTCCATTAGAGGTATTGGTTTTTCTGTTGCTAATTAGACCTTCTCATACAGGTTTATGAGGAGACTAAGGGTAAAGCTAGAGATGCGGTTATTGCTCTTGTAAGTTTTATTTACTCATTTTCCAATCTCGTTTTCTGCTTTGTGATGTTGAAGTTAACAGTTCTTATGATCTAGATTGATCAAGAGCGAGAAGGAGAGCAGATTGATAGAGCACTATTGAAAAATGTCCTTGATATATATGTCGAGATTGGGATGGGACAAATGGATTACTATGTCAATGACTTTGAAACTGTCATGCTCTCTGATTCAGCTGCTTATTATTCTAGAAAAGCATCTAACTGGATTGTGGAAGATTCTTGTCCTGATTATATGTTGAAGGTAAAATTCATTAAAGACTGTATGATGACATCTACTGTTTCAACTTTAATGGGTCAAATGGGGAAAGCTAAATGATTTAATTGAAGACGTAAGCTAAATGCTATAATTGTAAAAGAAATCAGTTTGATGGGATGAACAGGTTGGAAGTCATCTGAAATCTACTCTAACTGCATAGAAACCTTTTTTAAGAAGGTTAAGTTATTATATTGTTGTAAGTAAAATATTTAGCAATATATTGATCTGTTTCATTTAAAAGAATGGATAAAGAAGTTGTTGCATGTTCGCCCAATCTGTTGCAGTTTTGATCTAAAACTTTTGACCTGTCTTCTAAACTCCAATTTCGTTGCTGTCTTTGAAGTTTCTGCTGACATTGTTGTCACTGTTAGTAATACCTTATGTATCGGTTTTTTCTTGTTTGACCGACTTTTATGGAACGCAGGCCGATGATTGTCTAAAAAAGGAGAAAGAGAGAGTCGTCGGCTATTTGCATTTAAGCAGTGAGCTGAAGCTCTTGGAGGTAAGAGGTTTTTTTTATTTGGGTAAATGTATGGAGTTGCAAAATATATGAAGTATATGAATATGATTTTGGGTTAGGCAACACAGTCATCAGTTGTGGTTTTCACCATATCTCTCCTTGCAATCTTCATAGATATTATTTTAATACGCTTTTTAGCACAAAGAATTTTAGAAGTTCTTGGTTGTTTGCTTTTGGTCGCTAAAATTGTAGAGAAATTGTGTGATCTTTCCACTTATAGTTTGCGAAGAGTTCACAAATGCAGAAATTGATATTTAAGATCTGGGAGGATTGTGGAATAGTTTTGTTTTTTTTTTCGAAGTGTTTTTGCTTCACATATCAATGTCATCTGTTTTGTTTTTACAGAAAGTTCAAAATGAATTGTTGGTTGTATATAGCAGTCAATTGCTAGAGAAAGAGCATTCTGGATGTCGTTCCTTGCTTCGAGATGATAAGGTAGTTTGGTTTCTTACATCTAGGATTGCACGCCGATTACTGTTATAGTTAACTGAATCATTGTATTTTCTAACAGGTGGATGATCTCTCGAGAATGTATAAACTGTTCAACAAAATTCCTAAAGGATTGGATCCTGTCGCTAATATGTTCAAACAGGTAATACACTGCTTATATGAAGTATTCTAGTTTACTCTCTTTGTTGCATTGCTCACACTTAGACTATGCTTTTGGGTCCCAGCATGTTACTGCTGAAGGAATGGCTTTAGTCCAACAGGCTGAAGATGCTGCAAGCAACAAGGTAATGATCACAGTTTTTCAAGGAACTTGCATTACATAGAATCTGCTAACCACTCTTCGCTATCAGATGGACTCAGCTGCACCTTCATTTTTTTGGTTGTAATGTAATCAATGTATATTATATATGACTCTAGCAATGCATGTTGGTTTGGATTTATGAGCACTGATTGGAGGTGGCAGCTTCGGCCCATTTGTTTATGAACTGTTTGATTCCGTTTGTGATTTATGTTTATGGGTCAAACGACTTGAAGTTTAAAATGGGTTGAGTACTACCTAAATTGCAATTATAGTGCATAAAACCTTCTATATCATTGTAAATCATTTTATTCAAAATAAGATTATCAATACTAATCATATTCGGCAATAAATTATGCTTATTTGATCACACTCCACGATTACCATCTTTTTTGTAAAGCACAGGTTGAGTTATTGAATATTTTCCTATTGATCAAATCCTGTTTTTGCAGACAGAGAATGTTGGTGGGCCCCAGGAGCAAATTTTTGTCAGGAAAGTAATTGAGTTGCATGACAAGTTCATGGCATATGTTACTAATTGCTTCTCGAATCACACACTATTTCACAAGGTTAGTTTATTCTTTAGTTGTCTAGTTGTTTTTTGTTCTACTTAAGCTAAATTTACAATTTTTTTATATTCCTTCTTAGGCTTTGAAAGAGGCCTTTGAGGTTTTCTGCAATAAAGTTGTGGCTGGTAGCTCTAGTGCAGAGCTGCTGGCTTCGTATTGTGACAATATTCTTAAAAAGGGCGGTAGCGAGAAGTTGAGTGATGAAGCAATTGAAGAAACCTTAGATAAGGTATATTTTTTTAATGATATGAATTTGGTTTTTTCGATGGTCAGTTCACTCATAGAAGTATTGCATAATGGTGGATTGTCTTTTTCACAGGTGGTTAAGCTCCTTGCTTACATAAGTGATAAAGACCTTTTTGCAGAGTTCTACAGGTGTGTGTAAATTAGATTTAATCTTTTTTCCTTTTCTTTAAAGTCTGTTGTTTTAGAGCTGTAATTTAAGAACTTCTCTAATTTTCTGTGTGTAGGAAAAAACTTTCCCGGCGTTTACTATTTGATAAGAGTGCAAACGACGACCATGAGAGGCTGATCCTTTCAAAGTTAAAGCAACAATGCGGTGGACAGTTCACTTCAAAGATGGAGGGCATGGTAATGAATTGCTTGAGTTTGTGTCATTTATATATGTCGCAATTTTGGACCAATATACTTTTGAGTGAGATTATCTTGTGTGTGTTTTCTTAAAGGGGTCAAATGAACGTAGTTAGCTGAAAGGGGGAATGGTTCTAAATATCAAATGAGTCCAAAATCTATTTTTACTAACCTTCCAAATCATGTAGATGTGATAACATTGCTTTTGTAAGCATAGAGTAATGCTATATCCTTCTAAGCTTTTTCCTTCAAATTCTCATAATCGACACAGAGAATCCATGTACCAACAGAAGTCACATGACATAGTTCTTTGCCAAGTGTCGATTAGTATTATAAGTTATAAGCTTATGATGATTTTTAATTACTCTAATTAATACAATTTTATGTATATGGTTCATTTAAAGATGGCAAAAAGTGTTGGTGGGTCAATTTAACTCTGCTCTCCTAAAATATTTAGTATTTTTTTACCTGAACTTGTTTTCACCCTGGCCCAACCTACTTGAACTGCTCATCTTGCTACTTCTGGCCACATGGTTGATGTTTTACCTTGTGTTGACTTACATTGGTGGTGCTTCTAGGTGACGGATTTGGCTTTGGCAAAGGAGAATCATAGTCAGTTCAATGAGTACCTTTCTAGTAATACTTCTGCCAACCCTGGGATTGATTTGACGGTCACTGTTTTGACTACGGGTTTCTGGCCAACTTATAAATCCTATGATCTTAGCCTACCTCAAGAGATGGTATGCTGTTTATGAACTGTTAATTGAAACATACTGTTCAATGTAATATTATATATTTATTTGATGTTCTTTTGATTTTCAGGTGAAATGTGTTGAAGTGTTCAAGGAGTTTTATCAGACAAAAACTAAACACAGAAAGCTTACTTGGATCTACTCTCTAGGGACGTGCAATGTCAATGGTAAATTTGATCAGAAAACCATAGAGCTGATTTTGGGAACCTATCAGGTAATATCTGAGTAATAGATTGTCGGAACTGGAACCGGGCCAGGCAGTAGCACTGTTGGATATATGGTCGAGTTCTAAAGTTTTGAAGTGACTGATTCTCTGTTTGGTTCTATCAGAACCAGAACTGAACTGAACCACTTTATCCTATAATGTCATATCTCATATCTTCAAGCTCGAAAAGGTGTTGATCTATAGTTACAACTTTTCAAACCAGTCTTTACAATGTAGGAGTGAACTTGGTTTAAGCCGAGTCCGGTTCTTGGTTCTGTAGCTTTTTTACTTTCTGCCTTCTATTCGGTTCGCTTTTGTCCCCATGAATACGTGTGTGTGGTCATCATCTTTTGACGCATTTGTTCTTGATTCTCATTTCTTTTTCTTCAGGCTGCTGTGCTCTTGCTTTTTAATGGCTCAGATAGACTAAGCTATTCAGATATCAAGCAACAGTTGAATCTTGCTGATGAAGATCTGGTGAGGTTACTCCAGTCGCTATCATGTGCCAAGTATAAGATTCTCATCAAGGAGCCAGTCTCAAAAACCGTTTCTGAAACTGATTATTTTCAGTTTAATTCGAAGTTCACAGATAGGATGAGAAGGATTAGAGTATGCATCCACTTACACAACTGTCTATGTCTTTCATATTCATTTGCTTTGATTCTTTTTCAACGCCTATTTATTTTGTATGTTTTCGTGACTTCTTTCTTACACCAATCAGATTCCTTTGCCACCTGTGGACGAGAGGAAAAAAGTTGTGGAAGATGTTGATAAGGACCGGAGATATGCTATAGATGCTTCCATTGTCCGTATTATGAAGTCCCGGAAAGTTCTCAGTCATCAGCAGCTAGTCACCGAGTGTGTGGAGCAGCTAGGTCGTATGTTCAAGGTTTGCCATTGATCCCTTGTCCATTAAGTATACTAATTATAACACTTTCATCATTTTTTCCCCACGGAAAGTGCAAATAACAACCTGTGTGTTTATGAAGGCGTCGACTTAGGTTTTGTATCATCTCAATAGGTCAAGTGATACAAATAGAAAAAGTTCACCTAAAAGGGGAACATGTCAACTGGGTCTAGTAAAGCGACCCAAATTCATTTATTGAAAATGCTAGTTAAAGATGGTTATAGTTTTTTGTAATCATAAGTAATACAATGAATTTCTATTATATGTATTGAATTAAATAGTGAGACAATCCCAACTTATACAATAAATGACACATTTGAATGATGAGGATCAAAGATATGGTATGATCACAGTTTTCCAACCCATACTCAACGCACCCAACATGTACATCACAGTTTTCCACATATATGTCTTTCTATCTCGTATAGGATCATAGATGTGATTGTGGGTCCCGGTCGTCTGTTGTGAAGGGATTTGTTGTGGTACCCATATGCAGTTACACGGTTCATTGCATGGTCTGATAGCAGTGTTTTGAGTATTTAGTCAAACGACTATGGGTTACTAACAGTCTATATATTGATATGCAGCCTGACTTTAAGGCAATCAAGAAGAGGATTGAGGATCTGATCACACGAGAATACTTGGAAAGAGACAAGGAGAACGCTAATCTCTTCAGATATCTCGCATGATCTTAAAAGCAACCTTAATGGATGCTAGTATTTGGCAATCACATTTTGTTGCAAAGGAGTAGAGCAAGTATAAACACGTATTTGTGGTCGCTAATGTAACACGTCCTTTTCCCATGCCTCGGATCACTTGCACGTTTTTGGTTTTTCTGTTTATCCTTTTTGGGGGCAAGGGGGATTGTGTTCCAACTTCCAACCATTATCTTTGTGGATATATTTTCTTTGACACTCGGGGCTTTGTGCAGTTGACATATTGAAAAGTAATGTCAAGTATGACTTTAAGTAAATGAACCGATTTTCAAGGGTGTTTCAAATGTTGCGTGTTTAGATTGTTTCATGAAATATCTCAATGGGTTAATCAAATCACTCCCTCGTTTATGTCCTATTGCGTAATGTGAAAATCTGGAAACATATTTTCTTCTTTATTGCAAATTTCCCTTTAGGATTTTACAAAATGCTTAAAAACAAGTAAAAAAGTTTGTGGCTTTTGATAAAAAATTTCAAGTGCTGCGATTGAATTCATTCAGTGGTTCTTATGTAGTTTAAATGTGTTCCCAGTTTTTTAGAGTATACATCAACATACAGGGTGTGAGTGAAGTGAGTTGAGCTTGATAATGCTTAAAGTAAGAGATATGTTGCTTGTGAGTGATTTTACCAGCTCGAAACAGTGCGAGCTCAACCCGTCGTTCTACTCAATTTTGTTAATATCATAAGTCATAACCTTCACATTGGTTTTACTCAATTTTGTTAATATCATAAGTCATAACCTTCACATTGGTTTTTTAACTTGTTATACATACCACGCTGAGCTGATGATGGAAATGGTGGTTAAAATAATTTCACATAATAGATTTTAATGATAAAGAATCTGTCATTTACTAAAAAAAAAAAAGATTTTATGATACGTGATACTCATCTCACTACAAGTGTCTGTATTGCTATTTTTGGTCGTAGAAATGTTATGTGATTGGTAAAAAGTGTAATTAGTATAGATTTCTGAAAGTGCGTGCATAAGCAAATTCAACACTTTGAACGAGAACAAGGGAGTAACTAAACGTATATAATTATAAATTAAAACTAAAATATAATGAGATAACCGGCAACATAGTGACTACACAACCAATCTTATTGTTAACTTCCATAATATGGCCGGAGTCCTACTCGTATTATATGGCCGGAGTCCGGCTCATGACGACCTGGTCAAATTAGGAGAAGCTTAAGGTAGCCTTATGTTAGCCTTTTATACTCGAGTTTTTTCATATTGTCTGTTAACTGTAACACTTGGGGTTATACTTGGTACTAGAATCTTATAAAAATTGTTATTTCTCTCGTACTTATATTATCGTATTATGTTAAATTTACATGATTCACTTGATCTACAATTAATAACACTAACAAATACATTATAAACGCTCTGTGTGCCTTTATTTGTGTAAAAGGCGCGACACATTTCATTCAACAAATAAATCTGTGGGGAGCGTTTGCTCATTTGATTCATGTAAAACAAAGCTCTTACAAGCAAACATTAATCGATGTCGTTTTCTCATACATATATTATTTTCAAAAGTCCATATTGTGGACCTCTCTTTATACAAGCAAAAATGCGATACAAATCTCTGCCAATGCTTTATCCATCATCATCATTAAAGGCATTTCCCCACCATTTACCTGCACCAAGAAAGATCATTTTTATTATGCTCAACTTCCTTTAAAAAAATAAAAATAAAAATAAAACCCACTGAAATGTACCTGTTAAACCATCTCAAACGCTATATTTAACTATTCACTTGACGATTTCTGCTACTTGCTAATGTATTCTAACTCAATGACACCATTATATACAGAACACTATCAACTGCACCCAAAAAAACAAAATGACAATTAGTACCGACACAAAACTCTAACATACAAAAAAGAAAAAAGACAATTAGTTTATATGCAGTTTGCGTACCTCAAAGGACAAACTTGACGTCAATGCTTTCCAAATGACAATCAAGATAACAAATTTACAACGCATGAAACAACTTTCGTTTCATAACCAACCTCACTAAAACGAACATTAATCTGATCAAAAATCTTTTAACCTCAACTTTTATTTGATCAGTATTGGATCTTGGGTCCTTATTTGTATTGGAAAGTAACACAGTTACTGTACAGTTGTACAAAAGGCATTTAAGATATGCACCAGATATCATCTTCTCATTGGTAAATGCCCAAGATTTAGTATATTCTCCAGATGCATCAAATTACCCGAAATCACCTACTAATTACTTCCATTGCAACCCGTACGAGTTGTAACAATTCCTCAATGTTGTGAAAGCCAAAATCGAGAGCTGGTTTAATCACTTCCTTATGATGGGCATGTTCCGGTTGTGAACCAGAGGTACCAAAAGCACTCTGAGATTTTCTATGAGCTTCCATTGCAAAGTTGGCATCTTGCGCCTACATGTATTTCAGAGGTGAGAAAGATATGAATATTCAATTACGGCTAGAGGTTAACGGTTGTGTAATGGGTCAAAACAGGTTCCGGTCAAACAGGAACTTTATATTATGGGTTGGGTTGACCACTGGACCCGTTGACTCTTTATGTCCATATTTTCAAATTGATAGAAAACAACAATAAGGTATTGAATACAATGACCAAGCTATGCTATTAAGATAACAGTTTAACTTAGACCCGTTTGACCCGCTGGTTTCATTTTTAACTAACTTCTATATCTTACTCATTTTTGGTTTGACCCACTGGAGTTAGAATATAATACAAATTGACCAATGTCTTTAGGTAAACGAGACAACAGTTCAATTTACAGCAAGATGTATTTGGTATTTGAGTGCGCACTTACAAAGTTAAAAACCCTCAACAATTTGGGCTTATTTCGAGCAGCAATCACATGGTTCCCACCAACTTGAGGATCATTAACACTCTTGGCAATGGCAGCTTTGTCAACAGCCACTGGGTTGTTCAAGTTATCGATATCGGAGGCAGATGAAGAAGGAGACTCGCCTACAAATTCAAACCACCAACAGTCTCTCAGGTAAAAAAAAACAAATGAATCACTTCAAGTATTCCTTACTATAAAAAAATTGCAGAACTTTTCTTTTTGAGAACGTTGCCAAGTTCAGTTCATCTATTTACTACAATAAACTTCTTCAATTGATATAAGTCTCATATTACAGTTATCTGTACTTATTAAGGAGATTTAGATATCTAACCAATAGTAAATTTATCAACTGCGTGTTGAATCGCTAGTTCTAACTATCATGGAACAGAAGAGGCACCAAAGGAATGTGTGGCTTAAAACGCAATGAATTTAAGAAAATGATGCTTGGATAAAAAGGCATTATTCCAATTGCAATGACTAGCAACATACTAACATACATTCATTCCAATTCTAATTTGATCACTGGACATTGAAAATCAGCACTAAAAGCAGTGTGCTTTTCACAAAATGGAATTTTAAAGAGGAACTTTTAAATTGCTGACATGGTTAACGGTTTTTAAAGTGAAATGCTTTTAATAACAATCTAGAAAATCAAGTGACCAAACTAGAAATTAAAACCCAATTGAAAAAGGTTGCTATGTATTACAACTTGCTGAGGAAAAGAAAAAAGATAATAGAAAACAAAGTAAAGACCAACATACCGGTGGGACCCATTAGAGTTGTTTGTAGTTCTTGCCTATCCTTGGCAGCACTGGGATGTAATAAAAAGACCACCTTCAGGTATGCCACCTCAGCTAATTTGTATGCCAGTGCTGCAGCAGCCATTTCTTTTGATTTCTCATACTCATGAGCAACATACCTACAATTAAAAAATAAATAATAAATATTTTAATGATTAGATTTAATTTAAATTAGTAAGCTCACGAGAGTGGTTATTTCATATATTCCAGAAGCCACTTACTCGCAAAGTTTTGCAGTGCTACTGTACATGTCCATTGACTGAAGCATTTCAGCATGTTTCCCACTGTCGGTGGAGTTGGGTTCTAATAAAGAAGATCCGTAAAGAAACTTAAGGGCTGCTTGGAAATAAAGAGAATTACTCTCATTATTTGATCCAGAATTCTGCAAAATTTAGCCAAGTTACATCATTCGTCACAAATAAATAAACATGGCTGCCAAAATAGTTTTTACTATGTGGCTTCTGAATTCTGATGTTTGAAGTCGTAATTACTTTTGAATCAGATGTCTGTGTGTTTGGATAATTCCGATTACTTGAGAAAGCAAAAGACAGAAGTCCAAGGGTGCATAAGTAACTTGACTAAAAAAGGATTAGACAATCAGCAGGTGGCAATTTAGATCTATTCACAATTAAGTCATGTTTCAATTCTGTAGATGCAATTTTTTTCCCTTCACAAATAGCTTATAAAAGAAACTGGTCAGATCTAAAAGGGTCAAATGGGCTGATCTAGCCGAAAGTGTACTTCAAAGCAGATAACTAACAGAACCATTTTATTCACACAAAAAAAAAAAAAAATTTAAAAAATAAAAAAAAAGCTTATCGAAACAATTATCAGTTGTGTAATCATATTTGACACGCTAATTATATATAAGAATGTTTAGACGGGAATTGTACCGGATCAACCCAATCTGACCCGACCTGTTCTGAAACCTGCCCAATTTACCACCTCTAACAATCACTCTAAAAATGTACATCCAAACACCCTACAGAAGTAAGAAAGGAAATTTCAAAAACCTTAAGACGATCGGCCATGTGTTTAAGAGCTTTTGCCTCTTTTATAGCACTTGAAGCCTGAGTTGATGATTCCCGTCTAAGCGGACTCGGTGTACCCTTATGAATGTTAGGGGTCGGATGTCTTACACTCACCGGCTGATTCTCAGCTTTCTTTTTCTGCTTGATTGCTTTTGATCCATCACCACTTTCAATACCACTAACTAACAAACTATTTCCCACATTATCTTTGTGCGAAGAAGGTTGTGGAGGACGTGATGTTTCATTTGGAACTTTACCAGAAGGCGGTAACGAGTGAGGTCTTCCCTTTCCCGTCACATCTTTCTTTGACAATCTTTCACTGTCGTGTTCAATCGACACATTCTGCTTAGATTCTTGAACTGAGAGTTGTTTTCCAGAAAAATCTTTCTTCAAAGCAGAACCCTTTTCACGCTTATCAGGATTAACAGATGGTTTATCTTGAGATCGATTCCGTCCCCCCTTTGACTTTTCTTCATTTTCATTTATACGCTCAGACATCTTATGATTGTCCAATTTGATATCAGACTTAGAACTCCGGTGTTTGTCTTTAGATCTTGAAGATGATCCTTTTCCACTTTTTCTCCTTTCCCCATTATGGCCTTTAAAGGATGGTAATTTTTCAAATTCCAGAGGCACAATTTCGGCTACATCTAATTCCTTTTTGAAAGTGGTTGATTGGTTAATTCCTTTATAATCATCCCCTCGATCTTTATTAGGATCTTGAGAATTATCAACACCTTCGTAGTTCCTTCTAGAAGATGTTAGCTTATCAGGATTTGAAATCCTTAAAGGAGATGAAGAAACTGACTCCACAGGGGAACCTTTCGCTTCTTGGTTATTGGTTTTAGTTTTATGAGACCCGGAAACCTTAGAAGAGCTCGAAGTGGCAGCCAATGAAGCGACATCTCTTCTAGAAGAAGCTACAAGTATACCTTTTTCTTCCTCATGGGAATCGGGTACTTTAGCTTTTTTGCCCTTCCTCTGTCCATTTTCACTCGTTTCTTCTATTTGGGCATCATCAAATTCACTAGATTTTCTTTTTCTTGCACCATCTCTTTCCTCACATTTTCCATTTTGATTTTTGGGATCTATACCCAAAATTTTGGAGGCAGGTTTTGGATCATCATATTTACGACGGTCCTTAAAAGGTAAATCAGTAATGGAGCTGTTAACTGCCTTAAAGATAACTCCATCATGCTCAGAAGCCAGATCATTATCAGTCCCACGATGACCATCCATTTTTAATTTCTTGGAATCTCTAGAATGATCTTGACTGCTCTCTCTTTTGTTTCCAATCTTTAATTGAAGAGCATTATTACCTGTGCAAGTGTAGAAACCAACAATACACAATGATCACTTGATAAAAGAAAAAAATGATGATAATAATCTCAAAATGGGTTCAATACAGGTCAAACGGTAGTAAGCGGATTGGACCGATCTGGGTGCCGAGCAAGGAAGTTTTCTTTTACAAATAATTGTAGTGCTAAATACGGCAATAATTTTTATTATCATAGATTAACAAATTGTCACCAATTTGAAAATAAGAGATTTAGGAGGATTTATGTGTATGAATAAACTCCTGGTGACATTTCACCTGTTCAAGTCATTTGACCTTTGACTGTTTTCTAGTTTGTGCGTTCTAGCTTAATCTTTTTGACCCTTTAGAGATAAAGCAGAAACCAGAACGACCCATTTGTACATAGATGGGTTCAAATTGTCCCCTCAACATACAAAGGTAGTATCAAAATACCTTCATCCACAAGGTTTTCACGCAGTTTCTTCTTTTCTTTATGCCTAAATCTGTGCTTTTCTGCAATCATGCTACTAGACTGTCCAGAATCTTGAAATTCTAGTTCATTTACGAGAGGAGACTGGTTTAAGCTTCTAGTTGTATTTGAGGTTTGAAGGTTCTTCTTGGTAGAATTAGAAGACAAAGAGGGTCTTTCCGGTTTGGATTCGTTCGGTACATCTTTTGTTCCATGTTTTTTCTTCACACCAACTTGTTGACCAAAAGGTTGTTGGTGTCTTTGAGGGTCAGCAGTCATCTCTCCTGATTGAAAAGCACCCGGTTGAAAACTGTGAACAGTAGTAGCCGCTGGGCCAAGAAATTGGGTAGTTATAGCCTTCCTGGTTTCCTCCTGACTGATGCTGCACCGGTTCATTCCAGGCCTTTCCATGTGACAAGTTGAAATATATCAGGAAACTGAAGAATCGATAATAAAAGAAGTACGATTATTATTATAAACGATATTAAATTAGTGGCAGTTTTCTTTAAGCAGCTAGGTTTCACCTTCATTGTAAACTTATTATTACTATTGTAATGAAGCAAAAAGAACACTATGAGTTTGCAAGAAATGGGGGATTTTTGCCAATGTATGGAAAGGTAAACACTATTAGGGGTGGCTATTTCGATTCATTTACCTGAAAATGGGTCGATTTGGGCTATACTTCATCGCTAATAGATCAAATGGGTAAAATAGATAGGTAAAAGGAAATTGACCAAACAGATTGAATGTCGTGCATAATGTATTCTAATGCTTACAACCTCCAAATCATTAAAATATAAAATTAATAATATAAAAATAACAATATTTTCTTCGTTATAAAATAAGGTAGGAAAAAAGGTTTTGGCCTTTTAATCTGTTCCATTTTGACCAGACTATAAACCTATGTATTTCAGACCCAAATTCGTTAGACCCGTACCAGTAAATTAACAATTATCCTCGACACTTGGTTGTTATTGTGGTTGTCATACAAGCTCTGTCATGTGTATGCACTTGATCTTTCATGTTATAGTGATAGATTGAGTTTCATGTGGTTTTTCTACACCATTGTATTGTAAAGCTTATCATTTGAATTATATAATTTGTCGGGGTTATTCCCCTTTAGCTGTAACTATAATCCTTGACACTTGTTTCCCACGATCACTCACATTTTCAAATTGAAGTGTTCCTCTTAATTCTCATTATGCATTTTACGAAATGTACCCATAGTTGTTTAAAACATAAATAAGAAAAAGAAACAATAAATTTATAATTGTGAAAAAAGAAACTTACAGCCAATCAAGCATGCTACAGAGCCACTTCTCAGGAAGGCTGTCTGGATTTACACCTGGTGGAAGAAGCCTCCATTTATTACATATGTCACAACAAACCCAATCTTCATTGACTACTGCAGCCACTGTCGCAGAAGCAGGATCAGAAACAGGCACACCATTTCCCGTTATAGGTGGCCCATGGCCCACAATAGGTCCCGTTACTGGAGATGCTAATGAAGATGATTTTAAACCTTTTTTTCCATTTAGTCTATCTTTTGACAATACATCACTTTCTATAGTATAACCCTTTTCAGTAACTTTGTTGTCCTTTAGCCTGTCCCCAAGAGGCTTATCCTCCAATGCCATGTCATCACCATCTTCACCGTCGGGATCAAGCTCCCCAAAAAAATCTTTATATGTTTCTCTCACCTTTACATTATTGTTTTTTGGATCCTCTACTTTCAACCTGTAAGTGTTCTTATTTTTTGGGAAAGAATCATTCTTTACACCAACTTTAGAGGCCTCTGTACTTTGAAAACCATTTTCCATACTTTGGCTTCCTTTTAACTTCTTTTTGCCTCCAGATGACGATGTCATTGATTTTGTGCCATCTTTTTCATGTGAAGTAGCTTTCTGAGCAGGCTTCTGCATTGGAGGCTTTACTCCAGATTTTGATGTATCTGATTCCAATTTTATAGGGAGAGTTATGACCTTATCATCAGGATTTACATTTACAACCAAACCCTCCTTTCTATCATCAAGGATCGGAACCGGATCTAAAGATTCTTCTTTTGGTACGAAAGCCGGTTCACTCTTCAGGGCAGAACCTTTTCGGAAATCCAAAACATTATTGGATAAAAGAGGAAGCTTTAAAGCATCAGAAACAAGTTCTTCACAAGACATATCAGTGACAATTTCCTTCTTCGCCTTTATTGGCTCAACTGAAGCAAAACTATTATCGGTCTTTGGCTTCTTCTCGGATAAAACATCCCTATCAACTTTAGAATGAGATTTTCTAGCCCTAAAAGTACTTTCTTGGCTTTGTTTATGCACGGACCCACAGCTACTATCCTCCTTTTTTTCTTTTTCGGTCAAGTACAAGAGATCATCCGGAAGGGGGGATAACAGTAAACCTCCCAAAACTGGAAATGACGTCATCATCTGTTTAAAAAAAATAATAAATTGGTATCTTTAAGCAATTTTACATGATTGATAGAGATAACCTAAAAACGGGTAGTACTGATCTCCAATGGTTCCAAATAAAGGGGTCAAAAGTTGCCCAAAGTATATTCAAATGTTTACGAGTTATGATCATTAAAACCACTTAATTAAAACAAATCATTTATTATTTCAGTAGTATTGCGTATAATTTTTTTTTCTTGAAAATAAGTTACTCGACAAGCCCATTTTGTCACCGTCTAGAAAAAAAAAATATAAATGAATATATATATATATATATATATATATATATATATATATATATATATATATATATATATATATATATATATATAGGGACATTACAAACCTCAAGGATACTAGTGGGAGATTCATCATGAGGGGTGTCATGACAGAAATTATCACTATCTACGGGACTAGCTTCCAATGAAGATGAAGGAGAGTCATCAAGGCCAAGTCCGCTGTAGATTTCAGCCTTCTTTTGAGTCGACAAGTTATCTGGTCCAACTTTGATTCGAACCTTTAGTGACTTTGGGTCACAAGTGTTAGCAAAGTTGTTAATGGACTGTCCATTGGAAGCGAACTTATCACCAGCTTTAACAGATGACATATGCACTTCTTGTTTTAATTTACCATTCATGGATAGACCCACCCTTGGTGCACCACTACTCGAAGCTGGTCCATGTCTTGTTGGTTGAAATGTATTTGACACCGAGGCTGAGTTATGACGACCACCCTGTGTGCTAACATAAATGAATATTGTATGCACAAAATACAGCCCAAGTTCCCTTGAGGGAATCAGCATTGTTGTGAATCAAGTTTTGTTAATCATATGTTTACAGCATCTAAAAAATTTAAAAGACGAACCACATTGGCATCTCCTTATGGGAGTAACTAACTGCTAAAAGGGGAAACACCTAGTTCAGTTTAACAGTTTTGAAAGAAAAAAAAACTACCAAGATGTAGAAACAGTACTCCTAACTATGACATCAATGGAGTTATAAATACGAATATAGTGGTGGATGTTAAAAAATTTTAAGATTATGAAAGGGTTATTCATTTGAGTTCCAATTGAAGTTGGACATATGTACATAATGCTAACGAAGATATATAAATCTATAATCATAAAATAAGTAAAACTACTACCTCTAGAAGCAGAGCATTTGGGGAAATGGATGCATTATTGGTAGGAGCTTTGGGTGGCGTCTTTGGATGAGGACAAGCCGGAGAACGCTGATAAGAGGGCAGAAACGAACCGTATCCCCCAAACTTTGCCCCTGCAAATAAGTACAAATGCTAGAATCAGCATTACAGCACTTCTAATTTGGGAGTTACCAACGATCTGCTACTTGTTTAACTTACCCAAATTTTCAGCTGACACTCCACCTTCAAAATCCTTCTGAAAATGTCCCAACACATCTTGAAGTTTCTCGTCCTTCAATGATCAACCAAGAAGATACATTAGAACAAAGAAGTAAACATTTTAATAGGGTAAAACGGGAATCACATTGCATACAGGTTATCTTGTAAAAAACTTCTGAATATGGTAAACACATCAATTAATCAAATTAAACACTTAACTTTACTTCAGAAGAAGAAAAGAACACCCCAACTATTACACTGAACAGCTATTTAAACTCAAAAGATAATGCCAAGGCAGCAACCAGAATCCTTGTTATTTGTTAGTTAGAACTAATGAGTAAAGAACGATGAAGATTACAATTCTTATGTGCTTATATTACGTATTTATTATACGAGTCACAAGATTGCCCTTTTAATTTATTGCTTAGCTTTTAGACTTAATACCACACAAACATAATTATATGTATGTATGTATGTATATAAATGCACCCCTATATCATAATCCCATATCATGAAGTCGAATCTTATTACATGCATCCTTACAACATATATTCACACATAATTAGATATATATAAACACATGTACATTTACTTAGCAACTAGTCAAGATTCAAAAACCAATCCAAAAAGTAACTGGCCAAAAAATTCACACCGTTGCAATCCATTGCTATATAAAGGTTTAATCAATAGAAAAATACTAACTAAGCTTCCAATGATCTTCATGAAAAGGAAGGTAACAAAAGATACTAAGGTAGCTAACAAAATCCAATACCCATAATCAGATAACAATGAATTTAAGTTGTTACATATAGATCTAACCATACAAAACATGGTAACTGCTTCAAAACAATGCACATCTAGTACATAACAATAATTAAGTAACACAATTCACAACACGAATAATTGAAATTACATAACAAATAGTAATTGAGATCAATTGTTCCTTACAAGATAAGAGAGAGCAACATCAGGGTCAATTGTTGAATTATCATCATCATCATCATCATCTTCATCATAATCATCATTATTATAATGATTATTGAAATTATAATTGTTATTATTATTGTTGTGAAAACAAGCCTCTCCTTCTTCAAGTTCAGCTTCTAAATCCATATTTCCACCTTCAACACCATACCTCAAACTTAACCCCTTCCTACCATCATCTCTACTCCCAACAGAAATCATCCAAAAACAAAAAACCCACAAAAAGGAACCAATCTAATGCACTTTTTATATCCTTTGTAAATTTAATTTTTTTTATTAAAAATTAAAAAAAGGAGAGAGAAAAAATATATCTCAATCAACAAAAACTTGCAATGAAACTTAAAAATCTCATCGACCCATTTTAGATAATCGAAACCCCATTAAAACCCATTACGGAATTAATCCGAAACATCAAGATCGGAAACAACGATAATTTTCACAGATTAAAATAATTACAAAAAAAAATTAAAGAAATAATAAAAAAAAAATTATGAGCTCAGGTTCCGATCTACGTTGAAAATTGGTTAAATTTGGTGCCCTGATTATGTTAAAAAATTAGACGATCTTTTGTTTGTTAAGCTCAAATCGATGAGCGATGATGAAAGAAACAAAAACGGAGGAGACTCTGGTTTTGGTGTACAGCTGCCGCTTTTTTATTTTTTATTTTATTTATTTATTTTTATTTTTTATTTTATTTATTTACCATTTTTTATGTGTTGTTTGTGAGTGAGGATTGAATTATTATGTGTATTCTGTATTTTAATTTTGGAAATATAGGAAAATAAATTAAATTGTATTTTTAATGGATATAGTCAGCAAAATCGAAATCGAAATTAATTTATAAAATTAGAATGTTATCAACAAAACTAGTTTAAATTGTTGTTTTAATGTGAGTTATATTTGAGTTTCAAGAAAAATAGGATTTAGACAAAATATATGATATTGTTACTATAAATAGATATGAAAACGTTCTTAATTACTACTGTATTTAAGATAATATGAGGGTTTTTCGCTAGGAAGATTCTAAGAAACCGTTTTTTTATTAATTTATTTATTTATATAGAAATTGAGAAATTATTAATTTAAACACTTGATTTTCAGGATTTGTCAAAATAAAACTAAATAAATTTGCCTAGCGGTCATGGTCATGTTACTAGATATGTGTGACTTAAAAAACATGTTCATCTAAAATAAAATAATATACAATAACGACGTTTAACAAATATATAATACATCAATATGTTATAAAGTGAAGGTAACGTTTGATTTGATAAACTTAGGTTAATAATGCTTACCGATGGTCAACATCATTTGAATTGAAATCTTGTTAGAAAGAAGCTGTGTGCTATTTATTAAAAGTATTCTACTGTCCAATGTCAATTGCTTAGAAGTCAAAAGTCAAAACTGTTTTTGAAATCGAATGTGCTTTAGAGTCTTTTTTTTTTTTTTTTTTAAAAAAAAAAAGAAAAAATAATAATTTTTAACTGCATATATTGATTGTATTTCAATTGACGTTCATGGAGGTCAACCAAAAATCAAGGGGTCGGTGAGTTTATCATAATATGAGTACAAGTATTAATGCATGTCTTAAACTCTTATTGACAACCTTTAGACTATCGTTATCATTCTTCTTTTTCATAAGGGGAGTGATTTGCAGACCACTTATTTTTAGCCATACACCATTAAACGTGTTTTTACAGTGTTGTATAGTACAACACCTTATAACATATTTGGTGGTGTATGAATAAAAACGGTGGTGTATGAATCACCACCATTTTTATAAAAGGGAAAATAATTTGCGTTGCTAAAGTGCGCAGTTCATTTGTGCCCGGTTCATTTGTGCCACAAGGGTAAATTGAAGGATTAAATGAACTTCAAAGGCTGAAAATTTAACTTCTATTTGAAAAAATATTTTCAACTCCACCAAACAATTGTGCAACCAAATGCACAGATTATTTCCACTTTATAAAAAAAACTTAAATTTATTCAAAAAAATATAAATGATTAAGTATGCTTTATCTTTTTAGCTATTGTTTGATGCTTGAGTGACTTTTTAACTTTATAAAACCATAACATTGTTTCTCATCTCTATATTTTTAGTTTTGATGTAAATGTTTGATTATTTTGTTTTATATTTAATTCCTATGATAAGTGCTTGAGTGTTGGATGATATTATGGAATCAAGACATATAGAAACATGACAATGTATATAAGATTTATATCACTTTATGTAAGTGGTTTCATAAAATCATCGAGTACATATTAGAAAGATACAAATGATGATGTACCAACATCAGGGTTATCTCTGAATTTTAGAATGCTCTGGGAAAAAACATGAATACTTGTTGAAATGAGGCTATATATTAAGCAATAAGATGTTTTTCTTATTGCTTTTGTTGCGAATCAATCAACTTTGAACAACTTGAACATATTTTTCTTCTTACATTTAACAATCAAATTATATATGTATATATATCTATGTATATATTAAGCAATAAGATGCTGACTCGAGCTATCGTAATCCTGATGGCAGTCCAACCTACTGCTGAGTACCTGTGATACAAGCTAAAATGGGTCAGCTAAAGTTCGTGAGCTCACAGGTTTGAAATCAGATAATATCGTATGAACCGCAAGATTTAAGTAATGATTTGCATCCAGCAAATAAATAGTAGTGTATACAGCCATGAGCACATAGTCTGAGCTTAACTCGAGGGTCGGGTCCCATATAGAGAATTCCGAGCGAGGTGCCTCCACCAGTGCCTAATCCACACTCATCTGAACAATTATTAGTACGTCTGTTTACCCAGTTAGTGCATGCTAACCCGGACGAGGAGGGTCAATCCTATATGGTACCATATACTAATAATCACGCTACAACGTATTACCAAACTATGTTGACGGATGACTTTGAAATGATTAGTGGAAAACAACTCATGTAGTATATTATAAAGTTTGTACTTGCGTTCACATGTTAAAATAAGCATTGAATCACACTCCTGAGTAAAAAGCGATAAAAAGAGGGGTTATGAGACTCACCTGAGTCTTGGGCGTTTGGTCAATAAACGTACGGTGCTAAATCAAGTAGTGAGATGTCCGCAGACAGATAACCTGAGGGTGTCCACAACACGCGATGGTTATTAATATGAGTAGGTAGTTACAAAGACTACCTTTGTAGTTGTTCGTTCAACTATAATGTCCAAATGACTACGATTTTGTTGTTTGGTTTAAGTTTTGAAAACGTGTTCGGCCCGTTGGTGATTGTTTGTAATAATAATCTTCAACATTATTATTTTGATTCCGAATAGTTATACTTAAAAAAAGTATTTATGACTTTAGGTGACGGGGGTCCGGGGGCAGCGCCCCTGGTTAGCGGGGTTCCAGGGGTGGCAACCCCTGGCGGGGTCCAAGGGGCTGGCCCCTGGTTGAGGTCGAGATGCCAAGTCAGCTCGAAAAATTTTTATTTCTACTCTATTGCTTTGGTGAAAAACGCATCCAGGATTTAAATTTGGTAAAATCAAGTGATAAAATTTCAGGTCTCGACACTTAGTAAAATCTGTGTTTTCTTGGTACTCTATTGCTTTGGTGAAAAACGCATCCATGATTTAAATTTGGTAAAATCAAGTGATAAAATTTCAGGTCTCGACACTTAGTAAAATCTGTGTTTTCTTGGTTCTGTTTTTGGCGACATTTTGCTAGTGTCGCTATAGGCGACACTAGGTGAGTATCGCTATAGGCGGCACTTGTTAGGCGACACTTGGTGAGTGTCGCTATATTACTGATTTTCAATTGAGGGGCGACACTTGATTAGTGTCGCTATAGGCGACACTTATAAATTTTGGCGTCACTAAGGGAGTGTCGCTAGGATAGATCTGGTTAAGTATTTCAGCGACACTTAAGTAGTGTCGCTATAGGGGCGACACTTAGGGATAGCGACACTTAGCTAGTGTCGCTAGCATTGTTTTTGGCACGCTAGCGACACTTCAAACTGTTCGCCAGAAATTGGACCGAAAACGAGTTTTCCGGCCACCGTTCGACCCAAAATCTTTTACCCAACCCATATTTGGACATTATGAACTTATAGGAACAACATTTATGTGAAAATGAACGAAATCGGAGCATTTCGGGATTTGTCAAAAACTTACAAAGTTAACGCCGTGAAAAACCGGAAAGATAGGAATGTAGATCGTGACTCCGTGAATCTTTTATTCCAAACGAGTGATATGATCCAAGTGCGTTTAAGGGTGTTAATTGATGATTTAGTGAGATGGTGGGGTTTTGAGGTTTGAGTGGAAAAAGAAGAAGAAAGAGAGAAAAGAAAAGAGAAAGTGAGGGAGAAAGGAAGAAGGTGGGGGTTTTGACCTCCCCTTTTTCGTTTCTTGCTATTTCGTTCCGTGTGGTGTTCGTTTTTCCGATCGTTTAAACGTTTATAAATTAATTTATACGTTTGAAGATGTAAGTAATCACTCGATAATTTTCGGTTGAAGTATTTTATCCAAATACTTAATACTTGAGTTATAAATCATAACTTTAATTTATTTTGTTTTGTTTGTGCGTTTACTTTTTAATCGCGTAAATTTTATTTGTACGATACGAGTTTGCATTGAAATATTATAAAAATAATATTTTTGGAATATAATAACGTTATTAAATAATGTTATATTATTTAATAAAATTCGTTCACCAACGTCCGTATTTAATTGAACCGAATTGCATTCGATTTAAATTGCGTACGATTTAATCAAATCGCATAATTGTATATATTCATCAATATATATTCCGATACATTAATTAGCCTAACACAGAACAGAACTAATTACATGTATTAACATAGGATTAGGCACTAATTACTAGTCCTAATTTGACGGGTGTCACATAAGGCCCTTATAAATTTGAGTCCCTTGGCGGTCGACCACCTCGCACACACTCGAAGACGGCCCCGACCAACATGCATGTTTGTATGATACCAAGATGAGTTGCAAACTTAAAAGTTAAAGGGTGATGTGACTCAAAAAGTTATGTTTTTATATACTTATTTTCGCACTTTTTGGACTATTCTCTGGTGAAAACATTTCAAAACAATCATTTATCATCAAAAATCACCAAGGTAGTCTAAATACGGGCGTTGCTACAAAAATCAATTAAAACATCCGTTTTGCACGCAAACCGAGGCAAAAACAATCACCTTAAATATTCCATTCTTGATTATCCTATCAAATTAGATCTTAATGCATATCTTATGATTCAATAGGAAAATCCAAGATCGGAGGTGAAAGAATCAAGAGAAAATGGTAAAGAACGAAGAAGATGTGCAGTCTGGAAGCCGCCGATGGTCATCCGGAACACGCAAAAGTCAAACACTTCCAAATTTGGCAAACTTAGTGTCATTAGAAGCGTAACGTAAAAACGAATCCAACGGCGCAAGAATCAAGCAAAACGGACTCCAAACGAAGAAGATACGGACGAACCAAGCAACCGAGAAATCAATGGAGGCTAAATGGAGCACCAACCCCCCCCCCCCCCCCCGGGCACCTAGGTACCGTATACGGTACCCTAGGTGCCGTATACGGCCCTTAGGGTGCCGTATACGGGGTGTGTTGCTTTGTTGGGTGCCGTTTGCCCCCTTGGTCCGCTTGCCCCGTATGCTGCTTTAATGCTTGTATCTTATGCTTCAAAACTTGTACAAAGGCTTTCACTCTTCTCCTATAAATAGTGGCTTCATTTCCACCATTTCAACACACCATTCTTCACATACTTCTCTTTCTCTCTCTAGAATTCTCTCTCTAGCACTACTCTTAGGAGTTAGAGGAGAATTGTTCTTGGCACTACTCTTAGGAGTTAAAGGAGAACTAGAGAGATATAAGTTAGCGGTTAGAGCTAGAGGAAAGTTGTAATTGGGTAATCAAGCTGTAGCAAGGTTATTCAAGTCAGACTGTTGTAATCCTCTGTATTACTCTTCTAATTCGGTGATATTATCTTACTTTCTTACTGTTATAATGTTTACTTTGCATATTATTTCAGTACGATCTATGATTATTGCCATGCTGATTAGCTAGATTAATATGTGATTGTTGAAATGTAGATGTTAGTATTAGGGATGATGTTTAATTAATATATCTTATATATGATCGGTAGTTGTTATGCTGCGTACATGTTTAGACTTATCCTGGATATAGACTTGATTAATCACCCCTTCTGGTCTCTCACGTGACTGTTGCCTTAGGATAGGATCTGATCAACCCTAACTACGAATACACAGTTATCTCCTGTTTGTATGAAACTGTGGGATCGCCGTAATACGGCAGAATACTTGGTATAGCGTTGGAAATACCACTGGTAGAGTACAAATACGTGGAAGCCAAGGAAATGCCGATGGTCTATCTCACCGTGGATTACCTGGAAGCAACCCTTCCAGACACGGGTCTAGGTCTTGTTAAGCAGTGAAAATGCTATAGTACACCGTTAAACTACCTCTGGTTATAAAGCTGTGTAAAGATACATTAGGTCTTTAAAACACCGTAGATATACCTAGGGTTAGAGTACTGTGGAAAATAAGGACACTATACACTGTACGCATGCCTAGGGATGAACGACCGATGGCAAAGGAGGGTCTAATCCATGACGGAAGTATTAGAACTTAATCAGATAAACAAGAGTTAGGAAATGAAAGCAAGGATGCCGGCTGTGTTCCCAGATGCTTAAAACCCCTAAACCCTACTTAACCGATAGTTTAACTTATTCAGCATACAACCAGTATTACTCTGTTAAAATTGGATAGACATAGGTATTAAGAAAAGTCAGTGTTGTGGACTGTCGCCTTATTCCTTAACCCCATTCAGAGGGTCGCTTGGTCTCCGAAAGAGACGGCGAGGTGGGTGTGAAGACAATCCCATCTGACCAGAATCAGGATAGCCTAGGATTCAGTGACATATGCTTTAAGGTAACACCTAGACGTAGGGTCCTAGTGTTTACACCGACCGTTTAGAAGATTCTTAGCTAGAGTAATCACCTTTCATCAATATAATATCATCCCGAAACCCTAATCGTCAAAGTTTCAGCAATCACTCTCTACCTGCTGCTTATATTCTCGTTTACTATTCTGCACTTTAATTTCTGTCTTTAGATTAGATTAGATAAAACCAAACCATACCTACCTTGTTCTAAACCCATCCTATTGTCAAGTTATCTTTGGTAGGTTCCAATTCAATTCAATTCGTTCCGATTTTGGACGACACTCGAGTTATACTTGCCACCTTACCCACAAGGTAGGTAGCTTGCATAGTTTGAGCCCAACAAAATATAAATTTTTAAAACTTTCAACAGTCGTTCGCCTTTGTTGCGGTCAGACCAACGATCGGGGTAAAACCCGACCGACGGACGGGGGCACGACAAAGGGTTAGAGTGTGCGTTTATTTATGGAAAACTCTTTCAATGCGTAACTATAATTTATTTTAAGAAAATTAAAAATTTAAAAAAGTGTTCAACTTGTAACTTTCTGAAACACCCCAATACTTTATAGTATTTATTTTAATTTTAAAAGTAAATTTTCATTTCTGATACACAAATCGCGCTACAACCAACCATGATCGCGTCACTATCTCGAAGAGATCGCGTAGCGATTTGATGTAAATCGCGCCGCGATCCAGATCACAACAGACCCTGCACAGACAGCTTTAAAACTGAACTTCAAACCTGTGCCAAATTCAACTCGACCAACATTGGACCACAAAACTTTCCAGAATTCATTTCAATACATTACTATAATCATTCATCATCACTTTTAACTAAAATGCACTATATATATATATATATATATATATATATATATATATATATATATATATATATATATATATATATATATATGAGAATCAACCGAATTCTCAATTTGACCATCTCGACACTTTAAGAAAACTAATTCAAACACTTCCATATAGTACTAATATTTACATGCCATTAAAGTATCATTTCACCAACTTGAGACATCAACAAACTTTAAGTGTCATAACGACCCATAAGTAATAATTTACAAGAGTTTTACAAAAGATTGGGCTTCGGCATTCTAGAGCATGATTTAAAGAACACGAGCCATTACCAAAATAGCAAATATCCACCTCTAGCTTCCAACGGGCTTCTTGCCCAAATCCGCCCTTGAACCACTTGCTTCACCTAAAAATAGGAAATTTATACAACCGTAAGCAAAAAGCTTAGTAAGTAATGAAAAACAATCACATGTCATTATCATCATTATTTTAGCTAAGGATCCTTGCTACCATGCTAGTCGTATACTACTAGCAATCACACGGGCCTATGGCCTCAACCATTACCCGCACCAAACCACTAGCAAATAGCCAAAACCATTCATAGCACCATGATCATGTAATTCGAGACTTACGAAAAAGGGATGTTACATTTTCTAGATAAGTTTCATATGAAATTGAATTCTATGAATTATGGTTTCCTATATTTTCCTATTTTGGAAAACGAAAACTTCATCCCTCGTATTTGAGCTCCTTTTTATGAAATTTTTTTTAGGTTTAAGGGACACGAAACTTTAGAAAAATGAAAAATAGATATATTTTTCCGTAATTAAACGCGTCTTAAATTATATTTATGTGTGTGTTTATATATTTGTTATAAAAAGTAGTACATGAAAACAATCTATAAAATATACTTAAAGCAAAATAGCTTGGGGCAATCCCAACTCTTAATTGCTTTTTTCCATCCTGATCCAACGATCAAGATTAATTTAATAATTGTTACACTTAAGACCCTTTTATAAATAAACTAATAATAACTATTTAAAATAAATAAATTAAATTTTATTAAATCAAAAACGAATTTTGGTTAAAAAAATATTCGACCAGCCTCATTTAATTCGGACTTCAATTTGATTAAAATATAAATTATGAATTAAATAAATTAAATAGATACAGATCTTTTAAATATATAATTTGAATAAAATATTCCACAATTATAAATATATAATATTGACAAAATCTCTAAAGAATCCATCTTTACCTATAAATTCTCCCCATATGTTTAACTCTGTATTCACGTTTTCACGAAACATAAACGCAATAGATTTTGACGGGAAAAAAAAAACGCAATTTGATTTGTATTGGGTTTGCACTTTGCACAGCGTTCATTGTGGTAACTTTTCGATCCAGTTATAATGGTTTATGTCCACTTTTATATATGAATTTTATTTTATAGACATTGTTGAGTGAATTGAGCTTGAACCCACACAATTGCAAAACTGACTCTATAACTTATTTTGTTGAATCTTCTTGAGGAATCGTTGCAAATATTATTTATAGTAATTATTTTGCTTTACATCGTGTTTGTATTTTCTATTCATGTTCGATGTTTGTTTACTCCGTGTCTGATATGTGTAAATGAATATCCTATACAAGCATATGTAGGTATGACTGACTCTACATGATCTTTAATTGTATAAGAATAGAAACGGACTAAAAATTGTGTTAAGATGCAAGGTAAAGGTAAACACCCCATGTTTTGACTATTTGCTTGCATAAGGTGGTTTTCGAAACTGCCCATGCTTTTGGTCTCTATGGAAACACCATACCAAAAACAGCAAGTCTGAAGTTCAAAATAAGCTAAGTGAAAGTCTTTAATTTCCTGCAGGTCTTGGCGAAAAAGTTAGGAGCTGCTATTGTTACTCTCGACTTCTCGAGCATCTCTATCGAATCTTTTACAACGGAAAATCCAAAGTTTCTTTCATCTAGGCAGGCACTCTTTGACTTGGCTGCTTTTCGTCAATAATATCCCATTTAACTTGAAAGAAAATTTCTTTGGTAAAATGGACAATAATTGAAAATTGATTTTTCGTATGGTCATCTATATTATCTTCAATGATATTGTTGGAATCTTTAAATTTGAAGCTCAAGAGAAAAGGTTGAGAAGCCATAATTGTTTTGGGTATCCTGTATGCTAGAGCTCTTGGTGCGTAGTTTCGTCTGAGGTTCCCTCATTTAACTTGCAAAAGTCTTGCAAGTTCTGGTGTAGTTCATGTATTCTTGACTTCTAACAGTTGAATCAACATGTTTCTGGGGTAATTTTTTTTTTCATATTGCTTAATAATTATTCCACAGTTTTGTGATTATATTCAATGTGACAGTTTTGTGATTATATTCAATGATAATGATAATCATGAAAAGAGAACTTTGCCATAATGATGCATCAAAACCTCTTGAATAATTTTATTAATATGTTACCACTGGAGTAGTATAAGTATCGAAAATAGAGAAAAACATAGTAATAGTGTCTTTAGTGTTTATATGTTACTAATTACATCTTTGTACATTTTTTTTTAAACAAACTATTTATTCTATTATAGGGTGATAAGATTTAAGCGACCATCAAGAGAATCTGATCCCCGACTATGCGAATGTGTTAGATGAGGGATCCTTTGTTGAACTTTTCAATGTTGGTAATTACCTTCTTGTGGAGCATAGGGACAAGATCAACTTTAACAAGTCAGCGAGAGTGGCAAGATTTTGAAAAAGGGGTACGTGGATGTGTTTTCTTTTGTTGCTTTTGATGATATCCTCAAATGGAATGACAACACTAAGATTGCATTTGGTGAGTTTTGTTAACATTATAGCCACATTTTTATGCACCATGTAATCACCTATGGTTTGATGTTTTCTTTATATTTTTTTTGTACCTACAGATTTGATAGACCATTTGGTGAAAACAAACAATATGAAGGTAACTAATGTTGGTATTAAAGAGTCAAGGTTTCTAACATTCCAGCTTCAACACTTAAGGTGATCCGTTTATTGCAATCCTGTTTTTTATACTCTGCTCTTAAATTTATTGTTAATCTACAAAATAATGATCATATTTTGTACAAGCTTCATTGTGCTCTATGAGACGAATATGCCACCAAGATGTACAACACAATCTCTGATGAATTTGTTCAAGCTTTTTTTTTTTTTTTTTTTTTAAGTCTGCACTTTAAATCCTAGAGGAAATGAGCTCTAAAAATATATATTTGAAAAGATATATATGTGAAAATATAGATAACCAAAACCATTTAGAATCCCCCGCGTTGCCGCGGGTCTTGTATCTAGTATACTCCGTACTATATATAATTAAATAATGAATATAATAATATGCTCATCTTCTCTAACATTCACGTCCTCCTTGTTGATTAATAAATCTCATACCCATTTGATGTTTAGTATTTAACTAATATTTCATTTTAAGTCATCTTTAGTGCATGTGTTTGCATATAAAATATAAAAGAAAAATAAAATAAAATAATTATATATTTAAATTTAAATTCAAATTTACGTGCATATGTTTTGATGGATACTAAGGTTTGCTATACGTTCTTAATTCCTTTTTATCCGTCCTAAATTATTATTGAGTATATTAGTGATGACCATATATAGTTGTGTAATATTTTGTTCCTTTTACATATACTCTATATCTATTTTTCATATATAGAAGACAACAAGTGATATAAGAAGGCTAAATTTGTTCTTTTGTAGTCATAGAAGTTAGAAAAGACATTAATCAAAATAATAATAATAATAATAATAATAATAATAATAATAATAATAATAATAATAATAATAATAATAATAATAATAATAATAATAATAATAATAATAATAATAATAAAACTATAATAATAATAATAATAATAATAATAATAATAATAATAATAATAATAATAATAATAATAATAATAATAATTAGGGATGCTAATTAGACTAGTGTGAGATCAGATCAAACTAAATAAGAATTGTACTAGTTTGGTTATTCACTTATTTCCAAAATAAAATGTTTTTAATAAATCTATTTCTAATACATATTTGTAGAATAGTTCGATGATAGGAGGAATTTCATATTCTACATCGCAAAATCTATAAAGTATCATCTATCTATAATAATATAATAATAATAATACATATAATGCATCTTACTTCTTTATTTTTAGAAACTTCTAAGAACTAAGATTCAACACTTCCAAATTTAAATTGTACATACTTTAGATTGTAGTAACTTATCTTTTTATTTTCACTTTTAACCCCACATTTCGTATTCCGGTTTTTCAACTTTATAGAACAGACTATCATTGTCGATTTAACATCATAAGTAATATATCAGTGAATATTAAACATAAAGTATTATTTCTGCTGCATAGCGCGGGTATTTTGCTAGTATATATTCATATACGATTAAAACCGTTATCCATTATGCATTAAAAACTTGTATTTTTTGAATATATTCTAGAAGTTTATAAGTGAGAATATGAGCTTCTTAATTTAAACCGTATACTTTTCGTAAGGTTAATTTTGGCTTTTGGAAGTATTAACTTTATAAGCATGTCGTCAAAGTTGACCCAATGGAATATTCAAAACATAAAAAGCTAAATTGGATGGTGACGTCAGCATAGTCTTTTTGACCGATCTCATTGGATGAATCCAAAAAATGTGCTTCTTATCCCAGATGAGGAAGCATATGCCATTTTCACAAACCTACACCACAAGTAAATTCCATTTTAGCGGTTATGTATTCTTTTTAGAACGACAGTGAACTTACACACCCTACCATGAGTATATGTATTTTTTTCACAAATATTATTGTATATCCATTCTCTAGACTTGTACTCACAACTTCATGGTTGGAAGGTCATCTCGATACCGCTAGGTCAATGATCCATCGGTAATTATACATCTTTCTAGAAGTAAAAATTTCTACTTCCTCCGTCCCGATCAAAATGTCCACTTTGATTAAGCACAAAGTTTTAGAAATTCTCCACTAACTACAATCTTCACAAACAAATATCATACCAACCCGTTAATTTTCTATTTGCAAGTTCATTCCTCCGGACTGTAAAGAAATTGTCAAGGTATTTCAAGGTGTTTGCTTTACAGCTCTATGGTCAAATTTGAAATTGGAGAAATCGGACCCTTTACTCATCTGATGCAAAGTTGGAAAAAGTTAGGAACGAAGATCTCTTCCCTTCTATACAATGATTGGCGGTGTGGCAAAAGGTTTGAGTGGAAGGATTGGATCTTAAATCCTAGGGGAATGGCTCAGTAATCTTTGAGCTTCGTTTGTTTTTTACTTTCTTGGTTTCATGTTTGGAGGTTTTTTTTTTTTTTTTTTTTTTTTTTTTTTTTTTTTTTTTTTGGTGGTATGCTCTATCTTAGTTGGGCCTTTTTAAGATTTTTGATAAAACTTTGCTTATAAAAAAAAATAAAAAATGAACACTTATATTGGGACAAGTAAAAATTGAAAGGAGGTCACTTTTAGTACGGGTATTGAATGGAATGGGATGGCAAACCCCCCTAAGAATTGTTTCTTTTAATAATACGGAGTAGTTGTTATTAGTTGGTTAATTATTTGTTGAAAACGTCACCTAATAGTTGGTAAAAAATAATAATCCCAAGTAATGTGATGTTTTAAATCACTTTCAAATTCAATCTTTTTTGAACAAACTTCATAGTTGAACTAAAACTAAATGCAATGCTTTTTAGAACTATAAAATTCGTGACTAAAGTTTAAAAAGTCTTGATGTACCCCCCAAAAAAAAAATATCCACAAAAGAGAAAAAATTCCTTGGATGCTAGCGTGGCTATTTTACTGAGCTAATTTGCTTATTGTGTTATGATATAGCTAAAAAGCTATTTTGAAGGTATTTGGATGAGTTTTTTTAAGGGTTAATAATTGCTTAATCCTCGAAGTTTTACTTTTTTTTCGTTTTAACCATTCAAGTTTTTTTCTTATATTTAAACCTTCAAGTTTGCGTTGACTTATTGGTTTAACCATTCAAAGGGTTAAACTATTAAATTTTTGAAAGTTAAATAATTAAACTAGAAAAAACTATAAAGGGCAAAATCATTATAAACGATAAACTTCAGGGATTAAATCATCAAATTTTTGAAGTATAATGAAACTTTAGGCTTAAACCACAAATTTATTGAAACTTAGAGGGTTAAATCATTAGAAAAAAACTTGAGTGGTTAAAACGAAAAAAATATGAAACTTTGAGGATTAAACCGTTATTAACCCTTTTTTTAAGGGAGTTTTTCAAAATTTAAAGAGTGAATAAGGTAAAAAGCCAAAAGCCCCATATTCCTGACTTTTAAATAACGAAGAAGCTAAAAAGCTTAAGCTAAACCAAACACCCCTACAAGCAATATCTTGTACTTAAAGTTTCATGAACACTTACCAACTAGGTTGTTAGTTATTTTTTGGTTTTGTTGTCATTTTCATTTCTTAAAAGGTATGGTTTTCGTAAATTAAATAAAATTGTACGTCACGAATAATTTTTTAGAAACAAACATGCTGCTTTTGAAATAGTCGCATACGTATGCGAAATCACAACCTGAGAACCAAACAACATATGCAAAATACCGTAATTAATTAGAGTTCCTTTAAATTATTCTACTACATCTTAACGTTATTTCCCCCTAATATCAATTAAGGAACTACTTAGGTTCGATTAAGATTTGCTTCACCGGAGTACCAAAGGCAAGCAAGCATGACATCATTATGAACATAAAGTCCCAAGGTATGGAAACCCAAAAAGAGGCTGGCCCAACTTAAATGAGATATGCTAGCTTCTTTATGTTCTAACATTCTTGCCAATACATTATCCTCATTCTGTTCCGGATTGTAATCCCTAATAAAAAATATAGCTCCATGAGCAAAAGCTCATGTCATGATGAATCCTGCGATGTATTGGTGATGAGTATATAAATAGTAGTTCCTTAATTTTCAAATGCCACCCTTTAGTTTTCGATCATTTTTTGTTTTCTACCCTTTAACTTTTAATCATTTTTCATTTCACCCCCTGATGTTTTAAACCTTTTTTATTTTCTATCCTCTAATTTTTGAATTTGTACCCCTTATCTTTTAGAATATTTTTACTTTTTACCCTTTAACTTTTAACTACTTTTCATTTTCTTTGTCCCATCTATTAACACACTTTCATTTTCTACCCTTTAGGTTTTAACATTTTCCATTTTCACCCTTTATATTTTAACTTTAATTTTTTTTCCTTTTTTTTAACTAATAGATTATACATTTTTTTCCCTTTGCTTACAAAATAATTATAATAATGTTATATAGTATTTGATTGACTTTTCATGATTATATCACAAATTCAAGTTTTAATGAGAAATCGGGTGTTCCCCTCCCATTTAACATTAAACAAATACTTATATATAATGTTTTAATTCCCCCTTAATATCAATTAATTTCTATCATTCTTACAAATCGAGTAGTATGGGTTAGGAACTAATTTTGTTATTTTGAAAAAAGAAATTAACAATTTGCGTTATCTTATATTTGCAAGTTCATTGTTATTGTTGCAAAGTAAAAAAGAAAATATTATTTTAGTTTTTTGACGGACTACAATACAATCGCATTTTAGCCAAAAAAAAGAAAAAAGACATTTCAAAAGTTTAGAAATGAATACACTGTTTAGAAAAAAAAATCATTTCAGAAGTTAAAAGTAACCAAGATTATATGATCATTTTAGTTTTATAATAAATCTATGTATAAAATATGTATTATATATATTATTTATTAAAGTAGGGTCTTACGATCTCGATTTTATTTTATGATCTTGATCTTGCAAAGATAAAAATGATCTTGAGTAACATTTTGATCTTGGCAACTTTGGTTAAAACACTATGTATATCTATTGATCGTGTAATGAAAATCTCTTCGGTTTTGGGAGACGTACATAAAGTAAATTAAGTTAATAAATGCAACCTATATATTTTTTTCCCTTTTTTCCTTACATGAATGTAAATATCGCAAAGTGCAATTATATTATGAATATACAAAATTATAATTATTAAAGAAAATTAAAGTCTATATTATGAATACATGATTTTCACTCGGGGAGTCGGGTTGGAATCTAATTTGAACTATAAATTATAATGCCTCAAGACTTACGAATTACACACATTTTATAAGTATAATAATCAAAAGATGTGAACTCACATTTAGTTTATATAAAAAAGGGTAAAAATCAAATATAGCCATTTATCTAGAATTGAAAATTTCATATCAAAGTTTAAAAAAAAACATTTTTACATCCCGTCGCAACGCGAGGGCTTGAAATTCTAGTTATGATCATATTTCATCCCGCAAAATTTATCCCCCAATAATTTTTGTGGGAATCAAGATGTGCAGAGTAAATGTCACTTTTATCCATATATTCAAGGTAAGTTTGATTGAATTTATTTAATTATAAAATGATTTATATTAATAAATGATGGTAAAATAGGGGGTATAATGATTTTTAATATTTAGTTTTTGCAAGTGGACAATTATTTTGAGACATATATAAATAGTAATGTGGACATTTATTTTAGAACGGATAGAGTAATTTGCAACTAAAGTTGTCATATTTTCATGACATTTCAAGAAGGTTCTACTTTAAACATTAAAGTAATGTTAAACCAAAAACTAACCAAGAATTTAGTACAAAGCGATTTATAGAGGGTCGATGAAGATAACATGTCGTAGTATGCATATATCCTCCCAGGCTCCCACCAAGGTTATCAAGATCGCGATCTTGATTGTAGGATCGTACGATCCTACTTCACAAAAACGTGCTAGATCGTTATAGGATCGTAATTTTCATAGGATCGTAAGTAGGATCGTAAATATCGATCGTAGGATCGTTAACAAGATCATAAGATCGGCCATAAGATCGTAACCAAGATCGTAGGATCGTTTTAATTTTATAATAGATGTATATATAAAACTTTTTATATATAAATTATTCTTTAAAGTATGATATTACGATCTTGATCCTATTTTACAATCTCGATCTTGCGAAGATGAAAACGGTTTCCGGTAAGATTCTGATCTTGACAACCTTACCTCCCACTACAAGTGAATACATGGCATCTAGTGACATTGAACACTTTATAATCATCGAGCGGTCAATGGAGTTTTATTTGATTAAATCAATTAAATTCATTATACTTGTATTGATTGTAAAAGTTAAATGATAAAGTCGCACTCCATAAAAATGGAATTCTGATTCAACATCTATTGAACCAAATAGAGTTCTATGCAATATAGATGTTTTCATGTCTTTAATGATTTATTTTGAATCTCATCGTCGTCGTACATACAAAATCTAGGGCGCGTTTAGTTATATAAAAATTTCTCCATTTTTCCTTTTCCATTTTTTTAGAGAATGAGAAGTGTTTTACCTCTCTAAAAATGCATGAAAAATCTAAAAAACGTGTTTGGTTGTAAGGGATGGAGTTTTCCTTTTCCAAGGAGGAGTAGAGATGGAAATTTTAGATTACCATCAAAAGTAGTTTTCAACTTTGTAGTTATAAAAAGGAAAACAAGAATTTTCATTTTCTTAGAAAAGTTTGTTAGAAAACTCGAATTTGAACACGTTTTCTAATTTTCTTGTTTATTTAAAAAAAATTTCTGGAAAAGTGGGGAGTTTTCTGTAATTAAACGCATAAATCATGCAATTTTAAAAATTCCTTTTTTATTAATAGTTAACTATCAAACAGTTTTCATCGTACAATCAAACTACACTAGATCATAACCCGTAATCTTGCGGGCTGAGTAAATTTGTTATACAAAAAGATGTTGCTTATAAAGAGAAAATTCTTGTACCAGTATAATCATTGAAGATGTTTGTTAAATAACGTAGATAGGTTAGATTCTAAAATGATATAAGCAGGGAGAAAACCAAAGCAAATAACAATACTTACGTGCATCAACCGTCCCTGATAGAAAAATGAACCAGTTTTGCAAATACATAATCAGAATAATACATATTGAGACTTTCTTAGTTTTTTCAGCTTCTTCCTTTATTATTTCGTCAAGAGCTAACCAATCCTCAGCGTAGTTCTGTAAATCAATGTATCATTTATGGTGAAAAATTAACCTAATGCAAGAGAGCCAAAAAATGTATTACCTTTTGCTGTTCGTACATTTCACTCATGAGAAAACAATGATCTTCTACTTTATAAATCTCTTCAAATATTTTGTCCATTTCAACAAAGTCCTACAAACAGAGTGCATGCCGTGTAACATCTGTAATAAACTTTATAAGGTTAGTTGCAATAAAAAACTAAGTTTTATGAATGTGTATTATCACATTTTGTAGGCTATTTAGTGAGGCAATTACGAAATCGTAATCACCAATGAAAAATAGGGACGTAAAGTAAGTATATAGTTTACATGTCCGACAAAGACTTAAGAACATATGTGTACATGTATAATTTTTTGACTCAATCACACGATTACCTACCAATGATTTATCGCAATTTACATTAGAGGATGTCAACTTTTGGTAAAATAATATGGTCATCAAAAACTGATTAAATTTTATGAGCAAAAATAATAATATTGTAATGTTCAGTGAAAACTATATACGAGTACAAAGTCTTACTAATGCATACAAAATACTTAAAACCATGAAGTATGAAACTAATGATAGTTACAGAGTTGCATCATAAATGCTTTTAACAAACGTTCATAAATGACAAACCAAGAGTCGGTTTTCATTTCATCAAAATAATTTTGGTCAATGTGAATAACCACCCTCGGATATCAGAAGAATAGCGCTCAATGACTTCATTTCCCGTTTGCACTTATGCTTTGACCATTTGAGGATGCACCTATAACAGTCAAGAAAAGGTTATCTTTATTATGTACGGACATAATAAAAATATCCTGGTTTTTACATCAGTAGAAAATCATCATTATGACCTGGTACTGTAACGGACTACAAAGATGATCAACATCTTCAATTGACTAAAGTTAAATAAGCGTACATTTGACATTTTACAAAACCCATACATTTGACCTTCAACCCTTGATATGTTTGTATACTCCCGAGTCTTGACAACTTACCCATGACCTCTGCATACATCTTCATTATCGGCCACAGTTTCATCCTCAGAGCGACCTGCAATTTGACAATAAAAGACTTGTCACAAAAGGTTATAATCTTTTAGATACTGATTACACCAATGTACAAAAACGATGCTAGCAAGCATATATCAGTCACAAAGAACACTTGAATACACTTTTGACCCATTCAACAGATAGCAGTTAGTCGCCACATTAAAACTATGTGGCTGGTCAAGTGACAGTTTCGATTGCTCTTACCCGTTTCCAGTTGAACCATAAAAGCAATAAGAAAATGCACGAATTGAATCATCAGTATTGTTCCACGAGAGTATATATAACACCCCACAATTTAGACCATTTTTTTTAAACAATTCGGAAGCGCAATTCCCATATATAATATATACATAGATGACATGATGTCACCAACTAAAATATTACATAAGTTTTAAAATTTAGATATAATTACAAACGATAATTATCAACTGGGTGTTATTTAAACAAAACATAGTTTTATCAAAACGATCAGAGTTTTCCAGCTTGTCAAACATTCCCTTGGATCAACTTCACAACAAAATAACCATCAAAATTCAACCTGCAAAAAGTAATGTGGGGGATTAGCACGAAGCTAAGTGAGTAAACTAAGTCTAACAATCTAACTTAGTATAACAATCAACTCACAACAATCATCTAAAATAAACAATCAAAACAGAGGATCGGTGGTTCTTGAGATACCCTCAGTCCGCGGTGGCACTCCAAGAACACTTAATAATCAACTGCAGGCCAATACAGAGATTTTACCGATAGTTTATTGCTATCTTTAATCAATATGGATTAATTAACAACGAATGTTCATCCAACCCATAAAGATTAACCTATAGCAACTAAACCCAATTAAATGACCTCTATCATTCCAACCTATCATGGAATTAATCACTAGCAATCAATAAATCTATCAATCAACAAAATCAATCAAAAATTTCAACTTAAAATTGATGTAACCAAACTGTTAACACCAAAATTAAACTGTGAGAACCAGTCCACTCACCTGTCTCGTTTCAAACTCCAAACTCAAAGATCTAACTTTATTGAGTCTTCGTTGGATCTGAAACACACAAGAAATTTTAAGTCAATCATCATATCATATGGTTCCTTACTTAATATTAACAATCAAACATATATTAAGTCATATAACCACAATGTACAAGTTATATCACATAATGAAGTTTAAATCAAAAATATTCATTTACACAGTATGAATCCGCCGGATTCAGATAGAATCCACCGGATTCCAGTCATTTCTCTATCTCATAACTGGGACAGAACTTTAATAAGGAATCCGATTGAGGAATCCGTCCGGATTTACCCTGAATCCGCCGGATTCTTAAGGAATCCGCCGGATTCCACTGTTCTTCCAGACCTGCACTTAACCATTTCCTGCACATATCACTTACGAACCTCAATTCACAAAATCGACCAAACTGAGTTATAGACTCGAATTTTTACCAATATTTAACTACCATAACACCTATTAACATCTTATAACATATTTTCAATCATCAAATCATCACAAATCATTCAATCACATATAACCTAACTTAATCATACTCAAACCCCAAGAACTCATGAACTAGCAAGATTTCTTTTATGAAATCAGTTTATTTCATGCTTACAAAGGTCATACAATCATCATTTAACAAGCAATTCAATCATTCAAGCTCAATTTCAACTAATAAGCAACTTAACCTAATTTCATCATTTTAGGATGAACAAGGAATTTACTTACAAATAAATGGTAAGAAGATGATTAAGATGATGATATGCCCAAGGATTCAACTCCAATTCTTCAATTAACTTGTAAGCTCTTAAGAATTTGAGGGTTTTAGGTTAGTTCTTGATTTAATGTTTAGGAAACTAGCAAAGGAATGAAAATTAAGAAAATAGGTTGGCCTCCCCAACTTTTATGACACCGCCTCTTTTATCTCACAGTATAATATAATACCTCTTTTTGACCTATTGTCTGGAACCTCATTTTCAGACGCGAGAAAATTATTTTATTTTACCGTCACCTAAATTTATTTAAAACAATTAATATTTCACTAATCACAATATTTTCTGAGGCTATTTATCTATTAACTTTTAAATCAAACGCATATCACAATTTAAATTGCATATAAAAATTAAGGAAAATACATGTTTCTCCTAGGCCCGATTTGGGGATGTTACAAATCACCCCTCCTTAGAAAGATTTCGTCCCGAAATCTAACTAGACACAAATAAACTAGGATATCTAGTTCGCATATTCTCCTCCGTTTCCCAAGTGAGATCCGCTCCCAAACTATGCTTCCACTTCACTAACACCATAGGGATTTCTTTCCTACGTAATTTGGTTACCTTTCTATCTAAAAGCTCGACAGGTTCCTCAACCAGTTTCTTACTTGAGTCAACACGTAAATCTTGCAAAGGAAGGATTTGGGATTGATCCTCCACATTGCATTTTCTTAAATAACAAACATTAAATGTATCGTGAATACCAGCTAATTCAGGCGGAAGTTCTAAAGAATCCGATTGATCATTAATCACCTGTCGGATTCTAAATGGGCCAATATATCGGGGAGCTAACTTTCCACGTTTGCTAAATCTAATGACACCTTTCCACGGAGAAACTTTTAAATAAACAAATTCACCTTCAACGAATACAACAGGTCGCCTACGAGGGTCAGCATATTGTTTCTGCCTATCATGAGCCGCTTTCAATTTCTCACGAGCAATCTTAACTTTGTCAGTTGTAATTTGAACTATATCGGGACCCGCAAACTATTTTTCTCCTGCCTCTAACCAACAAGTAGGCGTACGACAACGGCGCCCATACAACATTTCATACGGCGGCATACCAGTGCTAGAATGATAAGAGTTATTATACGCGAACTCTATCAAAGGTAAATGTGAATCCCAAGAACCGCCATACTCAAGTACACAAGCTCGTAACATATCCTCGAGTGTCTGAATAGTACGCTCTGACTGCCCATCTGTCTGAGGATGATAAGCTGTACTGAGATTAATTCTGGTACCTAATTCACGGTGCAGACTTTGCCAAAAACCAGAAACAAATCGAGAATCTCTATCGGAGACAATGGATAAAGGAATACCATGTCTCACCACAATCTCATGAATATACTATTGAGCTAACCGAGTCAAAGAAGCAGTTTCACTGGTCGCAAGAAAATGAGCACTTTTAATCAAACGATCGACAATGACCCAAATCATATCATTACCTTTCTGCGTACGAGGCAATTTAGTAACGAAATCCATAGTAATATGCTCTTATTTCCATTCAGGAATATCTAATTGTTTCAACGAACCGTAAGGCTTCTGATGTTCTGCTTTTACTTGGGAACATATATGACAAGTCTCAACAATTCTAGCAACATCGGTTTTCATGGTCGGCCACCAATACAACGGTTTCAAATCATTGTACATTTTCGTACTCCCTGGATGAACCGACAACCTCGATTTGTGTGCCTCTGACAATATTAAATTTCTAAGTCCCCCAATCAATGGAACCCAAACCCGAGACTGGAAGGTTTTCAATCCCCTAGAATCATCAATCAATAAATCTTTCCGTTTCAACGAAATCTCGGATTTTAAATTTTGATCTAACAACGCCTCTAACTGTGCAGCTTTTAACTGAGAAATCAAATCAGAAGATATTTCCAAATGCATAAAATAGATTCGGTCGGAAGGTACCTTTCTGCTCAATGCATCGGCAACCACATTAGCCTTACCCGGATGATATCGGATTTCACAGTCATAATCCTTAATCAGTTCCAACCATTGACGCTGTCTCATATTAAGTTCTTTCTGGGTAAACATATACTGGAAGCTTTTATGATCTGTACATACAACACAACTCGTACCGTATAAATAATGTCTCCAGATTTTCAACGCAAACACCACAGCTGCAAGCTCTAAATCGTGTGTAGGGTAATTTCTTTCATGAATTTTAAGCTGGCGAGAAGCATAAGCAATAACCCGATTATGTTTCATCAAAACAGCACCCAAACCAGCATGAGAAGCATCACAATAAACCACAAAATCATCAGAACCGTCAGGTAGTGCTAACACTGGAGCCTGACACAACAATTGTTTAAGAGTTTGAAAAGATAACTCTTGTTGATCACCTCACTCAAATTTAACATCTTTTCTAGTTAACTTAGTTAACGGGCCAGCGATTTTGGAAAAGTCTATAATTAATTTTTGATAATATCCCGCTAAACCAAGAAAACTTTTAATCTCAGACGGAGACTTAGGGGCATTCCAATTCATAACGGCTTCTACTTTAGAAGGATCCACTTTAACACCATCCTTACAAATAATATGACCGAGAAACTGTACCTCTCGAAGCCAGAATTCGCATTTGGAAAATTTAGCATACAGATGTTCTCTTTTCACAATATCAAGAATTAATCTCAAATGATGTTCATGCTCAATCTCAGACTTAGAATAAATCAAGATATCGTCAATAAATACAATCACAAACTTGTCTAGAAAAGGTCGACATACTCGATTCATTAAGTCCATAAAAACAGCAGGAGCATTAGTCAACCCGAATGGCATGACCAAAAACTCATAGTGACCGTACCTGGTACGAAAAGCGGTCTTAGGAACATCTTCCTCACGAACTCGTACTTGATGATAACCGGATCTCAAAT
This sequence comes from Helichrysum umbraculigerum, assembly GCA_949592205.1. Lineage (NCBI taxonomy): Eukaryota > Viridiplantae > Streptophyta > Magnoliopsida > Asterales > Asteraceae > Helichrysum > Helichrysum umbraculigerum. The sequence continues at coordinate 293,790,703 of CATIUR010000001.1, forward strand.
CAATTTTTGAAAAATAGGATGATCCCTGTAACTGATCGAATAATTCATCAATTCTGGGCAATGGATATTTATTTTTCACTGTTCTTTTATTGAGCTCTCTATAATCAATGCACATTCGAAGAGTACCATCCTTCTTCTTAACAAACAATACCGGAGCACCCCACGGAGAAGAACTCAGTCTAATAAACCCTTTATCTAACAGTTCCTGAATTTCACCCATCATCTCACGGATTTCAGAAGGAGCTAATCTATAAGGAGACTTAGCTACAGGAGTCGAACCAGGAATTAATTCTATCCGATACTCAACTTCTCTAACAGGAGGCAACCCAGGTAATTCATCAGGAAAAACTTCCGGGTATTCAGAAACCACCCGGATGTCGGACATAGATTTCTTCTCTAATTTGCTATCTATCACATATGCCAAATAAGAATCACATCCCTTTAATAGGGATTTCCTAGCTTTCAACAAAGATATCAACGGAAGACTACCCTTTTCACGTTCTCCTCGAGCCATGACATATGACCCATCAGAAATCGGAAGTCTTATAATCTTTTTATGACAATCAATATTGGCTTTATTCAAACTTAACCAATCCATACCGATAACCACATCGAAACTAGGAATTGGCATTAACAAAAAGAAGACTAGAAAATTATGACCCTCAATAAGTATACTAGCTCCAGCTACGGATGTGGTAACCGGAACTAATTTACCGTCAGCAATCTCAACTTCTAAAGGTTTAACAATCAAAGAGGGAGTCAATTTCAGTCTATCACAAAATTTCACAGATATAAACGAACAGTTGGCACCAGAATCAAACAATACACGAGCTGGTACAGAATTTATGAGAAAAGTACCAGTAATAACATCTTCAGTGGTGACAGCTTCATCAACTGTCATTTGGAAAGCTCGGCTATCAGCTACTGGTGGATTCTTCCTCTTTTGACCAGAGGACGATGAATCTTTACCCGTACCCATACTCTGTCTTTTCGCCTCCGAACAATCCCCTGCCCGATGCCATTCTTTATGACAATTCCAACACACGCTATTAGGGTAGGTACAATCTTTTGCAGCATGACCAAAAATTCCACACTTAACACACCTAGATGTCTGAGGAGTACAAGGACCATTATGCCTAGCTCGACATCTATTACAATAATTACTATCCGTTGGAATTCCCGAATTCGATCTCCTGTTTTGTTGACTACTTTGCCCTTTCTGCTTACCAGAAGAATCACCTTTATTTTTCTGTGAATACCTTTCTTTATTCAACACTCTTTTAGCCATAATATCACCATCAACCGAACGAGCTAAATCATAAGCTTGTGGAAGTGAACCTGCTAATCTCATAGTGGTACGGTAATCAGGAGGTAAAGTTTTCACAAAATGATCAATTTTGGTCCGGTCAGTCGGAACCCACTGTTGTACAAACCGCAATTTATCAGAAAACTGCTTAATTAACTCATCAATTGTCATCTGATCAGTCTTTTGTAAGTCAATGAATTCTTGTCTAATACGTGAAAGATTAAACTCCGAACAAAATTGCTTACAAACCTCGGCATGAAAATCTGGCCATCTAATAGCACTCAACAGTTGTGGGGTCAATGGAGCAGTAATCGAATACCACCAAGACATGGCTTGCCCTTTTAACAACTGAATCGCATAAAGCACTTTATCCTCCTCCTCACAATGGCATACTTCCAGTTTTCTCTCAACATCACGTAGCCAGTCCAGAGTAACCGTAGGATCAGTACTTCCAGAATATACTGAAGGATTGCAAGACATAAAGGTTTTAAGAGAACAACCTTTCTTCAACTGCTGAAATGGAGGAATAACAGGTATCTGATAACTAGAGAAGCCAGACGTAAGAAATGGCGCTGAAGTCTGATAAGTATAACCTTGCGGCTGCTGCTGTGAAACAAAAGGAATAGATACCGGAATCCGTGTAGAAGATACAATAGGTGGAACATTAGTCACAATATGCGGTTGAGTAGAAATAGGCTGTTGAGAAGACTCAGCCTGTTCTCTTTGTTGTTCCAATACCCGATTCTCCAATCTCATAATATACTCCTGATCTGTTTCAGTTTCCCCACCAACTAAATTAGATGTACCATTATGACCCTGATTCTCTGATGGTGCATCTGTCCGCGAAGTATCGTTATGAATATGGGAAGGTGGCTCATTATCCGCCATATCTGAAACCACATCACATCTCAAAATTCGTTAATTGTTAGTACTAGCAAACTAACCGAATTTCCTATCATAACTAATCCCCACCACAAGAAATGTTTGACCAACATGACTAAGTTTAGGATTGAACACTTTAAATTGCTCAATTCACCTAAACTTATGCTCTGATACCAACTTATAACACCCCACAATTTAGACCATTTTCTTTAAACAATTCGGAAGCGCAATTCCCATATATAATATATACATAGATGACATGATGTCACCAACTAAAATATTACATAAGTTTTAAAATTTAGATATAATTACAAACGATAATTATCAACTGGGTGTTATTTAAACAAAACATAGTTTTATCAAAACGATCATAGTTTTCCAGCTTGTCAAACATTCCCTTGGATCAACTTCACAACAAAATAACCATCAAAATTCAACCTGCAAAAAGTAATGTGAGGGATTAGCACGAAGCTAAGTGAGTAAACTAAGTCTAATAATCTAACTTAGTATAACAATCAACTCACAACAATCATCTAAAATAAACAATCAAAACAGAGGATCGGTGGTTCTTGAGATACCCTCGGTCCGCGGTGGCACTCCAAGAACACTTAATAATCAACTGCAGGCCAATACAGAGATTTTACCGATAGTTTATTGCTATCTTTAATCAATATGGATTAATTCACAACGAATGTTCATCCAACCCATAAAGATTAACCTATAGCAACTAAACCCAATTAAATGACCTCTATCATTGATGTGACGTATAAAGTCATGTTTTTAGAAGCTTTATTCCTCACATTTTGAACCTTTTTTTAGTGAAAACATTCCAAAACATTGATTATTTACTAAAATACACTAAAGTGGTTCAAAAGTAGACGTTGTGATAAAAATCACTGAAAATACTCTAAAAATGCACAAAACACAGCATTTTAATACAGGCAGATTCTTCCGACCTCATTTTCCTGTCAAGGTACACCTCCTAACTTCTACCATCTGTTGTATAGGTAAAATCGAGACGGAAAAATCTGGAATCAAATGAAACGGCCAAAGGACGGAGAAACCACTACGCTTTCAGAGCCATTAAAAGTCATTTCGGCTACGCCTAAACTCTACACATCCAATTTCTGTGAGATTGGCATCATTAGAAGCGTAACGGAATTACAAAACCACAGGCGAAAGAATCGAGTCAAACGGACGCATAACGAAGGAGATACGGACGTTTTAAGCAACGAACGAAATCAGACAGAGACCGTATACGGCCTCAGGCACCGTATACGGCCCTTGTAAAACCGTATACGGCCTGTATACCACCGTATACGGCCTTTGCAAGGCCGTATACGGCCCCCTACCCCATATCGTGCTTCGTTTGCTTGTACGTGCTGCTTCGTGAGTTGTACGTGCGATTTGATGGTTTGCCTATAAATATTGGACATCCCCAACACCTCATTCATACCAATTCTCTCATTTTCATTCTCTCCCTACATTTTCTCTCTCACACACATCACTCTCTCTCTAGTTTCTCTCTCTAGAATTGAACTAGTTAGAGAGATAGTTAGGTAGAGGTAGCTTTTAGCTTTTGTACGGAGTCACTCCAAGACATTGTATTTGCGAAGATCTGTCTGTAATAAATTCGTATCAGGTTCTATTTATATATCTCTTACTTTCCAGTTTTAAACATGTGTTGTTTTGTTTATACTTGTTTAGGATTGTATGCTAGATATATGATATTAGGCTAGACATTTCTTTGTGTTTACTATGATGTAGTTATGTTAAGATAGTCAATATGTTTATGCCATGCTGTTACTCTGCCCGTGTTACTTTAAAATGTGTATGAACTCATAAACTGAATCTCGAATGTTTATCTATCCAACTTATGTTGTGGTTAGAAGCTTCCTGCTAGAACTTGGCCAATTACTAGTGGTACGTTCTCTACCTAATCTATACTTGATGATCAATGAACTTGGTATGGCCGTGTTCTCTAGGTTGAAACAAATCATAAGAGACACGGAGCGTAGGATTAGAGGTAGGTTAGATTCATGTTTATCTGTTATATATCTTTGAGAGAACTTTCGGGATATCTATGATCTGATTATTGGTTATCTGCTATGCTTAGGTTTATGGTGTTCTGTTATGTGTCACCCTATTGCATGTTCTTGTTTGATTGTTGCCTTAGGAATGATGCATGCTAGAGTTATCCTCCTGGTTCATATCAGTAACTGTATAATTAGTTTTTCAGACATAGAATATTGGTTTACACAGTAGATTAACATGCATGGAATAGTTGTGATGATTTATATCTGTAATGTTGAACAATTTAACTGATCGTTAGCCCGATTATCCCAACTTGGTACGCGGGATTACCCCCGTTCGTGTTCTTGTTCAATCAACAATTCACGCTACAATACAGACGTCTCTGATGACTGTGACTGGGGACCAGGATTCGAGGATAGTCGTCGGTTAAATTGGTCTGTACATTTGGGAGAACTTCCGGTGTATTTGACTTCTATAACTGCTATCCACGTGACATGTTATTTATCTGATTGCGGACAACTCTACGTTAGATATTTAATAGGCTCATAGTTGTAGCTCATTAGGATTTAGTAAATCTGCGAGAGTAATGTGGAACCCTAATTAATGTAACGAAAAAAACCATAAAACGCCCTATTACTCGGTATAGTGCTGGAAACACCAATTGGTGGAGTACAAACGTATGGAAGCCGCGGAACGGTCGTAGGTACAATACTTTGCATTAATTATGTTTCTATCCTCTCCGGATTAGTCATCACATCTAGTAGCCTCACCCTTGACTATTCATCAATAACATATAACGAAATCATAGTAAACACTCGCTTATCCTCTGTCGACCGAGTCTCCGTACAAACCTCTTTAGTTTTATTTTCTTTATTAAAATTAGTATTTAGTTATAAAAACCAAACCTATCCAAAAACTTTTAAAAACCCTAGCTGAATCTCCAAAGATAATAAAACGTCCTAGACTCCCATGCCCATTGTAGTTTGAAGAACGACACCTGAGTCATACATACCACTTGCTGCCCTTTTAGGTCTGTCAGTAGTATACAACTTAGGATTTCCCTGCTCTACAAATTTAAAACTCACTGTTCGCCGCTTCTATTGCTGTTGGAACAACGACCGGAATCAAATCCGTCCGACCGATAGAGGCCGCGACAAGTTTTTGGCGCCGCTGCCGGGGACTACAACGACCGATTTTAGGAATTTTGTTATCTCAGTTATTTAGCGATCCTTACGGAAGATCAATATCATCCGGAAGTTACAGTTTTTATCCCTAGGTTAGTTAGTTTTTAATTTCCCGTCCTTAGTTAAACCTATCCTTTCCAAAACCCTATTTTCTTATAAAAACAAGTTATGGCGAATCGTATCACTCTCGCCTCTTCAACCCAACCACTGCTAGAGGGACGAGGAGGACCAATCGTATCACCAACCGACGAAACCATTGAAATCAGACCACACTTCATTAAATTACTTAAATCAAAGTGTCAGTTTCATGGTCTTTCGGTTGAAAATCCAAACGCCCATCTTAACAAGTTCATCAACCTTTCCGACTCTTTCGAACAAACCAGATCCAGTGTCAAAGTCACCCGACTTCACCTGTTTCCTTATTCTTTAGCTTTCCGAGCTCAGACATGGTTTTATGAACTCGAACCCAATTCGATTCATACATGGGAGGAGATGGCTACTAAGTTCTTAGCTAAGTTTTTCCCTCCGTCCCTACAAACCAAGCTCAAAAATGAAATCATTAACTTTCGTCAAGGAACTACTGAATCATTAAGCTCAGCTTGGGAACGCTTTAAGAATCTGCTTGGAAGATGTCCGAATCATCAGTTGGCTGAAACGAATCTGGTCTGCACATTCTACAACAGTCTGAATCCTCATCACCAACAAACCCTCGATGCTGCTTCATCCGGAAATTTCATGCTACATACTTCAGAAGAAGCCTGGAAGTTGATTGAGACGATAACGATGCACCAACATGACTTGGAGTTTGATGAATCAACCTCGGAAGACAAAGACACTTCTACTCAAGCGTTCGACACTTTAAAAGCTCAACTCGAATCCATCTCTAAAGTTGTTAAGGATATGCAAGACTCTTCCAAATCTAAGAAGCAACATTCGAAGCCCAAGGAAGATGTTCTCGCCACATCTGGAGCCACTGATCAAATCATTCATTCAAAATCTTTCACTCAGCGGTTATCCAAACAACCTATCTCTCGTTTGTTAGTTCCCTCTACACCCTCTACTTCTTCCCAAATGTCTTCTCGTCTAAACAATGCGATTTTCAATAACTTCATGGTTGAGCAAAATAATAAAAACAAACAAATTGTTGATTTTCAAAACCAAATTGATTATTTGCTCATAATTTCAAACGATTTAATTAAAAACATGGAGGATAATGTTAAAAGGTTGTTTTTAAAAGTTGAGGAGACGCAAAGAGAAGAAGCGATTAGCAAAGCTGTTCATCATTCATCTTATGATTATGATGATATCCTTGTTGTCACTAGAGGCGGAAAGGAGACTAAGAATGAGAAATCAGAAGATATTCTTTCAGACAAGCCTTCTAGTTCTTCTCTACCCACTGATTCAGTACCTGTTGACACTCCTGAACCAGAATCTTCCAAAGCCCCAGAATTAGTTAAACCAACACGTATACCTTTCCCTGGTAGGCTTAAGAAAGAGAAACAAGAAGCCCAGTTTGGAAAATATCTAGAGATGTTCAAAAGCCTACACTTAAACGTTCGATTATTAGATGCTTTAGTTGAAATGCCTAGTTGTTCCAAATTCTTTAAAGAACTTATATCCAACAAAGAAAAACTCAGACAAATAGTTAACTTGCTCTTAGACGCAGAATGCTCTTTAATTATGCAACAAGGACTGCCCCCAAAGCTAGGAGACACTGGCCGTTTCACTATTCCTTGTTACCTTCAGGATGTTCAAATAAGTAACGCCTTAGCTGACTTAGGAGCTAGTGTAAACCTTATGCCATACTCGCTTTATAGGAAACTAGGATTAAGCGAACTTTTACCAACCCGTATGACCATCCAATTAGCTGATAGATCAGTTAAACTCCCTCGAGGAATTGCTGAAGATATTATGGTGCGTGTTGATAAATTTGTCTTTCCTGTTGATTTTGTTGTTATGGATATTGAGGAAGACACTCAGGTACCACTCATCCTTGGTAGACCTTTCCTAAATACTGCCAAGGCCGTCATTGACGTGAATGAAAAATCTTTGAAACTTAGAGTGGGAACTGAGGAAGTCACCTTCAATGTTGATAAACTAATGAAACTTCCTATGGGAGAAGACCTTGGTCTTGTAGATTCTATGCAGGAAATAATTGAAGAACACTTGGAAGAAATCCTCGCAGTAAGCAGCATTAATCCCCTTCCAAACACTGTCATCACAACAAGGAAAATCTGTGAAGAAGGTGTGGGTCTATGCTCAGCTATCTCGGATCCATCCATTGCATCAAAGGAAGTGCTATTACCTTTAAAGAATTCCAACTTACAGCCCAACAGATTTATCACTACTATACCACTTGGACAAGGCACTCCGGTCACTCTCTTGAGAAGAAGCCCTAATTCTGAAGTTCCTGATTCATCTCTCTCAAAAGAAGAAATCCTGAAGACTCTCAAGGAAATGGAGTCAATGCTTAAACCATCCGATCCGCAACTTTTTGAAAGTTGTAAAAACTTGAAACCAGTGATTACTTTTACCACATCTTCTTCAGCTCAGTTTCAGAAATTTGCATCCACAAAGAACAACAAGGAAATAATCACTGAAGATAATGCAATCTCTCAATCTTCCCAAGTAAAATATGAGCTGAGAAAAGATGAGCTTTGCAACAATACAGAATGGGTTGAAAAAGCATCAGCCGACATTCCAGAGGCACCTGCAGTTGAGTCAGATTATCAGACAACATACGATGAGCTTAAAAGAGACGAGATTGCCAGGATGAAGCCTTCCACTGAAGAACCACCTGAATTGGAGCTAAAGGAACTTCCCTCACACCTTGAATATGCTTTTCTCGAAGGAACTTCGCACTTACCAGTTATCATATCCAAAGATCTGAAGCCTGAAGAGAAAGCACTACTCATTAAGGTTCTAAAGTCACATAAGAAAGCGATTGCATGGAAAATCTCTGACATACAAGGGATCAGCCCAAATTACTGCACTCACAAGATCTTAATGGAAAATGACTTCAGGCCCTCTATTCAAAGGCAAAGGAGAGTTAACCCAAAGATTCAAGACGTGGTGAAAAAGGAGGTTATCAAACTCTTGGATGCTAGTTTAATTTACCCTATTTCAGATTCACTATGGGTCAGTCCAGTTCAAGTCGTCCCAAAGAAAGGAGGCATGACGGTCATCGCTAACGAAGACAACGAGTTGATTCCAACACGAACCGTCACCGGTTGGAGGGTATGTATCGACTATCGGAAACTAAATGAAGCTACACGCAAAGATCACTTCCCTCTACCGTTCATTGATCAGATGCTTGAAAGATTGTCAGGAAACGAATTCTATTGCTTCCTCGACGGTTTCTCCGGCTATTTTCAGATACCTCTCGATCCAAAGGACCAAGAAAAGACGACTTTCACTTGTCCATACGGAACCTTTGCCTACCGACGAATGCCGTTTGGCTTATGTAATGCACCGGCGACATTTCAAAGATGCATGGTAGCAATCTTCCACGACATGATTGAACAATGCATGGAAGTGTTCATGGATGATTTTTCGGTTTTCGGAGATTCGTTCACCACTTGTCTTTCTAACTTGAACAAGATGCTCACCCGATGTGAAGAATCGAACCTAGTTCTGAATTGGGAAAAATGCCATTTCATGGTAAAAGAAGGCATAGTTTTAGGACACCGTATATCCAAAGCTGGAATTGAAGTTGACAAAGCAAAAGTCGAGACCATCTCAAAACTTCCACCACCCACCTCTGTCAAAGCCATCCGCAGTTTTCTAGGACACGCCGGGTTCTACCGTCGCTTTATCAAAGATTTCTCTAAGATATCCCGACTTATGACTCATCTCCTCGAAAAGGATACTCCGTTTGTCTTTACAGACGAATGTCTCAAGGCCTTCGATCATCTGAAAGATCTGCTTGTTCATGCACCAATCATGGTTGCTCCAGACCCCATTTGAAATCATGTGCGACGCCAGTGATTTCGCTGTCGGAGCAGTTCTGGGACAGCGGAAGGAGAAACAGTTTCAACCAATATACTACGCCAGCAAAACGCTCACTGACGCCCAAGAAAATTATACAACTACAGAAAAAGAGCTGCTAGCGGTAGTATTTGCTTTTGATAAATTTCGTTCTTATCTAATCTTGTCCAAAACTATTGTCTATACAGATCACTCAGCTCTGAAATATCTTTTTAAGAAGCAAGATGCTAAACCTCGCCTTCTACGATGGATTCTACTCCTTCAAGAATTCGACATCGAAATCAAAGACAAAAAAGGAGCAGAAAACGTCGCAGCGGACCATCTCAGCCGATTAGAGAATCCTTCAATGGATAAGTTGCACGAAAAAGACATTCAAGACTAGTTTCCAGAAGAACAACTCATGAATATTGGTAAATACCATCAAGGGTCACGATCTACAAATGATCCCTGGTATGCTGACTATGCCAATTATTTGGTGGGAAAAGTTGTACCTAAAGGAATGCCAACCTCTCGAAGACAAAAATTCTTCCGCGATATAAAATATTACTATTGGGACAACCCTTTTCTCTTTAAAGTTTGCCCTGATCAAATCATTAGAAGATGCGTTGATGGGAAAGATGCAGAACATATCTTACACCAAAGCCACCATGGACCTACTGGAGGACATCACGGTACCAACATGACCGCAAGAAAAGTGTACGATGCCGGCTTTTTCTGGCCAACCATATTTCGAGATGCGTACGATCTGGTGAGACACTGCGATATCTGCCAAAGACAAGGCAATATAACAGCCCGGAATGAAATGCCACTCACAAACATCCAGGCCGTGGAAATCTTCGATATCTGGGATTAGATTTCATGGGACCATTCCCTAAATCTAACGGTAAAGAGTACATCTTGGTTGCAGTCGACTACGTCTCCAGGTGGGCCGAGGCCCAAGCTCTCCCAACAAATGACGCCAAAGTGGTAACCAAATTTCTCAAAAAGCTATTTAGTCGATTTGGAACTCCAAAAGCAATAATCAGTGATCGTGGTACACACTTTTGCAACGTTCAATTCATGAAAATTCTGCAACAGTATGGTGTCACTCACAAGACATCAACAACTTATCACCCCCAGACAAATGGGCAAGCTGAGGCAACAAATTGAGCTTTGAAAAGAATCTTGGAAAGAACTGTTGGTAATCATGGGTACAAATGGGCTGAAAAATTAGATGATTCATTGTGGGCATTCAGAACTGCCTATAAAACACCATTAGGAACCACACCGTATCGTCTAGTTTATGGCAAGGCATGTCACTTACCAATCGAGCTGGAATATAAAGCATACTGGGCTTTGAAGAACTGCAACTTAGATATTTCTACAGCTGGAGCAAATAGACGAATGCAGTTGAATGAGTTAGCCGAACTAAGGGATCAGGCATATGATAGTTCGTTAAGATTCAAGGAACGAACTAAGAGAATTCACGATGCTAAGCTGAGGCCCTCACGATTCAAAACAGGAGATAAAGTGCTGCTTTTCAACTCGCGTTTCAAGAAATTCTCTGGCAAGTTTCGGATCAGGTGGAGCGGACCATTCATAGTATCAAAGGTATTTCCTTACGGTGCAGTCGAACTAGAGGCACCAGAAGGTAATTTTAAGGTTAATGGTCATCGCTTAAAGCATTACTTCGAAGACTTTCCCATCAGGGAAGATGTCTTTATCTTTGAACCACCGTGAGTCGACAGAAAGGTACAAAGAGTCAAGCTAGAGACTCGTAAAACAAGCGCTCTTGGGAGGCACCCCAAGCCTATCTTTATTTCTGTCATTTTATTTCTTAGTTTATTTTTATTAAGTATGGTTGTCTCTGAACTAATAAAATTGCAGGCTTGCCACTTATCTAACTTCAAATTGCAAAATCTGAGATAAGTGTTGTTCATTAACTATCACTGTTAGCATTACCTGTTTATTTTATCTTGTTTCAGGATGGACGCTGTTGACACTGATCATGTAGCTGCGAGACCACGCAGACGACACAGACCTCGTAGACGCAGAGCACAGAGAGCGGCTATGCTGACCATCACTGAGGAGGACCTGACTGATGTCCCGATCACTCACGAGGAGTTGCCCGATGAGAGGCCCTCATCACCTTTGCCAGCCCCCGTACCCACTTTCGAGTACGGTATCACTACGGCTGACCCAGCTGCTTCGTGGGCCCTCTTCCGGACACTCTCCATCCAGCATGACATCATGTCCTCTATCTGTGAGCAGCTTGAGATTCTGAGACCTGATGCCATTCCCTACAGGCTTGGCCCAGATCCAGGACCATCTAGCCTTCCATGGTTCTTCTGTCCTCCTACTGATCCACCTGTTGTCTCTACTGCCGGACCTTCCACTGGCCCCACTACTGCAGCTGCTGATCCTGATCCAGCATTGCCCACAGGATTTGCATCACCAGATCGCAGCCTCACAGAGCAGCTTCTGGCTGTTTTTGATGCTCACACTTCTGTCACCCACACTTCCACTGACGAGATTGTGAGTCAGACTGTGGCTACTATGGATTTCTCCATCCCATCTCCGACTTCCATCTTTGATAGGGATGCTGTGGAGGAGTTTGATCCTGACACTGATGACCTACTTGATGATTATTAGATTTTATCTTTATTATTTACTTTATGTATTATGACTCTGTACTTACGCTTTAGACCTGCTACCTAGATGAGATACTGTGATATGTGTGTTGTTGTTTATGCAGAATTCAGCTTTGTGTGGAATGGATGATCTTAAACGAGCCTGGTCCTTTAAATCCAGCAATTCACTAGCACCACTCCTGCACAAACCTGGTCTATTCCAGTATACACAAATGGGGAGTCTCTCTGTTCCTTTCTCCCCATTTCAATTATGTTTATTATGCCTATGTTAGTGCGTTTAATTTCTGTGCCTCATCCTAAACTTATCACTATGTGTGGGATTCCAGCCCAAATTGAACACTTGAGAAACATCTACTTACATGTTCTAACTCTAAGTGTGAGATTTTACTAGTAAAATTTCTACTCAAGAGAACATTAGGGATAATGTTCCTCTAAGTGTGGGATGGTAGGTATAGAGTACCTTAAATGGTGATTTTTATGTCCAATAGCAATCTTTCTCTCAAAATTTTTCAAAAATAAGGTCAAATTTTTTCAAAATTAATGAGTCTCAGATACTACTGAGAGAAACCATTTTCAAAATATAAGTATGATATTTCTAAAAGCCTAAAGGAAATAAGGTAGAAATTGCTTAAGCAAGAAGTAATAATCAAAGGAGCATGACTAGACACATACAACCCTTTGCAGTGAGGTATCTTGAGCCTAAAAGCATTCATCTTTAATGCTTCACTTTCAATTCTTGTGTGTGTGCCGATGTCTGTATCTCTGAATTAGAACTTGCTCTTGACATACGCTTCGAGACCATATTGGTGTGTACCGTACGCGGTATATGTGCAATTAAATGACCTTGACATTCCTTAGGACTTAACCCATTTCTTACATATCTTTTCAAGCCCAAAACCCTTTCCGATGCTCATTTTTAGTATCGAAGATCCGCCTAGTATACCCTGTTGAGCCTAAACCTTTCGTTTCTTCAAAACCCTAATTTTCACCCACTTCCCAAAAATTACCCCCCAAACTTATCTTGGAATTTCTGAGGTTATGAAGAACACCCTTTTAGAATATCTGTTTCAATTATCCTACTCATCCGCATTCTCCAAAATCAAGCTTCTCAACAAATGGTGCGGGAAAATTAGCACACAAGAGAGCTGGAAGGACGATGGTGCGGGAAAAATTAGCACCTGGAAAAGAATCAAAATGATCAAGATAGAGGAAAAGATTTCTAAAGGATTCAAAATATAAATTCCTTGGAAATTCTCTAAAAGAAATTCTGAAGAAAAGAAAAAGAAAAGACAAAAGAAGAAAAAAGAAAAGAAAAGAAAAGAAAATAGCTCCGCAAATAAAGCTGAAAGTTTCAAAGCATAGCTCTTCATGGAAAATCCGACAAAAGCTGAAACAGCTACCAACTCTCCATTCCTCTCCGTTCTAAATAAAGTTGTTCATGATCTCAGTGATTCTAGGATAAGCTAAACACCCTCACAAACCACTATCCATACCCTTCACCCTCACCCAACACTACAACCCTCTGAATGTCTTGAGATAATTAGCACCGTCCTCACCTAAGTGGTGGAGATCCGATTCTCGATCAAGCCTATGACGATGAGTGCAGCATGACTGGCTATTTTGAGCGATTTCGTTTGAGCTAGATTGATAGGAAACCCGATACACTTTGAGTGAATTGAGTGACCACCTATAGTGAGATCGCCTAGTCATGTGTACTCCAAGATCATGAGATTTGGACGTACGCCTAAGAGAATCCCTTCTTGTTTATGGAAGGATCATCTTATCCTCCTCCACACTTTTAGTAACTTACTTATATGAGGAAATGCTAATCTCGGAACATATTCTCTGACTCACCCCTAAAAACATGACCTAAAAATATTTTTCAGAGAGTTGTTGCTTGAGGACAAGCAACGTCTAAGTGTGGGATAACTTGATGTGACGTAAAAAGTCATGTTTTTAGAAGCTTTATTCCTCACATTTTGAACCTTTCTTTAGTGAAAACATTCCAAAACATTGATTATTTACTAAAATACACTAAAGTGGTTCAAAAGTAGACGTTGTGATAAAAATCACTGAAAATACTCTAAAAATGCACAAAACACAGCATTTTAATACAGGCAGATTCTTCCGACCTCATTTTCCTGTCAAGGTACACCTCCTAACTTCTACCATATGTTGTATAGGTAAAATCGAGACGGAAAAATCTGGAATCAAGTGAAACGGCCAAAGGACGGAGAAACCACTACGCTTTCAGAGCCATTAAAAGTCATTTTGGCTACGCCTAAACTCTACACATCCAATTTCTGTGAGATTGGCATCATTAGAAGCGTAACGGAATTACAAAACCACAGGCGAAAGAATCGAGTCAAACGGACGCATAACGAAGGAGATACGGCCCTTGTAAGACCGTATACGGCCTGTATACCAGCGTATACGGCCCCTGCAAGGCCGTATACGGCCCCCTACCCCATATCGTGCTTCGTTTGCTTGTACATGCTGCTTCGTGAGTTGTACGTGCGATTTGATGGTTTGCCTATAAATATTGGACATCCCCAACACCTCATTCATACCAATTCTCTCATTTTCATTCTCTCCCTACACTTTCTCTCTCACACACAGCACTCTCTCTCTAGTTTCTCTCTCTAGAGGATTTTCTCTCTCTAGAATTGAGCTAGTTAGGTAGAGGTAGCTTTTAGCTTTTGTACGGAGTCACTCCAAGACATTGTATTTGCGAAAATCTGTCTGTAATAAATTCGTATCAGGTTCTATTTATATATCTCTTACTTTTCAGTTTTAAACATGTGTTGCTTTGTTTATGCTTGTTTAGGATTGTATGCTAGATATATGATGTTAGGCTAGATATTTCTTTGTGTTTACTATGATGTAGTTATGTTAAGATAGTCAATATGTTTATGCCATGCTGTTACTCTGCCCGTGTTACTTTAAACTGTGTATGAACTCATAAACTGAATCTCGAATGTTTATCTATCCAACTTATGCTGTGGTTAGAAGCTTCCTGCTAGAACTTGGCCAATTACTAGTGGTACGTTCTCTACCTATTCTATACTTGATGATCAATGAACTTGGTATGGCTGTGTTCTCTAGGTTAAAACAAATCATAAGAGACACGGAGCGTAGGATTAGAGATAGGTTAGATTCATGTTTATCTGTTATATATCTTTGAGAGAACTTTCGGGATATCTATGATCTGATTATTGGTTATCTGCTATGCTTAGGTTTATGGTGTTCTGTTATGTGTCACCCTATTGCATGTTCTTGTTTGATTGTTGCCTTAGGAATGATGCATGCTAGAGTTATCCTCCTGGTTCATATCAGTAACTGTATAATTAGGTTTTCAGACACAGAATATTGGTTTACACAGTAGATTAACATGCATGGAATAGTTGTGATGATTTATATCTGTAATGTTGAACAATTTAACTGATCGTTAGCCCGATTATCCCAACTTGGTCCGCGGGATTACCCCCGTTCGTGTTCTTGTTCAATCAACAATTCACGCTACAATACAGACGTCTCTGATGACTGTGACTGGGGACCAGGATTCGAGGATAGTCGTCGGTTAAATTGGTCTGTACATTTGGGAGAACTTCCGGTGTATTTGACTTCTATAACTGCTATCCACGTGACATGTTATTTATCTGATTGCGGACAACTCTACGTTAGATATTTAATAGGCTCGTAGTTGTAGCTCATTAGGATTTAGTAAATCTGCGAGAGTAATGTGGAACCCTAATTAATGTAACGGAAAAACCGTAAAACGCCCTATTACTCGGTATAGTGCTGGAAACACCAATTGGTGGAGTACAAACGTATGGAAGCCGCGGAACGGTCGTAGGTACAATACTTTGCATTAATTATGTTTCTATCCTCTCCGGATTAGTCATCACATCTAGT
Source organism: Helichrysum umbraculigerum (assembly GCA_949592205.1). Taxonomy (NCBI): domain Eukaryota; kingdom Viridiplantae; phylum Streptophyta; class Magnoliopsida; order Asterales; family Asteraceae; genus Helichrysum; species Helichrysum umbraculigerum. The sequence continues at coordinate 293,806,641 of CATIUR010000001.1, forward strand.
AGCCTCACCCTTGACTATTCATCAATAACATATAACGAAATCATAGTAAACACTCGCTTATCCTCTGTCGACCGAGTCTCCGTACAAACCTCTTTAGTTTTATTTTCTTTATTAAAATTAGTATTTAGTTATAAAAACCAAACCTATCCAAAAACTTTTAAAAACCCTAGCTGAATCTCCAAAGATAATAAAACGTCCTAGACTCCCATGCCCATTGTAGTTTGAAGAACGACACCTGAGTCATACATACCACTTGCTGCCCTTTTAGGTCTGTCAGTAGTATACAACTTAGGATTTCCCTGCTCTACAAATTTAAAACTCACTGTTCGCCGCTTCTATTGCTGTTGGAACAACGACCGGAATCAAATCCGTCCGACCGATAGAGGCCGCGACAATCATTCCAACCTATTATGGAATTAATCACTAGCAATCAATAAATCTATCAATCAACAAAATCAATCAATTGTTCTATCATCAACTTATCAATAATTCAATCAAAAATTTCAACTTAAAATTGATGTAACCAAACTGTTAACACCAAAATTAAACTGTGAGAACCAGTCCACTCACCTGTCTCGTTTCAAACTCCAAACTCAAAGATCTAACTTTATTGAGAGTTCGTTGGATCTGAAACACACAAGAAATTTCAAGTCAATCATCATATCATATGGTTCGTTACTTAATATTAACAATCAAACATATATTAAGTCATATAACCACAATGTACAAGTTATATCACATAATGAACTTTAAATAAAAAATATTCATTTACACAGTATGAATCCGCCGGATTCTAAATGAATCCGCCCGGATTCAATTGAATCCGCCGGATTCAGATAGAATCCGCCGGATTCCAGTCATTTCTCCATCTCATAACTGGGACAGAACTTTAATAAGGAATCCGATTGAGGAATCCATCCGGATTTACCCTGAATCCGCCGGATTCTTAAGGAATCCGCCGGATTCCACTGTTCTTCCAGACCTGCACTTAACCATTTCCTGCACATATCACTTACGAACCTCAATTCACAAAATCGACCAAACTGAGTTATAGACTCGAATTTTTACCAATATTTAGCTACCATAACACCTATTAACATCTTATAACATATTTTCAATCATCAAATCATCACAAATCATTCAATCACATATAACCTAACTTAATCATACTCAAACCCCAAGAACTCATGAACTAGCAAGATTTCTTTTATGAAATCAGTTTATTTCATGCTTACAAAGGTCATACAATCATCATTTAACAAGCAATTCAATCATTCAAGCTCAATTTCAACTAATAAGCAACTTAACCTAATTTCATCATTTTAGGATGAACAAAGAATTTACTTACAAATAAATGGTAAGAAGATGATTAAGATGATGATATGCCCAAGGATTCAACTCCAATTCTTCAATTAACTTGTAAGCTCTTAAGAATTTGAGGGTTTTAGGTTAGTTCTTGATTTAATGTTTAGGAAACTAGCAAAGGAATGAAAATTAAGAAAATAGGTCGGCCTCTCCAACTTTTATTACACCGCCTCTTTTATCTCACAGTATAATATAATACCTCTTTTTGACCTATTGTCTGGAACCTCATTTTCAGACGCGAGAAAATTATTTTATTTTTCCGTCACCTAAATTTATTTAAAATAATTAATATTTCACTAATCACAATATTTCCTGAGGCTATTTATCTTTTAACTTTTAAATCAAACGCATATCACAATTTAAATTGCATATAAAAATTAAGGAAAATACCTGTTTCTCCTAGGCCCGATTTGGGGATGTTACAGTATACGTGGCAAACCAGGTGGGTCATATTAGACGTCTAAAAACAGACCAAGTTGATCGGATCCAAGAGGGAATATTTTGCTTTGATTACAAATAGCAAATCTGCACATAGCAGAATACTCCTATTCATCCAAAACCACTTTTTCTATGAAAAATAAATCTCCCTATATTAATGTTCTTTGCCGTAAGTAAAGAGGCCATTTCAACCCCTGCACTACAGATGAAACGGGTACAATGTCTTAAACCCAAAGAGCTCCAAGGGCACCTCTGTATACTTAGGGAAACATATCCAAATTTATTATATTCGAAATTTAGATAATTACCTAAGTGATAAAGTTCTTTTACATAAATTTTAGAGGCTACTATTCAACAGAATTTCAGAAGTCCTAATAAAAAAGTATAATTCGTTGCTTACAAATCCCACCAGCAATTAGTAGTTTCATATGCACATGGCACATGGTATGTTTTTTTGACATAACTTCGCATAGCAGCCAAGACCAACTCCTTTTTTTACCACAACGGCTGCATTTTAGCTTGTTAGCCCGTGCCACCTCTGATTCTAAATTCTGTATAAGTCCATTATCGTTAAAAAATAATTGAAGAGTCCTGCATTAATCATAAAAATGTGAATTATGATCCATCAATCTACTATATCTTTTACTTTGCTCTAGTGACATGCAAAATATTTAAAAGTTGGATAGCATAACAGTTAAGACATATTACATGAACATGTATAATCTTAAAGAGGTAGGCCACATCTCCCACCAGTCCCTTCCCTTGGACGTACGACACAATTTCTCCACTTCCTTACATGACTCGAAAAACAAACAATGCAGAATAAAAACTTTTTAGGTGCTTAATCTCAATGAAAGACATCACTTAAGAGATATAAGAAAATTGGGTTATTACTCTCACCTCCGTTGACTCGGAAGTATGGCAAAAGGCATAACTGCGATCATTAGTTGATGCAACGAATGACCATATTACACAACGCACAATTACGGGTTGATCTGCATCAGCCCCTAAATGGGTTCACCTATAAAACTGAACAAACAGATCTGCATGCAAACGAAAGAAAAAAAGTAGTAATAATAAATTTATTTACTAAAGTTAAACTTAACAAAAACAAATTAAGTGTATATAATGCATACATATCTGGAAGAAAGACTCATGAAGCAAGTCGAACAGGTACATATACTCTAGTCAAAAGCATAAATGATGAAATCACAATATTCATTAAAAAATCTTAGCATGAATACTAAAAACCGATAATTCATGGGGATCAGGTAGCATTATGAAAACTGACCAAAATGATATATAATATTCATAGGTCAGTGTTTTTAAATGATTAGTGATACAAACATTTGGTGTTTATTTAACCATTTTATCTAACATTTGGTGTACATGAAATCAAACAACAAACTATAATAATAGATGGCTCCTCCTTGATCGAATCTGAATGGAGAACATGACACTGATCAGTTAGTTTACTTAATTGGCATACCTTGATAAACTCCCCTATAAGATGTTGATCATCATCTTCAGTAAATTCCGCCTGTAACAAAAAATCTTTGCCCGTTAGTGTTAAAATTCCATATAAAGATATTAACACAACTCGAATAAATTTTGATAAAAATTCAAAAGTCACCAATTATCTTCCATACCCATTTTCCCAATTGTAGGCTAATTAAAAAAGAATTCACTACAGCAACATGTATTCCATTGTCCTTAGCGTTAGTACATTAAGAAATCAAAATATCATAGCTGAGTTAGTTGTCTTCATAGCTACTGTGAAAATACTATTATAATAAATACATACTATTATAATGTGTTTCTAATTCATTTGCAAGTGTAATGACAGCATAAGGATTAAAAATTGCTTCTTTTAGAAAATAAAGAGCTTTTAAAAACATCCCATTCAATGATCATGATACATCATTTCGAGTAAATACAGATATAAAACTCAAACATGGGTCTGATAAGGTACCTTGATATCACTTTCACGAAATAACATGTATTCATAGTCTTTGTCACTGGGCATCAGTGCATCACCTGTGGACCATCATTTTTTCTCCCTTCAGTTCCAAATGCTCTTACTGCATAGTTTTACCTGGTGGGGGATTGGAGAAAACTGAAACCAATTAGCATCTTGAAATTGAAAAAGAAACATTAAAAGGAACAATTTGAATCGACTGAATTAAGAATCAGAATTCAAAACAATTGCCCAAAATATTTTGCATGTTTGGATTTCGAATTCAAAACATTTGGTTACCATCATCTTTTTCCAGATCGTACCTTGGCACTTGATTTATGAGTTTTCCTTTTACAAGGAGGAGCAGAGATGGAAATTTTAGATTACCATCAAAAGTAGTTTTTAACTTTGTAGTTATAAAAAGGAAAACAAGAAATTTCCTTTTCTTAGAAAAGTTTGTTAGAAAACTCGAATTTGAACACGTTTTTTAATTTTCTTGTTTTTTTAAAAAAAATTTCTGAAAAAGTGGGAAGTTTTCTGTAATTAAACGCATAAATAATGCAATTTTAAAAATTCCTTTTTTATTAATAGTTAACTATCAAACAGTTTTCATCGTACAATCAAACTACATTCCACATATATATATATATATATATTTTAAGTTTAATTTCATTTTCTGATTTAAGGTTCAAATAACAAATTGTTTTATAATAAACAAACACTTTATTAAAGCTACAGTATTTTATGAGGTGGGTAGCGACGTAATTCTACATAGATTGATGTCATTGTTGCTATTATTATATTTCGTCCAGCCAATGGGAATGCATTTATAGGATATAATAAATAGGTAACACGTCACACCCCCATATATGCACCTGGATATGCATGACAAAAAATAAACTAACACATGTACTTGGCAAAAACAACCTAAACAAATAATTAAAGTAGATTATTTTAGATAGAGGTCAAATCTTGTAACTTATATAGTTTATGGGTTAGACCACTCCCATCAGTGACTGAAATTGACTGAAACTGACGAAGCCACGTCAGCGCCACGTCAGCTTTTTCCCCAAACTGACTGACCACTCCCATCAGTGGTCCGTCACTTCAATTTCTGAGACCCACTAACTAATCAAATTAATCATTTTAAATACAATAATTCAAATAAACAAAACAATTTAAATAAAACACACTTCATTAAAAATAAAAAAATTACAAATTTCCTAAAAATTAAAAATACACTAATTTTTAAATAAAAAAACTACGAATCCTAAAAATTAAAAAGTGCAATAATTAAAAACTACAAATCCTAAAAATTAAAAAGTGCAATAATTAAAAACTACGATTCCTAAACTAATCTAATCGGAGCCCGATTCCTCGTTGTCGTTTGCGTTTTCCTCCTCGTTTTCCTCCTCGTCTTCATCGGACTCGCCGGCGGCATACTGTTGTTCGTATTGTGATACGACTTCTTGGCGAGCAGATTTGATCATTTTGATCTCTTTTTTAGATGGCTTTTTTCCAAGTGTCTTAGCAAGAAAAGAAATAGCTTTGTACGCTGCCTTTTTCATTGCGTTTTCCTTGATCAACTTGATAGCTTCTTGTTGCGCTAGAGCGGTTTGTTTGACTGCTTCAAGTGTGTCAATCTTTTCCGAACGAACACTTCGCGAAGACGAACCGACGGAGCTAGAAGCCGTACTTTTGGCCGCCTTTCGGCCCGCTGGACGGCGAAGGTAGTCGTCTTGAAACAACCGTTTCATGTTTGCATCTAGAGCAGAATGAACCAGCTCGTCGTCCATGTCAAGATCAGTGACAAAAGGTGCGAAGGTGTCTTCGTTAGCCATCACCCCCGGCTCAGCAAAGAATTTTGGGAAATGTTTCAAAACATTCAAAGATGATTCATAGATGAAAGCACGTTTGACTTGCTTTCGGAATGCTTTTCGGGCCGCCGTTAAGACGTCGTTTTCATCGGCGCCGCTTTGTGGTTGAATCTCTTTGTAGTGTTTGTAGATGCCTTGGAATGCCTTGGAATCGTGTGAAATCTTATTCCACTTGCCGGTAAGTTGATTGAGGTTGCGCTCACGTGAATCTGGCACACAAGAGTTGTAACCTTGTTGGACTTTGGACCAAAAAGAGTCGTTTGTTTGGTTTTTTCGTTGGACCCCATTCTCGGAACAGTGAATCCACCAATCTGCCATAATTTTTGCCTCCTCGTCGGTGCATCGTAGTTGGCGGCGTTTGGGCTCGGCGGGTTGTTTACCCCTTTTTTGGACTTTTTTGGATCGGTGATGGGTTCGGGTTCGGGTTTAGACTCGGGTTGGGATTGATCATCGGGTTCATTTTCGGGTTGGGCTTCGTCGGAGCTTTCTTCCAACGTTTGAGGCACGGTGACGTTGGTTTGGTGAAAGTGAGGATTGGAAGTGCTTGGTGACCATTGTGGTGGTTGTTGTGGTGACCATTGTGTGTGATGGAATTGTGGATGTGGTGGTGACCATTGTGTTTGGTGGAATTGTGGTTGTTGTAGTGACCATTGTGTGTTTTGGTACCACCCGTGGTGTTGGTAGTTGTTTCTCGGATCATCGACGGCAAGGTTGAATGGTTGAGCAATCGGTGGGAAGGCGGCATATTGTTGATTTTGAGAGTATGAACCGGAAGCATATTGTTGAGGTGGTTGGGAGGAACCGGAAGCTTGGGTGTTTGGTGGTGACGAGTTTTGTAACGGGTTGTTTAACAAAGCTTGCCACATATCATGGCCGATATTTTGTGAATATTTCTTTTTGGTTTTGGGTTTGGGGTTTGATTTGATGTTTTTTGACATTTTTGTTTGAGAAAGGTGAGAAAGTTGGATGGTGGTTGTTGGGAGAAAGTGTGAAATATAGAAAATGTATGTTGAATGTGTGTTGAAAGAGTGGAAGATTGTTGTGTGAAAATGGGTAAAATGGTAGTGATATTTAAAGGTGAAAAGTGAGTTTTAAAAAAAAAATAATAATAATTTTTTCCAAAAAAACGGCCATATGACCGTTAGTGTTTAATTTTTTTTATTTATTAACTAACAGCTATAATCAAAAAAATAAAAAAATAAATAAAAGCAATGGGCCTCACCCTCATCCATCCCCGCTCGTCGCCAAACCGAAGGAGGAAACCAACGGCCACAACTGACGGCTTCGTGCCATCGGCGTCGGTTAAACCGACTGGACCGATGGGTGTGGTCTTAGTTTTGTGCTTTTGTCTGATGTTAGTCCTTGGGCACACAGTTTCACTTAGCATGCCGAAATTAAAACGGGTATAACTTTCAAAGCCTTCGATCCACAATCCGCAATGGATTTTATCAGGGGCGGAGCCATACTTTTTATCTTAAGGTGTGAATTTTAGAATTTTTAGTTTTACGTATGTGAATTTTAAAAATAGTCTTATTTATTATAATATTTCACACCATATATATTTTGTGGTAAGGAATGGTTGTCTATACTGCCTTTACCGTGTCTCTGCGCCGGTGACGATCATTGAAAAATTTACAAAATTTTGGAGTGTATGTATTGGGACATGAAATCACATGTTAGTCCATATACCCACAAGCAGCAAACCAAACCCAAACTCAAACACACGTTGACCAAGTTGCCTTTTCATTTATTCCAATCATCAATGAATGCTAGAATGATAAGATCAATAGAAGGATAGCTATAAACACCAAGTTGTTGGACAATAAAGAAGCCACATGCATGAAGCCAAATGTGACTGACGGTTTCTTTCTTTATTTCCTTTTCTTTTGTTACTATTATTACAACACATACATTGAACTATTGTCTAGCTACTATTATTATTTTACCCTAAAAAAAAATTCTACTAAATGCTGAATATAAATCAAAATGTCATTGATCCCTTTATAGGATTATAACAACCAAATATGTTATAGATAAATAGATAGCATTCATTAATAAAAGTTTGCTACGCGAAATATTTTGCAATATAAGGTTTCCGTATGCACAGGATATTAAAGTAAACATCGTAGGCACAAATTAGCACATGACACGTATACCCTTTTCTCTCTTTCATGCCTTCTTCTTCGATTATTGCTCCTCTCCATCACCACCATTAATTTTTTTACCTCCATTGTTTTTGATTGAAAATAACTATACTATAACATGGTTATAAATTAAAAATAAATTTACCAAATTACTCAGTTTTTTAACCTCTTTAATATGAGGGAAAATGATTGATAGGTACTCTAATATGAGACTAATTTCATTAAAACAAAAAAAAAAAAATTTTACACCATTTGATTTCAATATTTCTAAAACCCTATCTATCAACCCTAAATCAACTTATGCATGTTTTAGTTCAAATATATTTAAAACCCTACTTGTCAACCTAAATTGTATGTTTAAAAACATCGTCGGAGAATTCAAAATGGAGTTCGCCAGAAAAGATAAACTCGCCTGAGAAAATAAAGCTGCCGCCACAACTGGTGGGAGGTCATCGGAATACGTTGTCATTTTTGGTGGTGGGATGGTTGCTGGTATACAATGGTGATGGTAAGAAAGAAAATGGGTGTTGGATGTTGGCTTGAAGAAGAAAATCAAGATAAGATCACTGGCTAGAAATGTAAAAGGGCTGTTTATTTGAACCTTGATCATGTAATTAATATACCCCACAAGGGAAATTGCAGGATTTTCTTTTCCCATGTCCCTTTTTGCATTAACATCTCTACAAATCTATCAATAATACTGTAATAACTAATTCTTACAAAGTCGACTTTATTTTTTATTTTATTCTCATTCATGCGAAAAAGAAAAAAAAAAGACCTTTACAACATGGCCGTATACTGTTGTAAGAAAAATTAATCTGCCAGGAAGAAAAAGTTCCAAAATGGCATAAAGAAGCTCATTTTGAGGAAGTTCCTTCAAATTGATCTCGCAGTAACTCATACTTTTTGAGTTCTGCTAGAGAAAGTGAGGGAGAAAGATCTATCAACACCTGCAACACCAAAGAGATACTTCATAACCAGTGGAAAAACAATTGTATTTTAAGTAGGACAGCATGCCGTGGAAAATGGACATTTCTTTTATGGACTAATTTTAACTCAAGTTTCCGTATTTACCTACTTTTAATTACTAATAACCACCATACATATATAGCACTGGTTTTGTTTCACAAGATGCCTTCTTTATTATTGAGAGGCATCTGAGATATTGATCCATTATCATAAGCCATGAGGGGTAGCAAAATGGGGTGTGGGGGATGCGCACAATGTCAAAACGGGTCAATGTTTAGTATGGGCCAGCTCAAATTGAACTAACCCAGAATAACTTTTTGCCCATTCGGAATTGTAAAATAAACGTAAGGAAGTAATATGAAATTATGAATAACTATAACAATTGAATGACACAATTTTGGGTGGGAGGGAGGGTTATGCATTGGACATACACTTCGAGAGGCTTTCAAGTAGTTTTACCAAATGGATCCATTCTCATTTTACGTAACTGTTTATTTGACCCATTAGAAATTGAAGTAATCCAAACTGACCCATTCTTAAGTAAACGGGTCGAAAATTCAACTATAGTTATCACCATGAACTAACTCAACATGATGATATGAAATTGTTTAGATCGGTGATTAAGTAGTTGATAAACTTACAGTCACAAAATCCTCGTATTCAACGACAACAGAATCAACTTCATCCTTCATGCAAGTTGGATCCGCATCGGCTGCTAAAACCTACAACAAAATAGAGATTTCAGCTATTTACTTGATAAAAAGCAATTTGAACTCGTTATAACAGCCTGATATGTCTCACCTGGCGCTTCGCAGCATGAAACCACGCGTCCGCACACAAGGCATACATGTCTGCACCGGTAAAATTCGGGGGACATTTCTTTGCTATTGAATAAAGAGACACATCTTCGTGCAACTTAAATTTCCGGGTCAGTGCTTTCAAGACCCTACATATTAAAGAGAATTGTTAAGTACTAGAACAAGTAAACTGACTCCCTCAAGTTTGTGAAGATTGCATGATGGATTATGATAGGTAGTTAAGATGACAGTTTCCATGTTTATCAGTTAGTGACTAGTCTTCTTTGTATGAATCTATTGCTTTGTTCATCAATCATATAACAAGAATCCTAACAACTACTGTAAATGTAGTTTGGTTACTAAACCATATTACCCTGGGAGTATTTGGATGTAAGTTTTAAAAGCTGGATGAGTATTATCTGATAGTGAATAGTTGGACTTAGATTATCAGTAGCAACAAAACGGGCTTATACGATATTGTGTTTGAATGTGCTTCTACTGTTCGAAGCCGTAATAATCGGATATACAGTATTACAGTTTTTTGAGTGTGAAAAATTCTGATGAATAAAATAAATGCCCAGAAAGGACATTCTGTGAAAATTTATAAGAGACGTGTTATGAAATGGGAGTAAAATTTCTTTCAAATTATGTTTAACTGGTAAGGGGTTATTTGACCAGCTACGAAATCAATCATTTGACCCTAATAATCAGAAAATTCATCCAAAAACAAAAAACTGATAATTGCAACTTTAAATCGCAATCGGTCTAAAAATGTACATCCAAACACCCTTCTGTCCTTGCATTGATTTTTCCAGTAACTACAATCATGTGCACGTGGTTATCTGTCCTCACACTGCAAATATTTCCTTATTATATAAGTATCCATGTTAAGAATACTTATTTAATCAAGGTCGATCAGAATCGTTGATGGTACTGACATGTATCCCCAGGTTTCTTCTTATTTTTTTTCCTAACCAAAGGGAATCTAAGAATTGAGATACATGAAATATAAGTCTCGAACATGCTCCTTAAGTATAAGACAAGTGACACATTGCAATATTAGTGAAACTAAATGATTAGAAGCATAGTTTAGAGAAGACATTACCTCTCTCTATAAGATGGATCTGTAGTGACTCCAACATAAAGTAGCTTATCGAAACGACCAGGCCTTAGAAGAGCTGCATCTATGAGATCTGGTCTATTGCTTGCTCCTATTATGAATAAGTCCTATATAAATGTGGTGTGGAAAGTTAATAATGCATAACATAAGAACCATATAAACAAATAAGGACATGACTATAATCAAAAAACATACTTGAGAAGAATCACTCAGGCCATCAATCTCTGCAAGCATCTGACACCATAAAAGCAAAATTAGCATTTACAGACAAAAGAAATATGGCAGAGTGGACGGGTCGGCCGGATAAAGGGTTGAACTGTCACCTCATATACAAACTATATAATACACGCAGAGTATATGATTTTATGCTTTAGTGGATCACCTGAGAAACCACACGGTCCATAACTCCTCCAGAATCACCAGAAGCACCTCTGGCTGGAGCAAGGGAATCAAGTTCATCAAAGAAGATGACACATGGACGGGCTGCTCGAGCCTGCAAAACAGTTCATTGTCATGTTCTGAACCTTAAGTCGACCGAGAATTTCTCAGCGCATGTGTTGATGGATTGAGTAGAAGTATAGAAGGTTACCTTCTGAAATATATCTCGCACATTTTTCTCTGACTCTCCTATGTACATGTTGATCAATTCAGGCCCTTTAACACTTAGGAAATTGAGAGAACATTCGGTTGCAACAGCTTTTGCCAGCAATGTCTAAGAAAGCCACAATTTTTAGATGATAGACGCATGAACCTTAACCAAGAGACAAAACAATAAGCTGAGAACCAATACAAAATTAAACTGTTTGACATACCTTCCCAGTACCAGGAGGACCATAAAGAAGAACACCAGAGCGCTTTCGTAGCCCAGATGAAAACAAATCCTTATGCAGAAGGGGGAGCTGCAGATGCAATACCAGTTATATGTGCACTTTATGAAACAAAGCATAGTGCATAAAACAGCTGAACAAAATGTGCAGCACGTATATGGACAAAATAAAAAAAATTGCATATCCCACATGAAGCATAGGGTTGTGGCAAGACAAATTTTGAGAAGTTCAGAAGAGGAATAGGATTAAAGTGTGTTTGGACAGTATTAGTTGTAGGTGACAGTTTTAACCAATATACTTATGAATTAGTTGATGCTGGTTAGTTTTATCCCTAATAGGTCATACGATTACAAAAATATATTTGGCTAGAACGGAAAATGGGTCAAATGGGCTGAATGTTGCCAAAATTTGTTCTTAATGCGCAAGCTATAAGGCCTTGTTTAAGAAGAGATCGGATAATAACTGAAATAACTTAATCTCGTGATCATATTTGACACCCACTAATTATTAAATTAACAATAATAAATAAATTGGAGAAAAAAGTGTTGTGGGTCAACTCAAACTGACCCGAACGATGACAACCTATGTCAAAACTACCCGTTCTGACTTGTTAGCCAGCCTACCCAACCCGTCCATTTTTCCTCCTATTGTTTAAGCAAAAGGACCAGTAGAAGATTATTACATAACCTTACCTGAACTGTATCCAAAATAGATTTTTTCACATCTTCCAGACCACCTACATCGTCCCACTTGACATTTGGAACCTATATCCGGCAAATAAGACTCAGTACTTTGTGACTGCCACTACACAATAGGAATCCAAATTTTAACCAACGAGAAACATAGATTCACAAAATACATAACCACATTACGACACACCTTGGGAGTCCCCAGAGCCGATGCATTCCGTTTCTTTGATCGCTCCAAAGCTTTTCCCATAAATTCTTTGCCTTTGGTTGAACTGATATCCTTTGGTGGGTTTAATGCATCTGAACTGCTTTCACCCGATATTTGGGGCTCCTCCTTCTCAAAGCTAATCCCATTAGTAGGGATCAAAGTTGAACTAGCATCAGCAATTAAAGCCCGGATATCCCTTGGCATGAAACCAGATGTCTGTCCAACCATATCTTTTACAAGATCCTCTGGAGATGTCTGCAACAAGCAATTTCTGATTTATTGGATTCAACAATCATGACCCACAACTCTATATAATATTTGAGAAAAACAATGTTCTTACTGACATCTGGAAGCAGTTCAGGAATACGCTGAAGTGACTGGGATAGCATTTCAACTCTCTGGTTTTCTGTTAAAGGTCCCATCTTCATTTCATGGCTAAAACAACGCCTAATTGTTGGTGGCAACCCGTCAGAATTATCAGCAGCTGCAACGAGCAGCACTGGATGAGTAATCATCACATGGCCGTTGTTCGTATACTGCATAAGAAAAGTAAACACCGAGTATCCTAAGATTTGGGAAATGAAGACCGATAAAACACCACTAAACCCATTTTAAATGACTTTCTCATTTAACCCATGGATGGATAGAAATTGTAATGGCAAAAATCATCAACCTCTGCGTCTGCTTCATCTTCATAATCATCTTCAAGCTGGGTAGATGGCTCAGTGAATTCCCTGATGACAGATGCAACTTCAGAATTCACACCAACTTGATCATTTGGTGAACCATCATTGGAGCTCAAGTTGCTAAAAGCATCAAAATGACGGAGAAGAAGAATTGTAGGCGAGTATCTGCAATGACACCACGTCAGGTATACAAATAGCAGGCAGCCAAACTACACATGCTAAAACGTTGCTTTATATCCAAGCAAAGAGTATGCTAGGACATGACTAGATGAATTAACATAATGCATATAAATACAATAATCCAATAGTCACCATTCATGTTTAACAAGTCAGCAATATTTCATATCACAGTAAAACTAAATACCTACGAGCTGCACTAAAAGCTTGAGCCAACATGAGAGAGGTTTTCTTCTCAGAGGATGCAAGTAAATCGTGACAGCTATACTCAACCACATGCAGCCCAAGTTGACAAGCAACATGCTTCACCACAGTCCTTTTCCCACACCCTGCAAAGTCGCCAACCGCTTTAGTATGTCATCCTTAAACAAGGTAATCATGTCAACTACATAGAGGATCCAAAGTGTGTTGTTCCGGTCAGTAGCTCTAGGGATTTGTACACTTCCTAGGGCAATCTAGCACTAATAACACAGCCAAAAATCATGTATAGTGCTAAAAAAAGTTGTACCAAGCCAACAACATAACGTACCAGGTAAACCAAACAATAGAACAGCAACCCTAAATTTTGATGAAAGCGCTGACGGGCATAAAGTTGGCGTAAAAATGGAGGCTAGTGTCTTTATAGTGTCTTGATGTAAAGGTGCAAAACCTCTTTGCGCAGAAAGTAAAAGACCTGGGGGAACAGCAGACGGAGTACTTGCAGCAAGCACGAGGGCCGTTTGAGAGCGATTGATTCTAAGAATGGGTTCATCTGCCGGTTCTGCTGCAACCACCTAAGGAAATGAACAAGTCATTCATAATATGGTACCGGAATAACCGGATAGAGCTGACAATATCGACCCATCTACTTATAATTGGGTTTACTCGGGTTGTTTTATTTCTAAGCATAGTTGTTAGACACAGAGGTCATTCTTATTTAAGATTGTACTAGTAACTTCAAAGAATTAGGATCTATAAGATATGTTGATACTTATCGGTGTCTAATTTTATGTGTGTGTATTATGAATTTTCCGAACTGAGTCACGGAATTTTTGAGTTCGAGGTCACAAGTCGAGTTGCGAGTCAACAATTATGCTTCTAAGAGGTGAAAACTCGTAAAGTACAATTAAATATTATAACATATTGGGTTAAGTGCGCGCAATTGTATCAAACTATAGTCTGACATTAGCGAACAACTCGGGCTTCCATTGTATGCAAGGATTTTGTAATTTTTTTACATTGTAAGTATTTTGGTCAAATCAATTGATGTAAGGGACACCACGTGGCAGCTTATATACTCGACACGTGGAAAAAAAACCATAGATTACATACAACGTAAAGAAATTACAAGTTCGTTACATACAATGGAGGCCCGAGTAGTTCGCTACATAAATGTCAGACTATATGCTGATACATTTGCACACACTAAACCCTAACATATTAAGTCTAACTTGCTGCAAAGAAAATGGCTCGAAAGTTGCCAATAAATAGTGTTCTTGTAACATAAAACCATCTAAATTACTTTATTTAAAGACTTACTTTATTATTGAAATTATATAAGTTCCATAATCATATTTGACACATTGGAAACTTAAAAAAAAGTGGACATCCATTTCTACCAATATAAAAGAATTACATATTTTGATCTGTTACCCAACCCACCCGCCTATTTCAACACCTCTAGTGCTGGGCATCTCAACTATGCATGCAACAGTAAAAAGAAATACCTTGAAGTACAGATTGGTGTCACTTGAGTTTTGCTTCTTTTGGCTACAAGCTACGCACATAGCTGATTTGCAATTCCAGTTGATGCTGATACTGAAAAGATCACCTCTGGCAAGATATCTATCAATAGCGAAGTACTCGTTTAATGCCAGATCAATCTTTTCTTGACGATCTTGAGCTTCAATAGATGAACTTCCTATGAGATTTCCAATGGTACCACATTCTGGTATCTTCACAAATGATACCCTTAAATGTGAGGCATACCTTGGCAATTTTGTGAAAGGTTCAACATCTAAATTAACAGAAAATCCCTCAATTGCATCTCCATTAGCTTCATTCTCCCCTTTAACTTCAAACAGAGAAGCCAATTTCTCTTCTCCATGGTGTAGAAGCAATCTCAAGCATGACGTATGCAACCCGAGATTAAATGCCAAAATAGGAGAAACATACGCAACTTCTGCAGCCAATGCCACATGGTGATGAATCAGTGGTAAACTAATCGAAGGAAATACAACCATTGCATTTGAAGAATTATCTGGTAATGATTTCGTGTTAGATGATGTTACATCATAAACATTGGGAGGATCAAGAGCCACAACTTGGCTTACTCTTTGCATATTGGAATCCACATTTTTTACCATCACCTAATATTAAACATTACACAGAAAAAGTCACAATATAAACAAAAAAATATATATAAAAAAAAAACACTATATCTATCCACAACAAATTTATTATTTTACTAAATAAATATATAAAATTTGAACATAAGCGAACCTTAGCGAACTGTTATCAAAAGTTCATGACCGTATAGAAATGAACATGTCATATGTTCGTGTTCATTTATTCATCTAAACAAACGAAAAATCATCTTCATATTCGTTCTTTACCAAACAAACGAGCCTAAACGAACTTCCCACCTAGATGTTCGTTGGTGTTTTACAGCTCTAATTATCCGTAATAGAACCATATTAGCTCTTTTTCAATAGTAGCCAGGTTTTTTAGCTCATGTTTCTATGGTAATAAAATGCACTGACACTACTTTAACTGATAACATTCATAGTACTCTATGTTACTATAGATAGATGATAAAACATGTAAAACATCTTGCTATGCTAAGCAATTAACCCTAACTTCCAGGTTTTAAAATCATTACCAGTGAACCTGAGGTAATAGATAGCCTTTTGAGAAGTGAAGTAGATAGTCCAATCAAAGCAGCATCATCGAGAGAAATCACCTTCTGTTGTGAAATCCCTAATTTACCCTCAGAAAACCTAAGAATACCTGCACGCAACTGCACCGTCGCCGCTGCACCGACGGCGTCATCGCCGGTGGAGTGTTCGGTAACCGGAGCATCGTTAATTTCATTGAATTGATGTTTATTGGATGAATTGAGTACGGAATTGAGAAGTGATTTTGTTGAAGAAAGCACCAGCGGCTTTCTTCTGACCACCATTGATGGTGCTACTGTAAAAACCTACTCGTGATTATAGAACACTGATTTGAATTGTGTTGATGATATATCATATATGTGTTGCGCAAATCAAGAAAATACAGTTATGAGGGGATCTTGAATCCACAAAACTGGAATGATTTCAACGTCATCAACAGTCATATTTAATTCCCACGTTTTTCCTTTTTCTAATTTCTTTCATTTTTAATTTTTAATCGTGAAATACCCGACTCAAGTGACATTCAAAAGTAAACCAACATCTCCCGGATCCTTTCGGGTTATAGAGTTGACGGGTCAAAATTAGTCGACACAAATCTAACCTGATTTTCTAATCGGGCTGAGTATTTCAACCCAGACTCAACTTGACCCAACCCGGATTTACCGTTTTATGTTAATAAGATGAACATGTTTTCGAGTCATTTTTAATTAACAGGTCAATTTCGAGTCAAATAGAGTGACAAGAGTCAATCTCTACATTTATAATTCGTCATTAATACACATCTCTGTTCTCTAACAAAAGAGGAGGTTAATAACTTAATCTCCTCTTAAATCAGCCTCCAAGGATTAATCCACACCATTCATTGACCTAATCTCTATAATTATAACCCTTAATTGTACTTAGACTAATGATTTATTAATCTTAAAATAATTCGACCCCTTTTTTCCAATTTTCCCCTCATAATGCATGTACACAGCCCTTCCCTTTGTTTCAAAACAATCGGCCAATGAAAACCTCCACCTCCAAGCAATTCAACCAGAATCAAATCAAGATTCACAAATCAATTAGATGGTCACACCGATAGGGTTTGGTGTCTTTCTTGGAATCCGGCCACCGGCACCGGCGGTGCTCCGACCATGCTCTCTTCTTGCGGCAGCGAAAAAACCTGTTCGAATCTGGCAACACCGGAGCCCTTCTTCTACTTCATTTGATTGCAAGGTTTGTTTTCAATCCCCCCCTTTTTTTCTGTTTATATTACTAGTAAGTACTAAGGCCGTGCAACGCACGACCCACACTCAATAAAGGTAATGTTAATTTTTGGGATGTTACATGTATAATATCTTTGTTGATTAAAATGGAAAAAGAATAAACTTTTATTTTGTATCATCAACTATTGCCAAACAATGACACTTCAATTAGAGCGTCGTCTAATCCACCTTGAATCGTAGATTATGTTGAGAGAACATTAGTTGTAATACCCAGTGAAAATGTAGAACGCATAGAAATCAAATGGTAACAATAAAATTTCATTATTTTAACAATCTACCACTTCATACGACCAATTTAACTATTAATTTTTCTTTCATAATAGTTGTTCTACTTATCGACCATGAAGTGCTCACAATTTTCATTGTACACAGTTTTCCCTCTCTATACATCTAAAAATAAGTTTCTTCATTAGACAAAAAAATTTATTGAATACGTAGTTGTTTTGGTCAAAAATTACTAAAAGCAATTAAGTGATCAAATTTAGATTGTGAGGTCAGGTGTAAAAATTACTCTCAAGATAATTACGTGGAAACACGATTATCTCTATTAGTAAGCAAATATTTTGTGTATAAAAATAGATTAAATACGTAGATCCTTGTTGAACAAATGTTTTAATATCGAAGCTCAAGAACAGATTGAGGATAATACTAATTTGACAATGAAAATGTAAAAAGAATACAATTAAAGTAATGTAAATGATAAGCAATCAAAAACGACACGGTGATGTACGAGGAAATCCCTTGATCAATGTTGATCGCCGGCACAAAACCTAGGGAAGGATCAAATGATCCGTGCCTTTGTTAATCTTATAAAAATGAAAGTAATCGATTACAAACTAAGAGCACAA
Source organism: Helichrysum umbraculigerum (assembly GCA_949592205.1). Lineage (NCBI taxonomy): Eukaryota > Viridiplantae > Streptophyta > Magnoliopsida > Asterales > Asteraceae > Helichrysum > Helichrysum umbraculigerum. The sequence continues at coordinate 293,824,887 of CATIUR010000001.1, forward strand.
GGATGATCGGCTAAGTGAATTTGTGTGTGAATTTAGCTAAGTGTTGATGAAATAAGCGTAAATGAGAGAAATAGCAGAGTGATTGTGTGAGTTGCAGGTGAAGATAGTGAATATTCGTTAACCTAAATGATCATCCATGCCTCGTTTAAATACTAAGAGCGTATAACAATATTTCTGAGATTTCAGGGATCCTCCGATGAAGGATGAAGACCACCAACGTCTCTTTTGACTTCATTTTACACGTGAAGCGGACTTCGTCTTCATAAGATCGTATCAAAGCCTCGCCATGTAATCCGGAGTATATCTCATTAACGCGTTCTTCTTACGACCTGGTCAATACTCAAAGAAAATAAACACGTTAAACAGCGCATGATCCTGAACTAATACAGGTTCAGGATCCTGAGCTATGTATACTCCAGAATAAACTTAGGATCCTTACTCAAGGATCTTCCTTATTCAATATCCTGCACAATTATGTTAAATAAATATATCCTGACCAGGATCCTGCAAGATAAATAATAACGATATATCCAGGATCCTTATCTATATCGGTGATCCTGAAAACAGACTTACAAACTATCATTATCCTGAGATAGTAATATTAAATATAAACGACTTTCATACCTGCGAGGTGTACATATGATGCTAATTAGGATCCTGCAAAGGTTAGTAAAAATCCACCCACAACAATTGCCCCCGAAGTTATAACGTTTTTCAGGATCCTAAAACGTTATAACTTCTCGTAACAACTGCTTAAATCGTGTTAGGTGAGATATTATACGTGTATCGGAGATCGTGCCCAAATAGTAATGATAACCTCTATACTCTTATCTCATCAAACCATTGTTTAATCTTTATATAAATCCTTTTATCTCTCATCCTCCTTTTTCGCCATTTCAATCTATAATTACTCCATAGCCTCATTCCCATACCAAATTCCCAGTGAATATAATCGGAGCAATCACGAAAGATCAACCATGTCAGGTAATTTTCCCCCTTTCCTTTCTTTTCCGTTCACAGTTTCCTTCTCTTTTGTTCTAAATCCTTTCATACTTCTCCAGTGCATTTCAGTTTGTCCGACCTTGATCCAGAAATTCCATCCCGAAAAGAGGTGACCAAAATCGGAGTTTCAAATTTCAAGCCTTTTCCAACACACTTTCTCTCCAAATAGAGGAAGGTTGAAGAGTTATACAATATCAACAATCCCGCTTCCAACCTTCTGATAGTAAGGCCCTCTTCTTTCAGTCCCTTTTAAATAAAGAAAATCTGATACTAATCCTTTTATCAGGCTGCAGATGTTATAATAGAGGAATATTCGGATAAGGTCAAAACGATTGAGGCTCTGACTTCCACTCTCAAGAAGAGGACTCTCGAGCTGGAGAAAGCCAAACAAAAAATCGAAGTTCTGAAAGCTACGTTAGCCGAAAAATCCAGTTATGCCAAGGAAGAAGGATCAAACACAAACAATACTCTAATGGAAGAGGCGAAGAGAGATGCCACTATTGCGGTATTGGAATCCAAAATCCACATGGCCACAGAAGCTGCCGAAAACGGATTAGATGCCAGTCTATGGGATGTCAAAGGATGGAAGAGCAAGTTAGCAATGATGAAAGACGATTATCCTCCAAATCCATTCTTCATTGATCTCGGTGGATCCAAAGCAAAAGGAAAAGCAACCAAGGCACCCAAGAAGAGGATCTCCGATATACTGAACAAGGGTGAAACGTCTAATTCCAAGAATGACGAGAAAATAGCTACATCCGTTGATATAGCCGACAGCGAAGGATCTTCGGGCGAGGATGGTATTTGACTAGCCGGAGCCTGACTTTTGTTTCCATTTTGATACTCTTTTATTTTCTAAGGGTTGTGTTTTGTAATCAAAACAATTAATTTGGGGTGAGGTTGATTTGGCATGGTCAACCATGGTTGTGTTGAATGTGGTTCGTGTTGGCCACAAGACAATTTTAATTTCCTGCGTTTCTTTTGAACTTTAATCTTAGGATTGTACAATCCTTAGATCTTTCGTTGTTAATAATATTAGGATATTATTTATGTCTTCTGTCTTCAGGATACTTAGGAGATTCCCTCAGTATTTACATATTTGCTTGATAGTTGCTTAGAAACAGGATCCTGAGGAGATTCCCTCAGGATACATCCAGGATAATGAGAAGATTCTCTCAATATCCATTCAGCATTATAGGTTTCAAAGATCCTTAACTGGATCTGAAATAATCTTGAGTTCAGGATCCTGAGATTCCAGGATCCTTACTCGGACTTTATATCAACTGTGAGTTTAGGATCCTAAGATTTCAGGATCCTAAAATATATTGTAAACAATGATAAACTCCCAACGAGTATTTCCTGTAACATGTAAATGTTGATAATTTGTCAAACAATTGTGAAAACAATTTATTTTTTGAAAAATGTTGTGATCTTTAAAAAGATTTTGCGATCCTTAGATCAAAACAACTTTTGATAATCATGAAAACATTAGAGCTAATAAAGTTATTTATTAGACTTAACCAATTAAAATTTTGATAATGTGAATACATTATAACCATTAGATAGTTTAAGAAAACTATAAAAGTGACATGTAAATGCCAAATCATTAGGTAATGTGAAAACATTACAAACCGTTTGATTCTTGGGCTAAGCCATTTGAGACATGAAAATGCCTAACCAATTGGTAATGTGAAAACATTACAAACCTTAGAGTGACGTGAAAACGACACAAACCTTAGATCAAAACGTTTAGTGCACATCAGTATCGACATTCGTTAGCGCTTGATCTATAGGCCAACGGAAATGAAGTTGTCTGGTACCAGAGGCATCACTGATTCCCTAACCATGGCACTATAATCAAACATCGTGCGTGTTGTGGGTGGATTTTTACTAACCTTTGCAGGATCCTAATTAGCATCATATGTACACCTCGCAGGTATGAAAGTCGTTTATATTTTATATTCGTATCTTAGGATAATGATAGTTTTTAAATCCGTTTTCAGGATCACAGATATAGATAAGGATCCTGGATACATCGTTATTATTTATCTTGTAGGATCCTACTCAGGATATATTTATTTAACATAATAGTGCAGGATACTGGATAAGGAAGATCCTTGAATAAGGATCCTAAGTTTATTATGGAGTATACATAGCTCAGGATCCTGAACCTGTATTAGTTCAGGATCATGCGCTGTTTAACTTGTTTATTTTCTTTGAGTATTGACCAGGTCTTATGAAGAACGCGTTAATGAGATATGCTCCGGATTATGTGACGAGGTTTTGATACGATCTTATGAAGACGAAGTCCACTGCACGTGTAAAATGAAGTCAAAAGAGGCGTTGGTGGTCTTCATCCTTCATCGGAGGATCCCTAAAATCTCGGGAATATTGTTATACGCTCTTAGTATTTAAACGAGGCATGGATGATCATTTAGGTTAATATTCACTAATTTCACCTGCAACTCACACAAACACTCTGCTATTACACTCATTTACGCTTATTTCTTCAACACTTAGCTAGATTCACACACGAATTCACTTAGCCGATCATCCTTGTGCTCTTAGTTTGTAATCGATTACTTTCATTTTAATAAGATTAACAAAGGCAAGGATCATTAGATCCTTCCTGAGGTTTTGTGCCGGCGATCAACCTTGATCAAGGGCTTTCCTCGTACATCACCGTGCCGTTTTCGATTACTTATCCTTTACATTACTTTAATCGTATTCTTTTTACATTTTCATTGTCAAATTAGTATTATCCTCAATCTGTTCTTGAGCTTTGATATTAAAACATTTGTTCAACAAGGATTTACGTATTTAATCTATCTTTTTACACAAAATATTTGCTTACTAATAGAGATAATCGTGTTTCTACGTAATTATCTTGAGAGTAATTTTTACACCTAACCTCACAAACTAAATTTGATCACTTAATTGCTTTTAGTAATTTTTGACCAAAACAATTTGGCGCCCACCGTGGGGCAATTGGTGTTTTGCTTGATCAAACTTTTGTTAAAATCCTTGTTGAGTCATCTTTTCCAAAGATTTCTGTCAAAAATGTCGAGCCAAGGACGATCTACATCATCTACCATGCCATCATCATCTTCTGCCAGAACCACTATTCCTCCTGCTCCACCTCTCACATCATCTCAGCAACAGCCGCAAAATGTCTATGCGAGGCTACCGTCGGCTGAATCCACATCTTTGGGGGCTGGATTCCTATCGGATCCAGATCCTATTATGATTGCTAACCGGGATATTGTGTCTATGTTTACGAAGGTAAAAGAGCAGCTTTAACGAGTGGAGAGAAGCAACGAAATCCTGAGAAAGGATGTGGAGAATTTGAGGGCAAGAGATAGTACTCCCTCTACTCAAGTCACTACTCCTATCCGAAGCAGGATCCTTGATTTTGGCACTCCTCCGTCTACGGAACATCAAGGAGATTTCATATCTATGCAAGGGAGCACTAGGATCCCAGATCCAATATTTGCTACAGGAGTTTCTACATCAAGGGGTCAACAATCTAATCCAGGATCCTCATACAGGACTCCTGACGGTGGTAACATGTTTAATAATTTTACTCCTAATAATACTGTTGGGACTAACAATTTTCAGGATCCTGGAGTTAGTCCTATGGTGGCAAGGGAGATTCAGAAACTGAAGGATATAATATCAGGTGTCCCTGGAGTTGTACAACCAATCCCTGAAGTCGCTCCAACAACGCATAGGATCTCAAGATTTGCACCACCTATCTATGACGCTGAGATCCCGAAGAGATTTCAGACACCAAATATGAAGTTGTACGATGGAACAACGGATCCTGAGGAGCATATTGCGCAATACCGGGAAAGAATGGAGATCATCCCAATTCCTTCTGATCTTAAAGAAGCATGCTTATGCAAGGGCTTTGGCTCTACTCTCACAGGATCCGCACTGAAATGGCTGTTAAACGTTCCCCCTTACTCTATTACTTCATTTGCTCATTTGGTTAATTTATTTAATAATCAATTCTCTTGCAGTAGAACATTTGAAAAACTAATGACTGATTTATACAGAGTTGTTCAAAAAGCTAATGAGTCTCTTCGAGATTTTGTAGGGAGATTCGGAAGAGAATCATTAAATATACCTAACTTGGATTTACCAACTGCTGTACAAGCCTTTAAGATGGGAATCAAAAGGGATTCCCCATTTTATGAGGATCTTGTTATGAATCCTTGCAGGAACCTCGACGAAGTCAGAAACAGGGCTTTAAGGTTTATCAGGCTGGAAGAAGATGCGATGATACAGAAAATGGTGGATACTCAATCAGCATATGATAGGCCCAACAGGAAATCGGACTGATCCTCATTTAGATCAAACTTAAGCAAACCTTATACCAAAAATGAGGATCGTCGTGTAAATACTATCGACGAAGATGATGAAGAGTATCCTAAAATAACTGATTATAATTTTTCCGTGGATACAACAGATATATTATGTGCCATGCAGGATCTAGGAGATAAGGCGAGATGGCCGAAGAAGAGTGATAAATCTTATGCATGGAAGGATAAATCTAAATGGTGTGTGTACCATGAGGATTTCGGCTACATAACGGAGAATTGCATAGCTCTCCAGAAAGAGATCAGCCATTTGCTCAACAAAGGATACTTGAAGGATTTGCTTGAGAAAAAGAAGGATCACGCAAAGGATCATAACATAGTTCAGGATCCTGGGTCTTTGGATAATCGCAGGATCCCTACTAGAGCAGGATCCCCACCTTCAGACGCCAAGGTAATCAATTTTATTTCTGGTGGCTCTGATATATGTGGCACTTCTTATTCTGCAGCAAAGAGGCACGCAAGAGAATCCAAGTCAGAAAAGCCATATAAACCAACAAGGACTTTCATGAAGAAAGATGAGAAGGTTATAGCATTTGATGAGGATGATTTGGAAGAAGTTCAGGATCCTCACCATGACGGTTTGGTTATTACTCTTTATGTTGCCAATCATTTTGTACGAAGGATCCTGATCGATGGAGGAAGCTCAGTAAACATCATTCGTCTGGAGACCTTGAAAAGAATGGGCATTCCAGAATCGGAGATCACCTCAAGATCCACTGTATTGGTAGGATTCATGGGAGAAGCAAAGAATATAGTTGGTGATATCAAGTTGCCGATTTACATTGAAGCGGTAAACTCTATTCAGAAATTTTGTGTTATGGATTGTTTGTCAAGCTATAATATTATCCTAGGAAGGCCTTGGTTGCATGATATGAAAGCGGTACCATCAACGTATCATCAATACGTCAAGTTACCAACTCCATGGGGAGTGGTCAAGATCAGTAGTGACCAACAAGAAGCGAAGGATTGTTATACGACATCAATGAAATCTACTGCCAAGCCTCCGTCAGCATAGCAATTAAAGAATAAGGCATGGGATGTCTTGGATACAAAAGAACAATATGTCAAAGAAATGCCGCTGAACTCGAAGGATCCTGAGGAAAATGTGCTAATAGGCTCAGGGATCCTGAAGGATCTTGAACAGGATCTGATGAAGTTCTTGAACCGGAGGAAATTAACTTTTGCCTGGAAGCCAGAAGATATGACAGGTATATATAAGGATATTATAACCCATAAACTTGGAATTGATAATAGTTTCAGGCCGGTTCAACAAAAGAGAAGAAAGTTCACGTCGGAACGGAACGCTATTATCCAGGCGGACGTTGAAAGATTACTTACTGCTGGCATGATAATGGAAGTAAAGTTTCCAAGATGGTTAGCAAACGTGGTGGTGGTACAAAAGAAGAATGGGAAATGGAGAGTGTGTGTGGATTACATTGATCTTAATAAAGCCTGCCCGAAGGATCCTTTCCCATTGCCTCATATAGATTCAATGGTGGATGCTACAGCTGGGCATGAGATCCTAACCTTTATGGATGCTTCATCAGGATTTCAACAAATCCAGATGGAACCCGCAGACCAGGAAGACACAGCCTTCATAACCCCCACAGGTATCTATTGTTATGTTGCTATGCCTTTTGGTCTTAAAAATGCAGGTGCAACATATCAAAGGCTAGTCAACATGATGTTCAAAGACCAATTGGGAAGAACAATGGAAGTATACATCGATGATATGGTAGTGAAGTCAAAGAAAACTGAGGATCATCTTCAGGATCTTAAAGTGGCCTTTGACATTCTGGATCAGTACAACATGAATCTTAATCCTGCTAAATGCCACTTTGGAGTGGGGGCAGGAAAATTCTTGGGATATATGGTGACCATGAGAGGGATAGAAGCTAGCTCAGAACAGATCAAAGCTATTCTGAACCTAAAGTCTCCATCAAGTCCAAAGGATATACAAAGGTTAACGGGAAGGATAGCAGCTTTGAACCGTCTTATTTCAAGATCCTCAGACAGATGCAAGGAATTCTATGATATCCTCAAAAAGAACAAAAAATTTGAATGGGGAGAAAAGCATGAAGCCGCGTTTCAAGAACTGAAGAATTACTTGTCATCAGCTCCCTTATTAATGAAGACTGAGAATAGTGAACCACTATTCCTCTATCTATCGGTTTCTCGGAATGCTGTAAGTGCGGTACTGGTGAAGGATCATGAAGGACAACAACATCCTGTTTACTATGTAAGTAAAAGTCTATTAGATGCTGAAACCAGGTATTCCCATCTCGAAAAACTTATACTTGCATTGGTCATGGCATCTACCAAACTTAGGCATTATTTCAAAATACACCCTATTTATGTTAGAACTAATTATCCGATTAAGAATGTTTTGAGGAAACCGGAAATGTCAGGACGCTTAGCTATATGGTCTGTTAAATTAAGTGCGTATAACTTGATTTATGAACCTAGGAATGCAATTAAGTCTCAAGCCTTAGCAGATTTTATTGCTGATTTTACTAGTGACCTTCAAAATGAAGTAGATTTGGAAGTACAAGAACTAAATCAAATAACTGAAAGATGGACATTGTATACCGATGGTGCATCTAATATAAAAGGAACTGGATTAGGAATTGTATTAAAATCACCTCAAGGTGATATTATGCCTCAAGCTATAAGATGTGAATTTCAGGCTACAAATAATGAGGCAGAATATGAAGCATTAATTGCAGGATTACAATTAGCTAAGGATATTGGTATAAAATATTTGAATGTGTATGTTGATTCATTGTTAATTGCTAATCATTATAATGGAACATATACTATAAAAGTAGATAGAATAGCTGCATATTTGGAGATTGTTAAGGATCTTGCAGGTAGCTTCGAGATCTTCGACATTCAACAGGTACCACGTGAGGATAACACTGAAGCAGATGCTCTAGCTAACCTGGGGTCAAGTCTAAGGATCCCACCAGATGTAAAAATACCAATTATACATACTGTAACACCTGCTATTGCTGACAAAGATAACAGTGAGGGTAGAGTATGCGATGTTGAGGATCCTCAGTCTGGAGATAATTCGAATACATCAGGTTCTGGGGGCAAGTCAGGATCATGGATGCAGCCAATCATGGAATATATACAACACGATGTGATCCCGAAGGAAGAAAATAATCCTAAAGCCTTCAGATTAAAGGTATCTCATTTTACTATTGAAAATGGTATATTGTATAAAAAATCACTTGCAGGACCATTATTACGATGCCTTGAGGATCCTGAAGCAAAAGCAGTTCTTAAGGATATACATGAAGGTGATTGTGGGAATCATTCTGGGGGCAGAGCATTATTTTCAAAAACATTGAGGACAGGATACTTCTGGCCTACTATGAAGAAGGATTCCATGGATTTTGCTCACAAATGTGATGCTTGTCAAAGGCACGGGAACATCCATCATCAACCAGAAGAACCGATGCATCCGATTGTCTCACCATGGCCGTTTATGAAATGGGGAATGGATATCGTGGGAAAATTACTTGTTGCTCAAGGAGGAAAAGTGTTTATGCTTGCGATGACAGATTATTTTTTCAAATGGATAGAAGCTGAGGCATTTGTTCAAGTTAAGGAAAAGGACGTTATCTCATTCATCAAGAGAAATATCCTCACAAGGTTTGGGATCCCAGCAGAAATAGTATGTGACAATGGATCTCAATTTATTGGAAGAAAAACAACTAAGTTTTGCGAAAGTTGGGGAATCAAGATGATAACTTCAACACCAGTTCATCCTCAAGCCAATGGTCAGGCAGAATCCAGCAACAAAATTATAATCAACAATCTGAAGAAGAGGATGGATGCTAAGAAATGAAGGTGGGCTAAGGAATTGCCTTTTGTGCTATGGGCTGATAGGACCACTGAAAAGGAGGCTCTCCTTTCGCTTTGGTGTTTGGATCCAAGGCCATGATCTCGACAGAAATGGTGATCCCAACGGCAAGATCCCAGATGCAGACTTTGGAAGCATACAAAGAAGCATTGATTCAGGATTTAGACACTGTGGATGAGTTGAGGGATCGTGCTAAATTTAGGATTGCTGCATACCAACAGACGATATCAAGATCCTACAACAAAAATGTTAGGATAAGGAGGTTTCGAGTAGGAGACTTGGTATTAAGGAAAGTATTTCAAAATACTAAGAATCCTGCGGAAGGAAAGCTAGCACCAAAGTGGGAAGGTCCATATTTGATAGATTCGGATGCTGGAAAGGGGGCATATTGGTTGGCCAATATGGATGGTGAACTACTTCCAAGATCCTGGAATGCCATTCATTTGAAACTCTACCATGTGTAAGTTGAATGTTTTTATTCAACATAAAAGGTACTCCTGTGATCCTTAACTTTTCATTGATTTTAATACTTTTTACTATATATGTATGTGTGTATTGTAATTATATATATGCATGAAAGTTTATTATGATTATTATTTTCATTGAATACTCTACTGACTTAAGCATTGGAGGGGTGTTAGGCAAACTAACACCCACCTTTTCCCAAGATCTTGTATTTGTTGTAGTTCATGCATCTAAGGATCATGGAATGAAGATTAGGGGTTGGCCACCTCTCTTCCGTTAAGGATCCTAGCGATTCTCTAAGGTTTAGATGTTTCCGTACGGATAAACACCTCTTTACGAATAGGGTTTTGACACCTCACCGGGTGCGCATGATGTTTGATTATAGTGCCATGGTTAGGGAATCGGTGATGCCTCTGGTACCCGAAAACTTCATTTCCGTTGGCCTATAGATCAAGTGCTAACGAATGTCGATACTGATGTGCACTAAACGTATCGATCTGAGGTTTGTGTCGTCTTCACGTCACTCTAAGGTTTGTAATGTTTTCACATTACCAATTGGTTAGGCATTTTCATGTCTCAAATGGCGTAGCCCAAGAATCAAACGGTTTGTAATGTTTTCACATTACCTAATGGTTTGGCATTTACATGTCACTTTTATAGTTTTCTTAAACTATCTAATGGTTATAATGTATTCACATTATCAAAAGTTTCATTGGTTAAGTCCAATAAATAACTTTATTAGCTCTAATGTTTTCATGATTATCAAAAGTTGTTTTGATCTAAGGATCACAAAATCTTTTTAAGATCACAACATTTTTCAAAAAATAAATTGTTTTCACAATTGTTTGACAAATTATCAACATTTACATGTTACAGGAAATACTCATTGGGAGTTTATTATTGTTTACAATATATTTTAGGATCCTGAAATCTTAGGATCCTAAACTCACAGTTGATATAAAGTCCGAGTAAGAATCCTGGAATCCCAGGATCCTGAACTCAAGATTATTTCAGATCCGGTTAAGGATCCTTGAAATCTGTAATGCTGAATGGATATTGAGAGGATCTTCTCATTATCCTGGATGTATCCTGAGGGAATCTCCTCGGGATCCTATTTCTAAGCAAATATGTATATGTATACTGAGGGAATCTCCTAGGTATCCTGAAGACACAAGATATAGATGATATTCTGATATTATTAACAGCAAAAGATCTAAGGATTGTATAATCCTAAGATTAAAGTTCAAAAGAAACGCGGGAAATTAAAATTGTCTTGTGGCCAACATGAACCACATTCAAACACCACCATGGTTGACCATGCCAGGTCAACCTCACCCCAAATTATTTGTTTTTGTCTACACCACAAACCATGAAAATAAAGTATGAGAAATTAGAGATTGGGCTCCGGCTAGTCATTTGCCTTCCTTGCCCAATGTGTTGGTATCCTCTGCTCCCGACATCCCTTGGAGAACCTCTGAGACTGAAGCCAAGGTATCCATGTTTGCATCTTCTGGATCAGCAGAGGATGTTCCTGCAGCTTTTGGGAACATGGATGCCGGTGTGGATGCTACTTCTGGGGTTTCACCTTTGGCTTTAGCCAGTTTGCTTGCCCAGGTATCCACAGGCCAAAATGAGGTGTCGAGACCCTTGCTAGAGGCCTCGGTAACCATTTTCATTCGAGCCTCGAAAATGGCGACAGTAGCATCCCTTTTTATCTTTGTTGTCAACTCCTGTGTGATCTCTTCAGTCTTGGCATCAGCTTGAGCAGTTATCTTCAGAATATAAGCTTTAAGATCCTTGATCTCCTTCTGTTGGGTCAAAACTGTTTCTGATCTGAATTAAAGTTGTTGATGAGAAGACAGAGTACAAAGTGTTTAAAACTGTTTATGTTGAAGGATAAAATTGTCTTTACAAAGTTACAACTGATAGAAGAAATCTGAAGAGAAGACAAGTGTTACAACTGATTGAAGATAGATTTCAACTAATAGTTATGTGTCTGTAAGTAGTTAAAACTGCTTATGTATCTGTAACTGTTAGTTATATATGTAGCAGTTAACACTGATTATATGTTTGTACTTAGTCTTATATTACAATTGAAGCAGTTACCACTGAATGTGTAATAGTTACAACTGTTTACTTCAGAATGGTAGTTACAACTGTTTATGATTTTGTGATAAGTATGAGTCGGTTATGGAAGTTATTTTATTCCTTATTCGTAGGAGATTGTATAGGACTCTATGTGTTATAAATAGAGATCCTTTAGACCTAGATAGGTTAAGGTTTTGCGCAGCTTCAAGGTTTTCTGTAACCCTAATACATTAAGTGTATTCGTCTTATATCATTAATAAGATTGAAGCTTTCGATATATTCTTGTGTTCATTATAATAATTTATATTCGTTGATCTTCTTAATATTATTGAGTGTGATTCCGCAACTTCTCAATAATATATTCAAGGCTTAATATATACGATTGTTTATTAAGTTAAACAGGGACTAACTGTAACACCCCCGAAATTCACTGTTTTGCGGAAGCATAATTTGGGGTATTACCAATCAAATATCACAGCACAAAGATAAAGTAAACGACATCTATATGCAACGTTTGTAAATTAGTTACATTCCATAGGTATATTGTTTGAAAACTTAGTGTTTTCGTATACAAAAATGTAGTTTCCCTAGAGTCTGCGCGTGTAGCGGGAGATTCTATTACATAATCAAAATATACAAAAGATAATGCTAAGAATCTCCATTAATGCAGTTGTGTTGAAATCATGCGACTCTAGCTAAAAATCCTGGAGTAATCCTACTCCATCCGAGTACCTGAGAAAACATGCTAAAAAGTGTCAACCAAAGGTTGGTGAATCTCACAGGTTTGTAAGTAATATCAGCTTTGAACACGAGATTTCATCAGTAATGCCCGCAGGCGTAAAATCAGCAATTTCAATCTAGAAATCGTAAACCAGTATTTGCAATCCCGTAAATGTAAGTAAGTAAGTTTATACCGTTGCCATGAGGCTCATAATCGAAGCTTAACCCGTAAGTAATAAGTTTGCTCCCGTGACATGCTCGTAAATGAGCAAGCATCAGTAACGAATAATTAGTCACCCGTTTCTACGTGTAAATCAGTACGTGGCAGCGCTACTGCCCCGGGTGGGGAGGGTCATTTCCCTAATGGATCCATTAACTAGTGTTCGCGCTTAAGTCCATAACTAACGATATATGATGGAGATACTTCTGTTTGTAAGTAAACTCATGCAATTTCGTTTGGTATAGTAAACAGTTTAGTACTTGTGTTCAAGAAAAAGTAGTAGCATGTTTCTCCCCCAATCAGATAAAACAGTAAAAAGTGGGGCCGTAAGACTCACCTGAGTCTTGTAGTAATCAGTTGCAATTAGCAAGTAGTAAGTAAAGCAAGTAGGTTCTCTGAACCCGTAACCTTCAAATGCCTAATCATATGAAGTTATGTAAGTATGCGTCTCACGAGACGTTTCGTTTAGTTGTACACAACTAGTATATCCAGTGTTTGTCCTTATGTTTGTAATTGTTTGTTTGTTGGAAAACATGTTTGGCCCGTTGGTGACGGTTTGTAGCAAAAATTCTAAAATGTTGACTTTGCTACAGTAAATGTGCTACAGTGAATTGCTACAGTAAAATTTGACTTTTTGCTACAGTAACTTTGACTTTCTATAGTGAAAATCCTTTAAAATTTCCAAGTTTTCTGTTTTCTGCGACATAAGCTGCGACACAAGGATTTGTATGCGACACAAGGGTTGTGTCGCATGAAGGATGCGACACAATAGCTCTGCGACACAGTGGTTGTGTCGCAAAAAGCTTGCGATGCTAATTCAATAGCGACAGAACGGTTGTGTCGTATTAAATACGACATAGTATGC